>CM062813.1:330760198-332120301 GCA_031772625.1 Pinus tabuliformis | reverse complement strand
TCGTTTAGGGCCTCAAAACGGCTCCGGAAGTTCAGACCCGAAAAACTGCTAAAAATAGTAAGTTGTGCTACAATTTAAGGAAACTGAAAAAGCTGAGAAAACAATGTGGGGGTCCAGGTGGACTTGGCAGTGCCACCTATATCCACCTGGATCATTCCTCCCCCCTTAGGAAGCAATGGTCCCCATGGCGTTGAGCTCCTCCATGAGATGAGGAAACTTCTGCTGAACTTGTTCCCTAGTGACCACTGCCTGCTGAAGGAGTTGGCCCGCTTTGACAACTCGATACAGTTGGATATTCTGTTGGCGAGTGTTCTTGATCCGTGTGTCCATGTCCGATCAGTTGCAGCTTGTTCCATGCAATCTGGATTTAATTCTGTGGGTTTGAGCTGTTCTGCAATGTCGGATGTGTCTAGCAATGGTGGAAAGTATGGCCGAAGGCGGTCCACATTGAACACTGGGTGCAGGCCAAGGAATGGGGGAATGCTGAGCTCAAATGCATTGTCTCCCATAGCCTTAGTAATGGTGTAAGGACCATATCGAGTGGTCTCAATTTCCGATAGGCTCCAGTAAGACGTTCCTTTTGCAAATGCAACCAGACTTTGTCGCCCACCTGAAACTTGTGTGGCACCCGATGTTGATCATGTCGCTGCTTGTACTTGGCATTTGATTTCTCAAGAATGTCATGGACCTGCTGGCGAATATGTTGGATGCGCTCAATGAAGCTGGTGGCCTTATCTGTTTCGGACTGAACATGAGCTGAATTCATGTGAGTAGCTGCAAGTGGCATGGCCACATCAATGGGGCATAGTGGCTGGAATCCTAACCCACCTGAAAAGGGCTATGGCCAGTGGAGCTGTGAAGAGCTCGGTTGTAGCTGTGCTGAACATAGGGGAGGCTCTCGTCCCATGTGCGTGATGCTTTGAGTTATACATGTGCAGAATGTGCACAATCATCCTGTTGACAACCTCTGTCTGGCCATCAGTTTGAGGATGGAAGGCTGTGGACTTCGTGAGTTTGGTGTCCAGCATTGACCAGAGACTGGACCAAAAGGTGCTGAGAAACCGACTGTCCCGATCTGAGATGATAGACTGTGGGATCCCAAAGTGCACCCACACTCGTTCAAAGAAGAGTTTAGCAGTGGCTTCTGCTATGATATTCTTCTTGCAGGCCATCATAATGGCCATCTTTGAGAACCTGTCGACGACCACAAAAACACAGTCATTTCCATGCTTGACATGTAATCCATGGAGATGGATTCCCAAGGTCGACTAGGGGTAGGCAACGGGGTATAGAGGCCTTGCTTCTTAATGGTCGGTTTGGCAATGGCACAGGCAGTACATGATCGGATGTACTTCCCAACATCCTGTCGAAGATTCGGCCAATAGAAATAGTTTTGCAGTACTGCCACTGTTTTCTCGACACCGAAATGCCCAGTAGCCCGACTGTAGTGTGCTTCCCAAATCATCTTGGCACACTCGCTTGAAGGAACACAAAGGTGACCGAGGTGGCATAATAGGGCATCCTGGAGGTGAAAATCTACAACCTGCCGACCCTCCAAGAGTGTCTGGTATGTGTGGCCAAATTCTGGGTCGCTTTTGTAGAGAAGTGGCCAATCAGAAGTCTCGTGCCTACAATTGTTGAGCATGGTGGTTAGCGCCATGATCGGTGGTCGACTGAGGCAATCTGCAACATTATTGGTGCTGCCCTTTTTATACTTGATATTCAAGTGAAACTGTTGCAGGTATGTAGACCACTTTTGATGGCGATCATTCTGCAATTTCCCTTGGGTCTGTATGAACTGCAGAGGTCGGTGGTCTGTGTGGATGACCGTTTCATTCCCCAAAATGTAATGCTTCCATTGTCGGCAGGCCTGTACAATGGAATACATCTCTTTATCATAAGTGGGTACTTCCGGACTGTGTCTGAAAGTGTTTCACTGTGATATGCCACTGGATGTCCATGTTGAGTAAGGACTGCCCCAATAGCATAGTCAGAGGCATCTGTCTCGACCTCAAATGGTTGTTGTAAATCTGGTAACGCGAGCACTGGTGCCGTGCAGAGGCGATCCTTCAACTCCTGAATGCCTTCTGTTGAGATTCAGACCAAAAGAATTTTGCTTTCGCCCAGCCTTGGTGACTTGACTCAAGGGCCAAGAAATATGAGAAAATCCCAACACAAACCTGCGGTAGAAGTTGGCAAGACCTAGAAAGCTGCGGAGCTCTGTTAGAGTGGTTGGAGAGGGCCAATCCCGAATGACTTGGACCTTGGCTGGATCGACATGCACCCCCTATTCATCAATGATGTATCCCAGATACTGAACCTCGGTCATGCCAAAAGTGCATTTCTCCAAATTGGCACATAGCTTGTGTTGCCGCAGTGTTTGGAGAACCTGTCGGATGTGGTGGAGGTGCTCTTCCCAACTCTGGCTGAAGATCAGAATGTCATCCAAGTATACTACTACAAAGGAGTTGGTGAATGGCCGCAAGATGTCATCCATTAGCCTCATAAAGGTTGCAGGAGCATTCGTCAATCCGAAAGGCATGACCAACCATTCGAAGAGGCCCTCCTTGGATTTGAAGGCAGTCTTCCACACATCTGAGGGTTCAATTGGTACCTGGTGATATCCTGACTTCAGATCGATCTTGCTGAAATATTTCGCCCCCTTTAGTTGGTCTAGGAGGTCATCAATCCGCGGGATCGGGTACCTATTACGAACAGTGATCTTGTTCAGCGCCCGATAGTCAATACAGAGTCTCCACGTCCCATCCTTCTTCTGTACCAACACTATCGGGCTCCCACAGGGCGAAGAACTCGGACGGATGTGACCTTTCTGCAGGAGCTCCTGAATCTGCCTCTTGATTTCATTGTTCTCCAGAACGGAGCGCCGATAAATTGGTCCATTGGGTAGCGGCGCACCTGGGGTCAGATCGATGGAGTGCTTGACTTGACAGTGCAGAGGAACCCTGCTGGGGAGGTGAAGATGTCTTCGTACTCCTCCACAATCTTGTCCATCTGTAGCTGCCGTGCAGAGGGACCCTGTTTGGAGGCCGCGGCCACTGTCTTCTTCTTCCCTTGAGGGTGTATCATCAGGAAAACAAATTTCCTGGTTTTGGAAATGATCTTACTGCATTGTTTTGCAGTAATCAAAGAGATGGCGGCAGGTGGTGCTACCTCTGGTATCCTGAACAACTTATTTCCCAATGTAATAATAACAGCACGGGGCCTTGATTCATACACAGCATGTCGCTTCCACAAGTATGGTTGTCCTAGTAATACATCACAAACTTCAAGGGGAGCGATGTCACACAATACCTCATCCGTGAAGGGCTTGATGTTGTATGGAAGGCGACACTGCTGGCTCACGCGAAGATCTCGCCCTTGGTGAAGCCACCCAATGGTGTATGGTTGTGGATGTGCTGTGGTCGGTAAGCCCAACCGCTTCACGACTTCTGCCGAAATGAGGTTCTTTTGACTCCCGCTATCAACAATGAACTGTATCGGGGAGCCCTTTACCCACATCTGGGAGTGGAAGAGACGCTCCTCCTCCTCTGGATCTTCGGGTTCATTTTTCTGGATCTTTGCGGTAGCAACAGTGGCGCTGGGATCCGCATCAATGATCTGCTTCCCTTTTTCATACCCCTTATCGAGTTCTGACTCAGAGTCAGAACATGCATCTGATTCTGAAACCTTTAGCTCAGCCACCAGTGACTGCTTGGCCCGACACTCACTTGTGTTGTGAGTGGAGCTCTTATGGAACTCGCACCATTTTCCAGTGTCCTTTCTCAGCTTCGCGGCGTTGCTCTTTGCTTGTAGCTTCGGCTGGTTGTCTTGGGCTGTCCCGCCTTGGCTTTGTCTTTTGTTCTATGGTTTAGGGGCACCTTTCCCCTGCTTTGGATTCGCAGATCCAAAGTCTCGCTTCTTTTGTTTAAACTTCTGCTCGACCTTGACGGCATACCGGTATGCTGCGCCGAGCGAGGGGATGTTTAGGAACTGTATTTCTTCCTGGATGTACTTGTGCAGGCAACCACGGTATTTGAGTATCAAATGTTGCTCCGAATCCTTGATACCCAACTTTGTGCGAAGGTATGGAAAAGATTGGTGAACTCCGGCACGTCTTGGTCCCTTCCCTGCCGCAGCGTGGTCCACTTTATGTATTCATCCTCATAGCTTCCGACAGGGTAGTACTGCTCCTTGATGGCATCCCGGAACGAATCCCAGGTGGGTGCGGCTGAAAATAGCGAGCCAGTACTTTCATCCTTCTGCTCGCAGTAGGTTTCCCACCAGTCCTTGACGTGGGGGGCTGCTTTGAGAAGAGCAAAATCAATCTTTTCCCGACTCGAAAATTCATGAACAGAAAAATAACGCTCTAGCATATTTAACCATTTATCTACGGCATCGGCGTCTATCTGACCCTCGAATATGGGGATTTCAAAATTAACTTGTACCTTAAAGGGTGTGGCGTTTCTAGAGGAGCTGCTGGAAGCCGATGCGCCGCTTCTGGGTAGCCGCTGAAGGATCTGCGCAAAGCTGTCCATCATCGCGTTCCGTTGTCGCTCGAGCGCTTCTTCGAGCAAGATTTTGATGGGATCTCCTGCCCCCTCGTCTTTCTTCTCGTCCGCCATGGGAGGCCGTCGGGATTTGCGAGGCTGGTCTTGCAAAGGTTCAACCAGTTCAAGCCCTAACTCCTTATATCCCGACCTTGTTGGGGACATGCAAAGAAAAACAGAGAAAAAGCAGACCGCTCTGATACCACTGATCCGGATTTAAGTAGGAACGCAACAAATTACAGAGATAACCATATACACAAAGATGCAGTGGAAATAATACTTCATTTCATTAATGGAAAATACTGAAATATGCTTACAAACAGAAATGGAAATAAACTAGCTAGGGCGATGGTAGCTTATCTCTGAGAAGAGATGTGATGGCTACATGCCTCTGAACTGTGTTACAATGAGGCTCGAAGGCCTATTTATTGTTGAGAAACAATGGAAAACCCTTAACATTCCAAAACCTAACCCTAGGAGATGAAACGCCAAACTGTGGGCCCCGTTTGGGGTAAATTGGTACATCAACTTCCCGGGGTCGTAACTTTGGCATATGATCTCCGTTTGACGCGTACAATAGCTCATTAGAAAGATCTATCCGAGCACTATCATTGTTGGAACAGGCAACACAGTCCATTCCATGGACTCGTGTTGCCCCTAGATTCCCCAAAAAACGTCGTTTAGGGCCTCAAAACGGCTCCGAAGTTCAGGACCCGAAAAACTGCTAAAAATAGTAAGTTGTGCTACAATTAAGGAAACTGAAAATGCTGAGAAAGACAATGGTGGGGGTCCAGGTGGACTTGGCAGGTGGCCACCAATATCCACCTGGATCATTCCTCCCCCCTTAGGAAGCAATGGTCCCCATTGCGTTGAGCTCCTCCATGAGATGAGGAAACTTCTGCTGAACTTGTTCCCTGGTGAGCCACTTGCCCTGCTGAAGGAGTTGGCCGCTTTGACAACTCGATACAGTTGGATATTCTGTTGGCGAGTGTTCTTGATCTGTGTGTCCATGATCCGATCAGTTGCAGCTTGTTCCATGCAATCTGGATTTAATTCTGTGGGTTTGAGCTGTTCTGCAATGTCGGATGTGTCTAGCAATGGTGGAAAGTATGGCCGAAGGCGGTCCACATTGAATACTGGGTGCAGGCCAAGGAATGGGGGAATGCTGAGCTCAAATGCATTGTCTCCCATAGCCTTAGTAATGGTGTAAGGACCATATCGGAGTGGTCTCAATTTCCGATAGGCTCCAGTAAGGCGTTCCTTTTGCAAATGCAACCAGACTTTGTCGCCCACCTGAAACTTGTGTGGCACCCGATGTTGATCATGTCGCTGCTTGTACTTGGCATTTGATTTCTCAAGAATGTCATGGACCTGCTGGCGAATATGTTGGATGCGCTCAATGAAGCTGGTGGCCTTATCTGTTTCGGACTGGACATGAGCTGAATTCATGTGAGTAGCTGCAAGTGGCATGGCCACATCAATGGGGCATAGTGGCTGGAATCCCAAACCCACCTGAAAAGGGCTATGGCCAGTGGAGCTGTGAAGAGCTCGGTTGTAGCTGTGCTGAACGTAGGGGAGGCTCTCGTCCCATGTGCGTGGATGCTTTGAGTTATACATGCGCAGAATGTGCACAATCATCCTATTGACAACCTCTGTCTGGCCATCAGTTTGAGGATGGAAGGCTGTGGACTTCGTGAGTTTGGTGTCCAGCATTGACCAGAGACTGGACCAAAAGGTGCTGAGAAACCGACTGTCCCGATCTGAGATGATAGACTGTGGGATCCCAAAGTGCACCCACACTCGTTCAAAGAAGAGTTTAGCAGTGGCTTCTGCTGTGATATTCTTCTTGCAGGCCATCATAATGGCCATCTTTGAGAACCTGTCGACGACCACAAAAACACAGTCATTTCCATGCTTAGTGGAAGGAAGGCCTGACATGTAATCCATGGAGATGGATTCCCAAGGTCGACTAGGGGTAGGCAACGGGGTATAGAGGCCTTGCTTCTTAATGGTCGGTTTGGCAATGGCACAGGCAGTACATGATCGGATGTACTTCCCAACATCCTGTCGAAGATTCGGCCAATAGAAATAGTTTTGCAGTACTGCCACTGTTTTCTCGACCCCGAAATGCCCAGCAGCCCGACTGTAGTGTGCTTCCCAAATCATCTTGGCACGCTCGCTTGAAGGAACACAAAGGTGACCGAGGTGGCATAATAGGGCATCCTGGAGGTGAAAATCTGCAACCTGCCGACCCTCCAAGAGTGTCTGGTATGTGTGGCCGAATTCTGGGTCGCTTTTGTAGAGAAGTGGCCAATCAGAAGTCTCGTGCCCGCAAGAGTTGAGCACGGTGGTTAGCGCCATGATCGGTGGTCGACTGAGGCAATCTGCAACATTATTGGTGCTGCCCTTTTTATACTTGATATTCAAGTGAAACTGTTGCAGGTATGTAGACCACTTCTGATGGCGATCATTCTGCAATTTCCCTTGGGTCTGTATGAACTGCAGAGGTCGGTGGTCTGTGTGGATGACCGTTTCCTTCCCCAAAATGTAATGCTTCCATTGTCAGCAGGCCTGTACAATGGAATACATCTCTTTATCATAAGTGGGGTACTTCCGGACTGTGTCTGAAAGTGTTTCACTGTGATATGCCACTGGATGTCCATGTTGAGTAAGGACTGCCCCAATAGCATAGTCAGAGGCATCTGTCTCGACCTCAAATGGTTGTTGTAAATCTGGTAACGCGAGCACTGGTGCCGTGCAGAGGCGATCCTTCAACTCCCTGAATGCCTTCTGTTGAGATTCAGACCAAAAGAATTTTGCTTTCGCCCCGCCCTTGGTGACTTGACTCAAGGGCCAAGAAATATGAGAAAATCCCAACACAAACCTGCGGTAGAAGTTGGCAAGACCTAGAAAGCTGCGGAGCTCTGTTAGAGTGGTTGGAGAGGGCCAATCCCGAATGACTTGGACCTTGGCTGGATCGACATGCACCCCCTGTTCATCAATGATGTATCCCAGATACTGAACCTCGGTCATGCCAAAAGTGCATTTCTCCAAATTGGCACATAGCTTGTGTTGCCGCAGTGTTTGGAGAACCTGTCGGATGTGGTGGAGGTGCTCTTCCCAACTCTGGCTGAAGATCAGAATGTCATCCAAGTATACTACTACAAAGGAGTTGGTGAATGGCCGCAAGATGTCATCCATTAGCCTCATAAAGGTTGCAGGAGCATTCGTCAATCCGAAAGGCATGACCAACCATTCGAAGAGGCCCTCCTTGGATTTGAAGGCAGTCTTCCACACATCTGAGGGTTCAATTGGTACCTGGTGATATCCTGACTTCAGATCGATCTTGCTGAAATATTTCGCCCCCTTTAGTTGGTCTAGGAGGTCATCAATCCGCGGGATCGGGTACCTATTACGGACAGTGATCTTGTTCAGCGCCCGATAGTCAATACAGAGTCTCCACGTCCCATCCTTCTTCTGTACCAACACTATCGGGCTCCCACAGGGCGAAGAACTCGGACGGATGTGACCTTTCTGCAGGAGCTCCTGAATCTGCCTCTTGATTTCATTGTTCTCCAGAACGGAGTGCCGATAAATTGGTCCATTGGGTAGCGGCGCACCTGGGGTCAGATCGATGGAGTGCTTGACTTGACAGTGCAGAGGAACCCCTGCCGGGGAGGTGAAGATGTCTTCGTACTCCTCCACAATCTTGTCCATCTGTAGCTGCCGTGCAGAGGGACCCTGTTTGGAGGCCGCGGCCACTGTCTTCTTCTTCCCTTGAGGGCGTATCATCAGGAAAAAAATTTCCTGGTTTTGGAAATGATCTTACTGCATTGTTTTGCAGTAATCAAAGAGATGGCGGCAGGTGGTGCTACCTCTGGTATCCTGAACAACTTATTTCCCAATGTAATAATAACAGCACGGGGCCTTGATTCATACACAGCATGTCGCTTCCACAAGTATGGTTGTCCTAGTAATACATCACAAACTTCAAGGGGAGCAATGTCACACAATACCTCATCCGTGAAGGGCTTGATGTTGTATGGAAGGCGACACTGCTGGCTCACGCGAAGATCTCGCCCTTGGTGAAGCCACCCAATGGTGTATGGTTGTGGATGTGCTGTGGTCGGTAAGCCCAACCGCTTCACGACCTCTGCCGAAATGAGGTTCTTTTGACTCCCGCTATCAACAATGAACTGTATCGGGGAGCCCTTTACCCACATCTGGGAGTGGAAGAGACGCTCCTCCTCCTCTGGATCTTCGGGTTCATTTTTCTGGATCTTTGCGGTAGCAACAGTGGCGCTGGGATCCGCATCAATGATCTGCTTCCCTTTTTCATACCCCTTATCGGGTTCTGACTCAGAGTCGGAACATGCATCTGATTCTGAAACCTTTAGCTCAGCCACCAGTGACTGCTTGGCCCGACACTCACTTGTGTTGTGAGTGGAGCTCTTATGGAACTCGCACCATTTTCCAGTGTCCTTTCTCGGCTTCGCGGCGTTGCTCTTTGCTTGCAGCTTCGGCTGGTTGTCTTGGGCTGTCCCGCCTTGGCTTTGTCCTTTGTTCTGTGGTTTAGGGGCACCTTTCCCCTGCTTTGGATTCGCAGATCCAAAGTCTCGCTTCTTTTGTTTAAACTTCTGCTCGACCTTGACGGCATACCGGTATGCTGCGCCGAGCGAGGGGATGTTTAGGAACTGTATTTCTTCCTGGATGTACTTGTGCAGGCAACCACGGTATTTGAGTATCAAATGTTGCTCCGAATCCTTGATACCCAACTTTGTGCGAAGGGTATGGAAAAGATTGGTGAACTCCGGCACGTCTTGGTCCCTTCCCTGCCGCAGCGTGGTCCACTTTATGTATTCATCCTCATAGCTTCCGACAGGGTAGTACTGCTCCTTGATGGCATCCCGGAACGAATCCCAGGTGGGTGCGGCTGAAAATAGTGAGCCAGTACTTTCATCCTTCTGCTCGCAGTAGGTTTCCCACCAGTCCTTGACGTGGGGGGCTGCTTTGAGAAGAGCAAAAACAATCTTTTCCCGACTCGAAAATTCATGAACAGAAAAATAACCCTCTAGCAGATTTAACCATTTATCTACGGCATCGGCGTCTATCTGACCCTCGAATATGGGGATTTCAAAATTAACTTGTACCTTAAAGGGTGTGGCGTTTCCAGAGGAGCTGCTGGAAGCCGATGCGCCGCTTCTGGGTAGCCGCTGAAGGATCTGCGCAAAGCTGTCCATCATCGCGTTCCGTTGTCGCTCGAGCGCTTCTTCGAGCAAGATTTTGATGGGATCTCCTGCCCCCTCGTCTTTCTTCTCGTCCGCCATGGGAGGCCGTCGGGATTTGCGAGGCTGGTCTTGCAAAGGTTCAACCAGTTCAAGCCCTAACTCCTTATATCCCGACCTTGTTGGGGACATGCAAAGAAAAACAGAGAAAAAGCAGACCGCTCTGATACCACTGATCCAGATTTAAACAGGAACGCAACAAATTACAGAGATAACCATATACACAAAGATGCAGCGGAAATAATACTTCATTTCATTAATGGAAAATACTGAAATATGCTTACAAACAGAAATGGAAATAAACTAGCTAGGGCGATGGTAGCTTATCTCTGAGAAGAGATGTGATGGCTACATGCCTCTGAACTGTGTTACAATGAGGCTCGAAGGCCTATTTATTGTTGAGAAACAATGGAAAAACCCTTAACATTCCAAAACCTAACCCTAGGAGATGAAACGCCAAACTGTGGGCCCGTTTGGGATAAATTGGTACATCAACTTCCCGGGGTCGTAACTTTGGCATATGATCTCCGTTTGACGCGTACAATAGCTCATTAGAAAGATCTATCCGATCACTATCATTGTTGGAACGGCAACATCATTCCATTCCATGGACTCGTGTTGCCCCCGGATTCCCAAAAAAACGTCGTTTAGGGCCTCAAAACGGCTCCGGAAGTTCAGGACCCGAAAAACTGCTAAAAATAGTAAGTTGTGCTACAATTAAGGAAACTGAAAATGCTGAGAAAGACAATGGTGGGGGTCCAGGTGGACTTGGCAGGTGGCCACCAATATCCACCTGGATCATTCCTCCCCCCTTAGGAAGCAATGGTCCCCATTGCGTTGAGCTCCTCCATGAGATGAGGAAACTTCTGCTGAACTTGTTCCCTGGTGAGCCACTTGCCCTGCTGAAGGAGTTGGCCCGCTTTGACAACTCGATACAGTTGGATATTCTGTTGGCGAGTGTTCTTGATCTGTGTGTCCATGATCCGATCAGTTGCAGCTTGTTCCATGCAATCTGGATTTAATTCTGTGGGTTTGAGCTGTTCTGCAATGTCGGATGTGTCTAGCAATGGTGGAAAGTATGGCCGAAGGCGGTCCACATTGAACACTGGGTGCAGGCCAAGGAATGGGGGAATGCTGAGCTCAAATGCATTGTCTCCCATAGCCTTAGTAATGGTGTAAGGACCATATCGGAGTGGTCTCAATTTCCGATAGGCTCCAGTAAGGCGTTCCTTTTGCAAATGCAACCAGACTTTGTCGCCCACCTGAAACTTGTGTGGCACCCGATGTTGATCATGTCGCTGCTTGTACTTGGCATTTGATTTCTCAAGAATGTCATGGACCTGCTGGCGAATATGTTGGATGCGCTCAATGAAGCTGGTGGCCTTATCTGTTTCGGACTGGACATGAGCTGAATTCATGTGAGTAGCTGCAAGTGGCATGGCCACATCAATGGGGCATAGTGGCTGGAATCCCAAACCCACCTGAAAAGGGCTATGGCCAGTGGAGCTGTGAAGAGCTCGGTTGTAGCTGTGCTGAACGTAGGGGAGGCTCTCGTCCCATGTGCGTGGATGCTTTGAGTTATACATGCGCAGAATGTGCACAATCATCCTATTGACAACCTCTGTCTGGCCATCAGTTTGAGGATGGAAGGCTGTGGACTTCGTGAGTTTGGTGTCCAGCATTGACCAGAGACTGGACCAAAAGGTGCTGAGAAACCGACTGTCCCGATCTGAGATGATAGACTGTGGGATCCCAAAGTGCACCCACACTCGTTCAAAGAAGAGTTTAGCAGTGGCTTCTGCTGTGATATTCTTCTTGCAGGCCATCATAATGGCCATCTTTGAGAACCTGTCGACGACCACAAAAACACAGTCATTTCCATGCTTAGTGGAAGGAAGGCCTGACATGTAATCCATGGAGATGGATTCCCAAGGTCGACTAGGGGTAGGCAACGGGGTATAGAGGCCTTGCTTCTTAATGGTCGGTTTGGCAATGGCACAGGCAGTACATGATCGGATGTACTTCCCAACATCCTGTCGAAGATTCGGCCAATAGAAATAGTTTTGCAGTACTGCCACTGTTTTCTCGACCCCGAAATGCCCAGCAGCCCGACTGTAGTGTGCTTCCCAAATCATCTTGGCACGCTCGCTTGAAGGAACACAAAGGTGACCGAGGTGGCATAATAGGGCATCCTGGAGGTGAAAATCTGCAACCTGCCGACCCTCCAAGAGTGTCTGGTATGTGTGGCCGAATTCTGGGTCGCTTTTGTAGAGAAGTGGCCAATCAGAAGTCTCGTGCCCGCAAGAGTTGAGCACGGTGGTTAGCGCCATGATCGGTGGTCGACTGAGGCAATCTGCAACATTATTGGTGCTGCCCTTTTTATACTTGATATTCAAGTGAAACTGTTGCAGGTATGTAGACCACTTCTGATGGCGATCATTCTGCAATTTCCCTTGGGTCTGTATGAACTGCAGAGGTCGGTGGTCTGTGTGGATGACCGTTTCCTTCCCCAAAATGTAATGCTTCCATTGTCGGCAGGCCTGTACAATGGAATACATCTCTTTATCATAAGTGGGGTACTTCCGGACTGTGTCTGAAAGTGTTTCACTGTGATATGCCACTGGATGTCCATGTTGAGTAAGGACTGCCCCAATAGCATAGTCAGAGGCATCTGTCTCGACCTCAAATGGTTGTTGTAAATCTGGTAACGCGAGCACTGGTGCCGTGCAGAGGCGATCCTTCAACTCCCTGAATGCCTTCTGTTGAGATTCAGACCAAAAGAATTTTGCTTTCGCCCCGCCCTTGGTGACTTGACTCAAGGGCCAAGAAATATGAGAAAATCCCAACACAAACCTGCGGTAGAAGTTGGCAAGACCTAGAAAGCTGCGGAGCTCTGTTAGAGTGGTTGGAGAGGGCCAATCCCGAATGACTTGGACCTTGGCTGGATCGACATGCACCCCCTGTTCATCAATGATGTATCCCAGATACTGAACCTCGGTCATGCCAAAAGTGCATTTCTCCAAATTGGCACATAGCTTGTGTTGCCGCAGTGTTTGGAGAACCTGTCGGATGTGGTGGAGGTGCTCTTCCCAACTCTGGCTGAAGATCAGAATGTCATCCAAGTATACTACTACAAAGGAGTTGGTGAATGGCCGCAAGATGTCATCCATTAGCCTCATAAAGGTTGCAGGAGCATTCGTCAATCCGAAAGGCATGACCAACCATTCGAAGAGGCCCTCCTTGGATTTGAAGGCAGTCTTCCACACATCTGAGGGTTCAATTGGTACCTGGTGATATCCTGACTTCAGATCGATCTTGCTGAAATATTTCGCCCCCTTTAGTTGGTCTAGGAGGTCATCAATCCGCGGGATCGGGTACCTATTACGGACAGTGATCTTGTTCAGCGCCCGATAGTCAATACAGAGTCTCCACGTCCCATCCTTCTTCTGTACCAACACTATCGGGCTCCCACAGGGCGAAGAACTCGGACGGATGTGACCTTTCTGCAGGAGCTCCTGAATCTGCCTCTTGATTTCATTGTTCTCCAGAACGGAGCGCCGATAAATTGGTCCATTGGGTAGCGGCGCACCTGGGGTCAGATCGATGGAGTGCTTGACTTGACAGTGCAGAGGAACCCCTGCCGGGGAGGTGAAGATGTCTTCGTACTCCTCCACAATCTTGTCCATCTGTAGCTGCTGTGCAGAGGGACCCTGTTTGGAGGCCGCGGCCACTGTCTTCTTCTTCCCTTGAGGGCGTATCATCAGGAAAACAAATTTCCTGGTTTTGGAAATGATCTTACTGCATTGTTTTGCAGTAATCAAAGAGATGGCGGCAGGTGGTGCTACCTCTGGTATCCTGAACAACTTATTTCCCAATGTAATAATAACAGCACGGGGCCTTGATTCATACACAGCATGTCGCTTCCACAAGTATGGTTGTCCTAGTAATACATCACAAACTTCAAGGGGAGCAATGTCACACAATACCTCATCCGTGAAGGGCTTGATGTTGTATGGAAGGCGACACTGCTGGCTCACGCGAAGATCTCGCCCTTGGTGAAGCCACCCAATGGTGTATGGTTGTGGATGTGCTGTGGTCGGTAAGCCCAACCGCTTCACGACCTCTGCCGAAATGAGGTTCTTTTGACTCCCGCTATCAACAATGAACTGTATCGGGGAGCCCTTTACCCACATCTGGGAGTGGAAGAGACGCTCCTCCTCCTCTGGATCTTCGGGTTCATTTTTCTGGATCTTTGCGGTAGCAACAGTGGCGCTGGGATCCGCATCAATGATCTGCTTCCCTTTTTCATACCCCTTATCGGGTTCTGACTCAGAGTCGGAACATGCATCTGATTCTGAAACCTTTAGCTCAGCCACCAGTGACTGCTTGGCCCGACACTCACTTGTGTTGTGAGTGGAGCTCTTATGGAACTCGCACCATTTTCCAGTGTCCTTTCTCGGCTTCGCGGCGTTGCTCTTTGCTTGCAGCTTCGGCTGGTTGTCTTGGGCTGTCCCGCCTTGGCTTTGTCCTTTGTTCTGTGGTTTAGGGGCACCTTTCCCCTGCTTTGGATTCGCAGATCCAAAGTCTCGCTTCTTTTGTTTAAACTTCTGCTCGACCTTGACGGCATACCGGTATGCTGCGCCGAGCGAGGGGATGTTTAGGAACTGTATTTCTTCCTGGATGTACTTGTGCAGGCAGCCACGGTATTTGAGTATCAAATGTTGCTCCGAATCCTTGATACCCAACTTTGTGCGAAGGGTATGGAAAAGATTGGTGAACTCCGGCACGTCTTGGTCCCTTCCCTGCCGCAGCGTGGTCCACTTTATGTATTCATCCTCATAGCTTCCGACAGGGTAGTACTGCTCCTTGATGGCATCCCGGAACGAATCCCAGGTGGGTGCGGCTGAAAATAGTGAGCCAGTACTTTCATCCTTCTGCTCGCAGTAGGTTTCCCACCAGTCCTTGACGTGGGGGGCTGCTTTGAGAAGAGCAAAAACAATCTTTTCCCGACTCGAAAATTCATGAACAGAAAAATAACCCTCTAGCAGATTTAACCATTTATCTACGGCATCGGCGTCTATCTGACCCTCGAATATGGGGATTTCAAAATTAACTTGTACCTTAAAGGGTGTGGCGTTTCCAGAGGAGCTGCTGGAAGCCGATGCGCCGCTTCTGGGTAGCCGCTGAAGGATCTGCGCAAAGCTGTCCATCATCGCGTTCTGTTGTCGCTCGAGCGCTTCTTCGAGCAAGATTTTGATGGGATCTCCTGCCCCCTCGTCTTTCTTCTCGTCCGCCATGGGAGGCCGTCGGGATTTGCGAGGCTGGTCTTGCAAAGGTTCAACCAGTTCAAGCCCTAACTCCTTATATCCCGACCTTGTTGGGGACATGCAAAGAAAAACAGAGAAAAAGCAGACCGCTCTGATACCACTGATCCGGATTTAAACAGGAACGCAACAAATTACAGAGATAACCATATACACAAAGATGCAGCGGAAATAATACTTCATTTCATTAATGGAAAATACTGAAATATGCTTACAAACAGAAATGGAAATAAACTAGCTAGGGCGATGGTAGCTTATCTCTGAGAAGAGATGTGATGGCTACATGCCTCTGAACTGTGTTACAATGAGGCTCGAAGGCCTATTTATTGTTGAGAAACAATGGAAAAACCCTTAACATTCCAAAACCTAACCCTAGGAGATGAAACGCCAAACTGTGGGCCCCGTTTGGGGGTAAGTTGGTACATCAACTTCCCGGGGTCGTAACTTTGGCATATGATCTCCGTTTGACGCGTACAATAGCTCATTAGAAAGATCTATCCGAGCACTATCATTGTTGGTACGGGAAACACCAGTCCATTCCATGGACTCGTGTTGCCCCCGGATTCCCCAAAAAACGTCGTTTAGGGCCTCAAAACGGCTCCGGAAGTTCAGGACCCGAAAAACTGCTAAAAATAGTAAGTTGTGCTACAATTAAGGAAACTGAAAATGCTGAGAAAGACAATGGTGGGGGTCCAGGTGGACTTGGCAGGTGGCCACCAATATCCACCTGGATCATTCCTCCCCCCTTAGGAAGCAATGGTCCCCATTGCGTTGAGCTCCTCCATGAGATGAGGAAACTTCTGCTGAACTTGTTCCCTGGTGAGCCACTTGCCCTGCTGAAGGAGTTGGCCCGCTTTGACAACTCGATACAGTTGGATATTCTGTTGGCGAGTGTTCTTGATCTGTGTGTCCATGATCCGATCAGTTGCAGCTTGTTCCATGCAATCTGGATTTAATTCTGTGGGTTTGAGCTGTTCTGCAATGTCGGATGTGTCTAGCAATGGTGGAAAGTATGGCCGAAGGCGGTCCACATTGAACACTGGGTGCAGGCCAAGGAATGGGGGAATGCTGAGCTCAAATGCATTGTCTCCCATAGCCTTAGTAATGGTGTAAGGACCATATCGGAGTGGTCTCAATTTCCGATAGGCTCCAGTAAGGCGTTCCTTTTGCAAATGCAACCAGACTTTGTCGCCCACCTGAAACTTGTGTGGCACCCGATGTTGATCATGTCGCTGCTTGTACTTGGCATTTGATTTCTCAAGAATGTCATGGACCTGCTGGCGAATATGTTGGATGCGCTCAATGAAGCTGGTGGCCTTATCTGTTTCGGACTGGACATGAGCTGAATTCATGTGAGTAGCTGCAAGTGGCATGGCCACATCAATGGGGCATAGTGGCTGGAATCCCAAACCCACCTGAAAAGGGCTATGGCCAGTGGAGCTGTGAAGAGCTCGGTTGTAGCTGTGCTGAACATAGGGGAGGCTCTCGTCCCATGTGCGTGGATGCTTTGAGTTATACATGCGCAGAATGTGCACAATCATCCTATTGACAACCTCTGTCTGGCCATCAGTTTGAGGATGGAAGGCTGTGGACTTCGTGAGTTTGGTGTCCAGCATTGACCAGAGACTGGACCAAAAGGTGCTGAGAAACCGACTGTCCCGATCTGAGATGATAGACTGTGGGATCCCAAAGTGCACCCACACTCGTTCAAAGAAGAGTTTAGCAGTGGCTTCTGCTGTGATATTCTTCTTGCAGGCCATCATAATGGCCATCTTTGAGAACCTGTCGACGACCACAAAAACACAGTCATTTCCATGCTTAGTGGAAGGAAGGCCTGACATGTAATCCATGGAGATGGATTCCCAAGGTCGACTAGGGGTAGGCAACGGGGTATAGAGGCCTTGCTTCTTAATGGTCGGTTTGGCAATGGCACAGGCAGTACATGATCGGATGTACTTCCCAACATCCTGTCGAAGATTCGGCCAATAGAAATAGTTTTGCAGTACTGCCACTGTTTTCTCGACCCCGAAATGCCCAGCAGCCCGACTGTAGTGTGCTTCCCAAATCATCTTGGCACGCTCGCTTGAAGGAACACAAAGGTGACCGAGGTGGCATAATAGGGCATCCTGGAGGTGAAAATCTGCAACCTGCCGACCCTCCAAGAGTGTCTGGTATGTGTGGCCGAATTCTGGGTCGCTTTTGTAGAGAAGTGGCCAATCAGAAGTCTCGTGCCCGCAAGAGTTGAGCACGGTGGTTAGCGCCATGATCGGTGGTCGACTGAGGCAATCTGCAACATTATTGGTGCTGCCCTTTTTATACTTGATATTCAAGTGAAACTGTTGCAGGTATGTAGACCACTTCTGATGGCGATCATTCTGCAATTTCCCTTGGGTCTGTATGAACTGCAGAGGTCGGTGGTCTGTGTGGATGACCGTTTCCTTCCCCAAAATGTAATGCTTCCATTGTCGGCAGGCCTGTACAATGGAATACATCTCTTTATCATAAGTGGGGTACTTCCGGACTGTGTCTGAAAGTGTTTCACTGTGATATGCCACTGGATGTCCATGTTGAGTAAGGACTGCCCCAATAGCATAGTCAGAGGCATCTGTCTCGACCTCAAATGGTTGTTGTAAATCTGGTAACGCGAGCACTGGTGCCGTGCAGAGGCGATCCTTCAACTCCCTGAATGCCTTCTGTTGAGATTCAGACCAAAAGAATTTTGCTTTCGCCCCGCCCTTGGTGACTTGACTCAAGGGCCAAGAAATATGAGAAAATCCCAACACAAACCTGCGGTAGAAGTTGGCAAGACCTAGAAAGCTGCGGAGCTCTGTTAGAGTGGTTGGAGAGGGCCAATCCCGAATGACTTGGACCTTGGCTGGATCGACATGCACCCCCTGTTCATCAATGATGTATCCCAGATACTGAACCTCGGTCATGCCAAAAGTGCATTTCTCCAAATTGGCACATAGCTTGTGTTGCCGCAGTGTTTGGAGAACCTGTCGGATGTGGTGGAGGTGCTCTTCCCAACTCTGGCTGAAGATCAGAATGTCATCCAAGTATACTACTACAAAGGAGTTGGTGAATGGCCGCAAGATGTCATCCATTAGCCTCATAAAGGTTGCAGGAGCATTCGTCAATCCGAAAGGCATGACCAACCATTCGAAGAGGCCCTCCTTGGATTTGAAGGCAGTCTTCCACACATCTGAGGGTTCAATTGGTACCTGGTGATATCCTGACTTCAGATCGATCTTGCTGAAATATTTCGCCCCCTTTAGTTGGTCTAGGAGGTCATCAATCCGCGGGATCGGGTACCTATTACGGACAGTGATCTTGTTCAGCGCCCGATAGTCAATACAGAGTCTCCACGTCCCATCCTTCTTCTGTACCAACACTATCGGGCTCCCACAGGGCGAAGAACTCGGACGGATGTGACCTTTCTGCAGGAGCTCCTGAATCTGCCTCTTGATTTCATTGTTCTCCAGAACGGAGCGCCGATAAATTGGTCCATTGGGTAGCGGCGCACCTGGGGTCAGATCGATGGAGTGCTTGACTTGACAGTGCAGAGGAACCCCTGCCGGGGAGGTGAAGATGTCTTCGTACTCCTCCACAATCTTGTCCATCTGTAGCTGCCGTGCAGAGGGACCCGTTTGGAGGCCGCGGCCACTGTCTTCTTCTTCCCTTGAGGGCGTATCATCAGGAAAACAAATTTCCTGGTTTTGGAAATGATCTTACTGCATTGTTTTGCAGTAATCAAAGAGATGGCGGCAGGTGGTGCTACCTCTGGTATCCTGAACAACTTATTTCCCAATGTAATAATAACAGCACGGGGCCTTGATTCATACACAGCATGTCGCTTCCACAAGTATGGTTGTCCTAGTAATACATCACAAACTTCAAGGGGAGCAATGTCACACAATACCTCATCCGTGAAGGGCTTGATGTTGTATGGAAGGCGACACTGCTGGCTCACGCGAAGATCTCGCCCTTGGTGAAGCCACCCAATGGTGTATGGTTGTGGATGTGCTGTGGTCGGTAAGCCCAACCGCTTCACGACCTCTGCCGAAATGAGGTTCTTTTGACTCCCGCTATCAACAATGAACTGTATCGGGGAGCCCTTTACCCACATCTGGGAGTGGAAGAGACGCTCCTCCTCCTCTGGATCTTCGGGTTCATTTTTCTGGATCTTTGCGGTAGCAACAGTGGCGCTGGGATCCGCATCAATGATCTGCTTCCCTTTTTCATACCCCTTATCGGGTTCTGACTCAGAGTCGGAACATGCATCTGATTCTGAAACCTTTAGCTCAGCCACCAGTGACTGCTTGGCCCGACACTCACTTGTGTTGTGAGTGGAGCTCTTATGGAACTCGCACCATTTTCCAGTGTCCTTTCTCGGCTTCGCGGCGTTGCTCTTTGCTTGCAGCTTCGGCTGGTTGTCTTGGGCTGTCCCGCCTTGGCTTTGTCCTTTGTTCTGTGGTTTAGGGGCACCTTTCCCCTGCTTTGGATTCGCAGATCCAAAGTCTCGCTTCTTTTGTTTAAACTTCTGCTCGACCTTGACGGCATACCGGTATGCTGCGCCGAGCGAGGGGATGTTTAGGAACTGTATTTCTTCCTGGATGTACTTGTGCAGGCAGCCACGGTATTTGAGTATCAAATGTTGCTCCGAATCCTTGATACCCAACTTTGTGCGAAGGGTATGGAAAAGATTGGTGAACTCCGGCACGTCTTGGTCCCTTCCCTGCCGCAGCGTGGTCCACTTTATGTATTCATCCTCATAGCTTCCGACAGGGTAGTACTGCTCCTTGATGGCATCCCGGAACGAATCCCAGGTGGGTGCGGCTGAAAATAGTGAGCCAGTACTTTCATCCTTCTGCTCGCAGTAGGTTTCCCACCAGTCCTTGACGTGGGGGGCTGCTTTGAGAAGAGCAAAAACAATCTTTTCCCGACTCGAAAATTCATGAACAGAAAAATAACCCTCTAGCAGATTTAACCATTTATCTACGGCATCGGCGTCTATCTGACCCTCGAATATGGGGATTTCAAAATTAACTTGTACCTTAAAGGGTGTGGCGTTTCCAGAGGAGCTGCTGGAAGCCGATGCGCCGCTTCTGGGTAGCCGCTGAAGGATCTGCGCAAAGCTGTCCATCATCGCGTTCCGTTGTCGCTCGAGCGCTTCTTCGAGCAAGATTTTGATGGGATCTCCTGCCCCCTCGTCTTTCTTCTCGTCCGCCATGGGAGGCCGTCGGGATTTGCGAGGCTGGTCTTGCAAAGGTTCAACCAGTTCAAGCCCTAACTCCTTATATCCCGACCTTGTTGGGGACATGCAAAGAAAAACAGAGAAAAAGCAGACCGCTCTGATACCACTGATCCGGATTTAAACAGGAACGCAACAAATTACAGAGATAACCATATACACAAAGATGCAGCGGAAATAATACTTCATTTCATTAATGGAAAATACTGAAATATGCTTACAAACAGAAATGGAAATAAACTAGCTAGGGCGATGGTAGCTTATCTCTGAGAAGAGATGTGATGGCTACATGCCTCTGAACTGTGTTACAATGAGGCTCGAAGGCCTATTTATTGTTGAGAAACAATGGAAAAACCCTTAACATTCCAAAACCTAACCCTAGGAGATGAAACGCCAAACTGTGGGCCCCGTTTGGGGGTAAGTTGGTACATCAACTTCCCGGGGTCGTAACTTTGGCATATGATCTCCGTTTGACGCGTACAATAGCTCATTAGAAAGATCTATCCGAGCACTATCATTGTTGGAACAGGCAACACCAGTCCATTCCATGGACTCGTGTTGCCCCCGGATTCCCCAAAAAACGTCGTTTAGGGCCTCAAAACGGCTCCGGAAGTTCAGGACCCGAAAAACTGCTAAAAATAGTAAGTTGTGCTAGCTCCTCCATGAGATGAGGAAACTTCTGCTGAACTTGTTCCCTAGTGAGCCACTTGCCCTGCTGAAGGAGTTGGCCCGCTTTGACAACTCGATACAGTTGGATATTCTGTTGGCGAGTGTTCTTGATCTTTGTGTCCATGATCCGATCAGTTGCAGCTTGTTCCATGCAATCTGGATTTAATTCTGTGGGTTTGAGCTGTTATGCAATGTCGGATGTGTCTAGCAATAGTGGAAAGTATGGCCGAAGGCGGTCCACATTGAATACTGGGTGCAGGCCAAGGAATGGGGGAATGCTGAGCTCAAATGCATTGTCTCCCATAGCCTTAGTAATGGTGTAAGGACCATATCGGAGTGGTCTCAATTTCCGATAAGCTCCAGTAAGGCGTTCCTTTTGCAAATGCAACCAGACTTTGTCGCCCACCTGAAACTTGTGTGGCACCCGATGTTGATCATGTCGCTGCTTGTACTTGGCATTTGATTTCTCAAGAATGTCATGGACCTGCTGGCGAATATGTTGGATGCGCTCAATGAAGCTGGTGGCCTTATCTGTTTCGGACTGAACATGAGCTGAATTCATGTGAGTAGCTGCAAGTGGCATGGCCACATCAATGGGGCATAGTGGCTGGAATCCCAAACCCACCTGAAAAGGGCTATGGCCAGTGGAGCTGTGAAGAGCTCGGTTGTAGCTGTGCTGAACGTAGGGGAGGCTCTCGTCCCATGTGCGTGGATGCTTTGAGTTATACATGCGCAGAATGTGCACAATCATCCTATTGACAACCTCTGTCTGGCCATCAGTTTGAGGATGGAAGGCTGTGGACTTCGTGAGTTTGGTGTCCAGCATTGACCAGAGACTGGACCAAAAGGTGCTGAGAAACCGACTGTCCCAATCTGAGATGATAGACTGTGGGATCCCAAAGTGCACCCACACTCGTTCAAAGAAGAGTTTAGCAGTGGCTTCTGCTGTGATATTCTTCTTGCAGGCCATCATAATGGCCATCTTTGAGAAACTGTCGACGACCACAAAAACACAGTCATTTCCATGCTTAGTGGAAGGAAGGCCTGACATGTAATCCATGGAGATGGATTCCCAAGGTCGACTAGGGGTAGGCAACGGGGTATAGAGGCCTTGCTTCTTAATGGTCGGTTTGGCAATGGCACAGGCAGTACATGATCGGATGTACTTCCCAACATCCTGTCGAAGATTCGGCCAATAGAAATAGTTTTGCAGTACTGCCACTGTTTTTTCGACCCCGAAATGCCCAGCAGCCCGACTGTAGTGTGCTTCCCAAATCATCTTGGCACGCTCGCTTGAAGGAACACAAAGGTGACCGAGGTGGCATAATAGGGCATCCTGGAGGTGAAAATCTGCAACCTGCCGACCCTCCAAGAGTGTCTGGTATGTGTGGCCGAATTCTGGGTCGCTTTTGTAGAGAAGTGGCCAATCAGAAGTCTCGTGCCCGCAAGAGTTGAGCACGGTGGTTAGCGCCATGATCGGTGGTCGACTGAGGCAATCTGCAACATTATTGGTGCTGCCCTTTTTATACTTGATATTCAAGTGAAACTGTTGCAGGTATGTAGACCACTTCTGATGGCGATCATTCTGCAATTTCCCTTGGGTCTGTATGAACTACAGAGGTCGGTGGTCTGTGTGGATGACCGTTTCCTTCCCCAAAATGTAATGCTTCCATTGTCGGCAGGCCTGTACAATGGAATACATCTCTTTATCATAAGTGGGGTACTTCCGGACTGTGTCTGAAAGTGTTTCACTGTGATATGCCACTGGATGTCCATGTTGAGTAAGGACTGCCCCAATAGCATAGTCAGAGGCATCTGTCTCGACCTCAAATGGTTGTTGTAAATCTGGTAACGCGAGCACTGGTGCCGTGCAGAGGCGATCCTTCAACTCCTTGAATGCCTTCTGTTGAGATTCAGACCAAAAGAATTTTGCTTTCGCCCCGCCCTTGGTGACTTGACTCAAGGGCCAAGAAATATGAGAAAATCCCAACACAAACCTGCGGTAGAAGTTGGCAAGACCTAGAAAGCTGCGGAGCTCTGTTAGAGTGGTTGGAGAGGGCCAATCCCGAATGACTTGGACCTTGGCTGGATCGACATGCACCCCCTGTTCATCAATGATGTATCCCAGATACTGAACCTCGGTCATGCCAAAAGTGCATTTCTCCAAATTGGCACATAGCTTGTGTTGCCGCAGTGTTTGGAGAACCTGTCGGATGTGGTGGAGGTGCTCTTCCCAACTCTGGCTGAAGATCAGAATGTCATCCAAGTATACTACTACAAAGGAGTTGGTGAATGGCCGCAAGATGTCATCCATTAGCCTCATAAAGGTTGCAGGAGCATTCGTTAATCCGAAAGGCATGACCAACCATTCGAAGAGGCCCTCCTTGGATTTGAAGGCAGTCTTCCACACATCTGAGGGTTCAATTGGTACCTGGTGATATCCTGACTTCAGATCGATCTTGCTGAAATATTTCGCCCCCTTTAGTTGGTCTAGGAGGTCATCAATCCGCGGGATCGGGTACCTATTACGGACAGTGATCTTGTTCAGTGCCCGATAGTCAATACAGAGTCTCCACGTCCCATCCTTCTTCTGTACCAACACTATCGGGCTCCCACAGGGCGAAGAACTCGGACGGATGTGACCTTTCTGCAGGAGCTCCTGAATCTGCCTCTTGATTTCATTGTTCTCCAGAACGGAGCGCCGATAAATTGGTCCATTGGGTAGCGGCGCACCTGGGGTCAGATCGATGGAGTGCTTGACTTGACAGTGCAGAGGAACCCCTGCCGGGGAGGTGAAGATGTCTTCGTACTCCTCCACAATCTTGTCCATCTGTAGCTGCCGTGCAGAGGGACCCTGTTTGGAGGCCGCGTCCACTGTCTTCTTCTTCCCTTGAGGGCGTATCATCAGGAAAACAAATTTCCTAGTTTTGGAAATGATCTTACTGCATTGTTTTGCATTAATCAAAGAGATGGCGGCAGGTGGTGCTACCTCTGGTATCCTGAACAACTTATTTCCCAATGTAATAATAACAGCACGGGGCCTTGATTCATACACAGCATGTCGCTTCCACAAGTATGGTTGTCCTAGTAATACATCACAAACTTCAAGGGGAGCAATGTCACACAATACCTCATCCGTGAAGGGCTTGATGTTGTATGGAAGGCGACACTGCTGGCTCACGCGAAGATCTCGCCCTTGGTGAAGCCACCCAATGGTGTATGGTTGTGGATGTGCTGTGGTCGGTAAGCCCAACCGCTTCACGACCTCTGCCGAAATGAGGTTCTTTTGACTCCCGCTATCAACAATGAACTGTATCGGGGAGCCCTTTACCCACATCTGGGAGTGGAAGAGACGCTCCTCCTCCTCTGGATCTTCGGGTTCATTTTTCTGGATCTTTGCGGTAGCAACAATGGCGCTGGGATCCGCATCAATGATCTGCTTCCCTTTTTCATACCCCTTATCGGGTTCTGACTCAGAGTCGGAACATGCATCTGATTCTGAAACCTTTAGCTCAGCCACCAGTGACTGCTTGGCCCGACACTCACTTGTGTTGTGAGTGGAGCTCTTATGGAACTCGCACCATTTTCCAGTGTCCTTTCTCGGCTTCGCGGCGTTGCTCTTTGCTTGTAGCTTCGGCTGGTTGTCTTGGGCTGTCCCGCCTTGGCTTTGTCTTTTGTTCTGTGGTTTAGGGGCACCTTTCCCCTGCTTTGGATTCGCAGATCCAAAGTCTCGCTTCTTTTGTTTAAACTTCTGCTCGACCTTGACGGCATACCGGTATGCTGCGCCGAGCGAGGGGATGTTTAGGAACTGTATTTCTTCCTGGATGTACTTGTGCAGGCAACCACGGTATTTGAGTATCAATTGTTGCTCCGAATCCTTGATACCCAACTTTGTGCGAAGGGTATGGAAAAGATTGGTGAACTCCTGCACGTCTTGGTCCCTTCCCTGCCGCAGCGTGGTCCACTTTATGTATTCATCCTCATAGCTTTCGACAGGGTAGTACTGCTCCTTGATGGCATCCCGGAACGAATCCCAGGTGGGTGCGGCTGAAAATAGTGAGCCAGTACTTTCATCCTTCTGCTCGCAGTAGGTTTCCCACCAGTCCTTGACGTGGGGGGCTGCTTTGAGAAGAGCAAAAAGAATCTTTTCCCGACTCGAAAATTCATGAACAGAAAAATAACCCTCTAGCAGATTTAACCATTTATCTACGGCATCGGCGTCTATCTGACCCTCGAATATGGGGATTTCAAAATTAACTTGTACCTTAAAGGGTGTGGCGTTTCCAGAGGAGCTGCTGGAAGCCGATGCGCCGCTTCTGGGTAGCCGCTGAAGGATCTGCGCAAAGCTGTCCATCATCGCGTTCTGTTGTCGCTCAAGCGCTTCTTCGAGCAAGATTTTGATGGGATCTCCTGCCCCCTTGTCTTTCTTCTTGTCCGCCATGGGAGGCCGTCGGGATTTGCGAGGCTGGTCTTGCAAAGGTTCAACCAGTTCAAGCCCTAACTCCTTATATCCCGACCTTGTTGGGGACATGCAAAGAAAAACAGAGAAAAAGCAGACCGCTCTGATACCACTGATCCGGATTTAAGCAGGAACGCAACAAATTACAGAGATAACCATATACACAAAGATGTAGCGGAAATAATACTTCATTTCATTAATGGAAAATACTAAAATATGCTTACAAACAGAAATGGAAATAAACTAGCTAGGGCGATGGTAGCTTATCTATGAGAAGAAATGTGATGGCTACATGCCTCTGAACTGTGTTACAATGAGGCTCGAAGGCCTATTTATTGTTGAGAAACAATGGAAAAACCCTTAACATTCCAAAACCTAACCCCAGGAGATGAAATGCCAAACTGTGGGCCCCGTTTGGGGGTAAGTTGGTACATCAACTTCCCGGGGTCGTAACTTTGGCATATGATCTGCGTTTGACGCGTACAATAGCTCATTAGAAAGATCTATCCGAGCACTATCATTGTTGGAACGGGCAACACCAGTCCATTTCATGGACTCGTGTTGCCCTCGGATTCCCCAAAAAACGTCGTTTAGGGCCTCAAAACGGCTCCGGAAGTTCAGGACCCGAAAAACTGCTAAAAATAGTAAGTTGTGCTACAATTAAGGAAACTGAAAATGATGAGAAAAACAATGGTGGGGGTCCAGGTGGACTTGGCAGGTGGCCACCAATATCCACCTGGATCACTTTATTAAATAAGATCGTGGGTAATCTTACCTCTAAATCATTCTCTATCCTTATCAATGAATCAACTTAAAGATTTTACATCCTATAGAGGCCTTAAATATGGGTTCCTTTCATCACCCCTAGTGTTTTTCATTGTGGTTTAAGGTTTACGTGGGATAATCTTTGATTATTAAAGAAGTGGATAAATAAAAGGTATTAATATGTGAAGGGTGTTATTCCTAACTCACTTTCTATTTGTAGATGAAATTATTTGTTTAGTAATGACACCCTAATAGAAGCTTTAAAAGAGAGAAATTATTCATTGTATTATTTACATAAAGATATGAAAACCAATGGATAATAATCATTAATTATATTCAATCACATTATTTAGGGGAAAAAATAGATAATTGTCAGAACATTTGCATTTCAATGCGTTGAATTAAACAAATGTTTTTAAAATCCATTTTTAATGCCAAAAAAAGATGATGATGGCTATTAAAATTGGATTTGGTTTCAAAATAAAGTTGAAAAATGAATCATCACATGATGTAATAGTTAGTTGTTCTTAGTTGCTAAATTAATACTTGAAATTTTTTTACTTGAAGATATTCCCATTTATGAGCATTCTATATCCTCCTTATCCTCCTTTTCATAACTCGAAAAGGATAGTTAATTGCAAAGAAAAACTAAAAAGTAGTCCTTAAAAAGTATTTATAAATTTAACTAAGAACTAATTTAGAAAATCCCTTGGAGCTTCATTAAGTATGATTAAGTATGGATGGGATTTAGTATAATGTTAATTTTACAAATATACATTTACCCATTGAATTATGAAGAGTGGATCTAGATATACATAAATTCACTCTCAAATTCTTTAATAATATAGAAATCCCTAGCTCATTCTTAACTTTCTTTTCTTCATAATTGGTTTTCATGAGGAGTGGGAATGGAAAAAATGTGAGAACTAAGGTTGATCCTTGGTTTGGATGTGTACTACCCTACCATCATGGGGTCACTTAGTAAAAGAAGATAATGCAAAACATGTGCATTTATGTAATTATAAAGATTACTCATGGTTTTAGAATTTACCACATCCATCTCTTATTTTTCTAATCCCTAAATGGTAACTTAATTTATAATTGTTGATAGTTTAATATGGAAATGTTATCATTTGTCACAAATTTGTATCAATAATTAAAAATATACTCAATTGTATAATTTTTAAGTCCTCTACCCCAATATTTACCATTATACCAAAAATAATAAAAGTGTTAAATACCCCCTTTATAACAACTCACATAGTATTTACTAGTCTTGGGGAGTGATCCCCTCTTGAGTACCATCTACTTTGGAATGTGTTAAATATGTTGAATGGTTGAGGAAGGCATGCATTAGCTAATTTATTAGGTCTAATTGTTATTAATATTTGTTACTCTAGTTGGAGGCTTAAATGTTAATTCTTGGAAATGTTATATTAATAATGGAATATGATACCTTAATGTTGTCCAAAGATCCCTCCATGCATAATTCACTTTAATCTTATGCTATAATGCTATGTTTAATAATGAGGTAGTAGAAGTGGCTTAGTGGTGGAAAAAAATCTAGAAATATTAATAAAGCATCAACATAGGTAGTTGTTCAAAGAAGGGTAAGGTAAATTTTTAAAATGTGCTCATTATGCAAGTAGGGGAAACAATTGACCATATATTAGTTCATTACCTATTTACCAAAAAGATTTGGAGTTATATCCCCCATACGTGGATGTTAGGGTAATTAGCATAAAGATTCTTTGTTAAAAAATGTTTGAAGAAATAGTTTGATAATATATCCCTTAAATATTATAGATCATTGCCTCTTATAGCATCAATGGCCATTTTTTAGCAAAGAACCCAACATATTCAAGGAGAAGGACACACTTCCTTTCCAAGTACATCAAATAAATTTCCTTATGAATTGATAAAATTTTACCTAAAGGCCAAAATGCTAAGGCAATTTAACATGCAGAATGACATACATCCATTCCAAGTACATCAAATAAAATTCCTTTATGAGTAGATAAAAAGGCCAAAAAGTATAACACGCTAGTAACATGGAGCTTAATAAAAATTTCCCATGGGCTTTTTTTGTGATGTTTTTCAAGGTTCTCCTAGGTTATGTGGTGTCATGGAGCTCAACATGGAAGTTGATTATCTATCTAAGAGATCATTGACATTTATAAAAGGATCATTTTTTTCGCATATAAGTTTTTTTTATAAAATATTCATTAATATTACATAATTGTTTTTTTCATATTTATAAAAAAACGAAAATTCAGACTGATAATCAGAACAATGGTATGAAAAAAAACGAAAATTCAGTCTGATAATCAGAACAATGGGAGTTATCAATATAGAGTAAATTGAAATAATTAAAACTGGTGCGCAGTACATTATAATCAAACAGACCCTCTCCATTCTTATATATACTCCGGTTTCCTCGATTGAATTTTATTATTTTGACACAAATCAAAATGATAATTTTTGGACATGATGCTAAATGTTATTCCAGAAACCTTATAAACTAGATACAGAACATGACCTTGAATTCGGTGGACTGTAATGGGACAAAGTATCAGCAACGCCGACATCCTGATCAGGTTTATAGCATAGCAGTACACCATACAAAGATCTATAACACCATAGTTTGTGAGAAAATTAAAATTTACAGAGGGATTACTTGAACATTGTCCAGCACTGGACCGCACAGAGAACCGGAATTATCACTCTTCTTCATGTTGGACAAACTCGCGAACGCTAGGAGAGTAATTGGGGTCTGCGCTGTGAAATTTAGCTCAGCGGTCTGGAAGCCTCCGGTGCCCTTGGATTCGTAGGGTACTTTAATGATCTTGTTGCCGGCAGTAGCTTGCACCGTCAAGCGTCCGTTACATGCGTTCCTCGCATCTCCCACGGCGAATGTCACACGGTAGGGCTTCCCGGGGGTTGTGTTCACGGTCTGTGAGAGGACGCTTTTACGGCCCGAGAGAAGCTCAACGGCTTTCAGGCCCTCCGGAACCCTGAAATGGGCGGAGTCTATGTACTTGGAGGGCTTAATGTACGTGATGGTCCAGCCAGGCAGAGGAGAATGTCCAAGAGAGGAAGGGGGAAGAAGAATGCCGTTGCTACCGTTGAGAAAGTCATGTGGTCCATCTTCAAAGTTTCCGTTGGTTACCAGATCAACTGCGCGATCATCTGCGCACACAATCGAAAAATAAAATGAGAGCAGGGTAAATTCCTGTAAAGATCTGCCAAATTTTAGGAATATTTGGAAATCTTTTACACAAAAATGAAGCTTCTCTAGAAAGATTCATCTATTCCTTACTCGATCTTCATTTACCCTTACTCCTGTTACTGGGATTCCAAAATATTAAAGATCTGCCAAATTCTAGGAATATTTGGAAATCTTTTGAACAAGAATGAAGTTTGTCAAAAAAACAAAGATTGATCTTACTCCTTGCTCCTGTTACTGGGATTCCAAAATATTAAAGATCTGCCAAATTTGAGGAATATTTGGAAATCTTTTGAACAAGAATGAAAGTTGTCAAAAAAGAGTCATCTTACTCTTGTTCGCGGGATTTCAAAATATTCATGGAATCTGATCAAATTAACTTAATTTCTGAAGATATCATTCAGGCATTAGTAAACATTGAATTATGGTATATCAAAAGCAAAAGAACATAATTTATTTAAAGATCTTAACACAAAAATTCTCTGAACTGTCAGCTATAAGTTTCAATTAATTCAGAGCTTTGATTATATTTCAATGATTTAAGTGGATTCAGAATTAGGTGAGACATCTAAAGGCTTTCCTAAAATTCCTGTAAAATTAAAGCCAAATGTCATACTTGTCACAGAAAAATTCCTAATTTAAATAGAATCTTGAAACCATTATGAACTCACCTTTTACGGCTTCCGATCTTAAGGTCTTCAATTGGGGCGGGGTCGACTGTTTTATTGCTACACCATCAAGGAGCGGCCCACAGTTGGGATTATTGTAATCTTCATTCGGATTGAAGAGCACAACTTCGTGGGTCTCAGCAATAGCTTTGAATGCCCAAGCATATGCATCCCAGCCATTCCTGTCATAAACGGTCTTGATGGAAAAAAGTTGAGAATATGGTATAACACTCACATTCAAATTTACTGTCTTGGCGCAGGTCTTACCCACGCTGAAGCTGATTGTGTAATATGATCCATTGTTCAGGCCATGGATCTGCTGGGATACCTTCCCAGAGTTTCCGAGCCTTACAGCATGCCCATTATTTGGAATACTGAGCTGAACTGTGTTGTGCGACTGATCCCCACTGGAGATGTATTCTACTAGTCCGCCGATCTTCCACTGAGGCAATAGGTTTTCGCCCACAATCACGGTTCCCACGACAGCCCAGCTTTGAGGAGCCTGCTCGAAATCTCCGTTGGGAAGCAGCCCTTATATCAAGAAACAGCAAGTTCCACCATCAGGACAAAAACAAGATTTGTATTTATGCAAACAGCACTAACACAGGTAAATGCACACCCCATAAAACATAGGGGTAAGTTTTATGGATACAGCTATGGTCCATTAAGCCAACAATTGGTTTACTAAAGGCCTTTAAATAAGGATAAAATAATATTAATTATACTGAATGAAAATTAGTTTAGTACTTGATATTTACCCCAAACATACATATATACAAACAGTTATTGTGCAGAACATGCTTACCGTCAGCATCTGTGACAGATCCCCACAACAAACAGTGAAGAAAGAAAACCGTGTATATCGCTAAACCGGATTTCCACATCATGGAAAACTTAAAAATGCTGCTTTCAGTACATGTCCCCAGCGATGAAGAATAACAGAACAAGGGCTTACAGATAAGAAGAGCGATAAAAACACATTTCACAATATAATACCTGCATCGTACTGTCTTTTTATAGAAAATTATAAGATTAAAGATTAAAATACTGACAAAATCTTAACGACTTGGATATTTCAAAGCTAAAGAATAGTATAATAACGAATTCGCCCAATTTGATGCGCCGCGCCTCACCTGTAGCGAGTGGCGTATTATATCTGGCACTAAGATCGGCCCCATTGTCGGCTTCCAACCGAAAACAGTCGGGAACAGACCCCACGACTCGATCCTCCGACGTGGAACGCAACGCGTCGTGCGCCTTACCAAAACTGTTAACCCATGCCCATGTCATGATTCAATGCTATATGCATCAGCCGATGCCATGCATGAATGCATTGCCAAAACCATACTGAACCATTCAAATTTGAAATTTTAATCTGCTAACGCGCCTTCTTGAACTTATATTTTTGTTTTCCTTAATGAGATTTAAGGCAAGATGCCCACATCCCAAAGAATTTTTGGATCAAAGCTTCAGGTCTCTGGTTTTTAATTCTTCAAGTCTTACTTTGTTTTTTTAATTCAGGTATATCTTAGTAATTATATTCAGCAACTGTAGTTCTCTGGTAGAGCATTTTTATCTAGACAATCAGATGGACATGGGCGGTCACTCATGTTTCTCTAATTGCCAAATATTCTGAGAATCACTAATCCAGATAAGTTCAGGGCTTTATGTAAAGGCAGTTAAAATAAAGTGTTACGTACCAAAAGATTAGAGATTCAAGTAATGTCCATATCTCAATATATTTTTGGATCAAATCTTCAAGTCTGTTTTTAATTCTTCAAATCTCACTCTGGTTTTTAATTATCTCTATCTTAGTAAATATATTTGGCAATGGTAGTTCCTGGGCAGCTCAATTAGCAAGTTCCTGGGCAGCTCAATTAGCAAGTTGTGTAAAAATGAAGTATAATGTATCAAGAGATTTGGTTCCCTGAGCACCTCAATTAGCCAGTAGTATAAAAATGAAGTATTATATACCAAGATTCAATTCCTATACAGTCAAATTATATAAAAATAAATATTATGTTCCAAGAGATTCTGTTCACATCCCATACTTATAAAAATAAAATATTATGTTCCAAGAGATTCTGTTCACATCCCATACTTACCTGTAGTAACAGTAAAAATAGACGAAACCAACCCAGTAGCAGATTCCTATGGTCACACAAGAAAACACAAACTATTTTCAATTAGGTAACATTCTTCACTCTAGTTTTTAATTCCATGTCTGTCTTCGTAACTATTTTGGGCAGCGGTATTCTTCCACAGATACATAAGCAATACATTCTTTGTGCTCCCTTCTCCTGTAGCGATGTTTAAGGGTTTATGCAGGTGCTAGAGAGTAGGTTGTCAAACATTTTACACTCTGGCAGTGACACTATAACTGCTACTTGTGTTTCAGTGAAGGTTTATTTTTAAGTGGCCCATGGAATAATAAAAGAAAAATAAGGAGAAGTCGAGCAGAGCATATCTGCAATGAGACAAGTTGCTTTCCAAGCATTTCTCAGTTCTTTGCAGCCATATTGCCTATGGTCGGGCTTCCCTGTTTTTAATAAAAAGATATGAGTAGCCACCATTTTTATACCATTGCAAGCCCCTAAAGTAAAACGAGGTTCGACTGAGAACTTATTCCCAATTTATTGCTTGAATAATCCTGTTGCCGAATACAATTATGAAGATAGACCCAGAGGAGGAGAAGGCATTGCAAACCAGAATGAGACTTGAACCTTTGATCCAATAAATCCTTAACTTGAGATTTTGGCGTTTGGCCCAAATGTGATTGGGGTTTGGTAATGCATGGATGCCCATGGTATGGGCAAATGTATTTTACATCAAATCAGGGCATTGGTATGGGATAATGGATTTAATCGAGTAATTAATGTAAATTATGTGTTAAGTAATAAATCTTATATAAGTTAAGATATATGTTATAATAAATATTATATAAGTTAAGATACATATGTATTGAAAAATATATTAATATAATTATATAAATTAAATGATTAATAAGTGTTAATATATATTAATTTATGATAAGTATTTAAATATTTATTTTATAAAACATTAAATATTGCTAGGATTAAAAATATATAAAATTCAACTCAATTATAATTTTATTTTGAATTATTATTATTACTAGTTTAGATCCATTTTAATTATAGATTTATTAAGTTTTAAGAGAAAAATCTCTTGAGATACGAACCTTGAAAATACATTTGATCTTCTAGGTGTTTAGTAGACCAAGAGTTAAGATGGATCTAGATTGGTTTAATTATTAATTATAACTAATTATAATTATAAATATAGCTATTAATTTTTTAGTTTTTTGTAAATCGAAATTTTATATTCATTTAAAATGTTACATCTTCTTATAGTTTTTCCAGAATTCAGTTGGCCCCACTCTTACTAGATTTATTGGCTAACCTATGCATAGCCACATACATAGAAAAATTATAAAATAACAATGATTTACATACACTGACCAACAAAAAATGCCTAAACACTCGTAACACTAAAAGAAAACTAATTAACATCAAGCATCATTAAAATTTACCGGGGCAGGATAATTTGGCATTGAACCAGGGGGTGGGAGGAGCTTGAATTTGTAGTGAACATGACCCTCCATGTGAGCGAGTCGAATTCACAATTGATCAAGTTGCTCTTGGATGTGTTGTTGTCCTCTCCATAGGTTGACGAGTCTATCATGCATCTCCTATAAGTTTCATTGAATATGGTTCATAAAGTCAAGAGTATTATTGTGGTCATCATGTAGGGCATGATCAAGTTTCTCTAGCGAGCTGCTCAACTATTGAATGAGATTGACGTTAAATTCCATTGAGGAGGTCATCTCCATTGAGGGAATTGACAAGGAAAGTAGTGGGTCCATGGTCTCATGCAAACTTTGTGCTCATGGATCTTTTTGACCCACGACATCCCTCGACTCTCTACCTCTGCACCTCCAACCATGCTAGGGATGTATGTTCATCTCACACCTTATACCTTTGCATCCCAAAATGGACGCGTTTCCAATGCACTAGATGGTCCATTCATCCGACTTGGTGTGTACTTTTGTCACTTTTGGGGTCACCACAACCCACTTTCTCCTCTGCCAAACTTTCCTAAGAGGCCCCCAAAATCCACCACCAAAATTGCCTGGAATTATTGAAGCATGATCACTTGTTGTTACACCACCCAACACCAGTTTGAGACACCCCTACCAAACATTCCACTGGAATCTCAAACTACTCTTCCTGTAAATTGTAGAGAGTCTGGAGACTAGCAAAGTCCTATCTCTCGCACCCAAGATACCCACTTGGAAATTATTCTCAACCTACCAACTAACAAGAAGATAGTTGAAATTCCCCATAAGAAACAAAGAAGGCGAGTGAGTAAGCACCTTCCAAGACAACCACTCTACCCCAGCAATCTGAGTCGAGCTAGAAAACAACCCACAATTAACTAACAAAAAAGACACTACTAGTATTTTATGTTTGTACCTAGTGTGGATTACCCATAGAATCGTCTTGGTCAAACCCCGAGATTCTAAGTCTGAGTTGAAGGTAGACTGCTCCTTTAGAAAAATTCCACCGCTCAGCTCACTTCTAGTTATCCACTTAACCTCGCCTAAGACCTCTTTGTGTTCTATAATTGTTAGGGTAAATTCTTATTTGGCTTTGCCCTTTTGCCTCTAAATTGAGGCTGAAATACCTTTTCACGGAGCTCCTCTTGAACCCCAACAATTAAATGAACAACCAACCCCTCAATCTCCCTCCCATTATATTCGCATGTCTGATATGTTGTCAAACAATCCATCACTGACTCTTATGGTACAACATGCCAAAGAACACAAAGACCAACGTTAATGCCATTAACAACCTCCCTAAAGTGACATTGGAGTACATGTCCTCACAAATGTTGTCCAACTGTCGTGAAAAATGTTACTAAATGTCAATCATGATCGTGGGGTCGCGTATCCCTACGCCAATCCCCAAGTTACACTGATTTTCCACCTCCATCAGGGAATTTTTGTCCTTGTCCATGATTCTATCCATCTCTTTGTTCCAACTCTAGAGAGTTAGGATCAACCATGTGGAGGAAAAATCTAGATCCCTTTTGTTGCTATCCCAGTTGGCTAGAATATTTGCTTCTTTATTTTTGGATCTCTGTGAATGAGATGTTATCATATGTTGGAAGGATAATACCAGAGACTAGATCTGAGACACTAAGAGATCCAGCCGCCAACTACTAACAACTTTTGCCAATAGGGCCCCGTAAATTAGTTTTTGAACTATCTCCATTGTGACTTTGGAGTCACCATCAATTTGGATCTTAGAGTACCCCTCCTCCCTTCTGATTTTGAGCCCTCTCTCCTGGGCTGTAAATTCAACTACAGATATAACTATTAGTTATATATATATATATATATATATATATATATATATATATATAATTTTTACCCATTCAAATTTTTTTATTAATAATTATAATTAATAATTATTTTATTTCGTTTTTGTTTACTTATTTAGAATGTTTATAGGACATTACATTACAACATATCTACCATACTAGGCTAGAGAGTGCCTCTTGGTGCAATTACTAACTAGCTTAGATCCATTTTAACTTTGGATCTACCAAGGGCATAAATAATGCAAAGTGATTTGATCTCTCTCAAGACTTGGTAGAATCAGAGTTAAGATGGATCTAGGTTAGTTTAATTTCCCCTTTAAATAAGATATATTCCACATGAATAACATGGGTCAATACCATAGGTTCTCATAAACGTCTGGCTCAAAAACTAACAATAACTTGACCAAGTCAAGTTTATCTTAACTACTCAACAAAAATTAATAAAAATAAAAATAATAACGTAGAATTTTATTTTAACATAATAACCTATGGTCATTTTTATTTTGACCTTTACAAGACATTACATTACACTAAAAAATCAACACCATATAGATTGGTGAGCATTGGTGCAAGTAGAAAAAGAATCACATTTAAAAAAAACATGTAACAATATTCATGAAAAATAATAACATTTAAAAAACCATGTAATAATATTCTTAATCATGGAGATTAACTCCCACTTTATGGAGATTCTTAACCTATAAACATGATTTGTTCCAATATCATGCACCAATACCATGGCTTATCAATGTACATAGTCAAAATATTTTATATTTAATTAGACTGTATAGAATTTCTTTTAATTAAATTGTAAAGAAAGAATAGATCTAAATGCTCTATCCCGACTACTACTGACTAGTCTAGTGTAGACTGATCTTAATTCCAATTCTATCAAGGGTAGAGAGGGATCAAAACTCTCTAGGTGCAAATCTTTCATCAAGCTTTTCTTTCAAAAAAGAAGTTTGCACCTAGAGAGGTTTTATTCCTCTATGAGCTTGATAGATCTAAAATAATTTTAATATTTTTTTTAATTAAAATTTGAATTATTTAAATTATGTCACAATAGTTAATTAAAATTTAAATGTCATTTTTTTCTCCATCCAAACCATTGCACCATTGCCATACAAATACAATAATTATGATAAAAAATTATACTAGGGATGCATATTGACACTCGACCAACATGATTGTGATTGGAGGAAAAAGTTTCAAAAATTATCACTTATTTGATATATATATATATATATATATATATATATATATATATATATAGAATTTGAATTATTCAACTTCTAAGTCACGATCATTAATGAAAATTTAAATGTAAATTGTTTCCCATCTAATCCATTGAGCCAAATCCACGCAAATTCAATGATTTTGACAAAACCCATGCAACGCCTAATGAGATAAAACTGATAACAAAAGACACAAGATTTCTCTACCAAAATTTTGGGGAAAGAAAACAATGAATAGAAAAATAATCACACATAGAAATTTATTTGGGAAACCCAACTGAGAAAAACCCCTCTTGCTTGTATTTTCAACTCAACAATCTGATCTATTATCAACTCCACAATTTGATCTATTACAAAGAATCTGGTTCAAGCCTAAAGCCCGTGCAATACTGATCAAATCTACACAAAAATTGCCAAACACTTAAGCAAACAATCTTGCAAGGAAGCTCCTATTTCCTTGCGCAATTCCCAAGAAAAAATTCTCTGTTTGATCCTCAAGCTTGTTATTTTGCTTGCTTCTCAAGCTCCTACACAAAAACTTGTGTACAATGAATAAATAGATATGTTCATTTATCTAGTTTCAATAGGAAATTCGAATTGCATGACCTACTAGGGATAAATTTAGTAGGTGCAACTAGTTAAATGAGAGTCAATTGAGTTAACAAAAGTCAAACTACTCAACTAAACTCAAGAACTCAAGTTTATCTCTATTCTAAAACTTGAGATGTGTTAATTAAGAGTTTAACCCCACTAAATAACTAAATTTTATCTATCAAATAGCATACAGCTTACTCAAAGCCATCTAACTTGAATTAAGTGACAATAAACTATTGATAGGACACATCACATATGTTAACTGACAACTATCTCAAGTATCTATGAGACTGAATTCACATATTTGACTAAGGCACAAGTCAAAGAAATCATTCTTTTCTACAATTTCAATAAGCTACACCATTGTGATTGGAGGGAAAAGATAAAACAAGCTTACCATGCATTTTATTACCCAAATTTATTATTACGAATGTTCCATTTTAATATGTTTTAATTAAAATTTAAAAGATTCCTCTAGCCTAATTAAAAAAACTTACTATACATTCTATTAGTGAAATTTATTATTACAAATGTTTCATTTTAATATTTTTTTTTGATAGAATTTAAATGATTCAAATTCTACTTCATAATCATTAATGGAAATTATTTGCATAATATTTTATGCTTAGGAACCATACATTCTATTAGTGAAATTTATTATTACAAATGTTTCATTTTAGTATTTTTTTTTATAGAATTTAAACTATTCAAATTCTACTTCATAATCATTAATGGAAATTATTTGGATAAAATTTTATGCTTAGGATGGCCAGGTTGAAACTGAGTTATAATTGTAATGGGAGAGAAAAGTTAAAAAAAAATTACCACATATTCTATTAGTGAAATTCATTTTTACAAATATGTCATTTTAATAAAAAAAAATTATTAAAAATTGAATTATTTAAATTCTATTTATAATCCATCTTAAAAACAAAGATGAATACAATATAACCGAAAAGTGAAAATATTCGTGAAAAGCACTCAGATTATTTCTCAATCTATCAACATATTATAATGAAGTAGGACTTTACTAAAGTAATGTATGCGATCCTAAAAATGTTTCCATAAGTTAAGATATATCCACAGATATAAGTTAAGATATATCCAGAGATAAAACTAGGAATCACTTCACAAACAACTTAATTATCCTACTCAAATCTTATATGGAATGACTTAGGTTTTTTACATTAAAATTGTGATTCATCCTTTCAATCTTGAAATTAAGAGCTATTGACCCAACAATTAAAAACCATTGACATTCTTATGTGAGAAAATTACATTCTTTCATGAGAAAACTATACAATCTGATCTCAACTTGGAACTTCAAGGATCAACTTCTAAATATATAGATTGTAATTTGTACAAATTTAAAACAAACCAATACATTCTTTCGTGAGAAAAATATACAATTTGATCCCAACTTGGAACTTCAAGGATCAACTTGTCAATATATAGATTGTAGTTTATACAAATTTAAAACAACTCAATACTGAAAATTTGATATCAAAATAAGTAACTATTTTAAATCCATTTTCTTTTAATTTTTTTCAAATTATGTGTTGAGTTTTTGCCTTGTGATATTATATACTTACCAACAATAAGACCATCATCAACCACCAGTTCTCATAAACTTGGATCTAGAATGTCACTTTTAACTTGACAAAGCCAAGTTTACCCAAACCACCCTAACATCTTGGACACATATAAAGTATAGTAATAATAATTTTAATTTAATCTAATCAACATAATGTTACATTACATAATTGTCAAAATTTGTTTTTATTATTTTAATTTTACGGAGTCGACATAGCATTGCATTACATTACAGAATGTTTTACAATGAACATAGCATTGCATTACATTGTAGAAAATTTTACAAACAATATCCCTTGCATCGACATAGCATTGCATTGCATTGCATTACATTACAGAACGTTTTACAAACAATATCCCTTGCATCGACATAGAATTGCATTGAATTACATTACAGAATGTTTTACAACAAACATATCATTTCATTACATTACAGAACGTTTTACAACAAACATATCATTGCATTACAATACAGAACATTTTACAAACAATATCCCTTGCATCGACATAGCATTGCATTACATTACAGAACGTTTTACAACATCCTTGCATATTGGGTTATAACAATATCCCTTGCATCTACATAGCATTGCATTACATTACATAATGTTTTACAACATCCCTTGCATCAACATAGCATTGCATTATATTACAGAATGTTTTACAACATCCCTTGCATATTGGGTTGTAAAGCATCTCTCAATTCAAAGATATTAAATCCTTATCATCCGCTTATTAATTATTAATAATTAAAATAAATTCTGAAAATCCTATTCCATAATAAACATTCCTATCAACCTATTTACTAGTACAACCACATCAAAAATATTAATGTGATTGCTTCATAAATATAACAAAAAAAAACTATTGCAACACGAAGAATGTCTTACTAATGCACACATTTACCTCATTAACCATGTATAAAAAGATTATGGGTCAAATTTAACATGAGAAAATATTAACCATCTAATTATAATATGATATTATTAGAATTGTAATAATCTCAAATCCCTAGGAAATCGGTGGGTGGGGAGCCAGTGGCATGAATATAATTTAACTTGAGAAAAAAAAATTACACATTTTATTGTAAAACGAACCATTTTGCTAAATAAAATTTGTTTATATATTAATTTCTCTATCTAATTAGAATGTAAACTTATTATAACTAGAATAATCTCCAATCTCTAGGAAATCAGTGTGGCACAAATTTAATTTTTTAAATTTATTAAAACTAGATCGTCAATTAAAAAAAATAAAATTAACAAATCTAGATTCATCTTAAATTGAAATAAAAAACCTTCCCCATTTAACCTTCAAAAATTTAATGAACAGTTTGATTTAAAGTTTTAATAAACTTTTTTTACAAAAATATTTATATTTATTAATCTACTATATTACCCATATTCATTTTTCTAAAAACCTATCATTACTATGTCAACATAATTTTGATCTTATAGTGCGATCATAATTTTATCAAGTTCTACAGTTTAGTGATTAATTACAGATAGGCTAAATCGATCATTTTCATAGAACATATCACAAAACTCATAATAGCATTTCTAAATTTTAGTATTTTTATAAATCTAAATATCTTAATTGGTTTAGATCAAACTAAAATTTTGGTTTTCATTATTCTTCTCAACCTTTTGAAATTAAACTTTATAATAATAATAATTGATATATAATCTAAATGGAAGATTATTAATTATGAAGATTTATTCATATTTTATCGTGGAGATATATGTTTTTTTTCATGGAGATTCTTTAGATATAATAAGATTTGTTACAAGTCTACTCGGGTCTTGGATACATAGTGATAGGGTGCTTCGTTAAGGCACTCCTTGATGTGAGGTCACCTTTTTAATTCCCTACTCTCATCACCATGATATATTGGACATGATGAAGATGTAGTCCCACCAAGATTACAAAAAAAAGATTTGTTACAAAACTATCAACCAATACCAATGGTTATCAATACCACATGCCCAAAAAAACTATAACTCTCTCTATTAATTAATTATTGTAATTTAATTGACTAAAGACTTAATTTTTTGTTGTTTAAAATACATTTTTGAATGCATAATTGAATTCAACCAATACTAAGGGTTATCAATACCACATGCCCAAAAGAACCATAACTCTCTCTCTAATTTAATTGGTTAAAGACTTAATTTTTTTGTTGTTTAAAATACATTTTTGAATGCATAATTGGATTCAACACGCCATAAATCCTTGAAGCACTTGAATTCTAGAGATAAAACAACTTAAACTCAAGTTTTAAAAAATATTTGCTAGATTTTTGTTAAAATGAACAAAGAAAAATACATTGGAGAAAACCATTTCATTTATTAGTTAGACTAGACATTCATTAAATAATACACCATTATAGATCTATCTTAAACACAAGTTTAGCATGCACTAAGAGAGATCAAATCTCTTTTAGAATGCAAAGTTTGAAACAAAAAGTTACAATATACAATATATACATAGTTGACATTAAAATATTTTGCACCAATATAGATCCATCTTAAGCACGGATCTAGCATGAGTGAGAGGGATCAAATATGTTAATGTACAAATCATGAGTGAGAGGGATCAAATCTGTTAATGTACAAATCTCTTTCAGAGCAGAAATTTTGAAAAAAAAAATCATCCCTCATCTCTTAATAGATAACAATGGATTTGTAGTGATTCTCTTTCTCTCTCTCAATACACACAGACACAATGTCTAATTTTTCGTTGTCTATATTATATTTTTGGATGTTATATAGAGTATATAACTTAAACTAGCAAGTGCAAAAAGCCTTTGTTGGATTGACAAAAAAATATACATAGAAAAGGAACAAAATGTAAACTATTAAGACTACTTCAAACGATTTAACAATAAAAACTTATTGTCTTTTTCAATTTATTTATATGATATATACATGATTTTTTAAAACAATATATAATATATACATAGTTGACATTATAATACTTTACATAACATGTGTATTGGGATATTTTATTTATTGATTACATTGTCAACATTAAAATGATTTTTTTATTATTAATATATTTTTAAGTATACATCTATATATCAGAATATTTTATTAATGGCTCACATGATTTTACACACCTCTCTCTTACTATTCTTATTAGGAAGTACTTAATATTTTTTATTTTATTTTTTAACTTTCAATTACTCTGTTTTTGGACATTGAATATTTTCCTATATATAATATTAAAATATTTTCTTTTAACATTTCCTTTATATATAAAATTGATATGAACATAAATTACTTAACATAGATGTTGAAATAATTTATTTAATTCTTGTATTTAAATATTTTTGAAAGAACAAAGTTTAAACATTTTATTCATATTTTTTTCTTCTAATTTTTGTTTTAAATTAATATGAAATTATATTAAGGCATATATACATCTAAATTAATATAAAATTATATTAAGTCATATTTACTTCTTATATCTTCAAACTTCAAACTACAGATCCCACCGCTGAACTTTACAGTGGAGAGCACACCGCTGAACTTTACAGTGGAGAGCTCTTGCAGAAGCTGTAATTTTCGTGAGGATTGCGAACTACAGATGACTTGGTTGTGGCCTTTGTCGATATAGTGAAAATGGTTGATATCTGTGTTTCTGATATCTGATAACAATTCACTGATTAAATTGTGCCATTTAATTTTAAAGGCTTTTATTATATCCTATTATGAAATTGTGCCATTTAATTTCACAAATATTTAAATATGTTTATTTTAAATTTTAATCTTCGCATTGAAGAGAATGATCATTGGCATGGTTGAGAAAATTATCTGGGCGAGGTATCCAACGACATGCATGCATTTCGCTGTGTTAGGGTTTTGCCTCATTTCCCATAGGAATAAAGTCGATTCTATGCACATCAAATTCGTTGTATAATCCGATTTTAGATCATGTAATTTGAAGATTTATAGTTTCTACTCTTATAATCAAGTACTCTGATGTTGAGGTCATGTTTTACAATATCCAATTGTTCACTGTAATTCCAAACTACTATAGTAACTTATCACAAGTTTCAATTATAGAAGATAATCGGTATGTAATAAATAGGCACTTAGTTAATGGTAGAAAACTATAATTATTGTTAGTTCAAATCTATTGTTATGTGGAAATATTCATTGAAAAATGATCATGTCTGTAATTATACAACATATCAAATAGATTTATGCATGAGTTCAATGGTAGGATGAGCGTTAGTGGTGAGGCATAATTGATGTAATGATATTCCTTGTAATCCTTAGCTCTAGGGCTAACCCTAGGTGACTTTAGGCTTGTTTCCTATTGTCCATGATCTCCCACAGTATTAATCGAAGAGATCGGTTCTACCAATGTTCTCTGTATTGTTAAACGAACACTTGGTATATTTTAAATTATGCCAGCTTTGAAACAATCTGTATTTCACAAAATTCTCTGTGAATAGTTACATAGTACAATCCACAGAATGAATAACATGTTTGTAACTTACAATGTCACTATCAATGAGGATCTACAACGTCGTTTTGTTGACTGTGTATGAATAGGGGTTACCAGTATTCTACTTTTCTGCTCTCAACAAAATGAAAGAAGCAGAAAATGAATAATAGAGTGGATTTGAATTCAATGATATCACACTCTAGACTCAGACATGGAATTATGCTTAACTAGTCAATTTTCTTTTCCAATGCAATTACAATATTTGATAACCCCCCACATCCTTCGTTGAAAATATTAAAACCGATAATATAATTTTTCAAACCATCAAATTTATCTTTCATCCAAAATATTAAAACCTGTAATGTTTTTTTTTCAAATTAAATTTAATATGAGTTTATTTTTTTAAATTCCAACCCTGTTCCAATTAATACTTATCTACAATGAATCACGAATGTTGAGACTTACACATTCAACGTCAATGACCAATCTTCACTTGGAAAAAAGTGGGTGCTGATGTTGCATACTATTCAATAAAATTAAGAAATGCAGTGTTTTCCAGCCCTGGTTTCAAATGGATGGCTTGACCATCCACACTAGCTAGATTCTTTGTTAACATTGAATACCTATTATTCTCTAACGTGGTTTTGGCTAGTTAAATATTGTCTTGCACCTATTATTCCTCCTTTCGTGTGATTTAGGTTACCAGTTTCTATATGTATGCATGCATGTAATTGAAATATAAATATTGATGGCAAAGTTTAGGATTGGCATCTCAAATAATATCGATTTTACAAATTCAATCCATTTCTGATAAAATCTGATGATGTGAATTATTTCATTAATCAAATGCAATTATATATATACATGCACACACAATATGTTGGTTGAGAGAATATCTCAAGCATACACCAATGTAAGAAATAGATCCTAACTACTAGGAATAGACTCCTTAACTTAGTAAGAATCACAACTAAGACAAGTAGGAGTTACATTTTCCAACACTCCTCCTTAATGACTACTTGTTTGAATATCAATCTGCAAAATCTAATTGTGGTCAAACATAACAAAGAATATGTTGATGTCCATATAAAGGAGAAACCATCCACCGGAATGCATGGGTACTAACCGCTGCAACCGTGAGTCTTGTAGGATGTCCTTCGCATACATGGTTCTTTCAACCGTTATAACTTCGCACCTATACGTGTACTTGTAAATCCCCTTCCATCATTGTTAACCTGGGTTTTGTCAGATTACTTGTAACCATGCATTGGGTTTTATCAGATCACCCTCAACCATGCCACCAAGGGCTCTCAGCCACCAAGGCTCAACTTAGCCACGAAGGCTCAACATAGCCACAAAGGCACTCCAGCCACTATGGGCCACAAACTTGCCACTAGGGCACTCCCGCCACTCTGGGCTACAAACCTACCACTAGGGCACTCCAAAGACTCGACTCAACCAGGCCGAGGGTTTTCTCAGCTAACCCTAAACCATGCCAACAGAAATCTCTGTCCCACTTCACTTTTACACGTGGTTTCTAGCTTACCACAAACCGACACTGCAAATACAAAGTGGTTTTTAAATTACCACGAACTGTATGGGGATACACATGCTTTACAAGGCTTACATTTCACACTTCAACTCTGGAGTTACCAGGTACGTAGTTTACAAAGATGACTATAAAACACCCTAAACTTGCTTACTAATAAAATGTGACTCATAAAATAACATGCTAGTGAGTCTATTCCACAAACTCACACAAACTTTCATCTAGTTGTCCATCATCATTTAATTTCAGGTGTCGTTGTTGCACAAAAACAATATCTATTGCACTTCAACTTTGACCATGAGCGCTTTTAGTCTTTTCTTTCTTTTTCTAATTTAATTGCCTTGGATTTACTTGCATGATTTGTTAGAGTAGCTAATTCTAGCAAAACCATTCCATTAAGTTAGCTAGGCTCAATGCTTCTCATTCCAAAACATTTATAAATGCCACATTTCACCATGGTAGAATATTACCAAAGAGACTCAAACCCAACTGCGATCCGAGTGTTATGGCTCGCCCATCACCACGTTGACCAACCCCATTTCAAACTAATGGCCTCCATAGCACTTTTCCAAGTAAAAGAAAACCTCCACCCAGGATTTCTCCGCCACTTCAAGGGGTTTGTCAATGGAATGGTCTCCATCCAGAAGAACCTCTGTCTCCACAATGGGCACAAGGCCATTTTCCTGAGAAATAGCAGCATAACGTGCAAGTCTCCGGGTAACTTCCTTGACAGCTAACTCTGAAGGCCCATATTTCCAGAAGTGAGTGAAAAATCTCCATACATATAGAAATAATTTCAGTTCCTGAGGTCATCACATTGTCCCTACACAGCTTTACAGAAAGAATTGCAACAAGATTTGTTCATGAAGGACGTGGAGAGTGAAGGGTTGTAGAAGGGATCCTCCTGTGGAATGCAGAAGTTGTTGCTGGCACATGGCATACATTGGGTTCAAATCAAATCACTTCTAGTGTCGAGAATGAGATGCAAATTTAATGGATCCGGCGAACCTATCCCTATCTGCATAAGAAATTCATAGTTGTCATAGTTAACTAGACTGAAGTAACTCAGTGAATGGAGGACACCGACATCTTGGAAAAGAACTCCAGAGCCTATTGTGGCTTCGTTGAATGGCTTGGCGAAGGTGGTTAGCGTATTCAATGTTCTAAGCATTTAAATATGGATTTGCAGGGGAGTCTCTATGCATGAGATCTAGCCTGTAACTAAGTGGACCAGTGGCAGGTCCCTTGCTTTCGGCCCTTGTAATAATTACCTCGCATAACCTCCACAGATCTCCACGATGACACCCACGTTGGTGCTTAGGAACCAGACTCCTGCTGCAGGCTTTGCACCTGGATCCGATGATCTGAACCCCAATCGGTGATGCTTGGCACACGTTGCCTTCAACAACACCGATCGGACCTCCACGGACCAGCCATCTGCACCTACAAACCGTAGGCTCGACCTCCACTATCGATCAAACAGGCCCACGGCTATTCACCAATCACCTCCAGCAGATTTCAACTCCACTAACTTCGACCAATTCAGACAAGTTCGATCCACGCTATCAAGATCTGTTCAAGGATCCTGCCTCCTACCATAGATTTAAAAAATGAGAATCTATAGCCAATCTGCCACTTCAGTCACGATGTAGCGTTGAGACGCATTTAAATAAATAAATAAAAATGATGGACAAACACAAAAAAATGAATTGGAAAACCAAGCTCTTTATTTCCTCGGCCCAGGAGGGGCCAAGCCCACAAGGGGCGAGGCCCTCAGAGCTCTGATACCATGATAAAACTTGATGATGTGAATTATTTCATTAATCAAATGCAATTACATATATACATGCACACACAATCTGTTGGTTGAGAGAATATCTCAACCACACACCAATGTAGGAAATAGATCCTAACTACTAGGAACATACTCCTTAACTTAGTAAGAATCACAACTAAGACAAGTAGGAGTTACATTTTCCAACATTTTCTCGTGAGCCTTTCCAATGATATGACTTTGTTACTTCTACGCAATATGACTTTGTTAATATCAACTAGCGTATAAGGGACCTTCCATTTTTTTATTAAGGAGTTTAGATTGATGTGAATCACCTGAATATTGTGACAATGGTGATGAAGAGTAGCATGCTAATTTGATCAAAATTTATTTTTTCAGACATAGAGTCTAAATGAAAAAAAATTAGAAGCATGGGATATTTTGAAGTAGCTCTCTTATCATTTGAGATTAACACAAGGGCTAAGATACTAGCCATGGGACTCGGAACATACTAAGATCTACTAGTTGCAATGGGCAATTCCATAAAAAAAACTTTAACGTTGGCTACATATATATAATTGTGCTTGTGCATATGCAATGGTAAAAAAATTATTTGTGTGTTGACATAAATGTTTTATTTGAAAATGATTATATATATATATATATATTTTTATTTTTATTGATTGTGCTTTTGCACATGGTAAAGAGATTAGTTGTGCATTGACATAAATGTTTCATTTGAAATTGATGAAACATGAAAATATGTAGGTTATATTTGAATTTTGAATTTAATGTTAGTGATTGTGTCATAGAAGATGTAATATTACATTAGTGATTGTGCCTTAGAAGATGTAATATTGTTTCAACAATAATATTAGGTTTACTTCATAGATAGTTTCGTACAAGGTATATAGTTATCAACCATAAATTTTTAGAACCCTATACCTTAAACTGTAAACCATAGATTTACATTACTAATCAACCTTGTATTGAAATATGGTTTGAAAAATAATTTAAAATGGATTTTACATATGATTAAAATTTGTATTAATGAGTATGAGAATGGCATCTTTTGGTTTCTACATAATTTATTTGTATGGAATTAAATTAGTGAATTATTTATTAAGTCGATAATATGGTAAATATTGACATTATAAATTCAATATTATAAACCTTAATATTAAACCCAATATTACAAACCCTAATATTAAACACAAGATATTGTAAACCCTAATATAAATTGTAATATTAACCCTTTATCTATATATATATATATATATATATATATATATATATATATATATATATATATATATAGCCTAAAATTAAAACATAATATTTGAAATCCTAATATTATGTCGATAGGGATACATGGTTGACTATGGCTAACTATGAATGAACATAGTTAACTATGTTCAACATGGCCAACCATTGTCAACAATAATTGACTTTATTCACCATGGTTGATCATTGTCAACCATGGTCAGTGATGTTCAACTATGGGTCCTAGGTAAACTATGTTCACTCATGGTCATCTTTGGTCAACAATAGTCGCCATAATCGACCTTTGAAAATGATGGTCAACCCATGCTCAAATATATGGCCAATATTGTTGCAATGTGACTAATATAATCAACCACACTATATGTGTTTAATATTAGCGTTTATATAAATATTAGGGTTTAATGTCACAGTTTATAATATTGGGTTTAACATTACGTTTTTTAATATAACATCTTTAATATATAGGGTTTAAAATATAAGGGCTTAATATTAGGATTTATAATATAACATTTAGTGTTTAATGTTTAGGGTTAGCCATAGTCAATGAACCATTAACTATAGTCAAATCATTGCAACCATGTTTAACAATAGTCGCACATGGTAACCCACAGTCTAATCATCGTCAACCAAATTCAAATATAGCCAACCATGGTTGAAAAAAGTCAAACGTTTTCAACCTTAGTCAACTAGGGCCATCCTTGGTCAGTCATTATCAACATTTAATTTTTTTTAATAATATTAGTATTACAATTGCAATGAGACAAGCATTGTTGCAATGTTACATTACACTGCAATTTATCCAACGTTGCAATGTGACATTACAAAATTAGTCAAACATAGTCAATTGTATTAACAATTAACCATATAAACATAGTTAACCATATTATTAGTCAAATTAATTGCGGCAAGATGCTCTACAACCCAGTATGGGGTAGATGTGTAGACGTTAAATGTTAGATGTGTAGGTGTTAGATATGTAGGCATTACATGTTAGATGTGTAGGACTTAAATATGTGAATATTTTTAAAATGTCAGGCCCATAAGTATACATATGTTATGTAAACTTTTTGAAATGGTCAAATTACATTACAAATAGATAAATAATTAATAATTAATAATTAACATAAATTGGAGATAAATTAGTAAATTTGTCAAAGGTTTTTGGCCTCCAAATTTTCACAACTCGTGGTTTTTTTCCATGGTATTCTTCTCTAATTGTCAAATTACTATATATATATATATATAAAATTTTAATAAAGTTGAGATAAAATAATAAATTTATTGCTGGAGGTTTTTGGGCTCCAGGTTTCTACAACCCATGATTTTGACCATGGAATTATTCTCTAATGTAGCCTATTTAAATGTATTCTTCCCTAATGTAAAACATTTAATGCAATAAAATATTTTAGCTAGATCAAAATAAATTCTAATTTCCACAACAAAATATCATAACCTCGAACAATTTTCATATCTGATTTGGTAAAAAACCACTAAATAAAGGAACATTACATGAAGACTTTATAGCTATGTGGATGGATGTCTTCTAAGTAAAGCTTGGGGAAAGATCAGATTTTTCTAGGTTGTTTTGTAAGTTATTCATTTTATTTTTATGTTTGAAATTTTACTCTTGTTTGTGAAGAGAAACACAAGTAGAAAAAAAATTGATGCATGCAGTCCTACATTTTGTTTATATTTTTTTTCTACGTTAAAATTTATTGGAGTTTCTCAGTTTAGTGTGTCAACCGTTGATTTTAACCTCCACATGAAAATTCACTAGAACATCTATTAGATATTCAAAAATACTTTGTTTAGATACAATTCTTATTGAGTTTTATTTATGAGATCGAATGATAACATTAAAAATAAAATTAAACAAAGGATAATTAATATCCTTGACTCTTGCAAAGACAAAGGTATATATTATTATAGGGTTTTAGGATATAAAATATGATCTTATTAGGTTTTACAATCTAACAACAAATTATCAAGCAAACTTCCTTAGCTACCAAGCTTATATATATGAAACCAACCTAGATCCATCATGACTATGGATTTATTAAGCACTCAGAGGGGTCAAATCTCTCGAGGTGCAAATACTAGCTCAATTTTTACACTTAAAGAAGAGGTTTGCATCACGAGATATTTGATCCATCTTGGTTCCTAATAGATACAAAATTAGGATGGATCTAGGTTGGTATTAATAATCAAACATAGTCAAACACATTATTCAAACATAGTTAAACAAAGTCAACTTTTATAGTCAATGTTTAAATAGTTGGTCATGCTCAAACTTGGTCAAACCTATGTTTACCATATTTAACATACTAAACCTTGTTCACTGATAGTTGTCCTCAGTCAACATAACTCCACCATAATCAATTATAGTCATCCATGGCTGACGAGAGTCATACATTGTCAAATAATGTCATCGTTGGTCGGTCGCAATGAAGATTAAATATTGAGATTAATATTGGGTTTATAATATTGAGTTTGATATTAGGGTTTATAATATAGTTGTTGGCATTATGATTCAAGTGTTGTCCTTGATGGCAACTCACTCAGAGGATGGTACAGGTGCTCAGAGGTTGGTACAGGTGATGGCAACTTAATCAGAAGACAGATCTTAGTACAGCATGCCAAGGAAGTTCATATACGCAGGTTCGTTAAGCCCAAGTCGCGTGTACACGCTAGTTGGATTCAGAAAAAGCGCGTGTATGTGGAAAAGTACCTTTTGGTCCATGGTGGTTAGTCCTTGGAAGTTGTGCCTATGATTTCGGACCATTGTGTCTCGACGGGCGTGTCGATCCCTAGTTTTGAAGTTGATGGTATTGTGTTACTATGGTTTTGGCTCTTGGTATTGAGCAAGGCCTAAGGCTATATAAGGAGAAGAAGATCATTAGGCAAATACATCTTTCGACAAGGCTTGAATATCTAAGAGAGAAAGAGATCTGATATGCAGGTTCTGGGTTGCTTGATCTAAGCCAAGGAGAGATCACATCGGTTGATGGAAGACTAGATCTAAGGATAGATCGGGATCTAATGATTTGAAATGCACTATCATGATATGGTTGATTATGCATATTTCTAGATCTGCATATTGTCGCAATGTTATGTTCTGGGTCTAACTGATGTCTCGTACAGCTGCAAATTGAGAAAGTTTATTTTTAGATATGTACGCAGGTTGGCTTCGGTAAAAGCGCGTGTATACGCGGGTTTTGCTCATTGAAGTAGCGTATATCTTTTGAAGCTTGATTTTGGGTTTACAGTGGGGTCTGACTGTTATTGCAGAGTTCTGTAGTCTGCTCTGTGTTCTGGTAACTGGTGATTGACAGGGTTCAGTGGTTCAGTGATTCAAAGTTTGGTTGTTTTATGCTTCAATGATCTGTTGTGAAAATTGAATGAATTAGGGTCTACAGATTGTAATGTTGTGCTTCAGGAATATCCAGTCTGAAAATGTATGAAAGGTGGTACCTGAAGGAAAGAAGATTGTAGGTCAGCACCTACGTACTAGTATCTTGGCTAGTACAAGAGCAAAGGGGGTTGGAGCTCCCTTCCAAGGAAGTTTGGAGAACGAGAGAAGGTTGTAGCCTTCTGCAGGTTGTAGCCTGCGTACTGGTATAAGGCTGCACCAGTACAAAAGATTGTAAACTGAAGTTTCATATTAAAGAAAGATAGAGACAACTTGCAGCAGGTGGTTTTCACCCACATTGGGTTTCCACCTTACATCTTGGTGTTCATGTGTGTGGCCTTTGATCTGTTCTGTTATACTGCACCTGTTTACTGTTAATGTGGTGAATAATGTCCTGATGAACTTAACTGAAGAATAAGCTAACTAAATTATGAGTTTTCTTCTTATACGCTGTTTTATTTAGTCACAGTAGCATGTACACGCTGGTTCACCTAACTGAAGTAGCGTATATGTTTATGAGCATTGAAAAAGTTTGATTGATCTGATAATACTGATTCACCCCCCCTCTCAGTATTATTTCCAACAGTTGGTATCAGAGCAGGTCCTTCAGAGAAGCTTGATCGCTTGAAGGTAGATCATTCATCATGAGCAACTACGAGAAAGAAGCATCAATCAGGCCACCGATTTTTGATGGGACAAACTTCAATTATTGGAAGGTAAGAGTTACTGCATATCTTCAATCTCTTGGTACAGAAGTTTGGAACATTGTAGAAACAGGCTATGCTTTTCCTTCAGCTACTCCTACAGATCCAGCTGAGAAAAAGCAGTATGAAACAAATGCAAAAGCAGTCAGTACTCTATTAGGAAGTATATCCCAAACAGAATTCATGAAGGTCATGCACTTCAAATCAGCAAAAGAGATATGGGACAAAATGATCACTAGCTATGAAGGAGATGAACAGGTAAAGCAAGCTAAACTTCAAACTCTCAGGATTCAATATGAGACTCTCAAGATGTATAATGATGAAAGTGTGGCTAATTATTTTCTTCGGGTAGATGAGATTGTTAATTGCATGAAAAATTTGGGTGAAGAAATAAAAGAGACTATAGTAGTTCAAAAGATTCTAAGATCATTATCCCCCAAGTTTGAATCTAAAGTATCTGCAATAGAAGAAAAAGAAAATCTCCGTGTTCTCACTATGTCTCAGCTACATGGAATTCTAACTGCTTATGAAATGAGAAAGGGAGGTCCATCTGACAGAAGGGAAGCTGCTTTTAAGGCATCAGGAAAAGAAGATTACTATGAAGCAAGCCATGTTCCAGAAGAAGAGGAAGAAGAATCAAATTTTGTCAGAAATCTTCAAAGGGGTTCTGGAAGGTTCAGAGGTAAGCTACCTTTCAAATGCTTTGCTTGTGGAAGAGTAGGTCATTATGCTGCAAAATGTCCCTATAAGGATAAAGGAAAAGAACCTGCTAGATGGAACAAGAAACAAAGTGCCAATAAGAAAAGCTACTACACCCATGAAGATAGTGATGGCTTATCAAACAGTGATGAAGATGAACAAGGTAATAAATATAAGCTGTTAATGGCATTTGAAGATGATGATTATGAGGATGCTGTAGATGTGGATAATCTCTATAATGAAATTACTAGACTCAAGAGATGCATAGAAGAAAAGAGTGTGATCATTGATACTTTGCAATTTCAAATTGATGAAAAGGAAAAACATCTTGAAAAACTAGAAGGTGAAATTGTTGGTCTCAGAAAAGAAATTGAGAAAACAAAAGCTATTAATCTTAAGTTTGTCAAAGGATCTGAAACTTTGGATGAGATTATCAATGTGCAGCGGTCTCCTCTAAACAAGACAGGTTTGGGCTATAATGGAGAAACCTCTCAAGCATCCACCTCAAAAAGTTATCTTGATGCAGCAAGAAGAAATGAGCAGAAGAACAATGAAGATAATCAGGTAAAGCAGGGACGAATTACAAACAGGAACTATCAGGGACAATCCTTCTTAAGGGTGAACAAAAGCTACAAACAACCACAGGTAAAATCTTCTCAGTTTGGCTCAAGAATAGATGAAAATAGAAATTACAATCAGTTGGCTGGTAGATTCAATAACCGCAGAAGCTTCTTCAATGGACAATGCTTTTCTTGCCATAACTTTGGTCACAAAGCAGCTCAGTGTGTTGCATATAAAACAATCATGACTAGGGAAGCTCAAAAACAAAGAAGTATGACAGGGATTACAAAGAGGACCTATAACAACTTTTCGGTTCTTGAAAATGAAGTTGAATGTTCTATTTGCAATAATTTTGGTCATAAAGACTCTGAATGCAGGAGCAAGTTTCAGGAGAAAAAGGAACAAGCCACGAGCACCAAAAAATGGAGAATAAAGGAACCTCAGACAGAAAGATGTGGGATAGCTTTTTATGCAGAAGGACAGGAAAATCTATGGTACATTGACAGTGGATGTTCGAAACATATGACAGGTGATAAAGAAAAACTTGAATCTTATTCTACTTTAGAAAAGGGAAAGAAAGTTTCTTTTGGAAATGATACTCCTGCAACTATAAAAGGAAAAGGTATTGCTCCTTTGAAAGAAAAGGTCAAGGCTGGAAATGTTTTATATGTTGATGGATTGAAGCATAATCTACTAAGTGTCAGCCAGATGTGTGATCAAAAAACCGAGGTTATTTTCAGATCGAATGGATGTCTTGTTCGTGATCTTGATACAGGTAAAACAGTTCTCAAAGGCAAAAGAACTCCAAATAATCTGTACATATTTGAAGAAGGACAACAACAATGCTATCTTAGCAAGGATGAAGAGCACTGGTTATGGCATCGAAGGTTGGGACATCTAAGCTTCTCACAAATAAGGAAAACATGCAAATATCAGGCAGTTCGCGATCTTCCAGATATCAAAATTCCAGACAACACCATATGCAAATCTTGTCAGTTTGGAAAGCAAACCAGAACTAACTTTCCAGAGAAGGAAGGATCAGCTAGCTTGCCTCTTGAGCTAGTCCATACAGATGTATGTGGTCCATTTAGGAAAAGGACACCTCGAGGAGAGGAATATCTGATATTATTCATTGATGATTTCTCAAGGTTTGTTTGGTTAGGGCTTATGAAGCACAAAGATGAAGCATTCGAAAAATTCAAATCCTTCAAAGCATTGGCTGAAAATGAATCAGGACACAAAATTAAGTGCCTCAGATCTGACAGAGGTGGGGAGTTCACATCAAATGAATTTTTCGATTTCTGCGATGAACATGGGATAAGAAGAGAATTCTCTACAGCTAGAACTCCTCAGCAAAATGGGGTTGTGGAAAGAATGAACAGAACTATCCAACAAATGGCTCGTGCTATGCTCGATGAATCAGGTACTCCTGCAACCTTCTGGGGTGAAGCTGCACATGCTGCTGTTATTATTCTTAACAAAACAAATGTCCGAGTAAACAGCACTCAAACACCTCATGAGCTTTGGAGTGGTAAAACTCCTTCCGTGAAGCATTTCAAAATCTTTGGGAGCAAATGTTATATTAAGAATACTGATGAGCAACTTGGCAAACTTGAACCTAGAGCAGATGAGGGCATTCTTCTTGGTTATTCTCCACATAGCAAAGCATACAAGTGCTACAATAAAAGACTTGGCAGAATTGTTGACAGTATTGATATAGTGGTTGATGAGAAGGGATATATTCCTAGGCAAGTTCATCATGAAGACATTGAAGAAGATGAAGGTTACTCTCAAAGGCGAAATAATGAAGAAGAAGAACCTCAAGAAGAAGAAGAATCTCAAGAAGAACCAGAGGAGCAGACAAGAATAGAAGAGAAGACTCCATCCAGATATGTCCAAAAGAATCATCCAGAAACTCAGATTGTGGGGCAGAAAGAAGCAGGAGTACAAACAAGAAGGACACTTGCAGAAGCTTCAAGCTACTTGGCACTACTCTTCTCCACTGAACCACAAAATGTGAAAGAGGCATGCAAAGATGAATGTTGGGTCAAAGCAATGGATGAAGAACTTGAGCAAATCGAAAAGAACAACACTTGGGAATTAGTTCCTAGACCAAAAGATAAGAATGTAATAGGAACAAAATGGGTCTTCAAGAATAAATTAAATGAAAATGGAGAAGTAATTAGAAACAAGGCCAGACTTGTTTGTAAAGGGTATGCACAGCAAGAAGGAATAGATTTTGAAGAGACCTTTGCTCCTGTGGCAAGACTAGAGGCCATCCGAATGTTCCTTGCTCTCTCAAGCTTTCAAAACTTCAAGGTATTTCAAATGGACGTGAAATCAGCCTTCCTGAATGGAGACTTAGAAGAAGAAGTATATATTGAGCAGCCAGATGGCTTCATTCTTGGGAATGATCCAAACCTTGTATGCAGATTGAAAAAGGCACTCTATGGACTCAAACAAGCTCCAAGGGCTTGGTATTATCGGTTGGACAAATATCTTCACCAACAAGGCTTTTCAAAAGGATCAGCAGATAGCAATCTCTATATAAAAGTTGAAAATAACAAATTGCTAATTCTTGTTGTTTATGTAGATGATATTATTTTTGGCAGCAATGAAGAGACTATGAGTCAAAACTTTGCCTTGGTTATGCAGAAAGAATTCGAAATGTCACTTCTTGGAGAATTGACATATTTTCTTGGATTGCAAATCCAACAAAATGAAGGAGGTATCTTCTTGTCTCAAACCAAATACCTCAAACAGATCTTGAAGAAGTATGGCATGGAAGAGTCAAAGCCAGTTTGTACACCCATGGTTACAGGATGCAGCCTCAGTGCTAATGATGAATCAGCAGCAGTTCACCAACCCACTTATAGATCCATGATTGGGAGTTTGCTTTATTTGACAGGTACTCGACCAGATATTACACATGCTGTAGGAATGGTTGGAAGATTTCAAGCCAACCCAAAGGAAACTCATCTTCAGGCAGTCAAAAGAATCTTCAAATATCTTCAAGGGACCCAAAACTATGGCTTATGGTATCCTAGAAATACAGATCTCACTCTTCATGCTTACACAGATGCAGATTGGGCTGGAAGTGTGGATGATAGGAAAAGCACAAGTGGTGGTGCTTTCTTCATGGGTTCCAGATTAGTATCTTGGTTCAACAAGAAACAAAGTTCGATTGCCTTATCTACAGCTGAAGCAGAATATGTGGCTGCGGCATCTTGTTGCACACAACTTCTTTGGATGATGCAGACCTTGCAGGACTTTCAAATCACTTGCACTCCACCAGTTTCTATCTTATGTGATAATACTAGTGCAATCAGCATTTCAAAGAATCCAGTCATGCACTCAAAGACCAAGCACATACCAATCAAGTACCATTTTCTCCGGGAACAAGTGCTTGAGCAGAAGGTCAAGTTGGAGTATGTTCCTTCTAAGGAACAAGTTGCTGATATTCTCACAAAACCACTGCCCAGGGAAACTTTTGAACATCTCAGACAAAAGCTGGGAGTAGTTGATGCTTCATCCTGCTGTTGAAGCTTGTCTGTTCTACAGAAAAGTTGGTATACGCAAGTTACGAAAGGTATATACGCGTATACACGCGGATTTATGCTGAGAAAGTCGCGTGTACGGTGTACGCTTGTTGCAGAGATTATATCCGCGTACATACGCTGTTTCATGCAGGAGAAATCGCGTATATGAAGTTCTGAACAGCAAGGGCAAACTCTGGAGTTCTGAACAGCAATGGGTATGTCAGAATTCTTCAGGCACGGTTTCAGGGGGTGCAGCAGGCACAGGTTCAGGGGGAGCAGCTTAAAAGTCTCATAAAGCATTGTTGGCATTCAGATGTTTTGGTTGTTGATTTCAGGAAAAGGAGCTCAGAAAGAAATCCTGGTTGCTGATCTAAAAAGATGTTTATCATATGCTGCTGGTGACTTTCATAAGTCTTGGTCTAGATCTGTTGTCTCTATGTCATGTATCTCTCTTGCGATGTCTCTTTTATGGTGTCAAGGTCATGTAACGGCCTATGTTGGTTTCCCCACTATGCCTGGGATGAATGCTGTAATATAATTGGTTGTTTCTGTTATGTCCCCTCTTGGTAGGGAGTATGGATGTATGTATTGAGTTTTTTGGTGATAGGAAGGTCCCTTATGGTGTATAAGTCTTGGTTCTTGTTGAAGAACATCTTTTGCAGCACAGCCAAGCAGAGGTATCAGCATGTCCTCAGGGGGAGCACAGCCCTTTGCCCTTGATGTCAAAGGGGGAGAGTGACTTGGTGTGGTGGTTGCCATCAAGTCCAAAGGGGGAGATTGTTGGCATTATGATTCAAGTGTTGTCCTTGATGGCAACTCACTCAGAGGATGGTACAGGTGCTCAGAGGTTGGTACAGGTGATGGCAACTTAATCAGAAGACAGATCTTAGTACAACATGCCAAGGAAGTTCATATACGCAGGTTCGTTAAGCCCAAGTCGCGTGTACACGCTAGTTGGATTCAGAAAAAGCGCGTGTATGTGGAAAAGTACCTTTTGGTCCATGGTGGTTAGTCCTTGGAAGTTGTGCCTATGATTTCGGACCATTGTGTCTTGACGGGCGTGTCGATCCCTAGTTTTGAAGTTGATGGTATTGTGTTACTATGGTTTTGGCTCTTGGTATTGAGCAAGGCCTAAGGCTATATAAGGAGAAGAAGATCATTAGGCAAATACATCTTTCGACAAGGCTTGAATATCTAAGAGAGAAAGAGATCTGATATGCAGGTTCTGGGTTGCTTGATCTAAGCCAAGGAGAGATCACATCGGTTGATGGAAGACTAGATCTAAGGATAGATCGGGATCTAATGATTTGAAATGCACTATCATGATATGGTTGATTATGCGTATTTCTAGATCTGCATATTGTCGCAATGTTATGTTCTGGGTCTAACTGATGTCTGGTACAGCTGCAAATTGAGAAAGTTTATTTTTAGATATGTACGCAGGTTGGCTTCGGTAAAAGCGCGTGTATACGCGGGTTTTGCTCATTGAAGTAGCGTATATCTTTTGAAGCTTGATTTTGGGTTTACAGTGGGGTCTGACTGTTATTGCAGAGTTCTGTAGTCTGCTCTGTGTTCTGGTAACTGGTGATTGACAGGGTTCAGTGGTTCAGTGATTCAAAGTTTGGTTGTTTTATGCTTCAATGATCTGTTGTGAAAATTGAATGAATTAGGGTCTACAGATTGTAATGTTGTGCTTCAGGAATATCCAGTCTGAAAATGTATGAAAGGTGGTACCTGAAGGAAAGAAGATTGTAGGTCAGCACCTACGTACTAGTATCTTGGCTAGTACAAGAGCAAAGGGGGTTGGAGCTCCCTTCCAAGGAAGTTTGGAGAACGAGAGAAGGTTGTAGCCTTCTGCAGGTTGTAGCCTGCGTACTGGTATAAGGCTGCACCAGTACAAAATATTGTAAACTGAAGTTTCATATTAAAGAAAGATAGAGACAACTTGCAGCAGGTGGTTTTCACCCACATTGGGTTTCCACCTTACATCTTGGTGTTCATGTGTGTGGCCTTTGATCTGTTCTGTTATACTGCACCTGTTTACTGTTAATGTGGTGAATAATGTCCTGATGAACTTAACTGAAGAATAAGCTAACTAAATTATGAGTTTTCTTCTTATACGCTGTTTTATTTAGTCACAGTAGCGTGTACACGCTGGTTCACCTAACTGAAGTAGCGTATATGTTTCTGAGCATTGAAAAAGTTTGATTGATCTGATAATACTGATTCACCCCCCCTCTCAGTATTATTTCCAACAATAGTGTGTTTAATATTGAGTTTTAATATTAGGTTTATAATATTAGGTTTTATAATTTAGGGTTTATAATATTTGGTTTAATACTAAGGTTTAATATTTTGATGTTCGAATGGTTTTATAATATTGGGTTTAATATTGAGTTTATAATATTAAAACCTTGATATTACAACCCAATATTTTAAATATAAAGCCTATTTATTACTTATATGATTATTATAATTATATAATAATCAATATTAATGTAAATTTGTACCATACACTTATTAATATTGGGTTTACTATTAGGATCTTAATATTCATTTTTACTATTGGGACTTTCATATTGGGGTTTTAATATGGGATTTAATATATTAGGGTTTAATACAAGTCTTAGGGTTTATAATATTAGTCTTATTATTTAATATTAATCTTAAGGTTTATAATATTAATCCCATGGTTTAATATTATCCTACGATTTATAATATTAATCCTGAAAATGATAATATAATAATATTAATTATTATTGTAATTATAATATAATAATACTAAATCCTAAGGGTTTATATTCTTATTATAATATTAATATTCTTATTATAAAATCTAATATGTAAAATAATATATTATGGTTTATAGTATTAGTCTTAGAATTTAATATATCAAATCCTAAGATTAATATTATTATAATAATATTATCGTAATATAATAATATTTACTATAAATAATTTATAATTATAGTATAATAATATTAATATGTTATAATTTTAAAATAATAATACTTAATATAAGATAATATTATAAATATTTATTAATTATTATCAATATTAATATTAATATTAAATTTTATGGTTGAAACATTTTATTAATATGTTGTTCAAATACCTATTACTACAAACCACTCTGTTGTGAGATATTCCTTTTGTAAAACCATATCCCCTTGATGGCATCAGTGGAGGGGTTCCTCCCCCTCCTCCCTCTTCTCCTCCCACTGTTCCCTCGTTGAAGGCTGAAGCGATAGCCTTCTAGCCTTTGGTTGCCTATTTACCCAAACAAGCGCGGACTACAATGTCGCCACCAAATTTTGTCAAAGGAAATGATCAAGTTTGTGACATTGTGCTTCCTGTTGGAGCTCGGAGATCCTCCTTTGTGTATTCTGAGAGAATGCTCATTAGAAAATTTATAGGTATGTGGCCTTTGTCGCAGTCTATGGAAATATGGATTGAGAAAAACTGGAGGGAATTGATGAAAGGAAACATCGCCATGTATGCAGTAAGAAACAACATTTTTTCTTTTTTATTTGAGTTAAAAGAATATAGGGATGTGGTCTTTCGAAATGGGATATATTTATTTGGATCATGGGGAATTTATTTGAATAAATGGACTGTTGATTTTAACCCTGATGCGGATGTTCCAACTATTATTCTAGTCTGGGTTAAGCTACCCCGGCTCCCATTATCCGGTTGGAGCGATGATTGTCTTCGTGAAATTGGAAATGGAGTGGGTCGATACATTAACAAAGAAGAGCCCAAAGGTTCACAATTTGCTTGTGCTAAAATTTGTGTCAAAATGGATCTTGCAAAAGGGTTTCTTGTACAAATAAATCTAACCCTAAGAGATTGGAAACACTAAAAAATCTTGGACTGCGAGCAAATTCCATTAAAATGTTGGTATTGGAATGAGTATTGTCATTTTACTCATGATTTCAATAAGATTCCCAACAACAAAGCTTCAGATCAACCCGCTCCTCCTGAGGAGAAATGACATAGTCAAAGGAAAGGAAGCAACCAGGGAAAGAATGTGTCTTCCACATCTCATTGTAATTGTGGTAATAATGTAGCGTCAATATCCTCTAACCCTTTTAATGTGCTAAGAAATCATGAAGGTGACAAACCATAAATCTCAAATGTTGTTGAGAAGATTGAAGATTAGGAGAAAGAAGAAGAGGGTGAAGAAGTTGAGGAAGGGGAAATAAATGACGGAAATCCTCATCTGGGTTTAGATAAACCCATATCGGCATATCCGAAAGGGACACCTAGCCCTTCGCAACCTTGAATCCCTCCAAAAACCCCTAGTGCGAGTGTTGCATAAGAAATTGTGAGGGTTATCACCCACCATATGGCTCATAATTTTACTTAGGTGGATGATGGTAGCAGCCATGAAATGGAAAGCACAAAAATGAAGTGTGTTGATCGTCTAAGAAAACAACTACTAAAAAGGAAGCGAAACAAAATAAAAAGTTGGGCAATCAACTAGTAATATGAGATTTTTTCAAAGGGAAAGGTGGTAAAGGAATAGAAGGAACACAAGTGGGAGAGCCTCAAAAACCTAATTCTAAATGAAGTTATTATCTTCGAATGAAAGGGCATAGGGAGCCATATAAAATCCCTAGCGGTCAAATAAGTAGTTAAGCAAGAAGTTCCATGGGTTTTGTTTATGCAAGAAATGAAGCTAGAGGAGAATGAAGTCCTCAAGGTAGTAGAATTATTCTAGAGTGGGAGCATTGAGATAGCTCAAATTTCAAGAGGTGTGTCAAGAGGATTGTGTACTTGTTGGTCGAAGAGGCACTTTTCTTGTGTTGAAAGTATAAAAACATAACATTCGATAATGGTTCTTCTAGAATCTAAGGAATCTGGGGATCATATTCCAATGGTAAACATCTATACTCATGTCATTAGAGAAATTTTGAGGTAAAAAATGGGCCTCAAAACACAAATTTACAACAAAAATTAACTTTATAAGAACCAATAGGATTCAATATGATGATGTCAATCATGGGGGGTGATTCACCATTTTTGGAGTAAAAAGGTAAAAAGGTAAAGAAGAATAAAAAATAAAAAACATACTCATTCAACTCATATTTTCAACTTATCTCCCTACTATTTTACTGAAGTTTTGAGCAGGATAACTTGTTGGATATGTAATTTAATTTTGCATCCAAGGAGTACGCATGTTGCATACTTTTGAAGGACCCTATTACACTAAAAATATGAAATGCATGAAAAAACATGATTACAATCAAATATTTTCATGTATTTCACATTTTTCATGTAGGAGGGTCCTTCGAAAATATGAAACATGGGTGCTCCTTGGATGAAAAATTAAATTATGCATCCAACTAGTGCTCCTGCTAAAATCTGAGTAAAATCATAGGGATATAAGTTTAAAATATGAGTTGACAAAGTATTTTTTCTTTTTTCCCTCCAAAACTTGATGAGTTAATCTAATATCATTTTATTATTTCCACTATTATTTCATAATATTCCTTAGGAGGCCCATTTTAAACCTCAAAATTTCTCTAATGCTTGTACAGTGAAAAGATAGAGTTAAAAGACTATTTGGATGAATTAAAATACAAAGGTTTGCATCAATATTGTGTGATAGGGGGTGATTTCAACACTACCCTTAGTGAAGATGAAAAAAGAGGAAGAAGCATTGTAAGAGATCCATTCAGGGAGAAAATAGAAGATTTAATAGTTGAGTAGGACTTTTTTGATGTAGTTCCAAAAGTTGGAAAGTTTCCGTTGTTGAATCGTAGAATGGGGGACAACCACATTTCCTCTTGTATGGACAGATTCTTAATCCATAGTAGTTGGCTCTTAAAAGGATTGGAATGCCTTTTCAATATCAAAGCACAAGGGGAATCTGACCATCGCTCGATCACACTACATATGGAGAAATTATAAAATTTGTGTCTTATACCTTTCTGCTATAATCCATTTTCGATTCAAGAGGAAAGAATAGGGGATGTGATCAAACAATCTTGGATTACACCTCTAAGGGGTTCACCAACCTTTCTATGGGAGACTAAGCTTCGTTAGGTGAAGGATGCTCTCTGGAAATGGTTGAAAGAAAAGTACCAACCACAAAGCCAAAAAATAATAGAATTGGTAATCCAGTTCGAATCAAATCCCATCAATTTCTTTCACTTTTGGTCTATCTCCTTATTTAATGCGACATACAAAAGTTTAACAAGAATTATGGTGAATCAATTGAAAAAGTTTCTACCCTCCTTCATTGCAGAAGATCAGGGGGGTTTCATGTGACAAAGAAATATTCTCGACAATATTGTTCTAGTGCAGGAAGTTGTTTACTCTAGTAAAGAAGCAGGGGAAGAAGAAATGGTAATTAAGCTAGACATGGCCAATTCCTTTAAAAGGGTTAGTCACTCTTTTCTTTTTCTCATCCTTGGAAAATTGGGTTTTTTTTCAAGAGTTTATTCAATGGATAAAGGCTCGTATTGGTGCATCTTGGATAACACCACTTGTCAATGGCAAGCCCACTCCCTTCTTCTCTGCTTCGAGAGGATTGAGACAAGGCTTCCCCCTCTCCAATCTTCTGTACATTGTCATGGTTGAAAGTCTCAGTAGGAATCTGGAAGAAGCAAGGATTGAAGGGTGCCTTCTAGGATTGATTATTTCCAAGAATGTTAAAGAAATCAATCATTCTCAATTTGTGGATGATACATTATTTCTTGGTGGAGCTTCGAGAATACTAACATTGCGGTTACAAAATAGTTTGGACTCATATTTATTCTTATTAGGGGGGCTAGTAAATAAGAAGAATATGAAGTTGTATGGATGGAATTGCTTTGAGTCTATATTGCAAGATATCTCTTATGTATTGGGATTTCCAATGGCCAAAAATTGGAAATTGTTCTCATACTTAGGAATCCAAATCTCTTTAGGACCTTAAATTGGTGAGGATTGGGAATCAGTTATTCAAAATACCAAAAAAAGAATCCTCTCCTGTGGAGAGCAGTGGTTGAACGTGGTAGGAAAGACAATTATTTTTATATCAGCACTATCTTCTCTTCTAATGCATATTGGCTTTAGATTATTGGCTCCTAAAGGCACATCTCATCAAATTAGTAGCCTAATTCAGAAGTTTCTTTGGCAAGGGGGAAAAATAAATGAGAAGTACTTTCATTTAGTCAATAGGAATATTGTGAGGCTCCCTAAGAATTATGGAGGTCTCGCAATAAAATATCCAAAATACATAAAATTAGCATTAGGTGTGAAGCTTGTATGGAAACTCCTTACTGAGTCCAAAGAGTGGTGGAAGCTCACACCTCTTAGGAAATAATTTCACAAAATCATATTGCTTAGATAAGAGGAAAGGTCTTAGGAGCCTCTGGGATCCAAGATCTGGAAGCTAGGAAAAGTAGCAACCCCATTCATTCTACATTGTTTGGGTTGGCATTCAGGAAATTGAAGGCATGCCCAATCATGGAAGGATCGGATTCCATCCTCTACATTTTTTTGCGAAGGGGTAGAAGTTCAAGATCTAGTAGCTTGGATGGAAGCATGGGGCCTACAAAGGCTAGCAGACATGTCAAAATGGGATCAAGATGGATTATGGACAGCTTGGTAGTGCCCCAATCTTCTTACTCAACTCTCTAATCAATGGTTGGCTTTAACCAAATCCTTGAAAGGGTTTGCTCCAGTAGCAACAAATAGATCAGACAAAAGAATATGGACAAGAGGTAAGAAATCATATTATACAATGAAGGAATAGTCTGAGTTGTTACTTTCACGACTCTCTCTCACCTTATCTAAGATTTGGGGGGAAATTTGGAATAAGGATGGCTTGCCTAAAGTTAACACATTTTGTTGGGAGTTAATTCATGGGAAGGTCTTGATAGCAAAAAACTTAAAAACAAAGAAGATTCAAGGTCCCTCAAGCGGTGTCTTATGCCAGGCAATAGAGGAGGGAATTCAACATGTCTTCTTTAGGTGCCCCTTTTTGCTTGAGGTATGAAACTATGCTTTAAATCCAATTAAATATTTTCATAACATTTCGTCAAATTGGTTAGATATGTTTAAAAATTGGAGGTCTTGATATCTGTGGAATTGTAAATATGACTCAATCATAGTTCAAAGTTGGGTCTTCTTGTCGAAGTATATTTGTTGGTCTCTATGGATTTCACATAATCAAGTTATCTTTCAAAATATCAAGCTCAATCCTATTTCTTCTACTTCGAAAGCTACTCAACTTCTTTTCAAAGTGATTTCTTTCAGAGGGTTTGATCCTTATGATCTGATGATCTCTCTTTTGAAGATTTTTTTTGTCTCAAACCCTCAAGCCTCTTTATCATTTTGGAGGATGGAGGGAGATAAGTTCAACAGTTGTTCTCCGACGACGCTTCAAAAGAAAATCCAAAGGAAGCAGAAGCAAGAGGGGTAATTTATTGCCCTGATGAAGAAATTGAAACTAAATTTACATGGGGGATTAGGGATAACCTCTAATAATCAGGCAAAGGTAATCCAATAATTCCATCGAGATAAAGAATCCACTAAGAAAGATCAATCTCCTCTAGACTCTCGAATTAGGAGGAAAATCCAAAAATTTGAATACATAACCTTCTTTTATATCAAAAGAGGGAACAACCAGAATGCTGACGAGCAAGTCAATCAAGGAGCTTGTTTGAATAAGGGGTGTTTCTCGAGGATCGAGGCGATCCTTCTTTCTGTTATATTTCATGAAATTTGAATGGATTAGTTTGGAGCGCGCAATAAGTTATATGTCAAACCAGTGTAATCGTGCCCCAATGACTGCCATGCTATTAATTATCAAGGTTAATGTGATGGTATTCATTTCTTTGTAACATCCGCTCTCAAAATTGGTTGACTGCTTCTCTAGGTGGATGAAGGAGAAGGAATTCGTCATTTCCAAGGACAGAATGTCTCATCCCACGTGTAGTTTCAGTATTGATCATAAATTCCTTTTGGACGATATCCCTATTCGGACTTTGGTGACGAGATGGAGCGTAAGGTAAAGGCTTTGTTGCAGAATTTAGGTCACATGAGAAGGAAAATCAAGTTCAGAAGCATTCAATGCGTTTCGATGGCTGCTGGTTTGCAAATTGGAGACACTCCCAGTTATAAACGGAGAATGATAAGGCTGTAGTTGCTCAAGATTAAGGTGACGCTCCGCTCGATCGATTACATGGATTCTCCACATCTTGAAGACAGTGGAAATTTTGTAACAGTCCAGCATATGGTCTCGATGGAGGAGCAGGTTGTGATGGAAGCACTGTCATTTCTCTTTGATTATGCGATATTTGGAGGAGATGCGAGAAGATATTGAGTGACTTCAGCTGACGGTGGGGAATTTAGTTACAAAGGTGGAAGATCTAGATTCAAAGGTTGATGGAATTGAGGTGGTAGTAGAATCAACTACTATTGGCGTCCTTAAAGAGGTCTACGGTCTACAAAACCCTCCTGTACAAGCCGAAGAATATCATACGAGCCTCTGAATCAGATTGCTGCAGAAGAGACAATGTAGATGTTGGATGAAGAAGATAATGCTATGGATAAAAGTGATTTTCCAAGAATGTAGACTCTTGTCAAAATCTTCCTTTTTGCTTAATGTTTTGGGATGATTTTTTTGGAGAATTTACAAGATTAATGTTGGAAGAAGTATAGTTCGTCGTAGGAAGGAAAGGAGAGATGTTTTTTTAACAATTTTGGTTTTTAAGTAAATAATGAATAGTCTATGTATGTATATAAGAGTATTGTATATAAGAGTATTGATTGATAAATATAAACTAATCATTTAAAAAAATATATTAATATTAAATTCTTAATATATCAATCATATTTATTAATGTAATTAAGATTATCTATGTAATTGATATAAATCTACGTCAAAACAGTCATGTTGTTGAATTTAGGCTTTTGTGATCCATATCAATTTTGAGAAGGTTTTTCGGCGAAAATCACATAGAGATACTTTTGTGGACGTGTTTCGAACCAGCCAACCAGTGTGATTCATCCTTGTCCTGACGATGAACCACACTCGTTAGTTTGAAACGCGTCCACAAAAGCATCTCTATGTAATTTTCGCCATCAAAACAGTGCAGCTCTCAGATTTCCATGTTAAGGAAGTAACTGCCGATTGGCATTCGCTCTTGGGCTTATTCCGAGTTGTTTTCCTCGACACTCACACCCACAACCTAATCTTAATTTCCGTGCCATTCGCGTATGTTCGTCCCAACCCATGTTTTATTACTCCTAGTCATATTTTTATTAAATACATCCTTATGCTCTATTGAGTTAATTACTTGCTATCTCTTTTTTTTACAATTACTTACTATCTCTTTTTTTTATGGAGTAAAATTCTTCTTTTTTATAAAGTAGAATAGATTAGAAAAAAATCGTACTTAAACCATAACGGGAAACATCTTAAATTTAATCTTATTAATTCCAAACCATTTGTTGCCATAACAATAACCTTGAAGTTACCATAATTAAAGTCACAAAAGGTAATGCGATTGCAATCATCAACACATTAACTTGATTTCTTTGGTTCTTTCTTTAAAAAACGTCTAATTCCTCGTTACTCTCAACCCTCTAAAATACGGTGGCAACCTAAATCTACAAAAGAGAATATCCTCTCAGACCCATGGTAGTGAAATTTATAGCTCGTAAACGACCACCCGTATAATTCCAACCCCCTCATTCATTAAAGGTTCATCTAACTTTATCTATAAAATTCATAACCTCCACTTTAATGAGCAAGACATCATGATAAGCTTTGAAAGGTTCATCTAACTCTATCTATAAAATTCATAACCTCCACTTTAATGAGCAATACATCATGATAAGCTAATTTTATAACGTCCACTTTAATGAGCAAGACATCATGATAAGCTTGATGTTGTTTCTTTAAAAGTAACTCCATGTCTACTCATTGAAATCCTATCCAAATCTATAATAAGGAACACATTACTAACACTTTTTATCACTACCTTTCAAAATCAAATATTGCACGCCACTATTGTAACATTAAACACCTCCTCATCTTTATTCAATTCAAAATCCTAGTAGAAGGTTTATTATTCATCCTACACAAATAGGAAAGCCCTTTGAAAAAAAAAATACTAATAATTTTAGTCAAAAGATAATTATAAGTTTAGCCTTTCATAAAGGCTATTATATATCATCTTCATTAGAAGACCATCTTCCATTTCTCCCATTTATCCTTTTATGTCTTGCTTTTTTATAACAATTTTCTTCTTCCTTAACTTTTACTAAGAAAAGTACTTTGTCAACCTTTTTCTTATGGTTTGGTTTTTCTTAGTTTAAACAATTTTAACTAATATAATTCCTTTGAAATCAACTCCCCCAACTGCCACCGTGAAAGCACCATTCGATCGGATGTTAGATGATTGGAAATTTTAAGGCCCTTGGATTGATAGTTAAGACCAAAATAGGTTAAAACGAGCATTCTCCACGATTTTTACAACATTCTCTTCATGGTTCTCTGGTCTTGGTGACCAAGAAAAACAACCAGGAGTGTTGTGATTTCGACAGGGCTTTCAACTTCAGTTTGAGGATGCAGGGTTCAACTTCAGTTTGAGGATGCAGGGTAAGGAAAGCCGAATCCTTCATTCATGCAATATTGTTTCCTTATGCGCGATGCTTTGCAACTTCTGCAATGCTTAACAAGCACTCAGGAGCAATTTGGGTGTTTTTCATTGCATTCATTTTTCTTTGGCAGGCTGCAAAATTCTTCAAAGAAGGTTCAACAATCCTTTCATTAGATTTGAGTTAATCTGCAATCTTAATATGCAATCTTGGTATCTAATGATGTCTGTCATGGATTTTAACTGGTTTTTTTAATGACAAAGATTGTTGTAATTTTGACACCCATTGAAGTAATTTTTCCCTTTATTTTTTTTGTTGGTGATGAGCCCCAAATTTGGTAACATTTTGGGCTCATTTGGCCTAACTACCTTTGCTCAATCCTTCATTTGTCATAACTTATGCATCATTTTTTAGTATGTTTATGTCATTTGTACGAATAAGGGCAGTCACTATTCCTAGGTGGCTAACACGTGTTCATTTCAGGTTTTTTGACATATGATTGGAACAAAACTGAGCAGATAAGGACAGAAGACAGCCAAGATGGGGTTGAGGATTCGTAGGAGGGTTGTCCACAGCATTAAATGACCTTCCTCGGGATCTTCACCCCCAACTCCGAGCTCCAGCAGCCACCACAACCGGATTTAAAGACAGCCAAACGGATTTTGAGGAAGCAGCAGTTCACTCTTAGTTTGGTCAGCCAAGCCCCACTGATTTAGGAGGCCAGCTTGGGGCCTCGAGATGTATAAATGATAGGGCTTTAGCCTTCGAAAATGACTTTTTGAAACATTGTTGCACCTCCTGCACTACGAGCTGCTAGCTTAGTTTGCTCTTTTGTAGCCATTGTTGGCATGCTATTTGACTTATGATTATTATTTTTTAATGGAAAGCAGTTGGATTTGATCTCAGTTCTGAGCTTTTAAAGGAGCCATAGCTCTCAGGGTTGGGCCCAACCTGAGAGCCTAAGGCCTCCTTCTTTTGTATTGTTATCCTTTCTTTCAGCATTATGGTTTTTATTTACATGCATTCAGAACGCAGTTTGCTGAGTTAGATTTCTTGGTGTGGTTAAGTAGGTCATTTTCATAAGACAAAATTGCTTCAGCTGTTTAGAGTAGAGTGAAGAGATTGGAGTTGATAAAAGTTCTAAAAAAGGGGTTGCCTGCACACTCATTTTCACCTCTTTCTAGGGGCTGGAATTGCAGACAGTGCTGCCCACCAAAAACATTGGTTTACAAATTCATGCAATCTGTGGTGCAATATTTTCGTTTGTAGAAGTTTCCCATGCGTTCAGACCTCTTGGAATATTTCCTTGCTTCAGTACTATACATGGTTTTCCTTAAGAATAACGTTGTTGTTCATTGGTTCCATTAAACAGTTAGGAATGTTTTGATTATATGCAGGACGTGGAAGAATTTGATTCAGTTTGCACTGTGCAGTGCCACTCCCCTCACTCTCTCATCCTTCTAAGCCTTGCTCAGGCCAACTACTCATCTCCCAACTAGACCTCTTGTCTTTCAGCTACTCTACTACCCACGTTATCCTACCTTCTCGGCCTTCCATTCCCTCTACCCTCCTTTAGACAAACCAGCTTAGCACACCCCCTCATCATCTCATCTCTCTGTCCCTAAGTCATTACAAACCCCTCTCCTACCTCCCTATCCACCCATGCAGCCTCTTCCACTCACTCATCACCCAAAAATCTGATTGTAGAACATCCTGTAGGAATTACTGAACATCCTGTAGAAGTTCTGAAACATCTTGTAGAACCCCTGCAGACTTCCTGTAGAAGCTCATAAACACGGTTTCTTGGGAGCCAAACTTTGTGAGACTCTCTGGAAGGGTGATAGGGACCCCTTAGACCCTCTCTGAACTTTCCCAACCTTTTTCAAACCTTCTGCCTCCTTGATCCACCTCTGCACAGTAAAAAGCTAGTTAAAAGCACATGCATGATAATTCTAATAATTGGAACAAAAATACAAAAAGTGTTTTCTTCAGATAGAGGTAGTCTAAACACCTGCATTTCACCTTCATAGAAGTAATGGCATCGCTTTCAGTAGTTTGCATCCCCATCCCTGCATCAGTAAGACTAGCTGGTAGAATTTGGCTTTGCTAGGGTTTGCGTTTCTTGTTGGCTTTCAGTTCCTTTTTGCAAATAGATTAGCTTCTTTTGATATTAGCTTTCGCCTATCAGTTCAAAAGCTTCTTCTAAGACCTCATAGAAGTTGGCTTGAGCCCCTAGCGGACTTGTGCCAGCTGACCAAGTGACAGCTGCGACAAGAGCTAGTACTTGTGCATACAGCACCGTCGCTTCCAAGTTTGTTACGAACTACCGGGTTGATAAAATTAAAGAAGGAAACTCCAGGAGTTGTAGCATTATTGCTACAATACTGGAGCCCACCATCTTTTTGGCGCCGTTGCCGGGGAAGCGTCAGAGTATTGGTGATTGTTTCTTTTCTTCTACTTTCCTACTCTCGCCTTCTGCTGAGTAGTATTTCATTTCCATTCTGCAATTTCCTTTCTGCAAAAGTAGTATAGACATTTCCTGCTTTCATAGATTAACATTTCAATTCCGCAATTTCATTCCTGCAAGCGTAGATTAGCATTTCAATTCTGCAATGCATAGCTTAGCATTTTATTCCTGCAATTTCATTTGAGCAAAATAGATTAGTTCTTTCATGCTTTCATTTCAATTCCGCATTTCCATTTCAGCAAGATAGTTAGTTGCAGTTCAATCTGTTTTAGTTTTGCAGGTACCAGAAAAAAACAAAAGCAATCAGAAGTCTTTTCATTTCATGCCTCGTAGAAACCGAGATAAAACAGGCAAATTCTTACCCAACACCCCCACCACATCACTAAGTCACCCTTCTCTCTTCTTTGGTGACAGTGATCCAGAAGAACCTATAGGTGAACCTCCTGAGATATACGAAGATCCTATAGCAGAAGAAGAGTTAGAGACCACTCCATCTGAAGCTATGGCTGACAATAGGGGAGAAGATGAGAGAATTGAAGGTGCCTTCCCCATCCGAGAGACCAATGGAGACATGAAAATGAAGAACATCAGTCCCTCCGCTTTACCTCACTTCCATGGAATGACTACTGAAGACCCTGATACCTTCCTATTTGAGTTTGCCGTCTTGTGCCGAACCTATGACTATACCGAAGATGAGCAAAAACTGAAACTCTTCCCCTCTACCCTTAAGGATGCAGCCTTACGCTGGTTCATGGGCTTACCTGGGAACAGTATCACCACTTGGGCCCAGATGCAGCAAGCCTTCAATACCAAATACCGGGACTACTGTAGGTCCAAGGAAACCAAGGGAGAAATCTTTTGGATGACCATGGGGAATGATGAGTCTTTAGAAGATTACGAGGAAAGGTTCCAGCTTAGCTATAAACGGGCCAGGTACACACTTGACCTTGAATCTCTTAAGTTGGTCCTGCTCCGAGGAGTCCCGGAAGACCTCTTAGATACCCTTCACATGCTAGCTGGAGGAAATATTTACTAACTACCTTATGAGGACATAAAGACTGTGTTTAGAAACCACTCTAGGGCAGCCCGGAAAAGAGGTAGAGGAAACCCCCTCTCAGTTGGTATTCCTTTCTCCAAACATGAGTTTGCAAATCAATTAGAGGATCTCAAGAGTGAGGTGAGACAGACCATTGCCATGCAACTTGATACATTCCGAATCCAGCAGAAGAAAGAGGAAGCTGAGAGGGATTTGGCTATCTTCTACCCTAGGTGTACAAGGAAACACCCTAAGAATGAGTGCCCATTACATTCGGTTGAGGTACGTTTTGTCTGTGAGGAGGACCACCCCACAAACCAATGTCCAACCTTACCTGGGCTTAAAGCCATGTATCAAGGGACAGAAGCGCCCACTGAACCTCTCTATTTCCTCAACCAAAGAAGGCCACATGGACCTAGACCTTACCAACAAGGGATGCAAGGGACACCCCAAGCTTATTACAACCCCAACCAAACCGCTCCTATGCCTTCCTGGGGACCCCCTGTTCATCCTTCCTGGTTGATACCTCCTCCATGGTCTTACCCACCTCAGTACCATACTCAGCCCACTACTCCTTCGTTTCACTCACATGCCCAGCCACAGCCTCAGTGGAATGCACCTCAACCGGGGTGGAGGTCCCAGTACAATACTCCTCCTGCCATTTTGCCTCCACCACCGGCTCAACCACAACCATTACCTCCTGCTCCTCCAAGGCAACCCCAAATGCCTGCTCAACCGAACCCGAACCCCAACAACAGACAGGTCCAGCAGGTATATACTGGGAAAACATCATGCCCTACCTATGTTGTGGAGATCCAGGAGATCAATCTGCGATCGGGGAAGACTCTTCCGGATCGTCAACCTCCTCCCCCAGAGGACGAGGAAGATAAACAGGAAAGTGAACCAAAGGCCATTCCACCCTTTCCTCAGAGACTAATGGCCACCACACAACCCAACCCAGAGGAGGATGAGCTTCTGGGGGAACTCAAACAGTTGTGTGTGAGAATACCACTTCTCCAAGCCATCAAAGATGTACCGATATACAACAAACTGGTTAAGGAAAAGTGTTTCAGACACCCAGGCAGGCGAAAAAGAGATGCTTCAACCATCAATGTCATAGGACAACTGTCTGATCTTATGTTAGGGCAGGCCATCTGCCCAAAGTATCTAGATCCTGGGAGTCCTGTAGTGGATGTCCACATCAATGGCACCATCATACCTCACACATTGGTTGATTTGGGGGTTGCCATTAATGTGATGACCAGAGATACCATGCTCAAACTCAACCTTCAGGGTTCCCTGAGAAAGACCTCGACAGTCCTACAACTAGCAGATCGCTCCACTGTGACTCCCGAAGGGATCGTAGAGGATGTCTTGGTCTCAGTTGACTCTTGGGAGTACCCTGCAGACTTCTTGGTTCTGCAACCAAAGGCAAAGCTTACTGGATACCCTCTCATTTTGGGAAGGCCTTGGTTAGCCACTGCAGATGCTTACATAAGCTGCCGTGCAGGAAACATGACCATCAAAAATGGTCCTATGTCCAAGCAGCTAGTCCTGTACCCTCCTGCCCAACCTTTATTAGAGCATGACTTACCACTTTGGTTGGAGGAAGGAGAAGAGGATGAGGTGTACTCAGCACCTTTGTGCACCCTAGACACCACTAGGGGAGGCCTCCCAACCGAGGATGATTTGATTGAGACCTTGATCCAGACTCCACCTCCCAGTGCATTGTCCTTAGAAGAATTGGTGGAGGATGCCCAAGCCAGCACCTTAGTGGACCTTTGTGTGACCGACCCTGTCACTCCCAGAGTCAAAAATGTGGAGTTCGGTCCTGAGAGAACGTTAAAGATCAGCTCCTCCCTATCTCCTTCCTAGGAAAAGGAGCTGTGTAGTCTGTTGGCCCATCATCTAGATGCTTTTTCTTGGAACTATAAGGAGATGAAAGGAGTCCATCCTTCAGTCTGTACCCATCACATCTACATCAAAGAAGACTGTAAACCGGTTAGGCAACCCCAAAGGAGAATGAATCCAGCCCTTAAGGACATCGTCAAGGAGGAATTACAAAAACTGTTGGATGCCGGATTCATTTACCCCATCTCAGATAGCGAATGGGTGTCCCCTTTGGTGTTGGTTCCCAAGAAAAACGAGAAGTGGAGAATCTATGTGGACTACCGAGAACTGAACAAGGCCACCAAGAAAGACCATTTTCCTCTACCTTTCATAGATCAAGTGTTGGATGGACTGGCAGGGAAGAAGTTTTTCTCTTTCCTAGATGGGTTTAGCGGGTATAACCAGATCCAAATCAGCCCGGAAGACCAAGATAAGACCAGCTTCACTTGTCCTTGGGGTACCTTTGCTTACCTAGTTCTTCCCTTTGGACTATGCAATGCTCCTGCCACCTTCCAGAGAGCCGTCTTGAGCATCTTTTCTGAGCTGGTCCATGATTCGGTGGAAATCTATATGGATGACTTCACTCCTTATGGGTCCAACTTCCAGGAAGCATTGTCCAATCTGGGAAAAGTCCTAACCAAGTGAATTGAGATGAACCTATCCCTTAGTCCTGAAAAGTGTGAATTCTTGATGACTGAAGGGACCGTGCTAGGCCATACCATTTCTCGCCAAGGATTACAGGTGGATCCCAACAAAATTGCTCTCATCAAGAAGGTTCCACCTCCTCAGAAGGTAAGAGATGTTCGAAGTTTCTTAGGATTAGCGGGATATTATAGGAGATTCATTAAAGACTTCAGCAAGCTAGCCTCGCCATTGTTTAGCCTCTTGGCAAAAGATGTTGAGTTTAAATGGACTGACGATTGTCAGAAGGCTCTGAATGAATTAAAGGACAAGTTGGTGTCTGCCCCAATCTTGAGAGGTCCAAACTGGGCCCTACCTTTCCACATCCACACTGATGCCTTGAACAAAGCCATAGGGGCAGCCTTAGGACAAGTTGAACAAAAACTTCCATATGCCATCTACTTTGTCAGCAAAAACTTATCCAAGGCAGAACTGAATTACACTGTAACTGAGAAAGAATTCTTGGCCGTGGTCCATGCACTGAACAAATTTCGACATTATATCACTGGATATCAAACATTTGTACATACTGATCATGCTGCAATTAGATATTTAATGAATAAACCAGATGTGAATGCTCGTATTATTAGATGATTACTTTTGTTGCAGCAGTTTGATTTGACTATCGTTGACAAACCAGGTAAAGAAAATGTTGTTGCTGACTTTTTGTCTAGATTGGATTTACTTGCAGGAGAGGATGGAACAGTGGATGACCAGATGCCAGATGAACATCTGTTTGCTATCTCAATACTCTCTCCATGGTTTGCTGATATAGCAAACTACCTTGTCTCAACACAGTTTCCTCCGCACCTATCCTCAAGAGAGAAGAGCAGGATCATACGGAAGAGTGCCTCATTTACTTGGATCGGGGGCAACCTGTTCAAGCTTGGCCCTGATCAGATCTTAAGGCGTTGTGTAAGGGAGGAGAAAGTCTTTGATATCCTCCTAACCTGTCATGACGGGCCTTGTGGAGGACATTTTGCAGCCAAAAGGACTGCCTTCAAAATCCTGCAGGAAGGCTACTATTGGCCCACGCTTCATCAAGATGTCAGAAGGTATATCAGCCAATGTGACCGATGCCAAAGGATGGGGAACCCGACTCCAAGGGATGAAATGCCTCTCCAGCCTCAAGTGACTCTTGAGCCATTTGAGAAGTGGGGTATGGATTTTGTGGGTCTGATCAATCCTCCTTCGAGGCAAAGGTCTTACATCATTGTGTGCATAGACTACCTGACAAAGTGGGAAGAAACCAAGGCAATCAAAGCAGCGACAGAAGAAAAGGTGGCCGAGTTCTTAAGAGAAAACATCTTCTACAAATTTGGCTACCCAAGAGAGTTAGTCACCGATCAAAGAAGCCAGTTCACTTCCAACTTAATTGAAGACCTACTCACTCATCACAAAATCAAGCATAGGACTTCCACCCCCTATCATCCTCCAGCAAATGGGCAAGTGGAAGTCACCAATAGAGCATTAGAAGGGATCTTGACTAAGGTGGTGAGCAGCAGCAGGAAAGATTGGGCAGATCGCCTGGTTGAGGCCACATGGGCTTACAACACCACTTGGAAGACCACAACCGGCTTCACACCTTATGAGCTGGTCTATGGGAAGAAAGCTTTGCTGTCAATTGAGTTTGAATACAACACCTTGAGGATGGCAGCTCAGCTGGACCTGGATCTCAGCCATGCCCAACAAGAAAGACTATTGCAGCTGAATGGATTGGACGAGCACCGAATGCAGGCCCTTCTCCACTCAGAAGTGGTTCAAATTCAGAGGAAGGTGTGGCATTACCAACACCTCAAAGACAAGCAATTTCAGCCGGGATATTGGGCGTTGTTGTATGATTCCAAGCATAAGGATTTCAAGGGGAAGCTGAGAACCAGATGGCTGGGACCATATGCAGTGGAAAAATGTAATGACAATGGATCTGTTCTTATTCGGACCATTGATGAGGAGGCCATCCCTATGCTTGTCAATGGGCATCGCCTAAAGATCTACAGAAAACCTCTGTTAAGGCAAGAATTCATCAAAACTGTGGAAAAATCAGTGCTGGTCATAGATCAGGGTTCTGCCTCTGTTTTGGGCATACCTTGAAGATCTTAACAAAAAAAAAAAAATCAAAATAAAAATAAAGATCCTTGGGTGAAAACCTTTCTAAGGCTCCCAAGGCAGATGGTAGGGATGAAAACCTCATTGAGGCGTCCCTACTGTATTTCTGAAAATGTTTGAAAAAGACCCTTGAGTGAAAACCTCTTTGAGGCGCTCAAGGCAGATGGTAAGGGTGAAAACCTAATGGAGACACCCCTGCTGTCTTTCAAAAAAAAAAAAAAAAAAAAAAAAAAAAAAAAGAAAAGAAAAAAAAAAAACAAGGAAAGCAAGTTCACAATGTGGCAATGCATGCAGGTTGCAGGTATTCTATGAAGGAAAAGAGGCCCCTCAACTCAAAGACAAGGGTCCTTACTATGCTACCAGGTGACCTCACCAGCACCCCCTCCGGAAACACCCATCTTCTCCAAGGTCTGGGCACGATTTGATCACAGTTTAGCCTTCTACAGGAAGCTACAGGACTTTCTACAGGAAGTTCTGTATTTCTACAGGAAACTTCCTGTAGAAGTTTTGGACGGCCCAGAACCAATTGTGTGGGGAGATCTAATGCCCGAGGTCCAACACGGAGGCATGCAAGTTAATATTTTCTCCATCACGCACTGTTGTCACCTCCTTCTACCACCCCAGTTGCCATGCAATGAAAATACCTGCACAGTCAACGCAGAACATTGAATTATCAGAGGAAGCAATTCTCAAATAAATGAAAAAAGTTGCAGAGACACCATGCACTACTTATCAAAGCCACCAGAGGGCCCTGCGATCGTGACTGTGATGCCACCATCTCCACTATCTCAGCATGCACCCGAGGAGGAAAAACTGCTACAGGACATCCTACAGGAATCTCGTGGCAGTTCATCCAACTAGAGTGTACACCATCAAAGCGCCTGCAACACATAGAGCGGGCACATGCAGCCGAGTCACAAGCTTCGTCATCAGCGACAGTCTGCGAGGAAGGACCCCCGGGCCTGTGCAAATAGCAGCAACAAGCAAATCCAATCACCCTCGTCCCGAAACCTGGAAACAATGTCGCGGCCGCACAGGTAAGTGCCTCGCCCTTTCTTTCGTCAAATTACATGAATAATACTCTAGAATGTTTGCAAGTGTGGAAATGAACAGGTTGAGCAGTCGGGTAGCCATTCCACTGGCCACCATGACCAGTCAGATGGTCTAGTCACATTTAGGAAGTGGTAGTCGTGGCAAGCAAAACGGGTAATGGACACGTGAGAAGCGTCCAGTCGGGGAGAAGCGGCGATTTAACGGAAATGGCGGCGGCAGATCTGCGGGGAATGATGCGGTAGTCAAGGAGATTTGCAGTGAAATGAGTAGGTGACGTCGTCCAATGGTCCAGCAGGGACATCTCACCCCCGCGCCACGAGTTCGGCCGGGATTCAAATCCACCGCCTAGATCGTCACTCCACTCATTTATCACCAGCCGTTTTGCAGTCGAGTAGCGTCCGAATTTCTCTGAAGCTCGGCTCGTTCAGACGTCTGGTGGTGGCACAAAAGGAGCGGAACCATTGACGTGCTCTCCGGAACCTGTGCGCGACTTCTACAGGAAGCTGCGCTACAGGAAGCTCGCCGCTATAGATAAAATTGGTCTATTCACGTCAAAGGTGGCGAATTGAAAAAGGTAAGCCTGAACCTGTTCCTCCCATGCAATTGGTTTGAAGGGTGTCAAAGTCGACGTCCTCAAAAATGTAAAACTACAGTCTTCCTTTTGCATGAAAAATTGTCGTCGAAGTATATGCGGGGTTTTCTACAGGATGTGGTGTGTAATCGAGCCCCTGTCAAGGCTCATCTATAGCTAGCCCAGAATTCGAATTGTGTGCGTGACCGAGGCATACTTCTATGCTCTGTCCCAAAGAAATCCGAAAGACCATCTTTTGATACGCACCCGTCACCTCCGGCCCTCCGGCTAACATAGCAGGCTTTCACCATGCCGGGCGGATTCATCAGAAAAGAACCGACAGACTCCAAGAAACTACGGGAGAACCCAGAGGTGGTAGAATTGTTCACTCGGGCGCGATGGATGTCGTTCTGCGACAAACTTCAAGGCTATGATGATGAGGTGGAAGAGGAGTTCCTGCGAGCGTTGAAACCAAAATAAAAAACGCTGGCCATTGTTAATTTCAGGGGTTTGAATCTCAGAGTCACCCCACAGCTCATCAGCAGAATCACTGACCTCCCAATGGGGGTACCGTGGGACAAGGAGGAGAGGAAATTAGGCCAAAAGGCTAAAAAGGAGTTTTTCCCACCGGAGGAGCAATTCTCAGAGGATAAGAACGGGGTTCGCAGAGCTAGCTTACAGCCACTTTGGAGTGAGGTCAGCCTCCAAATTATGAAATACATCACATGCGAAGGACGGTTCAACATTGTCTATGGGTACCATTTCCGGCTACTCACAGAATTGAGGCACCAAATGGACCTACCCTCAGAAAACAAGCTCAGTATTCCTTACTTTCTCCTGCAGTCTATGACTGAATGTGCCACCAAGTTAAAAGAAGGCACGCCAGACCAGGTAGCCCACCATGGGCTCATTAAGCTCCTCGTGGAGGATGCACTCCACACCTACACAGTCCCGCTCTCGTGGGAAGCCTTCCGAAATCTAACTAAGGATGGCGATATCAAGATGTTGACCGAGGAGCTCACCACCTCCAGCAGCAAGGAGAAGGAGCCAGCACACACAGAGAAGAAAGGGAAAGGCCAAGAACCCGCGACCAAGGCACCGAAGAAAGAACAAAAGGGTAGGCAAGAGAAACCCCAGGTTGCCGAAAAGGAGGGTGACAAATCCACATTGACACCCAGAGAGAAAAGGCTACAGAGTAGGATGGAAAGAACTGAACCCGTCCACGTCAGTAAGGGCACCTAGAAAGCAGCCTCAACCAAGTCAAAAGGCAAAGCACCCGCAGTCAAACAAGCTAAAACGGTGCCACCTGTTTCTATAGGCAAACCAAAAACGGCTTCTACAGGAAGCCAGAAATCAGCTGATACAGGGCCTTCTACAGGAAGCCCTAAGAAAGGAAAACCAAAGGAAAAGAGAGCCGAAATTCTTGCAAGGGAGGCAGCAGCCGTGTTGGCCGCCCTTAGTACATCTCCTAAGCCGAAGGAAAAACGAAAGAGGGAGATCCGTCTGTACTTCAAAGCCAGGAGAAGTGTGAGGATCAAAACAGGCAGGCCACAACCTCCATCCAACAGCCCAATTACTATAGAAGATACTCCTACCTCGCCAAGGGAGAGGTACCCCTCAAAAATATCAGTCACTTATGAGCGGGGGAGCCCGAAGACAACTACTTGGAAGGAAAGAATGGACAGGTTGGCTTCGAAAGACCGGCTACAGGATGCTGAGGCCGCTCTATAGGAAACCTTGGCTCGGCTTAAGGAGACAGAGAGGATGGAGGGAGAGGCACCCTCATCGCCACCGAGGGAAGACAAAGTATAGCCACCAAGGGAAGAAGAGAAAGAGCATATTCTGGAACCAAGTCCCCAGCCAAGCTTGAGCTCGTACTATAACTTTTTGGAGGCTGGGAAAATTATCCCACAAAAATTCACAGTACCGCTTTTCTTTGCATTGGAGGAAGAAAGGGTGAGAACCCACACGTGGATGAAAATAGCCAAATCAAAAGGTGTGGCGGATATAGGCCCCTTGGAGGAACAACTCAAGGAGGCAAGAAAGGAATTAGCTATGGCTAAACACGTGGCAAACTGCCAGCGGGTGTTCCTACAGGAAGAGAACGAGAAACTTAGACTGCAGCTACAGGAGCTGAAGAAGGAAAAGGGCACATCCTCAGGGGACACTATAGCAGAACATCAAGGCAGAGAAGGACTGCAAGTTGGTCTTGGGGAGCCAACCTCGCATCTACAGGAAGGGGAACTGCAAGCACAAATCGAGATACAAGCTCTCAAACAGCAGTTGCAGCAAAAAGAGGCGCAACTGGCTTGCATGGCCAGTTGGGCCATGGATGCTCTCCAATGCAGACAACCGGCCAAATCCTATGGCCTGTACCTACGAGACCAGTGGCTGCAATTTCAGATAAATGCATTGGCTTAGAGGGGTATCTCCAAACTCCAAGACCCCCAGCAGTTCACAACGTTATGTAATAGCAGCTCATCAGAGGATAAGGCCAAACTCTCGAAGTTCTATCTCCATAATTTGGCCCTTCCTAACGTGACTACATGGGATCCCAACACAGTTGTAGGGGATATGCAATTGATGGCATTTGCCTCATGGTTGAACCATGAAGAGAAGAGTGCAGCAGAAGTCAAGGAGGTCATGGACCGAGAATTACATGAGCCACTGCTGATCAGAGCAGAGCCAGGGGATCCCACTGCGTTGATATCGGCCCACCAACACTTAGCCACCAACCCTCAAACTTTATTGAAATACATGGATCAGCAGGCACAGGCCATAGCAAATTTTGAGGATATGGAGCGACTATTAGGGGACAACTGTGTTCATGCTTGCACCCGCCGATGGAACACATTGTCACACAGCCTTAAAATCAGAGAATACCATACTCCAACTCGAATGAGGGAAGCTCTAACATGGGTGCCCCTCTACAAAAAGTCCATACAGAACCTTCAAGCCAGCTGGATTGGCCTCAAGCTAAGCCCACCTCTGCTATTAGGATTGATGGCAGGCAACACAGAAAAAGAAGAGAAAAAGTAGTGGGAGGAGGTGGAAAGGAAGGTTGGGTTCCATGCCAGTGAGGAAGAGACCACTTCAGAAGCCTGGGATGTGAGGGTGGCGGTGAAAGCAATGAAGGACGAAGAGCTAGATTAGTTGCTCAGGGATGAGCAATCATTTTAGCTGGGGGGTGATGATGAGCCCCAAATTTGGTAACATTTTGGGCTCATTTGGCCTAACTAACTTTGCTCAATCCTTCATTTGTCATAACTTATGCATCATTTTTTAGTATGTTTATGTCATTTGTACGAATAAGGGCAGTCACTATTCCTAGGTGGCTAACACGTGTTCATTTCAGGTTTTTTGACATATGATTGGAACAAAACTGAGCAGATAAGGACAGAAGACAGCCAAGATGGGGTTGAGGATTCATAGGAGGGTTGTCCACAGCATTAAATGACCTTCCTCAAGATCTTCACCCCCAACTCTGAGCTCCAACAGCCACCACAACCGGATTTAAAGACAGCCAAACGGATTTTGAGGAAGCAGCAGTTCACTCTTAGTTTGGTCAGCCAAGCCCCACTGATTTAGGAGGCCAGCTTGGGGCCTCGAGATGTATAAATGATAGGGCTTTAGCCTTCGAAAAGGACTTTTTGAAACATTGTTGCACATCCTGCACTACGAGCTGCTAGCTTAGTTTTGCTCTTTTGTAGCCATTGTTGGCATGCTATTTGACTTATGATTATTATTTTTTAATGGAAAGCAGTTGGATTTGATCTCAGTTCTGAGCTTTTAAAGGAGCCATAGCTCTCAGGGTTGGGCCCAACCTGAGAGCCTAAGGCCTCCTTCTTTTGTATTGTTATCCTTTCTTTCAGCATTATGGTTTTTATTTACATGCATTCAGAACGCAGTTTGCTGAGTTAGATTTCTTGGTGTGGTTAAGTAGGTCATTTTCATAAGACAAAATTGCTTCAACTATTTAGAGTAGAGTGAAGAGATTGGAGTTGATAAAAGTTCTAAAAAAGGGGTTGCCTGCACACTCATTTTCACCTCTTTCTAGGGGCTGGAATTGCAGACAGTGCTGCCCACCAAAAACATTGGTTTACAAATTCATGCAATCTGTGGTGCAATATTTTCGTTTGTAGAAGTTGCCCATGCATTCAGACCTCTTGGAATATTTCCTTGCTTTAGTACTATACATGGTTTTCCTTAAGAATAACGTTGTTGTTCATTGGTTCCATTAAACAGTTAGGAATGTTTTGATTATATGCAAGACGTGGAAGAATTTGATTCAGTTTGCACTGTGCAGTGCCACTCCCCTCACTCTCTCATCCTTCTAAGCCTTGCTCAGGCCAACTACTCATCTCCCAACTAGACCTCTTGTCTTTCAGCTACTCTACTACCCACGTTATCCTACCTTCTCGGCCTTCCATTCCCTCTACCCTCCTTTAGACAAACCAGCTTAGCACACCCCCTCATCATCTCATCTCTCTGTCCCTAAGTCATTACAAACCCCTCTCCTACCTCCCTATCCACCCATGCAGCCTCTTCCACTCACTCATCACCCAAAAATCCGATTGTAGAACATCCTGTAGGAATTACTGAACATCCTGTAGAAGTTCTGAAACATCCTATAGAACCCCTGCAAACTTCCTGTAGAAGCTCATAAACATGGTTTCTTGGGAGCCAAACTTTGTGAGACTCTCTGGAAGGGTGATAGGGACCCCTTAGACCCTCTTTGAACTTTCCCATCCTTTTTCAAACCTTCCACCTCCTTGATCCACCTTTTCACAGTAAAAAGCTAGTTAAAAGCATATGCATGATAATTCTAATAATTGGAACAAAAATACAAAAAGTGTTTTCTTCAGATAGAGGTAGTCTAAACACCTACATTTCACCTTCATAGAAGTAATGGCATCGCTTTTAGTAGTTTGCATCCCCATCTCTGCATCAGTAAGACTAGCTGGTAGAATTAGGGTTTGGTAGGGTTTGCATTTCTTGTTGGCTTTCAGTTCCTTTTTGCAAATAGATTAGCTTCTTTTGATATTAACTTTCGCCTATCAGTTCAAAAGCTTCTTCTAAGAGCTCATAGAAGTTGGCTTGAGCCCCTAGCGGACTTGTGCCAGCTGACCAAGTGATAGCTGCGACAAGAGCTAGTACTTGTGCATACAGCACCGTCGCTTCCAAGTTTGTTACGAACTACCGGGTTGATAAAATTAAAGAAGGAAGCTCCAGGAGTTGTAGCATTATTGCTACAATACTGGAGCCCACCAGTTGGTAATGGCAGGATTTGAGAGAGAATTTTATATGTGTATTGTTCATCAGATTCTCTGTTGTTTGAAACCTTCTTGGCTATGAGGTTGGTCTTATATCTCTTCTAATTATTTTTTCTGGTTTCAGGAGGATACAGAAGTGGTTGCATCTTCTGTATTTGATGAACAAAGTTTCTTTGGTCTTTATGCATATAACTAATTTTCTTGGAAGGTTTTCAATGATGGTCATTTGCACCCGCCGAGGGTTGGAGGAAATTGCTCTGCAACACGGTTCTGAGCATCGAACTTCAAGCTAATGGACAACCTTACCTATAACAAAACCATGTTCCTTACTGGGCTTATGCTTGCTGAATGATTCTGAAATAGCTCTTTTCCCAGATTTAAGCCCTCGTTGTCTTCAGTTCAGTACCTGCAATGAGGAGTCCATCGGATTCAATTCTACAATTTTTAGGGTAGTTTGGGATTCCTCCTGTGATCCAGAATGGATGACGTGGTTCAAGTCTGCTCAGGCTTCTCGTGTTCAACACCACAGGTAAGGGTTTTCTTTATTTGTTTCAATTTCTCCCAGTTGGTTTATGAATGAAAGGAATCTAACCAATGTAATTTCCACTTGCAGGCTGAGCGACTGCATAGCGGCAGACCTTACCAGCGAAGGAGGAGAACTTGCCAAATTGTCAACCCCTGTCGCTCTAGGTTGGTTTCTGAACCTATTTTGAAAAAAAACTTGCTTTGTTTGCCCTTCTGGGCCTGTTGGAGTTTGCTAAGCTCGAAGAGGGTTTTCTTCTGCGTTAATCATTATGGGTTCTTTTTCTTTGCATGTTGAGTTTCTGGTACTGCAGCCTTGAGGGCTTTGAAGGAAATGGCCACGGCCTTCCTCCATCTAAGTCTTTTTTGCTTTGTTCTTCTTGTCATTACACTTAATGAGTGACACATGTCCACTCTGGATTCCTCGAAGCTTCCCTCGTTAACAGTATATATATGTGTGTGTTATAGTGTTTGATATCAATGGCAGCGAAGGAAATGAGAGAAGTTGCTGCCAGTTCATCCACTAAATCTGATTACAAGATTGATGATGTCCAGGAGTTGGTAAAATGTCACCCTCAAGCTGTTCCGGAGAGATAGATCAGACCCAAAGAAGAGATCATGGGATCTGCAACAGTACTGGCAGTTTCCTCTGAATTGCATATGCCTGTCATCGACATGGCCAAACTTTTCTTATGTCAAGGCCCCTCCAGGGAGTATGAGATGGCCAGGTTATTCGCTGCCTGCAAAGACTGGGGCTTCTTTCAGGTAATTAGGGAATTATTATAGATTGTGAAATGTTAGTTTAATAAGTTACCAAAGTAATAATATTTATTTGATTTTCTAATTAACTTAAACTGTAGGTTTTGAATCATGGGATTGAGGAAGGAACACTCAGGCATCATAATGGAAGTGGAGTATCAAATTCTTCATGAACAAGGTACAAATTAGCAAAGCGAAAGGAACGTAGACACATTGATCAGAATTGAGCTACTAGAACTTAAATAAGAATTGGCTCATGATAAAAATAAAGAGCTAATCAGCCATTAAGTTGACTTCAAAAGGGACTTCTTAAAGTGAATAGATTGATGGCATTTAACATCAAACTCGATTTCAATTCCAGCCATCAAAAGCCCATATGCCTGTAGTAAATTATAATAATTTCAACACAAGGAATTTTACTTGCATCAATCTTTCAATAGCCAAGAATACCATCTACCTTGCACCTTGGTGCAGTTTGAAGCCATATACAAGTGATACATATATTTTCACAGGTTTGGGTGGCTTCGGCGTTGGGTAGATCATTAGAAATAGATGTGGAAAATCAGCTCCATCAATATTGATATGATATTTAGACCTTGGGTAATACAAATCTTCAGTTTTTAAATTTGATATGAAAATCAAATTCCTTTGTATTAATCTGATTCTTTTTCCTTTATACTAATCTGATTTATCAGAAAAAATATGTATATGGAGTAAAGGGGAAGACTGCTAGGTCTGTACAGTAGAGAGAGAATTTGTATATTGTGATTTTTTTGGTCTGTACAATAGAGAGAGCAGAAAAAATATTGAGTAAAGAGGGCAGACTCCTAGGTATGTACAATAGAGAGAGCATTTGCATATTGTGATTTTTTAGGTCTGTATAGTAGAGAGAGCATTTGAATATTGCGATTTTTTTTCCCACATCACATCAATAACAATTCAATTAGTTCTAGTGTTTTTCATTCTCTTTGCATTAAATAATTCCTTTTTTTCCATGAAATATCAATAAAAATTCAAAGTGATATATGGTCATTGGTAACTATGCAACATCTTCTATTCTCCCTTGGTGTGAACTATGGTTGTAGCTCATTATCTACAACCTTCTTCCATCTGCTTTTAATGGGAATGTAGGCCTTGATTCGTATTGGATGGGCCATGTTGGTTTCATTGTAATTCAAGAGAATTGAGGCATAATTCAGCAGCTTTGGTTTCATTTTAATTGAAGGGAACTAAGGTGTAAATCAAAAACTTTGGTTTCGTTGTAATTCAATGGAACTCGGGCATAATTCAGTAGCCCAAGTTTCAGAATATCGCAATCCTAATAGACATTGAGAGATTAGGGGAAGCCAATGAACTCGAATCCAATAACATCGAGGCACCTCTACTACAAGGGATTGCTGAAGATAAGGAGAGGAGGCCAGAGATCTGCCATAGCAGCTCGATATTGGTTGTTCGGATCAGTACTTTTTTGTTGTGTTGGTTTCAATTGGATTTGGCTTAAGTGTCAGTGTCCTTATGCTACGCAATGATGTTAACACAAAATTGTGTTCCATTTTCTAATGTAAACCCCCTAATTGATTAAGAAAATAGCATCTTTTGTAATCAAATCAATACGAATGAATGCTCTGAACATAGGCACATTGATCAAAATTGAGCTGCTAGAACTTAAATAAGAATTGGCTCATGATAAACATAAAGAGCTAATCATCCATTAACTTTACTTCAAAAGGACTTCTTAAAGTGAATAGATTTATGTCATTTAACATCAAACTTGGTTTCAATTCCGACCATCAAAATCCCATATGCCTAGAGTAAATTTTAATAATTTCAACATAAAAGGGATTTTACTTGCACCAATCTTTCAATAGCCAAGAATACTAGCTACCTTGCAGTTTGGTGCATTTTGAAGCCATACATAGGTGGTACATATATTTACATAGTTTTTGGTAGCTTCACCTTTGGGTAGATCATTAGATCAGTAGAAATAAATGTGCAAAACCATCTCCATCAATATTGATATGGTATTTAGACCTTGGGTAATACAAACCTTCAGTTTTTAAACCTGATATGAAACTCAAATTCCTTTGTATTAACCTGATTGTTTTCCTTTATACTAATCTGATTTATTAGAAAAAAATATGTATATGGAGCAAAGAGCGCAGACTACTAGGTCTGTGCAGTAGAGAGAGAATTTGTATATTGCGATTTTTTTGGTTTGTACAGTGGAGAGAGTAGAAAAATATTAAGAGGGCGGACTACTAGGTATGTACAATAGAGAGAGCATTTGCATATTTCGATTTTTTAAGTCTGTACAATAGAGAGAGCATTTGAATATTGCAATTTTTTTTCCACATCACATCAATAACAATTCAATTAGCTCTAGTGTTTTTCATTCTCTTTGCATCCAAAAAATTTAAATAATTCCTTTTTTCAGAAAATATCAATAAAAATTCAAAGTGATATATGGTCATTGGTAACTATGCAACATATTCTATTCTCCCTTGGTGTGAATTATGGTTGTAGCTCATTATCTACAACCTCCTTCCATCTGCTTTTAATGGGAATATAGGCCTTGATTCGTATTGGAAGGGCCATGTTGGTTTCATTGTAATCCAAGAGAACTGAGGCATAATTCAACAGCTTTGGTTTCATTTTAATTCAAGGGAACTAAGGCATAATTCAGCAGCTTTGGTTTCGTTGTAATTCAATGGAAATCAGGCATAATTCACCAGCTGAAGTTTCATAATATGGCAATCCTAATAGACATTGAGAGATCAGGGAAAGCGAATGAACTCAAATCCAATAACATCGAGGCACCTCTGCTGTAGGGGATTACTAAAGACAAGGAGAGGATGCCAGAGAGTTTCCATAGTGGCTCGATATTGGTTATTCTAATCAGTACTTTTGTTGTTGTATTGGGTTCAGTTGGATTTGGCTTTAGTGTCAGTATCCTTATGCTATGCAATGATGTTAACAAAAAATTGTGTTCCATTTTCTAATGTAAACCCTGTAATCGATTAAGAAAACAACATCTTTTGCAATCAAATCAATATGAATGAATGCTCTGAACGTAGACACCTTCATTAGAATTGAGCTGCTAGATATTAAATAAGAATTGGCTTATGATAAAAATAAAGAGCTAATCATCCATTAAGTTGACTTCAAAATGACTTCTTAAAGTGAATAGATTGATGTCATTTAACATCAAACTTGGTTTCAATTCCAGCCATCAATATCCCGTATGCCTGACACAAAAGGAATTTTACTTGCATAAATCTTTCAATAGCGAAGAATACGAGCTACCTTGCACATTGGTGGAATTTCAAGCCATATACAAGTGGTACATATATTTGCGCAAGTTTGGGTGGCTTCACCATCGGGTAGATCATTAGATCATTAGAAATAGATGTGGAAAATTAGCTCCATCAATATTGATATGATATTTAGACCTTGGGTAATACAAAACTTCAGTTTTTAAATCTTATATGAAACTCAGATTTCTTTGTATTAATCTGATTCCTTTCCTTTATACTAATCTGATTTATCAGAAAAAATAAGTAAATGGAGTAAAAGGCGCAGACTTTTAGGTCTGTACAATAGAGAGAGCATTTGTATATTGCAATTTTTTTGGTCTATATAATAGAGAGAGCAGAAAACATATTGAGTAAAGAGGACAGACTGCTAGGTATGTACAATAGAGAGAGCATTTGTATGTTGCAACTTTTTAGGTCTATACAGTAGATAGAGAATTTGAATATTGTGATTTGATTTTCCCATATCACATCAATAACAATTCAATTAGTTCTAGTGCTTTTCATTCTCTTTGCATCCAAAAAATTTAAATAGTTCATTTTTTCAGAAAATATCAATAAAAAATCAATGTGATATATGGTCATCGGTAACTATGCAACATCTTCTATTATCCCTTGGTGTGAACTGTGGGTGTAGCTCATTATTGATCAAGGTGGACATTGGTGGCCACTTGCCAAGTCCACTTGGACCCCCACCATTGTTTCTTTTAGCATTTTCAGTTTCCTTAATTGTAGCACAACTTACTATTTTTAGTAGTTTTTCGAGTCTTGAACTTCCGGAGCTGTTTTGAGGCCTTAAACGATGTTTTTTGGGAAAACTAGGAGCAAGATGGGTCCATGGTCCAATATTTCTCTTCCCAAAGTTGTAGTTATTGGATAGATCTTTCTAACGAGATAGTGTTCACGTCAAAAGGAGATCATATGCCAAAGTTACGACCCCGGTAATTTGATGTACCAATTTACCCAAACGGGGTCCATAGTTTGGTGTTTCATCCTCTAGGGTTAGGTTTTTAGATGTTTAGGGTTTTCCATTGTTTCTCAACAATAAATAGGCCTTTGAGCCTCATTGTAAGACAATTCAGAGGCATGTAGCCGCCACATCTCTTCTCAGAGATAAGCTACCATTGCCCTAGCTGGTTTATTTCCATTACTGTTTCTAAGCATATTTCAGTATTTTTCCATTAATGAAATGAAGTATTATTTCCGCTGCATATATGTGTTTATGGTTATCTCTGTAATTTGTTGCATTCCTATTTAAATCTGAATCAGTGGTATCAGAGCAGTCTGCTTTTTCTCTATTTTTCTTTGCATGTCCCCAATGAGGTTGGGATATAAGGAGTTAGGGCTTGAACTGGTCGAACCTTTGCAATACCAACCTTGCAAATCCCGATGGCCTCCCATGGCGGATGAGAAGAAAGATGAGGGGGCAGGAGATCCTATCAAAATCTTGCTTGAAGAAGCCCTCGAGTGACAAAGGAATGCTATGATGAACAACTTTGCCTAGATCCTTCAGCGGCTACCCAGAAGCGATGCATAGGCTTCCAACAGCTACTCTGGAAATGCTACACCCTTTAAGGTACAAGTTAATTTCGAATATCCCATATTTAAGGGTCAGATAGACGCAGATGTTGTAGATAAATGATTAAATCCGCTAGAGGGTTATTTTTTGTTCATGACTTTTCGAGTCGGGAAAAGATTGTTTTCGCTCTTCTCAAAGAAGCCCCCCATGTCAAGGGCTAGTGGAAAACCTACTGCAAGCAAAAGGATGAAAATACTGGCTCACTATTTTTAGCTGCACCCACTTGGAATTCATTTCGGGATTCCATCAAGGAGCAGCACTACCCTGTCAGAAGCTATGAGGATCAATACATAAAGTGGACCACGCTGCGGTAGGGAAGGGACCAAGACGTGCCAGTGTTTACCAATCTTTTCCATACCCTTCGCACAAAGTTGGGTATCAAGGATTCGAGGCAGCATTTGATACTAAAAGATCGTGGCTGCTTGCACAAGTACATCCAGGAAGAAATAGAATTCCTAAACATCTCCTCACTCGGCACAGCATACTGATATGCCGTCAAGGTTGAGCAAAAGTTTAAATAGAAGAAGTGAGACTTTGGATCTGTGAATCCGAAGCAAGGGAAAGGTGCTCCTAAACCACAGAACAAAGGACAAAGCCAAGGTAGGGTAGCCCAAGACAACCCGTCAAAGCTGCAAGCAAATAATAGTGTCGTGAAGCCAAAAAAGGACACGGGAAATGGTGTGAGTTCCATAAGAGCTCCAGTCACAACACAAGTGAGTGTCGGGCCAAGAAGTCACTAGTGGCTGAGCTAAAGGTTTCAGAATCAGATGCATGTTCCGACTTTGAGTCAGAACCCGACAAGGGGAATGACAAAGGGAAGTAGATTATCGATGCGGAGCCCAACGCCACCATTGCCACCACGAAGATATAGAAGGAGGAACCCAAAGATCCAGAGGAGGAGGAGCGTCTCTTCCACTCCCAGATGTGGGTAAAGGGCTCCCCACTATAGTTCATTGTCGATAGCAGGAGCCAAAAGAACCTCATTTTAGCAAAGGTCATGAAGCGGTTGGGCCTATCGACCAAAGCACATCCACAACTGTACACCATTAGGTGGCTTCACCAAGGACGGGATCTTCGCGTGAGCCAGTAGTGTCACCTTCCATACAACATCAAGCCCTTCGTGGATGAGGTATTGTGTGACATTGCTCCCCTTGAAGTTTGTGATGTATTATTAGGACAACCATACTTGTGGAACTGACATGCTATGTATGGATCACGGCCCCATGCTGTTATTGTTACATTGGGAAATAAGTTGTATAGGATACTGGAGGTAGCACCGCCTATCGCCATCTCTTTGGTTACCGCAAAACAATGCCGTAAGCTCATTTCCAAAACTGGGAAATTTATTTTCCTGATGATACGCCCTCAAGGAAAGAAGAAGACGGTGCCCATGACCTCTAGACAAGGCCCCTCTGCATGACAACTTCAGATGGACAAGGTCGTGGAGGAGTACAAGGACATCTTCACCTCCCCAACAGGGGTTCCTCTGCACTTTTAGGTCAAGCACTCCATTGATCTGACCCTAGGTGCGCCACTACCTAATGGACCAATATATCGGTGCTCCGTTCTAGAGAACGATGAAATCAAGAGGTAGATTCAGGAGCTGCTGCAGAAAGGTCACATCCGTCCGAGTTCATCGCCTTGTGTGAGCTCGATCGTGTTGGTATAGAAGAAGGATGGGACTTGGAGACTCCGTGTTGACTATTGGGCGCTGAACAAGATCATTGTCTATAATAGGTACCTGATCCCGCAGATTGATGACCTCCTGGACCAACTAAAGGGGGGAAAATATTTTAGTAAGATCGATCTGAAGTCAGGATATCACCAGGTACCAATTGAACCCTCTAATGTGTGGAAGATTGCCTTCAAAGATAAGGAGGGCCTTTTTGAATGGTTGGTTATGCCTTTCGGATTGACGAATTCTCCTGCAACCTTCATGGGGCTAATGGATGACATCTTGTGGCCATTCACCAACTCATTTGTAGTGGTATACATGGATGACATTTTGATCTTCAGCTAAAGTTGGGCACCTCCATCACATCTGACAGGTTCTCCAAAGACTGCGGCAACACCAGCTATGTGCCAATTTGGAGAAATGTACTTTTGGCATGACCCAGGTTCAGTATCTGGGATACATTATTGATGAACAGGGGGTGCATGTGGATCTAGCCAAGATCTAAGTCATTCAGGATTGGCCATCTCCAACCACTCTGATAGAGCTCCGCAACTTTCTAGGTCTTGCCAACTTCTACCGCACGTTCGTGTTGGGGTTTTCTCACATCACTTGGCCCTTGAGTCAAGTCACCAAGGGAGGAGTGAAAGAAAAATTCTTTTGGTCTGAATCTCAACAGAAGGCATTCATAGAGTTGAAATATTGCCTCTGCATGACACTAGTGCTTTCATTACCAGATTTGCAACAACCATTTGAGGTCGATACAAATGCCTCTGACTATGCTATTGGGGCAGTCCTTTCTCAACACGGGCATCTAGTGGCATATCACAGTGAGACACTTTCAGACATAGTCCGAAAGTATCCCACTTATCACAAAGAGATGTATTCCATTGTGCAGGCCTGCTGACAATGGAAGCATTACATTTTGGGGAAGGAAACGGTCATCCACACAGACCACCGACCTCTGTAGTTCATACAGACCCAAGGGAAATTGCAGAATGATCGCCATCAGAAGTGGTCTACATACCTGCAACAGTTCCTTTTGAATATCAAGTATAAGAAGTGTAGCACCAATAATGTTACAGATTGCCTCAGTCGACCACCGATCATGGCGTTAACCACTGTGCTCAATTCTTGTGGGCACGAGACTTTTGATTGGCCACTTCTCTACAAAAGTGACCCAAAATTCGGCCACACATACCATACACTCTTGGAGGGTCGGCATGTTCCAGATTTTCACCTCCAAGATGCCCTATTATGCCACCTGGGTCACCTTTGTGTTCCTTCAAGCAAGCATGCCAAGATGATTTAGGAAGCACAATACAGTCGGGCTGTTGGGCATTTCGGGGTTGAGAAAATGGTGGCAGTATTGCAAAAGTATTTCTATTGGCCGAATCTTCAACAAGATGTCGGGAAGTACATCAGATCATGTACTTCTTGTGCCATTGCCAAACCGACCATCAAGAAGCAAGGCCTCTATACCCCACTGCCTACCCATAGTCAATCTTAGGAATCCATCTCCATGGATTACATGTTAGGCCTTCCTTCCACTAAGCATGGAAAAAACTAGTTTTTTTGGTCGTCGATAGGTTCTTAAAGATGGCCATCATGGCAGCCTGCAAGAAGAATATCACAGTAGAAGCCACTGCTAAACTCTTATTTGAACAAGTGTGGGTGCACTTTGGGATCCCACAGTCTATCATCTCAGATCGGGATAGTCAGTTCCTCAGTACATTTTGGTCTAGTCTTTGGTCAACGCTGGACACCAAACTCACTAAGTCCACAGCCTTCCATCCTCAAACTGATGGCCAGACAGACATTGTCAACAGGATGATTGTACACATTCTACACATGTACAACTCAAAGCATCCACGCACATGGGATGAAAGCCTCCCCTATGTTCAGCACAGCTACAACCAAACTCTTCATAGCTCGACTGGCCACAGCCCTTTTCAAGTGGGCTTGGGATTCTAGCCACTATGCCCCATTGATGTGGCCATGCCACTTGCAGCTACTTACACAGATTCGGCTCATGTCCAGTCCGAAACAGATAAGGCAACGAGCTTCATTGAGCACATCCAACATATTCGCCAGTAGTTCCATGACATTTTGGAGAAATCAAATTCCAAGTACAAGTAGCACATGATCAACATCTGGTGCCACACAAGTTTCAGGTTGGCAACAAAGTATGGTTGCATTTGCAGAAGGAACGCCTTACTGGAGCCTATCGAAAACTGAGACCACTCCGATATGGTCCTTACACCATTACTAAGGCTGAGGAAGACAATGCATTTGAGCTCAGCATTCCCCCATCCCTTGGCCTTCACCTAGTGTTCAATGTGGACCGCCTTCGGCCATACTTTCCACCATTACTAGACACATCCGACATTGCAGAACAGCTTACACCCACAGAATTAAATCCAGATTGCATGGAACAAGCTGCAACTGATCGGATCATGGACACAGAGATCTAGAACACTCACCAACAGAATATCCAACTGTATCGAGTTGTTAAAGTAGGCCAACTCCTTCACCAAGGCAAGTGGCTCAGTAGGGACCAAGTTCAGCAGAAGTTTCCTCATCTCATGGAGGAACTCAACACAATGGGGACCATTGCTTCCTAAGGGGGCAGGAATGATCTAGGTGGACATTGGTGGCTGCCTGCTAAGTCCACTTGGACCCCACCATTATTTCTCTCAGCATTTTCAGTTTCCTCAATTGTAGCACAACTTACTATTTTTAGCAGTTTTCTGAGTCCTGAACTTCCGGAGCCATTTTGAGGCCCTAAAAAACGTTTTTTGGGAAATCTAGGAGCAACATAGGTCCATGGACCGATGTTGCTCTTCCCAAAGTTTTAGTTCTTGGATAGATATTTCTAACGAGATATTGTGCACGTTAAACGAAGATCATATGCCAAAGTTATAACCCCGGGAAGTTGATGTACCAATTTACCCAAATGGGGCCCACAGTTTTATGTTTCATCTTCTAGGGTTAGGTTTTTGGATGTTTATGGTTTTCCATTGTTTCTCAACAATAAATAGGCCTTCGAGCCTCATTGTAAGACAGTTCAGAGGCATGTAGCCGCCACATCTCTTCTCAGAGATAAGCTACCATCGCCCTAGCTGGTTTATTTCCATTACTGTCTGTAAGCATATTTCAGTATTTTTAAATTAATGAAATGAAGTATTATTTCCGCTGCATATCTGTGTTTATGGTTATCTCTGTAATTTGTTGCATTCCTATTTAAATCCAGATCAATTATCTGCAACCTTCTTCCATCTCCTTTTAATGGGAATGTAGGCCTTGATTCATATTGGATGGGCCATGTTGGTTTCATTGTAATTGAAGAGAATTGAGGCATAATTCAATACCTTTGGTTTCATTTTAATTCAAGGGAACTAAGGCATAATTCATCATTTTTGGTTTCGTTGTAATTCAAGGGAACTCGGGCATAATTCAATAGCTCATGTTTCAGAATATGGCAATCCTAATAGACATGGAGAGTTCAAGGAAAGCAAGTGAACTCGAATCCAATAACGTCGAGGCACCTAGGTGTAGGGGATAACTGAAGACAAGGAGAGAAGGCCAAAGAGCTTCCATAGCAGCCCGATATTGGTTGTTCTGATCAGTACTTCTATTGTTCTATTGGGTTCAGTTGGATTCAACTTTAGTGTCAGTATCTCAAATCCTTTAAAGTCACTTCATAAGGGGAAAAAGTGATAATGAACTAGAGTTCAAATAAATGGAACAAGTTATAATCTTGTTGGCTTGTTGCAGGTGGGTTTCTCTTCTCCAACGGAGTCTGGGATCATAGAGGATCTTGACCTCACCTTATCTCAGGTGTGCTGACAATGTTAATAGAAACATTTTAAGGAATGAAATGTTTTAGAAAACTATAAATGGTTGAATGTTTTATTGTACAAATAAGAGTAAGCAAAGGTGTAAACATTTTAAGGAATGAAATGTTTTAGAAAACTGTAAATGGTTGATTGTTTTATTGTACCAAGAAGAGTAAGCAAGGGTGCTTCTGCAACATAGGTGGGGAGCTATCGGTTTACTCATTGTATGTTTTCCTGGTGTAATGATTAGCCAATCTTAATCAAGAAGTTAGCATTTAAAAAATAAAAGTGAAAAATTGTGCTTCATAAATTTAGGTTACAAATCCAGAGCTACGATGAATTTATGATATTCCTTAAAAGCTTCACTGGTTTATGAAAAACATTGAGTTGTGTTTATAACTAACTATCTTTAGTGAAATTTCAGACTAAATATTGAAAATAGTTTGTTTGATATTGGTATTTACCTAAATGATCTGTGATTTGATTACACATCACAATTTTGGTTAATTCTAGTATAAAGAAGATGAACATGGCTATCATAGCATTTAGAATTCTTTTGACAGCAATATGCAAGCCTGTGACTCTCAATGCAATCCTCATTAATTATAGTATAAAGACTATTTACATGACTATCATAGCATTTACAATTCCTTTTGATAATAGTATGCAAGAATGAACTCAGACCTTAAGCATTGTATTTATTAAAAACATGGGATATTATGGAGTACTCTACATTTGGTTCTCTGCAAACAATTTTTTTTTCTCGGTAAAGACTAATTCTATTAAGTGAAATATAGTACAATCAGGATAAGCAAAAACCGGCAAACCGGAAATGATGGAGTCATCAACCTCGGTCCCGGAAGAAAGATTCAAACTCAAAGTTACATCAAAAGACAAGAGATCACAGACTGCCTGGTTACCCCTTAGGGCCAGAAACTACAACACATTGTTTTTTCCCTTTCTTTTTGCTGACTTTTGTCCAGCCATCATGGGGTGAATGGGCTAGGACAACTTGAAGACTGGAGTTCCCTTCCATCTGGTAATCCTTCTCTGATTCAGAGGAGGTCTCATGGTTGCGTTTTTGTGCTATAGCTGGGTCCTGAGTGCGCCCTATAGGGTCCATGGGCGGATCCATCGGCTGAGGCACCTGTTCCGAATCTGAATCGCTTTCCCCTTCCTCTGGACTGGGGGGGGGGCTGGATCTTTGAGCTGGCTGCGGTGCACAGGGAGCCCACCGCTTGGGTTTGGTTTTCGCGAAGATTCCCTTTTTCGATCTCGCTGGCAGCGCTGGGCATGAGGTCTGAAGATGCCCTGTTAAGTGACAATGGCGGCATCGGAAGGCTGTGTTTTCGTAATCGAGAAACTGGGTCCAAACCGTGTCATTGACCTTGAGATGGATTTGCTCTGGCAAACCCTTGCTGAGATCTAGCTCTACACATATTCTGGCATAAGTGTAGAGACCTTGGATTTCCCGCATGTAGTCTCCCATTATAAAGCTGCCCAAAGCGTTGCCTATTTGCCTGTATACTGTTGTGCACCAAAGATGTAATGGGAGATTTGGAAGCCTGATCCAAACAGGGGCTTTTGTGATAACTGCAGAAGCTGGGTCAAAGTCTGGGAACCATGGAGTTAGGAAGAGGCCTGCCGCTCCCATGAACCAAGGGCCTTCCTCTAAGGCATCTTCATAGTGCTCGAGGTTATCGAACAGCACTATAAAATATCCCTTTGCGCAAAAGTAGACCTTGCAGCTGCGTGTCCATCTGTCATAGATCCAGTCCAGAAGATCCTTTGAGCGTGGCCATAGCCCATTGAATCTGCATATGATGGCCCTTTCCGCGAATTTTTGGGTATCGTCTGCCAGATTTGTGTAAGAGATCTCAACCGAGGGAATCTCTTCCACTTTGTCAACCAAGAAAGGCTTGGGTGCATCCTGAGCTGGAGGAGCTGTCCTTTCAGTCTTCTTGCCATGGACGGCATCTTTATATGAAAAAGCATTGGCTGAGGATGGTTCTCCCTCGGCTCCTCCTCTTAAACGAAGGGTTAAAATGATAGATGCATCTTTCTTGATGCCATAACAAGAAATAGGAAAGAGATCCTCAAGATGTTTACCTTCATAGAGAAGCCGCTGAGCTGCAGAGGGGATCCCTAGTTTGATGTCCAGTGCATGCTTGAGATTCTGCACTTGATCCGTCTCGCTAACCCAATGGAGCATGGTTTTGCCCGTTAAGAGCTTGATTTGAACCTGGAATGATGAGGAAGGTTCAGAAAGCCTCTTTCCCCTGCAGATCTGTGGAGAGGATAGCCATTTGCCTTGAATAATATTCAATTCCTGGGTTTGCTTAAGGAGCAAAAGAGGCGTACAATAGTTCCGAAGAGACCCTTCCTTTCCAAAAGCTAAGGTCAGAGGTGAAGCCGTTTCGCCAACAATCTGAAGAGGGCTGCCCAAGCGTGCTGTGGAAGCAGGGGAGCTGGGCCAATCTATCTTTGAACTCTTGGCCTCGAGATTTGCAGGTGCATATAAGTCTGCGGCGCTAGCTTTCGTGGCGTGGCCATCTTTCGCACCTGCAGTTAAGATACATCTGCTTAATCCTTGCTCAGGTCTATCTAACCCTTTCTCGTCCAGATCAATCAGAGAGCCGCCGACGGCCGGGGGCATAGAGGCTGTAGCGTTAGGGTTCGAGCCAATGTTCGAGGCATGGCCTTCTTGCGCACGTACATCTGAGATACAGGGCCTGAATATTTGCTTGGATCCATTGAGCCCCTGCGCAGCCCGTGCGATCAGAGACCCAACTGTGGCAGAGGGCATGGAGTCGGCGGAACTAGGGTTCATGCTTGGAGCTCGCTTCATCATTCATAAAATTTGAAATGTTCGGTTCTCTGCAAACAATTGGTGCCATGGTGGTGCAATAATGAGTGGCTATGTTGCAAACTACCTTGTTCGAAAATGGTTAAGAAAAAATTTTAACAGATAGAGGTAAGGTGCTTTCCAGTTACAGTGGTAGATGTCTACACTTAAAAAAACATTTACCCATTTTATTTTTTATTTTTTATTTTTTATTTTTTATTTTATTTTTTATTTTTTATTTATTATTTATTTATTTATTTTATTTATTTATTATTTATTATTTATTATTTATATTTATTTTTTATTTTTTATCTCAACAACCATTATAAATAAACTAGCATGGGTGTTTTTTAATCTTCCTTAAAAGATCAGAGGTTAACAGATTGGGATTTATGCTAATGACTTCAATCGTGAGGAAATATTGGCTTCTAAAAAATACAATATATGATATTATTAGGACCTGATGTGGGATTTATAAAATCCTGAACACAAGGTCATATTCTTCTGGATAATGCAATATTATCTTGTGAGATATTTTCTCATGTGGATTCATCAATACAAGATTATATGTATTTGAATGCAGTCTTTGAGAGTGTGCTCAGTATTTTGCATTGTTAGGTGGATTCCATAGCTTTTGCAAAGGTATGAGCAACATCTTGATTAATTCTAGAGAAAAAATATTCATAATTCTAAAAAAATGTAAATGTTTGGTTTGATTTTTTTCACAAAATATTTTGAACTCTTCTGCAGGATACCATTGGATATTGGAAGACTGCTAGTTGGATATGGAGTTGGGCTAACTTCTTGTACTGATTCTCTGGTTTGTTGCGAGTTCCTATGTTTGGATATCATACTTTTCCTTAAGATACAAAAGTTTCATTTCAGACTCTAAAGCTATGCAGTCTCTAGAAGCTAGACATTTCATCCCTTAAGCTTGGCCTCTTTGCATATGAAAATGGTTTGTGAGTTGTCTGAATTGTAGAGGATGGCGAAGGATGGTTGGGTCATTGGCTTGAAAGCATGGAAAGAAGTGGAAGAAGCAACTGCTTTGCAAGGAAATCAAAGCATTGCGAGTCAACTGGGAGAAGGAGCAATGGAGCCTCGTCGTCAATCAATATCCTTAACTAGCCAGGAATTGGAGAAGTTCACAATCATTGTCTCCTTTGAAGCTTTTTGAAAACATTTTGAAATCAAGCCTTATGGCATTTCCTTTGCAACATTTGGTGCAAATGCTAGTTGTATTTTATTATATAGATATATAATCTTATTTATAGTTGTTTTTGTAATTGCAATGTAATCATAATCAATCATGGCCTTTTTAAGGAAAATCATATATTATTCTTATTCTCACATTTTTTTCCTATTTTTACAAACCATGTAGTCTTTTATCCTTTATCAAAATGCATCTTATCTTATCTACATTTTCTTTTGTAATGGTAGTGCGTTCATAGTCAATTACGCTTATTATTTCGACTTACTTATGTTATCTTCATTTATTTCAAGTAATATCTTCCATTTCATTTTTATCTTAAGGTGGGAAAATATATCATAACTTGGTTGTTAACCAATAGTGAGGTCATTCTTGACGGGTTTCTATCCATGAATGCATGTAGAATCATAAAAATTATTCAACGAAAACCACATCTTTCAAATAACTTATTGGTGGTTCATGAGGGGATAGACTTTCACTCCTACCACATGCCTTTGGGTTTTGGGTTGTAAATTGTATCTCTTTGCCTTTCCCTTCTTCCAACCCTTTTCCAATCCCCTCTTTTGTTTCATAATATTTTTTATTTCACTTTCTTTAATTCAATAATTATTTTTAATATAACCATATGTATTTATAATTACAATTTTTTTTTCAAGGAATATATGTATGTATGTATGTATGTATAGTTTTGTTAGTATAACATAAGTGAAATGCTTGATGTGCATAGAATTGATAATCTATGTATGATATGTAAGTTATCATGGATGTTCCACTAGATAGTTCAACATAATAGATCTAATAAAATTATATTTAAAAATATGAAATCTATATTATGAAGGTTTATTTCTCTTTAGATTTATGGATTTGTAAATTATTGTTTAATGCATATGCATGTAAATAATACTTATAAAGAAAATAGATAACAATGAAATAAAAATCCACAACCCACAATTGACACAAGATATAACTAGGGAAACCCTTTTGGGAGAAAACATAGCTAGAAGGTGAGGTCGCTTTACCCTTTTTCTCTGAATAGAAAATGTCTATTGATGGCCCTTAGTATTAAAACAAGAACGTTAAAATTTCTTAGGGTCTCAACTTTAATTATCAACCCAGGGTTCATATAGATTTAAGTGGTATTGACACTATATGTGCAGTAGGAAATATATTCTACTTAGGTTGATCTGATGCAACTGAGGAGAAGTGGAAAGGCATAGATACCATGTTTTCTATCTAGTATACAAGAAATGCTCAAAATACTAGTGGACAACAAATAGACCTAATATAGCTTGCATGAAAGGAAACAATAGAAGGAAATCAACATTTTATCTGCAGAAAGCAAATGACAAAAGGTAACCCTAATCTGATTGTAGAAAGGTAGATGACGAGAAGTAAACCTACAATGTTTTATAGGAAATAAATATATACTAACTACAAGAAATTAAATGACAGGAATAAACCTATCCTAACTACATGAAAGAAAAGAAAATACATTGAGTAACGTTGGAGAAAAATCAGGTTTATTCTATGATGCATGATAAATCAATTTGTAGTTGAAAGAAGGCATTGACATAGTAAACCCTAATTACAGAAAAAGATAAGCTTTGCTACAACTACTAGGGTAATGTTTCTAAGGGTTTTTTGAACCTCTAAACTCCATATCAAGGGTCTAATGAACGTTTTAAAGTGATAAGGAATGACAAACAAGCTTTAGGTTCCAATCTAAAGACATTCTAAGGAAATTTGCATACTTTTATAGGATGGCCATGTTTTGCTACAGGTAACATTGAAGAGAAGTTTTATGAGGTATAAATCTGATCCGAGGGGTGAAGAAGGTGGATTTTGTGGAAGAGTAAATAGATCCTTCCCAATTTTAGGTACACCCAAGAATCAGAGGGATGATGGCGCTATGACGCGAAGGAGAATACAAATGACTCAACGTGGTTGCAGTAATGTGCAACAGATGGCATACCAAGATAATTCCATGTAGCTCGAGCCTGGGGCTACTGTTTCACCCTAACCCTGCACTAGCAATACGGTTTTGTGTTTTTACTGTGTTACTGTGCCATTTCTACCTGCTCCGCTTTGCACCCTCTGTTTAGGTTTGGAACCCTTTCGCTTTCATCTTACAGTCCCTTGGTAGTTACAAGTAACTGGCGTTTCCAAGCCCCTGATAGCTATGGACCTCGATCTTGTTGATTACTCGGAGGACCCGCTGCCAGAGGGAGCTATCTAGTCATCTCCGCATACCTCTAAGGAGGATCTTGTTCCGTTTAGCAGCAAACTGAACGAGGCCATCGTCGACCTTCCTCTGATCTCTGGGCCTTTCATCTGCCCGGCTATCCTGCTAGACAACCCCCTGACCTGGCCGTCCCTCTCCACTCTGCCATTTTCACCATCCTCATTAGGGTTTGCTAATGGCTACCTAAACCCTAATCTCCCAGAACCCTAGGCTGGCCCTCCTCATCTCCCCTTTTCCTATGGACCCTCTTCCATTTTGCTCAACTCGTCAGCTCCATCAGCATCGGTGACTCTGTCCTCAACGCATCTTCTCGACCCTAATTCTAGATGCTTCACAAACATTCCACCCCTATCAGATGCCCTCCCATCTGCACCATCCCCTCATCCTGAGGCCCCTTCTATCCCCGAGCTAAGTTCTAACCCAAAGGAGTCCTTATCTGAGGAAGCAAGACCCCGTAAGAAGGCTTGGTGTTTCAGATCTAAAATCGACGACATTTTTCTATGGCTGGAGGAAGATATTCAATTGGCGGACTCCATGGACATTGCAGACAGAGTCCTGGTCAGAAGGATTCGTGGACGGAACCATTCGGCGAAGCGGTTAAAAGCTTGGGCTTCCGAGGTCTGGGGGCATCACCTTGCAGACCTTCCTACTGTCCAGACCTTTGTGAGGGGTTGGTTCGCATTCAGGTTTGCTAGACCAGATCATACCAACTGGGTATTATCTTCTTATTGGCATTTCGAACATGCGCCCGTTCTCTTGAAGCATTGGTCACCCCTCTTTGATCCTGAATCAGAGCAGATAGGGGTCGGCCCAATTTGGATCAGATTGCCAGGGCTCCCCCCCTCATTTTTGGTCGGAGGAGATTTTCAAGCGCATCGGCAATTCCCTCGACACTTATATGGGGTTTGACAAATCCTACCTCGCTACTGGTAAGATGGCTTATGCCAGAGTCTTGGTGCACATGGATACAAGAGGAGGACTGCAGGAGCACATCACCATCCAATGGCGGAACTATACCAGGAAGCAAATGCTGGATTATGAAGGTGTACCCTACAGATGCCGACGCTACCACAAGGTCAGCCATGTGTTTAGGGACTGCCCACTGAATGTCAAAGGGGGACAGAGGCCTCGTGAGATTTCTCAGAACACTGACACCTCTCAGGATCCTTCCCAGCATGCACAGGAAGTCGAGGAGCAGCCACCACAAGCTGCAGCTGTGGAAAGTAGGGAGATGGATCTTGGTCCCAAGAAGAAGCGGGGAAAAGCTCCACTTCAGCCACCCTCTCCTCCACTGATGAGAGCTCGGGCAGCTTCAGGGGACGCTTTCATCGCGGGTATGGATTTCTCTTCTTCCCATTTTGCTTTCTTTGTATCTGATATTCTTTCTTCTACATTTGCACATTCTCATGTCAGTATCCCTCCCCCTTTGAATGTTCCCCCCCATTCATCTTCCTCCTCCCTGGTCTCCCTTCCCCTCTTCAGACCCCCTCAGCAAACCCTCATCAACCAACATTGTTCCATCACGTCCTCTCCCCCTGTTTACCCCTCACCTCAGCCTTCCTTTCTGGTGGCCCTTTCTTCCCCGCACCCCATTTCCCCCCTTGCACTGACCATCGCTATCCTACGCACTCTAAGTTCTGATCACATGGCTATGATGCGGTAGGGTTTGGGGTGGTTTCTTTTCCCTATCTTCCCAAGCTCCCTCAGGGTCGACCCTCCTCTCTAACCAGGGCCAAAAATCAGGCTGGGGAGGAGATCACTACGGGTAAACAGAAAACTATTCCATGGGGCCTTAGAGCAAAGAAATCCCTATCCTCCCCCCCCCCATGAAGATTCTCTCCTTCAACTTCCATGGGATGGCTAGTCCCAAGAAAAAACTAGCCCTGAGGTGCTTGTTCTCTTCGGAAGCTATTGACATCATCTTACTCCAAGAAACCCTAGGTCCAGCTTGCTCTATCTCCTCTCTCCTTGAATCCTGGCTCCCGAGTTGGACTTTTCACTCACTTGATGCTACGGGTCAATCTGGTGGGGTTACCCTGGGTATCTGCACTTGCTCCACCAAACTAATTAATGTCTAGGGGGGCAATGGTTTCCTGGGAGTGGATATCTACTCATCCTCCCTGGAAGCCAGCTTCAGGATCATTAACATATATGGCCCCTGCCGAGATAGGGCTGACTTTTGGAGGAAGTTGCTATCTTCATCTATCATGCAACGTGACAATATAATCCTTGGAGGAGACCTAAATTTCTCTATGGGGTTTGTGGAGTCATGGGGACTTCAGGCACAAGTGGACACTCTGTCTATATTTTTTGAGAATCTGCTGGATAATCACAACCTTATAGACATCCCTTCAGCTAAAATTCAACCCACCTGGAGGAACAATAGAACAGGGGAGGCCAGCCTGGCTAGAAGGCTTGATCGTTTCCTCATCAAAGAAGCTCTGGCTAACAGTGGCATCCACATTAGACAATGGGTCGGCTCGGGAGGGTTATCAGACCACAGGCCCATCTACCTAGAAATCCAAGATGTTGTCAAAAAACCCAAGGCTCCTTTTAAATTTAACTCCACCTGGTTAAAGGATGCTGGTTACATGAAGGCAGTGGGTGATTTTTGGAAGGCTCACCCAGTGGACACAGAGGGTAACATAGCAGAAGGATTTGCTCGCAACATGCAGGCATTGAAATCCCTCTCAAAAGAGTGGGCTCAAAGGAAAAGAGAACAGGAGGAGCAAGTGCTCAAATCAGTAGAGGAGGCGATCACATCCTTGGAAGAAGGTACTGGAGGAATTATAGACTCCTAGGAACAAAAGGATAGGATGGCCTCTCTTCTTCAAAAAAGGACTCAAATTTTGAAGGACAGAGAGGAGAGTTGGAGACTCCGTAGCTGTGCTATATGGCTCAAGGAAGGAGATGACAACACCAAATTTTTTCACAAGCATGCAAATGGGAGAAAGGTGATTAATACCATCTGGGAACTCAAAAATGGTCAAGGACTCCCTATGAAAACCTTCAGTGAATTGGCAGGCCTGGTGAATACTCACTTTAGGGGCATATATAAGGAACCTCCCATTGCCACCCTGGCTGAAGTCATGCGCATTGCACAGTATTTTCCCAGATTCATGGATCAGGAGGTAGAGCAAGACCTGACAAAGGAGGTAACCCTTGGAGAGCTGGAAGCAACCCTTAAATGGTTAAAGAAGGACAAGAGCCCTGGACCGGACGGTTGGACAGTCGAATTCTACACTGCTTTCTTCGACATTCTAGGGCTGGATCTCTTAAGACTGATAGAAGAATGTCGTAGGAAGGGAAGGATGTGGGAAAGCCTCAATTCCACGTTCATAGCTCTTATCCCTAAATCTGATAACCCCTCGACCTATGACGACTTCAGGCCTATCTCCTTATGCAACTGCATATACAAGATTATTGCAAAAATCATTGCCAATTGCCTTAAGCCAGTCCTGTCTTCGCACATTTCCCCTGAACAGTTTGCTTTTTTACAGAACAGACAAATCCATGAGGCCATAGGCACAACTCAGGAACTCCTTCACTCCATTCAGACCAAAAGCCTCAAAGGAATGATTTTGAAAATCGACCTTTCCAAAGCCTTTGACAGAGTCAACTGGCTTTACATTCGCATCCTGTTAACCCATCTAGGCTTTCCCTACTCCTTCATCAAGTGGATCATGTGTTGCATTACAAACGTCTCTTACAGTGTACTAATTAATGGCTCTGCTTCCCCCTTCTTTCATGCGGAAAGAGGTCTAAGGCAAGGTTGCCCTCTTTCTCCTCTTCTCTTTTTACTCATTATGGAGGGCCTCAGCAGAACTATTGGAGATGAACACAGACAAGGGCGAATAAGGGGAATTAAAATCACTGAAGCTTGTATTCTCACCCACTTATTATTTGTGGATGATGTGCTTGTCTTCCTTAATGGAGGTATTGGGGACATCACATCCTTCCACCACACCTTGGCCATTTTTCTAAAAGCTACGGGTATGGTCTTAAATGAGGCAAAATCCATTATCATTGCCACAGGTTGCTCTCAACATGAAGTAAAGTTTCCTGTCCATAGATTTGATTTTGTAGAGGCATCACTCAAAGAAGGACTGAGGTATCTTGGGTATAGGCTAAAACCACACAGCTACAAAATTGCAGACTGGACCTGGCTCATTTCAAAAGTTGAAAGGAGACTTAATATCTGGTATCACAAATACCTGTCCAGAGCAGGGAGGTTGGTCCTCATTAAAGCCATTTTGGAAGCAACTCCGGTTTATTGGATGACATTGGCTTGGATCCCTCGAGGCATTCTGGCTCGCCTTCAAAACATCTGCTGTCATTTCTTATGGAAAGGGAAACAGTCTGGGAGAATTTTTTCTTGGGCAAACTGGGAGTCTTTGGCCCTACCGAAGAGATGGGGAGGATGGGGTATAAAGCAGCTGGATATATTCTCAAAGGCACTGGCAGCAAAGTTAGGATGGCAATTACTCAATAACCATAGTCTATGGATGAAGGTGGCCGTCTCCAAGTATATATCCCCCTCTAATGCCTTTGACTGGATTAGACAAGACCACAGGAATACTGCCAACATCTCCATTATCTGGAAGGCAGTCATAAGCACTAAGGCACTTATTCAGAATGGTTTGACATGGAGGATCCAGTCTGGATCTTAGGTGCGGTTAGGCATAGACCCCTGGGTGGGGTGCGGCAACGCTCACAGGCTATCTGAGGAGCTGAGAGCACACCTTTTGGAACAAGGCATCTCGAATATTAGTCACATTGCCGATGAGGTACACTCCTCTCTGTTTCAGCAGGCTTGGAAAACAGTGCATGATCTAAATTTACCGCAGTGTTGGCAACAGGAGTGGAGGGACTACTCAAAAGCTTTGACCGAGGCCCATATAAGAATATCAGAGGGGGATGACAAACTTATTTGGGCGTTTGCTAAACATGGAGTATACTCCCCCAAGATAGGATATCAGGTGTTGATGGATCCTTATAAGCCTCCATCCTCGGAGCAATGGTGGAAGCATTTGTGGAAGCTAAAGGCGGCTCCTCGAACGAGACTCCTTATGTGGTCCATTCTCTGGAACAAGGTCCCGACTGGTGCCAATCTGATGAAACAATCCTTCTTAGGCCCGTTCTGGTGTTATCTTTGCAAGAGCGATAGTGAAGACATGGACCATCTTTTCCTTTTCTATCCCAGCACACAAGAACTTTGGAACAACCTCCTTACTTCGCTCTCCTCCTCTCACCGATGGCAGGGTACAAATTTTGCAGACTCATGGAACCGTTGGTGGCAACTAGCATCAGATAAAGAAAAGAACATCCCTCTCCTTATTTGTTGGGCCATCTGGATAGCCAGAAACCAAATTATTTTCCAGCAAAAGGACCCTCATTGGCCCTCCATTACTACCAGAATCCTAGCCGATTATAGCTCCATTCCTGAAGAGGGTACCCAGCCAGCTCTTAGGATTATAACGCCGGAAGCCATCAACACCTCCCAGCCATGGGCTTATTTTGATGGGTCGGCTCAAGAGACAGGTTGTGGAGGGGGTGCTATCCTACACCTATCTAAATCCCACTCCTTCAGAATACAAATGGGGCTGGGTAGGGGGACCAATAACTATGTTGAGCTCCTTGCAGCCAAAAACCTCATACATTATGCATTGAGCAAACACTGTCTGCATTTACAGCTATTTGGTGACTCTAAAATAATATGCAACTAGTTAAACAAAAAATCACAATGCAATGCATATTCTCTAAAACATATTCTGGATGAAGCTCATAGACTCATATCAAATTTTGACTCCTTCTCTTGCCACCACATCTACAAGGAATGCAACACAGCTGCTGACCACCTATCCAAGGAAGCAGCACATAAGGACGATGCTACTTGGTTGATTCAGGAGGAACGCGATGACAACTCTTATCAGTATTATCACAGGCCATTTATAGACCCTGGAGCATAACCAGACTTTTTTTTGGATCTGACTCTTAATTTAAATGATCATATGTAAATATTCATATAGTTTTTATGTTTTTACTTTAATACTGGTCTCTCTGCGAAGAGTACAACAACATTCACAAATGATTATTTTTTGAACAGCTCCACCCCTGAGGTGGAACCCCAATTTTTAGTTTTTGGATTGTCAGGTATGGCTTACCATATGAATATTCTTTGCATCTACAAAATGTAATTTTCTTATTAATAAAGGAAATTACAACTTTTTCCACGGGGAAAAAAAGGTACACCCAATATATCAATTCATGTGAGGAATATGAAAATCTAGATTTTGCTGTAGCTCATCTAGGTAGAAATCAACTTGTTGGCAGATTGCAGAAATGAATAATAGTGGGTGAAAGGATTATGTAGGTGAAATAAATGCATCAAAACAATACTAACTATACCTATGAATTAATATTATCTAATTGGAAGAAAAATGTAAGGTTGACTCGTCAAATCAAAGTGCATAAATAAATGATAAAATTACTAATTGTAGAAAAAGTGAAATGAAAAGGGATGAATTGAATTTTAAATAAAGAGTATCACTACATGAAAGCAACTATTTTTGAGCCTATGAGATCAAAATACAAAAAAAAAATCAAAAAGCATCTTATCCATTAACCCTACAAAGACAATACTTTTTTAGAGACAAGATTTGTAGAAAAACCTAACTAAACTAAATGCATGGAAAGTAAAGGTACAAGAAGTGGAGTTGAGCACCAACATTGGGCCCTAACCCAAGGAGACCTAGGTACCTTAAAGAAGAATCATATTGGTAAAAAAAGGATGTTTTTAATTTATCAACAAGTGTGCTCATACATGAAACATGAAAAATTGAAATAATAGGAAAGGAAGCATTTCTCTCTTGCTAACTATCTTCTCCAAAGTTTTCGAAAATCCCTAGAAAGTTAGATTTTCTTCCCTGATGGCCTCACAACTACATGGAGGTGATAAGTTTCCTTGTGTTAGCCAAGTTCTATTCATCCTTTAGGAGGGGACAAGATCTATAATCTTCTCTTGTCTGACTCATGCATGATCTGCATAAGATATCCTTAATATCCTACATAATTAATGCATTAGGCACAAAATATATGAAAATTATTTTTAAACCTTCCTAATAACACATTAAAGTTGAAAAATACATTATCAAGTGCAGAAGGAAAGGTTAAATGTGCCTAAGGATGGTTAAATGGGCCTTAATTTATACCTATTTAGGAGGTCCATCATACCCCTATATTGAAATTGTTGCTCATCCTCTCAGCAACCCAGTCATTGATCCAGATTTATAAAGGAAGGAAATGAAATGCAAATTTTAATAGAATCATAGAGCTATAATGAAACTGAACTTGAATTCATTAATAAAAAAATATTGAATTGTTTACATGCAGAATGGAAATAAACCAGCTCGGTCTATGGTAACTTATCTTTGAGAAGAGAAGTGGTGGCTACATGCTTCTAAACTGTGTTACAATGAGGCTTCCATGCCTTTTTATTATTTAGAACAATGGAAAACCCCAAACATCCAAAAACGTAACCCTAGGATATGAAGTGACAAACGTTTGTGGGCCCTTTTGGGGTTATTTGGTACATCAACTTCGGAGGGTCATAACTTTGGAATATGATCTTTGTTTGACATGTACAATACCTCGTTCGAAAGACCTAACTGAGGAATACAAATTCCAACTAAAATACTCTATAAGAGGCCATGGGTTTTCCCCTTTTCCAAGAAAATGTCATTTAGGGCCTCAAAACAGCTCCAGAAGCTCAAAACCCAGAAAATGGAAAAAATAGTAAATTGTGCTACAATTAAGTAAACTGAAAGAAACAATGTTGGGAGTCCAAGTGGAATAGGTGGGTGGTCAAAAATATCCAATTGAATCAGTCCTCCCTCCCTAGGAACTAATGGTCCCCATTTCATTGAGTTCCTCCATGAGATGGGGAAATTTTTGTTGAACTTGGTCCCTAGTGAGCCACTTTCTCTAGTGCAAGAGTTGGATAGTTTTGACAAATCGATATAGTTAGATCCTCTACTTGTGAGTGTTCATGATCTATGTGTGAATGATCTGATCAGTTGTAGCCTGTTGAATACATTCCAATTTGAGCTATGTTGGTGTCAACTGCTCAACAATGTCTGATGTGTCCAGCAATGGTGGAAAGTATGGTTGAAGGTGGTCCACATTGAATATGGGGTGCAATCCAAGGAATGGGGACATATTGAGCTTGAAATAATTATCTCCCACAACCTTGGTGATGGTGTAATTCCTGTATCAGAGTGGTCAAAGCTTATGATGGGCTCCAGCGAGGCGCTCTTTCTGCATATGTAACCAAACTTTGTCACCCACTTGAAACTTATGGGGCACCCAATGTTGATCATGTTGTTGTTTGTATTTAGTATTGGCTTTCTCTAGGATATTGTGAACTTGTTGGAGGATGTGTTGAATGAACTTAATAAACCTGGTGGCTTTATCTGCTTCAGACTAAACATGGGCAGATTCTTCATGTGTAGTTGCAAAAGGCAGTGCAACATGAAGGTGGTATAACCAAAACCACATCAAAGGGGTTGTGGCCAGTAGAGCTATGGAGAGCTCTGTTATATTTATGTTGCACATAAATAAGACTCACATCCCATGTCCCCATATGCTTAAAGTTTTACATATGTAGTAAGTGCACAATCATCATGTTGATGACTTCTCTCTAGCCATCACTCTGGGGATGAAATGTATTCGTCTTGTTGAGCTTGGTGTCCAACAATAACCAAAGGATCAACCAAAATGTGCTTATGAACTTGTTACCTTGATCTGATATAATATTATGCAAGATCCCAAAATGTAGCCACACTCGCTCAAAGAAGAGTCTAATAGTGGCCTTTGTTTTGATACTATTCTTACAGGAAACCAATATGGCCATCTTAGAAAATATGTTGACAACCAAAAATACAGAGTCATTTCCATTCTTGGTAGAAGGAAGACTAAACATAAAGTCCATGGAGATGCATTCCCAAGGCTGGATAGGAGTATATAAGGTGATGGCATAGGAAGTACAAGATATGATGTATTTTCCAACATCTTGTCAAAGATTTGGCCAATAAAAATACTTCTATAGTATGACCATATTTTTCTCCATGCCAAAGTTTCTTGCGACCTGACTATAGTGCGCCTCTTAAATCATCTTGGAATGCTTATTTGATGGAACACAAAGGTGCCCAGGTTGCATAATAATGCATCTTGGAGGTGGAAGTCTGGAACTTGCTTTACATCCACTAGAATCTAGTATGTGGTGGTGAACTTTGGATCATTTTTATATAGTTTCATCCATATTGATGTCGCGTGGTCACAAGAGTTGAGAATAGTGGTCAGTGTTGCAACCTGTGGTCGATTGAGGCAATCTACAACATGATTGGCACTATCGTTCTTGTATTTGATATTCGAATGAAATTGTTGGAAATTTTTGGACCACTTTTGATGGCGATTATTTTGCAAATTCCCTTGGGTATGTATAAACTACAAGGGTCGGTGATCTATGTGGATGCTCGTCTCCTTCCCTGGAATATAATGTTTCCATTACCAACAAGCCTACATGATGGAATACTTCTCCTTATCATACGTGGGGTATTTCTGATTTTTTTCGAAAAGTGTCTCACTGTAATAGGTGACCGGATGACCTTGCTACGTGAGAACTACACTAATAACATAGTCAGAGGTGTTAGTCTCAATTTCTAATGGTTGTTACAGGTCTGGAAATGTGAGTACTGGTGCAAAGTAGAGGCGGTGCTTCAACTCAACAAACGTCTTATGTTTGGACTCAGACCAGAAAAACTTTGCTTTTGCTCCGCCCTTGGAAACATGACTCAAAGGCCAAGTGATATGAGATAATCCCAACACAAAGCTTCGATAAAAATTGGCAAGGCCCAAAAATCTACAAAGCTCTGTTAGAGTGGTCAAGGTTGGCCAATCTTGAATGACTTGGATCTTAGCTAGATCCACATGCATGTCTTGCTCATCAATGTTGTAATGTAGATATTGGTCTTGTCTCATGCCAAAGGTGAATTTCTCCAAGTTGTCACATATTTTATGTTTCCATAGGGTTTGAAGGGCCCGTTTAATGTGTTGCAAGTGCTCTTCCCAAATCTTGCTGAAGGTGAGGATGTCGTCTAGATATAGAACCATAAACAAGTTGGTAAAGGGCCACATTATGTCATCCATGATCCTCATAAAAGTTGTAGGGGAATCTGTCAATTTGAAAGGCATGACCAACCACTCAAAAAGACCCTCCTTGGATTTGAATGCGATCTTCCATACATCCATGGGTCCAATTGGAACCTAGTGCTAAGCAGATTTTAAATTTATTTTTTTGAAATACTTGGCCCCTTTGAGCTGGTCAAGAATGTCATCAATCCATAAGATTGGATACCTTTTCTTGGTAATGATTTCATTTAGTGCCCAATAATTAATGCAAAGTCTCTAGGTCCCATCCTTCTTCTATACAAGTACAATCAGGCTGCCATAGGGCGAGGAACTTCATCAGGTGTGTCCTTTTTGTAGTAATTCTTGGATTTGTTGGTTGATTTCCTCATTTTCCAAAATAGAGTGATAATACATTTGCACATTTCATAGAGGTACTCCGAGAGTCAGATCGATTGAATGCTTGACCTGACAGTGTGAAGGTACCTTAGTAGGTGAGGATAATATATCCCTGTATTCTTCCATGACCTTATCCACCTGCTTCTGTTGGAAAGTGGAAACATTCGTAGGGGCCATGGATATGGCCATGATATTCCCCTTACTTTCAGAATGAATGAAAAAGAAATCAAATTTCCTGGTCATGGTGATGATCTTACTGTATTACTTAGTAGAGATCAAAGAGATGGTGGTAGGCGGGCTACCTCTGGTATTCTTTATAACTTGCTACCCAAAGTAATAATAATAATTTGAGGCCTCTAATCATACACAGCATGATGGTTCCAAAAGTATGGCTAGCCTAATAATACATCACAAAGGTCAAGAGGAGAAACATCACACAATACCTTATCTGTGAAGAGTTTGATGTTGTAGGGAAGACGTCACTATTGGCTGAGTGAAGATCTCATCCTTGGTGGATCCACCCAATGGTGTATGGATGCAGGTGTGGTGTGGTCAGTAGTCCCAACCTATTGATGACCTATTCTAATATGAGGTTATTTTGGCTCCCATTGTTGATGGTGAACTGTAGAGGAGGCCCCTTCACCCACATTTGTGAGTGGAAGAGATACTCCCCTTCATCTGGATCTCTGGGCTCAATCTTCTGGATCTTTGTGGTGGCAATGGTGTTGGGCTATGCATCGATAATCTGATTCCCTTTGTCATTCCCCTTGTCTGTTTTGACTCAGAGTCAGAAAATGCATCTGACTGTAAAGCGTTCATCTCGGCCACCAGTGACTAATTGGCTCAACACTCACTTGTGCTGTGAGTGGGGCTCTTATGGAACTCACACCACTTTCCTGTGTCCTTCTTTGTGTTCGTCGTGTTTTTCTTTACTTGCAGCTTCAACAAGTTGTTCTAGGTAACCCCACCTTGGCTTTTTCCATTTTTCTATGGTTTGTGGGTGCCTTTCCCTTTATTCAAATTCATAGATCCAAAGTATCGCTTCTTTTGTTTAAATTTCTGTGCAATCTTGTCAGTGTATCTATAGGCAATGTGAAGCGAGGAGATGTCTAGGAACTCCATCTCGTCTTGGATAACTTTTTGTAGAGAGCCATGATAATTGAGTACCAGATACCACTCAAAATCCTTGAATGCCATATGCCACTCAGAATTGTGTGAAGGGTATGAAAAATATTTGTGAAATCCGGCGTGTATTAGTCCCTTCCTTGTCCTAGTGTGGTCCACTTTATGTACTTACCTTAATAGCTCACAACAAGGTAATATTGTTCCTTGATGGCATATCGAAAATAATTCCAAGTGTATGTGGTTGAAAAAAGTGAGGGTTTCCTTTCATCCCTCTATTCACAGCAGGTTTCCCACCAATCCTTGATGTGGGGGCGGCTTTAAGGAGTACAAAAGTAATATTTTCCATATTGGAAAAATCATGAACCAAAAAATATCCTTCCAATATATTTAACCAATTATCTATGACATATGCATCTATATTTCCTTCAAATATGGGAATGTAAAATTTGACTTGTACCTTAAAGGGAGTGGCACCTCCAGGGTGGCTGTTGGGATGCGTCGCTTGTGGGCATTTGCCGAAGGATATGGGAAAAGTTATCCATCGTTGTGTTTCTTTGTTGCTCGAGGGCTTGTTCCAGAAATATTTTGAAATGATCTCCTACTCTCTCATCTTTCCTTTCTTCCTCCATCGGAGGTTGTCGAGGTTGGCGAGGTTGGTCTTGCAAAGTTTCAACTAATTCAATCCCTAACTTCTTATACCTCGACCTCGTTGGGGACATGCATAGAAAAAAAGAGGTGACTGCTCTGATACCATTAATCCAGATTTATGTAGGAACAAAATGAAATACATATTTTAATATAAACATAGAGCTACAATAAAACTAAACTTGAATTCATTGATAACAAAATACTAAAACTATTTACGTGTAGAATGGAAATAAAATAGCGCATGCGATAGTAGCTTATCTCTAAGAATATATGTGTCATCTACATGCCTTTGAATTGTGTTACAATGAGGCTCACAAGCCTTTTTATTATTTATAAATTAGGGGAAATCCCAAACATCTAAAAGCCTAACACTAGGAGATGAAGTTCCAAAATTTTGTGGGTCCCGTTGGGGTTAGTTGGTACACCAACTTCTTGGGGCCATAACTTTGGCATACGATCTATGTTTGATGCATACGATACCTCATTATAAATATCTATCCAAGGGCTACAAATTTTAACTATAAATCCCTACCATAGGCTCTAATTTTTCCCACTTTCCAAGAAAATGTCGTTTAGGGCCTCAAAATGTCTCCAGAAGTTTAGGACCTGAAAAACTACCAAAATTAGTAAATTGTGCTACAATTAAGGAAACTTAATGAAACAATGCTTGGGGTCCAAGTGAAATAGGTGGGTGGCCACCAATATCCACCTGGATCAATCATCTTGAAACTTTTCATCATTATCCTCATGGATTTCCTGACATCCCAAGCTATTTGAAATGTTGTAGCCCCTTCTAGATGGAACCCCGCATTCTCCTCAATTTCTATCAACTCCCTCTTTTCCTGTTCCTAATACTCATGCTCTTGTAGGACCAATTGTAAAGGAAGATTGAACTTAAGTCCAATACATTGGACTCCAAGCCTAATAATGGATGATTCTTTTGTATCGAGGTGTTTTGGCCAATGAATTCTTCAACCTCTCAAGTGAATGGTATTCTCCTATTATTAAATCACATGGCAAGATATGCCACCTTCTTTAGCATGCTTGTAGGCTTTCATCTCCCAATAATATAGAAGTATATTCAAAGTGAAGGATTTATTATTCTTTCCTTTCTTTATATATTATTTCCATTTTAGGAATTTTTGCTATGAACCTGTAATTGGCAATGATGAGTTGTGGGGTTGGTAGTTCTTCCCTGACTGAAAGTTGTTCTTATACCTCCTTGGCTAGTACTCTCTTGATCTTCTTTGCTGTAATTTCTTCACAATTTAGCATGAAGCTAGAGCCATTAATTGTACATCACCCAATTGAGAATTTGGGTCTCAAATATTCATGTGAGGAAGTACTAGATTATGGATATAAAATTCTACAATTTTGGCTCTATCCTCAATGTTACATTAGAGACAAAAATCAATGAATTTTCTTACATTTTGTAGGGGCGGGGAACCATTTATTTCTAAGGTCCTAATTTGAAACTGAAATCACTAATATTTTATAAATAGATAATATTTTTTTGAAGGGTTTCTACAATGTATGGCCCCCATGGAGAAACTCGGGGCCAGGGTGTCAATTTTTTCTTCTTTCTCTTATAGCAACTTTTGTGTTTGCTACAACTTGGATTTCAACTTCTTGTCTTCCTTCTATAGATGGTCCCTTATGTTTGCTTCATGTAGCTTGAGGTTTTCATTTCTTCTCCCATATTCTTCATCTTTTCCTCCATAATGCCAATGTCCTCAACTCCTTTGGACCTTGCAATTTGCATTCATCTATAAGTTTTGCCTCTCTTTGCCCCTAGTTCAATGAATAGAGCTGTTACAAGTTGAATAAGAATCACCTCACCTACATAAATCCAAGAATAATAAGACAAGATGTATGGTTGAGGATCTGGTTCCAGTAGTTCTGTATTCTACCCCTGTGGTTCTACAGTCTTTTCCTGTAACTCTACACTTTGTTTTTATGGCGCTATGGGTTTTCCAAGGAGCATTATTTCATAAGTGCTTGTCCCTTCTAGTTGAACCTATGGCTCTTTTCCTTTGACTTATGTGGAGGTTATCTCAAATTATTGTGTGTATTCCATTTAAGATTCTTTCTCCTTATGGCTAATTGACTCCTCAATGGTGATTGGAGGGGGAGAAGGTGGTTGAGGTTTTATTTGCCTTACTCTATTGCTCTTCCTTATTTTGAAGTAAAGAGGGGCTCCCCTTGTTTCCTCACTTTGGACTTTATTAGGATACTCAAGGTTGTTAGGGTAGTAGAACTATTTTCGTCTAAATTTTCTTCTGAAGTGCTCTCTTTTCCCCCATTTTTCTCTACTTTGTTTTCTTGGATGATGTCTCAATAGCCATCCTATTGGTATTTTGAGCACTTGAATCTGTGAAATTGAGCATAACCAACCTTTCCTTAGCCATTCCCACCTCTACCTCTATTTCAACTTGTGTCTTTGTCTATATTTCTATTTCTTTTTTTGTCTTTTCTTCTGATTCTTTCTTTGATTCCCCCCCATTCAATCTCAAATTCTTCTTCTACTTCTACTTCAAAATCATATTCTGTTCATTCCCCCTCTAGCTCCAATTAAGGCTGAACTTGGGTCTCCAAAAAGGATTTTCTTTCCATGTCTATGAAATCAGTCCAAGAAAAAAGGTTATGTAGGTTTTCCAAAGCATCTAGGATTATAAATGTTATCAATCCATGGTGAACTAGATAATGATGTTTTCCACTTTCACCCTTACGCTCATTTATTTTATAAATTGAAGGAGGAAGTGAGGAATGTTGAGTCTTTCTTTGGTAGGTAAATTTACTTGAAATCTGTGTTGGTGAAGAAATACAAACTAATAGGAATATACAATGTTGAGCCTTCTTCTACATGACATATATTTCAGGATACGGTAGGCCACCTCATCCCATGGGTATGACATGACTTCCCTCCTCACGCCATTTTCATCCTATATGGGCGGCTCATTCTGAACGAAGACACTTTTATGGGTTGTAATTGCCCCAAGCCTATCTTATTTGTTCCATTTGAGCCCCCTAGGGAGTGTGGTGACCCTATTGATAATTTATTCATTCAAATAGGTTTTGATGCTTCTAACCATAGTAATAGCCTCATTCCCTTCTGGTTGCTAGAGATTTGAGGAAAAAATTTTAGCAGTTTTGTCATTAAATCCTCTCAACTTCTCGAAAAACCCTAGCCATTGACAATTTGAAAAAAAATCATAACTTCAGGTTGTTGATGAATCTTTAAGGGGTTTGTAGGCTCTATTTTTTAAAATTCCCCTCCCATGGATTAATATACTTCCAATAGATTGGAGCAAGGAACTCGTCTTCTACTGCTACAAGAACATAGGGTTTCCTGTACAGTGGAGGATGGTATAGTAGAGGAAAATTGATAATTTTTTCAAGGTTGAGCAAAGGACAATTACAACATGCACCCCTTCCCTATTCAACACACCATATTCTTAAGCAAATTCTCAGCCAATCCAACTATTCTTCTTACTAAAATTAAAATTGTAAAATTGCAGTGTTTTTTCTTGATAATTGAGATGTTTACTTGAGTTCTTATGCCAAATGTTAATGAGGAGAAATTTCAATTACACTTATTATGATGATTTTTCCTTTCTTCTCAAGGCTTGATGGGATTTCTGGGAAGAATTGAGCTTCGTGTAGCACTCTATCAATTTATTTGTAGCTATCATTTATAGAATCCTCTAGCTTCCTATAACGGCTTGCGTTAGAAATGTTTCACTTGGGTCGACCTCCTGTAGCACTGGTAGGGCATACATGGTGTTTAAAATGGACTTGCATGCAAAAAAATTGGAGGGGCATGACTTATGTGGTTATTAAATAATTTTATGGGCTTAGCACACTATGTGAGATGGCCCCTAGCTACCATGGCATACTCCATGTTCCATAATGAATGAGTAATGTTAGCCCACTCTTGTATGTCATTTCCCTTTTTCTCTTGTCCTCCACTCACATGTGTGGGTATACTTTGGAGAAAACTGAAGTTGACTGCCAGATATGGTTGAGGCTGCTCGAAGTAAATTTGGATTATAAAACCTTTTCCTTCATACACTTCCAATGTTTCTTCATTCTAGAATACGTTCAAAGAGGAGGTTCTGAGAGTTGCATAACCAAGCCTTACCTCTCATGTTTTCTTGTAGATGTTATGGAGGTTGTTGATGTAATTTTTTAAGCTTCCTTTGGTGATCTTGAAGTCTTGAATTTTGTCTCTACCATTGATGATCTTCTACTCACAATTTCTTTTTGTCGGATCCTTCAATTTTTTTTGTAATTCAGGGGGAAGGTCCTTGTGGTTATGTAGAGTTATTTATGCTTATTATTAAGTGGAAAAGAGGGGAAAGGTTGGATTGTTTTGATTGAATAGTGAAACAGTGAAGGACAAATTTAAAGCTGATGAGATGTGTGGGTGTTAAGATTCATAGGTACCTCTTCTTTACTCATAGATGGAAAACATTCAACCCTACATCCTTATTCTTTGCTCTATGGTATCTTGTAGAAATATAGGATCATTCCTATAATAATTCAAGACAATGAATAAAATAAATGGAAGACGCCTTGGAATGATGGAGGAAGATTAGGAATAGTGTCAAAATGAGTGAGATGGATGCGGAGAAGCTTCCTGAATTATATAAAGGCGAGTTCTTGTACTACAGGAAGATCTTCTATGTTGCTCTTGTATTTCTATTGTAGCGACATAATTTTTAGAATAGATAAAACAAAGGTGAATTCTTGTGTCTTCATTCATTTTTTCTTCTTATTTCTTCTTGTTTTTTTTTCTTTTTTATTTATTATTATTCTAAAGCCCACTAGTTCCCTTGTTAATTTTTTCAGCCTTTGTGGGTCTACCTGAGGTGCCTTAAGGGAGGTTTTCACCTAAGGATATTTTATTTATGTTTTTTTCTTTTCTTCAAGCTCATTGGTTGTGTTGGGGAGGTTTTCAACTTATGAGATTCCCTCAGGTTCTTCAAGGGAGGTTTCCACCTCTGTTTATTTTCCATTTTTTCTCTTTTTTATTTTTTAATTTCTTTCTTTCTTTCTTTGATCAGGGTGTGAATGTATTGGGAGATCTTAGGCTCAAAATCACATTCATTTCTTTACTTATTAAATTAGCAAACTAATCCCTTTAGAGGGGTTTATTGTAAAACTTCAATCTGTATCCATTCATTGGAAGCAAGATTTATTCTTCATCAATTTTCCTGATATGAACTAAGCCATTATCATGGAATTCCCCCCAGATAAGGTCCCAACCATTTGCTCATAAGTTTTCCTTTGAAATATTTGAACCTATAATCATAAAAGAGGGCCCAATAGCCTACTTGGAAGGTTCTAGACTTGATGTGTGTATCATGCCAAACTTTCCTTTGTAGTTGAACTACTTTAGTGTGCATTAGAGCTTGCAACTTGAGTTTATCAAGTGCATTTAGTTAATGAAGCATCTCTTCCTAAGATTTTGTGATGTCCAAGTCAAGTTGTGTTGCCACTATTACTGCATTGTACTCAAATTAAATGGACAATAGGGCCTTCTTTCTATAGACCAAATAAAATGGGTTGAACCGAATGGTGGTGTTCCAAGTAGTTTTGTAGGCCCAAGTGGCCTCAAGAAGCCTTTCTACCCAATATTCCTTGTTGTTTCCAACCACCTTAGTCAAAATGCTTTCTAATGCCCTATTAGTCATCTCCACTTACTAATTTGTTTAAGGGTGATATGGGGTGGCTTTTCTATGTCTGATATGATGCTACCTCATTATCCCCTCCATCGGATTAGAAGTGAATTGATAACCTTGCTTTGTCGCTAATTCCCTTGGGAAACAAAATGCCTAAAATATGTTCTCCCTTAAGAGCTCTGGTACTTTATGTTCTATTCCTTCCTTGAATGCCTTCACTTCAACCCACTTGGTCAAATAATTTGTGCACAAAATGATGTATTTTTTTGTTGAGATGGAGGGTCAATAGGTCCACTAAAGTTCATGCCCCACTTCTCAGATGGCTCAAAAGTCAATTGAAGTTGTAGGGGCATCTCATCTCTCTAAGTAGGTTCCCCATCCTTTGACACCCATCACATTTTACAGTGTACCTTTTTGCATCTCGATGAAAAGTAGGTCATTGGTATCATACCTGAAGAATATTATAGGATGACCTCTTGGTAGCAAAATATCCCCCACAGGGTCCATCATGACATGCTGAGAGAATTTCATAGACCTCATATTCCCTTACACACCTCCTTAGAATTTGATCAAGACCCAACTTGAAGAGGTTGTTGCCAATCCAAGTATAAGGAGGACTTTTCTTGGCAATTTTGATCTTTTCCTTTGAAGACAAGTTAGGGAGAAACTGGCCAACAACCAAAAAGTTTGTTATATCAGTGAACCATGGAGAAAATAATGATATGGAAAATATCTTCTCAACAGGAAGCTAGTCATCTGTCGTCTCTTCATTTTTCTACAAATAAGGTTAGCCTAAACAAGAAATCTACGACAATGTTTTCTTTCCCTGGCTAATCAAGAATAGTTAGATCAAATAATTGTAACAATAATAACCATCTAATTATTCAAGCATTTTAGGTTTATTCATCAACTACTTAATGGTTTCATGATTAGTTTGCACAAAAACTTGATATCCATTAATGTAGTGCCTGAATTTATTCAAAGACTACACAATAGACAAAAAAAAATTGGTAACTGTGTATTTCAATTCAGCCTTGGACAAGTTTTACTAATGAAATAGATGGTATCATATAGTTTACCTTAAATTTCCCCCAATGTTTCTCCCAGTACTTTGTTTTATACATCTGTGTGAATGTGGAAGGGCAAGGCCCAATTTGGGCCCCTAACGATTGGTGCAACTATGAATTTGTCTTTGTGTTATTCAAATGCCTTTTGACATAGGTTTCTCCAACATAATCATAAATATTTTATTAGTAAACCAAAAAAGGTGAAGAAATTTTACTCAAATCCTTAATAAATCTCCTACAGTACCCAACAAGTCCTAAAAATCTCCAAACATTGTTTTTTATCTGTGGGACACAAACTTTTATATTAATGGAAATTGTATTGGGATCAACCCATTTCCTTCTTTATAGAGGAAGTGGCCTAAAACAATTTTTTAATTCATAAAAGAAATTGCACTTTTCAAGGATTAAGGAGATTCATTTCTATGCATCTTTTCAAAAACTTGCACAGGTTGGAGAGAGCTTCTTTAAAAGCATATCCATAAGGTTTGAAGTCATCCAAGTAAATTTTCAATGGAGTCATCCGCAATATCAGAGAAAATACTCAATACTTCCCTTTAGAAGGTGGCAAGGGCATTGCAAAAGCTGAATGGAAGGATATTATAGGAAAAGGAACCTCATTGGGAGGTGAAATCAATCTTATCCTTGTCTTCAAGATTGATTTAGATCTAATTGTACCCACTAAACCCATTTATAAATGAAGATAACTTATTTCCTACAAGAGCATCAAAGACTTGATCAAATAAAAGGAAAAGGAAAGTGAGATTTATTGATGGCCTTATTAAGGTCTCTGTAACCAATGAAAAATATCCATTTCCCATTCTTCTTAGGAATAATTACCAAATTTGACACCTACTCACTATCCGAAATTGGATAGATAAAACCTACATCTAATCATTTCCGTAATTCCTCTTTTGAAATGTCCTTTAGTGTAGATTTCATTATTATATGAGGTTATCGAATAATTTTATGGTCTTCCTTAATGTATATATGATGAGTAATATAGGGGTGAACTCCATTCATCTATTTATAATCCCATGCAAAAGAATCAAGATTCTACCTTAAAATAGTGAGAAAATTTTCTTCCCGAACAACTTAAATAAAATGGCTTATTTTTAGAGTTTTAGAGGGGATGATTTCTACAATTTTTACATTATTTTGATTAGAACCAATAATTATGAAATTTTCCCATGATATTTATTGAGAAAGTTTAGTATTCCCTAAATATTCTTCTTTTATACGAGCAATATTCATGGCAACATGATACTTATTTTGCTTAAATTTTTCAATCAAAATTTCCTCATCCAATTGCCTACTACCAATAGTGGCTTCTAATGTACAAATGGGGTAGGGTTATGACTGATATATTTATTCTTCTTATTCCTCTTCTACCCACATAGGAAAATCATGCTAAAAAATGGGTTGATCAAAGGGATATAGTAAAAGTTGTTTTCTAAGCTACCAATTTTTGATTGCCATATTTCTAGCTCTACAACTCATGTAGGCATCACACTAGTTAACCAAGGTATTCCTATGATAAGAGGATTGAAATTGAACTTGGTTTTGGGGTGGAGAACAAGTAAATCAGTAGGGTACTCCCACAAATCAATGGAAACCATGAAATTCTCAATGATAACTTCTAGTGCTACTATGGATATGTCAGCAAGTTGCAACACCTTGACGATTTTCCTTAAGGATCCTTAGAGATTAATATTCAGCATAGTCTCCTTGGTCATGACATTTATTGCAACCCCTAGCTTGTCAATGATGTTTTTGGGACTACAATATTGTTGATGTGCACATCTACTACTTGGCTACCAAGGTCTAAATACTTTGGGATGATGATATTCCCAAGCATGAGATCAACCAATCGCCTACGAAATTTATAGTAGGGGCATCTTTCCTTCTCCTTATTGACCTCTTATGAGATTCCTCTCTAATGAATATTTTGTATTTAGGAACATCCTGGATAGCTTGTAGGAGAGGAAATTTGACACACAAATATTTTAGTTCTTCCAGAGTTCAACTTATTCTAGGGTGTGTGTTTTAGGATGGATCAACCTTTCAGGAAAGGGAGTTTTGTTGGTTTAAGGAGTGTTTTCTCCCTTATCCTCTTCAATATTTTATATTGGAGAAGGTGGATGAGAATTAGGAAGTACCTTCCCATAACTGAGGTTGAATTCTTTTATTCTACAACATAGGTAGGATAAGATGGCTCTCCAATGTAGATTTGTTGGGATTGCTTATTGCTACAGTTTGGATTTTGTTCAATAGGAATTATGGTTGTTTCAGTGGAATTTTTGTGGTAGTTGTGTTTGAGTAGGAGGCTGTGTTATGGTAGTTGGTTTGGCTTCTTGAGGCCTCCATCTTGATGATGGATTACCCCCTTGTGGAGGTTGGTGTTAGTATGACTGAAAAGGGGAAATGAAAGGTTGAGGAGGAGGATAGAACCATGTAGTAGGCATAGACCAAGCTGAGGTGTTAGGTTTATGCCAAGATTGAAATGGTGCATTATAACTTAAGAGGAAGTATAGCTCATACCTTACTAGGTCTAGGGCTTTGTGGCCTTTTTTTGTTAAGCATGAAAAGTTGCTCGATGCCTCCTTCTTCTCCTTGATACACCACTTTTGAACCTAGTAGAGATGGAAATTTGTCATTTGGTTCTCTTCACACATAAATCATATATATATAACATTTAATGGGCACTCATTTCTACGGTGCGTCTTAGTGCATCTAGGGAAAATTATGGCTAATGCCTTTTTTGATTCCTCTTGTTTTCTCTTGATCTATGGTGTGTCCATCTGCATGGAAAAATTATGTGAGATTTCACTTTTAGAATCTTCCAACATACCTCCTATTTCATTCTTAATGGTTGAAGTAGAGGATGAAGGACTTACCAAACCTTGGCTAGATCTACCTCTTTTTCTGGAAGCTCTAGAATGGTTCTTGAACACTATTTTGATGTCTTCATAATTGATATTATAAATATCTCCATTGGCCAACATATTGAGTGTCTCCATTAGTTATTCTCTAACCCCTCGAAGCAAGAATAGCTTCAATGAATCTTGATCAAGAGTGCAGTTGTGTGCCCTTCTGTAACTCAGCTGAAATATTTCTTCATAGTCTTCTAGTGATTCATCTAGCCCTTGGGTCATTTTAAATATTTCCTCCCTTGTATCTCTTGCTCTACAATAGTCCCTGTATTTGGTGTTGAATTCTTATTGTGTATGTCCCCATGTATTGATGCTACCTCCTTCTCAAACTCATGGATCAACATAAGGATACATCCTTGAGAGTAGAAGGAAAAAAATTGAACTTCTAATCGTCTGATGTATAATCATATGTCCTACATACTGGAACAAATTCAATCATGAAGGTTTCATAGTTCTCAAAATCCATTCCATGGAAATGTGGAAGAGAAATGGGGCTTCTATTTTTCATTTTAGCTTCCCCATTGTCTCCCTAATAGGAAATACTTAGACTGCCTATTTCTAGCCAGTGGGTAATGGAGGTTGTTCTCCTCCTATAGGCTCCTTGAAAATATTTTTTGGCTCACCTAAGAAGGCCACCATATCCCCTGTAGATAGAGTATAATTCCTGTAGTCAACACGTGAAGGCAGGATGTTTGAAGGAGTGGGGGTTTTAGGTAGAAATGTTTCTGAATTATCCCTATCTCTATGAGCCATGAAGTAATGATTTTTTATGATATGTTTTTAAATAGAAATGTTGATGCAACTTTTTGTTTGTTTTTTAAGGAAATGAATGGAAATGACTAAAATTAGAGAATAAAATAGTGCCTACTTTGACACCTCCTTGCGAATGACACCAAAAAGTGATGGCTCTCAATATTACAATAAGAATGTTGAAACTCCTTATGGTCTCAACTTTAATTATCAACTTGGGGTTCATACAAAATTAAGAGGTATCGATACTATATTTACACTAGGGAATATATTATACATAGGTTGATTTGATACAACTGAATGGAAGCTAAAAATGCACAGAGACCGTTTTGTTATCTAGGCTATAAGGAATGATCAGAAAATCAATGAAGAATAAAGAGACCTAATCTAGCTTCCAATAATGGAAACAACAGAAATCAATCCCTATTCTATCTGTAGAAAGAAAATGATAGAAGGTAACCCTAATCTGATTGAATAAAGGTAGATGAGAGGAATTAAACCTACTCTATTTTTTAGGAAATAAATATATATTAACCGCAAGAAAGTAAGTGATAATAATAGGCCTATGTTAACTACAAGAAAGAAAATAAACTCAATTTAGGAATCTTAGATAAAAATAAGTTTTATTATATGATGCATGATAAATCAATTTGCAGTTGAAAGAAGGCATCCACACAGTAAATCCTAACAAAAAGAAACTTTGCTAAAACTACTAGGGTAACGTTTTGTTGTCATTCCAAAAAACACTCTCCAAAATTTTTCCTACATTTGAATTTAGGAGCCTACAAAGGATCTATTGTTCCATGGTCACTTCATGGTTTGTTGATGCTTTGTTAATCAATCACATATTCTTCTCAGGTTCTAAGTGTCAAAGTCACTTTCTCACACATGCTTAATCCTTGATGAATTCACAAGCCAACCCATCTCTTCTGCAAGCTTAGACATGAATAGCATAGTCCTTAAGAGTAAGGCTTGCACAGTCTCTAGGAATATACCTTCCGCAATATTCAGTTAAAGTACTTGTGTAATCACTATTGATAGTGACTATGTAGTCCATAAGAACAATGAACTACGCAACCTATGTTGAAAGTCAATGTGAACTCTCCATTAGAATCCTCCCTCTCACTTTTGTTGAAAATGTACATCTATTTTAATGAGTTTTCACAATTATTTTTCTTTCACACCTTTTCCTTCATAAGTGTTACTTTAATTTCATGATTTTGGTTTTTGCTTGATTTCACTTTAACAAGTGTCATTTTCATGTTTTCTTATTGTCACAAGTGTCGCTTTTAACTAATTTCCTCTCTTGTTTGTGTTGCACCTTCACACGTCACTAGAGCCAACTCTAGTGCAATATTTTGAATTATATAGTCCTATTTATCATAATAATATGTGCTAGACACATTCCCACAACTTAGTGCACTTTCAGGTCAAACTATACACATGTCGTAACTTGTATTCTGAGTGTCCCAATTTTATGTTTCTATTGTCACACTTAGAAATAAGTGTCACTTTGTTGTTGTTTCCAAGTGTAATTGTTGATCATGAGTCTTTTGCATTCCCCTATCTTGTATTGATGGCATTCATGTGTGTGATCTGTGTTTGATCTCACTCAGAGGCTTTGCTCTCTCTTACTCTACAGGTCCCACACTTAGCCATTCTAGAGCACTTCTTGGTCCTCCTACCAAGTGCAAGTTGAGAAGGCATTAACCCACCCCCAGGTGATGATAATTGTCTATTCATGAACCTAATTGATGAAATATATTCCTCCCAGACTTGTGCACCGAGTCTTTCTTAAGGTCATCTCCTATGATTGCACATTGAGAATCTTCAAAGTATAACCACTTAACCCTTGTTGCTTGTATTCACTCATTGCACTAAGCCTTGATCAATTATGCCTTTCATAGTGCATAGAGCACCTCTAATTAAAAACAAGGACCTTCTTCACCCCCTTACAAAATCAAACTTAGCAATGCAAAGGTGTTGAAAAGTGTGCAACAAGAAATGCTAAATTTAGAATGTGCTAAAAATAGCATGTCTAAAAATAGCAGTTTGGCCAATGAGGTCATTGGCCACATTGGGTGAGAGGTGAAATTGCTAAAAATAGAAAGTTCTAAAAATAGCATTTATGGGTCCCTTCCTATTTATAGTAGTCCCTAGTCTATCTATAGGAAGTAAAATTAATTTTGGTCTTAACAGCAGTTGGAAATATGAATTAATTAATTCAGTTGAGTTAATTAGTTAAGGAAATTCGAATTTGAAGTCTTTGTGAGCATGCACATGAGTTGTCTCACTGATTGAGGAATTTATCCTTAATTTCTTCCATTGATTGAGGGAATAAGTATGAGTTCTATAATGAGAGAATCAGTTGACTCAGTTCTAACTAGTCAAGTCCAGTTAGATTATTTTAACAAGTTGTTAAAATAATAAAATATAGTTTGTTAATGCTTGCATGCATGTGACAACTATTATTTTAGATAACTAAGAATTCACTTATGGATAACTATTGCATGTCAGTTCTGTCAGAAACCCAGTTGATACCATATGTGGGACAATGTATTATTAGATGCTTGACTATTTCTAGTAAGTGGTTTTTGCATGCATGAGGAACTAGTGTCCTCAACGATTGTGTAGTTGGACCATAGATTGACTTGGTATGATTGGAATTAATTGCATATGCTTTTGATATTATTTCCTAAGCAAATTGCGCAAGGAAATAGGGACTGGACCATAGGTAAAGCCTTTATATACAGGGCTTGGTTGGTTCATGAGATATCTTCATATCTTCATAGTTCATTGAGAACTGAATAGCTTGAGAGCTGATTCTTTTTGTATTGTGAAGAGGATTTCCACTTAATTGATAATACATGGTTGGGGTTTTATGTTGGTGCTTTCCCCTAGATATATCTTGTGTTATGTGTGATTATTTCTCTTGATCAGTTATGCATGTTTCTACTTGATGTTGCTCATGAATTTGATTATGCTTCCACTTAATGTTTCGTAGAAGTAGAACAAGTATTATGCTTTAGGAGATTGCATATATTGGTTTGCTTTAAAGGTGAAATTTCTACAAAAGGGCCTCCTTCTTTCACAGTGCAATGAGAACCCTCTTGGAAAAGTGACTTGACCTTTGGATGCCTATCTGAGCTAGCTATACAATATCCATTCCTATTGAGCCTCCCTCGATCCATGGCATAGTCTTAGGGGAAAAATAGTCCATGTCTAAGCCACTATAACACTCACTTGCACAAATATAAGAGCCTTTCCTTCAAGAATTGCACATTGCACACTTCCAATGTCTAGTCTACCTCCTCTACTGACTGGAATCCCTCACTGCACCATGCCTTTCTTTGTCTTCTCCCCCTCTACACATTATTTAGTTCTAGTCCTCAACGAGACCCTCCCTTAGTCACTGTGAATCAAAATTGTGTAGTTGTTGTCTTCCTCTCCCATGAACCCTACGCACTGCATAGTTTTAGTCAGCAAGCTCATCACGATGTCTCTTGCACTTTCCCGCTGCACTGGAACCTAAAGATCCCCTCCTCATAGTGCATTGTGCAGTTGTAGCTGAAAGTGGCACCTTCCCTCAACTATTGTTTATCTCAACGATGCAGTCCGCATCAAGCCCTTCCTTCGCAGTCCTTTCACAAGTCAATCACAAGAAGCTTCTTCCATGAGAAAAGTAGGGCTAAGATTAATGATTTTTAGCTCTTTTTAGACTGATATTTCCTTGTCATATGTAAAATTCATTGGAAAGTGTACCACCTCAATAGGGAAAGGTGATGATCAAGTAAGATATCAAGGGTAAAGAATAAAAAATCACTTGGAGAGAAGAAGCATAGAGAAAAACCATCATGAAGACATAAAGAGATCCTAGACCATGACAAAATATTGACATTTCATGATGACTCAAAAGGATCCAACATTGTTCCAAGACCCTTTGGAGGGTGAAGATGAGGTATAAGGACATATCTATCATCAAGAATGCAAGACATAGTAGCAAGGATATCAGCTTGGCATTGCCACATCTTCATGAAGTTCCATGCCATCATTGTCAAGTCATGGGTTATACAAGTGCCATCACAATCTTATATGTGTTAATGTGTCTTGCCACGTGATGTGGAATGTAATGATGTATTTACAAGAAAATGAAAAATGTAAATGTGTGTATGTGCAAGAGTCACTTATGGAATATGAAAAGTCACATGTGGACCAAAGATTCAATAGAAGTTGAAAGGTCACTTAGGGAGTCCAAGAGTCATGAGGAAAGCTTAAGATTCATAGGGGATATGAACGGTCAATTATGATGATTTTTGATTCTGCTGCTATCATTTTTTCCCTTCCTACCTATTTCAATCGAGAATCCAAATCCATAAACAAAGTATTTTTGTGAGCCTCCTCCAGCTTTGGTATGTTAGCCTTTTTTCCATCCTCTGATTCTTGCTAGGTGATAAATTCAGAAACCCTTTTATGGATTTCTTCGTACTCAAGCCTCATATCAATTATTTGGTTTGTCAATTTATCACTGGTTTCATAATAAGGATTTATTTGTGAAATCTTTTGGAAGAATACTTCCTCTTGTTGCATTAATAGGGAATTGAGGCTGACTACTTATTTAATGAATTCGTCAATTTGTGGGTTGTCTTTGAATTTATCTATCATGGCTTGTATTTTCGAATCCTTTTCTGCTAAGCTGGCCTAGTGCTTCATCCTCATCTGCTCAAATTCTCTTTGAAGTTGGGCTACCTGTAATTCTGCTTGCTGATTAGTTTTTTCTTGGGCTAATTATTGTTCTAGCAGCAAAATTTTTTGTTCCTTTTCCTTCAACAACATTTGGACTTATGTTGCCTTGTCGATGGTGGCTATGACATAAGCTCCTGTGAACTGCAATAGCTTAGTGAGATTCTTTGATGGGACGATAGGCGTGTCCTTCCACACAATATCCATTGGTTCATTTTCTGGAGTCGTAACAACAATGTTGTCTAGTTTCCTTTTCTTCCTTTGTCTTTTCACTATAGCCTTGCTGGTAGGAATGTAGAATATATGTAATGGAGGTATTTTGTCAATTCTTAAGAAAATTTCGGAAGTAGGAATAGCAAGAATAACCTCAATGTACTGGGTACTTGTAGCTTCTTCCCCTATTGTTTCTAGATTTGCTTTATGGTGGGTTTACTTGTGAGTTTGTAGTTCAGATTTTTTCTCAAGGTTTGTGTCTGTATGGAACTTTTTTTGAACTGCTCCCATTCTTATTCCAGGTCAATGATTGGAGCTTTTCCTGTTTGTGTTGAAGTAGAAGCAACCCCTACTTCCAGTTGTGTCTTTCTCAAACTCTTTATTTGTGTTTCCTCCCCCATTTTGAGTTTTTCGCTCTCAGTGCTTTGGCTCATGAGTTGACTTCTCTTGGGTTTCTTCTTCATAATTTTCTTTGGAACTTCCATCCAAGCTTGTGCTATGAGTAGGCTCTCTTATTTGTTCAATCTATAGTAGGTCTAAAGGGACCTTTAATAGTCTCTTATTTCTGTACACATGGAAAGCATTAATATCTTCCAGGGTCAACAATAGTGATGCCATATGTAGAACTTGTGAAAAAAATTCTGCTTGTAGGAAGAGGTCATCGAAGGCATCCTCTTCATGGGTGAATTGTTTGACTTTTACCATAGTAGTAAATTCCTTAACAATGCCATTTGGGTCGTATTGCCTTCCTGGAACTGTAGCCAATTTCAGAGACATAATAATCTTTGCTTCCTTTAATGCATGTCCATAATCGTGTAGTGCAAAAGCACCACATTGTAATGGGAAGGTCAACCAAATGGCTTTCTTCTGCTCTTTCAGTCCTCTGGTTAAGCCACCTTCCCCTGTAGTCTGGTAGGCTATTTCTCTGGCCAAAATTTTGTCGGGGACATAATATGGGAGGACATGTGGAGAAGAAATGCTCCCAAAAACTCTAATATAGGTGAATGTCTCTTCCCCAAACCATCTGGCTACTGGCAAGATATCTACTTTGGCCTCTTGAGAAAACCTAGGGGTTGTTTTATCAAAAACTACTTTATGAATAGGAAACATAACACCTTGACATATTTTATAAAAATGGGGGTGGAATTGGGATTCCCACAAAATTTTATGGTATATATGGATGGGAAGCGGGTTCTATACAGTCCATTTCCATCCCATATTCGGAAACTGAGAACTAAAACAAATTGCATCCATAACAAAAGCACTCATAAAGAAAGGGGGAAAAATCCTTAAAGAATGACTTCTTTTCCTTCTATATTCCACAATGGTCTTTTCCAAATTGTCTGATAAAATTTGAGCCTAGTTCATAATCATTGCATTAACTACTACATCTATTAACAGGAGCCATTCCATGGAAAATTTGGTGCTATCGGGTCTATTGAATAACCTACATATCATTGCTGCTGCGAAACTATGAGGGGGGGGAATGGATGCCATTGAGTACATACCAGTTTTATCTCGTTTGAGTTTGCCTCCGCTTGATCTCCAGGTCTGCATAACATCTAATGGGTCCTCGTTTTCTTTAGCGAATTGCTCAAGGAACTGTTTGTTTTAGAGCTTTTGAGGCTCTAGTAACTGGTACATTAGTGGTAGGTTGTCTAGTGAGAAAGACCCCATGACCTGTTGCCTTTTATTCTTGAAGGTTATGTCTGAGATGTCTACCTCATCAATTACCCATTTGACCATATCCGTGTATGGTATTATCTTTGGTCTCGCAGCTATTCGGTGCAGGAATGAACATGTTGTTTCGAAATAGGAGGTCTCAGATGACTCCTGAGCATCAGTTGTGGCCTTTGTTACCAGTGGCCTGGGCTGCTCTTCCTCTAACAAGTTATACATGGCCTCCCATGTCATGGTTCCTTTGTCCTTATTGCATGTGGTATCAGAGAAAAGCAATACCATGTCTGATTTCTTAGATGCAATCACCTTTCCCTTCTTCGCCATTATTCCTAACAATGTTTTATGTCGAAGTTTCCTGAAATGGAGAAAATCAAAGTTATCAAATAAACACAAGCAAGAATGACTGAGAATTAAATGATACAATTAACTTCAAAAGGTGACAAGAAAGTATATTTTATTCAAAATACAAATGAAAAGATATCGTATCACGTCGAGCCGCTCTTAACATAAATTCCATTAAACTTATTAACTACCCACTAAGGTCTCTTATCATTGCCTTTATTACTCATTAAACTACCGCATCACAAATGGGAAGGGAAAATAATTAATTTGGTGGGTTTAAACTGTGAAAATGTTAATTTTGTGATTACAATAAGATTATCGCAATATCACAAATCGTACTATTGCATTTTTGGTTGTGTATTTTTCCATAGTTGTTTAGAATTCTACGGGATGTGAGATGAGCGGCACATTCTTTATCGTTTAGAGTGTACTTTTCCTAAATGAATAATTACTTCATAAAGTTCTTTTTTCTAAGTGTCGGACTTAACTTATAGTTTATAATATTTGTTTTTATCGGGTCCGGTTCTATCGCACTTCGCAAACTCTTGCAGTTCATAAGATTGACTTTTAAGTAAAGTTCCACAATGCGATAAGTATTGGCTCGCTCTACTGCAATATGACATTTTTCATATTACGAAATGCTTTGTGAGTTGCCTCTTTTGTGAAAGCCAATATGTGATTGTGATAAGCACTTCATTTTACAATGAATACCTTAAGTCTTAGCTTTGAATGAAAAGTCTAATAATATCCTAAGTTAAATGTGGTGATCCCTTCCATCACAATTCACGGATTTTGGTTGTTAATTAACCTTTGACACGCTTGGTCCAACGATATGAAAAAAAGTCGATAATTGCTAGTCTTAAAGGGATTTGACTTGATATCTTGATTTATTTCTAAAAATTTAAAAGAAAGTGTCTAAGTGCTAAATTTTTCTTGGAGGGTTTTTAATAAAGGGTCCCCAATTATTAATATAATATTAACTATTAAATCAATAAATGGGGTGGGGCGGGGGGGGGGGGGGGGGTGGGGTGGGTGGGGGGGTTTGTTGAATAGCACAACAGGATGACAACACTCGACATGATCTATGGACTAGTAAAAAACCATCTCTTAAATGTCTAAGGGTATTTATATATGATTCTTATGTACACATTTCAAAGGAATATAGGAGTAAGTTGGATAATAAAGATGAGAAGTGTATCTATGTTGACTATAAAAATGGTTTGGAAGGTTATAAGCTTTGGAACCCAAAAACTATGAAGGTTGTATGTGGTATTTAGAGAAATAAAAGATTGTGAAATAGGAATTATTACTAAGAAATAAAAACAAGAGAAGGTAGAGTTTCAATTGAAGGATGGTAACTTAGACACTACAGAAGAATAGGAATAAAAAGAAGAAGAAGAACCACATACTCTAGTATTAAGGAGATCAACTTGAGAAAGAAGGAAACTAGAAAGGTATACTCCACCAAATTTACATTTTAATTTTTCTATGTTTATTACTAATGATGATCCTAGAACAATTAGGTAGGAAGTGGATTTACAAGATGGAAAACTATGGAAAAAGGACAGGCTCGAATAAAAGAAAAATCTAGACAAGAATGAATCTTGGGATCTAGTGAAGTTTCCAGCTGGAAGAAATCTTATGGAAAATAACTAAGTGTTTAAGAAGAAGTTGAATGCAAAAGGCAAAGTGGAGAAACACAAAGCTCAATTTCTAGCAAAAGGTTATTCCTAGGTAGAGGGAATTGCCTTTGGTGATATTTTTTCTGCTATTGCCAAGTTAACTTCCATTATATTTCTTTTATATATTGTGTTTACTTTTGTTTTGAAGTAGAATATATGGATGCGAATACAACATTCATACATGTGGATTTAGAAGAAGAAATTTACATGAAGCAACCATAAGTATTTGTAGTGAAGGGAAATATAGAGATGGTATGCTGGACAAAAAGGTCCTTGTATGGGTTAAAGATATCACCAAGGATGTGGTATAAAAAAATTGATACTTATATATTGTGAATTGGCTTCACAAGAAGAAAAGTAAATCATTATGTATTTTAAACTACTTTGTGATCATCTTGTTCATTTGGTCTTGTATGTGGATTATGTGTTTCTAATTAGAAATGGAAAGGAAATCATCTAGGATATTAAAACTCAATTGCCCTATAAATTTGATGTGAGTGGTATCAAAAATTGATACTTATATATTGTGGATTGGCTTCACAAGAAGAAAAGTAAATCATTATGTATTTTAAACTACCTTTTGATCATCTTGTTTATTTAGTCTTGTATGTGGATTATATGTTTCTAATAAGAAATGGCAAGGAAATAATCTAGGATATTAAAACTCAATTGTCCTATAAATTTGATGTGAAGGATATTGGTTCAACAAGTTCCATTTTGGGGTTTGAAATTAAAAGAGACTAATAAAATAGAGAGCTCTACTTAAATCGGGGGAATGATGTTGAGACAATATTGTAGAGAAATGTAAACTAATAAGGGTATCTATACTTGTAGTTGTAAATATATTTCTAAATTAGTGTCCCAAGACACAGAAAGAGGAAGATTACATGTCCTTTTTTCATATGTTAGTAAAGTTGGCAATTTGATATATGTAATGGATTTTACTGGACTAGACATTACACATGTAATGTGAAAATTTAGTTGTTATATGTCAAAACTATGGAATTATCATTGGAAAACAATATAAAAGGTTTTTAGGTATTTGTGTGGTACTACTAGTTATGGATTATGATACCATAGAAGACCAGGATCAAAAAGAGTGTTGGGCATACATGGATTTATTGATGCAAACTAGGCTGAAGGCCTGGATTACAAAATATATATAAGTGGGTATATGCTTATCCTATATGAAGGACACATGGGTTAGATAAGTAAGGTATAGTCTATAGTGGAACCCTCAATTATAGAAGCTTAATACATGACAACCACTTACTCAAGCAAGGAAGTGATATGGTCATAGATATTATGTTCATGCACTGAGTTCCTAAAGCAAGATATAATTATATATTGTAAAGTTTAGAGTGTAATATCCATAGTGAATAACCATTCTTATCATTCTAGGACAAAGAATATTGATGTTTAGTATCACTTTGTGAGAGATATTATTGAAGACAAGAAGATACTATTAGTGAGGGTGGAAACTTTGAATATTTTTTTTAGATTCATTAACAAAATATATGAGCACTAGGAATTTCTCTTAGCATAGAGAAATAATGAATATTACTACCTTGTATTATAGATCATGTACTGTTGTGATCCCCTATATTCAAAGAAAACAAGATGTGGGAGAATGCTGACTATGATGCTTATTGAATGATTATCCCTATGTGTGATTCATTATGTAGGGCATAGTAGGGGAGTTATATGGAGGATAGTATCCCCCCCTCATGAGGGTTTTAGGAAAATTCCCTCAAAAAAATTGGGTGGTTTTTCTCATCTATTTTGTTTTTCTTTTTTACACACAATTTTCTCTTTTAGTGATTTTATGGAGCATGGTGTTTTAGCCCATGGTTTTGTAAATATGCTTAAGGAAATATGGTTGTATTCTAATTTATGGTTAGTGGATTGTAATTTTATGGATGTTATGGGATATAATATTGTATTGTAAAAGTTTAAAGAGAGAATATATTGAATACTCTTTCTGGTTTTCCTAGTTTGGGTTTTCAAGGCAAAGTTCTATTGTAATGTGTGTACCAATACATAATTTTTTTATTAAACATATTTTTGCAATAATTATATATATGGGGTTAAAACCAACACATCTTGCATGGAAGCACCTACTATAAATTGGTCACTTTCTAAAAAGTTAAATTATATAAATAAAATTCCTCCTAAATAGTAAAATGTGCATGTACTCTAGCACCCCCTTAAGGCATAAATAAGGTGTGTACAATAAATGGGTCTTGATAATATGCAACCATGTAACATACCCATGTAGAAACCAATTATGACAAAGGTGAGGTAAAATGGGAAAACCTAGTGGGATGAAACTACCCCTCCCTAGCTCAAAATATAATGTCAATAAAAGAAAATGATAAAAAAAATTAGCAGTTATGTAGTTGTGTCCTTGACTCGAAGAGGTCTCACACAACTACAAGCTTGTGCATGTTGAAGGTCATTGTGAAGATGTCTACAACTTGATTTATAGAAGGAAAATAGTGCATATTGATGACCCCATCATAAATTTGGCATCTAATGAAGTGCATGTGTATTAGAGGATGTGCATGAATTTCATTTGTTGTCATATTTATCAAGTATATCCACTTGCACAAAACAAGTTTAGGATTGGGTGGAAGAGGAACCAATCCCAAGTGTTGTTCTCAATGAGGGAATAATATTCCCTATTCATAGTTTCCTCCCAATAAAGGTTTCCTTCAACCTAGGTTTAGGCCTAAGGATTAGATTCAAGAACCATATAATAATGAATGAAAAATAATGTCTTTGTAGTAGTGAGAGGTTGTGTAGGGCCCATAAATTGGGATCTAGTTTATTGTGGATTAGAAATATCACCCACTAGATCATTTAATATAGAGTTTTTTTGCCCATCGTGGTCTGCAATATCATCCTCATAAATATCTAAACTTGAATTTCAAATATAATGAAAAATATAATCTGAAGAGTATGAAGAATCATCTCTGAGATTTCCAACAAGAAGCGGTGGAGAAGAAGCAGTAGGTTCTTGGAATGGATGCAAGTGGCCTTCTTCCATTTTGACACTTATGTCTCTGTTTTCATTTGCATGTGTTATAATAATCATAAAATTATATTCAGGAACAAAATGAGAAAAATTATATAACATGAAATGATGATCCACCTTCCCAATAGAATGTTTGTAACCATATGACATCTTAGATATAACCATTAAATCTAGAGTGACTTCTACTTTCTATTTACCTATCCATACATTTGTGATTATACATATTAAGAATAGATTCATTGATAGCTTTGGAAAATGTTAAACATTTTAGAAAAATCCATTATCTAGATCCATCCTAAAATATCCATATACTTTCACAAAAGTTTCATTTCTCATTAGCATAGGAGGACCAGCACAAGGTTCCAAAAAAGAAAAAAGTAGATTTTGAAGCATACATATGATGGGAGTCTCTAAAATATAACATTTTTGTATTAGGTGAGGAAGTAATAGAAATCAAGGCATGGAAATTACCTTTATCTTTCGGTGACTTATATTTGGTGTTATTCTTGGCATTGTCTAACATGAAAACTTCATGACGATGTTGCTAAAGAGTTTGTGCCATTAACTTGATAGTTGTATTCATGCATGAACTCTCTAGATGGAATTCTCTATTATAATATCTATAATTATTTTCTCTTCTTTTTTGACATTATTTCTTTGGAGTTAGAAGACTTCTCAATTGATTTGTGATTTATCTGTATTTGTGATCAGGGATCATTCTTTATTTTTAATTTATTTTCTTTTTTTTCTTGTTTATATTTCTTCATTTACTGTAAGTGCATGGGATTTATAATTATTGAGCACACCCATCTTTATGAACTTATCTTTTTCCTATATGAGTATTTCAACAAGGTCATCCAAAGAAGGAATTTCCCAATGTTTTTCCGATGATTTCTTAGTAATATGAAAGGACGAAAGAAAGACTCGGGACTCAAGACCTAGATTTGAAAATGATAGAGAGGATTATTTACTCCTCTTTTCTTATTAACTCCACATGCCTTGACTTGTTGTAGCAAATATTTGAACTTTTTGAAGAAGTCTTGTATGGTGTCAAAACAACTTGGGTTTAATGAGATAAATTTATTCTCTAACTAGTTTCCTCTTAGTTCATCCTATTTCCTAAACAAACCCTTTTATGTGTTCCAAACATGATTAGGTGTGAAATGAATCTATTTGGAAGGGTAGATCTAAATTGATAAGAATGGTATCCCATCAAGTCCTATTAAAATAATTTTCTTCACAACTACAAAGTTAGGATAAGATTCAGTTCCCATAGTAAAATTATAGAGTTATTAACTTATATGTAGAAGTTCAATATTGGGCTTCCATTCAAAATGAATGAATGAAGTCAAGATCACTCATATGGGCTAATATATTCTCTATATGCACTTCAATCATTTCTCACTTGTAATCAAATATATGTGTTTATCCCTACAAGCTTCTCCCATCCCTACTACCATGTAATAATTTTTAGATCACAAACACATGAGAATTTAGTTCTGAATAAGAAACAATGCTATAAATTGTAAGTTTTAGATAAAATATAAAGAAGAAAAATCAGAGACCAATATTGAGATGAAAGAGACTAACTCAACTTGTTTGTCAAAGAAACTAACTCAAATTATTTGTATTACATTGAATAATTGAGATACACATATAGAAGTCCCCAAGGAGAGGAATTACACATTAGTTGAGGTTCCTTAGTGCATGCACGTGTAAGACCAAAAATAACTACTCCTTAGTGTTAGTTAACTAAACATAAATGGAGTTAGCCAGCCAAAGCTGGAGTTAGAGCCATAGATACAGTTGGCCATGGTTGGAGTTAGCAAAATATAAGTAAGAATTCAAGTAAGAATTCATGCATGTAACTTTGAACTCCAGAAATAGAACCAGTCTCCAAAAATAGCATTGGAGTCTCAAGAAGTAGTAGTTTCAAAGAACATAACTAAATTCCTAGCATAGAATTAGAGACCCAAAGGGAAGTGTGCACTTATTTAGGAGGAAAATATAAATAAGAAAGTACGATCTTGATGCCATGTCACTGCCACATGTCATCTTCCATGGAAATCCTTCTAAAAATAAGATTTCTATAAATAATAATCCTCCTAAATAATAAGAGAATGTTCATGCACTCCAACACAAGGTGCTCTGTATCGCTGCGTAAAAATTCATGTACATGACAAAAAGTTTTTTTAAGTTGCAACATATCACCATCCAAAGATTTCATTGGTGTGACAAACAAATTTTAGTGGTGCAATACATCAAAGAATCAAATTTTCTCAAAAGTTGTGATTTATTTGTACAAGTGGGAACATGTCATGATAGCCTCTAATGTGTTGTTGTACAATGCTATGTAGGGTCACATTCCATGTAAGCATGATTACATCATCACGTGAAGAAGGCCAAGGTCATTCACAGTGTTGGGTGTGGAGCCTGATTATCTTCTGTATTCAAAGGATTCAGCCAGATGTATACTCGAGGAAGATTGTACACCCCTCCACGCGGGGGGGGTGTAGGGGGGACTTGTCCACCCCGTGGGGGTTTGGGGGGGTGATCCCCCCCCGACTGGGGGGTTCGAGGGCTAGTGGTCCCCCGGTGGGGGTTTGGGGGCAGTGCCGCCGAAGCTAAAAATAGATGTAAATTTGCCTTGTAAAAGTCTAGTAATTTCTAGTCAATTTGGGCCGTTCATTAGGCAGATGATCTGATGGTAGAAGTTATGTTTAGTTTAGGGTTTTTTGCCCTAGAAGGCAAACCCTCACTATATATGAGGGAATTGTATTGCGTTTATGTAGATATGTATTCTGAGTGAAGAAGGGAGAGGAGATTGAGAGCGAATAGGGTGTTACAATGGATCTGCTGTAGGTTGTATCTCTTCAGTTTGTTGGATAATATAATAAAACTTGTTGGGGTCACAATTGTCGTTACACCAAGACCTGCAGATGTTAGTAAACAGATACATCGCTAGTGTTAACAAACTGAAGAGATACAACCTACAAGAGATCCGTTGTAACACCCTCTTTGCTCTCAATCTCCTCTCTCTTCCTCACTCAGAATATAGATCTACATAGACGCAATATGATTCCCTCATATATAGTGAGGGATTGCCTTCTAGGGCAAAAAACCCTAAACTAAACATAACTTATACCATTAGATCATCAGCCTAATGAATGGCCCAGATTGACTAGAAATTACTAGACCTTTTCAAGGAAATTTTGCATCTATTTTTAGCTTTGGGGGCACTGCCCCTGAACCCCCGCTGGGGGACTGCTGGCCCCCAGACACCCTAGCTGGGGGGAATCGGCCCCCCCCGAACCCCCGTGAGGGGGACAAGTCCCCCCCACGTGGAAGGGTGTACAATCTTCCTGGGGTATACATCCGACTGAAACCTTTGAATACAAAAGATAATTAGGCTCCACACCCAACAATCTCCCACTTAGAGACTGATTATAGCAACTCCACCACTGCTTCATATGCTAGACAATGGCTCCACTTTGGACTTGGTTGTTTCTCATATTCTTCATCATACTTGAAGACCAATTGAAACTGAGTAGATTCTTAGTTTCTCCCTGGTTACAACTTTTGTTAACATATCTGCAGGATTCTGGCTAGTGTGTATCTTTTTCAACTTCAACTGTCCATCTTCCAATGCTGACCATATGAAATGGTACTTGAGTTTTATATCTTAGTCTTGGAATGAAATGCAGAGTTCTTTGCAAGATGTATGGCACTCTGGTTTTCACTGTATAAACTACCCAACTCCTGCTTCTTACCCAATTCATCCAGAAACCTTTGTAACCAAATCATTTCTTTACTAGCCTCTATAGCAGCAACATACTCTACTTCTGTTGTTGAAAGTGCAACAACACTTTGGATTTTTGAAACCCAACTGACTGTTGTTCCACCTACAGTAAATACATAGCCTGTAGTGCTCCTCTTGTTATCTCTGTCACCTACCATATCTGCATCAAAATATCCCGGTAGAGAAATGTTTGAACCACCAAAGCATAATGCTTGATTTGTGGTACCTCTCAAATACCTGAGAATCCACTTCACCACCATCCAATGTTCTTTTCCTGGATTGTTCATGTACCTGCTTACAACTCCCACTGCATGTGCAATATCAAGCCTTGTGCAAACCATTGCATACATTAAGCTTCCAACTGTTGATGCACATGGAACTTTAGACATATGAGCCATTTCTTCCTAAGTCTTGGGACAGACCTCCTTACTTAATTTGAAATAGCTATCCAAAGGTTTACTAACTAGTTTTGCATTCTGCATATTAAACCTTTTCAACACCTTTTCTATGTACTCACTTTTAGACAATGTTAATTTGTGATTCTTCCTGTCTCTAGTTATTCTCATACCAAGGATTTGTTTTGCAGCACCCAAATCCTTCATTGCAAATGATTTTGCCAATTTCCTTTTGAGCACATTTATTTCCTGCATGTTAGAACCTGCAACAAGCATGTCATCTACATACAATAACAATATAATATAGTTGCCATCATTTTTCCTTTTGAGATAAACACAATGATTAGAGTGACATCTAGTATAACCTTGTTCAGACATAAACCTGTCAAATTTTAGATACCATTGCCTTGGAGCCCGTTTTAAGCCATACAAGCTCTTCTTCAAACCTGCACACTAGTTTCTCCTTCCCTTTTACCTCATATCCTTGTGGCTGTTGCATACATATCTCTTCCTCCAAATCCTCATGGAGAAAGGTTGTCTTTACATCTAACTGCTCAAGATGCAAATCTTCAGTTGCTACTAGACTTAGAATAGTTCTGATTGAAGTAATTTTCACAATAGGAGAAAATATCTCATCAAATTCTATACCCTTTTTTTGTTCAAATCCTTGCACCACAAGTCTAGCTTTATACCTTTTTCTACCTCCATCTTCTTCCTTCAACTTGTAAACCCATTTATTCTGCAATGTTGTTGTACTTGTAGGCAACTTAACTAAGTCCCAATTCTGGTTATGTGCTAACGAGTCCATCTCTTATTTCATGGCTTGCTCCCACTTCTTCCTGATTTCTACCTACACTGGTTCTTCATAACATTCTGGTTCACCAGAATCAGTCAACAATACATAATATAATGAAGGAGAGTATCGTTCAGGGGGTCTACTTATCCTATTAGATCTTCTAACACCACTTTCAGGTGTTTGAAGTGCTTGTTGCTATTGTGGTTGTTGTTCTAGCTATTGATCACTATGATTTTTAGGCACCATCACTTTTCTTGTGATATCGTCAAGCACTATGTATTCTCTGTTTTCTTTTTCCTGTTTCTTTTCCTACAGCTGATCCTTATACAAAACTTTTTCATTGAATATGACATCTCTGCTCCTAATGATTTTGAGTTTTTCATAATCATAAAAGCGATAAACAAAATCATTAACACCATATCCAATAAAGGTACATTTCTTTGATTTTTCCTCAAGATTTGTTATATTTTCTTTGTTAATGTGGACAAAGGCTTCATAACCAAAAGTCTTTAAAAAAGAGTAGTTTACCTTTTTACCTGTCCATGCCTCCTCTCGAATACCACCATCCAGGGAACTTGAAGGCCCTCTGTTTATTAGATAAACAACAGTACCTACAGCATCTGCCCAAAATTGTAAAGGCAATCCTGCATGCAATCTCATGCACCTTGCATGCTCCATGATTGTCCTATTCATCCTTTTTGACACGCCATTTTCTTGTGGTGTTCCTGGAACTATCTTCTCTCTATGAATTCCATTCTCTAAATAGTACCTATCAAACTCTTTGCTGCAATATTCACCTCCATTGTCTGATCTGAGACACTTCAACCTTTTTCCTATCTCATTTTCAACCAAAGCTTTCCATTTCTTGAAAGTATCAAATACGTTAGATTTATTTCGAATACAATAAGGACAGGTTTTTCTAGTTGCATCATCAATAAAAGTAACATAATAACGAGAGCCACCAAGAGGTGATACTTGAGTAGGTCCCCATACATCTGTATGCACAAGCTCTAATTTTTCGCTCTTCTTTTCTTTCCCAACTCTAAGGAATCTAACTCTCTTATGTTTTCCATAAACACAATTCTCACAGAATTTTAAATCAACATGCTTCAAACCTGGCAACAAATTTCTCGAGTGAAGAATCTGCATCCCCTTCTCACTCATGTGCCCAAGCCTATGATGCCACAATGCCGTATCTTCTCCTGTAGAGGTTAAAGTGTTAACAGAATTAGAAATACCATTGCATAAATACAATGTACCGACCTTTCCTCCTTTCGCTATTAACAGGGACCCTTTAGTGACCTTCCAGGTTTTATCTGTGAAAGTAGTTACATAACCTTCACCTCTCAACTACCCTATTGAAATCAATTTTTTCTTCAGATTTGGAACATGCCTTACCTCCTTCAATAGCCATTGATTTCCATTCTACCATTTTATGAAAAATGTACCCATTCCAATGATTTTACAGGGTTTATCATCACCCAATCGAACCTGTCCAAAATCTCCTTCAACATAATCATGAAAATGTTTCTTATCAGGTGTGGTATGGAATGAGGCCCCTGAATCTACCACCCAGGCATCAATAATATTTTCTAATGAAAGAATCAGAGCATCTTGCAACACATCAGTTGTTACATTCGCTTCATGATTAGTTTCTTGCTGCATGTCTCCTTTTTTTCCCTTCAGAGACTTGCAATCTTTCTTCAGGTGTCCTTTCTTCCCGCATTTCCAGCACATTATCCCCGATCTGGACTTGGAGCTGCCTTTTCTTGATTTACTGCGATATCATGGGCTCTTTCCTCTTTCCATTTTTCTTCCCCTAGTATTTGTAGTCAAAGCATTACCTGATGTCTCACCGAAGCTTTTCCGTCGCATTTCCTCGCTAAGGATTGCACCAACAACATCATCAAACTTTAAAGTACTAGATCCAGAGACAGAGTTACTAATGTCCATAACTTAAACATTCCAACTTTCTGGCAATGAGCACAGAAATAACAGAGCCCTAACTTCATCATCAAAATTTACCCCTACAGAACTTAACTAACTTGTAATTGTATTAAAATCATTTAAATGGTCTACAATAGATCCACCTTGTTGTGCTACCTGTTAATGGCGGTGTTGATCCAACGCTCTCGTGTGTTTCATGGCATGTGCTTAATGCTCCCGTGTGTTTCGTGGCAAGTGCTTAACACTAGCGATGTATCTGTTTACTAACATCTGCAGGTTTTGGTGTAACGACAATTGTGACTCCAAAAAATGGTATGAGAGCCAAAGGTTTTGAGTTCGAAACACACCTGACTCGTGTTGAGGGGGGAGATTGTTGTGCTCCCCATTAATGGTTGTGTTGATCCAACGCTCTCGTGTGTTTCGTGGCATGTGCTTAACGCTCCCATGTGTTTCGTGGCATGTGCTTAACATTAGCGAAGTATCTGTTTACTAACACCTGTGGGTTTTGGTGTAACGGTAATTGTGACTCCAACACACAGGCCATAAATTTTTGCTTCAAATTCAGAATTGAGAAATAGATAGTTATTGGAAAGCTCTTAATGAATAGAATGTGCCCATGAGCTCAAAATTTGCTCCACAATTGTGTCAAAAGAGATCATTTAGTAGTAAACTTCATTACCCCACCTTCATAATGGTATTTAGGGGGTTAGATATGTGTTAAGCATTACTCTAATTTAGATACCATGAGATACTATAATAATCCTAATTGACAACTTTGACCATGGGGGAAAATACATAAAGCAATAAATATAAAAACATCACTCATAACATTTTTTCAATGTAATGGACATAGAGGCATTCCAATTAGAGGAACCATTTCAAATAAATGTTTGGGTTTATGTTGGCCTCAACTTTATAGTAACAATTTAAAAAAGAAAAATCATATTAGAAATGAGTATTAGGAAATTAAATATTAATCAAAACACCAAAACAAAAACAAAGTATAAAAAAAATTATTTAAATTAAAACACTTTAAAGTAAATAACTAAATTTATATATATCCAATTTTACTTCAAACAATTTTCATTATTAAAACTAAAATAGTTTCATTCTAACTCTGGTCTATCAAGCTTTAGAGATGCAAACTTTTATTTAAGTTTTCATTAGTTTGTTTTAATTTTTTTAATTAAGTTTTACATTGGTTTGTTTTAATTTTTTTAATTTTAATTTTATCTTTATATATATATATATGTAATTTGATCTTGCCAAAATATTTACATAACATTACAACTTCTCATCTATATTGAATTAGAGAGTGCCTCTAGCCACAAACATGTTAACAAAAATATTTAAAACTTGACCATATCACATGTATACTAAGCTTTTCTAACAACAAAAATTACACAATATATATGTATAGAAAAAACAATTATCTATATATATATATATGTGTGTGTGTGTGTGTGTGTGTGTGCGTGTGTGGGTGGGCGGGGGAGAGGGGAGGGCGGAGAGGTAAACTTATTTTATATTGCAAAATTGGGCAAATCATTTTTATAAAGATCCCTTTGGGTTGATCTCCTTGAAATTTCTGGTGGATGTAGTGGTCACTTAATGTTCGTGTATATATATATATATATATATATATATATATATATATATGAGTGATGGTTCAGGGACACTGAGTAACCGCTACATCCATGATATATATATATATATATATATATATGAGTGATGGTTCAGGGACACTGAGTAACCGCTACATCCACGATATATATATATGGGTGGTTCACAAACACTGAGTGACCACTACATCCACTACATCCACGATATATATATATGGGTGGTTCACAAACACTGAGTGACCACTACATCCACGTGAAAATCCAAGTAGATCAACCCAAAGGGATCTTTATAAAATGATTTGTCCAAATTTTACAGTATAAAATTATTTTGCCTCAGAAGAATATATATAAAATCATTATAAATTTGATTAATTTTACAATATTTTTAAGCTTCAAGATAATTTTCCATTTTTAAAATTTCCGGTGCTTAAAAAACAAAAGCTAAATTATTTTAAAAATTAAAAAAATTAAACAATTTTTTTTCCATAACTAATAATGTTATAAATTAATTTTTTCAATATATATAAAATAGATTAATATAAATATATATATATATAACTATATATAATTTATTAATAAATTATACTAGAACTTTCCATTATCTATTATAAAGTACCAGTGAAAGGGAAGAAACTTCCACGTCGCATTACCATGTAAAAGCCTGCCTATTTCAAAAACCAGCTACCCTTTTACAACGCGAAGCATCTTGGCTGACATAGCCCTGACTCCTATGTGAGTAGTTTGCCCCATCCCACACAAAGTATACGTTGAAGGGGTGCCTTTCACATACTATCTATAATTATTTTTATTTATAAAAATTAGTTATTCAATTATTATAAGATATCCTTAAAATTAAGTTTAATTCATAAGTGAGAAAGTGGTTAACGTTGCGAAGAGTTAGTTATTTAATTATTATAAAATATTCTTAAAATTAAGTTTAATTCATAATTGAGAAAGCGGTTAACGTTGTGAAGAGTGCAGAGACCATATTGTAAAAATAGTTAATATTTTTATAATGCACCATGTCAAAACTTGTAATGTCAATATAAGTCGTTAAGAGAATGGTCTCAAACTCAAAATAATTAAAATTTTTCGATAACCCCAAGATCAAATTAATTAATTAGAATAACTAAAATCGAGTTATTATACCCTTTTTTTCCCCTTAAAAATATAGGCCGTTAAACTTTTGTCAGTATTTTATTATGGCATTTTTTGTATAAAAAGGAACGATGATGCAGGTGTGGGTAAAGTGAAAGCTGTTTTGATCGTTTGGTTGGATATATAGATACCATTCTTCTCTTATTCTTCATTGCACAATATCAAATTTTCGTTTGGTTGGTTAAAAACAATATCAAATTTTCGAAAATGTGGAAGTCTGGGTTAGTTGTGTACACTGTTTGCATTCTTCACTGTATTTTCTGGGGATCTGCCATGGCTATAGATGGTAAGCCTTTTTCGCATATAAAGAGTTTCTGTATAGTGGGGAGATTTGGGGAGATTTGGTGTCTAGGATTCAAAATTTTATGGTTTAATTTGGTAAGATTATGTATACTTGAAAGCTATTCACATAAGATTTTTTGTTTTGACGATGAATCACACTGACTGGTTCGAAACGCGTCGACAAAAGTTTTTCTATGTGATTTTCGCCAAAGATTCTTCAACAAATTGATATGGAGCACAGAAGTCTCAATTCAAGATTTTTTTGTATTGAAAAAAAATTAACTTGCTGTTTGCATTTACCTGTGTTAGTGCTGTTTTTATCAATAAAAATGGTGTATTTGAATTTGTTGTTTGCATGAATAGAAATGTTAGGTTTTGTGTTTTTTGCTGATGGTAGAACTTCTTGTTTGGATTTGATTTAAAGGTCTGCTTCCCAACGGAAATTTCGAGGAGGCTCCTCAAAGATGGGCTATGGTGGGAAATGTGATTGTGGGCCAAAACTTATTACCCAAGTGGAAAATCGGTGGGGCAGTTGAATACATCTCGTCCAACCAAATGCAGCGTGTTCCAGATAATGGGCATGCTGTAAGGCTCGGAAATGCCGGGATGATATCACAAGTGATCCACGGCCTGAAGAACGGATCAGATTACTCACTCCTCTTCAGCGTATCCACGACATGCAAGAAATCAGAAAATTTGAATATGACCGTGATACCATATTCTCAAGGTTTGTCCATAAATACAAGTTATGATAGCAGTGGGTGGGATACATACGCATGGGGATTCAAAGCTGTTGCTGAGGGCCATGAGGTCCATGAGGTTGTGCTCCGGAATCCGAATGAAGATTACGATAATCCCAGTTGCGGGGTGCTCATCCGTGGTGTGGCAATCCAGGAGATAATCCCATCCAATTCGAAAGTCGGAAGAGGTGAGCTCGTGATTATTCTTATTAGATTTGATAAAATTTACTTTTCGATGGAATTTTTTTTTAGGTTTTTCATTGTATCAAAATTTGTCAGCTTCACTAAACTTTCAAATTATTATCATTTTTTGAATGGTTCTCAACGAAATGAGTGTGAAAATCTAACAATCTCCCTCAAACGCTTTTGAGTGGTCCTAGGGTGGTCCTTAACTAGGTGAGTGTGAAAATCCAACAATCTCCCTCAAACACGAATCAAATTGAACCTGGATCAATGCTCTAATACCATGTTAGATTTTCCATTGGACCAAAACTTCCAGGTATTAGTAAACTCTCTCGATTGTTGATTCTTGGAATATTCGGCAATCAGACAGACATAGGCACGGTCTCATGTCTGTGCAGTCTCATGTCATCTTATTGGCCAAATATTCTGCTAATCAGCAAGCCACTTGTCCGTCTCATTGCCGAAATATTCTGCAAATCAGCAATCCACATGTCTGTCTCATTGCTAAATATTTTGGGAATCAGCAATCCAAATCATTGCCGAATATTTTGCAAATCAACTATCCAAATAAGCTCAGGGGTAAACTTCCAAACCATTATCATTACCTTTTTTAGTGGTCCAAAATAGATCCCAGCGCATGACCTTCTGTAAAATATGAATCAATGATAGAAATAACAGTTATAGAAATAAGCTCAAGGTAAACTTCCAAACCATGCTCATTAGGTTTTTGAATGATGCGTGATGGATGAGTCTTAAAATCCAACACTTTTCTCTTGTGTAGAAATTTAATCTTCCAATGTTTTACTTTTTCTATAGCAGGCACTCTCATTTTTTATTTTTTTTTATGCGTGTGAAGGTAATCTGGTAACCAATGGAAATTTTGAAGAGGGGCCACATGACTATCTCAACGGGACCAACGGCATCCTTCTTTCCCTTTCTGTTTTTGATCCTTCTCCTCTGCCCGGGTGGATCGTCGAGTCTTCTAAGCCCTCCAAGTACATATACTCTCCCCACTTCAGCGTTCCGGAGGGACGCAGGGCCGTTGAGCTACTCTCCGGCCCGGAAAGCATCATCTCACAGAACGTGGCCACAGAACCCGGGAAGTCGTACCGTTTGAGCTTTACTGTGGGAGATGGGAAGAATGCATGCAAAGGACCCATGACAGTGCAAGCCACTACCGGCGACAAGACGTTTAGGGTACCCTACGAATCGAAGGGCACCGGAGGCTTCAAGGTTGCTGAGTTCACGTTCAGAGCGCATTATCCAGCTACTCGCATAGCGTTCATGAGTTTGTCTCACATCATGAAGAGTGATAACTCCCGTTCTCTGTGCGGCCCAGTGTTGGACCAGGTTCAAGTAGTTGCTCTGTGAATTTTAGATAACTCACAAACAAATACTAGATAACTCAGAATTTGTTATACTAAGATTTGTTATAGTTCTGATCAGGATGTCTGTGTTGCTGTGAGAGGTTATAAGAGTAAGACCATGTTTTGTGTGTTCTCTGTAAGAGGTTATAGGACTAGGCAAGGCCATGTTTTGTATTTAGTTACAGAAGTATAAGAAATCTCTTTGGAAATTTTTTAACAAGCATCTTTCATCGCCACTTCTCTATATGCATTGGTTCTCTGGATAAAGTTATTTCCTTGGGTTGTATTGTGTCTCTCATTAAGTTTATTTGGGTTGAGCTTTTATTTAGATTGGTTTAAAGTCAAAATTATTTTCAAATAATAATTTTTTTATTTATTAATTTTTTTTCAAGGATACTAAAATTTAATGAATATTTATATGGATTTTATATCTTAAGGGAGGGATTTTAAGGGAGTTAAATTATAATAAAATGCTCTAATTATTTAAAAAAAATACCGGATTGTGTTCACTTCTCTAAGGAAATTAATTTCAACTTATCACTCTTAATTTTTTTAGTAGCAAAAACTTTATATATATACACATGAATTATAAATATTAGTTTTATTTTTCTTTTATCTATGAAAGTGTCACATCTTAACTAAATTTACTTATTCAATGTCATATATATATATATATTATATAATTTTTCATTATTATTAAAAAAATAATATTTGCATTATAATAATATTTTTGTATAAATTTATGTCATTTTAGATTAATCTTGATTCCAGATCTACCAAGTACTGAGAGATGTTAAATCTCTTCATTATAAAAGAGGTTTGCAACTCAAGAGATTTGATATCTCTCTGTCCTTAGTAGATCTGGAGTTAAGATGGATCTAGGCTGGTTATAGTTATAAATATAATTATAATTATTAATTTTATGATTTTTATTAAATTTTTACCCAATCAAAATGTTAAAAGATTACAACATCTCTGCCACACTAGGATCAAATGTTTATACATGAATTAAGTTTACTTAAGAATTTCAAATATAAATAATTTTTTTTAATAAAAGGTGAATCTAGTAAGGAGAAATCTTGGATAAAATATAATAATACAACATTATATGTTACCCAATATTTATCGCCACCACCACCCAATAAAAAGTGACGAGGGGAGGGGGAAATACTAATTAAAATGTAATATTATTACATTTCACCTAATATTTGGGGTCACTTAGCCCCTAAATATTCCTTTTTACTGGATATTTCCACTCAAGTTTGTTTATTTTAAATTTAAAATATAAAGAAAAACTACAATAAGAAGTGGACTTAACTTGAGGGGAAATATTGCGTAAAATGTAAAATTATAGTGTTATATTTTACACAATATAAGCTAGTAAAAAGTGGATGGAGTTAGGCAAAAATATTAGATAAAATATAATAATTACATTTTTCGTAATATTTCCCACAGCTATGAAAATATCGAGACAAATGCCCAATGCAAACATATCCATAAAAATGCTTTACCTTTACCCGCTACATGGATTAAACACCATCATTTTCTACAACTAATTATGTATCTAAATATAATATCAAACTAACATGGATTTAGGCTAATTTTATTTCCCCCTTAAATATGTTATATTCCACATGAATACCATGGGTCAATACCATGGATTCTTAAAACCATGGGTCATTTTATTTTTATTTTTATTTAATTTTTATAGGGTTATTTTTATTTTCTTATTTTTCTCTCTTTAAATTTTATTTTTATGGAGTCAAAATATTTACATTACATTAAATTACTTTACTTTACACATTTCTAGCATACTATAGGCATTAAATCTTGGCTCAATGAAGGAATTTAATGTAACGTTAGGTGACAACACCTCCCTCATGTACTAGGTTGTAGAGCGCCTCTATGAGTACCTTATCTTAAGTGACTAATATGTATCTTTTGGAATTGGAGAAACTCAATGATGAATTCATCCTTCATATATATATTATAAAAATATGTTTACTAAGTTGTCTTCTAAGAAATTTAAGGGTAGAATCATTGAGGATCCATTAAACCATGTGATGACCTTTTATCTATGGTCATTACCCATTAGTGTTATGGAAGGCATTGTTTATTTTATGTTGTTTCAATGAATACTGAGGGGTGTTAGCACAATTGTATATTGATGAAACAATTGGTAATCTAACCACTAAATTTTAGTTGACAATGAAATCATTTCAAAATTTTCCTTAATCAGTTATTCATTAATATACGAGGCTCAAAATTTTAATAGTTATCACAAAAAAATTGCGGCATATGTCACAAAATATCCATGAGTGATTCAATGTGTAGTTTTTGTAAGATTAAAATCAAGGCCATCTAGTCATAGATTGGTTTTTAAAATATCTCATCACTATTATCACCAAATATGTCTCCACCACCATGTATCCATATAAAGATAAGAAAACCTCAATGTGTAACATTTTGACCTTATTTTTTATCTTTAAAATCTACCCAAGCACCCCAAATCTATCCCACAAGTGAGGATATGATACTCCTCATGGCTGCAACCTAAAGAATAACTATCTCATGAGGATAAAGCATGTCACGAGCGATATTCGAAACCATGTGGGGATAATAATATTACTCCTCCCTAACTACTTGATCTATATCTAATTATTAGTATAAGCCTTATTCATGCTAGATTGAGTATTTGTATCTTTTCAAATGCACCGTAGTGTTTAATCATATTAATTCTACATTCTAAACATCTCTTATGGTTTCCCCCACCCTCAAATATACACTACCCTTTCTCTTTCCACCCATTAGGTCCATTAACCACATGACTCTCCTTCCCAATAAAGGTAGGATTTTAATTAGCAGAACCCACCTTATCTCACAAGTTCACCTAAAAAGAGGAAGTTACCAAGAACAAGCCTTGTAACTTTTTCAAGGGAAAACTCATGCATGCTTTGCAAATCTCAAAAGTAATATTATTCTAGTAATGGAGAGATGAGGATGACAAGAAAAAAGAATGTCAACATGGCGGAGAGATGAAAATATGGAAAATAGAAAAGGACCAATCTTCCCCTAAAATAAGGTTATAAATAATTTCAATAGAATACTAAGTAGAAACACAAATGGGAGTGAGAATGTAGATTAAACTCCTTGATGGAGTTGCTAATCTAGATTTGAGATTTTGTGTTATGGGTGTACCAAAATAAGTCATTATCTAATTGTGGAAGCCAATATTAGACAAAATATTAAAGGGGAGAACAATGTCCCTATCAAACTTATAGATTACAAACATGAAATTGAATGTAGAATCTAACATTTGATAAATAATGTGAGGGAAACAAAAATATAGTGAACTACAAACAAATGAAAATTCCATTAAATTAAAAAAATATTTTCATTAAGAGAAAATTACAATACGTGGGCCCCAATCTCATCATGTGAGGGTCTTTTGGCTTCCTTTATCTCTCAATCTCTCATTGGGATGTTGTAGGAAATAAAACCATTCATGGATGGCCACTATAGATGACACACACTTAGTAATTAAGAAAATAAAATACTAGAATGGAGGAAGCAATCAACAACAATTCTTTAATTCTCTCTTATTTAATTCCAACATCATAATCTACACAATTATGGTTTTTTTCTTTTCTAATTTCTTTTCCCATCCCATTCCTTTATAGCCTAAGAGAACCAAAACACATTAATAATCCATAAGAGAAAATTAACTCAAAGTAATGAAATGAGAAGTATAAAGGTCCAATTGATAACTACATGTTTAGATTTAGTGAGGGAATGGGTTAATTGCAAGAGATGAGTATGCAAATTTCATGTAGAAAGAAAATTTCTAGAAAATGGGCCTTAGTGATAGAAATTGGAAAACTAAAAAAAATTGAGTTTTTTTGCATCGATACACTAGGAATGAAGTGGGGGAACCAAGTGGAAGTTGAATTGATAGTTGGAAAAGTGGTGCAAAGGCATTTTCACAACGTACATTTGGAATGGAGAGATTTGGCTATCGGGTGATCTCTCCAAGGTTGAAATTAATTTGAGTCATCACTCGACTGAAATCTATACCATTATATTTTTTGAATGCAGGAAACTGCATTATGAGGTGTGCATATTTAATCATTAAATAAATTGGGGCTATTAAATTAAATGAACCTCCACCATTGAAATTTTCATATATGGGGTGGTGCATTATCGAGTGCACATCTTTAAGCCTAAATTTGATCTAGATTGTTAGATCATGATTACCCTTTTCCATTGAATGATTCAAAGTTAAGTTATCTCATTACCTAGCAACAACCTCTTAGCCAAAAATAAATCTATACCATAAAAGCTAGATCGGTCATATGCATTTGATCATTTGGAGTTGAGTGACCTTATTAACAGGTGAACATATTTAAGCCCAAGTTTGATCTATACCATTAGATGATGGTGGATTTACTTTTGATTTAAGTGATGTCATCAATATCCAGGTATATTTACATTTAAATTTTGTCCTCGCCATTATATCATATTAATCTTAGTTGTTATATATTAATGGCGTGCAAGTTGTGCACACACGACTAAAGTTGGGAAATGAACCATGTTTATCATTACAACTAGTGAAAAGTTGTCAAGTCAGCTAGTGGTAGAGGAGTTGTGAGCCCCCGATATCATTGAAGGTTAGAAAGATTCCAAGTAAACTATGGGATCTAAGTGAGGCAAAAAGGATGAGAAAGTGGTTGCATGGATGCCAAGTGTTTGAGGAAATACATGTAGTTGAGTTCATGTCCAATGTAAATTGAAGGATATATATATTTCTACTTGGCATATTGACATGGGGCTACATAGAGAGATATTTTATATACTTGTAGGTTGTTACATATCATAATTTTGAAGGGAGTTTAACTATTTGGGGTGCTACGGTATCCAAAAATTAGTGATTTCTCATATTTTTATCATGTTTTCCAAGTCATAAACTTGTAGGGCATTTTTGGGGCCATAGATAATGTTTCTAGATGTTGAAATCTAGTTAGAACCATATATACTATGTGCACCATTGGTATACATAGTAACTTTAACTTAAATGAAATATATTGAAGAGATACTTTCAAAGGGATATCACAAATACAAAACAAAGTTAGTATGAGAAAATTATGCATGAAACAGTGAAAGGGAAAAATCAATTATCACTCTACTTCCAACAATATATGTTTTTGGTCATGGCTCAAAATGAAGCATAGAGGTATTAAAACAAAAACTCTTGGAAGGTATAACATATTCATGGAGGTAGAGTTAAAATTTGGACATCCAAAATACTCTAAAAATTAGTAGAAATATATTATATTATCATAGTAGCAAATGTGATAAAATAGGCCATACTTCAACATGCCATAAATTTTATCCTAGAGTTCATATTTGCTCAAGTTAGTATTCAATGGAAATATAAAAAAAAGGAGAAGCCATCTATCAACCTATAATTTTTAATTGATCCATATATTTTCTCAAGAAAACAAAATAATGCCTCTAGTGACCTATATGGGCAGAAAACGTCTATGGTTATATAGAAAGGCATATTTTTGTATAAACATGATTTTTTATCTCTACTTGAAAATTTGTTGTATACACATTGTTGAATATAGTTATAGACATAAGAACAAAGGAATTATGAAGACTAGGAATGAGTAGGATGATTAGGGGTCACACAGTTATGAACATGAATTTAGAGGAGGGTAAAAGCATGTTAATGTGTATCACTTTTTCCCTTTTTGTGGCAAAGAAGTTTTATAAAAATAAATGGAGTTGGAATGTTTACTCTTAAAATTACAAAATCATCAAAAACTAGGTGGTGGTAAAAGAAGACAAAACATTAACATGTCAATTTAAATTCAATTTCATGTCATATTTTTTCTAAAATTTAATATATAATTTTTATCTAATTTATTCATTTTCTTTAAAAGGTATCATTAATATTTTACATAAATTTTAAGTAGTGACAAAACCGCGACCCCCCATTTCTTTATTGATTTATGTTTTTTAATTCCAATTTCTTTAATAGATGTGTTATAAACATTCTAAAGATTGCTAAACAAATTTAAAAATAAAAAATAAGCATATTTTTTAATTATTATTAAAATACTAGTAAAAATGATCATATTTTCGTATATATAAAACCGCGACCCAAGAAACTACCCTTTCAAGTTTATAAAATCATTTTTTTTAATAGAAATTTGAAAATAACATATAACAAAATGTTAAAATTATTTTTTGAAAATTTTTAAAATATATTTTATATTTTTTATAATAAAATTTTTAATTATGATTATAATAACGTATTTTATATTATTCAAAATATAATATAGAAAATTATTTGTTTAGAAATTCTACTTCTATTTTTATATATATTTTTAAAGAGTTTTAGCATTTCATTTAACTTTACATAAAGTTATTTATATTTTGTGAGTGATTAACCATAGCTTTTACCAATATTTACTATCAGTTGACTTATTTGCAAATTTAGTATTTACTTTTTATAACATTATTTATATTTTCTAAACCCAATAAATAGGTTCACTATAGCTTTTACCAAAATTTATTGTGAGTTAGCTTTGTTACAAATTTAGCATTTATTTTTTATAATTAACAAGTATGAAACTCAACTCATTTAATTGATATTTTTATATTATTTTTTTTTATCTTTTTTCATTTGAGTACTTTTTTGCTTTTGCCATATAATGAGACACATTAACATGCTTTTACCCAGGAATGGATGTCAACATGGGTAATGTTGAAATAGAATCAAATGGTAAAATAAAGGGTAGATAAAAAGACAAAGAATTATAGGAGACAATAAGGAGTCTTAATATGTAGGTACTTATCTATAGGGTTGAAAATCAAAGGATAATTGGGGATGAATAAGAGAAATCATATTTATACCTAGTAATGAAAATCATATTCCATTTGTAGAGGTAAGTAAATTAAGGATGATATACAATCCCTCTAAAGGAACATAAATCTTAGGTTAATGTGGATCATGCTAGAATTTTAATGCATTGTAGGAGTGCTAATAGGAATAAATACAACTTACCAAGGTATTCAACTAGAATGGATAATGCATTTTCAAATCTAAAAGTAGCTTGAGAATTTCACCAATCATGCATCAAAGAAGGAAGTATGTATTAGATGATTTACAAAGGGAGCTTAGGAATATTAATATTCCCACATTTAATGGTGACCAATAGAGTGGAGAAGTTGAATCATGGCTACTAGGAATGACCAAATATATTTTATTTCATAATAGAAAGTTTGTATTAGATGATTTACAAAGGGAGCTTAGGAAGATTAATATTCCCACATTTGATGGTGACGAATAGAGTGGAGAAGTTGAATCATGGTTACTGGGAATGACCATATATATTTAATTTCATAATACTCGTCTAATTTTCAAGATACAATAGCCATTTATCACTTGGAGGGAAATGAATATATCTCATTTGATGATATCAAGTAGGTTAAGCATTTGGATGAAAAGAAGACATCCTAGAAGTGATTCAGGAGGTACTTCCAAATAATTATTTGATGATATCAAGTAGGTTAAGCATTTGGATGAAAAGAAGACATCCTAGAAGTGATTCGGGAGGTACTTCCAAATAAGTATCTATAGGAACACTATTATGATAAAAATATGAAACATTTTTTTAAACTCAAGCTTGGAAATATGATAATAAAGGAATATGAAAGAAATTACTATATTTTTCGAAGTATGTTAAATTTATTAAATATGATGGATTCAAGGTCCATAGGTTCTTGAGTAGTTTTCCTCCATAGTACAATGATAAAATCAAATTTTATTAATTAAAGACCTTGGAGGAAAGCATGTGGAATGAAAAGTACATTTGTGAGGAAAACTGAAATGAGCTTTCCTTGTGAAAAGCCCGGGATAACAAGAAGAGACCTAAGATGGAGTAGAGAAAGAAGGGATACATGATTTCAATTTTTAGGAGAAACTCTCAAGAAAATCAATATCCCTATCCAATGCAAAGGAACCAAGGAAGTAGAGTAGAAAAAATGACAATGTATTGGCCCCTTCGATGTTGGTGTTTTGAAGGGGATCATATTTACTAGGAATAACATCACAAAGGATACAAAGTGAGGATTTTTCACAATATTCAAGGAGCTGATACATGGAGGACATGGGAAGAAGCATACAAAAAATTTATGTAGCTTTGGACAATATATGGTTTGATCACCGAGCTCATAAGCTTGAAGTTAGAAGTAAGATAAATAATTAGCATATTTCCATATTAATTTATTATAAAGCAAGACATAGTTATATTGACCCTAATCTTGTTGAAACATTTCATTTGAAGAGAACCAAATGATGGCATGACATGTTTGGTGTAACTAGCCATAGTGGATAAGAGGCGGATAAATGAACATGTGAAACAAAGTAAAACTGACAAGAATGACTTGTGCACAAAAACATATTTAAATTTAATACCTTTGGGATCATATGATTGACTAATTGATATGGATTGGTTGGACAAGAACCATGTTATACTAGAATAGTATAACAAGGAATTCACATGTGTTGATGAAGAGGGGAAGCAAAGACGTGTGAGGAATTCCAAGGCCACTTTTCATTAAGAAAATATCATCCATGTACCTAAATAATATTTCCATTAAATGGTTTCAAATTTATGTAGCCCACATGGAATAGGATACCAAGGACAAGGCTCCAAGCCTTAAATAATATCCAATTCTTATAGAATGTGAAGGTATGTTTGTTGAAATCCTAGGTTTTCCACCTAAAATGGCTATTGATTATTCCATACATTTGATACCTAGAGCTACCTTGATGGCCAAGACACCATATGGGATAAGCACACCAAAGCTTAAAAAAGTATAAATGGTCTTAAGGATATTTTCAACAATTGTTCTACATACCCAAGTGTGTCTCCTTTGGATTCCCTACTGCTATTTTTTCAAAAGAAGGGTGAAACATTGAGATTATTTATAAACTTTAGGAAGTTAAACAATTTCATAATAAAGAACATGTATCCTTTTCCAAGGATAGATGGTTTGTTTGGTCAACTAAGAGGAGCTAGTATCTTCTCTGAAATTGAGCTAATGTCAAGGTACTATTAAGTAAGAATTAAGGAGGACATCGGTAAGGAAACATTAAGAGATAGATATGGCGATTATGAGTTTATGGTGTTGCCATTTGGGGTATCTAATGCACCAATTCTCTTTATTTGCTATGAATGACAATTTCTAGAATGATTTGGAAAAAAAATTCATAGTCTTTTTTGTAACAAAATTACATATTTAAGGTCTAAAAAATAGCATGAGTAACACTTGGTGTTATAAGTGTTAATAAAACATAATATTAATTCAAATTTGAGAAATTTCTGATCTTACCAAAGGAATATTCATTATTTGAGTCACATCATATTATAAGAGTTGTGAAATCTATAGAGCAATACTTAGAATGATTTCTCTTATACTTAATAACTGCTTGTGATGTCTTTTTAATTTTTCTTACTTATTAGATTATTCTCTTATTATTATGTTTTTATTATCATCAAGCAACTACAAAAACAAGACAATACACAAGAACACAGGATATAAGCTGCAAGTCGGGGCCAAAACCTCTCCACTTGAGAGGAAAACCTACAAATTTCTTCTCTTCTTATAGATTCTTAAATTGAAAAATTTCAAGACCTATAGACCAAGTCCAACACCCTTTCAAGACCAATTCCATCCTCCTTGATGGCATTCTTCCTTTTTCCAAGTCAAACCTAGTCAAATTTCTTCCAACAATGCAACTTCGACCCCCAGCAATAGAATTTTGGCCTGTATTGTAGGTTTGAAATTTTTTTCCCTCCCATTAGAAAATTATTCCACATGTGTGAGATTATTTAGGGCTTCCAAGACTTATTTAGACCTTCACTTGACTTTATCCTTCTTCTACGACTTGAGGATGACCTAATCAACCTTCCTTTGACCTTCTTTCTGAACTTTTTCCAAGTTCGATTCTACTACAGCAAAACCCTAACCCAACAACAGAAACCTTAGCTTCCTTTCTTTGCATGTGTGAAGAGAGAGAGAGAGAGAATAGCCCAAACACTTAATGTTTTTCCTTCTTCTACCTTCACTAGCCTCTTTCTTCTTCTCCTTTGCTTGCTTGATGAGAAAATGAACAATGTCTCTAGGAGGTCGATTTCCCTCCTACATATAGGCTTCCAAGGTAGACGAAGTTCCTCAAATTACGTTGACTTCTTACCTTGTAAGCCAAATTGGTCTTGGAGGATATTTTAACACTTTTAAATATAAAAATAATTATTTTTACAAGTTACAATGTGCCTGATGGGGTATTCAACATCTGACAATGACTCTTTTGACTGCTTGACCTAGGACAAACCCTAAAAGCACTCAATGGGTGCTTGACCTCTAAAATAAAATACCTTGAGTGTGAAATCCATGCTTCAAAATAACAATAATAATTTTTCTTTCATTTTACAAATACAAGAATCAAAAGTACATTTCATATTTATGAAGATTGAACCTAGCTACACATTTTTCAACACTCCCTCTTAATTAGGGAGGTATTAATAAATCATACATGGACATTCTGAATCTGAAGAGATCTCATAAGAAAAGTCAAATTGGTAACCCATTTGGTTAACATCATACCAAATAGCATTGTCACATAGAAAGGCCTTCACTAACAAATCTATCTCTCCACAATATTTGAGCACAATGATGGTGAGACCAATGATATATAGACACCATCATCATTGTCTCTCAAGGCACATACCCCGCCTGGGTATTCACAAGGCATGTCCTTCTCTGACTATTATTATCTTGGATTCCTAGTCCTCAAAGAATATCATTCCTCTATCACTACTATTATCTTGGATGCCCTACCTCATCCTCAAAGAGTATTAGATGTCATATGCTTACCGAATCCTCCATTCTTTCTTCCCAAAGTGAAAACAAGAATGTGTGTCTATCTCTCCCTCTCAACTAGGGAGGATATATCAGCGAGTCCAAGCTTGTATCTCAAGTACACAAGCTTCTTATTCATAATATATTTTGTCAAGATGTTAACTACTTGTTCATCAGTGGAGATATACCATAGCTACAACACACCATCCTACACCGGCTTTCAAATGTAGTGATATGCTTTGTCTTTCCATGAAACGTCGAGTCTTCAGACAACCTTATACAACTGGTGTTATCATAATGTATCATTGTAGGGTCCATTGGCCCTTCAAACAAGTTAGATAGAAGATTCCTCAACTAGACAACTTATCTGCTTACTTCACAGGATGCAATATATTCAACCTCAACACTACTCAAAGAAACTGATTCTTTCTTTATGCTCATCCATGAGACCATGGAGGGTCCCAAACAAAAAAATCCTCCATTAGTGATTCTTCCATCTTGCTCACTGCCTCCCTAGTCAGAATATGTATATCCAATCAAGTGGATAGCATTCCTCTTATCATACTTTAAGCAATAGTGGATTGTTCCTTGCATATATCTATGTATATGCTTGGTTGTTATCCGATGATCATGCTTTGGCTCAACTTGGAACTGACTGAGAACATCTACTAGAAAATATATGTTTGGTCAAGTATTTACCAAGTACATCAATGAGCCAATCAATTTTCTATACCTAGTCGAACCCACTGGGCTTGATTCATAACTTCTTAGCCTTTTCAAGTTTGTGATCATGGGGGTTGCCATAGGTTTGCAATCCATAATGTCAAACCTCTTCAACATATTGATCACATACTTTCCTTCACCTACATAACTATCAAGAGGTCCCTGTCAAACTTCCAGTCCCAAATAATAGTGCATCAACCCTATATCCTTCATGTCGAATTCTACTACTAGTTGCTTCTTGCACTCTTGGATTTGACCTTCCACACTTTTCATGAGAAGATAATCCACATATAGAAGAATTATTACAGGCTCATCCTTCACAACCATGATATCGATATTTAGATCAAATGAACTCTTTGTGAAGCCCAATCTTTGTAGGTATGTATCCATACTTGCATACCATTCCCTTGGTGCTTGATTAAGGGAATAAAATTCCTTCTTCAATTTGCAAAAATAAGCCTCTCTATCTTTGAATTTAAATCCTATGGGTTTCTCCATATAGACTTCTTCATCAATCGTGCTATTCAGGAATGTAGTCTTAACATCCATTTGATGGATGTTCTATCCCATTAATGTTTCGAAAGAGATGAGTGAATGTATTGTTGTATACCTTGATGTGGGAGAAAATGTCTCTTCGTAATCGATGCCTTCTTGTTGAGAGAAGCCCCTAGCCACAAATCTTTCCTTATATTTATCAATACTTCCATCTTCCACATGTTTAATATTGTAGATCCATTTGGAAGTTACCACTAATTTGTCTTTAGGACTATGTACGATCTCCCAAACTCCATTCTTCATTATCGATTGATACTCTTAATTCATGGAATATTTCCATCCTTGACGATTGACAACCTCTTCAAAGTTGGATGGTTATGATTCTATTAGCTTTTCCATATAGGTTGCATACCCATAATATTTTTTGGGCTTCCTACTTTCCCTAAATGTGCCTTTGTATCATCTATGACCCTCTACATCTAAATGAGTATACTTCAACCAATTAGTTATATTTCTGGTTTCGAAAATGACCACAGGTTGCATGGTTTCACTGGGACATTCATATTCATGATTTGATTCTTCTTCCTCCATGGTACCTTCCTCTTCAAAAATAGGAATTTCTTCATCATTAGAGTCCATCAAGAGATCCTTTGATTTCTTGAATTCAATACTTTCATGAAAAACCACATCTTGACTAACTTCTATTCGGTGTCCTTCCTTTATGGAGATCCTATATTCCTTTGAAGTATTACTGTAGCTAGAAAATGTTCCCTTCATGCCTGAGGGATCCAATTTCTTTCTCTTATCCTTAAATTTATGAATATAGACAAGATAACCAAAAATTCATAGATAATCCATGCTCAGTTTCTTCCTAGTGAATGCTTCTTCAGGAGTCATGTTGTCTAATTATCTGTAAGGACTTTGATTTTGGATATATACAGCAACCTCGGTTGCTTCACCCCTCACAAATTTTGGAAAATATTGATCATGCAACATGGATTTTATACTTTCTTCAATAGATCGATTCTTTTGTTCTACAAATCCATTTTGTTTGGGATTTTATGGGACTATCAACTCCCTCTTAATCCAAATTCCTTACAGAAAGCTATGATTTATTTTGAAGTATATTCTCCTCCATTATCAGACATCAATATCTTTATTCTTCTCTCTGTAAGGTTCTCCACTTCATCTTTGAATTCTTCAAAATTTGACTTCATCCTTGGATTTCGTCAAATAAACCCAAGTTTTCCTTAAATGGTCATCAATAAATGTCTCATAATATAGATGACCCCCAAGATACATTGGAGACATTGGACCACATAAATTAGAATGAATAAGATACATAATTTCTTTTGACCTTGAAGCACTTCTTCCAAATGGTCTCTTGGTATTTTTACCCAATGCACATCCCTTGCATACTCCATGATCCTCTTTTAGTTCGGAATTTCACCATTGAATTTAGATTTGGTAAGATTTTGTAGTGAAGGTGACAAAACCTTCTATGCCAAAGTTCACATGAGATAACTTCAATGTGAACCAAAGCTTGAGAGAGGGGAGGCAACAGTCTGTAGAGTCATCCTTCGTGAATCCCAATCATCTTTTCATTTTCGATGCTAGGGTTTTTATTTAATATTACAACCTTTCCATCTATGAAAGTAATTATATCTCCTTTGTATTCTAAAGATTAAATGGAAAGTATATTCTTATGAGAACCTAGAACAAATAGGATGTTATTGAGATGAATATTTCCTCCATTCTCCAACTCTAGTGAGGTTGATCCAATTCCTCTTAAATGATAGCTCTTCTTATCACCAATCTCAACAGAGTAAGAAGATTTTCCTCTTAACAAGGTCTTTAGTTGCTTCTGCTCACTAGTCATATGTCTTGATGCTCCACTGTCGATTACCCAAATATTCTTATCTTCAAATGTGCCAGTAAGTGCTGAGAATAATCCTTTGTCCTTTGTAGATGTCTTGGTAATATCATTATTGAGAGATAATAGGAGATCCCATAATTCTTTGATTCCCTTCGTGAGATGGATTTCCACCATAGTACACTTCTTTAGGAACTTCTTCAATGTAGTATAGATCTTCATCATGCCCATAGCCAACCTTACCTCTGAAACCATGTTGAGAAATGTATAAGGCAATAGTTAGAATGATTTCTCTTATACATGATAACTACTTGTGATGCTTTTTAATTTTTATTGCTTATTAGATTATTCTCTTATTATTATGTTGTTCTTATCATAAAACAACTACCAAAACAATAATAGCAATAGTACACAAGAACATAGGATATAGGCTGCAAGCCAAGGCCGAAACCTCTTCACTTGAGAGAAAAACCAAGAATTCTCTTCTCTTCTTATATATTCTTCAATTGATGAATTTCAATACCTCTATGCGAAGACTATTACCCTTCCAAGACCAAGTCCAACCTTGATGATGTGCTTCCTTTGTCCAAGTCAAACCCAGTCAAATTTCTTCCAACAAAAAAACTTTGAATCCCAGCGACAAAATTTCGACCTCTACTACAGGTTTGAAATTTTTAGCCCTCTTAGCAGCAACTGCTTCCATATATGTGAGATTATTTATGGATTCCAAGACTTCTTCATACCTTCACTTGAAATTCTCCTTCTTCTAGGGATTGAGGATGACCTAATGAGCCTTCCTTAGACCTTCTTTCTGCAATTTTTCAAATTTCGATCCTACAACAACAAAACCCTAACCCAACAGTAGAAACCTAGCTTCCTTTCTTTGCACATGTGAAGAGAGAGAGAGAGAGAGAGAGAGAGAGAGAGAGGGAGAGAGAGAGAGAAAATATCCCAAATACTTAATATTCATCCTTATTATTCCTTCTCTAGCTTCTTTCTTCTTCTCCTTTGCTTCCTTGATGAGAGAATGAATTGTCTCTCAAGGAGGTCAAGTTCTCGCATATATATAGGCTTCCAAGGTAGATGAAGTTCCTCAAATTAGGTTGAATTCTTAGATGGCATGTCGAATTGGTCTTGGAGGGTAGTTTAACTATGTGCCCTATGGGGTCTTCAACATATGACAATGACTCCTTTGAATTCTTGACCTAGGACAAACCCTAGAAGAACTCAATGAGTGCTTGACCTCTAAAATAAAATACCTTGAGAATGAAACACATGCTTCAAAATAGCAACAATATATTTTATTTCATTTTACAATATACAAGAATCAAAATTTCATATTTATGAAGACCCAAACTAGTTACACATTTTTCAACAAGAAGGTGTGCGAGTGTACCCTGAGAAAATAAAAGCAATTAGTAAGTTGCCAACAACAAGGAACATTATAAAGGTCATATATGTTATGAGATTAACATGATACTATGGAAGATTCATTGAGGGTTCCTCAAGAGTAAAACACCCAAAATTAGTTTTAATTTCCATGTAAAAAAAGGGCCTAAAAATGAAAAATGCACTAAAAAAATAAAATATAAAAGAAATAATAGGGTTGAAGATGATGATTCCATCCCCAAAGTTAAATATGTTTGGAGGGAAAAGAATAATTTTTTTTTTAATTGTGATTTTGACTTATCTCCTTATGGGTTTACTCAAATTTCAAGCATGGGAACTCATTGCATTTGGAGTCTAATTTTGCATCCAAAACATGCTCACACTTGAAATTTGAGTAAACCTATAAGGAGGAAAGTAAAAAATACAATTAAAAATAGTTTTTCCTTTCTTTTCCTTTAAAACTCCATAGCTCTTATTTTATTATTTTTTTAGGAGACCCATTTTAGCCCTTAAAAATCCCATAATGTCACTTCTTTGCAAAATAAACGTGTCAAATTTTAATATCGGGTTTGGGTTTTTAACATTTGAAAGTGTTGTTAACAAGTACACCAATTTTAAGGGTAGTTAATCCAATGTTATGATATTCCGACAAATAAGAAATAGTTAATTATAACTTGGTCTAGTGTAGAGTTAGGTAAAGTGTGTTTCTTTACTATATACATTTGTAACTTACAATCTGACGGTCACGATATGTTCTAGACATGAAGTGATTTGACAGTTCATTCTCTCCTCCATATTACTGACACTTGATCTGTGACTTAACACCCGATTGGTCCATGATCTCTATTTAAAGAGCATGGAGGGTCATCTGTAGGGTGACCGTTCATGAGAGAAGCTTACGTAAATTTTATTTCTTTTATTAATAAATTGCCTTAAGTGGCCGAATTGGCTCAAGCCGTGGACTGTTTGCCTCTTTGAGGGTTTTAACCATGTCAAGAACATTGGTGTATTGATTTGTGATCTGTTTTGTGTGTCCCCTGTAAAAGGTTATAAGACTAGGAAAGGCCATGTTTTGTATTATAAGACTAGGAAAGGCCATGTTTTGTATTAGTTACAGAAGTATTAGAAATCTTTTAATTCGCAAATTTTTTAAGAAGCATCTTTCATCACCACTTCTTTGTATGCAATCGTTCTCTGAATAAAATTATTTCCTTGGGTTGTATTGTGTCTTCATTAAGTTTATTTGCGTTGAGTTTTTATTTAGATTGGTTTAATATAATAAAATGAGAAGTCAAAATTATTTTCAAATAATAATTTTTTTTATTTATTAAATTTTTTTTTCAAGGATACTAAAATTTAATGAATATTTATATGGATTTTATATCTTAACTAAGGGATTTTAAGGGTGTTAAATTATAATAAAATGTTCCAATTATTTAGATAAAAAACACCATGTTTGGATTGTGTTCACTTTTCGAAGGAAATTAATTTCAATTTACCAGTCTTAATTTTTTTTATAGTGGCAAAAGTTAAATTATCAAGAGTTTAATTGTCATATGTATAAATGATAAATATTAGTTTTATTTTGTTTTTATTTATGAAATTTTCACATTTCTATTAAATTTACTCATTCATGTGGTATATATATAATTTTTAAATAAATTAAAATTTTTAATATATAAAAATATATCTTTTCATTATTATTAAAAGAATTATACTTGTATTATAATATTATTTTACTATTAATGCATAAATTTATATCATCTTAGATTAATCTTGATTCCAGATCTACAGCACCGAGAGATATCAAATCTCGTCACTCTAAAAGAGATTTGTATCTCAAGAGATTTGATCTTTCTCAGTTCTTAGTACATCGAGAGTTAAGATGGATCTAAGCTGGTTATAATTATAAATATAAATATAATTATTAATTTTATGATTTTTATTTTATTTTATTTTTACTTATCAACCTCAAATATAAATAAATATTTTAATAAAAAGTGAATCTAGTGAGGGGAAATCTTGGATAAATTATAATATTACAACATTATATGTTACTCAATATTTATCACCACCCACCCCTCCCCCCACCAATAAAATGTGGCCACGGGTGGGAGAAATACTAATAAAACGTAATATTATTACATTTTACCTAATATTTCTAGTCACATGGCCCCCTAAATATTACTTTTTACTCAATATTTCCCCTCAAGTTTGTTTATTTTAAATTTCAAATATAAAGAAAAGCTACAATAACAAGTGGACTTGACTTGAAGGGAAATATTAAGTAAAATGTAAAATTATAGTATTATATTTTACACAATATAACCTATTAAAAGTGGATTGAGGTAGGTAAAAATATTAGATAAAATGTAATAATTACTTTTTTCCTAATATTTCCCCCACCTATGAAAATATCCAAACAAATGCCCAATACAAACATATCCATAAAAATGTTTTACCTTTACGAGCTACATGGATTAAACACCATCATTTTCTACAACTAATTATGTATCTAAATATAAGATCAAACTAAGATGGATTTAGGCTAATTTTATTTCGCCCTTAAATAGGTTATATTCGACATGAATACCATGGGTCAATACCATGGATTCTTAAAACCATGTGTCATTTTATTTTTATTTTCTTATTTTGCTATCTTTAAATTTTATTTTTACAGAGTCAAAATGTTTACATTGCATTACTTTACTTTACTTTACACATTTATAGCATACTATAGACTTTAAATCTTGGCTCAATGAAGGAATTTAATATATCCACCTCTCTCTCTCGCACACACAAACACATAATGTAACGTTAGGTGACAACACCTCCCTCATGTACTGGGTTGTAGAGCGCCTCTCTGAGTACCTTATCTTAAGTGACTAATATGTATCTTTGGAATTGGAGAAACTCAATAATGAATTTATCCTTCATATATATATATATATATATATATATATATATATATATATATATATATATATATATATATATATATATGTTTACTAAGTTGTCTTCTAAGAAATTTAAGGTTAGAATCATTGAGGATCCATTAAACCATGTGATGACCTTTTATCTATGGGCATTACCCATTAGTATTATGGAAGGAATTGTATATTTTATGTTGTTTCAAAGAATACTCATAAGGGTGTTAGCACAATTGTATATTGATGAAATAATTGGTAATCAAACCACTAAATTTTAGTTGACAATGAAATCATTTTAGACTTTTCCTTAATCACTTATTCATTAATATACTAGGCTCAAAAAATTTAATCATTATCACAAAAAAAATTCCACTTGTCACAAATCATATCCATGAGTGAGTCAATGTTTTAGTTTTTGTAAGATTAGAATCAAGGCCATCTAGTCATAGATTGGTTTGTGAAATATCTCATCACTATTATCACCAAATATGTCTCCACCTCCATGTCTCCATATAAAGATAAGAAAACCTCAATGTGTAATATTTCGACCTTATTTTTAATCTTTAAAATGTACCCAAGCACCCCCAAATCTATCCCATAAGTAAGGATATGCTATTCCTCATCGCTGAAACCTAAATAATAACTATCTCATGAAGATAAAGCATGTCATGACCGAGATTCGAAACCATGTGGGGAGAATAACATTACTCCTCCCTAACTACTTGAGCTATACCTAATTAGTATTATAAGCCTTATTCATGCCTGACTGAGTATTTGTATCTTTTCATCTCAAATGCACCGTAGTGTTTAATCATATTCATTCTACATTCCAATAATCTCTTATGGTTTCCCCCACCCTCAAATAAACACCACACTTTCTCTTGCCACCCATTAGCTCCATTAACCACATGACTCTCCTTCCTAATAAAGGTAGGATTTTAATCAACATAACCCACCCTATCTCACAAGTTCACCTAAAAAGAGGAAGGGCCCAAGAACAAGCCTTGTAAGTTTTGCAAGGGAAAACTCATGCATGCTTTGAAAATCTCAAAATTAATATTATTCTAGTAATGGAGAGATGAGGATGACAGGAACAAAGAATATCAAGATGGTGAAGAGATGAAAATATGGAAAATGGAAAAGAACCAATCTTCCCTTAAATAAGGTTATAAATAATTTTAATAAAATACTAAGTAGAAACACAAATGGGAGTGAGAATGTAGATTAAACTCCTTGATGGAGTTGCTAATCTAGATTTGAGATTTTGTGTTATGGGTGTACCAAAACAAGTCATTATCTAGTTGTGTAAGCCAATGTTAGACAAAATATTAAAGGGGAGAGCAATGTACCTATCAAACTTATAGATTACAAACATGAAATTGAATGTAGAATCTAAAATTTGATAAATAATGTGAGGGAAACAAAAATATAGTGAACTACAAATAATGAAAATACCATTAAAAATAGAAATTATTTTCATTAAGAGAAAATTACAATACGTGGGCCCCAATCTCATCATGTGACGGTCTTTTAGCTTCCTTTATCTCTCAATCTCTAACTGGGATGTTGTAGGAAAGAAAACCATTCATGGATGACCTCTATAAATGACACACACTTAGTAATTAAGAAAATAAAATACTAGAATGGAGGAAGCAATCAACAACAATTCTTTATTTATATCTAATTTAATTCCAACATCATAATTTACACAATTATGGTTTTTTTCTTTTCTAATTGTTTTTCCAATCTCGTTCCTCTATATCCTATGAAAACCAAAACACATTAATAATCCACAAGATAAAATTAACTCAAAGTAATGAATTGAGAAGTATAAATGTCCAATTTATACTACATGTTTAGATTTAGTGAGGGAATGGGTTAATTGCAAGAGATGAGTCTGCAAATTTCATGTAGAAAGAAATTTTCCAAAAAATGGGCCTTACTGATAGAAATTAGAAAAAAAAAACAAAAACAAATTGAGATTTTTTGCATCAATACACTAGGAATGATGTGGGGGAACCAAGTGGAAGTCGAGTCGATATTTGGACAACTGTTGCAAAGGTATTTTCACAAGATACATTTGGAATGGAGAGATGGCTATCGCGTGATCTCTCCAAGGTTGAAATTAATTTGAGTGATCACTCGACTGAAATCTAGACCATTATATTTTTTTTGAATGCAGGAAACTGCATTATGAGGTGTGCATATTTAATCATTAAATAAATTGGGGCTATTAAATTAAATGAACCTCCACCATTGAAATTTTCATATAGGGGGTGGTGCATTATCGAGTGCACATCTTTAAGCCTAAATTTGATCTAGATTGTTGGATCATGATTACCCTTTGCCATTGAATTATTCAAAGTTAATTTATCACATTATCTGACAATAACCTCTTAGCAAAAAATAAATCTATACCATAAAATCTAGATTGGTCATATCCATTGGATCATTTGTGGTTGAGTGACCTTATTAAGAGGTGAACATATTTAAGTCCAAGTTTGATCTATACCAGTATATCATGGTGGATTTACTTTTTATTTAAGTGATGTCATTAATATCTAGGTGTATTCAAAATGGGGCATAGAAGTATTAAAACAAAAAGTCTTGGGAGGTAGAACATATTCATGGAGGTAGAGTTGAAATTTGGTCATCCAAAATCCTCTAAAAAATAGTAGAAATATATTATATTAGCATAGTAGAAAATGGGATAAAATAGGCCATACTTCAACATGCCACAAATTTTATCTTGGAGTTCATGTTTGCTGAAGTTATTAGTCAACGGAAATATATAAAAAAGGAGAAGCAATCTATTAACCTATAATTTTGAATTGATCCATATATTTTCTCAAGAAAACAAAAAAATGCCTCTAGTGTTTTGTATAAACATGATTTTTTATCTCTACTTGAAACATTTTTGTATACACATTGTTGAATATAGCTATAGACATAAGAAAAAAGGAATTATAAAGACTAGGAGTGTGTAGGATGATTATGGGTCGCACAGTGAAGAACATGAATTTAGAGGAATGGATGTCAGCATGGGTAATGTTAAAATAGAATCAAATGGTAAAATAAAGGGTAGATAAAGAGATAGAGAGTTAGAGAAGACTATAAGGAGTCTTAATACGTAGGTACTTATCTATAGGGTTGAAAATGAAAGGATAACTGGGAATGAATAAGAAAAATCATATTTATACCTAGTAATGAAAATCATATTCCATTTGTAGAGGTAAATAAATTAAGGATCAAATTCGATCCCTCTAAAGGAACATAAATCTTAGGTTAATATGGATAATGCTATAATTTTAATGTGTTGTAGAAGTGCTAATAGGAATAAATACAAGTTACCAAGGTATTCAACTAGAATGGATAATGCATTTTCAAATCTAAAAGTAGCTCGAGAATTTCACCAATCATACATTAGAGAAGGAAGTTTGTATTAGATGATTTACAAAGGGAGCTTAGGAAGATTAATATTCCCAGATTTGATGGTGACCAATAGAGTGGAGAAGTTGAATCATGGCTACTCGGAATGACCAACTATATTTAATTCCATAATACTCATCTAATTTTCAAGATACAATAGTCATTTATCACTTGGAGGGAAAGGAATATATCTCATTTGATGATATCAAGTAGGTTAAGCATTTGGATGAATACAAGACATCTTAGAAGTAATTCAGGGGGTACTCCCAAATAAGTATCTATATGATCACTCAACACTATTATGATAGAAATATGAAATATTTGTTTAAAATCAAGATTGGAAATATGATAATAGAGGAATATGAAAGGAACTACTAGATTTTTTGAAGTATGTTAAATTTATTAAATATAATAAATTCAATATCCATAGGTTATTGAGTAGTTTTCCTCCATAGTACAATGATAAAATCAAATTTTATTGATTAAAGACCTTGGCGGAAAGCATGTGAGATGAAAATTACATTCGTGAGAAAAAATGAAATGAGTTAGCCTTGAAAAAAATCCTCGGATGGCATGAAGAGATCTAAGATTGAGTAGAGAAAGAAGGGATACAAGATTTCATTTTTTAGGATAAACTCTCAAGAAAATCAACAGCCTTATCCAATGCAAATGAACCAAGGAAGTAGAGGAGGAAACATGACAAGGTATTGGCCCATTAGATGTTGGTGTTTTGAAGGGGATCATATTTACTAGGACTAACCTCACAAAGGATACAAAGTGAGGATTCTTCACATCATTCAAGGAGTTGATACATGGAGGACATGGGAAGAAGCATACAAAAAAATTATGTAGCTTTGGACAATAGATGGTTTGATCATCGAGCTCATAAGCTTGAAGTTAGAAGTAAGATAAATAATTAGAATATTTCCATATTAATTTATTATAGAGCAATACATAGCTATATTGACCCTAATATTGTTGATACATTTAATTTGAAGAGAACCACATGATGGTAGGACATGTTTGGTGCAACTAGCCATAGTTGATAAGAGGCAGATAAATGAACTTGTGAAACAAAGTCAAATTGACATGAATGACTTGTGCACAAAAACTTATTTAAATTGAATACCTTTGGGATCATATGATTGACTAATTGCTATGGATTGGTTGGACAAGAACCATGTTATACTACAATAGTATAGCAAGGAATTCACATGTTTTGATGAAGAGGGGAAGCAAAGACATGTGTGAGGAATTCCAAGGCCATTTTTCATTAAGAAAATATCATCCATGTACCTAAAGAAAATTTTCATTAAATTCTTTCTAATTTATGTAGCCCACATGGAATAGGATACCCACGACAAGGTACCAAGCATTGAATAGTATCCAATTCTTATAGAATATCAAGATATGTATGTTGAAATCCTAGGTTTTCCACCTAAAATGGCTATTGATTCTTCCATACATTTGATACCTAGAGCTACCTTGATGGCCAAGACACCATATGGGATAAGCACACCAAAGCTTAAAAAATTATGAATGATCTTAAGGATCTTTTCAACAATTGTTCTACATACCCAAGTGTGTCATATTTGGGTTCCCTAGTGCTATTTGTTCAAAATAAGGATGAAACATTGAGATTATGCATAGACTCTAGGAAGTTAAACAATTTGATAATAAAGAACATGTATCGTTTTCCAAGGATAGATGGTTTGTTTGGTCAACTAAGAGGAGCTAGTATCTTCTTTGAAATTGAGCTAACATCAAGGTACTATTAGGTAAGAATTAAGGAGGACATCAGTAAGGAAACATTAAGAGCTAGATATGGACATTATGAGTTTATGGTCTTGCCATTTGGGGTATCTAATGCACCAAATTTCTTTATCTGCTATGAATGACAATTTCTAGAATGATTTGGAAAATTATTCATAGTCTTTTTTATAACATACTTACATATTTAAGGTCTAAAAATAGCATGAATAACACTTGAGAATGTTGTTATAAGTGTTAATAAAACATAATATTAATTCCAATTTGAGCTATTTCTCATTTTACCAAAGGAATATTCCTTACTTGAGTCACATCGTATTAGAAGTGTTGTGAAATCTATAGAGAAATAGTTAGAATGATTTCTCTTATACTTAATAACTTCTTGTGATGTATTTTTATTTTTTCTTATTTATTAGCTTCTTCTCTTATTATTATGTATTTCTTCTCATCAAACAACTACTAAAACAAGGTAGCACACAAGAACACAAGATATAGGCTGCAAGTCAATGCCAAAACCTCTCCACTTGAGAGGAAAACCCACAAATTTCTTCTCTTCTTATAGATTCTTCAATTAACAAACTTCAAGACCTATAGACCAAGTCCAATATCCTTAAAACACCAAGGCCATCCTCCTTGATGATGTTCTTCCTTTGTCTAAGTCAAACCCAGTCAAATTTCTTCCAACAACAAAACTTCGACCCCCAACAATAGAATTTCGACCTCTACTGCAGGTCTGAAATTTTTTTCCCTCCCAGCAACAAATTCTTCCACATGTGTTAGCTTATTTAGGGCTTCCAAGACTTCTTTAGACCTGCACTTGACTTTCTCCTTCTTCTAGGGCTTGAGGATGACCTAATGATCATTCCTTTGACCTTCTTTCTAAACTTTTTCCAAGTTCAGTCCTACAACAGCAAAATCCTAACCCAATAGTAGAAACCTTAGCTTCCTTTCTTTGCACATGTTAAGAGAGAGAGAGAGAATATCCCAAACACTTAATATTTTTCCTTCTTCTTCCTTCACTAGCATCTTTCTTCTTCTCCTTTGCTCGCTTGATGAGAAAATGGACAATGTCTCTAGGAGGTCAATTTCACTCCTATATATAGGCTTCCAAGGTAGACGAAGTTCCTCAAATTATGTCGACTTGTTACCTGGTAGGCCAACTTGGTATTGGATGGTATTTTAACACTTTTAAATGCAAAAATAATTATTTTTAAATGTTACAATGTGCCTGATGGGGTCTTCAACATATGACAATGACTCTTTTGATTGCTTGACCTAGGACAAACCCTAAAAGCACTCAACAGGTGCTTGACTTCTAAAATAAAATACCTTGAGCATGAAACCCGTGCTTTAAAATAAAAATAATAATTTTACTTTCATTTTACAAACACAAGAATCAAAATTACATTTCATATTTATGAAGATTGAATCTAGTTACACATTTTTCAACACTCCCTCTTAAATAGGGAGGCATTCATAAATGGGACGTGGACATTCTCAATCTGAAGAGATCTGATAAGAAGAGTCAGATTGGTAACCCATTTGGTTATCATCATACCAACTAGCACTGTCACATAGCAAGGCCTTGACTAACAACTTTATATCTCCATAAGGTTAGAGCACAACGTTGGTGAGACCAATGACTTATAGACACCATCATCATTGTCTCTCAGGGCACATACCCCACCTGAGTGTTCACAAGGCATGTCCTTCTAGGACTATTCTTATCTTGGATTCCTAGTCCTCAAGGAATATCATTCATTTATGACTACTCTTATCTTGGATGCCCTACCTCATCCTCAAAGAGTATCAGATGCCATATGTTTACCCAATCCTTTATTCTTTCTTCCCAACGTGAAGACAAAAATATGTGTCTATCTCTCCCTCTCAACTAGGGATGATATATCAACTAGTCCAAGCTTGTATCTCAAGTACACAAGCTTCTTATTCATAATAAATTTTGTCAAGATGTCAACTACTTGTTCATCAGTGGCAATATACCATAGCTACAACAACCCATCTTGCACCAAATTTCAAATGTAGTGATACTTGTTATTTATATGCTTTGTCTTTCCATGAAACATTGGATCTTTAGACAACCTTATACAACTGGTGTTATTATAATGTGTCACTATAGGGTCCATTGGCCCTTCAAACAAGTTAGATAGAAGCTTCCTCAACTAGACAACTTTTCTTCTTACTTCACAGGCTCCAATATATTCAACCTCAACATTACTTAAAGAAACTAATTCATTCTTTATTCTCATCCATGAGACCATGGAGGATCCCAAACTAAAACATCCTCCAATATTTCTTCTTCCATCCCACTCACTTCCTCCCTAGTCAGAATCTATACATCCGATCAAGTGGACAACATTCCTCTTAACATACTTTAGGCAGTAGTGGATTTTTCCTTCCATATATCTTAGTATATGCTTGGTTGTTATCTAATGATCATGCTTTGGCTCAACCTAGAACTGACTAAGAACATTTACTGCAAAATATATGTTTGGTCAAATATTTGCTAAGTACATCAGTGAGCCAATCAATTTTCTATACTCGGTCGAACCCACTGGGCTTGATTCATAACTTCTTAGCCTTTTCAAGTTTGTGATCATATGGGTTGTCATAGGTTTGCAATCCATCATGTAAAACCTCTTCAACATCTCAATCACATACTTTCCTTCACCTAGATAGATCTCATGAGATCCGTGCCAAACTTCTAGTCCCAAATAATAGTGCATCAACCCTAGATCCTTCATGTCGAACTCTACTACTAGTTGCTTCTTGCACTCTTAGATTCAACCTTCTACACTTGTCATGAGGAGATAATCCACATACAGAAGAATGATTACAGGCTCATCCTTCACAACCTTGATATAGAGATTTAGATTAGTAGAACTCTTTATGAGGCCCAATATTTGTAGGTATGTATCCATCCTTGCATACCACACCCTTGGTTCTTGCTTAAGGGAATATAATGCCTTCTTCAACCTGCAAAAATAAGTCTCTCTATCTTTGAATTCAAATCCCAAGGGTTTCTCTATATAGACTTCTTCATAAATCGTGCCATTCAGGAATGCAGTCATGAAAACCATTTGATGGATGTTCCATCCCATTAATGTTGCCAAAGAGATGAGTGAACGTATTATTTTATACCTTGATGTGGAATAAAATGTCTTTTCATAATCGACGCCTTCTTGTTGAGAGAAGCCCCTAGCCACAAATCTTGCCTTATATTTATCAATACTTCCATCTACCACATGTTTAATATCATAGATCCATTTGGAAGTTACCATTGGTTTGTCTTCATACCTAGGTATGATCTCCCAATCTCCATTCTTCATTTCTGATTGATACTCTTAATTCATGGCATCTTTCCATCCTTTACGTTTGACAAGCTCTTCAAAGTTGGATGGTTCTGCTTCTATTATCTTTTTCATATAGGTTGCATACCAATAATATTTCTTGGGCTTATTATTTTCCCTAAATGTGCCTTTGGCTCATCTATGACCCTATACATCTAAAAGAGTAGACTTCAACCAGTTAGTTCCCTTTCTGGTTTCGAGAATGACCACAGGTTGCATGGATTCATTGGGACTTTCTTCTTCTTGATTTGATTCTTCTTCCTCCTTGGTTCCTTCCTCTTAAAATATAGGAATTTCTTTATCATTAGACTCCATCAGGTGATCCTTTGATTTCTTAAATGCAACACTTTCATCAAATATCACATCTTGACTAACTTATATTCAGTGTCCTTCCTTTATGTAGATCATATATGCCTTTGAAGTATTATTGTAGCCAACAAATGTTCCCTTGATGCCTGAGGGATCCAATTTCTTTCTCTTATCCTTCGGTATACGAATATAGACATGAAAACCAAAAATTCATAGATGATCCATGCTTGGTTTCTTCCCCTTGAATGCTTATTTAGGAGTCATTTTGTCTAATTATCTGTGAGGACTTTGATTTTGAATATATACAACAGTCTTGGTTGCTTCACCCCTCACAAATTTTGAAAAATCTTGATCATGAAACATGGCCTTTACAATTTCTTCAATAGATCGATTATTTTGTTCTACAACTCCATTTTGTTTGGGATTGTGTGGGGCTATCAACCCCCTCTTAATCACAAATTCCTTATAGAATGATATGATTTCTTTTGAAGTATATTCTCCTCCATTATCGGACCTTGATATCTTTATTCTTATTTCTATAAGGTTCTCTACACCATATTTCAATTCTTGAAATTTGACTTCATCCTTGGATTTCAACAAATAAACCCAAGTTTTCCTTGAATGGTCATCAATAAATGTCACATAATATATATGATCTCCAAGATAGTTTGAACGCATGGGACCACATAAATCAGAATGAAGGAGATACATAATTTCTTTTGACCTTGAAGCACTTCTGCCAAATGGTCTCTTGGTATTTTTACCTAATGCACATCCCTTGCATACTCCATGACCCTCTTTGAGTTCGAGGATGTCATTCACCATTAAATTTAGAGTTTGTGTGATTTTGTAGTGAAGGTGACAAAGCCTTCTATGCCAAATTTCACATGGGATAACTTCAATGTGAACCAAAGCTTGAGAGAGGGGAGTCAATAGTCTGTAGAGTCCTCCTTTGTGAACCAGAGTCATATTTGCATTTTTTATTCTAGAGTTTTTATCCCATACTACAACCTTACCATCTATGAAAGAAATTCTATCTCCTTTGTCTTCTAAATATGAAATGGAAAGTATATTCTTACGAAAACTTAGAACAAATATGATGTTATTTAAATGAATATTTCCTCCAATATCCAACTCTAGAGAGATTGATCCAATTCCTCTTACAGGATAGCTCTTATTATCACCAAGTTCAATAGAGTAAGAAGATTTTCCTCTTGAAAAGGTATTTAGTTTCTTCTAATCACTAGTCATATGTCTTGATGCTCCACTATCGATTACCCAAATATTATTATCTTCAAATGTGCCAGTAAGTGCTGAGAATAATCTTTCGTCCTTTGTAGATGTCCTAGTCATATCATTATTGAGAGATAATAGGAGATCCCATAATTCTTTGATTCCATTTGTGAGATGGCTTTCCACCATAGTACACTTCTTTAGGAACTTCTTCAATGTAGTATAGATCTTCATCATGCCCTAAGTCAACTTTAACTCTGAAACCATATTGAGAAATCTATAAGCCAATAGTTAGAATGATTTATCTTACACATGATAACTTCTTGTGATGTTTTTTACTTTTTATTAATTATTAGATTATTCTATAATTATTATGTTGCTCTTATCATAAAACAACTACCAAAACAATAATATCAACAGTACACAAGAACATAGGGTATAGGTTGCAAGCCAAGGCTGAAACCTATTCACTTGAGAGAAAAACCCACAATTCTTTTCTCTTCTTATAGATTCTTCAATTGACAAATTTCAATACCTCTAGACGAAAACCAATACCCTTCCAAGACCAAGACCAAGTTAAACCTCGATGATGTGCTTCCTTTGTCCAAGTCAAACCCAGTCAAATTCCTTCCAGCAACACAACTTTGAACCCCAGCAAAAAAATTTTGACCTCTACTATAGGTCTTAAATTTTCAGCCCTCTCAGCAACAACTGCTTCCATACGTGTGAGGTTATTTAGGGATTCCAATACTTCTTCATATCTTCACTTTACATTCTCCTTCTTCTAGGGATTGAGGATGACCTAATGAGCGTTCCTTCGAGCTTCGTTTTTCACTTTTTCGAAGTTCAATCCTGCAGCAACAAAACCCTAATCCAACAGTAGAAACATAGCTTCATTTCTTTGCACATGTGAAGAGAGAGAGAGAGACAAAATAACCCAAACACTTAATATTCATCCTTATTCTTCCTTATCTAGCCTCTTTCTTCTTCTCCTTTGCTTACTTGATGAGAGAATGAATTGTGTCTCAAGGAGGTCGAGTTCCCGCCTATATATAGGCTTTGAAGGTGGACAAAGTTCCTCAAATTAGGCTGACTTCTTAGCTAGCATGTCCACCTGGTCTTGGAGGGTATTTTAAAACTTTTAAATATAAAAATAATTCTTTGTACAAGTTACAATGTGCCCTATTCTTCAACATATGTCAATGACTCTTTTGACTTCTTGACCTAGGACAAACCCTAGAAGCACTCATTGAGTGCTTGACCTCTAAAATGAAAGACCTTTAGCATGAAACCCATGCTTCAAAATAACAATAATAATTTTTCTTTCATTTTACAATATACAAGAATCAAAATTACATTTCATATTTATGAAGACCAAAACTAGTTACACATTTTTCAACAAGAAGGTGTGTTAGTGTACCTAGAGAAAATCAAAGCACTCAGTTTCCAACAACAAGGAACATTATAGAGGTCACATCTGTTATGAGATTAATAGGATAATATAGAAGATTAATTGAGGGTTCCTCAAGAGTAAAACACCCAAAATTAGTTTTAATTTCGATGTTAAAAAAGAGCCTAAAAATGAAAAATGAAATAACAAAATAAAATATAAAAGAAATAATAAGGTTGAAGATGACGATGCCATCTCCAAAGTTAAATATTTTTGGAGGGAAAAGATGATTTTTATTTTTATTTTTTTTAATTGTGATTTTGGCTTATCTCCTTATGGGTTTACTCAAATTTCAAGCATGGGAACTCATTCCATTTTGACTCTATTTTTGCATCCAAAAGGTGATCACACTTGAAATTTGAGTAAACCTATAAGGAGGAAAGTTAAAAATACAATTAAAAATAGTTTTTCCTTTCTTTTCCTTTAAAAATCCATAGCTTATTTTATTATTTTTTTAGGAGACCCATTTTAGACCTTAAAAATACCATAATGTCACTTCTTTGCAAAAGAAACGTGTCAAATTTGAATATCCTCAAGAATGTGAAGAGGTTTTACAACATTTGAAATTGTTGTTAACAAGTACACCAATTTTAAGGGTAGCTAATCCAAATGAATATTTTATTGTGTGAAATAATGCCTACAACAAGGGTCTTGGTGGATTTCTCATTTCAAGGAGGAAGTGGCTGATTAAATAGCTAAGTTCTTAGAGTGCCAAAATGTAACAACACTAGTTAAAATTCCATGTAATAAAGTTAATAAAGGAAAAATAATAATCAAGGTCATTGGACACGTATTCCAAGTTGAGCGTTTGGAAAAACATCTGAGTGTGGGTGTTCATTTAGTTTATTATAGCTAAGGAAATTGGCAAAGGAAATGGAAAAGGATTTGGAAAGGCATGAGGCACTAATTGGCATTTTATTTATGAAAATAATGGAAATTAGGAGAAAAGGAAGGTGAAAGGTCATAGGTTGCATGTGAGGAGGAAAATGAAGGAAAATAATGGAAAATTGAAGAAAATAGAGGCCTCATTAATAAAAAGGTTTCTGAGGAGCATTTGGTATCTTTTTTTTAGTTTAGTTTTGGAGCTCTCCTTCTCTCTCTCTTTCTCTCTCTCTCTCTCTCTCTCACACACACACACTCTTGGAAACTTAGAGTTTTCTTAGAGCACTTCAGCATTAGATCAAGGAAAACAAAGAAGGCAAAGAGGAAGAAAAGTTCAAGTAAGGAAGAGTAGTATTAAGCAGCTACAACATGATTATTTGCAGGTATCAATTCACATGTGTGATTTCCTTACTAGATTTGGCATGCATGGTACATCAATGTGTGTATTTGGTTCTCTTTCTATCATTGGCATGGGTTTTGCCAAGTGTGATAACGTTCTTCACTCTTGCCTTGCCATTTCCAAATAACCATGGTGTGGTGGGTTCTCTTGTATTTAGTTGAGCTGGATTGCTGGATGGTTTTGAAATTAAGTGAGGTAGTTTATGAAAGAAAGAACACAATGTCTAGGAATCCTTGGACCAGACTGGGTATGTGGTAAATCTTGATTTTGTGTTCCTCCATGGGCCTAGGAATCTTTGACCAATGAATGATGGGATATACGGTAAATCCTAGAGGTGTGTGCCCTCGATCAGGTCTACCAATCCTTGACTGTGAATGGTAGGATATATGATAAACCCTGGAGGGTGGAGTCTTGATTAGGCATAGGAATCCTCGACCATTGTATGGCGAGATATATGGTAAAGCCTAGAGACTAAGGGATAGGAAAATTCCTCATGATGTAGGTGGAGAAAACTGGTGGCATCCATGCTTGTTTATGGCCTAGTGATCTAGTGGGGATTATGGTAAATCCTGAGGAAACCTAGTTTGGTTGGGTTTTGAGTCCCTCATTCATGCTTTGAATATGCCACAGAGGTGATTGGATGAAAGAGATATTTTGTTCAGCCAATCTATTTTCAAGTGGTTCATGGAAGTCCCATACTTGGTTAGCTTTTACATTCATTAATAAGAGTTTTTTCTCCTTGGTATTTCATGTGTAAATGTACTACTTTATATGTGGATTTTATGGTTGTTATATCCTTGTTATTTATGTTGGTTATATGCCTATTATGAGTATGATTTATGTCATAATTTTTGTGTGGCTCTCATCATGTTTTGATTTGAAAATTAATGTATAATGTATACATGACCTAATAGATGATAATGCAACTATTGTGATATGGAAACAATGTTTCTTTACGAATCTTAGATAAGTATGAGACCCCTATGCTCATATATGTTGTTAAGACCTGAAGATTACACATTTGTGACATGTTTGAGTAAATTTCTATCATGGCTAGTAGGGGTTCAACCAAGTCCTTACTCAAATGTTTTCATTAGTACCTTTGTTTCAATTTCATTTATCACTTTTAGAAGTTTCATGAAGTTCTCTTGGCCCTGAAAAGTGGCACAAAATCTGGGGTCATTAGCTCATATCTAGCTAAAAACGTCCATAGTAGATGGCATGCCTTGTTGTGGGATCCACTTGAAGGACTCAGTCATGTGCATGGCTTGTCATGGGAGAAACTAGGGGTCCATACTAGTGAAATATCAAGTTGTCTCAGGGGTTTCTCACCTGGAAGGGTTGGTTGGATCTTGAAGATTTTGTACCATGGTTGGAAGGTTAGATTGATTTGGTTTTATCGGTTCCACTTCATTAATTATACATGGGGAGTTGAATCACATAATAGTAGCCTCTCGTCAGATGTGTAACCCAACATATCGGTTAACTTGGGTAAATGTGGGAGGAGGGTGTTATAGAGTGGTATTAGAGCATGATTCACCCCCTTTGATTTCTTTGGTGGTGTGTTGGTTATGCATCCATGTCAATTGTATATATGTGTTCTTTATGCTTGTTGTCTATGTGCATATTATGTATGCATGGTGGCGGTTGTGGTTGTAGAAAAGTGGATGGTGTGTTGTGGTATGTGGTTGGTATGATTAGGCATTGATAATTGGATAGTGGTTAAACATATTTTATATGTTGATGTGATTATAATTATACATGTATCATGTTAATATGGTTGATCTTGCAGATGAGATATCCTTCCTTGAACTATACTGAGGTATGTTGATTATGTTATGTTTTGGTTTTAGCTAACATGGTGTACTTGCGGGAAAGAGATCAAAGATGACCAACAAGATGGTAGACTACATTTCACGATATTCTCCCTATGGGTTAGTTGAGCAGCATGGTGTTGGAAATTCTTCTTACTTAGCAGGAATGTTGAGAAGTTTGAAGGCAGAAATAAGAAGTTGCAAGGAAGATAATGACAGGATCATTCAAGCAAAGGAGAAAGAAGAAGAAGTCAATGCAGTAATCCTTCAAATTTTTTCAGAATTGCAGAGATAGGGACCACTTCAGATTAGCCATGGGCAAGAGGACAGGACAAATGGGACATAAGGTAGTAGGTCTCATGGTGGGAATAGGTTAGATAGATATGACATGATAAAATATGGCAGGCTCTTTGATACTCCAGATAGGAGAGGTGATGGATATAGGTTTTATTCTAGTTTTGGTTCTAATCAGAACTATGATCATCATTATTATCATCCTTATAGGAGGAGTGACAGGGTATATTTTCCAGATGAGTTTAAGAAAGCAAAGCCACCTACATTTGATGGGGATTTGAAGAAGCCATAGGATGTAGAGGCATGGTTACTTGGGATGAAGAAGTTATTTGAGCTGCATGATTACATGGAAAACATGAAAGCCAAAATAACTATCTCTAGCCTCAAAGGGAAAGTAGACTTTTGGTGGGAAGATGTGAAATGGGTCAGAGACATCATTACAAAACATTTGAGTTGGCATGAATTCAAGAGAACTTTCAGGAAGTAGTACTTTTCAAAGAGGTACTACAACAACAATTCCAAGGAGTTTTATGGGCTAAAGATGGGATTGATGACAGATGACGAGTATATGACTAAGTTTTTAGATTTGTTGAAGTATGTATCATATCTCAAGAATAGGAAAGGCCAAAGTTCAGATATTTTTCAGTGGATTTCCCTTCACATTTAGAGATGAGATTGAGTATGATGAGCCTCGGTCGCTTGAGGAAGTTATTGGTAAATTGAAGCATTTTTATGAACAGTCAAAGTGCAAGACAAAATCTTAGCAAGGTGTGAAAGGGAAAGACAAAGCTAAAGGTAAATGGTATCTAAAAGTAACAAGGCCTCAGTATGTAGGTAGGAAAGAAATCGTTACACCTTACAAGAAGTTTAATGGGTCATAACATTGAGGGCAGCAAAATAAAGGTGATGGTCCAAGATGGTTTCAATGTTGGACATGTAGTAAGGAGAATATTTAGAGGGATTTCTTGTAGAATCAGGGTGGTAGGCTTCATATTTATAGTACACAGGAAGTGCAGATAGTTGAGGCTATTGGGTAGAAAATTCCATAGATTTATGCAACACTGGATAAGAAGTAGGCAAACCACTAGGGAATTGTTATCGAGATGGATGGTAAGCTTTGTGATCAACTTGTTTCCATTTTGATTCACCCTAGATATAATTATAATTATGTTACTCCTAACCTGGCATATAAGTGTGGTTTGAATAAATAATTGCATCTAGAATCCTGGTTAGTGCAGATGGCTATAGGTACAAACAAGAGAGTGTATCACTAGGTAAGATCTTGTGCATTATAGTTGTATGGTATGCCTACATAGTGCATTTGAATGTATTTCCATTGGGATCATATAGTATGATTTTGGGTATGGACTAGTTGTATCTTCATAGGACCAAGGATAATGGAGAACAAAGAATCTTGTAGGGTAAGAAGAAGGAAATACCAGTTTGAATGGTGACAGATATGTAGGAAAAGTGCGTTCATAAAAAATGATGTATGTTATTTGCAATGCATATGTCTAGTGATAAAGGTAAGGATGTTGAGGATGTAGAGGTATTGCGAAGGTACCCGATCTTGCAACATTTTTAGGATGTGTTTCCAACATAGATTTTAGAGTTACTGCCTCACAGAGCAGTGGAGATTTCCATTGATTTGGTACAAAGGGAAGCACTAGCATCAAAGGCATCGTACATGATGAGAATTCCAGAGTTAGTAGAGATGAAGTTACAAGTGAAGGAAATGATTGACAAGGGATAAAATAGGCCAAGTGTATCACCTTGGGGTGCACTGATATTATTTGTGTAGAAGAAGGATGGTACTCTGATCCGGATTTAAACAGGAACGCAACAAATTACAGAGATAACCATATACACAAAGATGTAGCGGAAATAATACTTCATTTCATTAATGGAAAATACTGAAATATGCTTACAACTAGAAATGGAAATAAACCAGCTAGGGCGATGGTAGCTTATCTCTGAGAAGAGATGTGGTGGCTACATGCCTCTGAACTATGTTACAATGAGGCTCGAAGGCCTATTTATTGTTGAGAAATAATGGAAAACCCTTAACATTCCAAAACCTAACCCTAGGAGATGAAACGCCAAACTGTGGGCCCCGTTTGGGTAAATTGGTACATCAACTTCCCGGGGTCGTAACTTTGGCATACGATCTTCGTTTGACACGTACAATAGCTCGTTAGAAAGATCTATCCGAGCACTACCACTTTGGGAAAAACGTCGTTTAGGGCCTCAAAATGGATCTAGAAGTTCAGGACCTGAAAAACTGCTAAAAATAGTAAGTTGTGCTACAATTAAGGAAACTGAAAATGATGAGAGAAACAATGGTGGGGGTCCAGGTGGACTTGGCAGGTGGCCACCAATATCCACCTCGATCATTCCTCCCCCCTTAGGAAGCAATGGTCCCCATTGCGTTGAGTTCCTTCATGAGATGAGGAAACTTTTGCTGAACTTGTTCCCTGGTGAGCCACTTGCCCTGCTGAAGGAGTTGGCCTGCTTTGACAACTCGATACAGTTGGATATTTTGTTGGCGAGTGTTCTTGATCTGTGTGTCCATGATCCGATCAGTTGCAGCTTGTTCTATGCAATCTGGATTTAATTCTGTGGGTTTGAGCTGTTCTGCAATGTCGGATGTGTCTAGCAATGGTGGAAAGTATGGCCGAAGGCGGTCCACATTGAACACTGGGTGCAGGCCAAGGAATGGGGGAATGCTGAGCTCAAATGCATTGTCTCCCATAGCCTTAGTAATGGTGTAAGGACCATATCGGAGTGGTCTCAATTTCCGATAGGCTCCAGTAAGGCGTTCCTTTTGCAAATGCAACCAGACTTTGTCGCCCACCTGAAACTTGTGTGGCACCCGATGTTGATCATATCGCTGCTTGTACTTGGAATTTGATTTCTCAAGAATGTCATGGACCTGCTGGCGAATATGTTGGATGCACTTAATGAAGTTGGTGGCCTTATCTATTTCGGACTGGACATGAGCTGAATTTATGTGAGTAGTTGCAAGTGGCATGGCCACATCAATGGGGCATAGTGGCTGGAATCCCAAACCCACCTGAAAAGGGCTATGGCCAGTGGAGCTGTGAAGAGCTCGGTTGTAGCTGTGCTGAACATAGGGGAGGCTCTCGTCCCATGTGCGTGGATGCTTTGAGTTATACATGCGCAGAATGTGCACAATCATCCTATTGACAACCTCTGTCTGGCCATCAGTTTGAGGATGGAAAGTTGTGGACTTCGTGAGTTTGGTGTCCAGCATTGACTAGAGACTGGACCAAAATGTGCTGAGAAACCGACTGCCCCGATCTGAGATGATAGACTGTGGGATCCCAAAGTGCACCCACACTCATTCAAGGAAGAGTTTAGCAGTGGCTTCTGCTGTGATATTCTTCTTGCAGGCCGCCATAATGGCCATCTTCGAGAACCTGTCGACGACCACAAAAACACAGTCATTCCCATGCTTAGTGGAAGGAAGGCCTGACATGTAATCCATGGAGATGGATTCCCAAGGTCGACTAGGGGTAGGCAACGGGGTATAGAGGCCGTGCTTCTTAATGGTCGGTTTGGCAATGGCACAGGCAGTACATGATCTGATGTACTTCCCAACATCCTGTCGAAGATTCGGCAAATAGAAATAATTTTGCAGTACTGCCACTGTTTTCTCGACCCCGAAATGCCCAGCAGCCCGACTGTAGTGTGCTTCCCAAATCATCTTGGCACGCTCGCTTGAAGGAACACAAAGGTGACCCAGGTGGCATAACAGGGCATCCTGGAGGTGAAAATCTGGAACATGCCGACCCTCCAAGAGTGTCTGGTATGTGTAGCCGAATTCTGGGTCGCTTTTGTAGAGAACTGGCCAATCAGAAGTCTCGTGCCCACAAGAGTTGAGCACGGTGGTTAACGCCATGATCGGTGGTCGACTGAGGCAATCTCCAACATTATTGGTGCTACCCTTCTTATACTTGATATTCAAGTGGAACTGTTGCAGGTATGTCGACCACTTCTGATGGCGATCATTCTGCAATTTCCCTTGGGTCTGTATGAACTACAGGGGTCGGTGGTCTGTGTGGATGACCGTTTCCTTCCCCAAAATGTAATGCTTCCATTGTCAGCAGGCCTGTACAATGGAATACATATCTTTATCATAAGTGGGGTACTTCCAGACTGTGTCTGAAAGTGTTTCACTGTGATATGCCACTGGATGTCCATGTTGAGTAAGGACTGCCCCAATAGCATAGTCAGAGGCATCTGTCTCGACCTCAAATGGTTGTTGTAAATCTGGTAACACGAGCACTGGTGCCGTGCAGAGGTGATCCTTCAACTCCATGAATGCCTTCTGTTGAGATTCAGACCAAAAGAATTTTGCTTTCGCCCCTCCCTTGGTGACTTGACTCAAGGGCCAAGTAATATGAGAAAACCCCAACACGAACCTGCGGTAGAAGTTGGCAAGACCTAGAAAGCTGCGGAGCTCTGTTAGAGTGGTTGGAGATGGCCAATCCCGAATGACTTGGATCTTGGCTGGATCGACATGCACCCCCTGTTCATCAATGATGTATCCCAGATACTGAACCTGGGTCATGCCAAAAGTGCATTTCTCCAAATTGGCACATAGCTTGTGTTGCCGCAGTGTTTGGAGAACCTGTCGGATGTGGTGGAGGTGCTCTTCCCAACTTTGGCTGAAGATCAGAATGTCATCCAAGTATACTACTACAAAGGAGTTGGTGAATGGCCGCAAGATGTCATCCATTAGCCTCATGAAGGTTGCAGGAGCATTCGTCAATCCGAAAGGCATAACCAACCATTCGAAAAGGCCCTCCTTGGATTTGAAGGCAGTCTTCCACACATTAGAGGGTTCGATTGGTACCTGGTGATATCCTGACTTCAGATCGATCTTGCTGAAATATTTCGCCCCCTTTAGTTGGTCCAGGAGGTCATCAATCCACGGGATCGGGTACCTATTACGGACAGTGATCTTGTTCAGTGCCCTATAGTCAATACAGAGTCTCCACGTCCCATCCTTCTTCTGTACCAACACGATCGGGCTCCCACAAGGTGATGAACTCGGACGGATGTGACCTTTCTGCAAGAGCTCCTGAATCTGCCTCTTGATTTCATTGTTCTCTAGAACGGAGCGCCGATAAATTGGTCCATTGGGTAGCGGCGCACCTGGGGTTAGATCGATGGAGTGCTTGACCTGACAGTGCAGAGGAACCCCTGCAGGGGAGGTGAAGATGTCCTCGTACTCCTCCACAACCTTGTCCATCTGTAGTTGTCATGCAGAGGGACCCCGTCTGGATGCTGCGGCCACTGTCTTCTTCTTTCCTTGAGGGTGTATCATCAGGAAAACAAATTTCCTAGTTTTGGAAATGATCTTACTGCATTGTTTTGCAGTAATCAAAGAGATGGAGGTACGTGGTGCTACCTCTGGTATCCTGTACAACTTACCTCCCAATGTAATAATAACAGCACGGGGCCTTGATTCATACACAGCGTGTCACTTCCACAGGTATGGTTGTCCTAATAATACATCACAAACTTCAAGGGGAGCAATGTCACACAATACCTCATCCGTGAAGGGCTTGATGTTGTATGGAAGGCGACACTGCTGGCTCACGTGAAGATCTCGTCCTTGGTGAAGCCACCCAATGGTGTATGGTTGTGGATGTGCTATGGTCGGTAAGCCCAACCGCTTCACGACCTCTACTGAAATGAGGTTCTTTTGACTCCCGCTATCAACAATGAACTGTATCAGGGAGCCCTTTACCCACATCTGGGAGTGGAAGAGACGCTCCTCCTCCTCTCGATCTTCGTGTTCATTTTTCTGGATCTTGGCGGTAGCAACAGTGGTGTTGGGATCCGCATCAATGATCTGCTTCCCCTTATCGGGTTCTGACTCAGAGTCGGAACATGCATCTGATTCTGAAACCTTTAGCTCAGCCACCAGTGACTGCTTGGCCCGACACTCACTTGTGTTGTGAGTGGAGCTCTTATGGAACTCACACCATTTTCCAGTGTCCTTTTTCGGCTTCGCAATGCTGTTCTTTGCTTGCAGCTTTGGCGGGTTGTCTTGGGCTGTCTCGCCTTAGATTTGTCCTTTGTTCTATGGTTTAGGGGCACCTTTCCCCTGCTTTGGATTTGCAGATCCAAAGTCTCGCTTCTTTTGTTTAAACTTATGCTCGACCTTGACGGCATATCAGTATGCTGCGCCGAGCGAGGAGATGTTCAGGAATTGTATTTCTTCCTAGATGTACTTGTGCAGGTAGCCACGGTATTTGAGTATCAAATGTTGCTCCGAATCCTTGATGCGCAACTTTGTGCGAAGGGTATGGAAAAGATTGGTGAACTCTGGCACGTCTTGGTCCCTTCCCTACCGCAGCGTGGTCCACTTTATGTATTCATCCTCATAGCTTCCGACAGGGTAGTACTGCTCCTTGATGGCATCCCAGAATGAATTCCAGGTGGGTGCGGCTGAAAATAGTGAGCCAGTACTTTCATCCTTCTGCTCGCAGTAGGTTTCCCACCAGTTCTTGACGTGGGGGGCTGCTTTGAGAAGAGCGAAAACAATCTTTTCCCGACTCGAAAATTCATGAACAGAAAAATAACCCTCTAGAAGATTTAACCATTTATCTACGGCATCTGCGTCTATCTGACCCTCGAATATGGGGATTTCAAAATTAAATTGTACCTTAAAGGGCGTGGCGTTTCTAGAGTAGCTGCTGGAAGCCGATGCGTCGCTTCTGGGTAGCCGCTGAAGGATCTGGGCAAAGCTGTCCATCATCGCGTTCCGTTGTTGCTCGAGGGTTTCTTCGAGCAATATTTTGATGGGATCTCTTGCCCCCTCATCTTTCTTCTCATCCGCCATGGGAGGCCGTCGGGATTTGCGAGGTTGGTCTTGCAAAGGTTCAACCAGTTCAAGCCCTAACTCCTTGTATCCCGACCTTGTTGGGGACATGCAAAGAAAAATAGAGAAAAAGCAGACCGCTCTGATACCACTAATCCAGATTTAAACAGGAATGCAACAAATTACAAAGATAACCATATACACAAAGATGCAGCGGAAATAATACTTCATTTCATTAATGGAAAATACTGAAATATGCTTACAACTAGAAATGGAAATAAACCAGCTAGGGCGATGGTAGCTTATCTCTGAGAAGAGATGTGGTGGCTACATGCCTCTGAACTATGTTACAATGAGGCTCGAAGGCCTATTTATTGTTGAGAAATAATGGAAAACCCTTAACATTCCAAAACCTAACCCTAGGAGATGAAACGCCAAACTGTGGGCCCCGTTTGGGTAAATTGGTACATCAACTTCCCGGGGTCGTAACTTTGGCATACGATCTCCGTTTGACGTGTACAATAGCTCGTTAGAAAGATCTATCCGAGCACTACCACTTTGGGAAGGGCTGGACCCATGTTGCCCCCAGATTTCCCAAAAAACATCGTTTAGGGCCTTAAAACGGCTCCAGAAGTTCAGGACCCGAAAAACTGCTAAAAATAGTAAGTTGTGCTACAATTAAGGAAACTGAAAATGATGAGAGAAACAATGGTGGGGGTCCAGGTGGACTTGGCAGGTGGCCACCAATATCCACCTGGATCATACTCTTAGGCTATGAATTGATTATAGGAAGTTGAACGAGGTGGCCATCAAGAAAAAGTATTCATTTCTGAGGATCGATGATTTTTTTGATCAGTTGAAGGGAGTGATAGTGTTCTCGAAGATTGATTTGAGATTAGGATACCATCAGGTACACATCAAGGAAGAGGACATATACAATACTGTTTTCAAGACCAGGTATGGGAATTATGATTTTTTTATAGTTGCATTTGGTTTGACTAATGCTCCAGCTAATTTCATGTTATTGATGAGTAATGTATTGTATCCTTATCTGGACAAGTTTCTTATTTTATTCATAGATGACATCTTGATAAATTCTAAAAACAAGAAAGAGCATGTCGAGAACTTAGCAACAATGTTGAGATTACTAATAGAGCGTCAATTGTATGCTAATATTAGCAAGTGTAGCTTCTTTCAGATAGAGGTACATTACTTGGGACATGTTGCTTCCAAAGAAGGTGTAGTAGTGGATCTAGAAAAGATAAGGGCTATCATGAAGTGGGCAGCTCCCAGAAATATAGATGAAGTAGTATCATTTATGGGGCTATCAGGTTATTATAGGAGGTTCATCAGGAACTTCTCTTACATTGCATATCCTGTCATGTCATTGGAGAGGCAAGGTAAGAAATTTGAATGGATAGAGGAATGTACAAAAAGTTTTGAGAAATTGAAGTAGTTGTTGATGAATGTTTCAGTTTTTGAAGATTGAATATACAAATAAAGAGTTTGTTCCGTGTACAAATGCTTGCAAGAGAGGACTTGGTGGAGTCCTTATGCAAGAAGGATAGGTAGTGTGCTATGAGTCACAGAAATTGAATGAGCATGAGCAGAATTATCTGACACATGATATTGAGTTGGTAGTGATCATCCATGCATTGAAGATCTAGAAGCACTATCTTCTTGGAAGGAGGGTTGTATTGATGAGTGAGCATAGTGGATTGGGATACCTTTTTACTTTTTTGATTAGTCGAATCTAAATGCCATGCAAGCTAGATGGTTGGCCACGATTAGTGAGTTTGACTTTGATATCATTTACATCAAAGGGAAAGAGAACAGGGTTGCAAATTCTCTTAATATGAGAGTTCAGGTGAATCATATAGCAACTATGAGTTCTTATGGGATAGACTTACATGATTAGATCATACATGAAGAACAACATGATGACAGGTACATGGAGCTTATGCATAGGTTACAATAGGGTACAAGTGGTCATTTTGCCTACTATCGTCTTACGACAAATGGTTTGGTCATATTTAGGGACAAGATATATGTGTTGAATAACAGTGAGATCAAGAAGATTATCTTGTGAGAGTTTCATGCAAAACCATAATCAAGTCACCCAGGATAAAAAAATACATTGACAACAGTGAATACATTTTATCATTGGAAAAATCTAAAGAACGACATAGAAGAGTTTGTGGCTAGATGTTTAGACTGTCCGTACGTGAAAGAAAAATGTAAGCATCCAGGTGGACTAATATAGCCGATTCTAATTCTAGAGTGGAAGTGGGAGGTTATTACCATGGATTTCATCAGAGGTTTGTCAAGGACGTTTAGATAACATGATTACATCATGGTTGTGGTGGACCATTGAAAAAGGTAGCACACTTCATTCCAGTGAAGTTTACTTATTCAGTTAGTGATGTAGCATAGGTATTCATCATAGATGTGGTGAGGTTACATGGTGTTTTGTGGAAGATTGTGTCAGACAGGGAAGATAATTTCACATCCAAGTTTTGGAAGGAGTTGTTTGCAAGTTTGGGGACAATGTTGGCCTTTAGCATAACTTATCATCCGTAGATAGATGGGTAGAAAGAGAGGGTCAATAAGATATTGGAGGACATGCCTAGGATTTATGTGATGCATCAATAGAGGATATGGGAGGAGTACCTTCTGTTGGTTGATTTTTCTTATAACAATGAGTATCAGGAGTCACTGAGGATGAGTCTATTTGAGGCACTATATGGGTAGAGTTGTAATGCTCCCATTAGTTGGAGTGATCCAATGAATAGGGTATTGATAGGGTTGAACATGTTGGTAGAGATGGAACAAGAAATGTAGGTTATCAAGAGGAATCTAAAGGAAGCATTAGACATACAGAAAAGTTATGCAGATCAGAATAGGTTGTTTAAGGAGTTTCAAGTTGGGGATCAGGTGTATTTGTACATCAAGGCCAAGAAAATATCCTTGAGGATTGGATCATGTGCCAAGTTCGCACCTCATTTTTATGGACCTTTCAAGATTCTTAAAAGGATTGGACCAATAGCCTATCGACTTGCACTACCTCCTATAGTGAAAGTCCATGATATTTTCCATGTTTCATTGCTTAAGAAGTATGTTAAATATGTTGATCATGTGATTGATTTGTCTATATTTCAGGTGGATCTAGATGGAGAAATCAAACCAAAACCTTAGTGTATATTGCAGAGAAAGATTCTCATGCTCTGGAACCGATCAATCAAGTAGCTAAAAGTGTTATAGAAGCACTTTGAGCCCTATGAAGCTACATGGGATATGGAGGATCATATGCGGGCTATGTATCCTTCTCTATTCACTGGTTAAGTGAATATTTTTGGTATATGTTTTGGTATATATACATATGTATATGGGTTTAAATATTGTCATGAGTTGTTTTATAAAGCTCCAATAAGTGGTATGGGTGTCATGTTTTTATGGTTGTTATGTTGTTATGTGCCATGTTGGTTTGCTTCTCAGCAGGTTGATCATTGTAAATACTGCATCAAGCTAAGCTATAAAGCTCCATAGGAAGTATGTTTTACTTCTCAGTAGTATTGCTGGTTGTAGGTGTTATTCAACACCGAGGATGGTGTTCCCCCAGTGGAGGGCTCTGTAACATCCTTGGTCAAAATTCCATGTAATAAACTTAATAAAATCAAAATAATAACCAAGGTCATGGGACACATATTCCAAGATAAGTGTTGGGAAAAACATCCTAGCATGGGTATTAATTTGGTTTATTATGGCTAAGTAAATTGGGAAAGGATTTGAAAAGGCATGAGGTATTATTTGGAATTTTATTTATGAAAATAATGGAAATTAGGAGAAAATGAAGGTGAAATGTCACAGGCTGCATGTGAGGAGGAAAATGAAGTAAAATAATGGAAAATTGAAGAAAATAGAGGCCTCATTAATAAAAAGGCTTTTGAGGATCAGTTGGTACCTTTCGTCAGTTAAATTTTGGAGCTCTCTCTTTCTCTTTCTCTCTCTCTCTCACACACACACAGAGACACACACACTCTTGGACACTCAGATTTTTCTTGGAGCACTTCAGCATTAGATCAAGGAAAAAAATAAGGCAAAGAGGAAGCAAAGATCAAGGAAGGAAGAGAAACATCAAGCATCTACAACAGGATTACTTGTAAGTCTCTATTTGCATGTGTGATTTCCTTACTAGATTTGGCATGCATGGTAAATGCGTGTGTATTTTGTTATTTGTTTTCATTGGCATGGTCTTTTCCATGTGTGAGAGTGTTCTTCAGCCTTGCCTTTCCATTTCTGGATAGCCATGGTGTGATAGGTTCTCTTGTATTTGGTTGAGTTGGATTGCTAGATGGTTTTAACACTAAGTGAGGTGGTCTCCGAAAGAAATAACACAATTCTTGGGAATCCCTGGACTGGTCTGGGATTGAGGTAAAGCCAAATTTTGTGTGCCTTAATGGGCCTAGGAATCCTCGATTGGTGAATGGCGAGACATATGGTAAAGCCTAGAGGTGTAAGCCCTCAACCAGGCCCAGGAATCCTTATTCGGTAAATGGTGAGATATATGGTAAATCCTGGAGGGTGGAGTCTTGATTAGGCATATGAATCCTCGACTATTGTTTGGCAGGATATATGGTAAAGCCTAAAGACTAGGAGACATGAAAATTCCTCACGATGTAGGTGGAGAAATATGGTGGCATCCATGCTTATTTATGGCCTAGTGATTCAGTGGGGATTGCGCTAAAGCTTGAGGGAACCTAGTTTGGTTTTGCTTTGAGTCCTGGTTGGATTTTCCCTTCATTAATAAGATATTTTTCTCCTTGGCATTTCATGTGTAAATATTGTTGGGCACCAAATTCGCCTATATTTTCCCTACATTTCCACTCCTCCTTTCATCCCTTTTGTATTCATTTGGATATATTTACTGTGTGAAACTATGAGGTAATTCCCCTTTATCGTCTCTTGGGATATTTAATTAATGAAGTAGATTCATGAGGGTTTGTTAAAATTGGCAACCATGGAAAAACTTCATGTGGGTCATCTTATTCATGGCTAAAAATATTTTTATTAGATTCCTCTCGTCGAGAGGTGTAGGATTGATATAAAGATCATCCGATTCCGATAAGTATTCATGGAGATATGAATTTATTTTTATTATGGAATTATTATCAAGCCGACCTACAACTCATGTAGGCTCAGAAGCCCAACAGTCGCATCTATTCACCCACCAACATTGTGTATAAATATAAGAGGATTTTTCCTCATTTGGACTCACTCATCTCATCACATCTCTCTCTCTCTCTACTGCGCAGATATGAGTCTCTTCTCTACTGCGCTGAAATGGGTCTGTCTCTCTCACACATGTGAAGCAGGAAACTGCTAAAACTGAAGCTGCAATTGCAGAAGTAAAGATTGACTTGCATGGCCTAGAAGATCTCCTCTATGGAACTACGCTGTAATTCATCTGAACCTCCTTTGAAATCTGCAACTTTTGGTGGTGGAATGAAGTCAATCCAACGAACGGTTTGCAAGATATCGACTGCCCTAGTTTGAAGCCGGAAACTGCTAAAACTGAAGCTGCAACTGCAGAAGTAAAGATTGACTTGCGTGGCCTAGAATATCTCCTCATCTGAATTACGCTGTAGGTTCATCTGAACCGCCTCTGGAAGCCGAAACTTTTGGTGGTGGAATGAAGTCAATCCGACTGTCAGTTTGTGAGATATGGTCTGCCCTAGTTTGATAATGAAGCCGCTAATGCTGATGCTACTGATCTAGGGTTTGCTACTGCTGATATGAATCAGATTTATTGTACTATTTCTCTCTGCTAAATTATTGAAGATAAAAGAAGATTTGATCAAAGGGTTTCCCCACACATTATGGGGTTTGTCCCTGGCTAGCCACCACATCTTGTGTCTCTTGTCTTGGCTTGTTTTCTGTCGATCGTTTAATGTTCTATCTGCACTTTACTTTATGTACATGTGATTACTAATCGGTGGAATATAATAAGAAAAAGAAGTAAACTATTATAAGCATAGAACATACCATAACTTAACATGGTATTGGAGCTGAGGTGAAGACAAAGCCCGAGCAAGAGCAAGAGCAATCATTGAAGAGAAGATTGGCAAGGCTATCCTAAAAGAACTATGGGGTCCTCAACACTCTTTCCTGCCGAAGACAAGATCCATGAGAAAGTTGACTATCACGGATGGAAGATGTCTATCGATCTAACCCTTGAAGATCAAGGAGTGCTGGACCATGTAAGAGGCAATATTGTTGAGCCTTCATCAAATTCATCTGCTGCTGCCTGGAACAAATGGAAAAATGGAGAAGTCAAAACAAAGAAGATCATCCGGGACTCTATCGACAAGCACTTGGTGGCCTACATCTCTGAACTGGACACCTCCAAGGAAATCTACGATAGACTGGTGAGTTTATTTAAAGTCAATGATGCAAATCAAGTTTTGTTTCTTAGAAATAAGCCGAGGGAAATCAAGAAGGGTAAAGATGAAAGTATGCAAGCATACTTCTTAAGAATCATCGAGATCAAGAACAATCTCCTATCTATTGGGGAAACTATTACTGACAGAGAAATGGCACTCACAACTCTTGGAGGATTGTCATTTGAATGGTATGCGTTTAGGACTACTCTTTTGAAATATAATGTAATTCTTGGTTTCGAGGAATTAATGGCTAGATGCATTCAAGAAGAAACAAGGGAAGAAGTGCAAGAAATGCCCATGCCTAAAGGTCCTCTTGCTGCCTTTTCTTCTCATGCAAAGAAAAGAAATAATTCAGGGACTCAATCAAAAGGAAAGGCTGGACCTAAGGCTAGAAGAAAATGACGATGTTACATTTGCAATAAAGCAAGTCACTATGTATGAAATCATGAGCATCATGATGAATGAGATCATGGACATAAAGGGCAACATGAGATAATGGACATATAGGATAGCATGATGATGATGCACACTAGTTTGAGCAGCATTATGATGGATAAAATCATGGACATGGGCAGCATGATGATAATCATGATTAGAGAAGCATGGTACAGTATGTAGTGGTGCAACTCGAAATCTCTCTTATGGCAATCAAAGGAATGACAAATTCAACAGCAAAGGTAAGAGGAGAGTTGGGAATCAAGGAAGAAGACAAGCATTCAAGAAGGCTAGAAATTCTAGGATGTATTAAATGCACTTGACCTCAAAAGGAACCTAGTGTCCATCTTGGCAAGGAAGACAGAGGCTACAAGGTAACCTTCAGCAATGGCAAGGTATGTATATGTAAAAATAATGTTAAAGATGCATTTACTCTTGGGTTTAGTGTTGATTCATTATATCAGGTCGATGGAAGTCCGCTAGGTGTCATGTGTTGTGACACAACTCTTTAGTCCGAACTTTGGCATCGAAGGTTTTCCCACCTTCATTACAAAGCTCTACCTGATGTAAGACAGATGGTAACTGCCCGAATTCCAAGTAGAGAAAGAAGGTGTATGTCTGGGATGTGCCAAAGGAAAGCTCAAAAGGGGACCATTCCCCTCAAGCCAAAGCAAGACCTCCGATATATTACAATTGGTTTACCCAGGCATACGTGAGGTTGGCATTAAGAGGGAGACTACTACACCACATACTCCTGAGCAGAATGGTGTGGTGGGAAGGAAGAACCACACGATGATGGAAGTTGTCCAGGCCATGCTACATGAGCAAAGACTTCTAAAGTTTCTATGGGCTGAAACTACAATCACTGCCGTATATGTACAAAATCGATGCCCTCATCAAGCATTGGGTTTCTAAACTCCTGAAGAAATGTTCACCACCGGTCAAAGGGAAGTCGTGATTATTCATGATGTCACCTTTGACAAAGATATGGCTCTTTGCAAGGTGGACAATCTGCTGACTTTGAGTAGCTCTCAAGAAGCCGACACCAGGGAACCGAAAGAAAAGGATGATGAATCAATGCCTGATGTAGAAGAACCCATGGATCCGATTGATCCTCATCCACATGAGCCTTCCTCTTCTAGGAAGAGGCCTTCATGGCTTAGGGGGATACTTGATAATGCTGAAGGACATGCTGCACCCTGAGGAACCTTCCATCAAAGTAAGAAACTTAACAGGTATCAGGGATACCTGACCATCATGAGCACGATCATACAAAATGAGCCTTCGTCATTCTCAGATGCCGTCAAGCATCAAGTATGGAAGGATGCTATGACCGAAGAATATGAGTCTATCATAAAGAATGATGTTTGGGAAGTAGTTCCCAGACCCCAGGACAAGACTGTTGTTACTTCCAAATGGCTTTACAAGATAAAGCATGCAGCAGATGGAAGCACGGAAAAGTATAAGGCTAGTTTTGTTGCTCGAGGTTTCTCCCAAAAGGAAGATATAGACTATGATGAGATATTTGCACCTGTTGCCAGATATATGACCATCCGCTCGATCATAGCCCTTGCTGCTTCACAAGGATGGAACCTTCATCAGATGGATGTCAAGACTGCATTCTTGCATGGCTCGATCAAAGAAGAGGTCTACGTGGAGCAACCCAAAGGATTTGAGATTTATGATCGAAAATCTCATGTATGCAGGTTGAAGAAAACTCTCTATGGGCTGAAGCAAGCACCCCGAGCATGGTATGAGAGGATCGATAGCTACTTGATGAAGCTGGGATTCACTAGGAGTGAAGCTGATCCTAACCTTTACTTTAGGGTTGAAGATGACAAGCTTCTCATACTGGTGTTGTATGTGGATGACCTCTTTCTAACAGGTGCAGACGCTCTCATTCACAAATGTAAGAGGGAGCTGGCCTCTGAATTTGAAATGAAAGACCTAGGACTGATGCACTACTTCCTAGGACTTGAAGTGTGTTAAAAGCCAAGGGAAATTTTCCTATCTCAAGGAAAATATTTGGTAAATATATTGGAAAGATTCGGTATGATGGACTGCAAGCCTGTGACTACCTCGAGGATCTTAACTTTTAGAAGTTATATGGTAGTGATGTCGGACCAGACTTGGGAAATGCCTCTGAGTTTCAAAAACTCATTTGCATTGATGTTCTTGGTGAACCTCCGTCCAAACATATGTTTTGCAGTTAGCATTGTGAGCTCATATTTGGTTGAGCCTTACTGGATTGATGCCAGGAATCTTCTAAGATGTCTTCAGGACACAATCTCTCATGGATTAAGATACACTGCCGGAGATGTGAGACTACTTGGATATACTGATGTTGATTGGGCAGGCAGTGTGGTGGACCGTAAGAGCACTTTTGGTTACTGTTTCACCTTGGGATCTGCTTTGATATCCTGGATGAGCAGGAAGCAGAAGTCGGTGGCTTTGAGCACCGCCGAAGCAGGATATATTGTTGCTAGCATAACCTCGTGTGAGGCAGTATGGTTGCGAAAGCTCTTCAGTGAGTTGTTTGGATTTACATTGGATACCACTGTGATTCTCTGTAACAACCAGAGGTGGGATTCGATTATTGGGGAATCCCATATTCGTCAATTGCTCCAGCAGATAGACATCATCTGGGATATGGTAAGTCGATGAGCAAGGAAGCTCCATCACATTAAGATGATGTACAGGTTGATACACCTTGTCAAAGCTCCGAGGAAAGATCTCATCTGTGATTTTCCCAAACGACTTGGAGTCGGCAAGAAACCCTTGTACAAGGGTCCTGCATGTTGCATACATTGAGCTCTGGGAGCTCTGAGGGCTTGCGGTTCCTACTGGAGCAACATATGACCACAGGGTGACTCACCCTCCCCTGGTGGTGCACACTGGAACAAGATGATTCGCTCTCTTGTGGGACAAGATGATTCGCTCTCTTGTGGAACAGGATGATTCGCTCTCTTGTGTAGCAGGATGATTAGTTCTCCTGTGAGGCCTGGATTGATGTGTTCTCCATGGCAGCCTGGATTGATGTGTTCTCCATGGAAATTGTAGCAGGATTGATGTGTTCTCCTGTGAGGCCTGGATTGATGTGTTCTCCATGGCAATTGTAGCAGGATTGATGTGTTCTCCTGTGAGGCCTGGATTGATGTGTTCTCCATGGCAATTGTAGCAGGATTGATGTGTTCTCCTGTGAGGACAGGATTGATTAGTTCTCCTGTCGAGGCATCCTACCCATGTAGTCTGGGACTCATGGGAAGTACCTCTCATCTTATCAATGAGCAGGGAAATGAAGTTAGGGACCATAGTAGTACCGATGGACGCATCATTGTAACTACCGTACTCCCTACGCTAGGATGACCTCCATTGATCTGGGATCAATGATACTGGTCTGGGACCAGTGGTAGGAGTTGTACCATACTATGACGCTGACTTCGGGTCGGTTGAGACTGGTCTGGGATCAGTGGTACATACTCTGAGACTGACTTTGATTCAGTGGAGGATGATATTGGTCTGGGACCATTGGAGTTGTACTCACTATGACGCTAACTTTGGGTTGGTTGAGACTGGTCTGGGACCAGTGGTACATACTCTGAGACTGACTTTGAGTCAGTATGATACATCCTCGATCATTTCTTTTTCTTCATAATTCGGACAAAAGCAGAGTAGAACAGAACAATGCAAGAGCAGAGCAGAACAGAACAAAACAGTACAGATCAGTGCACGGCAGAACAAGACAAAGCAGAAGAGGAAAAATAGAGCAGAGCAGGGCAAGGGTTAGGTTGTACAAGGCAGTGCATTTGATGGATGAATAGTAACGATCGATAGATAGATTGCAGATGAAGTTCTCCATGGTTGAGAGGGAGTGTTAAAATTGGCAACCAGGGCAAAACTTCATGTGGGTCATCTTATTCATGGCTAATAATATTTTTATTAGATTCCTCTCGTTGAGAGGTGTAGGATTGATATAAAGATCATCCGATTCCGATAAGTATTCATGGAGATGGGAATTTATTTTGATTATGGAATTATTATCAAGCCGACCTACAACTCATGTAGGCTCAGAAGCCCAACAGTCGCATCTATTCACCCACCAACATTGTGTATAAATATAAGAGGATTTTTCCTCATTTGGACTCACTCATCTCATCACATCTCTCTCTCTCTACTGCCCAGATATGAGTCTCTTGTTTACTGCGCTGAAATGGGTTTCTCTCTCTCACACATGTGAAGCCGTAAATTGCTGAAACTGAAGCTGCAACTGCAGAAGTAAAGATTGACTTGCGTGGCCTAGAAGATCTCCTCTATGGAACTGCGCTGTAGGTTCATCTGAACCTCCTTTGAAAGCCACAACTTTTGGTGGTGGAATGAAGTCAATCCAACGAACGGTTTGCAAGATATCGACTGCCCTAGTTTGAAGCCGAAAACTGCTGAAACTGAAGCTGCAATTGCAGAAGTAAAGATTGACTTGCGTGGCCTAGAAGATCTCCTCATCTGAACTACGTTGTAGGTTCATCTGAACCTCCTCTGGAAGCCGAAACTTTTGGTGGTGGAATGAAGTCAATCCGACTGTCGGTTTGTGAGATATGGTCTGCCCTAGTTTGATAATGAAGCCGCTAATGCTGATGCTACTGATCTAGGGTTTGCTACTGCTGATATGAATTAGATTTATTGTACTATTTCTCTCTGCTTAATTATTGAAGATAAAAGAAGATTTGATCAAAGGGTTTCCCCACACATTGTGGGGTTTGTCCCTAGCTAGCCGCCACATCTTGTGTCTCTTGTCTTGGCTTGTTTTCTGTCGATCGTTTAATGTTCTATCTGCACTTTACTTTATGTACATGTGATTGCTAATCGGTGGAATATAATAAGAAAAAGAAGTAAACTATTATAAGCATAGAACATACCATAACTTAATAGGGTTTTACCTATGCGAACCACTAAAACATATTATGACCGCAGATTATGGAGTGCAAGTGTTGACCACATGGCATATCGTAGCAGTTCCGCGATTCACAGCAACTGATCGACCACGACGAAACAACATAAATGATTGGAAACTATTCTCAACTTGTTTTTGTATCATCCCTATTCTTGCTCTCTCAGTGATAGTGCTGTGATGGAACTGATGTATATCTTTGGGCATATAGTTTCCAGGTTTTAGGGAGAGATGTTATTCCCCTTTTTACTGTATAAAATACAAGTCATTCTTGTATCAAGGGTTAGTCAGACCCTTCATTGTATTGTAACATCATTGTTCAGATTAATAAAATACAACCTTTTTTCTGATCTATCGTTCGCTGTCAGTAGTGTAGCCCTGATCAGAGAGCTGGACCCGCTCTTCTGATCAGGTGCTGCATGCTTCCTTGTTATGTGTGTATTGTGTATTGTTGTGTTTATTTCTTGATTGTTGTTGTAGATTATTTAGATCATTGTGAATACCTTTTTAAGTTCCGTAGTTGAATTTCTATTTTTGTTTCAGCAGTGCTTTGATTTTGTAATCACGAACCCTTGGTCGATAACATATTGTAACCTTGCCCCTGAATATACCTTGTGTGTTGCTTTGAATAGAATACACACTCGGATTGATACATTAATGAAGGAAAAGGTGTAAGTAAATTGTTCATACCTGGACACCAACATTTTGGCGTCGTTGCCAGGGAGGCCAACAAGGTGCAAGACACGATCTGTATCAACCAGAGAGTCAATCTCTCGTCTTGGGGAGAGAACGAGCTTTCTCACTCCGCTCCAGGTCCTAAGCATAAGTATTTTATTCATTTCATACATTCATATTTTTCCTATTTTTACTAGGGCCGATCTCTTGCCCTAGGGAGGGAGGAGTCCTTTGACACCCTGCTCCAGGTGTTGGGTCCTAACAAGTGCCTTTTAAAACTCATAATTGCCTCACATTAATTATCAACTTGGGCAAGTCCTTTTATTCCAAGAGTGTACATAATATGTGCATGCTATGAATCTAGAGAATAATGCTTTTAAAAGGAAATATAAAACTTTGGTACAAGAGTGAACAGATGCATTATAAAACTAAAACTGCAACTGTTAACAGAGATATTACATATAAGCATCAAGACATAACCCTCAACTGAAATCATAATCAAATCTCAAACAGGTAATTCAAATGGAAATGATGTCAACTGACAGTTTAGTAGCAATAACCAATCTCTTTCAGCTGATTCTATCTAAATCACACTCAATGTCAATTAAGAAATTCAGATGGAAATGATGTCAACCGAGAGTTCAATAGCAATAACCAATCTCTTTCAACTGATTCTATAATAGCCACACCCTTATCATAATCAACAAGATTCAATTCCTTAATTGATAATCAATTTAATCTACGATAAGCATAAATGTAATCAATTGACAAAGCTGCAAATCACATAAGGAAAGTAACCTAACTTCAATAAAGGAAATTGGCAAATAGCAAACAAGATAAACTCGCAGAGAATGGAAAAACATCAAACCAATCAAACTTGTGTGAATTAGAAAGATATGACACAAAGGGTGGTAGTTTAATCCAATAGAGGCCAGGCCCTTAGCCACCAGTGAATACTGTTGAGCTACTTCATAGAATATGAGTGAACAACAACGTAAATTATGTATTAACCATTGAACTCAATCCTCATTACAATACGGTCGTGTTCCTCAAAAGCATGAGTTTGTAACTTAAAATTACAATTTGAAATAAAACAGAGATTGCCCCCTTTTCTCCTATAGTTTACACTTTTATAGTAAAAAAGGGTAAAAGATAAATGTGATCCCTCAGGATCGGGAGATCCTGAGGGATTCACAACTGAATGCTATCTTCTGACATTCTTCTTATTTAGCGTTGATCCTCCTGATTCATCCTCTGCCCTGACTGCAACCGACGCACCTCATTCATCCTTTTTTGGTTTACAATGTTCTGTCTCTAGGGAACAACAACTATTCCTTTCATCGTTTCTCTGCATAAAAAGGAATAAGAGTTAGTTATAGTGGCTAATTCTTAATCGAGAGTAGTTCATTCATTTCTTATCATAATCCATCAATGTGTTAGCGTATTAAGGTACAAAAGACATAAGAAAAGAGAAAAAAGGCAATGTATTTGAGTGTAAATACATACCCATTGCGTAACTCAACAAACTCCCCTGCTTACCCTGTTTCATGTCCTCATGAAAAGTAAATAGTTCTTATGCAATGCAGTTAAAGAGTAGGCTGGAGAAAAAGCTTCAAAAATTGGTCTAAATCCATGATGCTGAGCAAGGAGCGCAAAGGCAGGCCTTTGCCCTTCTTGATTAGCTCTTGTCCTTCATCCCTAAAAATCTTCATAGCGTCGTGCATCTTTAGTCACTTATCAGCCCATATTGGTTCTTCTACCGGCAGCCTAAACACTTCTGCTATCACAGCATCTGTTACGGTGATTTGTCTACCTCTCACCAAGGATTGTCCATTCTGTAGATGTTGTAGAAATTCAATGGCGATTTCCTCATTGGGGGGTTGAAATCTTGTAAAATATGTTGTCCATCCTGCGCAAGCTAGAATTTCCTTGGCTCCATCGAAGACAACCAGTATTAAAGGTTCTCGGTGCACTATTTTTCCTCCCATGATGCTTGAGTTCTTCCTACTTCTACAAACGATTAGTGCAGTGGAGAAAACACAGCAACGAGCAGAGCCGAGAGATGGAACAACAAGTAGTTGTAATAGCTCTGTCAGGTGATGTTTTTATAAAAATAAATACCATTAAATCGAGGACTGTTATAATGCCACATGCTCTGTGATTATGGGATGTCATATTATTCTGCAAAATCGAATAAAACGATGATAGTGCATGCATGAGTGTAATGGAGGTCCCCGCCCCCTCTCAAAATTAAAGGTCACCTACGACTGAATGGACGAAAAGATGATGTTCTGGTGGCAAAGTACAGGGGTGATGGATTGGGTAGTAAAGGCGGCAAAGTACGTATATTAATGAAAGGATCATAAAAGGATATTGGAGTAATGAAAACAAGGCATGTAACGAGAATTATTAATAAGTGATAAGATGTCCTGAGGTGATGCGATAAATAAAAAGGATAGTATACATAGGAGATGATACCTTATCATTATTATTCCACTTGAAAATGATGTAATTGATTTTAGAAAGAATTAACTCATGCATAAAGGTTCAAGGTGAGTTAGGGAAATAATCTCTCTATAGAAAAATAGAAAAATAAGAAGAGGGCATTGTAATAATTATTGATGTAGGAAGTAAAACTTCAATTCGATAAGTAGAGCTTCTACTGCCTATAAGTGTCCATAGCCTCGACAGAGTTGCTTTCTAACCCTTAGGAGCTAGGATCCTCTATGTATAGTTGGGGAAGTGCATTATGATGTCCACAGTAGAGATCAATGTGCTGGCATGGTAACCAGATGAACACATTGCCATTCACTGGGAAGTAGCGAAAGTGGTCAGGCCAGCTCATGATGAGACCTCCTATTCCAAGGATTTTGTTTCTTGATGCATCCGTTGGATCATATCCCTAGTGTGGTGGCCCTAGTGGGAATGCCACTTTGTCACATCCTTATGAACATGGTAGGTTGGCTCGTGATGAGACCCCCTATCCTCCATTTATAAATCAAAAAATAAAATTGTTAGTGACTTTTGTTATTATATATATATGTGTGTGTATGTGTATATATATATATATATATATATATATATATATATATATATATATATATATATATATATATATATATATATATATATATATATATATATATATATATATATATATATATATATAATTTTTTTTTTACACTTCCCATTTTATATATAGAGGGTGGCTCAGTACTCCTTAAGAGTAGGGATGGCGGAAGAATTTTAAACATATCAATAGAAAAAAAATATGCCCATAATTTTATTGATAATAAGCAGAGAGAATTATACTAGAGGGAGTAGAACCAGCATGGTAAAGATAATCAATCAGTATCATTTATAGCAAAAATGAGGACAATAAAGTGATATAGATAATTGTGTCATTTATTTTTCGATCATCACAACACAATCTTCTTAGAGATAATAATGTTAAAGATATTCGCCTACTTCAGTAGACTCCATATTTGTTGTCCTCATATATGTATTGTACTTGATGCCAAAATGAGGATTATAAAAAAATGAGTTGGGATGGGCTAGGAATGATCAGGCAAGGGGAAGAAAGGGGTGTTCTCAAAAATCCTCAAAAAGTGTTGTTCCCTCAAGGGAAGAGCAAAAACACTCAAAAATTGATGTTCCCTTTAGGGAACAACAGCTGTTCCCTGTAGGGAACAGCAAAAGAAAACACACAAACAAGTGTTGTTCCCTTTAGGGTGTTATCACTCAGGTTGTTCCCCAAAAGATCTGAGAAAAGGGAATACGGCCAAGATAACCACTAACCAGTCTTTTAGCTGCAGATTCTAGCCAATCTGCAACCAAAGAGGGCTCTCTTTGTGATTTAGCTTTGTTTTGCTATATGTTAGGCTAGTTATGAAGCACAAGTGTTTGTTTGGTGTTTGGAAGGTGACATTCAATAGAACAAGGCTGCAAATTAGGAGAAGTTCAGACCATTGGGTTAATGGAGTCAGTGAAAATGAATTTTTGGGTATGGTTTCTTAGGCAAAGGAGGAACTACAGAGCAAGATAATTAAACATAGAATAATTTTTAAGATGGAATGAGATGGAATGAAGTCAGGGAATGAAAGGCAATTAAGAATCTTTCATTATGCTAACAGAGGGAAAATGAATAAATATTACCAAGGAGCAATCATAATTCCTTTATTATATTTATAGTGTAAGAACCAGGGAGACAGGAGTAGTCAAGAATTCCTGCCTATGCTAGTCCTGTAGAAAACATAAAAAGTGACAGGAATTGAACACAGAGTACAGCCAAGTAAATTCTGGGTTATTCTTTTTTCCTGCAATTCAGAATATGATATATAGATGATATATAAAACATAAGAACAGTAAACAAGAGTTAAAAGAGTTATTGATCCATGAGGTAACATGAGAATTCTGCAACATATTCCTTTGCCATTAATCCCACAACCAGCAAGTTCATCAGCAAATCTTTCCAGCAATCTTTATTCAGAAGGGTTCTCAAAAATTACAGCGCAAGTCCAGAATGATATTCACCAACCAACAATAATACATATCTTGAGGAGGTATTTATAAAAAGAGTTACAAAATATCTCATAGAGAAAATATCAAGCATTAACTTCATCCATCTACTTCTTCAAAGGCAATAAATGATATTGAAAACAGAGCGTAATCAATGCAGAAGTAACTTCCGCTGTACTGGCTGCCTTAGGTGGTCTGATATATTTGACTTTTTGACTCCGCCGGTTGGCAGGTAGCTGTCTCTTCATCCTGCGTTCCTGCATTGCTATCCAGGCCCTTCCATCTATGCCTCATTCTTCCTTAACGCGTTTGGTGTGAACTCTTTCCTTGTTGTTTTCATATTTATGATATGTGGCACGCGCATTAAATTTGATTAAATGCAGACAATCAAAAAGGAATTAGCGCCAACACTACCTTGGTAAAACCTCCAACATGCCATGCCACCATTGATTTGCTGGCAACTGGTGTCTTTGTAGTTTTATTAATGTTTCATCAGTTTCAATATACCTGTAGTAATTGGGCTGGACTTCGAAAAGATGTGTTATTTCATGCTCGATAAAGAACATATTTTCCAACTTGTCATATAAGATCTGGCCAGAGGGAGGTACTGTGTCTTTTGAAATGCTTGATGATGCTGTAATTTGATTGGTAACATAGGTATTTACCCTGTGAGCATACTGTTCATGTGTCAATAGTCTCTGATTGCTGGTTAATAAGTTGGGTAACCATTTGCTCTGCAAGACTACAAACTTTTCTGTAAAGGCATTTATTTCTATCTACATTTCTTGGCACTTTCTTTGCAGATTTTGTACAAAATTCCTCATGGTCAGCACCTTTTTCACTGTCAAAATTGTACCTATTCTGTCCTTGATATCCAGAGCTGCTAGTTGTTCTCTGGTATGAGTATTCAAAAAATGAATTAGTTTATTGGCCTGTTCAGGCTTGTTTGCTAATAATGCTCTGGCCTTTTGAATCTCAACTTGAGCTATCTCTATCAATTCAATCTGGTCATGGATAGTCTGTATTGATGTCCATTGATCAGTGATGGACTGGCCAATCTTAGTCCACAAAATTGTTTTGATTTCTGCCAGAGTTTTATGAAGAGTAAGGTCTTTCTCCAAGGATTTTACCTTATTTTCCAGGGCCTTTACTTCTCTTGTTTTCTCAGCCACAGTTATTTTTGATTTATCATAATTCACCTCTATCTTGGCCAATTTTTCTTTAGCTTCCTTTAGCTCTGCCATTTGGAGTTATAAAGCCTTTATTTCTTTCATCATCTCTTCCATGCTCAGGCTGGTATTTGGTACTGCTGTTGTTGCTGTTGTAATTGTTGCTGTAACTGAGGTACCTGTTGTTGATTCTGGGATAGCGGGAGGGACTGTTGTTGTAGTTGTTAGAGGAGTTGTTGTGACAATTGGATCCGTTTGAGATGGCTGAGAGGCCAACTCTCCCTGTACTCACCACGTCCTCCTCCTCTTTCTACTATGCAACTTCTATGGTTTGAGGGTGCATTGTGATGGGCAGCTTGAGATTCTTCCTGAGAGCTGAAATATCTTCTTCTTTCTTTTTTATTAAGGCCTGTATGCCCTTGGGATCCTTGGGATCATGTCCCAACTCAATAATAATTTCCTCCAAGGATTTGATTCTGTTATCCTTGGCTAATGAGGAGGCCTTCTCCAACTCTAATTGGATAGAGGTATTGTGCAATGAATTCTGCAATTTGTGGGCTAATAATGCCTTGTCTGCTAAGGTGGAGTACACCATTTCCCCAGTTTGTTTATGTAATTCAATCTGGTCCATTGGGTGGATGTCTTTAGAGAAAACTTCCAGATTTCTCCTGATATAATCAGCAGCTGACTGTGGTTGCTGCATTGTGGGCCTAAAGTGACTAAGAGTCATTTTTCCTTCTTGAATATCATAGGCTGCCATTAGCCTTTGTTGATTTTTAGGAGACGTTCTCAGCAATTGATTATAAAGTTGGACCCTTGTTGGGTCATTTCTAGCCTTTATTTCAGTAAAGGCTTTCTTGATATCCGATTCTTGCTTTCTCTGTGGCCTGGTGGATGTAACCTCCACACCATGCTACCTCTCCTTCTCTTGCTAATATGAGCTAGTTGATGTTTCCAAAATTGGAGGAATCGACTATTCAATTGTTCCCTCACCCCTTAGGTTGCCTGTTGTTTCCTCCACAAATTCCTCTTCAGAGTAAGGATTTAACCTTTTCCTCTTTTCCCCTTGCTGTTCTGTTGATCCACCTAAAGGTGTGTCTTCTGGTCTGTCTATTTTCTTGGCTCTTTCCTCATTGAGAGGAGTTTATAGCACAGGGATTTTAGGCACCTTTGCTTGTGTTGAAGGACCTTGCTCTTGGCTTTTCTCCTTTGTTGTATCTGGCCGGTCTGCCATTATATCTTGCTGTTCTAAATGTTGTACTTCTTTTCCTTTGGATGTCCCTGCAGGTGGAGCACTCTCTTGGGCACGCTATTGAGAAGTTGTGGTAGATGATGGGCCCACTCCAATGTGTTGAGGCAATATGAAATGGACCTGTCCAAAAGAGTCCAGGTCAAGTGTTTTTTCAAGCTCTTTCATTTCTTTTTCTAATTTCTCTTCTTCAGTAAGCTCTTCAACTAGTGTGCCTTCTACCCATTCCTGTTGATTAGCATATTGTTCAATTTCAGGGATTTTGTGGTGAACATATCATGTAAGCTTGTTTTTTACTCTTCTAAAACTTATGAAATGTTCAGGGTCATATGGTGACCAATGAAAACTTTGTTTCAACATAAGTTGATCTCTTAATATCTTATCTGCTTCCTCCCAGGCTTCTTCCCTTTTATTGAAGATAAAAGGGACCAATTGATTTCTTATCTTGAGCTGTGCCTTTTTCCTAGCACCATAGAAATGAGTCAAACCTGAACTACTAAATTGTCAGAAGTATTCCAGGGCAAAGAGTCTCATAGGGACATACTTCGGTAGCTTGTAGGGAGTTAATTCACAGCCATAAATCCTTATTACTGTGTGGTTTTGGTAAAAATACCAATCACCAATACTGTATTCCTTTGAGAGATGTAAAATTTTTTGCATTTCAGCAGAGAGCCTAGCAGGAGGAGTTGTTATCAACAAAGAAGTGGCTAGATATATGAACAGGTTAATGAACTCACAATATGTATAAGGGGAGTTGTGGACTTCATGGAATACTGAGGTATAGAAAATTACAGACCTCCTTTCTCCTTTGAGGTCCAATCTTTTAAGAGGAATTTGGAAACTATCAGGTTGATAGTACAGCAGTAAATGATATATGTAGGATGTGTATTTGAACACTCTTTCTCTCTCCAAGTTCATGAATTGCTCATGGATTTTATTTTCTATGAATGTCGCATAATCATACTTGATAGCAGGGGGATGTCCTGGAGTGAATATGGGCATCAATACTAAAATAGTTTCATCAACAAACTCACTGGTTTTGAATCCTAAAATGTAGGATATCATGTCTATAATGAGTCTCCCTGCCTCATTGAAACAAACTTGGAGATAAGGAGGAGGCTGCTGGGGCTGGCAATCTAGTTTCATAAACAACTGAGCAATTCTGGTTATCTCTGAACTAGGCAGTTTGGCACCTTGGTCAAGCAAGAATTTCATGGTGAGAGGAGCTAGAGGCTACGTTGGATTGAAGTTCAACATCTCATTTATGGATTGAGGAGTAATATAGAAGAGTACAGTCCCAGATGGAGCCATAACTTCTCTTTGTGTGGGTTCATAATTTGCATAGCATAAATGGATGAAATCAGGGAACACATTCACTGAAGGGAGGTAATAGATAGGCATGTTGGACTCCCAAATTCCCAAGACATCAGTGCTGCTTCTGTAGCTATTTCTAATTTCACAAAAGGCTTGCAGGTGAGGTTTGTAACCCATCATATCCTTAATTTGGAAGTCCCTGTCAGCAAGGGGTATCCATTCCAATTCCTTATGTGGTGCATTCAAGGGGGCAACATTCAAGGCCACTGGAGCTTCCATGCTTCACTGTCTGTGTTTATAATTGGAATTTGGGTCTGTACAGCAACAGAAAAATAGAGTACTAGCTCTAGGGTTTTTCTCAGGAAATTTGCAAACTGAGTTTTATATAAAAATGGCCTCACTGGGTAAAATTCATAGAAAAGACAAAGTCTGCGGAGTTTAGTTGGGAAGCCGAATAGAACAGTGGAAATCGTGCTTGTCTTGCAGGTGATTTGACAAATTTAACTCAGTGTTTGGGCATTTTTTTGAGACTTTGTAGGCGGAAATGGGCTTGAATTTTAGTTTAATGGGCAATTTGTAGAGGGGAACAGAATTCGCAGGTTTTCTTTGGAAAAAATGGGTAAAACAGTGACTTATAATGCAGAGATTTGTAGGCCGGAGCACATTTTAACTTGAATTTTAGTTATTCAGGTGATTTTAACAAAGAAACTCGGGAAAAAAGGGTTTACGAACGAATATTGGGTAAATACCTATTTTATAGGCACCTAGTGTGAAATGTAGGTTGAAGACTGAGCTGAGGGGCCGAGCTACAGAGCGAATTCCCCTGGGTGGCGGACTGTGCAGCAAAAATAGTGTTTTGAGCGTAAATGACCATGCAAAACTCGTGCAAGAGGAACAAAGAGAAATGGACAAAAATGTCGTTAAAATGACTTTTTAAAAAAAAAATTGATTTTGGCAGGTTATTGGCGTGCTTTGGTCGGGTGACGTCAACATGATGTCATCTTTGTCGGGTAGCGGGGGGTATGGAAGGTGACTTGGCGCTGACGTGGCGGACACGGTAGACGGAATGGTGACGAGGTGGCAGCTGACGTGGGCGCTGACATGGGTGCTGACGTGGTGGACGACGTCAGCAGTGGTAAGCGGGAGCAGTTTATGGTTTCATCACACCGCTTTATGTACGACGGCATTTTTCGGCCGAACAGACATGATAAACTGTGGGAGCGACACGCGTCCCACAGTACGGCGGGAAAACCGCTTTTTATCGCGCGCTATCGTCCGGTCATCGGGGCGCCTCCGATATTGATGAGAGCCGTCCGATCTGCGGGATCGGATCCGACGGTTGACGGAGGGGTAAGTTGGCGGAGGGGTACAACACAGGACCCGCGCATTATTTTAATGTTTTTTAATGTTTGTGGGGTATAAACCTTGGTTAACAGGGGTTTATGGGCGTGGTTGTTTATTTAACCGAGTGTTAAATAAACTCCAATGGTTTTGAACGTGGAGGGCTATTATAAGGTTTCTGCCAAACCTTTTAATTCCCGAAAACTTTGATATATGGCTATACTTGCCAGGGGTCGGGATATTATAGAATTTTGGGGTTTTGTATGTATTTTTACATAGTATGGGAGGGGAAAACTTTAGATAGGAGCTATATAATAGAGTTAGGGTGTTAGTATGGTTTTGTAGATAGAAAACGCTAAGTTTATAAAGTAATAACTTAGGTTTTTAGGGAAATGAAAGGGAAATGGAGTGATTATTTTACACAAGAAATGTGGCTTGTTTTGGCTAAGTAAACACAAAGTTTCACTTAGTATTTCTTATAAAATGAGATGGACTAGGACCATTGAGCAGACCTCACTGTCCTTGAGGGGATGTTAGTAAGTGTTGTTGGGGAAATGAGAGGGGAAATTAGTCATGCTCCACCTGAACTGCAATCATCTTGCCATGGTATTTGTGATATTCATGAGATAAATCATAAAAGAACAAAATTGTTCATGAACTTGCTTCTGCAACATCCAACTGCCTACCCAGCCTAATACACCTAACATTTTTTCTTCCTTTTGATTGGGTGCATTTGGACTAGCAAACCCTTTTTCTCTGTTTTTCTTTTGACTGCCCTCCTATCTAAGTCTGCCCTTATTTCTTCCAAGGGCTCAGATTTAGCTGTTGAGACCCTTTGCTTCTCTACCTAGCTGTTTGTCTGCCAAGCTTGAACTGTTTGAACAGACCTTATTCTCTAATGCTAAAACAAGAAATTTAAACATGGACTGGCCAAGATTGAGCTGTTGGGCCATCCATCAAGTGTGACAGAAGTAAATGATTGCACATTCTGAACTTCTTTGCAAAAAGTAGGACAGTAGTGGCATTTTGACTAGCCACTTTCCTGGTCTTTTCTTTGGGGTTCATTTTCTTTCTTTCTTGACTAATTCATTCTTCTTGCCCTTTGATTTTTCTTTTAGGGCATACCCTCTTTACATTTTTTTAAATTTTTGATTTTATGAAAATATGGAACCTTTGCAGCATGGAAAGGATGATCATATTTGGCATTTCCACAGTCAATCATGAAATATGACACCTATTGGTATAGGAACCTAACATAGGGAACAACAACTGTTCCCTGTAGGGAACAACAAAAGCAGGCACACGAAAAAGTGATGTTCCCTTTAGGGAACAACAACTGTTCCCTGTAGGGAACAACAAAAGAAAACACACGAAAAAGTGTTGTTCCCTTTAGGGAACAACAGCTGTTCCCTATAGGGAACAGCAAAAGAAAGCACACGAAAAAGTGTTGTTCCCTTTAGGGAACAACAGCTATTCCCTGTAGGGAACAGCAAAAGAGAACACACGAAAAAGTGTTGTTCCCTTTAGGGAACAACAAAAGAAAACACATGAAAAAGTGATGTTCCCTTTAGGGAACAACAACTGTTCCCTGTACGGAACAACAAAAGAGAACACACGAAAAAGTGTTGTGCCCTTTAGGGAACAACAGCTGTTACCTGTAGGGAACAGCAAAATAAAACCCATGAAAAAGTGTTGTTCCCTTTAGGGAACATCAGTTGTTCCCTATAGGGAACAACAAAATAAAGCACACGAAAAAGTGTTGTTCCCTGTAGGGAACAACAAAAGAAAATAAGGAGAGACAAAAAATCCTCCCTACTACTCTAAACAACAGAAGGGCTATGATACAAACAAGGAAAAAAAACAGAGAAAAGGAAAAGAACAATTGTATTTACAAGTCTCAAAAATAACTTTTTTTATGGGACTGGTGCTATCGAAGAGTTGCCTTCTGCAGCAAGAATTTGTATGGTAGAATCTTCGTGTATCTATTGGCAAAAGGATTCCCTTGTAAGCGGTTTGTGGTAGAGGCGTACCCGGTGCCCATTTTCCTTAAAGGAATAGCTAGACCCATCAATGGTGGCTAATGTAAGGGTGCCATTATTGTGCACCTCTTTTATCTCGTAGGGACCTAACGATCTAGTCTGGAGTTTGCTCGGGAAGTCCTGGAACCTGGAATCATACAGAAACACCGAGTCACCTTCATGGAATATCTTTTTCTTGATGAGGGCATCATGCCATTTTTCTCTTTGTTGTTGAATAAGTGCAGTATGCTGAAGAGCCAATAGTTGGATTTCATCTAATTCATTTATTTGTTGCAATCTGTTAATCTGTGCTTCATTCAAGTTGAGCCCCACTTCTTGGGCTATCCTTAATATCTGAATTTCAAATTCTATGGGGAAGATAGGTTCCTTATCAAACACCAACTGATGTGGGGAGTGTCCTGTTGTATTCCTCCAAGTCGTACGATATGCCCACAAGGATTCTGGAAATCAGGTAGCCCAGTCGTGTCTATGCGAGGCGACTGTCTTTGTTAGGATGGTATCGATTACCTTGTTGGTACTCTCTACCTAGACATTTGCATGCAGGTGGTATGGAGAGGTGATTATGTGAAAAATGTGATGATTTTTTAGTGTAGTAGTAATCTTATGGCCTACAAATTGTGGCCCTCCATCCGTAATTATTTCTCTGGGTAAAACGTACTGCACAAAGATTTGAAAGAGAAAATTGATTACTATTTCCTCTGTTGCCCTTGGTAACGTTATTGCCTCCACCCATTAAGTCACGTATTTCATTGAAACCAGTATATATGACTTTTGATTAGATGATGGTTTTATTAGGCCGATGAAATCTAACGCCCAACGTTCAAATGGCTCGATGACTAGCTGTGGGTGTAGGGGCATCTCGTCAAACTAGACGGGGTGGCCCATTCTTTGGCAGTTATCACATGCCTGGATAAATTTCTTGGCGTCCTTAAAAATCATGGGCCAATAATAGCCCATCTATAAGATTTGATGTCCAGTCCTACGGTCTGCAAAGTGTCCACTGCACGGTCCACTGTGGCAAGCTTTTAGGATATCGTAAATTTCGTCTTCCCTAATACACCTACGGATATGCATATCAGCTCATGTGTGAAAGAGGTATCCTCCAATCTAGGAGAACCAAGTGTTGCATTGCACTATTAATTTCCTTTCTCTGGGTGTCAGGTGTTTGGGTAGTTTTCCCACTGCTAGGTAATTCGCGACATCTGTGTACCAGGGTTTTTTCACGGTCACAACAAACAGGTGCTCATCGGGGAACTGGTCTTCTATCGCCACTTCATTTTCTGTTCTTGGCACTCAGAAGAGGAAGTCTGCTACCAGATTCTCCTTTCCTAGTCAACCCTTGATCGTTATGTCAAATTCTTGCAAAAGGATTAACCATTGTGTCACTCTGCCATTCGTAATAGGTTTATTAGCTAAATATTTGATAGTAGAGTGATCAGTATACAGGACCACAGGGTATCCTGTTATATAGTGTCTGAATTTATTAATAGCGTAGATTATAGCTAGAAACTCCTTCTCTGTCACTGTGTAATTCAACTCAGAAGCAGTTAAATTTTTGTTGATGTAGTATATTGCATAGGGTTTCTTGTTTTCTTCTTGGCCAAGAACTTCTCCAATGGGTGTATCTAATGCGTCTGATGAAATTTGAAATGGTCTATCCCAGTTCGGGCCTCGTAGTACTAGTGTTTTTGATACTAGCCGTTTTAATTCTGCAAAGGCAATGTCACATTTATCAGTCCATATAAAATCAATATTTCCTGTCATAGCATATAATAGTGCAGCAATTTGGGAAAAGTTTTTTATAAATCTCCGATAATATCCAGAAAATCCCAAAAAACTACGTACCTCTATTTTAGTGCAAGGGGTAGCTAGTAATAGGATTACCTGTATTTTTGTTGGATCTACCTGAATTCTAGCTGTTGAGATGTAATGGCCCAGGATCAGGTCCTCTGTCATCATCATATGGAATTTCTCATGGATTAAGCAGAGCCTAGTAGCAATGCATCTTTCAGGACTTTCTCCAATGTCTGTAATGCCTGCTCGAAGTCATCTCCATACGGCGTGAAATCATCCATGTATACCCCTAATCGCTCGTTTATCAAGTCTACAAAAATACTGAGTATGGCTCTTTGGAATGTAGCAGGTGCATTGCACAGTCCAAAAGGTAATACCCTGTAAGCAAATGTCCCCTAGGGGCAGGTGAAGGTAGTCTTATCTTGGTCTTCAGGGAAAATTTGGATTTGGTTGTAGCCACTGAAGCCATCTAGGAAAGAGAATAATTTTTTACCTGCCAATGTGTCTATAACCTAGTCGATAAACGGAAGGGAAAAATGGTCTTTTTGCGTTGCTTTGTTAAGCTCTTCGTTATCGATGCATATACATCATTTCCCATTCTTTTTAGGAACCAAAACTAATGGAGAAACCCATTTATTGTCAGATATAGGATAGACAAAATTTACATCTAACAGTTTCTACAGTTCTTCTTTAACAATATCCTTTAGGTGATGGTTTAATCTACGTTGAGGTTGTCGAATGGGTCTCGCATCTTTTTCAGTGTAGATGTGGTGCATACATAGTTGAGGGTCAATCCATTTCATATCTGGGTAATCCCGAGCGAAAGCCCCTTTATATTTCCTAAGGATTTGAATAAGCTTATGTTGTTGGTCATCACTCAAATTTTTGTTAATGTTAAGGATTTTCCCTGGCTCAATTTCAATAGATTTTCTATTATAGACAGTTTTTGTTGGTATTGTTTGGTCATTGATATCTTTTAAAGGATATTCTTCAATTTTGTTATCAAGGACTGCTTCAATCATGTGACATTTTAGATTAGATATGGTAGCAGGGTGGTTAATGTAAGTGTTAATAATATCATCTTCTATTTGGTTTTTAAATTGAAGAGTATCTGCTACAGTTAATGGTGATCGAATATTTTTGTTTAAATATGTTATAGGCTGCTTCCTAGTTTTTATTATGGTTAGGCTTGGTTGAGCTGGAGGGTATAAAGCTAGGTTCTTCACATCATTCCCTCGAGTTATAGTCATACTGCCTGTTCGACAGCTTATATAAGCATCTGCAGTCACTAGCCAAGGTCTTCCTAATATTAGAGGATGTCTGTCTAGCTGGTTTCTAGGATTAATAATCAAGAAATCTGTTGGGTATTCCCAAGAATCTACATACACCATCACATCCTGTAATGTGCCTTCTGGTTTAATAATTGAATGGTCAACAAGTTCCAGCAAGGTTGTAGTTGGATCTAAGGCTGTGATTCCAAGTCTCTCATAGTTGTTGTTGTGAGAATATTAATGGCTGCCCCTAAATCGACTAACACATTGGGAAAGGAGCATCCATTTATTTGTACTGTGACAATAGGGTTTCTTGGGTCTTCATATTTCACCAGTGTCTTTCTGCCTAACAATAGATCAGACAAAGTTCTGACTACATGGATAGTTGGTGTTACCTTTATTTTCCTCGTAGACTTCTTGGTACATAATTCCTTAATGGTTTTTGCATAAATTGGAATGTCCTGAATAGCCTGGAGGAGGGGTATTTTTACGCAAAGAATTTTTAATTATCCCAGGAGATCGAAGTTGGGATATTCGGTTGGGCGTGGTATAATCAATCTATGGCGGAGAAGAGGTAATGATCTGTTCGTGACTTTTCTGCTTGACTGTATTCTCTCGTTGAGGTGTTTGTTCTACAGTCAATGACTTATTTGGGTATGGTTCTTCAAGTTGCAGATTTTTATCATCCTCTAGCGCGATTATTCATCTAGACCTCAATTAGAGTTCATTACATTCTCTCAACCCAATTTCCGGATCCAGAAATTCAGTGATTTTTACTGATTGGATTGGTCTATTGTTAGGATTTGGGTTGCGCTGGGCTGGGAGTTGCGGTCGTAGATTGGATTGAGGATTCTGCTGCAACGTGTAAGGTGCTGGTAGTGTAGGTTGAGGCAAGGGGATTGTCCCCACTGGCTGGTTCGTGGGTCTTTGCTAGCTTGATTTCCAGTTTTGGTTTTGTGAAGTGGAGGGGGACCATTGATATGGATATGGGTTGTTCTGCCAGAATTATGGAAAGCAAGAGGGATTTGGCCAACTATTGTTCGAATTTGACAGATTGGACCAAGGTGGCATGGGGAATGCTTGTGGTGGTCAATTAGGAAATGGTGGTTGGTTCTGCCATGTAGATCTTGTATATTGCTGGGAATTATATTGTGAAGGCTGAAAGAATGAAGATGGGTTGGTAGGCATACCTATTGCCGTGCTTGCCATTGGTGATACTGGTTTAACAAGTATACTGGTTCTGCTTCTTCCTCTGTGTTGTTGGGAAAAGTATCCAATACGGAATGAACCTATCCCACTCTAAGGGTGATAGTACCTCAGCAACAATCAAAGCAAAGCTATCTAAGATTTCTTCTTTATGAAAGTAAAATAGGGGAGAAAGAGATCCACTAACCGATGTCTTTCGCTAATGGTTGATCCAATCTTCTCTCCTTGCTGCTTGCTCCCAGCTCCTTGTTCTTTCACTGGCCCAGCTACACCAAGATCCTGTAAAATGGCAAGAGAGAGAAACTACAAGAAGCATACATTCATAATTGATTCAAGGATTAGAATAAATCAAATACACAAGTATAACAATACATCATTGAGACACATGCATATAGAAGAACCTCAAATGCTTTATTAATAGAAGAAGTAAAGTTCAGGAAGTGATACAACCATAAGAGGCCCAATCCAGCATCACCTTCCCAGCAGAAAGAAATCTCCTCTTCACCTCCTTCAAAGCAAATCACCCAATAGTTCTAAACTCAAACCAACAGCACTTCCTTACATTCACAAGATTCCAGCCTCTATAGACCTCATGAGAGAGCTCTATATATAGAAGTTTTGGGAAAAGGATGAGTCAACTTGAGCTTGACATGAAGCTGACTAGTGTCCTCTCCCACTTCAGTTATTCTTCAGTTCTTGAGTCCACTTGGAGGTTCTTGCTTCCACTTGGAGATCTAGACCCTCTTACTCATCACCAGTCGAATTCCCTGATCCAAGTGTCATTTTGGAAGCTTCCTGGGCATTGACACTTTGAGGAATGACTGTGCCACTTGGCCAAACTCGCCTAGCGCAGGTAGCCTTCTTTGCAGTTGACATTCAACGCAGGTACATAGTGGAGCAGTTGACATTCAGTGCAGATGCTCAGTGGAGCAGTTGACATGATCCAGAATTAGCTTGTTTTTGAGTGTTTTCAGGTGGAGAACTGATATTTAGTGCTGTGGTTTGCTGACCTTGTTCCTCTAGGGGTAGGAACAACATGTTTAGGGACTTTGGATCCCTTAGATTATTGACATTTCATGCTTCATGCTGTAAGGCACAAAAATGTCTATAACAGTTGCCCCCTAAAGTATGAGGTCGTTTATCGGGTGAAATGCTTTATCAGGAGGATCCGAAGTTCATTCAATCGCTGAGAGGTGACCTGTAATAAAATACAATACAATACATTATTTTTCATTCTTCTTTCATGATCTAGCTGAGGCGGGCATTCCCATGCTCAGCTTTATAAATTCATTTTGGTACATATAACAGACGATCGTCTGATGGTAGACTGATAATTCTCTGCTGAAATTATCATCCTTTGAGTAGGATGATCATCTGCTGTAATAATGTACATATCAAATGTCTTTATATTTCCTGAATATATATCGCAGCCCAGATGGATGAAACTAGATCCGGGGTCTTCAAACTCGTTCGATCTTCACTCTAAGTACAAGTCGATCCATGTGAGAATTGCGTTGAAATCGAACATGGAAAGACATCGCTTGATTACCGGTCAATAATGTAAACCGTTAACAAGCGCGAGAGGAATCACCGATAATGATAATGACCCTCAAGGTACTGCAGTACAATTCACGTGGTGTGAATAAAGGACTTGGCGTCGAACACCACGCAAAATCTTCTGGTCGAAGGTCATTGATGTATACCTGTCGCCGGAAGTGAGAAACTTGCCATTGAGGCATGCAAGCTTCAAAGTACCGAAGGGGTTGTTCCTAGATCAACTTCTTGGATAATGAGCTGAAGTCGACAAGAAGCGATCCGTCAAAGGAGGGCCTTAATGAATCCCACATCAGTGACACGGAACGGAGCTAATGATTTTAGTGGAGGTGAAAACAATCTGTGAAATATGATTCAGGGTGGCGATCATGGGTGGATGAAGGATAATGTATGGCAGTGGATGGGACACGGTTGACTCTTTCTGAACAACATCTCTTGAACATATAACGACACTGATGCGATGGATCGGTAGCATTACCCCAAATGTGGATGGTTTGGCGAAGACCATGGTGATGAGACCAGTGAATGAAACAACCCAACCCGATGTGATACGGAGGAAAAGTGTCATGTTCAAGAGTGACTTGCTACCATTAAAGCTTTGAGGTTCTCCCAATTTTTCCCCAGTCATTTCTGACCAGTACCTCTTTATTTTTGTCAAGCTTGAGGAGGATAACATATGCTTGTTCTATAACCTGCCCTTCGGGCAAGCCCATCGCTATGTTTTAACGAGCCTAGCGATAGGGAAACTCGTTCTCGTCTAAAGACAAGTTTGTCGCTATTTAATCATTTGAACGAGTCTAACGACAAGGAAAACTCGGTCCTTTTCATTTTTAGAGAGTCTGAAAAGGTACAGAAAGTTAACTCCAAAATTCCTTTTTCGTCATCTAATCCCTTAAGTCCGAAAAAGTATAAAACAATACAGAAGGGATGAGTTTTCGATAACTTTAACGAGCCGAATAAAACAAGCGCTCGACCTTTTTGTGTAATAATCCCTCAGGTCCAAAAAAATTAAAATCTAGAGGAGGGATAGCTCTTCCGGTCACTTTAACGAGCTGGAAGGCCAAAACTCGGCAAACTTTTCATATTTTACGAGTCAGATGAAAAGAGCTCAAAGAAGACTCATATTTTGAGGAACGAGTGATAAACAGGGATAGCAGCAGATTCCAGGTACAGGTTGGAATTTTCCAATCACGGCAGTGTCACAAGGATGGCTAATTGAAATCACTCTTCGCAACTGTTCCTCAAAATAGGTAAACAATCATATGGAGGTGAACGATTGGCCAAATGGAATGGAGGTGGCAAGTGCAAACACGACCAAGGCTTTTTATGGCCAATAAGTTTACGATCACAGAGATTATTTACCGGGGTATGTTCATTTTTTAATGAGCTTGACTGCTCAATCTTATGTTTATTTTTTAACGAGCATGAACTATGTGCTAAAACTGCTCGGATCTCGCTTTTCTATTTTTTACACGAGCATAAATTCCGCGGTAAAACTGCTCGATAATACCAGTCATAAGATAAGAAATGTCTCCTGTGAGATAGCTATTTTTTATGGAGCTTTATCTCGCGAAGCTATGCTCCCCATATCCTTTCTTTATGCAAGTTTGGAAATGGCTAATCCTACGAGTTTAAAGGGCTAGACCTACAGGTTTAAAGGGAGGACCTAAAAATTTAAAAAATAAATAGTCGTCCCTTGCTTGCACTCCAAAAGGTTGCATGCCCCCAGGTGTAAGGTATAATTTCAAGGCTGCCCCTACTTATCCGATAAAACATTTGTTTTAAAGGGTGAGGCTTGCCTCTTTCTGGTTACCCAAAGATTGTTTTGTTAACACCATCAAACGAAAACATTTCCTCGGCACTGTCTACCGAAGTAGACAATGGTGAATGACCTTTGTCAAACAAGTAACCTTAACAAAGGAATCCTGTTCTAGAACAACCCCTCTTCCTTCCATGGACGGGGTATGGACTAGTCATATTCTTTCGCGGAAATTCTACCTTATACCCAAGGTTTCCTCTGCCCAAAGCAGACCAGGATGCATGCCCCCTGGGTTCCAGTCCCATCTTTCCGAATCACTCGCACTCATCGGGAAGGAGGACTGGGGGTGGAGACATTTCTTGATTGAATAGACCATTCAGGGTTGGTATGTGACTATTTGCGATGCGTGATCCCGGAAATGAAAGTTGGTCTACGAGCTTGACCATTCTTCCTTCGTGTGGAAAACACATTACTCTAAAGAGTGAGGAGACTATAGCTCCCATGCAATATATATAGTCTCGTCCAAGGAGTAGGTTATAATCCAAGGGTCCTTGAACGACCATCACGTTCATTTGAACGGTCTTCCCTTTCAATGTAACAGGTACATTGGGGAGGATCCCTAATGGTCGACTGGTTCCTTTATCAAAACCCGAGAGATTTCTTATCTCAGGCAAAAGCTCCGGGGAACCCAATGCTTTCCAAGCAATAGAGGAAAGGATACTCACAGATGCCCCTTCATCAATGATAGTTCCAGCCATTACCATTCTATAAATTTGGACTATGATTCTGAATGGTATACTGGCTGGCAACCGGGGTCTGCCTAGTTGGTTCCAATCAAAGGACACAACCAGGTTGCTTGGCGGTGGGACCGAATACACGGCCGGATATGACCCTGACGATGTTCCTTCCTGCGATAAAGGAATGGGTGCATTGCCCTGATGCTCATCAGAGTCGGTGTCGATGAAAAGAATCTGGATGGTGTCATCCTTATTCTCTTCAGTGAGGGTGTCATTTGAAGATGAATCTTCAATGACGGTGTCATTTGAAGATGAAACCTCTGAAGGCGGAACCGGGTCAACTGCCGTTTCGACCTTTGGACTTTCGTCCGGTCCGGATTCAGTAGGTTCATTCTCAATGACTGACGCTTCAGCCGACCACTTGAGTGGGCCAGCTGTATTTTCAACCAACGAAGGACTTGGCACGAGTTTTTTGTATCCAGGAGGAAGTTTCAACGGTGAAACCAGACGATCTTCCAAAACTCTCTTCGCTTCGTCTAAGAAGGGACAACGGTGGATGGCGTGATCGCCTTCACACAGTCTGCAGGGGGATCTTGCTCCCCCTCTTTATCTTGAACCTTCACTTTCGCTGGTTGACGGTAAGCATTCAACATGACTATCAGAGGTTGATGCTCCCGAATTATGCAACCGAGGGGACCAGTCCCTTAGTATCCGGGGAATACAGGGACAATCTCTATGGAAGTGGTCTCCTCTACATATGACACATGGCGATTTAGGCCTAGTCTGTGCTGTGTGTGGATTTTTGTCAGATGTCTTTTGCTTGCCCCCAGTCGCCTTAGGCTCCTTCTTCTTCTTTTCTTTCTTCTTCTTCTCCTTCTTCTCCATGGGAGCTTGGCTTTTGCCGGCTCTACCTTGCGAAGATGAAGGATTGGAGGAAGAGTTATAGGAAGTGGAAGGCTGGTGGGCAGCTCTAGACTGATCTAACTGTTGACTCGACTGTTCAGGAACCATGGTGTTCTGAACTACATTGGTTGAGAATAGCCAAATTGGCAGGCCAATTGTCAGTCCTGGAAGCGACAATGTGGCCATGTGGGGCGCACCAACTTCTCCCCAAGAGGAGAAAGGACTAGGATTTCCATCATGCGGAATTCCTTGGTTGGGGCGTTCCATGTTCTCAACCTATAGATCAACGTAGGAATAGAAGGTGATTATGTTCCGTTTAAAATAAATTTTATAACGACGCTTTAGACACAACTTGCTTTTTCACTTTTTAAGAGTCGAGAAAAAGCTAAAGATGACTCTAGTCTCCTTCGATGTTTTAACGAGCCCAAAGTGACAAATGCTCGGATGGACTTTTTCAGTTATAGAGTTTGAAAAAGGCCAAAAGAAACTACTCTGGAGATCTAGGTAGAGGGTGTGCCAAACCTTTTGGAAAACCACAGAATACGTTTTACGGTACGGGTGGTCGATCTTCGTGAATGCTGTGTTCACTGCATTGCGATCAGTAGGGCGGCCGACACAGCTTCCTATGGATAAAACATATATGCCTATAGGGGTCTCCCAATATATACGCGATGGTACGTGGGAGCACAAGTCCGTATTAGTGCCACTGACTCTCAGGAGGAATCACCCACCTTCGTCGAGATCGACAGTCACTACGTTTAACGACGCCGGAACACGTCTCTAGCTTAGACCTCTATGTGTTTGCGTTATGTTTCAAAGCGTTGTTAGGTTCATTCAGTATATTTTAAGTTGATCTTTTTAAAGTTTGCCTTTCAAGGTTCACCACGAGATGTTTGATACAAATTCCTAAATGCAGTCTAAGATGAGAAGCAAGCTTTTTCAATCTTTTCGACTTATGAAAATCTTAACTACTGAGGGAAAAGAAAGACATCATCTTTTCACACAGATCAAAGAGCACTTACTAATGCACTTTTTCCTAAATCAACAAGCAAACTTATCAAATGCAAAATGCAAAATGCAGGTATTTCTTTTCTCTTCCTTAATGTTGGTGCAATACAAAAAGAAAGCTGTTGTATAATTTTGAATTCAATTTCAAGTGAAAGCAAACAAGCTTGTCCAAAATCAAAAGACACCTTAAGATTTACTTGTTTTGACACTAGAAATATATAAATTCAAACCATATGACGAAAGCAAAAGCTCAATCAGCTATGAACAGCAAACAAACTAACTCTTAAGATTAAAACGACACTTATCACAGGTCTAGATCTAAGAGGCCACAGCAAGACTAGTTCACTTTTCGTTATGGGAAACTGTAAATGATATAAGAAATACACAAAGAACAAATACAGTTTCTTTATACAACCGAGGTGGAATAGTGGCAAGGAAAGTTGGTTTCAGATAGGTACATTGACTAGTAACTGGCTGCAAAAACAAGAATGAAAACAGGGCAATAAACAGGAGGGAACCCCAGTAGCACTAGGCAAAACTGGTTCAGCGCAGGTAGTACACTGGCAGTTTGACCTTCAGCGCAGGTAGCCCCTTCGGGAATTGCGCTGAAATGCAGACTGCCTTCACAGTGCCTGCACTGAAGAGATAAACTTTCGTTTTTCTCAGTTTCCGGGTCACAGATTGCTCAAAAATTCACAGTTTTTGGCCAAATCAGAAGCTATCAGTCAAGTACACACTAAGGGAAGAAAAGGAGGATGAAAAGCTATCACTAAGAGCTATTTAGAGTCCTTGTGAATCAACTCTTCAAATCATAAACATGCCCAGAAACTGAGCTAGAGTAGCTGCCCTCTACTTTGCATTTGAAAGATCCAAATGCAGTTCGATTCGGTACTCCCTGTGTTTATGAAATAAATAGCAAAAAACACAAGCAACCAACAAGATACGATCCCCAGTGGAGTCGCCAATTTGTTGTTGGGAAAAGTATCCAATACGGAATGACCCTATCCCACTCTAAGGGTGATAGTACCTCAGCAACAATCAAAGCAAAGCTATCTAAGATTTCTTCTTTATGAAAGTAAAATAGGGGAGAAAGAGATCCACTAACCGATGTCTTTCGCTAATGGTTGATCCAATCTTCTCTCCTTGCTGCTTGCTCCCAGCTCCTTGTTCTTTCACTGGCCCAGCTACACCAAGATCCTATAAAATGGCAAGAGAGGGAAACTACAAGAAGCATACATTCATAATTGATTCAAGGATTAGAATAAATCAAATACACAAGTATAACAATACATCATTGAGACACATGCATATAGAAGAACCTCAAATGCTTTATTAATGGAAGAAGTAAAGTTCAGGAAGTGATACAACCATAAGAGGCCCAATCCAGCATCACCTTCCCAGCAGAAAGAAATCTCCTCTTCACCTCCTTCAAAGCAAATCACCCAATAGTTCTAAACTCAAACCAATAGCACTTCCTTACATTCACAAGATTCCAGCCTCTATAGACCTCATGAGAGAGCTCTATATATAGAAGTTTTGGGAAAAGGATGAGTCAGCTTGAGCTTGACATGAAGCTGACTAGTGTCCTCTCCCACTTCAGTTATTCTTCAGTTCTTGAGTCCACTTGGAGGTTCTTGCTTCCACTTGGAGATCTAGACCCTCTTACTCATCACCAGTCGAATTCCCTGATCCAAGTGTCATTTTGGAAGCTTCCTGGGCATTGACACTTTGAGGAATGACTGTGCCACTTGGCCAAACTCGCCTAGCGCAGGTAGCCTTCTTTGCAGTTGACATTCAGCGCAGGTACATAGTGGAGCAGTTGACATTCAGCGCAGATGATCAGTGGAGCAGTTGACATGATCCAGAATTAGCTTGTTTTTGAGTGTTTTCAGGTGGAGAACTGATATTTAGTGCTGTGGTTTGCTGACCTTGTTCCTCTAGGGGTAGTAACAACATGTTTAGGGACTTTGGATCCCTTAGATTATTGACATTTCATGCTTCATGCTGTAAGGCACAAAAATGTCTATAACACTCTGCCTCCTTGAAGACTACTTTTAATCCTGGGAGCAATGGCCAATTTTTTGTGGCATGTTCCTTAGTGCATATGGCATAGGTCTGTACCATATCCAGTGGGCATTCTTTATGATTATGTTTCTTTCTACATCGAGGGCAAAAAATAACCAAGTTCTGCTCCGCTTGAACCTACTTCTGCTTGGCTTGCATGATGTCTAACTGTGTTTTCAAGGTTCCCAGGATATCTGTTTTGAAATCTTCTAGCAGGTTTCTGATTTCAGCACGAGTAACGCTTCCTCCAGAAACTTTGCTATCCCTGGTGATTGCATCATGTCCAGCTGGTTTCAGTCTTGTACTAACCCTTGAGCACCTGATGCACAAATCAATAATATTAGCATAGTCTTCTTGATAGATATCACCTTTACCCATGATATCTAGTGTCTCTATCCATTGTTCTTTCATCCCTTTAATAATCGTGGTTTTTAGAACATTATCAGGCATATTTGCATAAGGAGACCTTTGGAGGTTATATTGGAAACGCTCTACATACTCTTCCAAAGATTCGTTAAGCCTTGCTACCATTCGGAATATCTCATATTTTAGTTCTCTAGATCTACAATAATCCTTATCTTTTTTAAGAAAGGAAGCTTTCATTTGGTCCCAATCATTGATGGTGCCTCCACCTAGTCCCATAAACCAACGCAAGGCTGCTCCCTTTAAAGTGGAGGTAAACAACTTTAGTTTCTGGGGGTCGGTGGTGTAATCATAACCGCTACATAGGACATCAAATTCAAACAGGAATGCATCTGGATCTTCTGAAGTGTGTCCATGAAAGGTGGGAATATTTTGTAGTGGGATATATTTCATGGGGGCATTGACAGCTGTGTCAACAATAGGATACTGTAGTGTAGAGGTCTGGGGTGGTTATGGATTATTGGCCATTTGGTCAAAGATATGCCAGTATCCTTCTGGGATCTCTGGCGTTGGGGAGTTGTTCCTAGGATGTCCAGAAGGGGCGGGAATGATCTTAATAGCACTCCCTTGATCTGGGACACTGGGTGTTATCTGCTCAATTACTACCTTGGGAGATCTTAGTTCTACTGGTTTAACCTCAGATTTCCTGTTTCTCCTTCTCCTTCACGAAGGTTACAAGAATTCCCTTCTTGTGATGGAATTGATCCTAAATTTTCAATATCTTGAAAACTTCGTTCAGTCCCTTCAGTTTTACTATGAACCTCAACGTAGGCTACAGATGGTGATCCTGTGGCCTGAAGGGAGACAGTAGGGTGTCTAGAAGTGACAGTTCGGGGTCCTACTAATGGCTAAGACTTAGCTTTCCTTATGATTTCATTTTAGCTTTGCTTATGATTTCATTGATAAAAGTTGATCGTCTAAGGGTCACCGGTCCCTTAGATTTTTCAGGTTTGGGATGTGGGATTGTATCATTTTCTAGTCTTTTCTTCTTAGTCATTCATGTGAAAATTCAAATGTTTATTTCTACCTTAAATTCATAGCAATTCTGCTAGAATGCGGGCGGGGGAGCATGCATTTTACTTGCTCCGTACGCAGGTTCTTACCTTTCGTTTTTAATACCCAGTTTCCCTTAGGAGACAAACGTCAAACACCTACTTTACTTCTCTGCAATTGTGCTGAAAAGTGGGTGGAGGAGCAAGCACTTTACTTACTCGTTACGTAGGTTCTTACCTCCCATTTTCAATGCCCAATTCTTCCCCAGCAACAATTATCAGATATACATCACTCTTTGTAAAATGGCAACACTCTCCCCGGCAACGGCACCAAAATGTTGGGTGCTAATAGGTGTCTTTTAAAACTCCTAATTACCTCACATTAATTATCAACCTGGGCAAGTCCTTTTATTCCAAGAGTGTACACAATATGTGTATGCTATCAATCCAGAGAGTAATGATTTTAAAATGAAATATAAAACTTTGATACAAGAGTGAATGGATGCATTATAAAACTCAAACTGCAAATATTGATAGAAATATTACATCTAAGAATCAAGACTTAACCCTCAACTGAAATTGTAATCAAATCTCAGATAGGTAATTCAAATGGAAATGATGTCAACCGAGAGTTTAGTAGCAATAACCAATCTCTTTCAGCTGATTCTATCTAAATCACACTCAATCTCAATTAAGCAATTCAGATGGAAATGATGTCAATCAAGAGTTCAGTAGCAATAACCAATCTCTTTCAGCTGATTCTATAATAACCACACTCTTATCATAATCAACAAGATTCAGTGCCTTAACTGATAATCAATTTAATCTACAATAATCATAAATGGAATCAATTAAAAAAGCTGCAAATCACATAAGGAAAGTAACCTAACTTCAATACAGGAAATCGACAAATAGAAAACAAGATAAACTCGCAGGGAATGGAAAAACATCAAACCAATCAAACATGTGTGAATTACAAAGATATAACACAAAGGGTAGCATTTTAATCCACCAGAGGCTGGACCCTTACCCACTAGCGAATACTGCTGAGCGACTTTAGAGTATATGAATGAACAGAAACGTAAATTATGTATTAACCATTGAACTCAATCCTCATTACAATACGGTTGTGTTCCTCAAAAGCACGAGTCTGTAACTTAAAATTACAATTTGAAATAAAACGGAGATCACCCCCTTTTCTCCTACAGTTTACACTTTTATAGTAAAAAAGGGTAAAAGATAAATGTGATCCCTCAGGATCAGGACATCCTGATGGATTCAAAACTGAATGCTATCTACTGACATTCTTCTTATTTAGCATTGATCCTCTTGATTCATCCTCTGGCTTGAATGAAACCGATGAGCCACATTCATCCTTTGTTGGTTTACGCTTTTCTGTCTCTAGGGAACAACGACTGTTCCTTTCATCATTTTTCTTCATAAAAAGGAATAAGAGTTAGTTACGGTGGCTAATTCTTAATCGAGAGTAGTTCATTCATTTCTTATCATAATCCATCAATATGTTAGTGTATCAAGGTACAAAAGAGATAAGAAAATAGGAAAAGGGAAATGTAATTGAAAGTAAATACATACCCATTGCATAACTGAACACCAGGCCCTGAGCTTAGATTTCCCTAGCATTTTTGTTGTTTCGATTTTGAGAAACCCAATCTCTCGCCCTGGGGAGGGAGGGGTCCTCTGACGCCCTACTTCAGGTCTTGAAGTGTTAGGTTTTCTCATGTGTGTGTTATTTTTCTTGATTGGGTTCTTTTCCTGGGGAGGGAGGAGTCCTTTGATGCCCTGCTCTAGGCCCTGAACCCTAGGTTCCTATTTTCTTTTCTTTTTTTCCATTAACTGCCCTCTTTTCAACGTGATCTCTCGTCCTGGGGAGGGAATGGTCTTTTGACGCCCTACTCTAGGCCTTGAGCATTGTGGTTTGATAGAAACATCTATCGTCACACCAACTTGTATGAATAGAGAGCCAAATAAAAGGGGCAGAGGGAGAGCCCCAAAGAAGGGAGGACAGGATTTGGGAAGGAACACTTATATCCAGCAAATCATTGCAAAAGCTGAGTCAGAGGCATCTTCCCATGCAGCCGTGAGGCCAGGTGCGTGGACAAGATCTGAGGGACAATCTGTAGATCAACCAGTGCTATCCATAACACCCCCTACTGATTCGATGCAACAGGGCCTTCTAGCAACAGGAGAGACAAGCAACAGTACGCTTGATAAAGGGATACCATTGCTCATAATAGAGGAAGAAGAAGTTGCAAGTAAAGCATCTGAGGGAACAGTTCATCCCAGTAGGGAAGAAGAAGTTTCAGAGAGGAGATCCAAAGGGTCAAGCCACTGTGACAGGGAGGAAGAAATTGTAGAGACACTTCTATCACCAAAGGATAGAGGGAGCACTGTTAAGGCAACTCGAACCCTTGTGAGAAAAGCCCTTCCGGCGGAGCCTGCTGAAATTCCCAGTGAGTATTGGAGGATATTCATGGCACCTACAACCTCTACTATTGACTTCCCAATTGGGGATTTAGGGACTGGCGCACCAACAAAGCCCATTCCTTTAACATCTTTACCTAGTTTCCATGGGCTCACTTCAAAAGACCCTAACACATTTTTGTTTGAATTTGACATTGTGTGTCAAGGGTATGAATACATAACAGATGCTCAAAAATTGAAAATCTTCCCTGCTACGCTAAAAAGGATATCCTTGCGATGGTTTATGGGTCTTGGGGGAAGGTCTATCACCACATGGGATGAGATGAGAACTACTTTCTTGGAGAAGTACCAGGACTACTGTAAATCACAGGATATTAAAGAAGGGCTTTTCAAATTTACAAAGAAAGAGGATGAAAATATGGAAGACAGTGTGGAATGCTTTAAATACACATTGTAGAGATCAGGTCACTCTGACCTGCATAAGGACATTTTGAAAATTATCCTTCTCCGGGCCTTCCAAGAAGACTCTTTGGAATTGTTAAATATAGTCAGAAAGGGAGATATATCAAAGGAGAACTTTGACACCATCTGCGAGTTGTGCATCCAGTTCTCAAGGGGAGTTGCAAGGAATAAACAAGGGATTCAATCAACAAAATTATCTAGTGGAGGTGTTACAAAAGTAGAAATTGGGAATCTATTGGATAGCCTAAGGACTGATATCCTGAGTACCTTATCTGAACATATAGACACGCTGCAGGTAAAACAGAAATAGCTAGAATTGGAAAGAACTATGATTTTATTTTTCCCAACATGCAAAAAGAAATACCCATAGAGGGAATTTCCATTAAACTCTATGGAAGAGTGTGCAATCTGTGAGTTGAATCATGTGACAAGTTCATGCCCATCATTGCCAAGACTAAAAGCAGTTTTTCAAGGGATAGGCAAAGAGATGGAGCAATTGTACTTTATGGGACCTAAAAATCTATGGCAACCTCGGCCATCAATGGGAAATCAAGGTATGTTTTTGGATCCATCTCAATATCTTAGCAATTTTAATATGGATCCCCATTCCATGCCTTATCTGCCCATGTGGCCCCAATACCAGTTTCCGCCTTGGCAACAGTGGGCTCTTCAAGCTAGTTCAAGTTCCTCGTGGGCTCTAAGCTGGCAGGGACCTTCTCCTCCTGGTCAGTTTCCCCAGTCAATGTCACGACAAAAACCTCAATTGCCCTCTAATGTGCCTCATGGTAATCAACCTGTACGTCCCCAACTTCGTATCCAACCCAATCCGAATCCTAATAATAAAGGGGCTCAACAAGCTGACACCCTCAACCTACCTTCATAGAGCATATCTACTGTAGAATTCTGTGATATGAATTTACAATCTGGATGGATAGTAGATGCTCAACCTTCACCAGTTATCATTGAACAAACTGACAGTGAGGAAAAGGAAGCAGAAATGGCTAAAGAGGAACCAAACCGAGTCAACAAAAATCATACACCTCCTCAACTTCCAGTTACTAAAAAACACCAAGCTGAACTGCCCTATCTAGAAAGTTTGGTTTTGAGTAAACCAACCCCTCAAGCTGAGTTTGACCTATTAGGGGAGTTACAGGATTTATTTGTCAAGATTCCCCTGTTGCAAGCTATGAGGGACGTACCTATATATGCAAAAAATCTTAGGGAATATTGTGTTAAGAAGCCTAAAAAGAAATAAAGAGACCCGCTCACCATTCACATAATGGGGAAGCTATCATATTTCATGATGGGAAGGTCCATGCCTGTAAAGTATGGGGATCTTGGGAACCCAATTTTAACTATGCAAATTAATGGGGTAGAAATTCCGAATGTACTGGTAGATTTGGGTGTTGCTATAAATGTCAACACTTTTGAAACTATGCGTGCATTAGGTCTTCGTAACTTGAAACACATACCTACAGTGTTAGAACTGGCAGATCGATCTATAGTGAAACCGGTAGGGAAGTTAGAAGATATCACGATTTCGGTTGATTCATGGCACTACTCTGTGGACTTCCTGGTACTCCAAACGCAATCTCCATTTGGAGGCCATCCCCTGATTCTCGGAATACCATGGATGGAAACTGCAGATGCTTATATTGGGTGTCAGTCAGGACATGATCATTTCGAATGGGCAAAACACTAAGAATCTAGTGTTATATCCTCCCGCAGAACCTAACCCATCAGCAGAATCAACAGGCTGAAAGAAATCTTTATACAGGAAAGAGTCTGAATCAGAAAATGAGGAGTTGAGACCAGTTCTTACTATTGGACAGGCCCTCCAGATGAAAACCGAAATGGAAGATGACACAATTACTACCTTTATCAGTGATCCTTGTTCTATTTCAGATTTGAATCAGCAAATTCTGGAGTCCGTCTTGAGCTGTGAAACTCAGGAAAGTATTGGAACAGTAGATGGATTTGATGAGCTACCTACAACTGCGCCCCATGATAGTATTTCCATGGAAATAGAACCAGGAAAAGTCCTGAATATCAATCCAGATCTGTCAGAGTCCCAGAAGAAACAACTCTTGGATGTTCTTCGAAAACACAAAGAAGCCTTCACTTGGGACTACTCAGATATGAAGGGAATTCCTGCTAATCTGTGCACCCATCACATATACATTAAGGAGGATTGTCATCCTGTGAGGCAACCCTAGAGAAGAATGAACCCTGCTCTGAAAAACATTGTTAAGGAAGAGCTCCAAAAGCTGCTGGACGTGGGATTTATCTACCCCATTTCAGACAGCCAATGGGTTTCTCCATTGGTACTGGTCCCTAAGAAAAACGGTAAATGGCGAATATGTGTGGACTACAGAGAATTAAATAAGGCAACTCAGAAAGACCATTTTTCGTTACCATTCATTGACCAAGTCTTGGATACATTAGCTGGGAAGAAGTTTTTCTCCTTCCTAGACGGATTTAGTGGGTACAACTAGATCCAGATAGCTCCTGAAGATCAGGATAAGACCACATTTACATGCCCTTAGGGAACATTCGCATACAGAGTCCTCCCATTTGGTCTCTGTAATGCACCTGCAACATTCCAGAGGGCAATTTTAGGGATTTTTCTGATCTGATGGATGATAGTGTTGAGATTTATATGGACAATTTCACAGCATATGGAGATTCATTCGAAGAAGCATTGGGGAAGCTAGAAAAAGTTCTTGAAAGATGCAAGCAGGTGCATGTCTCTTTAAGTACGGAGAAATGCCATATGATGATGAACAAAGGAATAGTCCTGGGACATTTTCTTTCAGCTGCAGGAATCTAGATGGACCCAGCCAAGATAAAGGTAATACAACATTTTCCAATACCCAGAACACCCACTCAGGTATGTAGATTTATCGGTTGTGCTAGTTATTATAGGCGCTTTATAGAAACTTTTGCTAAAACAGCACATTCGCTATTTCAATTACTGACAAAAGATGCAGACTTTGTGTGGACATATGACTATGATGCAGACTTTGTAAAGATCAAGGAATTGGTCTGTAGTGCTCCGATCCTTAGAGGACTAGACTGGGAATTACCATTCCATATTCATGTTGATGCTTCCTAGACAGCAGTTGGGGCAGTTTTGGGGCAGCAAGTGGATAAGGTACCATATGCAGTATACTATGTTAGTAAGAACTTGGATCCTGCTGAGTTAAACTACACAGTGACTGAAAAAGAATTCCTTGCTACCATCTACCCCATCAACAAGTTTCAACACTATATCACTGGTTACCCCACCTTTGTACACACTGATCATGCAGCCATCAGGTATCTGACAAATAAACTCGTTACTCCTAGTCGTATTACAAGATGGCTTTTTCTACTTCAAGAATTTGATATTACCATAGTAGATAAACCAAGGAAGGACAATGTGGTTGCTGATTTTTTTTCTAGATTAGAAAATAATACCAAAGGTACACCTATTGAAGATGGCTTTCCAGATGAATATCTCTTTGCAATTTCCACTAACACTCTGTGGTATGCATATATTGCTAACTATCTTGCTACAGGGAAGGTACCTCGTCATTTCTCATATAAGGACCGATGGAAAATTATTCAACATAGTACCCAATATTCATGGATGGCAGGATACCTCTTTCATACAGGGGTTGATCAACAAATTCGCGCTATGTATCAGAGGATGATATCTATGATATATTGAAGGCCGCCCATGGTGGACCTTGTAGAGGACATTTTGTAGATAAAAGAATAGGTCACAGGGTGCTGCAAATGGGATACTATTGGCCTTCTATCTTTCCTGATGCTAGAGATTATGTCCAAAGATGTGACAGCTGTCAATGAATGGGACAACCTCGGAAATCAGATGAAATGCCATTACAACCCCAGATAGCCCTTGAACCTTTTGAGAAGTGGGCCATTGATTTCATTGGACCCATCAACCCACCTTCCCACCAGAAGGTTCACATCCTAGTCTGCACTGACTATGTGACTAAGTGGGTGGAAGTCAGAGAGGTTGTGAAAGCAATAGGCCAGGTGGTGGCAGTTTTCCTTTTTGAAGAGATTTTTACCTGATATGGTACCCTTAGGGAAATTGTTTCAGATTGAGGAGCATAGTTCACATCCCACATGATAGAGAGGCTTATGTAGAAATATGGGGTTAAACACAGAGTTACAACTCCTTACCATCCCCAAGTGAATGGACAGGTAGAAAGCACAATTAAGGTATTGGAAAATATCTTGAAAAAAATTGTAGCAAGTCATCACTGGATTTATCACAGAAACTTCTAGAAGCTCTTTGGGCGTATAGGACGACATGGTGGAATACAATCGGGTTTTCACCAGTTGAGCTATTCTATGGGAAATCCCCCTTGTTTCTGGTAGAATTCAAGATCAGTATGCTTAGAACAGCTCTGGAAGTGGGATTAGACTTATCAAAGGCCCAAAAACACTGGCTGGAACAACTCAATGAGTTAGACGAGATTCGTTCAGTAGCTGTCCAGAGAACCACTGCTATCCAATAGCAGAGAACAAAATGGCACGATAAATTTATCAAGAATAAGGTGTTTCATACAGGAGACTGGGCATTGTTATATGACTCCCGGTTCAAAGATTTTAAAGGAAAGCTTTGCACTCGTTGGATGGGACCCTATGAAGTGGACATTGTATTTGACAATGGAACAGTCAGATTGGTTACAGTAGATGAAAATCGTACTTCCTTCCTAGTGAATGGACACCGTCTGAAGTTATACCACCATCCAACTTCTAAAGATGCCTTCATCAAACATCTTTCTGATACATCTGGTTTGATGGTTGTTGGTGTAGAGAATGCTCCCTCTGCCTTCTGTTAAAAAATAAATAAATAAATAAACAAATAAACAAATAAATGAATATCTATATATATATATATATATATATATATATATATATATATATATATATATATATGCTGTTACTAGTTACTTGTTTGTCTTTTTGCAAGAATAAGAACCGAATTATGACAAGGAGAAACTGACAAATTTTTCAAGTAGCAGTCGTTGCTATTACTCCACTGTTGTTGTTACTCCATCGATGTTGTTACTCTGTCGTGCTGTTACTCTACCGGTGTTGTTACTCCGCCATTGCTGTTACTCCATCAGTGTTGTTACTCTGCCGTTGTTGTTACTCCGCTGGTGCTGTTACTCTGCTGTTGTTGTTACTTCGTTGGTGTTGGTACTCCACCGTTGCTGTTACTCCACCGGTGTTGTTACTCTTCTGGTGCTGTTACTCCACCAATTTTTGTTACTCCATTGGTGCAATTACTTCGTAGTTGTTGTTACTCCGCTGTTTCTGTTACTCCACCAATGTTGTTACTTTACCGTTGCTATTACTCCACCGTTTCTGTTACTCCACCGGTGTTGTTACTACTCCATTGTTGTTACTCCATCGGTGTTGTTACTCCTTAGTTGTTGTTACTCCACCACTACTATTACTCCATCGATGTTGTTACTCCGTAGTTGCTCTTACTCTGCCACTACTGTTACTCCGCCGGTGCAGTTACTCCGTCGGCGCTATTACTCCGTCATTGCCCTTACTCTGCTAGTTATTTTTTCCGTTAATCTACTTCCAAATAGGTCGCCAGGTATGCCTTCATTGACTCTTACGGATTTAATTAAAATATTCCAAAGAAGAGACTAGTACGTGCCACGAACGACTGCATTTAAGTTGGGGGGGTCCCGTCATAAATAAACGACAGTGTACCTAAAATCATAATCATATCACATCACTACCAAATCCAATGAGAACGGAAACAAAAAATCATGCGATTTTGTAATCATGATTCCTACGCATTAGAATTTGAAATCGTATGCCAAGAACTTTACCAGTCATTTCCCCAATACGATGTATTCAATCACCATAATCATTCACCTATTCTGCCATACCCTGTCATTATTTGCTGTGTTTTTCGAGGTGTACCAACCATTATTATCATTCTTTTACCCCGTGGCCACCATGCTAACATTATTGCCATCGTCATTTGGGTTACTGTTACTTTCCCCCTACCAGCCAACTGTATCCATCATGTTGATCCAGTTCCTACAACGATAGGTGGGTTGGTTGTGTGCCATGAGCCAAAGGGCACGACAATGGTCTGGAACAATTAAGAAGTATGGTAGGTTTTTGAAAATGCAGGGTGGAATGTCTATTTCGAAAAATTGCAAGGATTTAGTGAGGTGATTGTGATTGAATTTTCACTCAGTTTAGAGGAAGGGAGCTCTCAAGTCCAGGGGATATAAATGCCTGTTACAGAAGAAATCATTGCAGAGGTCAGCGGGCTACCCCAGTAGGGGCATAAATGGTTTTCATGAAGAATCGCCTTCTCGAAGTTCCCCAAAGCAATATTGCAAGCTAGAGAAAATGTTTGTTCAGAAAGGTCGGGGGTACGACCAGAATTCATTACCACACCCATGGGATGAGGTAGCAGGTTTTGTAATGAGATACATAACCCATGATGGGAAGTATACCATGATGTTTAAATATCATTTCAAAATATTGGCTCACCTCCGGCTCCCAAAGGCCATAAGCCTTCTCATTGAATATGCCTTTCTTCCTGTTAAAGAGTCTCTAGCTGATGACGCACTCTGCTCAACATTCGTGACAAGTGGCAGCAGTCATTGCCAACCATGGTCTGGTCTGGCTGTTAGACATGCATGCAATCGGTCGACTTCAAATCCCATGGGAAACATTTTGGGATTCTACAGAGGAAGAGATAACAACTACTAGAGCTGCTAGAGAAGAAGAGCCGAAAGCGATGGAGGAAGGAACTGGAGCAAAGGATGAATACATAGATCAAGAGGAACTAGAGGAAATGGAGATGGAACCTGAGGGGCTGGAACAAAACCAGGAGGATGAACTAAAGAGGACAGTTGAGGCTACTCCACAAGAACCAGCCTCGACCACAGAACCGATGGAAGAAGAAGTGTTGCAGCAAGGGGCCAATATAGAAAGGGCCACCAGCACCATGACCAAGGCTGTCTCTCAAGAACCAGCCTTGACCATGGAGCCAGTGGAGCAAATCAACAGCACTGTAATAAGCGAAGAGGGACCACATCAGGCTGAGGTGGAGGAATTCGTTAATATTGTGGTCGGGGGTGTCCCACAAGAACCACCCTCAACCATAGAACCAATGGAGGAAGATGAACCAGGACGAGAGGGGCCCAAAGCTGAAAGAACCGTGGGGCCAATAGAAGAAGAGGCTATGGGTATAATGGATGGAATTGATGTGATGATGCAAGAATCCATTTGTATCAATGCCGTGCTAGAAGAAACAATGCCAACATCGTCTGTTCAAGAACTGCTGGATATGGAAGGTGGTGTTACACAAGAACCACCATCAACCTGTCCGACCTTAGAGACTACAAAGGAATTAGATGTTGGGATTGACATTGTTCCACAAGAACCAACGTCAACCTCAAAACAGGGGACTGCACAGGTAGGGGTTTTAACCCAGAGCAGAGATGCTGCAGACAGAGGGAAAGAGCTTGAGGCCACAACTGGGGCCGAGATAGATCAGGTAGGAAAATTCTTTCAATTTTCCTCTTACTTCTCCATTCCAAAAGGGGCAAGGGTGTCTCGCTCTGCCTGACACACAGAGGAGGATGTGGCCATTCTGCCGATTTTGAAGTATGATGGGTTGAATAAGGAACCAGCTACCACATGTTTTTTGACTGCAGACCTCCACAGAGACCTTTCCCAGGAACCCAAAATAGAGGAAGAGGCAGATGTTTTTGAAATGAGGGAACCTGGAAGGGAAAGTTTGGTTGAACCACCGATGGACATCCATCAAGTGAACCCACCACCTATTGAGATAGCTTCACAACAGGATGAGGCAGGAGATAGTAAGGAAGTGGCTACTCCATAGGAAGAGAGACCAAGCAAGGAAGCCCAGTCGATTAACCTTGCGGATACTCCCTCGAGTAATCCACCACCTATCAAACTAGTTGCAGTACCAGATGAGGTTGTGGTAAAAAAAGAATGGGTTTAATTGTGTGAGCAATGAAGGCTGCCTATGAAGCAAAAATATCAGTTGCAATTCAAAGAAACAATGTGGCTCAAAACAGAGGTTAAGAGGCTAAGAAAAAAGATGCACCGGTTGAAGAAACAGGTGAAGAAATACAAGCGGCAGGCTAAGAAGCCCAAAACCATGACGGCCGAAGCAGGGACACAGGTAGATGGAGTGGCAAAAACCTTTGTTGTGACTTAGAAACACCTGATAGAATATTTTTTTGAAGGCCGTGAGTTTTCTTTGACGGCTGAGGTACAAACCTAGAAATCCACCGCGACACAATATTAGAATGAAGCGAAGAAAGCCCAAGAACGAGCATCCATGACTATCTTCAAATATGTGGAGTGCATTGATATAATGTGATTGAGGCATGCAAAGCAACAACTTAAGGTGGAGCAGCTGGAAAGGCAAGTGGCAGAGTTGAAAACCGACAAAGAGCAAATGCTCCATTTAGCACAGGAAGTGATGGCATGTTGCCCTCCCGCTTCCAGTTACTCTTTATTTTTGCATGAATGCTTTCTTTTTTTCTGTTTGGAAAGAATCCATAAAGAAATTAGTCATGAGATTGAGGACAGTGTATAGTTCCTCCAGATATTGAGAGCCCATGATGTGCCAACTCAGCATTTGATGTGTGAGCTTTACATGCATGGGTATCTCTTGTGTGTTGAGAGAGAATTTAATTCGGTTCCATATGTGGGGGACATTCATTTAAGGGCCCTCACCTCTTACACTTTTAATTAGATAAGCTGGCAGAAGGCTTCTGACACGTTCGAGTCAAATCAGGCCACGAAGCCTTTTATGGTAAGAGGAGAACCCGAGAGATCAATGACTATGTACAATAAGCACACTACATTTTTAGAAATTATGGGAAATAAGGAATGGATGCTGAGGACACAAAAGTGGTGTATCGATCTCTATGTCAAACAATTGGTCACGTTTCAAGCAGAGGCCCTGGATAGTTGTCAGAAAAGGTGGATGATGTCACCCACATCTGTCCAAAACAGAGAACCATTTGGAGCACCAAATTTTGCATGAGCACTCAGCAGGGTGCCAAGATATGTGGCATGCATCCAAACATGTGGGGTTTGGTGGATGGGAATTTGATTTCAGTACCCTGTCCTTTGGTTGCCAGCAGAGCACTACACCCCAGCATATAATGTACCAAATTATTGGTGGAAGGAAGTTCTTCTCTTAGAGGGGTTTAAGGTTCCAGGAACAAAAATGGCTAAGGAATATGATCTTGCCCGGCTTCATGAAGCACACAACCTATCCAACCTAGACCTGCGGAGATAGCAATCTACATGAGGGCATGTAGAAGGCTAGTTGGGGGGAGATGTTGGGCACCAAATTGGCCTATCTTTTCCCTGCATTTCCACTCCTCTTTTCATCCCTTTTGTATTCATTCGCATATATTTACTGTGTAAAACTATGAGTTAATTCCCCTTTATCATCTCTTGGGACATTTAATTAATGAAGTAGAGTCATGAGGGTTTTACCTATGTGAACCACTAAAACATATTATGACCGCAGATCATGGAGTGTAGGTGTTGACTGCACGACATATCACAACATTTTTGCGATTCATAGCACCTAATCAACCACGACGAAACAACATAACTGATTCGCAGTTGTTCTCAACTTGTTTTTGGATCATTCCTATTCTTGCTCTCTCAGTGCTAGTGCTGTGGTGGAACTGATGTATATCTTTGGTCATATAGTTGCCAGGTTTTGGGGATAGATGTTACTCCCCTTTGTACTGTATAAAAGATAGGTCATTTTTATATCAGGGGTTAGTCATGTTGTAGCATTTTTTGGTTTTGATAAGATATAATATTTGAAAAAATGTTAAGTTAGGATATGGACATAACAATAGTGAATAAAGGGTTTTTGAAAATATCTTGATGATGGTGTCCATATCAAATAAAATGTTAGGTTAGGTGTCCTAAAAAATCGAAGACAAAAAGAAAATGTTAGGTTAGAAAGAAAAGGAAACAAATAAACTCTGAAAGTGAGCAAGTCTAAATACCACTACTATTTTTCTACAAAATAATGGTTGTGTGCAGCTTGTCATAAATGCCACAACCCATGATAGTCAAATAGTTTAATCTTGACTACTTCATGCTTTAAGTTTGATGTTATAATTAGAGAATAAAGATCTGGCCAAACTGTTTAATCTTGGTAGATCAGTAGTTAGGTAGAGAATAATAAGGTGCTCATTTGTTTAATTTGATCCCTCGGATGTTATAAGGTTAGAATTAGATAGTTTGCTTTTTAAAAAATAAAAAGAAAGGAAAAGGGTTTGCTAGCTTAAACACACCCATTAAGTGAAGAAAAAATGATAGGATAAGCAAAGGGTAAGTAGAAGAAAGGTTGCAGAAGTATGATAATTCATTGGACAAAATGAACAATTATCATGTTTTACCATATGTTTCTATGTCCATGATGCAATTACACAAAGCCAATGAAGGTCTACAAGATCAATTAATTATCTTACATCATCCCCATTCATCCCTATATTTACTAATTTCCCCTTCCTACCTTCATACAGTTCATATTCATTCATTTTCCATTAAAAAAACCCCTTTTCCTAAGATTAAAATCCTTTTTGCCTAGGAAAAGTGAAAACCCCATGCTAAATCCCCTTTTACCCAAAAAACCCACAAAAGTTGTTTATCCTAAGTATTGATGAATATATGCGAAAAGAAAATAATTAACGAAAAAGCATTATACTTAGTGTATTTCCCCTTTTTTCTCATATTTCATATTAACATTAACTTAATGTATTAAACCCCTAAAATTCCTTTCTCGTATATATTAACTCCCTTTATTAAAATATCCTGAAACCATTAGTTTTATTATAAAACTATGTATTTCCATAACATATCACAATATTGGTGGATTGCAAACTTTCAACGTGCATGCACTCTCCTCCAATGGTGATATGCGATGCACAATGGACCCAGACCCGACGCAATATATTTCATAATTCATTTCCATATCGCATCCGCCTCCATTGCAAGTCCCGGCTAAAATCATTACCCTCCGCCATTGTGATCTTCAATATGTGATGGGAACCCGGACCTGACGCAGTATTATCCATGGTTTATTTTCCACACCATGTCCAGCGCCTATCACATTCCTTTGCGATGGGCCTTCTCCTGATAAACTGTGATTGCAATATGCGATGAACCTGGACCAGATGAGATTTGTCGACCCGAATTCATATTATTTCAAGTCCTCTATACCGTGTTTTGCAAAGAATTTCTTTGTTAAAATGTTTTTATGTTTTAAACGAAGAACCAACCTAAACCTTTGTTTAACCATAAAACCCTGCTAATCTCAGTCTTTAACCCATAATAAAGTGCCATACCGTCATAACTAATCGTTGGGCCCCTCCGCACTGCTCTTTCACTCCACCACCGTCCGATCATGTGCATTCAAATCCGACGACCCTCAGTAATTTCGGGTTGGCTCTCTGTACGGGCATTACCCATCTGAAAAGCGGTATTCCACTGACCTGCACTTGCTATGTTTCAGGTTCAAATTGTATCGGGTGATCCCTCCCAAAACTTCTCGTGCCTCATAAGCGGTGCAATCAAAACCAAAACCACCTCCCGCATAATGACAAAATGACCATTGTTCACTTTGCACCATATTTCAAAAAGTAGACTATTTTTCCGTTTAAACGCAAAAATCACCATTTTGCTGTGCTTTGCCTGTTTTCACACTGAAACCTCCATAAGCCTCTGCGACCAATGAAATCATTATTTTACCTTCCGATACGCTCTGGACTCCTTCCAATATCCTTTCAAGCTTGATAAAGTCATTTATGACCTTCTCTGTCCCTATGTTTTTCTTAACAATTTCTGTGTTTTGCAGGTAAAGACTCCTATTCTAGGCTTACAAAGGAAAAAAGCTTGCATACAGTTAGAAGAAAAATATGAAGATCATATCAAATTACTTTACCATATGACATAAATCTGAAAGGATTTACTGTTGAAAAACACAATAAAAACCTGAAATGCATAGTAAAGGTAAAAAGAACACAGTAAAGGCTACTAAGCAGGGTCAAAGGATATTCACAGAGTTTAAAGAGTATCAGATAAAAGATCAAATGAAGAAATCAATCAGTGTAAAGGATACAAACAATCAAGCAGCTTAAAGGGAAAAATATTAGACAACAAAGCCAACACAACCTGAATAAGAGGGACAGTAAGAAGGAGTTCAATAGCTGCCCATATCTTCTTGTATGAAGATCTTTCCTTTCCTAAAATAAATATTAATTAGTTTTAGGATATTTTCTTAGTTTCATTATTGTATAAATAACTCTCTTCTCGAGTTGGTAGGGGTTTAATGTTTAAGGTTCTTTTTCATTTCTTTTTAAGTTGTGATTGTTCATTCTACTTTGAACCTGGTTGCATCTTTGAAGGAATCTTTTCTAGACACTTGATGTACTAAGTCTTTCTGGAACCTTAATACAAAGCAGAGGATTCTGAATTTGGTTTTACACAGTTTGTGTTATCCTGTAAGTTTTTCTAGTTATCAATCATTATGTTTTTCTTCATATGCTTATGACTTATAGAGATATCTAGGTAGGAATAATTGTGTCTCAATTTATTCCTATAAGCTCCTGAAGTGATCATCTATTAAGAGAATGGATTAATGAACTGTTTGTTTAGCTAATCCCCTCTAATCAATAAATCATCAGCATCTTTTGTAAGCTTAAGTATATTTCCTTGAATCTTTGGAATGTAGTTTAGAAGGTTTTCATACTTATGATTGTTCTATTTTACAGTCTGGAAACTGTGATAATCATATTATTTTCTGTCTTCTTCTCACCACTATTTGATCTATATCACTGTGTAAAGCTTTATAGCAGCCCTTTGCTGAGATATTAATATTATCCAAAGGATTAAGTATTTCAATTCTACATCTGTCTTCATTCATTGGTCTTCCAAAACTAAAACCAAAAACCCCAAAACAATTATTTTAGATGCTCTGGCATTGGTAGTTGACCTAATACTATCTCAAAGGTTCAACATTAGACTGGCGCTGTTACCAGGGATTCAAATTTCTTTTAAGTTTCCCTTGGGACAACGATATTCATTCATTCTTTTCCTTTAAGGTGATTAAAGGTTTAGAAAGGTTAAAATCATTCACCTAGGTGACTCCACACTCCCAAGTTGGCACCTTTTAAACATACTAGATCTCGTTCAGAAGCTAACATAGTTAGTCCTCTGTCAGACCCTGAAAGGCTTATGAGAAAAGCCAGTTCTAAAAGGAGACGCCATCCATATTCTTCTTCCTCTTCAGTCCTATAGTCTGAAGCATTAGAATCATTTGACCCCTATAGTAATATCCCGTATGATCTTGATTACTCCCATTTATCACCTATGGCTGCTGAAATTCTAGATAAAGGAGTTGATTTTAAGCCAGCCTACCTTATTCATTCATTAGAATCTCATCAAATAACCACACTACCACTAGGATCACCTAAAACTGAATCTAATTTGGGTGTTGATCTACTAGAATATAAACCCACAGATTTCATATCCCCTACCACCTATCTATTTCCTTTCATTTTTGACCAGCCTGAAACTTCTTCTTCTAAACAATCTTAGGAGACCTTCTCTATATATACCAATCCTCTCTTTGAAAGAAAAGAAGGTATTCCTTTACAGGTCCCAAAGTTAGTTCTTAAGACTCCTTTGAAGTATTTCAGGAGATCTCCTCCTCCATTACCCCCAACTAGTTCATCAAACCCTAAATCACCATCTTCTTCCTCTACTTCTTCTTCATCCTCTACATCCACACAAACACCTCATACTCCACTTGGACAACCTCATATACCTCAAGCACCTCATACACCACCTATTGTCATGGTTTTCCGACCTATTGTATAGGCTAGATATGCTGCCTTTGTCTTACCTAATAACCTTGATGCATTCCTAGCTGGATACTTAAAATACCTTCCCAAGTACAATGGAGAAATTAGTCCCTCAGCTGAGGACCATCTTCAAGCTTTCCTAGACTTTGCAGACAACATGATTATTGAATAAGAAAATGTTTATATGAGATTGTTTGTACAGTCACTTGAAGGAAATGTGAGGATTTGGTTTAGACAATTACCAGTAGCTTCCATTAGAAATTGGGAAGAGCTTACAACCATATTTAAAAATCAATGGGGTGTGAAAAGGGATCCTCTTTACTTCCTCACAGAATTTGAAGAGTTTAAAAGTAACTTCAGTGAACCAGTATTAGATTTTATCAAAAGATTCAATAAACTCTATCACAAAATGCTTGTTGATTGTAAGCCCCCTATAGCAGCAGCTAAGTCTAGATTTTCTAAAGCTTTTGATGATGAATTTGTTGTTATAATACGAGAAAGAACTTTAGGAACTCTTGAGGATATGCAAACAAACGCTATAGAAGTAGAAGCAAATAGGGCAGCGTCAACTTCTTTAAAACTTAAGGAAGAAAAGGCTCAAAGAAAACTCAAATCTATTCGAGAAGCCTCTAGTTCCTCTAAGACTAAATCAGAAGAGTCAAAAATAGATGAAATAATATCTCTTCTTAGAAACCTATCAAATAGGATTTCAACTATTGATACCCAACTTAGGAAAATACAACAAATAGTTACTAGACCCCAAAACCAAAATCAAGGTCAGTATAAAGAAATCCACCACTACAAATTCTTCAAAGACCTAGCAATGATCAATAGGTTCCTACTCCTCTATTGATAGATGACCAAAAATTTGATGATAATAATATGACAATTACTGAAGATATTAATAGTATGGATTCTTCTTCCAATCAAATAGCCATCATTCCTCTCTCACAACAAAATCAGGTTCAAGAAGATCAGGAAGCTTCACAGGTCTCTAAATATCATGCTTTCTCTAAATTTTTAATTGCAGAGTTAAACAAGAGGTATGATCTTAGGCCTAGGCCTGGTCCTGGGAGACCTCCAAAGGAAACTCCAATAATTGAACCACGTACCAAAACTGCTGAAGCTCAAACAACTCTTATTCAGCCCTTAGATCAGTCAATTGATACTACCCAAACTGGTAAAAATATTTTGACTACATTTAATGTTGAAAAAGAATTAGAGAGGTTTAAGATCCCAATTCCACTGTCATAACTTTCTAAAAACCCTGGTTACAAAAGCCAAGTCACAAAATGGATACAAAATACCTCAGTTGATGCTGAAGGTGATGTCATAAGTCTGCAAGATGAAAAACCAGCAGTAATTTTTGGCCCTAGTTTAGACATGATAGATGAGATAGTGCCTCCTTTCATTGTAACTCTTAAAACAAATGATTCCATGTTGTATAATTGTATGCCTGATTTAGGAGCATCACACAACCTTATGCCAAAATCTATCATGGACCATTTGAAACTTGACATAACTAAATCCTGCCATGAACTTTACACCTTTGATTCTAAAAGGGTGCCCTGTCTAAGATTGATCAAGGATCTAGTGGTTACCCTTGCCCAAATTCCAGTGAAAAGTGTAGTACTTGATATTGTTGTCACAAATATCCCTCCCAAGTTTGGAATGCTCCTTTCTAGGTCTTGTTGTGCCAAATTAGGGGGAACTTGACAAATGGATATGTCATTGCTACTATTCCTATTTATGGAGGAGAGAAATTAATATTATATAGAGAGGTGAGATTTGTATATATACTATTTGTAAAACTGACCAACCAAGGAACCATCCAATTTATGCAATAGATCAAGACTTTGGTTGTTTTCAACTCACTTCAAACCAACATAAAACTGAAGTCAAAATTGAAGAGGTAGTTGAAAGTCCTTAACCAAACCAAACTGATATTTGGAAATTGTTCTTTGATGGATCTTGCACGAAAGATGGGGTAGGAGTTGGAGTAGTTTTAATTTCACCTGAAAAAGAAAATATAACCCAATCATGTAAATTAGACTTCGAAGTTACAAATAATGTGGCTGAATATGAAGCTTTCCTTTTAGGATTGTAATTAGCCAAAAGCTTAAAAGTTCAAAACTTAATTTTTTTACTAATTCAGAAGTTATTGTTAAGCAAGTAAGAAATGTTTGCTAGACCAAGCACCCTAGACTTAGGTCCTACCAAAATGAAGTATGGGATTCGGTTGAAAAATTCTTAGTTGCTTTTAATTTGACTCATCCACTAGGAGAATTATATATTGTAGTACTCATCAATATAGTGACTATGAGACAGAATGAGTAGTTGGTAAATATAAAGAACATTACTATTATATTTACCAACTAATGTATAGGGATTTTGTATTCATTTTATATGGAATTTAATTAAAATTCCGTATGAGAACTACTCTATTTTATTTTCCAACTACTCATTCTGTCTCATAGTCACTATATTGAAATAAATAAGAATAAATAAAAAAATTAATATATTATTTCTGATAGTTGGTAAATATCCTTGGTTTAATTTAATTTTTCTTCTCTTAATTTTAATTTTAATATGAGTCAAATTAAAAGCGACTATTGAAGGAATATGAGTCGCTTTTAATTTGACTCATATTCCTAGAGATCAGAATATTCATGCAGATGCCTTGGCTGTCTCTGCTAGCTCTTTTAAAATTCCTGATCATACTGATGTACTCTATCAAATACAAGTCAAATATAGGCCATCTATCTTAGATAATATGAAACATTGGCAAATATTCGAAGATGACGAACATTTGGAATCATTTCTACAGGTAATAGATGATTTTTCATTTCTACAAATTGATGAAGATAGAACTGAAATAAATGAAAACGCAGATGGAAATGATACTCCAGATTTTAAAACTCAAATTTCTAATCATGACATTATTCAATTATCTAAAACTTTTATTCCAAAAGGACTCATTCCTTTAGAAAAATTGTTTGATCAAAATGATATCCTCCGGAACCCTTAGTCCATTTCTTCAGAAGATGACATAGAAGAGATTAATGTTGGAACTGATGAAGATATCAAAAACATCAAAATATGTGCATCTCTAGACCCTGAGACCAAAGCTCAATATCTTAAGTTATGAAAAATCATAAGGATGTTTTTGCTTGGTCTTATGTTGATCTAAAGACCTATGATACTTCATTAATACAGCATAAGATTCCTTTGAAGCCAAAAAAAAACCTTATCATCAGAAACTTAGAAGGATAAATCCAACCCTTCTACTAACTATAGAAAGGGAGATTAAGAAAATGCTAGATGCTTAGATCATCCTCCCTCTTAGATATTCTAATTGGGTTGCAAATCTAGTTCCCGTCAAAAAGAAAAATGGAGAAATAAGAATCTGTGTGGATTTTAGAAATTTGAACAAGGCATCATTAAAAGATAATTATCCTTTGCCCAAAATGGATCAGTTACTTCAAATGGTTTTAGGAGCACAAATACTTTCTATGCTTGATGGTTTTTTAGGTTACAATAAGGTAAATGTTGATATAGCAAACAGAGAGAAGACAACCTTTACTACACCCTGGGGTACATTCATGTACGCTAGGATGCCATTTGGCTTAACCAATGCTAGAGCAACATTTCAGAGAGCTATGGACAGAGATTTTATGGGTCAAGTAAATAAATTTGTGGTTATTTATCTTGATGACATAACTGTTTTTTCTAAATCTAATCAGAAACATCTTAAGCACTTGATGAAGGTTTTTGACAAGTGTAGAAAAATTGGAATATCATTGAACCCTAAGAAGTCCTTGTTTTTTGTCAAAGAAGGAAAACTGTTGGGCCATAATTTCAAAGGAGGGAGTAGTAATTGACCCGAAACGAGTATCTGCCACTGAAACATTGACCTTACCTAGAAACAAGAAGGAGATTCAAGCTTTTCTAGGCAAGATTAATTTTCTAAGGAGGTTTATTCCAAATTATGCAGAGATTGTAAAAGATATAACTGACATGCTCCGAAAGGACCATGAAGTCAAATGGACTGCCTCTTCTAGGCATGCATTTGAACAAATAAAAAGGGCTATCTCTGAAGCTCCCACCTTATCCAGCCTTGATTATACTAATCCATTTAGTATTTTTTCTTTTTCCTCTGAAACAACCCTTGCTGCCATTCTATTACAGAAATACGAAGATTCCCATGACCAACCCATAGCCTTTTTCAGCAAGGTTATGAGAGATGCTGAGCTTAAGTATGACATCATTGAGAAGAAATCCTATGCCCTCATTCAAGCCTTGAAATCATTCAGGATGTATGTCTTACATTCACCTATTACTGCTTATATTCCTAATAGTGCTGTGAAAATTCTCCTAACCCAACCAGACACTGATGGGAAAAGAGGTAGATGGATCACTCAAATTCTATATTTTGATCTAACTATCAAGACTACCAAGTCAGTAAAAGGTCAAGGATTAGCCAAGCTTCTAGCTAAATCCAACTGCAAAGTACCTGGAATCAATTCTATTTTAGAAATACAAGGGAAGAATACACAAGAACCTTCCCTTCATCCTAAAGGGGAGAATCCACAAGAAACTTCCCTTCATCCTAAAGGGGAGAATCCACAAGAACCTTCCCTTCATCCTAAAGGGGAGAATCCGCAAGAACCTCTACCTTCAGAGAAGATCAATCCTACACACATTGATGAAAAATTTTTGTTGTCAAAAATTTCTTGATCCATTTTGAGTGTCCAACATCATTCTCCAAAACCCAATGTAAAACCCTTAAGTTAAAATCAGTCAAGTACTACATTATAAATGCAAATTTATACTGGAAAGATCCACGAAATATTTTGTTATTATGTTTAACAGAATCAAAAACTAAAGGAATCATTGATCAGTTAAATACAGGATTTTGTGGGGGACATTATGCTTGGAGAGCAACAGCATACAAGATTCTGAGGGGAGGATTTTATTGGCCCACATTTTTCTGACAAGTAGGGGCAAAGGCCAGAGGTTGTGTTCCTTGTCAAATGTTTGCTGGTAAACAAAAATTAGCAGCTCTTCCACTTGTTCCATCAATAGTTTTAGCACCTTTTTCTCAATGGGGATTAGATTTTGTTGGAGATATTCACCCCACTTCAAGTAATCAACATAGATCAATCCTCACTACAACAGACTACTTTACTAAAAGAGTGGAAGCAATTCCAGTCAGAAATGCTATTGATTCAGTAGTAATTAAGTTTATTGAGGAGAATATCTTATCTAGATTTGGTTGCCCAACTCAAATTGTCACTGATAATGCAACAACTTTTTCTAGTGTTAAAATGATTGACTTTTGCCAGAAATATCAGATTCTATTACATCATTCAACTCCATACTATCCTTAGTGTAATGGCCTTGCCGAGTCATTAAACAAAAGCCTGGTAAAGGTAATAAAAAAGACTCTAGTTGATCATAAGAAGAACTGGGATTCACATTTGATTTATGCAGTATGGGCAAACAGAATTACTCCAAAGATATCAACTGGAAAATCTCCATTTCAATTAGTCTATGGGAAAGATGCAATCTTCCCTACCAATTTGGCCTTCCCTGTTTTAAAATTCCTGCAGGATTCAACAGATGAACCTGATGATTTTTCAAGAAGAATAAATCAGATTATTGAACTTAATGAAAATAGAGATGAAGTTCAACACAAATTGAAGAAATATCAAAATAAGATGAAGGCCCTATTTGACAGAAGAGCCAGGGAAAGGGACTTTAAGGAAGGTGATCTAGTTCTAAGATGGGATGCCAGGAGAGAAGAGAAAGGAAAGCATGGAAAATTTGACAATCTATGGTTTGGACCTTTAGCAATTGTTGAAGTGAAGGGTAACAACACTTTTGTGCTACAAAATCTTGAGGGGCTATATTCCACTTATCCTGTAAATGGAAGGTTTCTCAAATATTACATTCAGTACTAAGAAGTTGAAATAGTTTTCATTGTAAATACTTCGGTTTTCTTTTACTTTTCAAGATGTTAGTGTGATTTTTCTTACAACAAGGACTCCATAGCCCGAGGAGAAGGCACATGGATCTGCAGGTTCTTTGCATTCTACAGGAGAAAGCAGTCCCCAGATGGAGCCAATGTTGTAACATTTTTGGTTTTGATAAGATAAAATATTTGAAAAAATGTTAAGTTAGGATATGGACATAACAATAGTGAATAAAGGGTTCTTGAAAATATCTTGATGATGATGTCCATATCAAAGAAAATGATAGGTTAGATGTCCTAAAAAATCAAAGACAAAAAGAAAATGTTAGGTTAGAAAGAAAAGGAAACAAATAAACTCTGAAAGTGAGCAAGTCTAAATGCCACTACTATTTTTTTGCAAAATAATGGTTGTGTGCAGCTTGTCATAAATGCCACAACCCATGACAGTCAAGTAGTTTAATCTTCACTGCTTCATGCTTTAAATTTGATGTTATAGTTAGAGAATAAAGATCTGGCCAAACTGTTTAATCTTGGCAGATCAGTAGTTAGGTAGAGAATAATAAGGTGCTCATCTGTTTAATCTGATCCCTTGGATGTTATAAGGTTAGGATTAGATAGTTTGCTTTTAAAAAATAAAAAGAAAGGAAAAGGGTTTGCTAGCTTAAACGCACCCATTAAGTGAAGAAAAAATGATAAGATAAGCAAAGGGTAAGTAGAAGAAAGGTTGCAGAAGTATGATAATTGATTGGACAAAATGAACAATTATTATGTTTTACCATATGTTTCTATGTCCATGATGCAATTACACAAAGCAAATGAAGGTCTACGAGGTCAATTAATTAACTTCCATCATCCCCATTCATCCCTATATTTACTAATTTCCCCTTCCTACCTTCATACAGTTCATATTCATTCATTATCCATTAAAAAACCCCTTTTCCCAAGGTTAAAATCCTCTTTTCCTAGGAAAAGTGAAAACCCCATGCTAAATCCCCTTTTACCCAAAAAACCCACAAAATTTGTTTAGCATAAGTATTGATGAATATATGCGAAAAGCAAATAATTAACGTAAAACCATTATACTTAGTGTATTTCCCCTTTTCGCTCATATTTCATATGAACTTTAAGTTAACGTATTAAATCCCTAAAATTCCTTTCCCGTGTTTATTAACTCCCTTTATTAAAATATCCCGAAACCATTAGTTTTATTATAAAACTATGTATTTCCATAACATATCGCAATATTGGTGGATCGCAAACTTTCAACGTGCATGCACTCTCCTCCAATTGCGATATACGATGCATGATGGACCTGGACCCGACGCAATATATATCATAATTCATTGCCATATGGCATCCGCCTCCATTGCAAGTCCCGACTAAAAGCATTACCCTCCACCATTGAGATCTCTGATATGCGATGGGAACCCGGACCCGACGCAGTATTATCCATGGTTTATTTTCCACATCGCATCCGGTCCCTATCACATTTATTTGTGATGGGCCTTCGCCTACTAAACTGCGATTGCGATATGCAATGAACCCGGACCCGATGGCATTTGTTTGCCCGAATCCATATTATTTCAAGTCCGCCATATCGTGTTTTGCAAAGAATTTCTTTGTTAAAACGTTTTTATGTTTTAAACGAAGAACCAACCTAAACCTTTGTTTAACCATAAAACCCCGCTAATCTCAGTCTTTAACCCATAATAAAGCGCCATGCCGCCATAATTAATCATTGGGCCCCTCCGCACTACTCTTTCACTCCACCACCATCTGATCACGTACATTCAAATCCAATGACCCTCAACAATTTTTGGTTGGCTCTCTGTATGGGCATTACCGACCCGAAAAGCAGTATTCCACTGACATCCCCTTGCTACGTATCAGGTTTAGACTGTATCAGGTGATCCCTCCCAAAACTGCCCATGCCTCACAAGCGTTGTGATAAAAACCAAAACCAGCTCCCGCATAATGAAAAAATGACCACTATTCACTTTCTGCAATATTTCAAAAAGTAGACTGCTTTTCCGTTTAAACGCAAAAATCACCATTTTGCTGCGTTTTTCCTGTTTTCACAATGAAACCTCCATAAGCCTCTGCGACCAATAAAACCATTTTTTTACCTTCCGATATGCTCTGGACTGCTTCCAATATCCTTTCGAGCTCAATAAAGCCATTGACGACCTTCTCTGTCCCTATGTTTTTCTTAACAATTTCTGTGTTTTGCAGGTAAAGACTCTTGTTCTAGGCTTACAAAGAAAAAAAAGCCTGCATACAGTTAAGAGACAAATATGAAGATCATATCAAATTACTTTACCATATGACATAAAATCTAAAAGGATTTACTGTTGAAAAACACAGTAAAAACTTGAAATGCACAGTAAAGGTAAAAAGAACATAGTAAAGGCTACTAAGCAGGGTCAAATGATATTCACAGAGTTTAAAGAGTATCAGATAAAATATCAAATGTAGAAATCAATCAGTGTAAAGGATACAAACAATCAAGCAGCTTAAAGGGAAAAATATCAGACAATAAAGCCAGCACAACCTGAATAAGAGGGACAGCAAGACGCAGTTCAATAGCTGCCCCTATCTTCTTGTATGAAGATCTTTCCTTTCCTAAAATAAATCTTAATCAATTTTAGGATATTTTCTTAGTTTTATTATTGTATAAATAACTCTCTTCTCGAATTGTTATGGGTTCAATGTTCAAGGTTTGTTCATTGCTTGTTAAGTTGTGACTGTTCATTCTACTTTGAACTTGGTTTCACCTTTGAAGGAAGCTTTTCTAGACACTTGATGTACTCAATATTTCTGGAACCTTAATACAAAGCAGAGGATTCTAAATTTGGTTTTACAGTTTGTGTTATTCTGTAAGTTTTTCTAGTTATCAATCATTATGTTTTTCTTCATATGCTTATGACTTATAAAGATATCTAGCTAGGAATAATTATGTCTCAATTTATTCCTATAAGCTCCTGAAGTGATCATCTATTAAGAGAATGGATTAATGAACTATCTGTTTAGCTAATCCCCTCTAATTAATAAATCATCAACATCTTTTGTAAGCTTAAGTATATTGCCTTGAATCCTTGCAACATAGTTTAGAAGGTTTTCATACTTATGATTGTTCCGTTTTATAGTCTGGAAACTGTGATAATCATATTATTTTCTGTCTTCTTCTCACCACTATTTGATCTATATCACTGTGTAAAGATTTATAGTAGCCCTTTGCTGAGATATTAATATTATCTAAAGGATTAATTATTTCAATTCTACAACTGTCTTCATTCATTGGTCTTCCAAAACTAAAACCAAAAGCCCCAAAACAATTATTTTAGATGCTCTGGCATTGGTAGCTGACCTACTACTATCTCAGAGGTACAACAAGTCAGTCCCTGCATTGTATTGTAACAACATTGTTTAGATTGATAAAATACAACCTTTTTTCTGATGTATCGTTCGTTGTGAGTAGCGCAACCTTGATCAGAGAGTTGGGCCCACTCTTCTGATCAGGTGCTGCACGTTTCCTTGTTATGTGTGTATTGTGTATTGCTGTGCTTATTTCTTGATTGTTGTTGCAAATTCTTTAGATCACTGTGAATACATTTTTAAGTTCTGCAGTTGAATTTCTATTTCTATTTCAGAAATGCTTTGATTTGATAATCACGAACCCTTGGTCGATAACAGATTGTAACTTTTCCCCTGCATATACCTTGCGTGTTGCCTTGAAATGAATACGCACTCGAATTGATACATTAATGAAGGAAAATGTGTGAGTAAATTGTTCATACCTAGACACCAACAAATGTATTGGCTTATACGTGGATTTTATGGCTGTTATATCCTTATTATTTCTATTGGTTATATGCTAGTTATGAGTATGTTTTATGATAGACTTGATGTATGACTCTCATCATGTTTTGATTTGAAAATTAATGTCAAATGTATAGATAACCTAAAATATGATAATGTAGCTATTGTGATATGGAAATAATGCTTATTTATGAATCTAAGATAAGTATGAGACCCCTATGCTCAGATATGTTGTTAAGACCTGTAGATTACACAATTGTGACATGTTTGATGATATTCCTATCATGGATAGTAGAGGTCTGGTCAAGTTCTTACTCAAGTTTTGCATTAGTACCTTTGCTTCAATGTCATTTATCACTTATATACGTTCATGAAGTTCTGGGCAGTGGCATTAGTCCTGGCCCTAAAAAAGTGGCATAGAATATGAGGTTGTTGGCTAAGAACTAGCTAAAAAGTCCACAGACATTGGCACGTTTTGATGTGGGAGGGACTGGAAGGCCTCAGTCACATGCATGGCTTTTCATGTGAGCATCTAGGGGTCCATACTAGTGAAATGTAAAGTTGTCTCAGGGGTTGGTCACCATGAAGGGTTGGTTGGCTCCTAAAGATTCTATAGAATCTATAGAAGGTTAGATTGATTTAGTTTTGTCGATTCCACTTCCTTAACTATAGATGGGGAGTTGAATCACATCATAGTATCCTCTTGTCCCATGTTTACCCCAACAGACCAGTTCACTTGGGTAAATGTGGGAGGAGAGTGCTAAACAAAAGGTGAAGGCTAAGCATAAGTATCAGGCTAGATTGCTACATCAATAACCTTTCCTAAGTGGAAGTGTGAAGTTGTTTCAATTGATTTTATTACAAAACTTCTTAGGAATGTAAGGAAGCATTATTCCATTATGGTGGTGGTGGATAAGTTCACTAAGGAATCTCACTTTATATCAATTAAGTCAATGGCAAGGGAACTAATATTGTTGAAATCTGTATGAAAGGAATTGCTAGGTTAGATGGAGTACCTAAGAAAATGGTTTCAAACAAAGGATCCCCAATTCACTTTGAATTTTTGGAAATTATTGTTCAATGAATTTAGTACCAATTTGAACTTCAGTACAACATATCATCCAAATTTATATGAGAATATAGAGAGGATTGATCAAGTGACATAGGATAAGTTAAGGATATATGCAATAGATAAGATATCAAAATGGGAAGGTAATTGCACTTGGTGAAATTCGCATACAATAATGGGTAATATGCATCTATAAAGATGAGCCTATTGAAGGCTTTATATGGTAGAAATTGAAATGAACCTATAATTTGGGATAACCCAATAGACAAGGCTATTGTGGGACAAATTTTCTTAAGGAAATGGAAGAGAAACCACTGAAAATTAAATATAACTTTAATGTTTCCTTAGTTAGGTAGAAGAGTTATGAAGACAAAGGGAGGATAAATAGGGAGTTAAGAGTTAGTGAACATGTCTTCCTAAAAGTTAAGTCCCATAAGATTTCATTAAAATTAGGAAGTTGCTCAAATTTTTGTGGTGCCATTTGAGATCTTAGAAAGGATTGGCATGGAATATAGTATTGCACTTCCTACATACATGCATATTCATGATGTATTTAATTTTTCTTTACTTAAAAAAGTACGTTCCTAATGATAACCATGCAATGGATTGGAATATGATTTAAGTAGAGCCCAAATGGGACTTCTAGGTAGATCTTATATGCATCTCGGATTAGAAAATCAAGGAGCTTTGGAACAAATATATAGGGTTGTAAAATGTATAATGGATTTGTTACAACTGTATGGACATTGGTGATGTAAGAGGCTACACACGAGGTATAATCATGGTTGATTTGATAATTTTAATGTGTACATATTGTATATAGTGAACCCCATGTAGTGGATGCACTGAGTTTAATGCATAAATAAGGGGGAGGGGAATGTAACACCCTTAGGAAGAGCCTATGTATATTATACATATTATGATTAGACTTGTGAGGAAAGATTTTGTTGGGCCTACATACCCATTTTTCTATAAGTATTATGGGGCCTCAACACATATTTTTTTATTCTTGAAGGCTAGAGTGCTTGTGTGATACCAAGCTTGTGAGCCTATGTGTTAAAATGATATTGAGACTAATTACATAAATATATAATCGCACTGAAATTAATAAAATACATCAATGTTGAAAACCAAATCATACCTGACAAGTGGTGGGCTAAGAGTGCATTCGTGGGACGGGGGACTAAGTTCTAAGTGATAGTCTTAATCCAAGGAGATAAGCCAAATATTATCTTAAAAATCTTAAAGTCATGGTTTTATCCTAAGTATCCAAAAGTTGGAAAAAGGGTGCATACACATAGAAAGTTCCATTTCCATAGTTTTGAATCATTATTTTCTAGAATACTCTATTATTCTGATGATTGTCACTAATATACCTACTTTGAGCATAGTGTGACCCTATGATATTATTTCCCTATGGATCCTAAGAGGATCTAGGTATGGTAACAGGTTTCCCCAATGTGGGGCTTGGTGGATACCTAAATTCTATTAAGGGTAGTTGGAAGTCATAGAGTCATAGGGCTTTAAGACTCCTTGTTCAACATATGTTGGGGACCCTAGAGGGGTAGAGGCATATATTAGAACACTATGGGTGTAGAGAGTGGGGAGCACTACCTTAGGTTGTGAAAATTGATGATGGATTAAATATTATAGTTTGGAGGCTATTAGAGTCTAGTATCTTGTCCTAACCTTGTTGGTGATATTTGTGGACCTATGTTGGATTTATATATCCTTTTATTCCCTACTAAATTCATGGCCCTTGCTCAGGGATGACCCACTATTGAGAGTGCATGAGCAGTGAGGTCTATGGCTAGGTGGAACATTTAAGGTTTATAGCTAGTTACGACTTTCATTTAAAATATAAGTTCTCTTGCTGGTGCTTTAGAAGATAATTATGGATACTCTTGTGTTTACATGTTATAATGTATGTGTTTCTACATGTTAAATTATGTTTGTATGGATGAGTAAATATTGCATTACATGTTATTATGCACTAGGTATGTATGATAGAGCATGATTAAGGCACCAAGGGTTCCTTAATGATAAAAATTACAATGGTAGTAGAGATTGAAAGAGATGGTTTTTAAAATATTTTAGCATTAAAATTCATAGAGTTAGTAATGCACTTTGGTGGGTGTCTAGTGGTGTTACATAAATTGTTATGTGGTGCATCATATTATTGTATGATAGGGTATGTTAGGTGTCAAATTTTCAAATTTAACCCCTAGTTTTCTATTGGGTCGTGGTATAACCGAGACACTAGAAGGAAAAGGGGTTCGGTTCTATTCTAGTGCATTATTTTCAATTGTAGAGCAGAGTAGCTAAAAGTGGATAGAGAAAGGGTAGAATAGAGATGGTTTGTGTTCTATATAAATCCACAAGTCACAAGTCTCACCCCTTTATATTTCCAACAATTCCATTCAAAGAAAGAGAGAGCATAACAACCTCAACTTCTATTCAAGTTTTCTCTTGGAAGGGTTTTCAAGGTCACATCTTGTGTTATTGTGGCCTTTTGAGTCATTTTTCTATTTTTTCTCTATTTAATAAACTTTACTATTCCATGTATAAGCATAATGATAACTTAATAATTCCAAAAATCTAAAAAAGAATTAACCCTCACAATATAGATTTTAGATTTCAATAAAATTTTATTAGATTTTTTGTGATTAACTATCATCAGAAAATCCATGGTAGTTTAATATTGTTTTAGTGTCAAAGCTAGTTTATTTGGGTATATTTTTGGAAGTTGCAAGGGATCCAAATAAACTTAAATAGAAATTCATAACCCCTAAAATGGCAAATAAATCTATTTATAACCCTTGAGATTCAGTAGAGGATATATTTAGAGTAGGTCATAAATATCAATTGTAATATGAGCCTTCTCATGGTCACTTTAGAAAATAAGTTGGGAATCAAAGAAATGGGGGTTCCAAATAATAGGTTAGATTAAAGGGGAAATTGGGGGATCAAGAAGAACTAGAGGAGTCTAAGAGAGAACCCAAAAAAGAACAACTTGGTTTGAAGTTCTATGAACCATTCATAGTCCCTATTTATTATGGACATGAAGGTCAACATCAAGGCATATCAAGGTGATATTGAGGCTTTGAAATTAAATCATTGGTTGCAGCAATTATAAGTTTATTTTAGGGTCCATCACATAAAGGAATAACATAATTTTTCATTTTTCTATTTGAAACTAAAGGTTAATGCCCTGAAATAGTGGGAAAGTCATACATAAACTTTGAGTATGGAGGGGGTTCCATCGATGATTAAGTGGGTTACTTTCCAAACTCTCATAATGTTCTAGTTTTCCCTATAACTCAATTTAATTAATGTAATTTTTGGACATTAAATTATCAATGTGGGGGCATAATCTTGTGATATACTATCATTGTATGTGTAGGATTTAAAATAAAAATAACTTGAAATAATGACTAAGAATGATATAAAGATGTTGTTCACTAGATGAATAACCATAGAAATTATGTGTTGGTCATGAACGCTAGTCTTTCATTAAAGCATCACTATTGAATGTTTTTTGTAATTAATTATGGAGTAGGTTTTGATTACAATCTTGAATGGAAATGTTCCCTTGTATATTACTACATTCAAATTCAATTAAACGAATATAAGAAAATATCAAAAGGAAAGTATATCAAATTATTGCATAAATTGAGATTTCACAGAGGTGGTTCTTATCATTGGATTGGCAATAAAATATTGGTTTTAGTAACAAAGGTTGCAATGTTTCACTTGTATTAGATTCAAGTGTTCATATAATGAAATGAGAAGCACAAAATATTATCTTTAAACTTTAGAGGACAGGTTTTCTCTCTACAACAAATCATACACAACACAACATACACCGAAGATTACCACAAGAAATGAAACATGGAAATTAATACAACAACTATACAAATCACACACTATTTATGAATTTCGAAGACATAGATTGCAAACTAGATATACTTATCAAATCTAATGTTAATGAATTGAAGAGAAATGTTGGCCAAATTAGTGGCTCCTCCCAACTAGCTTCATGCTACTGGAGAACTATGACGTTAAAGGTGAATTATGCACACACAAGTCTATCTCAGGACATCAACTCAATCAATTCATATTAATATATTAAAGCATTGGAAATGAAAATAATAGTTTGATGATATTACTCTATTCAAGTATCTCTTTGTATATGTATCCCACTACATTGTTTCATTGTTGGTTTATATTGACATATAGATTACAAAACAGTGCATAGGAAGACTCTAAAATGAATCCCCTATTTCATCCCTTTATCACATCGATCACACAACATGAAAGGTAAAAAAGATACAATTTACAAGTCTAATTCTTCAATAAGAATAGAATGTAAATTGGACCGAGTCATACTCTTATGAGATGACAATGCATAAGAATATCCTTTATAGCTTCCCATGACCATATTGATGTCTGGGTACATTGTTCTTGGTGTGGTTTGATTGTGGGTTGGACTAAAGGACAACTCCCACCCTGCTTTCTCTAGAGGTGATGGGGTGAACATTAATCCATCTTGAGACACCTTGGAAAAAAAGCCATTTCTCATATTTCCTTCTAGAAGTGTGTTGGCATGTTGAATAACGAGGTTGTTTGTCAGATTCATATATGATTCACATGATTTGAACTAGTTAAACCATAATTAGTCATAAAACAACTTTATTCCCAAAATTTACCAAAGAAAAATGAAAAAGCCTTTAGTTTAACAAGGCAACTACCTTATATGCTCTCGATGAACTCCCCATTGAGAAAATGGTAAAAAAAGTGATGACAAGGTAAAAAGGAAGTATTAATGGGTAAAAATAGGAATAACTAGTAGTGAACATAAGATCAAATTAAAGGTTTAGAATCTCCCCCATGCCTGATATTTTTCTTGTCATCATGCAAATAAAATGTATAGTTGATGTCTAGGTGAAAATTGTTTCAAAATTGGGAAAATATTGATCAATGCTTCAACTATGTTAATGAGTACCCTTTGATATGTTCACATTGGCCCCTTTCCTCTTCTGATCTACCTTGAGTTTCTTTCTAAAGGTCCTATTATGAAATTCTTGATACTAATTTATTTTGTGCCACTTCCTAGTGAGTTTGAGTAAATTTGTTATGAAACCAGCTCACAAAAAGATAGAAAAGATAGATGAACACCTTAGAATTCAGCCTCTTCAAGGGGGCAACCTCCTTTACATTACACAATTGAACAATTCTTGGATGATACAAATGGCAAGACCTCCTTTCTATATATAGGAGTCTAAGGGGTCATAATATAATCAGAGCCGACATAACAATAATAATGTAAGGGCACACTAATAACAATAGTGGGCTTCTATGGGGCACAATAATAACAATATGGGGACTACATGGGCACAACAATATGTTAGCACTCAGAATGAACCTCAAGGCTGAGAAGAGGCAATTCCAAGGTAACCACAGGCCAAGCTTTTGATCTGGCATCTAGCCATGCCAGACTAGAGAGGGTTCTCTCTTTGCCAACAAAATGTGGCTATGATAACTGAATCTTAGGCTAGCTATGAAGTACTAGGATTTGATTGAAAGTTGTGGGTCGAAAACAACAAGAGAAGGGACCATTGGGCTATGGAATCGAGGCTAGTTTCTGCCGGAAAACTTGGGGCAAAGTAAGCACAATGTTTAGCCAGATTAAAGATATAATGAGAGAAGAAAAGAGGAAAAAGATCGTTGCCCTACAGGCATCAATCAAGGGATGGATCTACAGTGGCAACTTTAGAAGAAAGAGAAGCACAGGATTACTCAACAGAGCATCTAACAAAGGATGGATTCAGAAAAGATAACCACTACATTAAACAACATAATCCTTGTGAAAGGAGCATCGTGCATGGATGGATTACTAACACTTCCCTTAGAGAATGTTGTAATGAAATTAGTAGAAAAAACAAAGCATGGAAATGAATTTACAAGAAAAACATGCTGCACATTAAACACTGTGATGGATCCCAAATCTAAAGGGCAGAAACTACTCCATTAAAAATAATGTTTAGAAAAATCTTTACACAGTCCAAAATAGCTTTCCTCTGCTGAAAAATTTGAACCCTTTACACTTTGAAATTCATAAAATATATACAATTAGTTCATCCCTGTACTAAGGGAGTTGAGCTCAACCATCTCCCTCAAGATAGAATTAGTTACATTAAATTTGGACTGAATTTCTGAAAATATGTGTCAAAGATGAACTCATATCTCTTAAACCATAACACCTGTTACAAAACTGAAAGAGGTTTTTGTATATAAGGTTGTTTTTGAGAAAAAAATCTCTCAAATGTTGGAAATTATTTTCCAATTGCTCAAAATATGTGCCACAAAATAATCTCTGAAAAAGGAAATCGTTAAATATTTAAATCTGTAAAAATAGGCTGTAAAGATCTAGTCACATATTCCAATTCACAACACCTGTGATTAAAATGAAAAAGGTTTTTGCTATATGGCTCGTGGTTGAAAAAAACTACCTTGGGTTTCTCAAAATTACTTTCCATCTGTTGTAAAATGGCTCCGCACTACAATGACTAAAACAACAAAACAAATGGAAAATTTGTTTTGTTTTAATGTAGGCTTCAAATATCACTGCATATCTCCTACATAGTAACACATGTGCATAAACTAAAGGAGGTTTTTGTTATTTGGTATGTGATTGACAAAAACCTCTTTCACTTTTGTAAAATTCATGTCCATTACTTCATAAACTGATTTTGTAGTAAACTTTTCCCTGTGTGCAGCAAATGACCTCAAAACATGCATAACCAAGAATCAATCATTCATTTCGATCATATCTTTTGATCCAGGAACCGATTTCGGGCGTGCAATATACCATTGGAAAGATATTTCCAAGCTACTTCTGATGAACATACTTAGGATATGATTTTCACTAAAACTCATGTGCAAAACATCTCTGAAAACCAGATATAGTAAGAGCCCTTTTTTATCCCTGGTGATAGGCTGCGAAGACTAGAACTAACACAATATAATAAGGGGGTTGTACTAATAACAATAAGGGGTTATACTATTAGTATAGGGACCTAAAATTCCCCTCTCCTTCAAAAATCGTTGTCCTCAATGCTTGAGTAGTTCTTGATGCTTCTGTATAAAATTATTGTCCTCCCATGTGGAATCTTCAACAGGCAAGTTATTCCACTCGATGAGATACTCTGAAATTGATCGATTTCGTAGCTCTCAGGTCCTTGTTTCTGTGATTGCTCCAGGTTCCAATATGATTTTTCCTTCCTCATCAAGTTTTGGTAATATTGTTTGAATTGGGATCTTCTGCAACTTTTGAATGAGTGGCCACACTTCTTCATCCTTCTTCCATCATCCCTTGCTTCATTTATTGAATTTGGTTGGATAATTCTACCAACCTCTAGCATTTCAGATAGTTGTAAGGCTTGATGTTTGGAGGAACACTTCCTGGAATCAAATGAATAGCATGATCATGATCACGAATAGGTGTGAGGCCTTTGGGAGTCTCAAATACCTTGGAATGATTGTCCATGACTTTTTGGAGCTCTGAAGAAATAGATGATTTCAATGTGGGAACCTCTAGCAAACCTAATTGTGAAATTACACCTATTTGTTCTTTCTTTAGAAGCTTTTTCATTCTGTTAGAGATGATTATCTTTCCTAGTTTCCCTATGATACCCCTTAATTCAACTTCATTTCCTTCCGAAGAAAATTTCATGAAAAGTTCTTGAAAATTAAAAGCTATTGTACCCAAGGATTGTAGCCATTGGACTCCTAGTACAACATCAGCACCACCCATTGGAATGGAAAGCATTGGGCTATTCAATACATATTCTCCCATGGATAGCTTGATATTATGGCACTTTCTAGAGCAATTTATGGTTCCTCCATTTGCAACCATTACTTGATACTTTGGTGCTGGATATAGGAAGCAATTCAATTCCTTGGCTATCTTACAATGAATAAAATTATGGGTACTGCCCAAATCAATCAACACTATTACCTTTTTCTTCTTGATATGTCCTTCTATCTTGATAGTTTGAGGAGTGGTAATTCCGGCCAATGCATTACAAGATATTTTCAGATTCATTTCTTGATGCTCGACGTGATCTTTCACTTCTTGAACCTTTTTCTTCTTGATATGTCCTTCTATCTTGAGAGTTTGAGGAATGATAATTTCTGCCAATGCATTACAAGATATGGTTGGATTCATTTCTTAATGCTAAATGTGATATTTCACTGCTTGAATCTTTTTCTTCTTGATATGTCCTTCTATCTTGAGAGTTTGAGGAGTGGTAATTTCTTCCAATGCATTACAAGATATGGCCGGATTCATCTCTTGATGCTCGATGTGATCTTTCACTTCTTGAACATTTTTCTTCTTGATATGTCCTTCTATATTGATAGTTTGAGGAGTGGTAATTCCAGCCAATACATTACAAGATATGGTTGGATTCATTTCTTCTTTCTCGATGTGATTTTTCACTTCTTGAACATTTTTCTTCTTGATATGTCCTTCTATATTAATAGTTTGAGGAGTGGTAATTCCGGCTAATACATTACAAGATATGGTCGGATTCATTTCTTCTTTCTCTGGGGTTGGTTCTTGGTGTGTATCCTCTTCTTTTTATGTTTCTTGATCCTTTTCTTCCTCCTCTTCACAATCAATGTAAAATAATTTATTCTTAGCATACTTATGACCTTTAATGTATTTGTTATCACAATTGTAACAAAGTCCTTTTGCTATTTTTTCTTCCAATTGTTGTGGTGTCAACCTTGTAGGTTGTGGAAGGCTAGGAGAAACAAAACTTCCATCTTTATAGTTGTGGGGGGTAGAATTCCATGTTGCCATAATTTTGCTTTCAACTTTTCTTGCCAACCTGAATGCCTTCTCCAATGAATCAGGTTCCCAAAGACGAACCTCATGTTGAATGTTATCCTTTAAAATCCCTATGGAGACATCAATCCTCTGCTTCTCTAGAATATCATTTTTCCTTATATTCAATTTTTGAAAGTCCTTAATGTGCTCTACCATTGAAAACTTTTGTTTGATATTTATCAATTGGCTAAAGAAGGTGTTTCTCTTTGTATCCTCATAATGTGCTATCATTTCCTCCGTGAAAATTGACCACGTAATAAGTGGTTTACGAGAACAAAGCCCTTTATACCATAAAAATTGATTCGGTTCTAAATAATTAGATGCAATACGTACCTTTTGTAACAGTGGTACACCATGTAGATCAAAATATTTCTCCATCTGCAGTATCCAATTTATCGGATCCTTGCCATCAAACTTCCTCATATTGCCTTTTGTTGATTTTGGGAGCTTGATCTTGAAACAACTATAACTTTGAAATATTGGATCCTCTAGTTCTGAAATCGCGACTTGCAGTAGCCCTCTATGTCCTCCTTCTAATTCCACCAGTTAGATCGAAATTGGATTCTCCAAGAAAGAGTTATGCACAATCTCCAAGATGACCTGGTTATATATCTTTTCAGAAGAGCGAACTTGTATGAAGTGCCATGTGTCACTGTTTTAACTGTCGTATCTGAAGAATATACACAAAAACCTACAGTCCATCCTCTTTCTGTAACGTCTTACGAAATTTCAATATGATGCTCAGAGAGATAGTTATGACGATTTTCCCCAGGTCACCTATTTAGGATGTAATTCAAGCGTCTTCCAAAACCCTAACTTCCTCAGATCATATATCCGCAAATATAGCGAGACAAGATCTGAAATTTGGACCCGAGGTTCAGATCGATTTCTTCTCAAATGGGTTTTTTTAGCTTCTGAAACTTCGTATCAACAAAGTTATAGCGAACATTCCACGATGACCTATTTTAGATGAAATTATGGAGCTTGGAAAAACCCTAACTTCCTCAGATCATATCTCCGAAAATATAGAGAGAAAAGATGCGGAATTTGAACCTGAGGTTTAGCAAGATTTCGCCTCAAATGGGTTTTTTTGTTAGCTTTTGAAACGTCGCAGAAAAATAGTTATAGTGAAAATGCCATGATGACCTATTTGGAGTAGTGAAACCCTAGAATCCAAAGCTTTGTTGAAAATGCAACAAGATGATGGAGCTTAGTGTAAATAAGTCGCCTTCACTAAGTGGGCCTGCAAGCTATTTTTGGCGCAAAGTCTATTTTTAGACTATGTCTATTTTTAGACATATGGATCATGGTCTATGAGTTGCAGGATACTATTTATGGATGATTGGTCATGTTGGGAAAAATAGATGGACTTCTATTTTGGTTCACAGAGGAGTGATCAGAGTCTATTTTTAGACTGCCTGGCTAAAAATAGAAACAGTCAAATATTATTAGCCCTTAGTAATATTTGGACTCTAAACATTATCTTATTCTCTTGGAGCACTTCAGTTCGAGCTACGGATGTGGCACATGCAGCTGAAAAAAGGAATCACATGGTTTCTTATGTGTTAGTTGAGCTATTGCATGGAGGAATTCAGTTAGAACTCATGCATGTGAGTTCTGTGGAGTTGGATGCGGAGTTGATGGAGTTGTGTTCAGTTTGACTTAGTTGAACTAGTTGTATTTAGTCTAACTAAAGAATAAAATAGTGATGAGTTGTGTGAATTGATTGTTAATTAATTCACTAATTATTAACTCATAAAGCAACTAAATAATACATCAGTTAACTCAGTGCATGGACAGTTCAACAGAGACATGTGTTAGAGGTAAGTGAAAGGGTGAGTTGTGACTATCAGTTGTGCATGACATTTGCACATGCATGGGATTGAGTTATTCCAATGATGACTGCGCAGTGTGGGAATATACCTAGGCAATTGTAGCCTATTCTCACGTGATTCTCTTGCAGGATTGTGCAGTGGAGGCAGGCAAAGCAGCTGAGGAGATTTGAACCTGTGACTTGTTCGGATCTGAGCTAGTTTTGTGTGTAACAGGTGGAGATAGTACTGAGTACTTGTGAGGAGTATTGTACCATGTATTGTTACATGTTCTCAATCATTATAATATATAGATAGTGTGAGATTTTCAGCTGTATTCCTTCCCCGGGTTACATACTGTGTTAATGTGTGCATGCGATTGATGTTTCATTGTTTTTTTAATGCTGCTAAATTGATGATCAACATAGAGGAGGTTATGTATTATGCATGTATTCCGCAATAGTGTATAATCGGGATAATCTCTATGAATAAGTGTCATATTATTCAAAATTTAAAGCCCTGATACCAAATGTTATGAAACCAGCTCACAAAAAGATAGAAAAGATAGATGAATGCCTTATAATTCAGCCTCTTCGAGGGGGCAACCTCCTTTACATTACACAGATGAACAATTCTTGGATGATACAAATGACAAGACCTCCTTTCTATATATAGGAGTCTAAGGGGTCATAATATAATCAGAGCCAACATAACAATAATAATGTAAGGGCACACCAATAACAATAGTGGGCTTCTATGGGGCACAATAATAACAATATGGGGACTACATGGGCACAAAAATATAATAAGGGGGTTGTACTAATAACAATAAGGGGTTACACTAATAATATAGGGACCTAACAAAATTTTTGTTCCTTGATGTCAATTTATCAATTTCCTCCTATAGCTGAGCACTTTTTGTCTTCAAAGTTGTGTATTCACTCTTCACATACTTGTCTAGGATCTTGAATTATTTAAAAAATTCCTTTAGTCTTTCAATTTAATTATTTTTCTTTAGTTTTAAAAGATTTTCGTACTACATGGTTTCCTTGATGGGCTCATACTAGTTTATTTCAAACTTGAAATCAGTAGGAATTGATGTCAAAGGTCCAATAGAGTTAGGTTGTTGGTATACAATGGTCTTACACTTAGATAATTTGGTTCTATACTTCTTGGGAAAGGGTGTTACATAATCCTATGGATACAGTTGTGCACAATTGGTATTGGCTTATTATGGAAGGAAGTAGCACTTTTTTTAAACATAGAGTGACTAGAAATGGAGGTTACAAGATGTATTTTAGGCTTCATTTTTACCATAATCCTATTGATTTTCATATAAATTATTGGTAGCATGTTGTCCACATTACTTCTTTATAGGTTTTCTTTTATTATTTTCTAAACTAGTAAAGCCTTCAACCTCATGGAGGTTGGGGTTTTCATTGTTATTTTTATCATTATGCTTAGGAACAACATTCTCCTCTCAATTTATCTCTTCAATTTCATCAACAAACCCATTAAAAACTAATAATACACCCCAACTATCACTCCTTTTATGTAAATCTTCTCAAATTAGTGTTTTAATCAATTCATGGTGATATAGACTACAACTAACATTCCTAGAGTTTTATTGGTTGTGATTTGACATCCTACCAAACTCTTGCATAAATTGAAAGGGAAATTCATATAATAATTTTCTTCAAATTGAAGGAGTAGATGGATGTCATAAGGAAAGGTAACCATACATCTCCCATCACATGTAATGTACTTTTTTAGCATGAATAAGAAGTTTCTCCACTTATTTTTAATCTATGCTCTAGGAATTTCCATTCCCTATTTAAACCTATATTCAGTTGAGCATAGGAACCAATTATAAACCCCCAATTCTTCTTGTTTATGATTGAACCACCTTTCCTATAACTGTAGAAATCTAGTGGCTTGGTTCACTAAATTTTTTGATGCATCCATTTCCAAATTGTTATATGTGTAATCTCACCATTGAAACCTTCTACTAATTCTTTGGTGATAGAGTCATTAGGCCCGGGATATTTTTAAGAAATGGGAGCCATCTTGTTACTTTGAGTATGAGTTTTCTTGCATTGTACACAGTGTATGCTTCCAAAATTTCCAATGACTAGAGTCCTTTTCTGATAGTATGAAGTCTCTCCATGATGCTACAAATCTATTTGTATAAGGTTATGCAAGGACACTCTTCCTATAAGTGATTAGAGTTACCAATGAATAGATAAGGAATTTAGGAATGCAAGTCAATATCTAAATGATATGTAGGTTTATATCTCATTTGAATCCCTTATGTGATTTGTAATGAGGTTGGGAATTATGATGATGGGTGGTCCAACAATGTACACGGACACATTGAATGATAAGCGTCATAGTGATTGGTAGCAATATTGTATTTTGGTTGATGGTAGGTTCATAAGGTTGAAAGGATAAGGAGAATAAGTAGGGAAATAATGGCTATGAGTGGATAATATGAAAAGGGTAGAGTATTGGATATGCCACACATAAAAATTAACATAGGAAATGTTACATATGAGTTGAGGGTTTGTCATTTTATTCCTTTCCATGTTTTAATAAACTAGAAGAAATTAAAAGATGGTTTCTTACCTCACGTTTAACTTAATGAATTTCTAAAGAGATGTTGCATGTTGGGGTTGATGACTATGATTATGAGAGGAACTAAACAAGAAATTTTCATGCGTGGAGCTAAACCAAAATTGAGTGCAAATGTTGATAGTGACCAATTTGAGACTGATTGTTGAGCCAAATATGAAATGAAAATGGTTTATGTTTCTTATGAAGACTTGTGAAATGATGGAGATGAAAGACTATAGTTGCTTGGGAAGATCTAAACTCCAATCCTAAAGCTAATCACCATCATATAAACTTGGGTTTCAAAATGGATTAAAAAAGGCTTGGTACAAGTCATCTAATAATTATAATAGGGATCTTGTGATTATTGAAAACAATGGTTATCATATTGCATGATGGTTATAAGAATGCTTATATCTTATGAGATTACCAACAATATAAATGATAGAGTCGTTGTTGAAGAATGTTGAGGTTGGTCATGTACAAAATCATCTTCTTGAAATGATGAACTAATGTTAAGAGCAGAGGGAACTAAAAAATTGATTTTGAATATAATCATACAAAAGTACACATGTTGAAAACACATTGAAAATTAGAAGTGAAGTTAAGAATAAACCCAATCTTGATTTAATAGCACGTGAACATGTTTTTTCATGTATTTTCATTTCCTTTTCAATGTGCATATACTTAGAAGTATGCAGAGTCAATACCTGTTGGATGTGGAATTTAATTCCACATCCAACGAGTTTCTACACGTGAAATTTTAGTAAACCTACAAGGAGATAAGTTGAAAATACAATTAAAAAAAGCATTTTTTTTCTTTTCCCTCCAAAATATTTACCCCAGGGGATGACATCATCATCTTGAATCCTAATTGTTCTTATAAATTTAAATTTGTTAGTACATTTTTTTCTTCAAGGTCTAATTTTTACCTCAAATTTCCCCTAATGATCCATCTTGAGGCACCTAGGAAAAAAATGCATTTCTCAATTTTCCTTCTCTAAGTGTGCTACTACGTTGAACAATGAGGTTGGTTACTAGATTCATATATGAGTCACATGATTTGAATTAGTTAAACCATAATTAGTCATAAAACAACTTTATTCCCCAAATTTTCCAAAAACAAGGGAAAATGGCATTAATTTGACATCATAACTACCTTATATGCTCTAGATGACTTCCCCATTGAAAACAATGGTGAAGATGGGTGATGAAAAGGTAAAAATGAATTATTCATGGGTAAAAAAGGGAGTAACTAGCATTGCAAATAAGATCAAATTATAGGACTGACATCTCCCCCATCCATGAGATTTTGCATGTCCTCATACAAATAAGATGTATAGTTAATGTCCAAGTGAAAAAAAATTGAAAATTGGGAAAATTTTGATGGATGCTTTAATCATGTTAATGGGTATCAATTGACATGTTTGCATTGGCCCCTTTCCTCTTCTACTCTACCTTGAGTTTCTTTCCCAAGGTCTTGTTATGCAATGCCAAATTATAAGTTTTATATGTCATTTCCTAGTGAGTTTGAGTAATGTTTTGTTCCTTGATGTCAATTTCTCAATTTCCTCCTATAGATGAGAACTTTTTGTCTTAAAAGATTTGTTTTCACTCTTCACATACTTGTCTAGGATCTTGAATTATTTAATTTTTCCTTTAGTCTTTGAATTTTATTGTTTTTCTTCTTTACTTTGAACAAATTGTCCTGCTACATGGTCTGCTTGATGGGCTCATTATAGTTTATGTCAACCTTGAAATCTTTGGGCATTGATGTTAAATATCCAATTGAGTTAGGTTGTTGCTATACAACGGTCTTAGGTTTAGAGAACTTGGTTCTATACTTCTTGGGAAAATGGGTTACATACTCCTACTAAATATGACTATGCATAGTTGGTATTAGCATTGTATGCAAGGAAGTAGCAATTTTTTTTGGATCTGTAGGTGTCACATTGTATTTCAGGCTTCATTTGGGACATACTCCTAGTAATTCCCCTAGAAATTATTTATAGCATGTTACCCATATCTCTTCTCTATAGGTGTTCTTTCAAGCTTTTCTCCACAATCGATGAAGCCTTTAACCTCATGGAGGTTGAGGAATTCATTCTTATTTTTATCATTATTCTTAGGAACAACATTTTCCTCTCAAGGCATCTCTTCAACTGTATCAGTGAGCCCATTGCAAACTAATAATGTATCCCAACTATCACTCCTCTTGCATAACTCCTCTAGAATTGGAATTTTAATCTAGCCAAGGTTATTTATATTGTGGCTAACATTCCTAGAGTTTTGTTGGATTTGATTTTACATCCTACCCAAACTCTTGCACAAATAGAACAAGGAATTCATATAATTATTTTTTGAAAAATGGAGGAGGAGACGAATGTGGTAAAGAAAGGTAACCCCATACCTTCCCTCACATGTAACGTAATTTAGTAGCATGAATAAGAAGTTTCTCCATGTCTCTTTAATCCATGCTCTAGGCACTTCCATTCCCTAATTCAGCCTATGTTCAGTTGAGCATAAGAACCAATTCCAAACGCCCTATTCATATTTCATATTTTTGAACCACCTTTCCACTATTACGGGAAATCAAGTGCCTTGTTCATTGATTCTTCTTATGCATCCATTACCAAATCACCTATATGTGTAATCTAACCACTAGACCCTTCTGTAAATGCTTTAGTGATAGATTCATTATGCCCTAGAATTTTCTAAGGAATGGGATCCATCTTGCGAATTTGAGTATGGGTTTATTAGCATTGTACTCGGGATATGCTTCCCAAATTACTAATGAATAGGGTTCTTTTGATGCTACAAATCTCTTTGTATGAAGTTATGTAAGGACTCTATTCCTCTAAGTGACTACTACTACTAGTGAATAAGTAAGGAACTTAGGAATGATAGTCAATATCTGAACAATATGTAGGTTCAAAGCTCATTTTGAATCCTATAGGTGATTCAAAATGAAGTGGGGAACTATGACAATGAGTGGTTAAGAAATGCACATCCACACATTGAAAGATAATCATGATAGTGATTAGTAATGATATTGTATTTTGGTTGATAGTAGATTCATAAGAAGATGAAAGGATAAGGATAATAGGCATGGAAATAATGGCTATGAGTGGAGATTATGTCAAGGGTAGAGTATAGGAAATGCCAGACATAAAAGTTAAAATAGGAAATGCCACGTATGAACTTAAGGTTTGTCATTTATTTCCTTTCTGTGTCTTTAATAAACTAGAAGAAATTAAAAGTTGATTCTTACCTCAAGTTTACTTTAAGTAATTTCCCATGAGATAATACATGTTGGGGTTGATGAATATGATTATGAGAAGTAAGTGAACCAAAAATTTCCATGCATGGAGCTAAACGAAAATTGAGTGCTAATGTTGAGCCAAATTTGAAACGAAAACAGTTGGTGCTATTGATGAAGACTTGTGTAATGATGGTGATAAGAGAGTATACTAAACTTCAATCCTCAAGCTAATCACCATCATATAAGCTTGGATTGCAAAAGAAATTAAAAAATGTTTACTACGACTCATATAATAATTGTTATATGGATCTTGTAATTATTGAAAAAAATGGTTATTAGATTGCCTCATGGTTACAAGAATGCTTATACATTATGAAATTACCAGCAATGTAAATGCTAGAATTGTTTTTGAATAAACATGAGGTTGATCATCTAAAAAATTATCTTCTTGAAATGATGAATTAATGTCAAGAGTAGAGAAAACTAAAAGTTGATTTTGAAAATAATCATACAAAAATACACATTGAAAATTAGAAGTGAAGCTAAAAAAAACCTGGTCTTGATTTATTAGCATAACTAAATCAAGCATAATTACTAAACACTATAATAATTGTAGAAGATGACAAAACTATTATTTATTCTCTAATATCATGCCACAAGGAGAAAAATTCAATCCAATCTAGCATATTTTCCTCTTTCTATCATGGGATCATGGAAGTGCTAAAAAAGTGGTTGTTGGAAGTGCTAATTAACTTCAACAAAGATGGATACTAGCCATGGAAACAAGAATAATAAGAATGGTTGTCAAAATCTCTATAATGAGAAATTTTTTGCAGGGATCTAATTCACATGCTAATATTGCTACCAAAAAATATAGTTTTAGAGAACCTCATATTTTTGGAACAAACCATCTTGTTTATCTTATAGATAATAGTATCGTTTTTATTATAAAAAAATGAATGAATTTTTGTCATCCAATTACATGGTTTTCAAGAAAAAATTGTATTCAATTGTGTTAGCGGGCTCATTTTCATAGTTGAATATTACTTTATCTTTCCCCTTTTTCTTTTATTAATTATTTTTCTTATATATATATACATATTTTACTTTTATTTTATAATAAATAAAATAAATGAAACTAAGGTTGCATCAAGTTGGGGATCCTCCCTGATTACTATCTCCATCTCATATTGTTGTAAAATATGTTGAATGAATTCCTCCATGTGGCATGATGCTTATATAATCTTAACTTGTACCAATTAATGGAGAAGAAAATTGTTCCCCATCAATGGTCTTGATTCTCATGGAACCATTATCAAATACATTCTCAATTTCATATGGGCCTAGCCAAAGTGTGGTGAACCTTCCTTTAAAATTATTGAATTTGGAATAAGAAAGGAGAGCCTAATCACCTAGTTTGAATTAATTTTTCTAGATAAACTTGTCATGTTATTTGCTTCTCTACTAGTGGAAAAGGGTGGTCTACTGGTGTCTTGGAAGTTGAGATCTTATTTGTTGTTTTCATCTAAGGGATTCATGTTTTATTGAGCTACAATGATGATAGTCTTCACTTGAAATTATATTGGTGGGAGAACTTTCTTTCCATAGACTACTTCATATGGTGTAAACTCAATTTTGTTCCACCATGTAGTTTTGTAAACCCAAACTGCATAGGAATTTGATTGCCAAATATATATGTTGTAGTGCAACACTGCTTTGGTAAGAATCATTTCAAGGACTTTGTTAGTGGAATCCACTTTACCATTGCCTTGTGGATAGTAGAGAGTAGATTTCTTATGCTTGATTTGATATTTTGAGTGATCACGTGCACTATTTTTAATGTGAACTGCGCTCCTTGATCTATTACAGTTATTTTTGGCACACCAAAATCACTAAAAATAACATTACATAGAAAAAGTACAACTATTTTTTCAGTGGCATGAAAAATATATTTATCCCCACACATTTAGTTATATAGTCAATACAATCCACAATATACCTTTTCTTTTGTGTTACTGGGAAAATAGGCCCCACAAAAACTAGAGCTCATTTTTAAAAGGATCAATGATTATCTGTGCATTAGAGAAATTTTGAGGTAAAAAATAGGCCTCAAAACAAAAATGTACAAAAAAAATTATATTTATAAGAACCAATAGGATTGAACATGATGATGTCAACCATGGGGGTTGATTCACCATTTTTGGAGTAAAAAGGTAAAAATATTAAAAAAAAAAAATCATTTTTTTCCAAATCATATTTTCAACTTATCGCCATCCGATTTTACTTAAATTTTGAGCGATAACAGTCATTGGATCCATAATTTAATTTTGCATCAAAAGTGTACCAATGTTCCATACTTTAGATGGACCCTACTACATGAAAATGTCAAATACTTGAAAAAACGTGAATGCAATCACGTTTTTTCAAGTATTTCACATTTTCGTGTAGCAGGGTCCATCAAAAGTATGCAACATGGGTACTCGTTGGATAAAAAAATAATTTTTTCATCCAAAAAGTGATCGCGCTTGAAATATTAGTAAAATCGTATGGATGTAAGATGAAAATGTAGTTTTTTTCTTTTTTCCCTCCAAAACTTGATGAGGTAATATAATCTTATTTTATTATTTCCACTATTATTTTATAATATTCCTTAGGAGGCCCATTTTAGACCTCAAAATTTCTGAAATGGGTTATAAATGAAAATCATTGTATTGTACTAGGAATCCCATCTATTGACATCTATGACAACTTCAAATGTACTTTTTGCATCTCTAAAGAGAGTGGGATAATAATACCATGAATGAAGGACTTTGTACAATGTTCTATTTTGAGCAAAGTTCCCTCTACATGGCTTTCCATGGTAGGACATTAATATATCAAACATTTAATAATGATGTAAACACCTTCTAATTAACAAATTAGGTCTTGTACAAAAGAGATCCCCTCCAATCCAAGAATAGGAGGCACAAAGTTTGATGATATTTCCTTTTACCCTAGGTGAAAGATGTTGTGGCAATTTCCCTATAGCCAAATCACTAGCCACATATGAAAAAACAGGATAGTTAGTAAACACAACAAACAAATTCTTATCAATAAAACCATAATCTAGATGAGTTTCTTAACCATCATTATGAATCCTAGAAGGGAAATATGCTACTGGATTTTTAATTCTAGGTTTATCTAGAATAGTAATATTAAACTCCTGCAACAACAAAGGCCACCAAGTTATCCTACAATGGTTATAAGTTTGTTCATTTTATATCATATGAAAGAGTGATTAGTATGGATAAAAACCTATTATGTAACCAAATCACAAAATAAAATAAAAGATAGATCAACGACTTGAAAATAAGACAACTCTTTGAGGGGGAAACCTCCTTTTACATCATATATGATATAAATGAACAATTATTGGATTATAAAAATGACAAGGCCTCCTTGATATATATAAGGGTATAAAGGGTCACAATATAATCAAGGCCTACATAACAATAATAGTGTAAGGTCACAACAATAACAATAGTGGGCTTCTATAGGGCACAACAATAACAATATGGGACTACATGGGGCACAACAATAATAATATGGGAGCCACACTAGTATTATAGGGACTTAATATGCCCGTCTCCTTCAAAAAAGTGTTTTCCTCAATGCTTGAATACTTCTAGATGATTCTATATAAATAATCATCCTCCCATGTGGAATCTTCAACAAGTAAGTTATTCCACTTAATGAGATACTCTGAAATTGATCGATTCTATAACTATTTGGTTCTTGTTTATGTGACTGCTTTAGGCTCTAATATGATTTTTCCTTCCTCGTCAAGTTATGGAAATATTGTTTGAACTCGAATCTTGTCACCTATAACCTTATTTAAGCATGAAACATGGAAAATTGGGTGTAGTCTATAAGATGTAGGTAGCTCCAATTTGTATGCCATAGTACCAATCTTTTGAAACACCTTGTAAGGACCATAATACTTGGGTGATAATTTATTATCCTTCTTAGCTTACTTGCAGGACATTTTTTGTGTGGTTGTAGCCATAGAAAAACCTAATCTCTTGCATCCAAACTTCTTTTACTGTGATGTTGATCTTCCTATTGTTTCATTTCATTCTGCACTAGAGTCAGGTTATCCTTTAACAGTTGGAGAACTTGTTGTTGATGCTTTATGTGATTTTCCACTGCTTGAAACTTATAATTTTCTCTTAAATATGATGTGATGGATGGTGTATTATATCCATAAATTTCTATAGATGGGGTCATTTTTGCTACAATATGGAAGGAAGTGTTATACCACCATTCTGCTAGAGGTAACCATCTGACCCATTATGTTTGGTTATTAGATACAAAGCAACAAAGATATCTTTCCAGAAAATTTTTTCACTATCTCAGTTAGTCCATTAAGGGTGATAAGATGAGCTATGAGTTAATTGAGTACCAAGACAAGAAAATAATTTTGTCCAAAAATTTCCAGTGAAAATGGGATCTTTGTCACTTATAGTAATTTTTTGGTTTCCATGTATCTTTTGAAATACTTCCATAAATGCGGTAAAAAATGTACTAGATTTGAAAAGATGAGATAGTGCACAAAAGTGTGCATACTTGGTAATTTTATCAACTACCACCATGATGACACTCTTTCCTTCATACTTGGGAAAAATTGTGATAAAATCCATTGAGACCTCCTGTTTTGGAGAATTTAGCATCTACAGATAAACACTAATTCACTAGACAACGATAGAATTCCTACCTGTAGTTCCGCTTTCCTCTCGTCTCCCTTGTATCGATTCCGTCACTCCTTCCCATTCTTAAACCGCTTGAAAAGTACCCTATCAACACAACAGAAGATGAAAACCGATTAAAGCGTACAATCCATTGAATATAAATGAAAGGAATCAGAAGTAATTCATACATATAAGCATTATGAAAGAACACAAATATGGAAAAAGGTTCAAACACTTTCTTAGATAGAAGATGGAATTACAACCATCAGTGTCTGATTCAAAGTCATTCCTCCAACTTGGATCCCATCCACATCACATCAAAAGCAAGACAAGCTTGTGGAATCACATCATTTACTCCAAAGTCAAGTCTCATAGCAGCATTATCTCCTTACAATTCAACATAATCTAGCCCGGTAGCCAGCCCCTGATCACTTAGATGAGTGTTCAATTTATAGGAGGATGAAGGAGATTTTGTCATAAATGGTGGCATTGAATGGCCTTCCATACTTAGAATTAGTTCCATGGAGGAAGGGATTAGAGGATAGGATACACCTTAACTCATTCCTCATCCATTTTCAAGCTCATAGGAGTAGATAATTGAGGGAAGCTTCTACATGACTCCAAGAGATGAGAATATTTCCCAAACCCTAATTGAATTTTGCTCAAATTCGCCCAGCGTAGCCTAAAGAGGGCTTAGGTGCTCTAGAGAGCACCATGACAGTGTATCTACCTGCTCTACAGAGCACTCTGGAAGTGTATCTACCCGTGCTGGTTCCTTTAGAGACCATTTCTAGATGTCTTAGGTCATGAAACTTTCTGGGAAGGAGGCATTCAAAGGGATGAACTTTTTAGGGCATGAAACAACTGAATTCAGGGTTTGATGAGCCCTAAAACATTGATCTAAATGTTGGGATTTGATGTGCCCAAATGGATCTGTAATAGTTGCCCCCTAAAGCATGAAGTCAGAAAAATGATAATGTCGAATGAAATGCTTAACGATCTGATGAGGAGGTATCGAAGTGGAAGGTGACCTGCATAAATTACAATACATATATCATGATATTTTATTTTACATGAATTGCTGAGGGAAAGAATACCCATGCTTAGCTTATAAAATTTCATTACATGTACATAAACAGTCATCTACAGATATAGACCCATGATTGGAATGACTATCAATGTAAATCCATTGTACATATGATTTAGTACTCCTAATATCACAACCCGGATGGATGAAACTAGATCCGGGATCTTCAATCTCGTTCAACCGTTCGCTCAAGTATGAGTCTAACCATGTGAATACATGATCTGAAGTCGAACATGGGAAGACACCATCTGATTACTAACCAATGATGTAAGCTATTAACAGATGCAGGAGAAATCATCGATAATGATAATGAACCTCAAGGTACTGCAGTAAATTCTACATGGTGTGAATGGATGATTTGATGTTGAACACCATACAAAGTCTTTTGGTCAAAGGCCATTGATGTATGCCTATCGCCGAAAGCGAGAAACCTGCCATTGATGCATGCAAGCCTCAAGGTACTGAATGGGTGTTTCTAAGTCAACTTCTTGGATAATGAGTTGATGTCGACAAGAAGCGACTCGTCGCAGGAGGGCCTTGATGTATCCCACATCAACGACACAAAATGAGTGTAGTGATTTTAAAGATGGAATTTGACTGACAACAAAATGTTCAGGAATGGCAGTCATGAAAATGAAGGTTTATGGTATTGCAAAAGATGGATTTTGACTGGATTACTTCTCTTGAACATGTCGGCGACACTAAAGTGAATTGGTAGCATTGACCCAAAACAAAGTGATGGATGGTATGATAGACCAACGGTGTGATAACCATCAAGCTAATAACCCAACCCAAATAGTCACGGTGATGGAGTGAAAGTGTCATGTTCAAGAGCGACCTGCTACCATAAAGTGGCTTTCCCCTTTTTCTATTTTCCCCAGTCATTGTTGACCAGTACCTCTTTATTTTTATCAATCTTGAGGAGGATAACATATGCTTGTTGTATAATTTCACCCTTCGTGCGGATCCATTGCTATTTGATGTTTTAACAAGTCTAGTGAAGGTGAAACTTGGTCTTGTCTAGATGGACAAGTTTGTCACTATTTGATGTTTTTAATGAGTTTAACGACAAAGATAACTCGATCCTTTTCATGTTTAGAGAGTTTGAAAACGTACAAAAAGAAAACTCCAGAAGTTCTTTTTCATAAATTAATCTCTCAAGTTCAAAAAAGCATAAAATAATACAAGAGAGATATCGTTTCCAATCCGTTAATGAGCTGGAAAGGACAAGCGCTCAACAATCTTTTCATGTTTAAAGAGTTTGAAAAGAGCTTAAAGAGGACTCCATTTTGAGGAACGAGTGGTGTCTAGGATAGCAACTGGTTCCAGTGATGTTGGAACTTCTCAAAACATGTTGATTTATGTGAAGAGGTTGGCTAATAAGACCACTCATTGCAACTATTCCTCAAAAAGGGTAAAACAACCAAGTGAAAGTGTATGATCGGCCAAAGGGATGGTGGCGATGGGATGAAAACAACCAAGGCTCATCTGACAAAAGAGGCTGATAGAATGGAAATCAAAAGATTTAAAATGGAAATGGGTTCATTTTTAGACAAGCTTGAACCATAGGGAACTATGCTTGGATTCAGTTTCATGTTTACACAAGCTTGAAATGAAAAACTATGCTTGAGATTGGTTTACATGCCCCCAGCATGATGAAAGGGAGAGTCTCTTGTAACCAGATGGAAGTCGCTGCGGTGAAGCAGGATGGTTATCCAAAACCTTTTTGGCTTCGTCCAGATAGGGACAAAGGTGAATGGGGTGATTCCCTTCACATAACCTACAGGGAAACTTAACTTTACCATTAGGTGCAAGCCCCTCAAGCTTCATTACATTCACCTAAGTAGACTCCTTGTGGATATCAAGTGGATGGAATGAAGGTTCATATACGAGATCAAGTGAAATAATTGACTAGGATTTTACGAGATCTACTCAAAGACTTAAACTTGGAACTTTGCTCTAGGGGACCTTGTTTCATTTTTTAATGAGCTTGACACAAGACAAGGAACTCTACTCAGATTCCTTGTTTCATTTTTTAATGAGGTTTACATAAGACCTAGAACTATCCTTAGATCCTTGTTTCATTTTTTAATGTGGCTGACACAAGACAACAAACTATCCTTGTTGGAGTTGTTTCATTTTTTTAATGAGGTTGACACAGTAAAAGAACTATCCTCAAGGACCCTTATTTCATTTTTTAATGAGGTTGACACAAGACCAGGAACTGTCCTCGTGTTCCTTTGATCACAACTCATAAGAGGTCATGAAGGAGAGATCTGGTTCCAATGCCTCTAGTACATGATGTACAACATCACTAAATTGATCGTCAGTTGATGTAGGTATGGAATAGGTTGCCACATAATTAACCCATGGCGGGGATGATACCATTGGTACGAAAGGACCATTTAGGGAAGATGGTTGACTGGGAGCCATATTTGGACTGGGAAATGAAAGCTGGTCAACAATGAAAATTCTACCTTCATGCGGGAAACAAATCATTCGAAAGAGTGTTGAAACAATAGCTCCCATTTCATAAACATAGTTGCACTCTAAAAGTAAATTGTAGTCTAAAGGGCTTGGGATTACCATCACATTCAGATAAATGATTTTTCCTCCCAAAGTAATAGGTAACCGAGGAAGGATCCCTAATGGTTAACTGGTTCCTCTGTTAAAAGCCAACAGATTCTGGGTAACAGGCACAAGCGGTGGCGAACCGAGCGCTTGCTAAGCAGTTGAGGAAAGGATACTCACATATGCACCTTCATCTATAATAGTGCCTGATAAAATCATATTACAAACTTGTACTATGATCTAGAAAGGCACATAAGAAGGAAGATAGAATCCTGCCAATCGATTCCAATCAAAGGAAGTGACTAGACTACTTGGAGGGGGTACCATAGAAACGGTAGAATTAACCCCTTGAGTTACAAGAACTTGAGGATTTTCCTCCTGTCTTGATGGAACAGGAGGATTTCCCCCAAGTTCATTAGAATCTGAAGAAACAAAAATAACCTGAGTGGTATCATATTTACCCTCTTCAGGAAAGGTACGATTAGTTGAAGGTGAAATCAGGTCAACTATTACTTCGACCTGTTGATTTGGGTCAAGTATAGACTCATAGGATTCACTTTCAGAGAGATTGGGTTTGACCAATGGTTGATTTTGGTCAATCAATTCATCAACTAGTGAAGGATTTAGGGAGAGTTTCCTGTAACTAGATGGAATTCGCTGCGGTGAAGCAAGATGGTTATCCAACACTTTTTTGGCTTTGTCCAAATAGGGACAAAGGTGAATGGGGTGATTCCCTTCACATAACCTACAGGGAAACTTAACTTTACCCTTCTTTCCATGAACTTTACTACCACTAGTTGATGGTGTGTCACCAACATGATCTCTAGAGGTTGATGACAAAGGATGATGTGAACGAGAAGACCATTCTTCTAAGATTTGAGGAATATTAGGACAATTTCGAAGAAGATGGTCTCCCGCACAAAGTTTGCATGGATATTGAACTTTGTAAGGCTTGACGAACGGTTTCTCATCAGATGTTTCATTCAAGGCAATGGTTTCTTGATTGCCCCTATGCTGAATTTTCTTCTTCTTCTTCTTCTTCTTCTTCTTAGCCACCTGTTTACTAGTACCAATGCTTTCACTAGGCGAAGAGGAAGAAGTGGAGGAAGAAACAACCAAGGAAGAAGGCAAAGGTTCAACTTTAGGATCAACTAGAGGTTGATTTTGTCCAATTGGAGGTGTACTCGATTGTGGAGAAATCATGCCATTTTGAACCAAGGAGGTTGAAAACAACCATACTAGCAAGCCAATGGTAAGTCACAGTAGGGATAATGTAGCCATACAAGGAGCACCAATATTTCCGAAAGAAGGAAAAGGACTAGGATTCCCATCAAAAGGAATTCCTTGATCGGTGGACTCCGGATTTGTCGCCATATGTTTCAACCTAATATCAACTAAGGAGCAAGCGTGGAGGATGTTATCCATGGTCAATTAATTTTATTTTAATCAAAGTAACATAAAAAAACAAAAGAGGGATAATCTAGGCAAAAGGTTTACCAAGCAACTGTGAACTGCAGAATACCTCCTGGCAAACCAAGAAGTACAGGCAGGAAATCTCCCCGAATGCTGTGTTCAGTGTATCAAAGTGTACAAGGTGGACGACTCGGTTACCTAAGGATGGATAGCAACCTAGTTTTTTCCTCCTATATATACCCGAAAGTATGTGGAGGCCGAATTCGTATAAGCGTTGTCTAATGCAAAACCGCACAGTGAGAGCATTCCCATATACTTGACGTTCTGTAACACCGCCCTATATACCCGAAGGTACGTGGACAAGCTACGATATACTCACGTATGTGGAATGAGGTACCACACTCGGGATGTATTATAGACAAGTTAGCGATAGCTTCTTTGTTTTACGACGCCGAAACACGTCTCTAGCCTAGACCTCTAAATGTTTTTTATTAGGTGACAATGATCCATTAGGTAAATTCAGATAAATTTAAGTTGATCTTCTTTAGAATTTTCCTTTCAAGGTTCACCACATGATGTATGTTTTCAATTCCTAAAATGCAACTAATATGATAAGCATTATTTCCATTCAATTTAATAATGACAATCCTTAGCTAGTAGGGATAGAGCAAACATATCTTTGACAAAGAGCAAAGAGCACATATAATGCAATTTCCCTAGCTATTCCTTTCAAGCATTCACAAAATACAATATGAACGATGCAAGTTTTTCTTTTCAAATCCCTTAATGTTATGATGAAAAAAAAAGGAAATATGCACATACAATCAATCAATCTTTCATAAGAATGAAAACCTCCACGATAGTTCTGTTTTGAAGGAAAAGAATACTTTACGACACTTTCTTTCGAATGAAGAGTAATAAAATATATTCTAACTTTGAATATACACTGATAATGACAAAGAAAACATTAAAGAAACATTAATCAATCAAATCAAAGTAGGGCTAGCGAAGGAGATAAAAATTTGTTCTCTGAGACATGACATTCATTAATCAATCAGCAAGCAAACAAACAGAGAAAAATTGACAAAAATAGTTTCCAAAGGTGGGAATTTGACCTAAGGTTGATCAGCGTAGGTCAAAGAGGACCTAACTACACTACAGAGCACTGTCTCTCACTCAAGGGTGCTCTACAGAGCACTGTCCCCTAACCAAGCCTGCGCTAATTTCTGAGAGGCCACTCAAGAGTCATCTAACCTCAATTTTTAACCAAAATTCAAAGCAAAAGAGTTGAAATATAGTCAATGAACACAAATAAAGTCTACAACGATGTCTTAGGAGGTGAATAAGCTACTAGAAAAGGTGATAGTTTCCCCAATGGAGTCACCAATTTGTTTTGGAGAATTCAGCATCTACGGATAAATACTAATTCACTAGACAAGTAGTTGTGCCTAGAACAATAGTTTAAAGTGTTTTAGACTTTCCCTATAAGAAATATATAAGAATAGAGGACAGAATGCCTACCTGTAGTTCCACTTTCCTCTCATCTCCCTTGTATCGATTTCGTCGCTCCTTCCCGCACTTAAATCGCTTGAAAAGTACCCTGTCAACACAACAAAAGATGAAAACCGATCAAAGCATACGATCCATTGAATATAAATGAAAGGAATCAGAAGCAATTCATACATATAAGCATTATGAAAGAACACAAATATGGGAAAAGGTTCAAACACTTTATTATATAGAAGAAACAATTACAACCATCAGTGTCTGATTCAAATTCATTCCTCCAGCTTGGATCCCATCCACATCACATCAAAAGCAAGACAAGCTTGTGGCATAACATAATTTGCTCCAAAGTCAAGTCTCATAGCAACATTATCTCCTTACAATTCAACATAATCCAACCCGCCAGCCAGCCCCTGATCACTTAGATGAGTGGTAAATTTATAGGATGATGAAGGAGGTTTTCTCATAAATGGTAGCATTAGATGGCCTTCCATACTTAGAATTAGTTCCATGGAGGAAGGGATGAGAGGATAGGATGCACCTTAACTCATTCCTCATCCATTTTCGAGCTCATAGGAGTAGATAACTGAGGGAAGCTTCTAGATGACTCCAAGAGATATGAATATTCCCCAAACTGCAATTGAATTTCGCTCAAATTCGCCAAGCGTAGCCTAAAGAGGGCTTAGGTGCTCTGCAGAGCACCCTGACAGTGTATCTACCTACTCTACAGAGCACCCTAGAAGTGTATCTACCTGCGCTAGTTCCTTTAGAGACCATTTCTAGATGTCTTAGGTCATGAAACTTTCTGGGAAGGAGGCATTCAAAGAGGTGACTTGTTTAGGGCATGAAACAACTAAATTTAGGGTTTGATGAGCCCCAAAACACTAATCTGAATGTTGGGATTTGATGTGCCCAAATGGATCTGTAACACCTCCTCCCAACCCTAACTTGGAATGGCTAAACATTGTAATAGACTTGGAGCTTTAGTTGTCTCAACTTCATTTTGTTGGAAAACCAAAAATTCTGCCACAAACTTCTTAATATTAGATTTAAGAGCATCTCAAACAAATTCCTTCTTAACCCTGTGGTAAGTTTTTAAAAATATTGAGTTCCCTCCTAAAGGAGAGGTGTGTAATTACAAAAGAATAATTTTTTTGAGTTTGGATTTCATACATAGGTATAAGCAATCTTTGTACCATAATGAATCGTTTTTCTAGATAAATGTGTCATATGTACTAGGATATTGCTAGAAATTTTGAATGAGTGTCCACACCTCTTCATCATTCTTCCATTCATCTCTTACTTCAGTTATCTAATCAGGTTGGATAATAGAAATGGCACAGAGAAATGCTTCCACATCCTCATCCCTTCTTGAGAGTGCATCTGCAACAACATTTTGCTTCCCTTATTTGTAAATGATTTCAAAGTCATAACCCAACATCTTTGTGATCCATTTATTCTACTCTTTTTAGGATAATCTCTGTTCCAAAAAGTATTTAAGACTATCATGATTTGTTTTTACCTTGAAGTATCTTCCCATTAGGTAAGCGAACCATTACTTCAAGGCCTGTAGTATTTCCAACATTTCCTTCTCATAAATAGGTTTATGTAAATAATTTACTTGGATTGGACAACTTTCAAAAGAAATGGGTCTTCCTTCTTGCATTAAAACAATGCCAATTCCATTTCCCGAGGCATCAAATTCAATAATAAAGGTTTTTGTGAAGTCTAGTGTAGTTAATACCATATTTTGGCACATAGCCTCTTTAAGATGTTCAAAGGCCTTAGTTTCTTTTGGAGCCCAGAAAATGCATCTTTCTTCAGTAATGTTGTTAGAGGTGTTGTTATTTTTCCATAATTCTTAACAAACTTGGTGATAATACCCTCTCAACCTAAGAAATCCTTGAATATGCTTTAAGGTTGTGGGAATTTTCCATTCCTTGATGGCTTTAATTTTTTTAGGGTCTACCTTAACACCCTCATGAGATACAACATGACCCAAATATTCCACCTCCTATAACCCAAAGAAACATTTGGAGGGTTTTGCATACAATTGTTTCTCCTCCAATAATTTAAGCACCCTGTCAACATGTTGAACATGATCTTTCCAAGAATTGTTGTAGATTAGTATATCATCAAAAAGTTCTAACAAAAATTTTCTAAGGGTTTGAAAGTGAAATTCATAAAACCTTGAAATGTGGAAGGTGCATTAGTAAGGCCAAAAGGCATGACCAAAAATTCATAATGGCCTTCGTGAGTTCTTAATGATATTTTTGGTTTGCCTTCATTCAAATTTGATGATATTTAGAACAATGATTCAACTTAGTGAAGTAAAATGCTCCATGTAATTCATCCAACAATTAATCAATGACATGAATAGGAAATTTATCTTTATTAGTGGGCTTCTTGATCTCTTTATAATGTGGACACATACACCATGATCCATCCTTCTTATGTGTCAATACTACTGGATAAATTACAGAAATTTTGAGGTAAAAAATTGGCCTCAAAACAAAAATGCACAAAAGAAATAAAATTCATAAGAACCAATAGGATTCAAGATGATGATGTCAACCATGGGTGATTATTCACCATTTTTGGAGTAAAAGGTAAAAATATTAAAAAATATAAAAAATAAAAATAAAAAATAAAAAAGTACTTTTTCAACTCATATTTGCAGCTTATCTTCATATGGTTTTACTCAAATTTCAAGTGGGAGCACTCATTGGAGGCATAATTTAATTCCTCATCCAAGGAGTACACATGTTGCATACTTTCAATGGACCTTGCTACACAAAAAATGAGAAATACATGAAAAATGTGATTGCAATCACGTTTTTTCATGTACTTCTCAATTTTTGTGTAGTTGGGTCCATCAAAAGTATGCAACATGGGTACATCTTGGATGAGGAATTAAATTTTGCATCCCATGAGTGCTCCTACTAGAAATTTCAGTAAAACCGTAGGGAGATAAGTTGAAAATTCGAGTTGAAAAAGTAGTTTTTTTTCCCTCTAGAATTTGATGATGTAATCTAAGCTTATTTTATTATTTCCACTATTATTATACAATATTCCTTAGGAGGACCATTTTAGACCTCAAAATAACTCTAATGAAGAGAAAGAACTTTGGCCAAGTTGAATTTGTAAGTTTTAACCCTGTACATAAAGTACCTGCAAACGAATTCTTAAAACACAGAAAATATACAACGGGGAGAAACACAAAAGAAATACACAAATATTTTCCCCTAGATCACAAAACCAGGACTATCAGATTGATTTTTCATTATATTCTTTTCAATTTTACAATACATATATATTCATTTTGAAGCATCCATAAACTCCAATCCATTAACCCTAGGTTAGAACATAATCATAGTTCCCTTCACCAGATCAACAAAATACGATGGTTACAAAACCATCATGCCCAAAATCATGTGTGAAATCCATGCACAAAACCATATGTAGGCCCACCCACCTAATATAGGGTCCAAAAAAAGGTTCCAGGGGTGCTGTCCCAAACCCCATTCAGGAGGGCTACCAGCCCCCTACAAACCACCCAACAAGGGGAGTGGAAGCCCCCCCTTTACACCTAATGCAACAAAAGGAGGGCTAGCCACCCACGAGCTTTGTACCTAGGGCTAGTAGTGGAAAGAATATAACACACACCCAACATTCTCCCACTTGTTGTTTTCTTTCCATAAGGAGCCATAAGAGAGCTTATTCATTGGTCTAGCCCTACAATGCCTACTATTTCTCTACACCAAAAGAACTTCTCAGTGCTCACAGACTTTTCCAATGCATCTGCAATATTCTTCAAAGTGTCCACCTTTACCATAAACATACTTTTTCCCTCAACCATATCCCTTACAAAGTGATATTGAATATCAAATTGCTTTGTCTTTGAATGATAAGCACGTTTCTTTTCCAATAAAATTGTACTTTCACTATCATAGTCTCTCCTTATACCTCATTGCACTAACCCCATACTTGAACATAATACCTGCAACCAAATTGCTTCCTTGCTTGCATGAGTGGCAGCCATGTATTCTGCCTTTGTAGTTGAAAGTGCCACTACATACTATCTCTTACTCATCCAACTAACTGCACATCCAAATAGGTTAAACACATACCCACTTGTAGATCTTATCTGATCCAAATCTCTAGCACAATTTGCATAAAAAAAGCCATGGATGTCCAAAACTTTGTCCAATCCTGGTCTTCCTTGGTAGCACAAACCATAATTACTAGTGCCATGCAAATACCTGAAAACCCGCTTCACTGATGTCTAATTCTCCTTCCCTGGTTTTGACATAAATCTGCTCAATACTCCCACTACATATGCAATGTTTGGTCTAGTACAGACCATTTCATACATTAGGCTACCGACTCCACTTGCGTATGGAACACGGGACATGTCCTCTTCCTCTTCTTGTGCCTTGGGACACTGTTCAACAGATAACTTTACACCTATAGGAATAGGAACCTTCACCGGTTTACTATCCTGCATATTAAACCTCTGCAGTATTGTCTCGACATACTTCCTCCGGTTTAACTAGAGATTCCTATTTGCCTAATCTCATTTAATTTCCATGCCCAAAATATAGTTTGTAGCACCAAGATATTTCATGTTGAATTTTGAGGAAAATTGGGTCTTAAAACCCTATATAATTTCTTTGTTATTTCCAATCAACAACATATCATCCACATATAATACTAAATAAATAACACGATCACCAACTAATTTAAAATACACGTAGTGATCTACTTTTCTTTTGGTGAAGTCAAGTCCCCATATAAATGTATCAAATTTCTTATACCACATCCTTGGCGACTGTTTTAACCCATACATAGACTTTTTAAAACTACATACCAGTTATTTCTTACCCTTCACTGCAAATCCTTCAGGTTGCTTCATGTATATCTCTTCTTCCAAATCCCCATGAATAAATTTTGTCTTCACATCCATATGTTCTACCTCAAAATAAAAAGTAGTAGCAATAGATAAAAGTAATTTAATAGAAGATACCTTGGAAACAAGAGAAAAAATATCACCAAAATCTATTCCCGACACCTGGGAAAAACCTTTTGCTACCAATCAAGCTTTGTATTTCTCCACCTTTCCTTCTGCATTCATCTTCTTCTTAAACACCCATTTTCTTCCAATGGATTTCCTTCCAGCTGACAACTCCACCAGATCACAAGCCTTACTTTTGTCCAAAGATGTAATTTCATCAACCATGGCCTCTTTCCAGAGTTTTCCATCCTCTGAATCTACTACCTCCCTCATAGCTTTGGGATCATCATCAGTAGTAGATAAAGAAAAATTTGAATAGAAATAAAATGGACTACACCTTTCTAGTTTCCTTCTTTCTTGAACTAATCTTCTCACAGCTGGAGTTTGTGGCACTTCATCTTCTTATTCCTCTTCTGTTGTAGAACCTGATTCTTCCTTCTTTAGTGAAAACTCTATATTCTTAGGTTCCTTTGATAGGAATTCATGTTTAATAACATCTTTCACCTCTCTAAACACCACATCTCGATTGTACACAACCTTCCTTGTTTATTGGTTCCAAAGTTTGTAACCTTTCAAACCATCCTTATACCCAATAAAGATGTACCTTTAAGATTTACTATCCAACTTAGTTCTTTTCGCCTTTGGAACATGTACATATGCATCGCGACAAAATACCCTCAAATGTGAAAGAGAGGGTTTCTTACCAGTCCATACCTCTTGTGGAGACTTATCCTCCAACGCTGATGAAGGTGATCTATTGACCAGGTAACATGCAGTCTCCACCGCCTCTTCGCATAATTCTTGTCCTAACTTGATGCCACTGAACATGCTTCTTTCCTTTTCCATCAATGTCCTATTCACTCTTTCCGCAACTCCATTTTGTTGAGGTGTGTATGGAGTAGTCTTCTGTCATGCTATACCACACCTTTTATAGAACTCTTCAAATTCCTTCTTGCGTCCTCATCAGCTTTATCTTCTTCTCTATTTGGTTTTCCACCAGGGCCTTAAATTCTTTAAACCTTTCAAAGACTTCAGATTTATTCCTAAGGAAATATATCCATTTATTCCTTGAGAATTCATCTATAAATGATACATAGTACACAGACTTACCCAGTGTTGGAACCGACACAGGTCCAAACACATCATTGTGCATAAGCTCTAATACCCCTTTCACCCTCTTAGCAGCAGAGGGGAAACTCACCCGATTCTACTTCCCATATACACAATGTTCAGATAAATCAAAATCCAGAGAGTATTTCGACATACCTTCTACCATACCATTACCATGAAGTATTCGAATACCCTTCTCTCCAGTATTTCCAAGCCTTCGATGCCATAGCATGGTCTCTTCTCCAGAGACCACTAGATTTTGTATTCCACTTTCAGGAACCACAAAACTATTGCACCCATCAATAACAATGCTACCCAGAAGCTTGTACAAAGTTCCAATCTGAACTCTCCATATCAATACTAGTGCTCCCTGAATGATCTAACATGTATCTTTCTCGAACTGTGTTTCTTCACCTGCATCATCCATCTTACTTATAGAAATAAGATTTCTATCTAATGCAGGAATATGCAGAACACCCGGAAGTGTTCTAATCCTTCCACCTTGTAACTTTAGCTTGAATTTTGCACGTTTGATGATTCTATCCTTCCTGTCATCCCCTAAGAAGATATCACCACCATCATATTTCTCATACTCAGAGAACCACCCCCTATGGGGAGTGAAGTGAAAGGATGCACCTGAGTTAATCAACCATGCCTCATGATCTACATGTGTACTTGAAGAAGAAGCCAAGAACACATCTCCACCTTCATCTGAGGTGGTTTAAGCCTCTGGGGAAGGAGCATCATCAGATCCATTTCCTTTCTTAGGAGCTTTAGATCTACAGTCCTTTTTGAAGTGCCCTTCCTTTCCGCATTTCCAGCACACCTTTGCATGTTTTCCTGGAGATTTAGATCTCCCTATAGATTTAGATCTCCCACTCGAGGACTTATTTTTTTTTTGTTCTGGGACCATCCTCGTACAGACAAGGCATCTTAGATCTCCCTCTAGATTTAGATCTCCCACTCAAGGACTTATTTTTTTTTGTTCTGGGACCATCCTCGTACAGACAAGGCATCACCAATTTGGCCCTCAATATTTTTCTATCTCATCTCCTCCAACAGCAAGCATGAAACTATTTCATCAAAATTCAAGGTAGTTGTATTGCTACCTATTGCAAAAATCCGACTATCCCACGAATCTAGTAGAGAAAACAACAAACTGATGCACTTATCTTCATCTAAAATTTTAATATCAACATATAACAACTAGATTATCAGAGTATTAAAGGCATTCAGATGCTTTTTCACTGAGTCTCCATCCTTCATCCTCAGGTTATACAACTGTCTCCACAGGAACGGTTTGTTCACCAGAGACTTATATTGGTACAAAATCCCTAAACTTTCCCACAAAGCCTTCACTGATGCTTCCTCTGATACATTCAAAAATACTGAATATGAGATACACAACCATATTGTTCTCTTTGCTTTCTGATTCCAACTTCTTCCAATCTTCATCAGACATTGTTGTTGGTTTAGTACCTAGATCTACTGCGATCGACTGATCTTTATCCACCAGCATATCCTCCATCTTAAGTTTCCACAACTCAAAAATATGAACATTAAATTTCTCGAACGCATATTTCCACTGCTCGCCATCTTCTTTCACCACAAGAATCGATCCTAAAGATATCCCACTAAATAAGGTCTACCACAGGCACAAGAAAAACCCCTCAACAACAAAGATGTCCCCTTGAAACAAAAACAACGCTAATACCAAATGTAGTTTTTAACCCTGTCCACAAATTACCTACAAATGAATTCTTAAAACATAGAAATATACAATGGCAAGAAACACAAAAAAAAATACATAGAGATTTTCCCCTAGATCCCAAAACTGGGACTACCAGATTGAATTTTCATTATATACATGTCGAAGCATCCATAAACCCCAATCCATTAACCCTATATTAGAACATAATCGTAGTTCCCTTGACTTGATCTACAAAATGCCATGCACAGAAAACCGCCATGCCCATAACCATGTGTGAAATACATGCACAAAACCATAGGTAGGTCTTCCCACCTAATATAGGGCCAAATTTTTTTTTTCCAAGGCACTGCCCTGGACCCCATGCATGGGGCCTTTCACCCCCTTGCTAACCCCCTGATAGGGGGGCCTGCCGCCCCCTGCTATGCTTGGTGCAATGAAGATGGGGTTGTCCGCCTCCCCTCTAACCCTCTGTCTTCTCGCCTGCAACTATTCGTGGAAAGAGTATAACACACACCCAACATAATTATACCTGCCTCTAGAATTTTGACAACAATACGTTCAATTCCACTCTTTTGGAATAAGGATATCTGTAAGGTTTAATGTTTAGCGTAACACTTACTGGAATCAAGTGAATAGCATGATCATGATCAAAAATATGTTGGAGACCTTTGGGAGTCTCAAATACCTTGGAATGATTTTCCAGGACTATTTGGAGATATGGAGGAATAGATGATTTCAATGTTTAAACATCGACTAAGCCTAATTGTGCAATTATGGCTTGTTGTCCTTTATTGAAAATATTTTTCATGCCATTAGAGCTGATTGTCTTCCCTAGTTTCATTACAATACCCATTAATTCAATTTCTTTTCCTTCCCAGAAAAAAATTAAGAAAAATTCTTGAAAGTTAAAAGCTAGCATCCCCAAATATTATAGCCATTTGACTCCCCATACAACATCAACACCACCCATTGGAATGGAAATCATTGGACTACTTAATATACATTCCCCCATGGTTAGCTTGATATTATGGAACTTCCTTGAGAAATTTATAGTTCCTCCATTTGCAACCATCACTTGACACTCTGGTGCTGGATATAGCTAGAAATTCAAATATGTGTCTATCTTACAATAAATAAAATTATGGGTACTACCCAAATCAACCATTACTATCGCCTTTTTATTATCGATATCCTTCTATCTTAAGAGTTTGAGGAGTGGTAATTCCTACCAATGCATTACAATATATTGTCATATTCATTTCTTTCTCTGGGGTTGGTTTTGGTGTATATACTCTTGTTTTTATGTTTCTTATTCCTCTTCTTTCCCCTCTTCATAATCCATGTAAAATAATTTCTTCTCAACACATTTATGACCTTCAGTGTATTTTCTATCACAATTGTAATAAATCCTTTTTTCTCCTTTTTCCTCCAATTGTTGTGGTGTCAATCGTGTAGGTTGTGGGAGGCTAGGAGAAGAACTTAGATCTTTATAGTTGTGAGTGGCAGACCTCCCCATTGCTATAATTTTGCTTTCAACTTTTCTTACCACCTTGAATGGACTTTCTAATGAATTAGGTTCCCAAATGAAAACCTCATGTTGGATGTTCTCCTTTAAATTCCCTATGAAGACATCAACCATATGGTCCTCTAGAATATCAATTACTTTGATATTCAATATTTGGAAGTCCTCAATGTACTCCACCATTTAACCCTTTTGTTTGGGATTTATCAATTGGCTAAAGAAAGTATTCCTCTTTGTATACTCATGATATGCTATCGATTCCTCCATAAAAAATGGCCAAGTGATAATTGATTTACGAGAATAAAGACATCAATACCACAAAAAAATGATTGGGTTCTGAAAGTAAAGATGAGATGCGTACCTTTTGTGTGTGTGGTACACCATGTAGATCAAAGAATCACTCCATCTGTAGTATCCATGTTATCGGATCCTTTCCATCAAACTTCCTCATATCAATATTTATAATATGATTGATATTTAGCCATAATTAGAGTCTCTAAAATCATGATTCACATTCCTTTTGTTCTCATCATGAATTTCATGGACTACCTTGTCACCATTAGGAAGCTTTTCCTACATCAACTTTGTCAATCCTTCCTTCAAACATTTCATTTCTACTTTTAAACCTCCCATGCCCCTTTTTATTTTTTCTTTGAAACTATCAATGTTAATGTTCATCATTTCTTCCAATTCATTTTTGGTTACTCTTTGTGAGAGCGAAATTTGTTGCACTTGGTCTCGCAATTTTGACATACCATGTTGCATTTCTTCCTCTTCTTCATGCATCATAGTAGAGATTTTTGTTGATTTACTGGGTGTATCCATTTCTTTGTTTCTAGGGATTTTGGAAATAAATAATGATATCTATACTTCAGTGTGCCCTTTGAATCACTTCAAACTGATTTCTCAAACAAACGTTATGAAAATTTAAAAAAAATACACACCTTTTCGAACTTTATTTTGAGCTTATTGATAAGGTTGACTTTGAAATGGTTGTATATATTTGATTTCATCTCTCCAAAGTCTAAAATTTTGTTATGTGGTATCCCTTTGTGTCTTCTTTCTAAACCCACCAGTCAGACCAATATTGGATTCTTCAAGATAAAGTTATGTCAACTTTCCTAAGATGACCTAATTATGGACTAGTTCAGTATAGAAAACTTGTGTAGGATGCCATGTGTCATTGTTTTAACCTTCAGCCCTGAAAGTAATACAAAAGAAACTAAATTCCATGAAATTTCAATAATTTTTTATTAAATTAAAATCTTATGCATGAAGAGAAAGTTATGACAATTTTCCTTGGAACGCCTATTTGAGATAGAATTATGGAGCATATAGAAACCCTAACTTCCTTGGACCATATCTCCAAAAATATAGCGAACCAGGCTCTGCAAGTTTTACATAATGTTCATCACTATTTCAACTACACGTATTCAAAATTTCATATTCTGAATCCTTGCAAAAAAAACATTATTGCAAAAATTCAAAGATGACGTGTTTGAAGAAGCAAAACCATAGGATCCAGAGCTCTGATACCAAATGTTGTGTAAGAAGATCACAAAATAGAAGAAAATATATATCAATGACTTGAAAATAAACCTCTTTGAAGGGAAATATCCTTTACATCACATAAATGAATAATTCTTGGATGATACAAATGAGAAGGCCTCCTTGGTATATATACGATTCTAAACGGTCACAATATAATCAAGTCCTACGTAACAATAATAATGTAAGGGAATAGCAATAATAATAGTGGGATTCTATGGGGCATGACAATAAAAATATGGGGCTACATGGGGAATAAAAATAACAATATGGGGCCTACACTAGTCTGATGTCTGAATTTTTTAATTCATGCACAGCTACTAAAAATTCATTTTTTGTTACAATATAGTTTAATTTAATAAGTGTTAATTTTTTCGAATGAAGTAAATGGTGTAGGATGACTAATTTTCTTATCATACCAATATTGATCGAAGGGTTGTGTTAGAGGCATATGTCAAAATTTGCAATGGAATAAACCAATTTGGTCCACTCAAAATAGGTGCCTTGGCAAGATTTTCTTTTAGCATCTCCAAATCCTTTTGACAATGATCATCCCAAGGAATCATCTATTCTTGTGCATCTATTTTTGTAAATTTCTCCATGAATCATATATAATAGATAACATGTCCTAGAAAACTTCTTACATCTCTTGGATATTTTGGGATTGGAAGCTTTAATATGACTTCAACCTTTGCTTGATTGACTTGAATTGTTGCACAAAATATAAAATGACCAAGAACAAACCCTCTAGTTTCTAATAAAGGAAATTTAAAATCACTTAATGTAAGGTTACCCTATTGTAATATTATCAATAATTTATAAATTCCCTAATGCTTCCTGGAAAGAATCACCATATACTGAGAAAATCATCCTTTCAAATTTCTACACAATTGTGGATAAAATAAAAAAATATGGCTCACACCACTCTGTGGAAGGTAGTGGGAGAATTAAATATCCTAAAAGGAAATACTTTGTAAATTAATGTTCTGCATGGGAATGTAAAAGTTTTATTTTCATCATCTATGAGTGCAATATGTATCCAGTTGTATCCACTAAAACTGTCAACAAAAGAGAAGCACCTTTTACTCGCTAATGTGTCCAAAACCTTATCAATAAATGGAAGAGGAAAGTGTTCCCTTAAAGTGGATGTTTTAATTTCTCTTATAACTGGAAAAATTACACCACCTACAAGTCCTCTTAGGCACTATTACAAGGGGTAGAACCCAGTGGCTATTTGAAATATATTAGGCAAATGAAATTGACATCAATTAATTTTTGTAGCTCTTCTTTAATGATCTCTTTCAGAGTTGGGTTCATGCACCTATAAGGTTGTATAATGGGATAAGAATCCCCCTAAATGTAAACATTATGTGTGTAAGTTTCAGGATGAATTCCTTTCATGTCATGATAATTCCAAGTGAATGCATTAGTATGTTTTTGCAACATTTTGGCTACTTGTTCCTATTGAATTTCGTCAAGCTAAAAATTTATATGTGAAAATTTTCCTAGACTAATTTCAACATGGACAGTGCAAGATTGTATTGTGTTATAGCTGATGCATAAATTTGTAGTGACGGTGAAGCATTTAGATCACAATTATCTTGAAAATCCCAACTAAAGATATGATCCAATGGTTGAAGATTTTGTAAATAATATAAATTAAGAAGGAAATTATAAATATAACTTTCTTCAATTTGTTCTTTAAATTGCATAATTTTATTAGTTTTAAAAATTGTATTAACATATTTTTCATCATTGTTAGGTTTATTAGGCCATAAAGTTTCCTTAGGAGAGTTTTTAGTCAGGATACAAAATTGTGTTTTTCACTAAATCAACATGTGAGATAAGCATGTTTTGAGACCAACAACCAATAAATGTATTTGTAGTGGTTAACAATGGTCTTCCTAGGATCAAGGGATGTTTTCTTTAAGAAGTTTTAGGTTGCAATACCATAAAGAAATCAAGTTAATCCTGTGAGTCCAAGGAAACAATTATATCATCTAATACATCTTTGGGTTTAATCTTGGATTAGTTTGCTAGTTCTAGAACTATAGGTGGAGGATGGAAAATGAGTAATTGTAATTGTTCCATGATTTATTTTGTCATTATATTGATTGTTTACCCTAAATCAATTAAAACATTTCAAGAAAGAATATCAATAATATGAACTGAAATAGTTGGCTTGCTAGGATCCATGTATTTTGTTATGAATATTTCTCTTAACATAAGATGTATTGTGTTTTCAAAAATTGGATAGATTTTGGTTTTATTCTCTTCCTTCCATGTTTGTTTAAGAAAATTTCCATAATAGTCTTGGCATATATTGGGATATCTTTGATGGATTATAAGAGGGGAACTTTAATGTGTACATTATTTAAATACATAATCAAAACAAATTCATAACAAATATTTTTTTTCCAATCTTAATCTCTCTAGATGGGGAGGTAAACTAGAGTGTTGGGGAATCTCTAAATTTGGAGAAGTATGTTTTATTATCATATCATTGATTATTTGATTAAGAGATTCCTCCTTTAATTATTCTTCAATGAAAACCAAATAGTTTTTATTCTTGTTAAGCACCTTTCCTAATCTTAGTTGAATATCCTGTAGTTCTACTAGAGTGATTGTATATATGGGAAATGATTATAACTAGATATTAAAAACAAGTTGATTTTCCTTCTCATTTTAGTTAGGAATTGGCTTGGAATCTAGTTGAGTGGGCCTTATAGGTTGTGTGGGTGGTAGCTATAATTGTTGAGGCTATGTAAGTTGTAGTTACTAAGGTCATATAACTTGTTTATTTTGTGATTGTGTATGTATGGTTGTTAGAAATGTTGGGGATATGGTGTTGTGATTGTGTGGGGTATGAACTTTGTGATTTCATAGTATAGGGATAAAGAAGCTTGTTTCCATAACTAGGTCCTTAGCATCCTTAATGCTAAGGATGATTTTAGACCTATTGTATAGGACATGATTTCTGAGCCATTGTATAATTCAAAAATTATGGTGAATATTTTGGTCCAAAATAATATGTAATAAATTGAGATCTAGTATCTGTAAAGGAGTACTTGGTTTCCAAGATATTTTTTATTCAAGCACACATCAATTCTCTGCTACTTAATCCTCCCTTTGGTAAACACCTTTGAAACTAGGTAAGGACAGGCATTGATATGTTAAATGCTATCCTACACAAATGACCCAAATTTCAATACTATATGGAGGACATTCTCTTAGACATGGGTATTTACTTCTACATATAGGACAAAAAATAGTAAGAGATACTTTTTCATCTTCTTTATTTTTTTTAAATTGAAAATATATAATTACAAATTAAGAGTTCCAAGGAGGCCAGTCTTAAAATTTTCTAGGAAATGTCCTAATTCATCCCTAGTCACACCACTTGTTGCAAATTTGGAAGCTTTAGAAGAAGCATCTCTAATCCCCTTACTAGATCTAGCCTAACTTCAAGAATACATCTTGCAAAATTCACTAATTTCTACATAGGTTAGTTATGAATAATTTCCAACTCCCATCAAATTAAGAAAATTTATAGATTCATCTAAAATACCTCCCAAATAAATGGTCCTAATGGTTTCTTAATCAATTTTTGTTTTCTTGGATTGTTGGAAATCGTACATAAAACCTTCAAGATAATCTTCCAAACTCTTCTTTCATTAATTTTTTTTCTCAAATCTCTAGCCATACAATATGCTTGATATTTTTTAAGAAAAATCCTATGCATCCCATCCCCACTTATGAATTGTATTTCTTCTGAGCCGCATAGACCAACACAAGTTTGAATTATTGAGGGTGGTAGGAAACAATTTGAGTTTTTTTGCATCACTTAAGTAGTCATAACCACAACATAATATGTCAAACTAAAAAAGAAAATAATATGGATATTCACTAATCATACCATGAAAATGAGGCAACATTGAGGGACGAATATTCTTCCTTTGTAGCATTTCCGTAGGTTCTCCAATCAGGAGACTAAAATTTGCTTCCTCTTATTCATTTACATGTGCCTCACTTTCTCCATTTACATGCACATCAGCTTCACCTTCTACCATACTTATACCTCTAAAATAGTTGTACTCAGTCTCAGGATGTGAAGTTTTTGAGTCTCTAACTTGATTGCAATCCACTTAAAATTTTGATTGCTAACTTAGTTCATATATAAATGTTACTTCCACCATGATATAAGTTATAGATACTACAAGATCCACATTTACACTTGTTGTAGGTCTTTGGTTGCTTAAGAGACTCACTACAGGCCTTGCATTTATCATTAGATTCCTACGCGCTTGTCCTCCTCTCATGGATTTTCATGCTAACAAGTTACTATTGGTAGGGGAATTTTTATATAGAGTAATTACTCTACCTTTTCCTTTAAATTTATTGTTCACGACTTTTATTGTCTTGTTAAGAACAACATATATCCACTTAACATAAATTATTAACCAAGATAACTCTTTTATTTGAAAGTTATCACACACAATATGTGTAGGAAGCAATCAATAATTGAAATCAACTAATTCCTAACATAACATATACTATTATGCCTTCATTAACAAGAATGCAACCCTCAATTAAATTCCAATGCTTACAATAAATTGTTTCACATTTGCATGAATTGAAAGCACATTTCACTGAATTCTAGAATTAAAACTTCACTATTTAAAATTTCACTTGCATGAAAAGGGAAAAAACTCTACAATAAGTTTAGGGGATGTAAATCACTCTTGGAAGAAATAAAATAACACTCATTCACTCTTTTCAAAAAAGAAAATAAAACCAGTCACCTAACACAACTAGATTCTCACTTAAGTGAAACCTCTCATCACCTGAACCAATCAGAAAATGTTTTCCAATCACAGAGAAAAAAACCAATCAAGGAATGTAAGGTGTTACTATTGTAACTACATCAACCATATCGGTATGGAAACAATAGATAAAAACATAAATAAATTGTATTAGCTACGTGTAACAACACTACTTAAAATCAACCCTTAACATTAATCAATAACAAGATTCATGTAACATCAAGCAATAATCATTAATTTGTAGAAACAACTTAGTTAACACTTTGTAACAACAAAATACCACAATAGTCCATTACAACATGAAATAATATCAGTAACAATACAACTCAATAAAAACTGATAATGGTTATAGTTGAGTGACAGATACTTGTATTCACAGCTCTTGGGTTGAGATTTTAATAATATTGATATTTTCCCATAGGGATCCATATAAATGGAAACCACAATTTAAGGAAAATCTAATTAGGTCCACATCTCCTATACAATTGATAAACCTTGGCACTCTTGAGAGGGCTTCGATAAAATTAGGATAACGATACTCATCTCTCTTCTTCATCCCCTCAATATAGGTTCACCATATAAGTCTACTACCCTCCAAAACATAATGTTTTTACAAATAAATAGTTAAGGAGAAAATATCTAGGAATTTATGGTGAACAATTTTCATAACAACATCTCACTTCATGGATCCATGAAAACCTTCATAAGTGTATGTTACCACAACAACAAGGGTTTCATCTCCTCTAATGTATAACTTCTTCTACTCCTGAATTTTTCATTATTGTCTCATGGTCCAATTTTTGTTTTACCCAGTTATTGAAAAACAATGTAAAGGCCCATAGTTGAGTGTCTCCAACATATGGTGAGAGGTTTAAATTTATCTCTCTAAACCAAGCAAACTTGTGCACATATAATTTACACAATAAATGTTGTTCCATAGTGCTTCTCTATGAAAAAGTGTCGAAAAATATCATAATCATAATTAGCTCATAGGGTCTCCTTTATTTTATTGTTTTCATTTAAAAAATAACATACTTCTCATGAAGAAATAGAGGGTAGGATGGAGAAGGTACTATACAACTCAATAACTCATGTGTAAGGTCATACAACTGATCCTTTTCCTACTACACCACATGGATTTCATCCTTAAGCTACTTCAATTGTTGTTTTTCCTTCTTTTTTCTTTGAGCTCTTCCCATCTAAGCCTCTGAAATATATGTTCTTCCATTAAATCCTCCTTGAGATCATGAATGATCCTTCTATGCTCACTCAAGGGAATCACATCAAAATGCAATGGTAGGGCCAACTTCTTCCATTCTTATTTCTCAGTGACCAAAGAATAAATATAAATGTTGAATACCTCGGTTGTTGTTACGTAGTAACAACAACATAACTACCATATTTTTTGTAAATCTAGTACGACATCTTCCTTCAATACATGGAAAATTGCCTTAGCTACTAGTTCTTGTGTGTTAGTCCAAGTTTCTTCTCCTTCTACTATAGGTTAAACTACAGTAGATATTGGTTTTTGTGTTTCAAAAACGTCATCATTAGGTTCTTATGTGTTATAAACATCATCAATAGGTTCAAACATGATTTGATCTTTCACAGGTTGTGCTATGTCAACTGCTATTATTTGTGTAACACCAACCTCATTGAGAGGTTCTTATGTTTCAGCCTACATTTCTTCTTCATTACTCTTCCCCTCAATGTCAACAAATTATCTTGAAACTAGGTTTTATTCCTCATGTACCATTCTTTCTTGTCCATAAATTGCATTACATTCATCTATTTGTACTTTGAATAAGACAAGTTGTTCTTTTCTTATGCCCTCCTATACATATCCTGCCTCACCAAGAAGTTCTCCTCAAAATGCACATAACTTATTTTCAAACTCCTTGTTTTTCTATTTCTGAGTTTTAAGAAAGGAATATGGTGTATACATAATTTGGTTTGCCTCAATGAGGACTCTTAATCTTGGGGGTTTCTTTCCTAAAGATATATTTTTCTTGGCTACTATTTTTTTCTTAATTCTATCAATTTATTTTTTTAAATGATCATTTTGTTTAGAAAAATGGTTAGTCCTAGGCTTACTAGATGGAGAGTTGTCAACCTTTTTCTTCTTAAGATTCTACTTCTTACCAACATATTGCTCCATCGACTCCTTGGCAGTAGTTGGGGTTTTAGATGGTTGATGTTTTGTTACTATTACAAAATATCTAGTCCTTCTACTTGGAAAATAAACAACCAAAAGCTCTTTGAACTGTCTCTTTTTTCTCCTCCTTTTCTATGGTGGACTTTCCTTCTCAATAGGACAAGCTCAACTTAAGGGCTCTTAGATTTGTTGGTCACTTCTACTAGTGTGTCATTGTGAAAACCATTAATGGATAAATTAGCACAAAGATCCTCTACCTTTGCAACATATTTTCTACTTGATCTAGCCATTTATGGGCCAATTTGTTTCTTCCCTCTTTCTCCTTCATCCATTGAATCATACCTACAACTCTCTTGTTCCAAACCTGCACTATGAGTCATGAATTTTGATCAAATTCTCCCCTATTGTTCCATTGCATTAATAACCAAGAGCTTTATCAACCCATGGTTTGTTAAGAAACTATCAAGATGCTTTGACTATTTAACCACATTAGCCATATTTTTAGGGACTCTAGTAGGAGATGTGGAAGGTTTTCTAATTTCCCATGGCAGATTTGAGCTAGCAACATAAAATCCTAATTGAAAACCATTCCAAAGTTTCCTTTGTAGGTAATGTATTTCCATACAAAATAAACAATTTTTGGCTAGGGGAGTGGCAAGGATGTCCTTTCTACCCCTCTACCCTTACTCCTTACCTATTCATTCCCTTCCAAGAAATTAACTTTTTCTATATGGATTGATACTTTCCAATTGAACCATTTCATCTCTATTTGTGTAAAACCAGACATCTTGGAAACTACCTCTTCTATAATAACAATCCTCATCACCTTGATTTCCACAATTTATTTAGTCAAATTATAAGAAAAAATGAGAGCAATTTTATCATCAAACCCTTTCATTTTCTCAAATTATACTAGCCAACTAGTGTCTTGGAAAATTTGGTAAACCTTTGAATGGTTGTGTAATAAATCAAGTGAGCATGGTTTTTATCTAACAACAGTTTCTCACATGGTTATTCAAGTGCAGTTATAATAGTAGCTTGAACAACATGTATTCGAGTGGGAAGGGTTGTTGAGTTTGAAGGAATTTGAAAGGAATTTGGCAGGTTGGTGATTTGAAATGTATGCCATAAATGGAAGTAAGGACAAGTGGATCGAAAATTTATGGTAGATTTATGTCAAGACAATGACAACATGACATGTTATAAAAATGGGGAAAGGAAGTAAATGATGAAATAACATGAAAATAAAACCATAAAGCGTCCATTGGAGTTGCATTCCAAGCAATAATAATGATGTGGTGCCAAGTAATGATGGATGAGAAATGATAGGATTCAACATATGGTTACAATAGTAACAATAATAGAAATGGTGGTAAGCATAGTAACAACAAGTTGTGGTAACTAAATTTCGAGTACAAAAACGTTAGTGTATCCATAATAGGTGTAAGGGCGAGCATAGCAATAACAACCATATGTAACCACAACTAATGTAATGGAAATAAGGTTAACCACAACTAGTGTAACATCAATAGGTCTAACTACAATTGGTGTAACATATGAATATTGTTACTGTCAAAAAATCACTGCAACTATTAGGAAAAATGATGTACAATGAATGAAAAAAAGGATTGTCCACAACCAACAAGTTGGTTTTTAGTGAAAACTTTTTCTAATTGTGCCCCCGAGGGGTTTTCATCTTTAGATTTATTTTCTATTTACTTTTATCTTTTTAATATATATATATAGATAGATATATATATATATATATATATATATATATATATATATATATATATATATATATCTTATCCATTTATTTATTTATTTTTATTTTTTTTAAATCAGTAATAAATCATGTGGTTAGTGGCATGGGAAGATGCTCCCTAGCTGTAATGATCTTGAGACTTGAACTTGAGACAATTTGAGAAAATGAATCCCTAGAGAGTGGTTTATGATATAACTGAAGATGGTGTCCATAGGAAAATAAAGGATTCTATGGTCCATTTGTGGTTATGAGCATTATGGTCCCATTGTCAAAAATTGTGTCTAGCTCGTAAGAGCCAAACCACCTGGTGCGGATCTTCCCATTGAAATCCTTGAATATGTTGGGTGTGTATTATATTCTTTCCATGACTAGATACACATGTTGTAAGTTGCACCAAGCATAGTGGGGGGGTCATAGGAGGGGTTTGCAGGGGGGTGGTAGCCCCCCTACACGGGTCTAGGGTAGTGCCCCGAGAATTATTATTTTTATTCAGACCCAACAATATTTGGGCGAACCCAAGGATGGGGGTTAGACCCAATCATGGTGGGCATACATACCCATGGTTTTTTGCATGGGGTTTGCACATGGTTTTGGATGTGATGGTTTTCTTCCCATGGTATTTCGTAGATCCGGTGAAGGGAGCTATGGCTATATTCTAATCTAGGGATAGTGGATTGGGGTTTATGAATGCTTCAACATATCTATATATATATATATATATATATATATATATATATATATATAGATATATATTGTAACATTGAAAGGAATATAATGAGAAATCAATCTAGTAGTCCTAGTTTTGGGATCTAAGGGAAACTTTATATGTATATTTATTTTATGTTCTCACCATTTCATATTTTTCTGTTTAAGAATTCGTTTGCAGGTAATTTTATACAGGTTTAAAATCTATAGAATATGGAGACATATAGTGGTGCCTAGTCCCTTTTCTAAAACACCTTCCTTTTGATAAATATATCATGCCACTTGGCACATTGCTATTGAATAATGTCAATGCATTGGATGGAAACCAAGCATATGTCATTCAAATCATTAAGTTGGTCAAGGTTATGCTTCTATGCTATGGTTAAATCCATATTCACTTTTACAGTAGTACTGAGTGTATTGAATTTGAATTCAACATGAGAGATAGGATTCTTACAATACACAAACTCGTATGGACAAAAACATGTGTTTTTCTACTGTTTAGTTCTATAAGCCCAAAGAACCTCTCGAGTTGGCTCAACCCAATCTCAATGGTGACTAGCCATAGTCATGGTAAGGATAGGTTCAATGACTTTTTTGGTGCTCTCCAGTTTCCCATTAGATCGTGGATGGTATGGTGAATTTTATACTTCTTAATGAGTGTTTCAATTAGATAGGAAGTGAATTGTGTCCCTCCATTTGTAACTATCTCTCTTTGCACTCCATAATGATCAAATATATCTACAAATAGAAAATATGAGATAGATTACTCAGTAGCTTTTGTAAGTGCTTTAGCCTCAACCCTCTTGGTGAATTAGTCTCTAAAAACTAGAATGTAGGACTTCTGACAAGATGGGGGATTAATAAGCCCCAGAGAGTCAAGGGTCCACTTTTCAAATGGTTTGTTGGCCAACTGAGTTTGCAAATAAATTTCATCTTCATGGATCAATTGGTAATCCATTGGAAACTATCACACCTTTGTACATACTTCTTTGCATCTTTTAACAATGTAGGCCAAAAATATCCCACACAAAATACTTTATATCCAATTCTTTTTTCAACAAAGTGTCTGTGACAAGTCTCATCGTGAAAATCCTTTAAGATTTCATATAATTCATATTACCTTACAAAACACCAAATCACATGATCTTTCCCATTCAAAAAAGAGATAATCATCTATCCAAGAGTATCGATAACTCTGTTGAATAATATTTCACTTTTCTCGGAGAGATGTGGTGCAAAATCCTACCTGAAACAAGATAATTAGCAATATCTGAATACCATGGCAAGTCGGTGGATATAACATAAATATGCTCATATGGAACATAATCCTCAACAAGTGAATTATCACTTTTTTTGGTAATCCTAGAAATGAAGTCTGCAATGATCTTATCCTTCCTAGGTTTATCTATAATAATGATATGAAAGCCTTGTAATAAAAATAACCATCCAGTAACTCTACTGTTAGTAAGATATTTATTCATAAGGAATTTAGTTTTGGAGTGACCGTTATGTACAAAACATTGATATCCTATAATATAGTGTCAAACTTTAATGACTGCATGTACAATAGCATGAAATTATTTTTTAGTTACTGTATAATTTAGCTCTGCTAGGGTCAAATTCTTTTTGATGTAATATATGTAAAATAGTTTTTGTTCCTCTTGTTATCCCAATACAACCCTAATAGAAGTCTGAGTGGAATTTATATAAATATGAAATGGTAAGGTCCAATTAGGGCCCTAATATATAGGAGCATCAAACAGATACCCTTTTAGATCTACAAAGGCATTTTGATAGTTATCAGACCATATAAACTCCTTATCTTTTGAAAGTAGCATACACAAAGGAGATGTGAGTTTGGAAGCATTTTAAAAAACACAATGGTAATAACCTGCAATCCCTAGGAAGTTTCATACCTCTTTCTATGATTTTTTCAGAGGGATTTTCAAGATTACCTCAAATTTCACTAGGCCAAATAATATCCTTGGAAATAAAAGATAATGGTCAAGCACGATTCTATCATTCATCATCATATTGCATTTTTATATGCTTATGACTAAATGAGCTTGTCTACAATGTTCCATCACTTTCTTAATATTAGCTAAAGCTTTATCAAAGATATAATCATATGTTGTAAGATAATCCATATAAACCTCAACATAACCATTAAGAAGATATGAGAATATCCCCAATACAACTCATTGGAAAGTGGTACGTACATTATAAAGTCCAAAAGGAAGGACTTAGTATGTCAACATTCCTAAAGGGAAAGTAAAAGTTGTCTAGTCCTCGTCCTTAAGAGTGACTTGAATTCGATTATACCTACTAAATACATCAAGGAATTAAAAATAAAACAACGTGACATATTATTGGGGACCTGATCGATACAAGGTAATGGAAAATGGTCTTTTTAGGTGGATTTATTTATTTATTTATAGTTAACACTCACTCTTCATTTACCATTATTTTTGGGAACAACGAATAGTGGGGAGACCCATTGATTGTCAGAGATCAGATAGATGAAATTAGCATTTAGTAAATTTTGGAGTTCTTATTTAATCACATATTTCAAGGTTGGATTCATTCAGAAATGTGGTTGGAGAATAATTTGACAATCATATTTTATGTATATATGGTGAGTACACAGATCAGGGGAAATAGCCTTCATATCCATGTATTCCCATGCAAAATATTCTTTCTATTCTTGTGACAATTGAATCAATAATTCTTTATCTAAGGTGGATAAATTTAGATTGATATTTAAGTTTTTCCTCGGCTCAGTTTCAACTAGGATACTCTTGCAACACATATTTCAATAAAATTGGAAAAATTATATTCCAATAACCTATTACAAACACATTTCATTAAATTTGGAATTATGTAATGGATATATAGTTTAGAAGTTTAACTAGAATAAGTTTGAAAATCAGTAAGAGACGAGAGCACTTCCATTGTCATTAATTTCATTAAATTTGGATTTATGCAATGGATATATTTTAGAAGTTTAACTAGAATAATTTTGAAAATCAGTAAGAGATGAGAGAACTTCCATTGTCATTAATTTCATTAAATTTGGAATTATGCTATGGATATTAAATTTAGAACTTTAACTAAGTTACAAAATCAAGAAGAGAAATCAGTTGTCCCATTGCTATTAATTTCATTAAATGGCACACTTTTGCAATGGATATCTGATTATACATATCGCAGATGGATTCAATATTCAAATTAAAGGAAGAGGCATCATCAATCAAATTAACTAATATATTAATAAAGTTTTAGCAGCCCTTTCCTCATGAAGTGACATGGATTTGTGCACCAAAAATGGAGCTCCCACACATCACCAAATCTATCTAGTGATAGATGGAAGTTTCCTCCCATTGTTATTAAATTTGATATGAAGTTTACTATTAACATCTTTGCATTAGCTGCCCAGAAAACACACTAAGGCAAGAAGAAATTAATGGGGCAATATTTAGATTTCAGGATGCAAATCATGACTTAAGATTTGCAAGTCTAATGGTTACAAAGGCATCATTGTCTCATTCATTGTGTAGGAATGATCGCATGCCAAAAAAAATAAAAGGCCCTAGCTATAAGAATAAAAGAATTTCCCTTGCATGCTTATATAAGTCTATTGGTGATTCACTTCGATTGCAAGATATAATAGGGAGAGTTGAATCTATCATAATTAATGGATATTTCCAATAGCTCAAAGAAGGAGGATAACATCTATTATATAGATCATATATCGACTTCAATGAAATTTTTAACCAGTATAATAAGCGAGCAGGGTGAAATGGTCCTATCAAAGTCTAGAGCTCGTGTTGAGCTGGTAAACAAGAAATTAGATTTGTTGGAGGAAAAATTAACATGCTTGCATGTGGCATGTGACCAAATCAACATTAATCTTGGTACCTTCATTTTTCCTTCTGAATTTCAAGAATTAGGGGACAAAAATGAAGAAGAAGAAACCTCTAGAGTGTGGCAGGAGATGATTCTTGAATCACAGGTGGTGGAACTCTCTCTATCATGCTTAGATTATGTTGGAAATAAATACTTCCCAGCTTTTTGATGGTGTTCAACCTGCCAACATGTCATGGGATCTCCCTGGTAAGAAGTCCCAACTAGACCTTAGATTGTTTGGAGTAGGAGTCCCAGTAGTGGGTAGTAAAGTAGTGCCTTGATCGAGGTAGTGTGTAGAGATAAGTATGATAACTTTGTCGGAAGAAAATGTGTTACCTTGCAAAATTCAAGTGAAATGCATGGGGGTCCTAACACACGGAGGGGAAAAGGAAGTGTGTCCCTTAGAAGCCTGTAATAGTACGTAGCCTGAAAGGAACACACGAGTGGAATGAAATCACCAGCTGGAAGCAGAATAGTCCGCAATCCAAAGTGATGGGTTAAACCAACAACACATCTACAACAAGATTCATAAAATTGCATACAAAATAGTTCATACACAAACACGTAAGTTAAATAACATACATTGCTAAATCAACCAAAATAGTCCCACTACAATAACAATATATGCATGAAAATGTGTTGGCTCTGATATATATTATAAAGTGAAAGTTCCATCCATACATACACCATTGAAAACCACTAACCCCAATAGTGGAACATTACAATCAACACTGCCTGCTCCTCCAAAGAGATGTACTCGCTCTACATTGTGGAGAAGCCAAGGCTCATCACAATACTCTCCAAGCCTTCTCTAAGCAATGCCTAGCCAAAATCTTGGCTCCCAAAAGCCTGTACTATGAGTTATGAGGTTCTATATATAGCAAAGGGTGGGGTGACCCTTGACATTCCCCTTTGACTCTTGGACTACCCTCATGACTCTTCACATTACATAGTGATTGTTCACATTCCACTAGTGACACTTGGAATTTCACTTACAACATATTTACAATAATACAATTTCCACATATACCCATGTGGGAAAAAAATAGGCTTGAGTCAGCCTAACAAGACAAAAAACATCACTTGAGGTCTTGGGGAAAGACCAACTTTGTAACCTCCTTGTGGTGGTCTTTGGTGATGAACTGATACCAAGCTTGGTACTATGTTATCGTGTCGTCATACTGTTTGGTGATGTCTTTGTCGAAGCAGACTCTTTCCTCCATGGATTTCAGGTATATGGTTCTAAAACCTCTATCCAGCTCATCCTAAAGCATGCACAACACTGTCCTCAGTGTGGCTAGACCATCGATTTAATTCTACATTTTCTCTATGCTCAACTACAATTCATCACTAGTGGCTTCATGCATCAACTTCTCTATGTGCCCGTCGACCTCCAACATGACTTAGCTCTTCCTCATGACCTGAGTGACGGTTACGATGGAAGGGATCTTATGTGTCCTCACTATGACATTCAAACTCCTATACAATCATGCATAGGAAGCCTCAATGCTAGTGATGAGCAGAGGGAGCTGCTAATAGTTCTGGATCAAAATCTAAATCTTTGCTAGTCTGTGCTTTGTCTAGCTCTGCCTGCTACTTCACTATCTTGTGTAAGTAAAGCATTCCCCCCTTGTACCTCATTGTCAATTCCTGTACATCCACAATGGCGGCGTGGATGTCTTTGATAGTTTGGGTTGTCTTCGCACACTGCCACAGAAAACCATATAGATGGACAATCTCTTTGTGCACGGTGAAAAATCTTCTACATATCGTCTGCATGGTGGTCTCCAAAGTTGATATCTCCACAAGTATTGCTTTCTTCATTTCTTCCATAGCAGATCCTGTGGACTGCTTTATTTTCTACCTGGCCTCTTGCAAGTCCTTCGCCATCCGATCATTCTCTTCTATCAAGAACTTGACCGTCGAACTCATAGCTTCTGCATAAGCTTGAGAAACCATGACCATGGTAGCTTGAACTCTTCTAACATCTGATACAATCACCCTTTCCTCTATATGTACAAGTGATGTGTGATCATCTAGGAGTTGATTTCTACATGCCTATACAATCCTGTGTTGTGACTTGTCCAATGATAGATTGTACACATCCATGTCTGGATCATCATCAAGGAGACCAACCTCTACTTCCTCTCTTGGGACCGGTTGTGATTTTGGAGGTGACAGAGACTGTGGTGTGACCTCAGATGCTCTTAGCATGAGATCAGTGTATTGGTTATGTGGCTCTTGTTCTATCTCCGTGTCTATTGCCTCAACCATCTTTGCAACATGTTGAGTGAGTTCCCAAGCTTGCACCTGTTCACCCTCTTCTTCACATGTTGTCTGCTCTTTTGTCTCAACCTATATAGGCAAATTTTTCTCTATCAGTGCACCTTTCCTTTCCTCATGTTCCAGTTTTGTCTTTTCTTCCTCTTCTCTCCTCCTGAGCTCTTGCTCTGATTTTATCTTCTTTTCTGTTTCCTGCAACTTCGTCTCTACATCTTCCAACCTTTGCTTCTCTCCCTTCCTCTAGTCTACTTTCCTTTCGTGTTATCACCTCTTCACTTTTATTTCCAAAGCTACTTTCTCCATACGAGGATATTATCTGAATTTGTAGCTTTTCTCAACCTCTACACTCTCAGCAATCTTCCTCTTGCCTTTGTCTTGCACCGGTTTCTGTTCACTGCTACTATTATTGTTGCTTCCTATAGTGTTGTTTCCTGTAGTGCTTCTTTCCATTTTATAGCCATGTCAACTGGTTCATTGAGCCTAGAGGAGTTGTAACAATACCTCCAAGGATCTTCCTCTGGCCAATGGTATGCCTCATGGATCCATGGGTAATACACCTTCACACAGTGATTCTTGCATATGCAGTGGGGATTGTACAAATTGAAACTCTTGGTGTCGAACCCAAACTTCTTCAAGTCCTGGGCCTCAACATTCACATCCTTGAAGGTACAGATCTCGTACAACTAGATCCGCAAAGGAAGAGTAGGCCATGGTACATTGTACCTCCTATGCAGTCATGTTGATAACCCTATGGAGATATGGTATGAAACCTCTTACATGACCAATTTTTTAGTGGAAAACCTCAGTAACTCATGCAGAGGCTTCTCTGCACCAAACATCCTGATGCAGGTGTCACCAAGTGAGGCATACCAATCTGCAATGTTAAGAAATGCTTGCATCACTTCTTAGGAAATGAAAGGTGGATCCTGTTCGAATATCATCCTATACAACGGGGTGATAAAGTGGTCAGGCAGCCTTGCCATGACTCCTCGATACCTACACTCATAGAGAAACTTGCAATAGATGTTCAGAGCATCCTCTGTGTCCCCGTGCAACCCATGCCAGGGAATTATTGTTTGGCACAAATTTCATCAAGCAGGTATAGACATAAAGAACCTTTCTTGCTCATCCTTAAGTAGACTCTGGGCATTAGATACATGCACTTTTAGCTGAAGATCCAACATGTCAAACAAGTTGTATGGCCTTCCTTCATTTACCAACTTCTCTAACATAACCACCCAACTTTGTGGGAACGTCTCCGTGCTCTCTTGACCATACAAGTGGCATGCAAAGATGACCAAGAGTTGGTATGCCTTCTTGAGTGACTTAGTCTTGTAGACTTGGTTGGGTGTCGCTCTGAACTTCAATGGCTCTTTCACCTAATGCTTAATGATGTCTCTAGTGTTCACATTGTTGTTGGGAGTGAAGAACAGTGCATCCATGTAGTTCACTGGTTGTGGTAAATGATACATCTGATGGTAATTTTCCATCTTGAAGGTGGCAAGTTGTGTTCCACTGGTACTGCTCAATGTCATCATCTCAGGATTGGTATGTGAGATGATCTAGTGAATGATATTGGAAAATGAGAAGGTGGCATATCTGCATGCAACCCTATACAAGCTTGACTTGTGAATGTTAACATACACCTATTAATCCTCTAGATATTTCTTGAAGCTACCTACAAATATTTCGTTTATTTCTTGCCATGTAATCTTCATGTCATTTTATATGAACAGTTGCATGTTTGCATAGATAGGAAAGTTCATTGGTACATGTTCAACCACATCTCTAATTTTACTCTCTACGATATCCTTTGATCTAGCCCTCTTGGAAACCATGCTACTTGTACTACTGAGAAGTTGCTCAAAAACTAATGTACCTAGAGACAGAGCAAACGCTCACGACAAGAAAATGTCAGCTTAAAAACAAAAAGAACTTCAAGGATCGTTCATGCAACAAACTTGGCAACTGTTGGGAAATATTGCATAGTTGTGACTCTCAGAGGTGTGAGACTGTCGGCTTGATATGTGCATTGCACAGTCCCAGCTACCTACCAGAGAGTGGTACTGATGAATTGAACTATGCAGAGTGTAGTCCAATGTGGCTTGTTGTAGACTGGAACTTTGCAATGCATAGTTCGTTCTAGCTTGAGGTTGGTTGTCACTGCGCATTGCGCAATCCTAGTGGGCAATACTAGGATCTGTCTCATGGAAGTGTGTAGAGCATAGCTGGAGCTAGTGACTAGTAGCCTCTATGCAATTCCTGGAGTTAAGGCAGAGCCTTGAGTTCCAAAAATGTGTGGTGCAGCTAGATCTGAGCCAAGGTAGCCTGGATCGGCCCAAGGGAAACTTGAAAATGAGTAGATCTAGATGCATGAGAAAAGGATGGTGTAGATATGAGTGAATAGTCATGCATGCAATCAAAGAAACTACAGAAATAAGTCAAACGGATGAACAACAAAGCTAGTGGGGAGAGTCGCTGCAACAACGACTGATAGTGCAAAAACAAGGTTATGCATGCAACGCTTAAGAAATGCAATGCAAAACTTAAAACAACACTTCTACAAGTTAAAAAAAACTATGATGCCAGTGGTCATTCAATAAAACATGCAAAATAACACTCACACAAGCCAAGGAAACAAAAGCGACAAAAAAAGCAACAAAAGACTTGAAAAGCAAAACTTATCCAGAAAAATTGTGTCGATCATGCCAAAGGTTCCTAGATGCTTTGAGAATGCCAGATCTCCAAGATCAAATTTGAAAATGAGCTCTAGCGGCATCCATTAAATAGATTTGATTGATTTAGGGTTTATGACACACATGCAAAAAATCTAGGAAAAAGCGACAAGTGGCGACAATTTCTAAAATTAACACAAGTGTAACTCCCAGTGCTAAAAATAGATCTCTATTTTTTTAGGGATGTTTTTTCTTTCTACTTTTTTCTTTATCGGGAAAGAATGTCATGCATGCATGGATAAATTGCGCAGTTCTGGAGGGAATCAGGCAACTTACCGACACATGAATTGGACAATAGTTGAGGGAATGCTTCTGCGCAATTCCTAGGGTGAGTGGCTCTGGTTGCCTCCTATTCTCTGCACAATTTCCTAGTTGAAGACAAGATGTCAACTAGGTTTTCACATTTCTGGAGCCAAATCTCACTACTAGGCTAATCTGTGTAATTCTTGATAGCAAGGCTCACTGCTGGGTTGCTTTGCGCAATTCCTGAGAGCATGGTTGACTGCCCTCTAGGACTACACAATTTTCCAAGGTAGTGCAAGAATCAGATGCAACCAAGTCACGAGGGTTCATCTTTTGTTTAGACAACAATTAAATTAAGCAAAAAAACGTTGTAAAGAAAAAGATAAATTCAAATGAAAGCATAAGTACCTGAGAAATGCAAGACAAGATGTTAATATTTTAGTAGGGAGGCTCCAAAACGAAGGGAAGGAAAAATTTTAAAGGGTGGTTGTAGCACCACAACATTAGAGACACACTGGTAGAACTCCATCTCTCTGTATGGACCTTGTCTCGTGTAAAGAAATTTTAACTCCTACAGAAGTATTGTTCGATTCTTTGATCATCATGGCTTCCTCACTAGCTTGAGTTAAAGATAGTCCCTTCCATTCTCTTTATCAGTCAACACACATACCAAGCCAAGTCAAATGAGTTGTTTCGATTGGAGTTGAGGGGTATATTTATGCACAACTAATTTAGACTGTGAGAGTTTTAGTTTCATCTCTAGTGTTGCTCCATTGCCAACATGCCTAGATAGTACCCCTGCGGAGTCACTTCAGGAACACAAGCATCTCTTCAATGCCAGTGATCTTGGATAGTACACCGGCAGAGCTACTTGCTTCACCTCTCTACGGAGGAAGACTTTCTCTTCTTTGACGTTATTTTTTTTCATTTTTCAAAGAACTGTGCATGGGCACTTATTTATTTTCATGAGGTGGAAGAGGGATCCCAACTTATTGAGAGCAGAGAAGATTGTCCCTCCAAACAAATATGTTATATGTACCTCTGACATACTTGTTAATTTTTTCCCCCTCACCTTACTCTACTTAACTGAGTTGACAAGGGATAATCGAATATATAAAAACCAATTAGAGTAGGTGGTACTAGTTAAAAGTGCAAGCGTTGTGTTTTCACCAAGACTCACTCTGAACATAATTTATTTTCCATCAAGGTACTATTGGTGCAAAGTGATTTCCTATCATTTAATTGTCAACCTGAGGGTTTCATAAAACTTGCGAAGCGTGCGTGCACTATATATGCTAGAAATTAACTTCCAATTTAGATCTATCTAACTACTAAACCAAATAACAATAAACCAAATTCACCTATTCTAATTCAACAATCAATTCAAACGAAATTATAGTACAGTGTTTGGAATTTAAATCTTAATCTATCACACTTGCAGGAATTGAAATCTTAATCTACCACACTTGCAGGAATTGAAGTCTTAATCTACCACACTTGCGGGAATTGAAAAGCACACCACTCTTTCAAAAATGAAATTGCATGAAATAAAATCTACTCTAAGGGATCATGTGTGCATTATAAAATTAGGATCCTATGAAATGAATAATCAAAACCACGATATGAAATGAAAGAGAAAAAAATAATTCTTAACCTCTAGATATGAAAGCAAATAAAAACAATCACTCTTAACTTCTCACACAGGAAAAGATATGAAAGAAATAAATCTTAATTTATGAAAGCAAATAAAACCAGTCACTCTTAACCCCTCACACAGGAAAAGATATGAAATAAATAAATCTTAATCTATGAAAGCAATAAATCTTAATCTATGAAAAATAATAAATCTCACACATTATAGATGGCCAATCCAAAAGCATGAGGGATGGAAAGTTGAAAGACTCCAAATACAAGCATAACCAAATCAAAGTGAACATCACTCATGAGCATGGTGCCAAATCCAAATTCTATATTCAAAACATGAGCATTTCCCCAAATTTACACATGCCTTTCAAAGGAAAAGGCTCTCCTATTTATACAAAAACATAAGAAGCTACCCTATTTAATGAGGATCCACTAAAATCTCGTATAGTTACAACCAAATAGCTCATTATTAATGAGACACATATCCCCTAGGTGTCTCATAGAGTTATAATCCAAATAGGAAATGATAAGACACCTCATAGAGTTACAATCCAAATAGGACACATATCCAAATCTCCTTCGAAGGGAATTCGAATTTGAGCATTGGAGGCCACATAAGGGTGCATTGGAAGTTTCCAAATGACCTACACATGTCATGAAACTCAAGCCACATATATAGATACATGAAACCATGTTAATTTCCTAGTTTTTAATCATAAATTCACTTTAAACACATAAGATAAATAACTTTGGTAGATAAGGATCCTAACCCATATATTTATGAAAATGGTGGCTAATGAAAGGTTATATGGTTATGTAGATGTGACATGTGAGTGAAATGGTGGCGATAAAGGTGAAAGTGGATGCCAATTTGAAGACATTTTGGAGGCCCAACATACCCCCCAACTAGAGCAATTGCATGTCCTCATGCAAATATTGCATTAATTCCTTTGATTTGCTTGCAACGTCTTTGCTTTTGAATGAGCTTGGCTTATATCATATGTCCTTAAACTTTGCTTTTGACAATTTTATTTATTTTTGCAAAGTATTCCTTGTCATACATTGAATTGCAACATGTTTGGTTGGTTCTTCTGTTACAACCAAATTCTAATTGGTATTGGTTCTTGTGTTTCAATACCTTGTTTCTTTTTGTTGCAACAAGATTCATTGAACATATTTAAGAATGCATCGTTAAAATCAACCATATAGTGTGCTCTTAATTTAGACATTATTTGCAAACCATATAACTTGTTGAACCATAATGCAATCATAATTGATTTGGACAAGTATGTTAGGAAGAAATGAAAATATGTGATGGTGTGTGATATATGAATATGAAATGATGTCCCTTTCCCCCAACTAAAGATATGACAATGTGAAAGAGGAAGTGAGGAATTTCCCAAAGTTACAATTTTAGTATTTTAAGGAATTGCATGACTAAAAATTAGAAAACCACATACCTTCACTTGCCTTTGATGTGCATGAGTTATGAAAATTAAAGAATGTGGCTGCTTCTGGATCATAGAATGAAATGTAGAACTCATCTGCTTCTTGGTTGCATAAATGGTGGATGAGGTTGTGAAGTGGATTCTTTATTTCTGCTGCTAAATCTGTTGTATTTGTTGCAAAATTCTAAAATGATATAGTCTTCAATCACTATGAAACCAATGGTACAACTCTAGTCATGCGAATAAATGTGTCGGTGTCGAGCATGAAGAGAGGTCATTGGATTACCGACCATTGATGAATGTCATTAACCAATGCGAGACAAAATTTCCATTAATGTCAACGAGTTCCAAGGTATCTAAGTACATCTTGCGAAGGGCGAATAAATGAGCCGATGTCAAGCCACTTGCAAGATCCAACAATCAAGGGACACTGATGTATTCCCATGATTGTTGGCGAGAGAGCCTGTCATTAAGGCATACATGCCTCAAGGTACTAATGAGGACTCTAGCCTTGGACCTAGATAATGTGTCGATGTCAATAGGCCAAGGCTTGTTAGAAGAAAGGCCGTAAGGAATCCTTCAACATCTAACATGAGCATGAAACAATGATTTGAAGGACTATGAATGGAAAATTTTGCAGTGGATCAAGGTTTATTTAACGGAAAGGAAAACGACAAGTGAATGGAAAGTAGAAGGACAAATCAGCATGTAAGCCAGCTGAATGCCTTTATGAAAATGGGTTATGAGTCAGTGAAAGTAAGGCAGGAAAATATGAGATGAGAATTTTATTGATTAACTAAGTGAAATGCAATGCGACTGCAAAGGAAATGAGATGAAGGTTTTATTGGCTGAAGGAGTATGGATGCAATGGAAACACTTGGCATCTGAAAGGATTGTAATTTCTAGATCTGATATGCATTAGTATGTGCTCATGCATTGATGTTTCATTTCTGTTTATGCTCTGATCATTTTCTTGTGAGATAAATGTGGTCTTTGAGAGACACTATTTGCTTATGATCATCTGTTCTTCCTCCTAGAACCTGCAAAAAAACTAGTACTTCTTCTCCAATGGATTGTAAAGTTATCAAAATAGAGAGGTGATAAATCTCTATGTTAATGGAATTTATATAAGAAAAAATAAGAATCAATACTATAAAACAAGTTCATGAAATAAAACCAAAAGAGTTTATACCTGTGTCGAAAGTAGTGTCTCAAGTTACCTGTTGTTTCTTTTCAGAAATTTATTTATTCTTTACTGTTTCAAAATCTGATAATAGCTTCCTCATTTTGTAGATCTCTTCAAGATCTTTCCAACGATGCTTGAATCATTGAATTCCGATGTCGTATGAGAAAGTTAGACTGTTTTGAAATTTTTATGAAATAGTAAAAATTGTCATGTGAAATGTGACATGGAAACATGATGTTATAGTGAAAGATGATGTAAGCAGATGAAATGACATGTTGATCATCAATTTCTAGTTAGAATTCATTGTTTGACAAATAAATCATTGAGTTAAATGCATAGCTACAGAATTATTTTCCAGCTGCAGAATTGTCGATTAGCTGCAGAATCACTTGTTTAGCTGCAGAATGGAATCAGTTGCAGAATGTGCACAGTTTCTGTAGCTAAAATTCTGAACAAACAACCCAAGTTAGTAAATAACCAAAAATGAATTCAAAGAGCAAGAAACAATGTTGTGGTTTATTGGAGCCAAAATCCAGTGATAATTGCAATGCCTCTTATTAGCAATTTTTTTTTTTTGGTCCGAACTAAACTATATTCTCTTTCACAATAATGTAATTTACATCTAAAACCCTGGCATCACCATACTAAATATAGATGGTGAAGCACTATTGCAAAATACACATTATGAAAAACAAAAGAACATAAGTTTTAACCCCAGTGTCCATTCTGAATTTGCAGCAGTGGAAACAATAAGTAGAAAATCCTCAATGGTGGCACTAAAAAAATAATGCATCGTCAAAATTTCCAGAGATACAGAGTGTGGTAGGCGAAATCGTACATACAACCAAGAGAAAAACAAGGTCATGCCTAATATTGGTGGTGTATAGTTGCTCAATCTTGCATCATCTAAAATTCTTTGTTCTGACAATAAGCCCCATATCCACTATTTTCGGATAACCTTCAAAATTACTCTTACTGTCTAAAAACGAGTGCTATTCAAGAAATGGAATGACTGTGTGTATGGAAATGGAATGACTGCGTATATATGAAAATGGAAAGACTATGTGTAAAAAAAAATGGAAGACTGAACAATTGCTCCTCAAGGCAAACACTCTTCTTCCTGCAATTCAGTGCTTATATTGTTGATCAACACACAAGCATTTTTGGTTCAAGCTATTCCCACAGCACAGCTAAGCTATAATCTGTATTCCAGTCCATGCATGTGGTGACCCAAAAGCATGCACCTGTACCCCAATAATGTCGAGATACTGTAGAATTACAATCTCAGCCAGCAACAAAAGATTCAACAGCAAACAAGCACATGATAGTTGGTGAGATCAAACAAATTTTCATCACTGCATAGCAAACAGTAGCTTAAAGCCACAACCTTCTCACAAAGTCAGATCGAATCCAGACTATTCCACCAATGTCAAACAGCTTCCTCAGTGCAATCTCAAGGCAAATCCCTCCTTTGTCGCTCCTTTTTACACGTTTCTCCTCTGTGGCAGCGAATCCATGGATTTAGTGACAAAAAATCACAATCGTGTTTCCTCAAACCACCATAGCATCCCAAGAATCGGATTTGATGGCCGCACTACTGTCTCTGTGTATTAATTTCAAATCCATTTTTTCCTCACGTAGTCAGTGACACAGTGTCCCGAAGAATCCTAGATTTCTCTCAAATGGTTGAGAAATTGAGGAAACCATTTTTGGGTTATTTAATTCTCTCTGTTCCCGAAAAAACCCATGTCTGAGTTTTCCTAAATTCAATTTCATTTGGCTAGAATTTGAGTTTAAAAATCAACATTTTTTTAGTTTTGCGTTTTCTGGCAATGGTGATCAACAATAAAATTCATTTCTGGCAATTTAAAAATGAAACGGTGGTCAAGTTTGACTACCAGTTTTCTACCCAACATTCTAAATGAAATCTCCATGTGCTATTAAACCCATAATCGCTGCCAACAAAACAAACTTGTAAACAACTTATCCATACTCAGAAAACCGTGAATGCAGGTTGAATTGACTTGAATTCGATCAGCCTTTGTTTTACTTTATATTTTGTTCATGGTTTTTGTTGTTTGCCACAGACTTGGGAATTCGACGGAATACAATGCAGCGAGTAAAAAAAAATATTCACTGGACGTTGAAGCTCCAACCATGGAAAAGGCTACGCAAACTTAAAGCTTGGAGTCGCCAAAAACAATGCCATCATTTTGACCTTCGTTTGCAAGTATTTAACGATCTGTGTTATGTTTTCCTTGGAGTTTTTTTTATTAACGTGTATGCAAATGGTTTATTTGTTTTTCTTTGTTTTTTTTTTTTGTAAATGTTTTGTTTTTAAAAATTATATATGTTAGACATTTTTTTTTAAATTGAAAATATATACATATATATTTCATTTAAACAAAACAATTTATTAATAAAGAAAATGCATTTGAATTATTTTTTTTTTGTAAGTTTATTGAAAAATCAAATTGAATCAAATCATGAAAACAGAAATTAGCTGCAGAATTTGCATTCTTGTAGCTAAATAATTTTTATGATATACTAACAAAACAATTTCAGGTTACACGAAGTGCAGGAGGAGAGCATACTTGAGAGATTTATTTTGTTAGCATAGTCAAGATTTATCAATCGATATTTCTATAAATTATGCAAAAATAAAATGAAAACAGCTTGATCTCATACCTTAAATTATCATTTGTGATCTTCACTTGCACTCCTTGTTCTCAACCATTTGTTTTTGTGCAAATTTTTCCTACCAAGGCTTAGTAGATGGGTGGTTCTTACTACACCACAAAACATCAAATTTATCCTAAAAACTATAAAAATTTATTTTTATTTTTCCTACCTATCTAAAAACTATTTTTTTTATTTATTTTTAAGTATATTCATGCTTCCAATGAAGCCATTTACGGATTAGAATTTTTGAAATGCTCATATCCCAACTTGAAAAATATACCTGTTTGTTTGTAAGGATATGTGAAATCGACTTGACCTTTCGATTTGCCGCAAGGATCTCTTGAAGAATTGATGAATATTGTGGCATAATTGCTTCTTGATACCATTCCTCAATGTAGTCTTTGGGCTGCATTCTAGATCCTTTCTCCATAAATGGTTAGTATCGAAAAAAATGATATGCAACTAAATGATTTATGCATCTACATGCTTTAATCATGCATCTAGAAAAAATGAAAAATATGAACTCTAGACTGAAAGCTAGTTCCTATGCACACTTCCCCGAAAACGGCACCAAAATGTTGGGGCAAAGTGATTGCCTATCATTTAATTTTCAACCCAGGGGTTTCGTAAAACTTGCGAAGCGTGCGTGCACTATATATGCTAGAAATTAACTTCCAATTTAGATCAATCTAACTACTAAACCAAATAACGATAAACCAAATTCACATATTCTAATTCAACAATCAATTCAAAGGAAATTATAGTACAGTGTTTGGAATTGAAATCTTAATCTATCACACTTGCAGGAATTGAAATCTTAATCTACCACACTTGCAGGAATTGAAGTCTTAATCTACCACACTTGCGAGAATTGAAAAGCACACCACTCTTTCAAAAATGAAATTGCATGAAATGAAATCTACTCTAAGGGATCATGTGTGCATTATCAAATCAGGATCCTATGAAATGAATAATCAAAACCACATGATATGAAATGAAAGAAAAAACAATAATTCTTAACCTCTAGATATGAAAGAAAATAAAAACAATCACTCTTAACCTCTCACACAGGAAAAGATATGAAATAAATAAATCTTAAACTATGAAAGCAAATAAAAACAGTCACTTTTAACCTCTCACACAAGAAAAGATATGAAATAAATAAATCTTAATCTATGAAAGCAATAAATCTTAACCTATGAAAAACAATAAATCTCACACATTATAGATGGCCAATCCAAAAGCATGAGGGATGGAAAGTTGAGAGGCTAAAAATACAAGCATAACCAAATCAAAGTGAACATCACTCATGACCATGGTGCCAAATCCAAATTCTATATTCAAAACATGAACATTTCCCCAACTTTACACATGCCTTTCAAAGGAAAAGGCTCTCCTATTTATACAAAAACATAAGAAGCTACCCTATTTAATGAGGATCCACTAAAATCTCGTATAATTACAACCAAATAGCTCATAATAAGACACATATCCCCTAGGTGTCTCATAGAGTTCTAATCCAAATAGGAAATGATGAGACACCTCATAGAGTTACAATCCAAATAGGACACATATCCAAATCTCCTTTGAAGGGAATTCGAATTTGAGCATTGGAGGCCACATAAGGGTGCCTTGGAAGCTTCCAAATGACCTACACATATCATGAAACTCAAGCCACATATATAGATACATGAAACCATGTTAATTTCCTAGTTTTTAATCATAAATTCACTTTAAACACATAAAATAAATAACTTTGGTAAATAAGGATCCTAACCCATATATTTATGAAAATGGTGGCTAATGAAAGGTTATATGGTTATGGAGATGTGACATGTGAGTGAAATGGTGGCGATAAAGGTGAAAGTGGATGTCATTTTGAAGACATTTTGGAGGCCCAACAGGTATCATTCACTGAAATTATTCAAGATCTTCACAAAGAGAGGGAATATACAAACAACCAAATGTTAATGGTTGTACAAGTTCTCTTGTACTTCACCCTACTTGTTTCAAGAGACAAACATGGTTTCATGTGAAACTAATCTTATGGGTGCATAATAAGCAAAAAAAAAAGCAAGCAAAGGTTAGAAGTAAAAGTAAAGAAAAGCAAGTAAGAAAAGAAAAACATGAAAGATAAGAAAAGAAGAAATCAAACACTACTCCTACTCCTAAACTAAACAGTTCATGGGTCTACTCACGTGAATTGATATTTCCAATGTAGCCATCGGCGCATTGGTTGGCCCATGTAAGTGAAGGAATGGTCGTCAAGAAGGATATTCAGACAAATGAACATGCAAGAAAGATAAAATAATGAAGACCAACATCCTCAAAGTTTAAATGCGTCGACAGAAAAGAAAAGAGAAAAAGCACAAGACAAACACTCTTTGGATGTACCATGGCAAAGCATCACACTGTGCATAGACAACAAGCATGTGAACTCTTTTTACCTAGACATATGAGCAAACATGCAGAAAGAAGACAACTTGCATTCCGCAACATGACTTGCTGCGTATGACTCCTCTAATGCATGAGCGCTAGGATCATTAATTTCTGGTGGAGGATGTAATATGTGCATATCAAATTTATTTTAAAGTGCACGAGAGAGTGATGAGGAGCTTGGGGTGTTTCAACAAATTTATGATCAGGAGCGGAACTGACCTCAAGATAGCGAGAATGTGACTTAACCATAAGCTTGGGTTGAAGTGCCTCTACAACTTGAGGGGTTTTCACTTCGAGTATATCATCAAAGGCTGGTGGCTTGGAAAGATCAACAGAAAGTGAATCAGAATCTTGATCAAATGAAGGAGTAAAGAGATCATGACAACCATGATCTGAAAATTCGAGATGTACATTGGCATCCTCATGATCTGACAAATCATATACAGGAGTTAATGAGAAACAAAATTTTCCACCCTTTGAATTTCCAGATAGAAAATATGATAGATTGGGTGGATTCAGAAATAAATGTGTGTCCTCTCCACAATCAAATGATGGACTGACATCCTATGCGTCATGTGAATGATCGGAAATAGAAACATCTCGGAATGAATTTTCACCATACAAATCAGAAATGGCAGGACCATAGAAGATTTCAGGATAGAAAGGATGAGGTGCAGACAGAAGGAGGTCATCCTTCACCACCAATTCTTCTTTATATTCCCACACATACTCATCCAAAATGACAGCACATGTTGGCTTCTCAACACCAAATTTTTCGACAACTTGATCCTTGTGAACATCACATGCGGAGTCTGGAATGGATGAACACAAGACATCAAAATCTGAAGGATCAACAAAACGAGAGGATGGAGGTTGAGAAAACAAGTTCACGTGACAACAAACAGACTTGAAGTCCAAACATGCACAGATATCTAGAGCAGGTGGGGTGGGAGGAGGTGACGGTTCACCAGATGGGTTCGTAACTTCTCCCACCTCATCCTGCGGAGCTAGAGTTGTTTGATTAGGAGCGAACGGTGGATCACCTGTGACAACAACCTTGTCCATCTTAGATTTGGCAGCTCTAACACCAAGGTATGTTGGGAGGGGTTCGTATGATTCTAACTTGTGAGAATTTTCACATATGTGAAGAAGATATTGAAACTGTTCCTTGAGAAATATCCAATCAAATTTTATCTTCAAGGATTTGAAAAGCGAGATTCAAGAAATGCACCTAAAATTGCACAAGAGATTCATTAGGTGCTTTCTGTAATTTTGGAATTTTTTTGTTAAGTGCTTTGTAGACATAATGATAGAAAGCACAGATTAACTCATTAATCATGTGATCATTGTGATCATTCAAGTGAATGGATGCTGTGGGAAATGTACGACACCATTGGTCAGCATGCCCATCGAGTGTGTAAGTGAACATTGCACATTTAATGTAGCTTGAGGGGACTTCATTCCTATGATAGAAGTCTACAAAGGAAACTCTATGACTTAGTAGGGCTGCTCCACCTTCACCATCATACTTAATTTGTGACAAGTCATCAATGATGTCCACCGACACTTTGAAATCATGTGCATGAGAAAAACATGCCAGAGTTGAGATTGTAATGTAAGTCTTGTATGATGTGCAGAGATTCAAAACAAAATTTGAGAACTCAACTTGTCATCTAGCCCTCCTTATAGCACCATAAATGTTGATGGTGTTGGACCCGCCAACATGTCACGGGATCTCCCAGGTAAGAAGTCCCAACTAGACCTCAAACTTTTTGGATTAGGAGTCCCAGTAGTGGGTAGAAAATTAGTGTCTTGATCATAGTATCACGCAGAGGTAAGTATGATAACTTTTTCAAAAGCAAGTGTGTGACCTTGCAACGAGTCAAGTGAGATGCATGGGGTTTCTAACACATGGAGGGGAAAAGGAAGTGTGTCCCTTAGAAGCCTGTAATAGTACGCAACTTGAAGGAACACACGAGTGGAATGACATCACAGGCTAGAAGAGGAATAGTCCTCAATCCAAAGTGACGGGTTAAACCAACAACACATCTGCAAAAAGATTCATACAATTGCATTCAAAATAGTTCATACACATATGCGTAAGTTAAATAACATACATTGCTAAAGAAACTAGAATAGTCCAACTACAATAACATCATATGCATGAAAATGTGTTGGCTCTATTATATATTATTAACTGAAAGTTCCATCCACATATACACCATTAATAGCCACTAGCCCCAATAGTGGACCATTACAGTCAACACCACGTACTCCTCCAATGAGGTACTCGCTCTACACTGTGGAGAAGCCAAGGCTTGTCACAATACTCTCCAAGCCTTCTTTAAGCAATGCCTAGCCAAAAGCTTGGCTCCCAAAAGCCTGTACTATGAGTTATGAGGTTCTATATATAGCAAAGGGTGGGGTGACCCTTAACATTCCCCTTTGACTCTTGGACTACCCTCATGACTCTCCACATTACATAATGATTGTTCATATCACTAGTGACACTTGGAATTTCACTTATAACATATTTACAATAATACAATTTCCCCATATACACATGTGGGACAAAAATAGGATTGCATCAATATAACAAGACAAACAACATCACTCAGGGTCTTGGGGAAAGGCCATCTCAATAACCTCCTTGTGGTGATCTTCGGTGATGAAATGATACCAAGATTGGTACTATGCTATCGTGTCCCCATACTACATGTTGATGTCTTTGTCAAAGTGGACTCTTGCCTCCATGGCTTCCGGGTATATGGTTCTAAAACCTCTATCCATCTCATCCTGAAGCATGTACAACATTATTCTATGTGTGGTTGGATCACCGATGTACTTCTGCATGTTCTCTACACTCAACTGCAAGTCATCACTAGTGGCTTCGCGAATCAACTGCTCTATGTACCCGTCGACCTCCAACATGACTTGGTTCTTCCTCATGGCTTGAGTGAGGGCTCTGATGGAAGGGATCATTTTTTTCCTCATTATGACATCCAGACTCTTGTACAACCATACATAGGAAGCCTCAATGTTGGTGATGAGTGAAGGGAGCTTCTCATAGTTCTGGATCAACATCTGAGTCCATGCTTTGCCTATCTCTGCCTGAGACTTCATCATCTTGTGCAAGTAAAGCAAGGGCCCCTTGTACCTATTTTTCCATTCATGTATGTCATGTGTAATGGCAATGTGGACGTCTTTGAGAGTTTGGGTTGTCTTCATGCAGTACTGCTAAAAACTGTATAGATGGACAACGTCTTTGTGAACGGTGACAAATCTCTTATACAGTGTGTGCATGGTGGTCTCCAAAGTTGATATCTCCATAAGTATTTCTCTCTTCATTTCTGCCATAGCGGGCCTTGTGGACTACTCTATTCTCTGCTTGACCTCTTGCAAGTCCTTCACCATCTGATCATTCTCTGCTATTAAGAACTTGACCATCGAACTTGTGGCTTCTGCATAACCCTGAGAAGCCTCAGCCATGGCAGCTAGATGTCTTCTAACATCTTATACAATCACCCTTTCCTCTATGTGCGCAACTGATGTGTGATCATCCAGGAGATGCTTTTTACATGCCTGTACAATCTCATGTTGTGACTTGTCGAATGACATATTGTACACATCCATCTTCGAATCATCATCAAGGAAAAAAACCTCTCCTCGCTCGCTTAGGACTGGTTGTGATTATGGAGGTGGCAGATACTATGGTGCAACCTCAGATGCTCTTGGCATGATATTGGTGTTGTGGTCCTATGGATCCTGTTCTATCTCCATGTTCATTACTTTAACCATCTACTCAACCTACTGAGCGAGTTTTTGAACCTGCACCTACTCACCCTCTTCTTCGTCTGCTCGTTGCTCTGCTGTCTCAACCTGTATAGGCACAATTTTCTTGGTAGTTCATTTAGAGGCTTCTCTGTGGAAAACATCCTAATGAAGGTGCCACCGTATTAAGAATACCAATCTGCAATGTTAAGAAATTCCTGCATCGCTTTGTGGGACATGCAAGGTGGATCCTATTTGAATATCATCCTATAGAGTGGGGTGAAGAAGTGGTCAGACAACCTTGACATGACTCCTCGGTAGTTGTACTCAGAGAGAAACTTGCAATAGATGTTCACGGCATCGTCTGATTGTGTCCATGTCCAACCCATGCTAGGGAACTGTGGTTGGGCACAAATTGCATCAAGCAGGTACGTGGACATAAAGAATCTTGCTTGCTCATCCTTAGGTGGACTTCAGGCATTAGACACATGCACTTTTAGCTGAAGATCCAACATGTTAAACCAGTTGAATGGCCTTCCTTCATTTTCCAACCATTCCAACATAACCACCCAACTCTGTGGGAAGGTCTTCATGCTCTCTTGACCATACAAGTGACATGAAAGGATAACCAAGAGTTAGTAAGCCTTCCTAAGTGACTTTGTCTTGTAGACCTGGTTGGGTGTCACTTTGAACTGTGATGGCTCGTTTACCCAATGCTTCATGATGCCTCTAGTGTTCACATTACTGTTGGGAGTGAAGAACAACGCATCCATGTAATTCATCACCTGCGGAAAGTGATACATCTGATGGTAGTTTTCCATCCTGAAGGTTGCAAGATTTGCTCCATTTGTACTTCTCAGTGTCATTGTCTCGGGATCGATATCTGAGACAATCCAGTGAATGATATTTGTGCATGGGAAGGAGGGGTACCTGCATGCAACCCTGTACAAGCCTAACATGTGAATGTTGACATCGACTTGTCGATCTTCTAGATCTTCCTTGAAGCTACCTATAAATATGTCCTTTATTTCTTGCCATATAATCTTCATGTCCTTCTCTACGAACAACTGTGTGTCTGCATATATAGACAAGTTCATTGGCACTTGTTCAACCACATCTCCAGTGCTTCTCTCTATAGTATCCTTTGATCCAACCCTCTTGGAAACCATGATGCCTGTACTACTGAGAATCTTCTCAACAACTGATGTACTTGGACACAGAGCAAACACTCATGATAAGAAAATGTCAGCTTAAAAACAAAAATTACTTCATGGATCGATCATGCAACAAACTGGGCAACTTCTAGGCAAGATTGCACAGTTGTGACTCTCAAAGGTGTCAGACTATCAGCTAGATTTGTGCGTTGCACAGTCCCAACTGCTAGTGAGAGGTATTGATGACTAGAACTACGTAGAGTGTAGTCTTGTGTGGCTTGCTGCAAACTGGAACTACACAATGCGTAGTTCAGTTTGGCTTGAGGCTCGCTGGGACTATCCATTATGCAATCCCAATGGAAAAGACTTGAGACTGTCTCCTAGAACTGCACAAAGTGCAGTTGGATCCAGTGACTAGCAACCTCTGGGCAATTCCTAGAGCCAAGGCAGAGCCTTGAGTTCCATAAATGTGCAGTGCATGCTGGGAGAAGATTAATTTGAGCCAAGGCAGCCCATATCTGCCCAAGGGAAACTTGAAAATGAGTAGATTTGGATGCATGAGCAAAGGATGGTGCATATATGAGTGAATAGTCATGCATGCAATCAAAGAAGGTGCATAAATCAGTCAAATGGACAAACAAAAAAGTTGGTGGGAAGAGTTGCCGCAACGGCGACTGTTAGTAAAAAAATGGGTTTATGCATGTGACGATTAAGAAAGGCAATGAAAAACTTAAATCAACACTTATACAAGTTAAAAAAAACTAAAAAGCCAGTGTTCGTTCAATAAAATATATAGAAAAAGCAGCAAAAGACTTGAAAAGTAAAACTTACCCAGAAAAGCTATGTTAATCATGTCGAATGTTCTTAAATGCTTCAAGAATGCTCAAGCTCCAAGATCAAATGTTCAAATGAGCTCTGGAAGCATACATTAAATAGATTTGATTGATTTAGGGTTTATAACGTGCATGCCAAAAATCTAGGAAAAAACGAAAAGTGGCAACAATGTCTAAAATTAACTCAAGTGTAACTCCCATTGCTGAAAATAGATCCCTATTTTTTAGAGATGTTTTTTCCTTTAGCTTTTTTCTTTTTTGGGAAAGGTTGGCATTCATGCATGGAGAAATTATGCAGTTCTGGAGGGAACCAGGGAACTTACCAGCACATGCATTGGACAACAGCTGAGGGAATGATTTTGTGCAATTCCTGGGCTGGGTGGCTCTGGCTGCCTCTCATGATCTATGCAATTTCCGAGCTGAAGATAAGTTGGCAGCTGGGTTTGCGCATTTCTGGTGCCGAAGCTCACACCTATGCTGATCTGCGTAATTCTTAAGAGCAAGGATCATTGCTGGGCTTCTTTGTGAAATTCATGAGAGCAAGGTTGGCTTCCCTCTAGGACTGCGCAGTTTTCCAAGGCAGTGCAAGAACAGGATGCAATCAAGTTACGGGGGTCAGATTGTGGTTAGACAACAAAGAAATTAAGTGAACACAAGCTATAAAGCGAAAGATAAATTCAAATGAAAGCACAAGTACCTAAGCATTGCAAGACAAGTTACTAAGATTTTAGGAGGGAGGCTCCAAAACGAAGCGAAGGATAAATTTTGGAGGGTGGTTGTAGCTACTACAACATGGTTGAAGGGGGGAACTTCCATGAAATAGTGTTATTTTATAATGGGTAAGTTTTTTTTTTTTTTAAGTACATAGATATAGATAGTACTCTTAAAACAGTTGCATGTAGTAGAATAAGTGTTACAAATAGTCTAGTTTTTAGTATTTTGAAGGCTGAAGATGAAAATAGTGTCTCTGATATAAAAGGTTATGGGCTTTGAACCAACCAGTGTTAATAGAAATTTTGTAATAGTTTCTTTTAAAAAAAATGCATGTATTCACCAACTTTTTGCATATAAAGCATGGGTGAAAAGAGTTTTTTCAAAAGTGCAATACATTTATAAACTTGTATCAATGCATATAACTAAATAAAATTCAATAAATAAGTTAATGTGTTGTTGGCTTCAATCACATTATTTCTATTACAAATGATTTATAGATTGTATAGTTGTAATGACTTTAGAATATGTAAGAATGATGGCATTTTTTATGTTTTTTTGATAAAATGTTGAATAGAAAATATCAAAGAAAAAAATGCAGTGAGCATTTGTAAGGGTTTTGGACCATAATCCAACCTTTATAATACAAAAATCTAGTTGTCTCTTAAAAAAAAAGTTACCTTAATTTACATTGAAAGTTATTTCAAAATCTACATTTCACATTTATATATGAGTATTAGTGCATATAAGTAAATAGAAAATAATAAAAATAATTTTTTGCCTCAATGTATCATATAAGATGATTTTAATGACAAATTTCATTTAAGAATGAAAATTAAATTACATAGTTACCAAGTTTGGCTGTATTGGCCCCATAAATTTGAAAATTTACCCATTCCATTCGGTTCGGGCCATAATTCAGTAATTCAAATTCAATCTAGATTTTTTTTTTTTAATTATAAATTTTATATTATAAAAAATAAAAATTCTCTATTACAAAAAATAAAAATTGTAACTGCTATATTAGAAAAAAAAAAAAAAAAAAAAAAAAAAAAACTATAAAACAATAAATTACATTTCAAAAAAATTTGAGGTTAATTTTTTTTAAAGGAGAAAATATTCTTGGCATTATAAAGAACTGGTTTGAAGGCTAGAACCTTGTACAACGTATGCCAGACATTCTTTTTTCTAATTTCCAAAATTTCCACATCATTACATCATAGGTAACCCATGAACTATGTACTACTATTCTAAAAATATTACATCCATATATTCTACAAAAAACACCATCAAATACTGCATATCGACATGACATAGCAAAAAACTAAGGAATTTTGAAACTAGATATCCTCCATGGAAGGAGCGACCTGGACTCCAGTTGCCTCCTCATCAAACTGCTCATGTTTGTTTTCACAGTCGCTATCACCATCACAATTGTCCTCCTCCATCTGCTCCACAATCATGAACTACTCCTAGTTTCTTTCAGCCATTGGGTTGCATGTCGCAAGCCATTCTCTACTACATCCATCCCCAAATTATTGACCTAAAATTCAATCATTTCAGATGCCAAGTGAAGGTGGTCCAATTTTAACTCCAGAAGACCCATCTGCTAAGAAAGCAACTCATAATGAGCCTTGGAGTTTTCCTTGAACATCTCAAGCTGCATGAAATTAGGGTAATTATAAAATCCATAGCTCTTTCCAATCTGACAAGAAAAATGCCAAGCTCCTTGTTTGCATCCCTTAAATTATACTCCATAACTTTCGAAGTGTGCCTAATTTACAGACACAACAAGATGAGGAATTGAATGTATTTTTTACTTCTTACATACTCGCTCAATCGCTCCATATATACTGCCAATCCATATTTCCTTACAACATAATTTCCCATACTAACATGCAACATTGGTGTTTGTAGTGTTTGTCAAGGCCACTTGCACCGATTCCATAGGGATGCATAGACACAACTAATTTAAATGTAGTACCCACCAGCAATCTAAAATGTTGATGCAGATAATGATAATTGACACATTCGAACTACTCCATATATCTAATTATGTTTGTTCCAACTTGTTGGGTAGCGGGGGCCCCACGTAACGGTTTTGGGGCTTAAAGCCCATAAGTTAGGAAAATGATATTGTAAAAAGTTCCACGGAGTGCGCAAGCGCGAAATGTAATAGGTCGAGTCAAAGGGCTGTCTACCCAAAAATCATGTACAATAATAGAAGTAAGTCAGCCTATCCATGGTCCGCGAACCATGGGAATGTATAAATAAAGCAAGGCTCTAAGGGTAGAAGTAGCTTTTTGGGAGGATCTGATGTGTTATGGGTTTGTGAAATAAATAGTGGCTCTGCGTCTGTAAGTCCGAGTCAAGGGTGTTAGTGGTTAGATAGAGGCTCCACAGCTGTGTGCACGGAGGCCTGATAGTCCGTAGCTATGTGCGTGGACCCCCGCAGCTGTGTGCACACGGCAGAATGAAGATTGTACTGGAACGAAGGTATTAATAAAGATAAGTTGGTTCTGAGACATTGTGTTGATTCTAAGTTATTGCGGATCTGGTTATATTCTGGTTTACCTGTCTGTTGCATGAGTTTAAGCTTGTCTTTATGAATGATAATTTTTCACACTGGGTAATATTGTTAAATGTTTGCTTAAATACCATAAGAAGTAGAGTAAATATATAATAAATCCGTTAATAAGAAAGTGCATCTGTGCGGATCTATGTGGAAGCCCGATAGCAGTACAGAGTGGCGCCAGGTCGCAGAACGATTCGCGACCCCTCCAGACCACATTAAGACATCCCAAGGGTGCAGAAACTTGGTTCCAACACCCTCCCCTACTACCTTGGGTGAGACTTCAGTCCGCGCTCCGCGGGCTGTTGCCGAAAGGGCCGGTAGTGCAGGATTTGTTTGGCTAATAACTCTTCTGAACCTGGGTCAAGCCCCAACAAGCCAACAAATGGTTCCAATGTTGGGACCGGGCTCTGCCTAAGGGATGTATAATGTCGCAAGCTTGGAACCCTACGAAGAAAGAGATTGAAGACTGATTGGATCAGAAGTGGTACGAGTTCGTAGGTGGCCTTATCACACCTGTGCGCAAACTAGAAGTTTAACATGGTGAACATGATCAAGTTGCCTATATTCAAAGGAGTAGGAAGTGAAGATCCAAAACAGTTTTGGTTCATAGTAAGGGCAGTGTGGGAAGCGCACGGAGTTACGGACGATAACATTAAAAAGGCTACCCTGGTAAGTGCACTACAAGATCGCGCGCTGACTTGGTATATTAAGAACTCTAGCGATCACCCCAATGTTGGAATAGCAGAAATCCGATATGCGATAAAAAAGGAGTTTAGTCGATCGAAATTAGAGACACAATTGATCATAGGGTTCAAGGAGATCGTGATGTTGCCCAGTGAAACCCCTTGGGACCTGGATCAGAGACTAAAGAGTACGATCTGAGAAGCTAACATGACGTTAACAGAGGCACAGTACCGCGCATGGTTTGTGGTGTCTTTAATGCCACATCTGAGGATGGCGCTATCACAATAGAAGATATCGACCCAGGCCAAAGCATTGGAAATAGTGATGAGGTTGCATGAGACTCCAATACAGGATCTTAGGTTTGGAATTCAGTAGCTCCACACGCAAATAAAAAACCTATGCTTGGAGATGAAGAGTTTGAAACAAGAGAAGGCGCCTAAGATAGAAGAGCACGAGGTGTGCTGCATAAAATGCAAAAGCCAGGATGTTACAGGGAAAAGTTTCTATATAGAACTGCTCTATCCCACTAAGGTGTGACAACTGCCTTAGAAAAAAACAGAGAAAAGCTACTTTTGTTTTTCCTTTATGAATTATAGATAGAGAGGAACAGAAAGACCAACCTCTGTCTTGCGCTAATCTCCTGATTTGATTCCTCTCTTCTTTGATAGTCTTCAGCTACCTGCTCCCTTGCACGCCCAGCTTCACAAAGTACCTGTAAGATCACAGAAGCATAGCACTATACAAAGACATGGATCTATAATCATAAACAATCTAGGATCAGATGTAAATTGACCATACAAATATAGCAAGCATCAATGACACAAAAGCATGGAGGAAAACTTGAATAGCTTTTACTGATAAACAAGAAAAGAGCCAAGAGGAGTTACAACCAGTTGTTCTGACCCAGCATCAACCTCCCAGCAAAGAAGCCCCTCTTCACCTCAAACAAAGCTTAGATCACCCAACAATCTGATGTTTGTCTCAAGAAACCAACAGCAATTCCTTACAATATGCAAAATTCCAGCCTTTGGATCTCTGGGATGAGGGATCCATATATAGATATCTGTAAGGGGGATGAGTCAGCTTGTGATTTGATTAGTGTCTTCCCTCTGATAGTTCTTGCTTCCACTTGGAGATTGATGGTCTCTTACTCATCTTTGGTCGAATTCAGTGAGGCAAGTGTCACAGGAGAAGTTTCTGGAAGCTTCCATTACCTCTCCACCTCGCGGAATGACACTACCATTTGTCATTTCTCGTCCATCGTACCCCACAGAAGGTATTTTTGAAATGCAACGCACCCACACAGTGTATTTAGGTGAGATGCAACGCACTTAGCCAGTGGAGCAGCTGAAATGATCCTGTTTTGACCAATTCTAAGCAGTTTTTCATGGAGAACTTCTTGGAGAAGCTGTAATCTGTTGACCTTGTTCTTTTAGGGGTTAGAACAACACTTTTAGGGACTTAGGAGCCCTTGGTTTATAGACATTTCATGCTTGGGGTTGCAGGGCCCAAAAATGTCTATAACAGTTGCCCCCTAAAGCATGAGGTCGTTAATCTTTTGATGTCAGGTGAAATGCTTTATTATGAGGATCCGAAGTTCTTTCAATGCTGGGAGGAGACCTGTAATAAGATACAATACAATACATTATCTTCATAATATTTTCATGATCTAGCTGAGGTGGGCATTCCCATGCTCAGCTTTATAAATTCGTTTTCATGTACATAGGACAGACAATCGTCTAAGTGTAGACTGATGATTCTAATAAAGCCATCATCCTTTTGATTGGATGATTATCTGTGCAGCAATGATGTACATTTGATGTCTTTATTTCCCTGAATATATATCGCAGCCCGGATGGATGAAACTAGATCCGGGGTCTTCAATCTCGTTCGATCTTCACTCGAAGTACAGGTTGATCCATGTGAGAAATGTTCTGAAGTCGAACATGGAAAGACATCGCTTCATTACCAGTCAATGATGTAAACTGTTAACAAGCGCGAGAGGAATCACCGATAATGATAATGACGCTCAAGGTACTGCAGTACAATTCACGTGGTGTGAATAAAGGACTTGGTGTCGAACACAACGCAAAATATTTCGGTCGAAGGCCATTGATGTAAACCTGTCGCCGGAAGTGAGAAACTTGCCATTGAGGCATGCAAGCTTCAAAGTACTGAATGGGGCGTTCCTAGATCAAGCTTCTTGGATAATGAGCTGATGTCGACAAGAAGTGATCCATCACAGGAGGGCCTTAATGAATCCCACATCAATGACACGGAACGGAGCAAATGATTTTAATGGAGGTGAAAACGATCTGGTGATATAAGGTTCAGGGTGGCGGTCATGAAAGAATGGAGTATAAATGTATGGTAGTGGGTGAGACACAGGTGAATTCTCTGAATGACTTCTCTTGAACATATCGGCAACACTGACGTGATGGATTGGTAGCATTAAACCCAAATGTGGATGGTATGATGGGACCATGGTGATGTGACCGGTGAATGAAACAACCCAACCCAACTCGGACACGGAGTGGAAGTGTCATGTTCAACAACGACTTGCTACCAACAAAGTTTCTTCAAGTTTTCTTCCCAATTTTTCCCTAGTCATTGCTGACCAGTACCTCTTTATTTTTGTCAAGCTTGAGGAGGATAACATATGCTTGTTCTATAATTTTCCCTTCGGGCAAACCCATCGCTATGTTTTAACGAGCCTAGCGATAGTGAAACTCGTTCTCGTCTATAGACAAGTTTGTCGCTATTATACTTTTAACGAGTTTAACGACAAAGATAACTCGGTTCTTTTCAATTTTAGAGAGTCTAAAAAGGAACATAAAGGTAACTCCAAAATTCCTTTTTCATCATTTAATCCCTTAAGTCCGAAAAAGTATAAAACAATACAGAAGGGATGAATTTTCGATACTTTTAACGAGCCGAACAAAACAAGCGCTCGATCTTTTCGTGTAATAATCTCTCAGGTCCAAAAAGATTAAAATCTAGAGGAGAGATAGCACTTCTGGTCCCTTTAACGAGCTGGAGAGGCCAATGGCTCGACAATCTTTTCATATTTTACGAGTCGGTTGAAAAGAGCTTTAAAGGAGACTCGTCTTTTGAGGAACGAGTGATAAAATGGGTAGCAACTGATTCCAGGTAAGGTTTGGAATTTTCCAATCACGGCAGTGTTACAAGGATGGCTAGTGAAATCACTCTTCGCAGTTGTTCCTCAAAATGGGTAAACAATCAAATGGGGGTGAATGATCGGCCAATGCAAAAGTGGAGGTGACGGTGCAAACACGACCAAGGCTTTAATGGCTGAAGTACTACATTCATGATGGTTATTTACTGGGGAATAGTTCATTTTTTAATGAGCTTAAACGTGGGGGGAAACATTTGCTCATGGCTTATGTTTATTTTTTAACGAGCTTGAACTATGTGCTAAAACTGCTCGATTAATCCAGTCGTGTGATAAGAATGTCTCATATAAAAACGGCAACTTTTAGAGTTTTGCCCCACATCCTTTCTTTATGAAAGTTAGGAAATGACCAATCCAAAAAACAGATTAATGATCACTCTTTGCTTGCACTCCAAAAGGTTTGCATGCCCCCAGGTATAAAACAGAGTTTCAAGGTTACCCCTTCTTTATTCCGTTAAAACATTTGTTTTACCGAGAGAGGCCTACCTCTTACAGGTTACCCAAAGATTGTTTTATTCATAGCGCAAACAAAACACTTCTTCGGGGATGTTTAAATAGACAAAGGTGAGTGAAGGAGGCTGCTCCACTCACATAACTTTGACAAGAGAATCTTGTTCTAGAATAACCCCCTCTTCCAATCACGGACGAGAGTACAGACTAGTCATACTTTCTCGCGGAAACCTACCCTATACCTGAAGTTTTCCTGCCGAAGCATACCAGGGTGCATGCCCCCTGGGTTTCAGTCATGTCCCCCTGAATCACTTGCGCTCATCGGGTGGACGGACTGGGGATTGAGACATTTCTTACTTGAAAAGACCATTTAGGGATGGTATATGACTATTTGCTATGCGTGAACTGGGGAATGAAAGCTGGTCTATGAGCTTGACCACTCTTCCTTCGTGCGGAAAACACATTACTCTAAAGAGTGAGGAGACAATTGCTCCCATGCAATAAATATAGTCTCGTCCAACGAGTAGATTGTAATCTAGGGGTCCTTGAACTACCATCACGTTCATGTGAACGGTTTTCCCTCTCAATGTTATGGGCACATTGGGAAGGATCCCTAACGGTCGACTGGTTCATTTATCAAAGCCTATTAGATTTCTCATCTCAGGCAAAAGCGATGGCGAACCAAGCGCTTTCCAAGCAGTTGAGGAAAGGATATTCACAGAAGTCCCTTCATCTATGATGGTACTGGCCATAACCATTCTATATATTTGAACAATGATTCGGAATGGTATACTAGCTGGTAAACGGGGTCTGCCTAGTTGATTCCAGTCGAAGGAGACAACTAGGTTGCTTGGAGATGGGACCAAATAGACGGTCGGGTACGACCCTGACGAACTTCCTTCCTGCGGTAAAGGAACGGGTAAATTTCCCCCATGTTCGTTGGAGTCTGTGCTTATGAAAAGAATTTGGACGGTGTCATCCTTGTTCTCTTCAGTGACTATATCATCTGAAGATGGAACCTCTGAAGGCAAGACCGGGTCGACTGCCGTCTCAACCTTTTGACTTTCGTCTGGTATGGGTTCAAATGGTTTATCTTCAATGGTAGATGCTTCAGCCGAACACTTGAGCGGGCCAGCCGGATTTTCAACCAGTGACGAACTCGGCAAGAGTTTTTTATATCCAGGAGGAAGTCGTAACGGTGAAACCGGACGATCGTCCAAAAATCTTTTAGCTTCGTCTAAGAAGGGACAACGGTGGACGGCATGATCGCCTTCGCACAGTTTACAAGGAAATCTATATTTTCCTTTTTGTCCTCGGGCTTCACTTTCACTAGTTGACGGTGTATTTTCAACATGACGATCAGAGGTTGACGACACCGGGTTGTGCAAACGAGGAGACCAGTCCCTTAAGATCCGAGGGATGCAAGGACAATCTCTGTGATAGTGGTCTCCTTTGCAAATGACACATGGCGATTTAGGCCTCGTCGGTGCAATGAGTGGATTTTCGCTAGACGACACTCGTTTGCCCCCATTCGCTTTTGGCTCCTTCTTCTTCTTCTCTTTCTTCTTTTTTTCTTTCTTCTCCTTAGGTACTTGACTTTTGGCTTTACCAGCCCCATCAAGTGAAGAGGAAGGAGGAGAGGAAGAATTAGAGGAAGTAGAAGGTTGGTGGGTAACTCTGGACTCGTCTAGTTGCTGATTCGATTGTTCAGGAATTGTGGTGTTCTGAACGACAGAGGTTGAGAAGAGCCATATAGGCAAACCAATTGTCAGTCCTGGACGCGACAATGTGGCCATATGGGGTGCACCAACATCTCCCCAAGAGGAGAAGGGACTAGGATTTCCTCCAGGGGGAATTCATTGGTTGGTGGACTCCATTTTCTCAACCCAAGATCAACGTAGGAAAGGGGTAATGAGTATTCCGTTTAAAATAAATTTTAGACGCTTTGACACAACTTGTTTTTTCAATTTTTAAGAGTCGAGAAAAAACAAAAGATGACTCTAGTCTCCTTCGATTTTTAATGAGCCTGAAGTGAATGGTGCTCAAATGGACCTTTTCCGTTAAGGAGTCTGAAAAGGAACGAAAGGGACTGCTCTGGAAATCTAGGTAGAGGGATTACCAAACCAATTGCAATACTACATAATACTTTTTACGGTACGACAGTCAATCTTCCCGAATGTTGTGTTTAGTGCATTGCGATCGATAGGGCAGCAGACACGGCTTCCTATGGATAAAGGATTAAGCCTATTGGGGTCTCCCAAAATATACTCGACGGTACATGGGAGCACAAGTCCGTACTGGCACTTATCATCTCAAAGTGGAGGAATCACCCAACCATCAGTGAGAACAACAGTTACCAGGCTTTACAACACCGGAATACATCTCTAGCCTAGACTTCTAAATGTTGTGCGTTAAGTTCCAAAGCGTTGTTAGATTCATTGAATTTATTTTAAGTTGATCTTGTTTATGAAGTTTTCCTTTCAGGTTCACCACGAGATGTAGATGTAATTCCTAAAATGCAATCTAAAATGATAAACAAACTTTTATCCTCTTTGTGCAATGAAAATCCTAGCTACTAAGGAAAAGAAAGACAAAATCTTTTCACAAAGAGCAAAGAGCACACTCTAAATGCACTTTCCTAAATCAAGCCAATCAGACTGTCTATATGCAAATGCACATTCATGTATTTGTTTTCGACTTTCTTATTATATGAATGCTAAAAAGAAAGTTGATGCACAAATCTGAATTTCTTTTCAAGAGAAAAATATCAACAAGTTTCTTTTTGAAATAAAAAATGGAGACGAACACAACACCTTACGATTTTGAAATGAATACTTGTTCTTGACACTAGAAAATTACAAATTCAGAACAAAAGCAATAGTAATAGGATAATCGACCATCAACAGCAATCAAACTCTTTCCTACGATTGAAATCGACACTTGCGACAGTTTCAAATCAAAGGACGACAGTACGATTATGCTACTTTTGCAAAGGAGAACTGAAAATGACTCAACAAACACACAAAAACATCTACAGTTCTTTTGTACAAAGGAGGCGGAATAACAGCAAGGAAAAGGGGTTTCAAACAGACATATACTGATCACAGGCAGCAAAATTCAGGAATAGAACTAGAAAGAATGAATCACAAAAGCCAAAACTGCACAGAGCTAGTCTGATCAGCGCACTTGTAACACAGAGAATTTGAAATGCAGCGCAGCTTGTCCACTCGAGAAGTGCGTTGAAATTCAGATTCTCTGAACAGTACCTGCGCTGGGCCAGAAACGAGACTCTGTTCGGGTTCTGGGTCACAGTTTTCAGTTCAGTTCTTGGGTTTTGGCCGAGCAAAAAGCAATCAGTAATGCAACAATCAGGGGTAGATCTAAGGAGGATCTAAGAGCTATCACAAGGGCAACCAGATAGTTTGTGAATCAGTTGTTTAAATCATAAACAGATCCAGTAGATGGATTGAAGTAGCAGTTATCTACTTTGCATTTGTTATGGCAAATGCAATTCGAATGCTACCTGTAAGTTTATGAAATAGACAACAAAGAATGATAAACAAACCAACTAATTAGCTCCCCAGTGGAGTCGCCATTTTGTTACAGGTAAAAGTGTCTATATAGAACTGCTCTATCCCACTAAGGTGTGACAGCTACCTTAGAAACAAATAGAGAAAAGCTACTTTCGTTTTTCCTTTATGAATTATAGATAGAGAGTAACAGAAAGACCAACCTCTGTCTTGCGCTAATCTCCTGATTTGATTCCTCTCTTCTTTGATAGTCTTCAGCTACCTGCTCCCTTGTACGCCCAGCTTCAAAAAGTACCTATAAGATCACAGAAGCATAGCACTATACAAAGACATGGATCTATAATCATAAACAATCTAGGATCAGATGTAAATTGACCATACAAATATAGCAAGCATCAATGACACAAAAGCATGGAGGAAAACTTGAATAGCTTTTATTGATAAACAAGAAAAGAGCCAAGAGGAGTTACAACCAGTTGTTCTGACCCAGTATCAACCTCCCAGCAAAGAAGCCCCTCTTCACCTCAAACAAAGCTTAGATCACCCAACAATCTGATGTTTATCTCAAGAAACCAACAACAATTCCTTACAATATGCAAAATTCCAGCCTCTGGATCTCTGGGATGAGGGATCCATATATAGATATCTGTAAGGGAGATGAATCAGCTTGTGATTTGATTAGTGTCTTCCCTCTCATAGTTCTTGCTTCCACTTGGAGATTGATGGTCTCTTACTCATCTTTGGTCGAATTTAGTGAGGCAAGTGTCACAGGAGAAGTTTCTGGAAGCTTCCATTGCCTCTCCACCTCGCGGAATGACACTACCATTTGTCATTTCTCGCCCATCGCACCCCACAGAAGGGATTTTTGAAATGCAACACACCCACACAGTGTATTTAGGTGAGATGCAACGCACTTAGCCAGTGGAGCAGCTGAAATGATCCTGTTTTGACCAATTCTGAGCAGTTTTTCATGGAGAACTTCTTGGAGAAGCTGTAATCTGTTGACCTTGTTCTTTTAGGGGTTAGAAAACACTTTTATGGACTTAGGAGCCCTTGGTTTATAGACAATTCATGCTTGGGATTGTAGGGCCCAAAAATGTCTATAACACATGGCTACGATAAGGATCATTGTCCGATATTCACAAACCATTTGGCAAGGGGGGGACCAATGCCATTGCGACCAAAGGCACAGTCGGAGCCAACCATAACACCCTCGCTCTGGTGCGCAATCTGTCAGGTGGGAGGAAAGCACAACACGGACAACTATCACCTATGTCAAAAGTTTACCCAAACCCCCCAATAGCTATTTTGTAATTTTTTTCAGATCGGTGGGCCACGATGAACGAGACTGTCGCAGTTATGAACTATTGATGGATCGAACACCTACCTATGGGATGCAGACTGAGGTGCAAAGTCAGGATCCAGCCACGACGATAGCGCGCAGTGGGTTCTAGTGGTGAGTGGTGGGTTCTACTATTGTAGCAATAATGCTACAACTCCTGGAGCTTCCTTCTCTAATTTTATAACCCGGTAGTTCGTAACAAACTTGGAAGCGACGGTGTTGTATGCACAAGTACTAGCTCTTGTCGCAGTTGTCACTTGGTCAGCTGGCACAAGTCCGCTAGGGCTCAAGCCAACTTCTATATGTTCTCAGAAGAAGCTTTTTAAGTGATGAACGAAAGCTATCTCAAAGGAAATTAACCTACTTTGCAAGAATGAACTAAAAGCCAACAAAACATGGAAACCCTAGTAAACCCTAATCTGACCAGCTTAATCCTTACGATGCAATGGTGGGAATGAAACTTCTAAAAATGATGCCATTACTTCTAGTGAGATGAGATGCATGAGTTTAAACTACTTTCATCTGAAGAGAACATGTTTTTGTATTTTTGATTAAGTGGTTGGAGTTATTATGACTGTGCTTCTTACTGGGTCTTGACTGTGCAGGGGTAGTTCAAGGGGAGGAAGGCTTGGGAAAGGTCAGGAGGACTCTGAGAGGTTCCACGGGATCCCTAATATCATTCCACAGAAGTTCACAACGTTCAGGTGCCTGGCAACCGTGTTTGCAAGATTCTACAGGATGTCTGCAGGGGATCCTACAGGAAGCTCGGGATTTCTACAGGAAGTCTGCTAACTTCTACAGGATGTTTTGCAATCGGTGTTTTGGGTGATGGAGGAGTGAATGAGATGTATGGGTGGATAGGTAGGATGAGAGGGAAGCTTGTGATGGCTTATGAACAGAGAGATGAGATGGAGAGGGGGTGTGTAAAGCTGATTGGTCGATAGAAGGGTAGAGGCAATGGAAGGCCGAAAAGATAAAACAACGTGGATAATAGAAGAGTTGGTGGGCAAATGATCTAGCTGGGAGGTAAGGAGATGGCTTAGGCACGGCTCAGAAGGATACGAGAATGATAGAGTGGTGCTGCGCAGTGTAAATGAAACAAATCACCTCTGTCTTGCACAAAACCGAGAATTCATCAACCTATTCTAACTGCTTTATTAAAAACCAAAGAAAAACAATGTAAGTTTTAGAGAGAAATCATGCATGGTGCTGAAACAAAGAGTTATTGCTCAATATCTAAATGCATGGGCACTTCTACCAATGGAAATATTACTTTAAAGCTTGCATGAACCTGTAAAACTGCGTTTTTGGTGGTTGGCACGGTCTACACTCCCAATCTCTAAACAGAGGTGGAAGTGAGTGTACAATCAACCTTTTCTTGGAAATCTGATGAATGCTAATCCTCCTACTCTAATCTAAACTACTGAAAGCACTTTATCCATAAAACTAACCTACTTAATCACATCAAGAAATTCGAATCAGCAGACTGTGTTTTCCAAATGCATGTCAAGGCAAAGAAATGAAATGCTGAAAGGAAAGACAAGTAACAATACAAAGAAAGGAGGCCTATTGCTCTCAGGTTGGGCCCAAACCTGAGAGCTATAGATCCTCTAAGGAATCAGAATTGAACTCAAATCTGCCTGCCTTTTATTAAAAGATCATAATCATAAGTCTAACAACATGCCAAAAATGGCTTACAAAGAGCAAAACAGAGCTATAGCTCGTGATTCAAAATCTGCAACAAAGGTTCAAAAGTCCCCATCGAAGGCTATAGCCTCAATATTTATGCATCATGAGGGCCAAGCTGGCCTCCTAAATTAGTGGGGCTTGGCTTTCCAACTAAAAGTAAACTGCTGTTCCTGTAGAATCCGTTGGCTGCCTTCTAGTTCGGTGGTGATAACTGTTGGAGCTCGGAGTTGGGGTGGAGATCGCGAGGGAGGTCATTCAAGGCTATGGACAACCTTCCTACAAACCCGCAATGCCACCTTGGCTGTCTCCTTTCCTCCATCTGCGTGGTTTTTGCTCCATTTAATGTCAAAAAACCTGAAATAAACATGTATTAGCCACATAGGCATAATGACTGCCCTCCTTCCTACAAATAACATGAATATACTAAGAAATGATGCATAAGTGATAAAAAATGAAGGGTTGAGCTAGGTAAGTAGGCCAAATGAGCCCAAAATGTTACCAAAATTTGGGGCTCATCATCACCCCCCAGCTAAAATATTTGCTCATCCTTGAGCAACTAGTCCAACTCTTCATCATTCATTGCCTTTACTGCCACCCTTACATCCCAAGCCTCTGTAGTAGTGTCCTCCTTGCTGATATGAAACCCAACCCTTTTGTTCACCTCTTCCCACTGTTCATTATCATCTTTCTCTGTGCTGCCTTCCATCAATCCTAGCAGCAGTGGTGGGCTTAGCTTAAGGCCAATCCAGCTGGCCTGGAGGTTTTGCATGGATTTCTTATAGAGGGCCACCCATACCAGAGCTTCCCTCATCCGAGTTGGAGTATGGTACTCTCGGATTTTCAGACTGTGGGCCAATGTATTCCATCTGCGGGTGCATGCTTGGATAGCGTTGTCTCCTAACAGTCTCTCCATGTCCTCAAAATGAGCTATGGCTTGGGCCTGTTGATCCATATATCTTAATGAAGCTTGAGGGTCAGTGGACAAATGTTGGTGTGCCGAGATTAGTGTAACTGGATCCCCTGGTTCTGGTCTGATGAGAAATGGCTCGTTCAGCTCTCGGTTCATGACCGCTTTGGCTTCTGCTGCTCTTTTGTCCTCATGGTTCAGCCATGAGGCAAATGCCATTAATTGCATATCTCCCAAGGCCGTATTGGGATCCCATGAAACTACATTAGGCAGGGCCAGATTATGGAGGTAGAACTCCGCTAATTTGGCCTTATCCTCTGATGAACTAGTACTGCATACTTCAGTGAATTGCTGCGGGTCTTGAAGCTGAGAGATACCTCTTTACGCCAAGGTATTGATTTGAAATTGCAGCCATTGGTCTTTCAAGTACAGGCCATAGGATTTGGCCAGTTGTCTGCATTGGATAGCATCCATGGCCCAGCTGGCCATGTAGGCCAATTGTGCCTCTTTCTGCTGCAGCTGTTCTTTGAGAGCTTGCACCTCAATTTGTGCTTGCTGGTCTACTTCCTGTAGATGTGTAGTTGGCTCCCCAAGACCGGTGTTCAGTTCCTTTTTGCCTTGCTGTTCTGCTGTGGTGTCTTTGGAGGATGTACCTGTCCCTGCCCTCAGCTCCTGTAGCTGCAATCTCAGCTTTTGGTTTTCTTCCTATAGGAACACTTGTTGGCAATTTGCCACGTGTTTAGCCATGGATAATTCACTTCTGGCCTCATTGAGCTGCTCCTGCAAGGGACCTATGTCTGCCACACCCTTTGACTTGTTTATTTTCATCCACTTGTGTGTACGGACTCTTTCTTCCTCCAATGCAAAAAACAGTGGCACAGTAAATTTCTGAGGTATAATTTTGCCAGTCTCTAAAAAGTTGTAATATGAACTCAGACTTGGCTGAGGGCTGGGCTCTGGTATATGCTCTGTCTCCACTTCTTTTGGTGGCTCTACTTCGCCTTCCCTCGGTGGTGATAAGGGTGCTTCTCCTTCCATTCTCTCAATTTCTTTAAGCCTGGCTAAGGTTTCCTGTAGAGCATCTTCAGCATCCTGTAGCCGAGCTTTTGTAGTCAATTGGTCTAACCTTTCTTTCCAAGTAGTTTTCTTCGGGCTCCCCCTCTCATAGGTGACTGATATCCACGAGGGGGACCTTTCCTTGGGCGAAGTAGGGGCATCTTCGATAATGATTGGGCTACTGGACGAAGGCTGTGGCTTGCTCGTCTTTATTCTCACACTTCTTCTAGCTTTAAAATATAGAGGGGTCTCCCTCTTTCTCTTCTCCTTTGGCTTAGGAGGTGTGCTGAGGGCGGCCAACACAGATGCTGCCTCCCTTGCAAGAATGTCAACTTTCTTCTCTTTGGGTTTCAATTTTTCAGGGCTTCCTGTAGAAGACCCTGTTTTAGTTAATTTCGGGCTTCCTGTAGAAGGCCCTTTTTCAGTTAATTTCGAGCTTCCTGTAGAAGCCGATTTCGGTTTTCCTGTAGAAACAGGTGCCACCGCTTTGGTTTGTTTTGCTGCATGAGTTTTACTTTTTGACTTGGTTGCGGTTGCTGTCAAGGCACTTTTGCTGAAGTGGACCTTCTCAGCCTTGTCCACTCTGCTTTGCAATCTTTTCTCCCTGGCTGTCAAAATGGGTGTGTCATCCTTCTCTTTGGCACCCTTTTTCTCTTGTTTCTTCTCTTGCTTTTTCTTCTGCTCCGTGGTCGTGGTCTTCTGGCCTTTTTCTTTCTTCCCTGTGGGCACTGATTCTTTCTCCTCACTGCTAGATGAACCGAGCTCTTCGGTCAGCATCTTTATATCACCATCCTTGGTCAAATTTTTGAAGGCTTCCCATGAGAGAGGAACCTTGTATGTGTGGAGCGCATCCTCCACGAGGAGTTTGATGAGTCCATGGTGGGCCACCTGGTCTAGTGTGCCTTCTTTCAACTTGGTGGCACACTCAATCAGAGACTGTAGTAGAAAGTAGGGGAGACTGAGTTTGTTTTCTACAGGTAGATCCATCTGGTGCCTTAACTCCGTGAGTAACCGAAAATGGTACCCATATACAATGCTAAAACGGCCTTCGCAGGTGATGTACTTCATAATCTGCAGGCTAACTTCACTCCACGGTGGCAGTAAACTGGTTCTACGAACCCCATTTTTATCTTCTGAGAATTTCTCCTCTGGTGGAAAGAATTATTTCTTAGCCTGTTGGCCCAATTTCCTTTCTTCTTTATCCCATGGTAATCCCATTGGGAGCTCAGTAACTCGGCTGATGAATTGTGGGGTGAGTCTGAGACTCAAACCCCTGAAGTTAACAGTGGCCAATGTTTTGGATTTTGGCCTCAGAGCTTGCAAAAACTCTTCTGCCACCTCGTCATCATAGCCCTGCAATTTGTCACAGAAGGATATCCATTGTGCTCGCGTGAAGAGCTCCACCACCTCAGGATTTTCTCTTAACTTCGTTGAATCAGTTGGTTCCCTTCTGATGAACCCACCCGGCATGGTGAAAAACTGCTGCATTAGCTGGAGGTGGCAAATGCGGAAGAAAATTGGCCTACTGGGACAGAGCGTAGAATTACACCTCTGTCATGCATACAATTCACGAAGCTTATCTCCTGAGGACCTTAACACAGCTTAATTATACTGACATCCTGTAGGACGATAATTCATGAAACGGCAGACAATATTTGCAAAAATTTTCTACAACCAGACTGTAGACGTCGATTCTGCCACCCTCAAAACCAATTGCATGGAGAGTTCAGGCTTACCTTTTTAATCCGCCACCTTTTGACGTGAGGAACCCGATTTCCTGTAGAAACAGCGTTCCTGTAGAAGCAACGCATGAATTCTGGAGGATACTGCAGTGGGTCTGCGCTCTTGGTGTTGCTTAACAGGCGTTCGAACGGCCAAAGACTTGGAGTGTCGAGCTGCAGAGGGATCCGGATGATCACTCGAGTTTCAAACGGTGAATGATAAATGCGTGGGGTGGCAATCTAGCCGATTAGATTTGAATTCGGCGGAATCCGTGGCGCGGGGGTGAGCTGTCCCTGCCGGACCGTTGGACGACGTCACTCCATCATTCGTCTGCGAGTTCCCTTACTGCCGCATCATTCCCCGCAGATCCGCCGCCGTCACTTCTGTTAAAACTCGTTTTTCCCGACGGGATGGCTCTCACGTGTGCACTGCCCGTTCCTTTTGCCACGACCACCGCCCAAACATCCGACTAGACCACTAACTGGTCGACGTGGCCAGTCGAATGGCCATACAACCGCTCAACCCATTCACTTCACACTTGCAAACATTTTCAAAGTAAAATTCATGCAATTCGACGGAAGAAAGGGTCGAGGCACTTACCTGTGCGGCCGCAACACGATTTTTCAGGCTCTTGGACGACGATGAGTGGATTTATTTGCTGCTGGTGGATTTGCACAGGCCCGGAGGTTCATATTCACAGGCCGCTGACGATGAATTTGATGCTTCGGCTGCATGCGCCCGCGTTTTCATTGCATGTGGCAAGCGCTTTGAATGGTGTACACTCTAGCGGGCTTAACTGTTACGGGACTCCTGCAGGATGTCCTGTAGCAGTTTTTCCTCCTCGGGTGCATGCTGCACGACGAAGGCAGTGGCCTCACGATCACGCTCACAGAGCTCATGGATGGCTGGGATGGATATGGTATGACATCTCAGCGTTTTTTCATTTTAAAAATTGTTTTCTCTTGATAACTCAATGATCTGCTTTGATGGTGCAGGTAACTTCATTGCATGTCGACAGGGATGGTAGAAAGAGGTGACAGCAGTGTGTAAGGGTGACAATAGTATCTTGCATGCGTCCAAACCGATCCTTGGTCGTTAGATCTCCTCATACAATGAATTATGGGCCGTCCCGAACTTCTACAGGAAGTTTCCTGTAGAAATACAGAACTTCCTGTAGAAAGTTTGCACCTTCCTGTAGAAAGTCTGCACCTTCCTGTAGAAGACTTAAGCTGTGATAAAATAGTGCCCATACCTTGGAGAAGATGAGTATTCTTGGAGGAGGTGCTGGTGGGGTCTCCTGGCAACATGATAAGGATCCTTGGCTTTGAGTTGAGAGACCTCCTCTCCTTCATAGAACACCTACAACCTGCATGCATTTCCACATTATAAACTTGTTGTCCCTGTCTTTTTTTTCTTATTGTTTTCTCTTTTTTTCTTTTTTCTTTTTTTCTTCTTTTTGAAAGATAGCAGGGGCGCCTCAATGAGGTTTTCACCCTTTCCATCTGCCTTAAGCGCCTCAGAGAGGTTTTCACTCAAGGATCTTTTTTCAAATCTTTTTTTTTTTTTTGAAAGACAATAGGGGCGCCTCAATGAGGTTTTCACCCCTACCACCTGCCTTGGGAGCCTCAGAAAGGTTTTCACCCAAGGATCTTTTTTTTTTTTTTTTTTTTTTTTTTTTTTTTTTTTTTTAGATCTTTCAGGGTATGCCCAAAGCAGAGGCAGAACCCTTCTCTATGACCAACACTGATTTCTCCATAGTTTTGATGAACTCTTGTCTTGAGAGAGGTTTCCTGTAGATCTTCAGTCGATGCCCATTGACAAGCATGGGGATGGCTTCCTCATCAATGGTCCGAATAAGAACAGATCCATTGTCATGACATTTTTCCACTGCATATGGTCCCAGCCATCTGGTTCTCAGCTTCCCCTTGAAATCTTTGTGCCTGGAGTCATACAACAGTGCCCAATCTCCTAGCTGGAATTGCTTGTCATTGAGGTGTTGGTCATGCCACACCTTTCTCTGAAGTTGAACCACTTCTGAGTGAAGGAGGGCCTGCATCCAGTGCTTGTCCAGTCCATTCAGCTGCAATAACCTTTCTTGTTGTGCATGGTTGAGATCTAGGTCCAGCTGAGCTGCCATCCTCAAAGTGTTGTATTCAAATTCAATGGACAGCAAAGCTTTCTTCCCATAGACCAGCTCATAAGGTGTGAAGCCGGTGGTGGTCTTCCAGGTGGTGTTGTAGGCCCATGTGGCCTCAACCAGGCGATCTGCCCAATCTTTCCTACTGCTGCTCACCACCTTAGTCAAAATCCCTTCCAATGCTCTGTTGGTGACTTCCACCTGCCCATTTGCCTGTGGATGATAGGGGGTGGAAGTCCTATGCTTGATTTTGTGATGAGCTAGTAGGTCTTCAATTAAGTTGGATGTGAACTGGCTTCCTTGATCGGTGACCAGCTCTTTTGGGTAGCCAAATTTGTAGAAGATGTTTTCTCTTAAGAACTCAGCCACCTTTTCTTCTGTTGCTACTTTGATTGCTTTAGTCTCTGCCCACTTTGTCAGGTAGTCGGTGCACACAATGATGTAAGACCTTTGCCTCGAAGGAGGGTTGATTGGACCCACAAAGTCCATACCCCACTTCTCAAATGGCTCAAGAGTCACTTGAGGTTGGAGAGGCATCTCATCCCTTTGAGTCGGTTTCCCCATTCTTTGGCATCGGTCACATTGGCTGATATACCTTCTGACATCTTGATGAAGTGTGGGCCAATAGTAGCCTGCCTGCAGGATTTTGAAGGCAGTCCTCTTTGCTGCAAAATGTCCCCCACAAGGCCCATCATGACAGGTGAGGAGGATATCAAAGATTTCCTCCTCCCTTACACAACGCCTTAAGATCTGATCAGGGCCAAGCTTGAACAGGTTGCCCCCGATCCAAGTAAATGAGGCACTTTTTCTGATGATTCTGCTCTTCTCTCTTGAAGATAGGTGCGGAGGGAATTGTGCTGAAACAAGGTAGTTTGCTATATCAGCAAACCATGGAGAGAGTACTGAGATAGCAAACAGATGTTCATCGGGCATCTGGTCATCCACTGTTCCATCCTCATCTGCAGACAAATCCAATCTAGATAAAAAGTCAGCAACAACATTTTCTTTACCTGGTTTGTCAACAATGGTAAAATCAAACTGCTGCAACAAAAGTAACCATCTAATAATACGAGCATTCACATCTGGTTTATTCATTAAATATCTAATTGCAGCATGATCAGTATGTACAAATGTTTGATAGCCAGTGATATAATGTCGGAACTTGTTCAGTGCATGGACCACAGCCAAGAATTCTTTCTCGGTTACAGTGTAATTCAGTTCAGCTTTGGATAAGTTTTTGCTAACAAAGTAAATGGCATATGGAAGTTTTTGTTCAACTTGTCCTAAAGCTGCCCCTATGGCTTTGTTTGAGGCATCAGTGTGGATGTGGAAAGGTAGGGCCCAGTTTGGACCTCTCAAGATTGGGGCTGACACCAACTTGTCCTTTAATTCATTCAAAGCCCTCTGACAATCGTCAGTCCATTTAAACTCCACATCTTTTGCCAACAGGCCAAACAATGGCGAGGCTAGCTTGCTGAAGTCTTTAATGAATCTCCTGTAATACCCTGCTAATCCTAAGAAACTCCGAACATCCCTTACCTTTTGGGGAGGTGGAACCTTCTTGATGAGAGCAATTTTGTTAGGATCCACTTGTAACCCTTGACAAGAAATGGTATGGCCTAGCACGGTCCCTTCAGTCATCAGGAATTCACATTTTTCAGGACTAAGGGACAGGTTCATCTCAATGCATTTGGTTAGGACTTTTCCCAGATTGGACAATGCTTCCTGGAAGTTGGACCCATAAGGAGTGAAGTCATCCATATAGATTTCCACCGCATCATGGACCAGCTCCGAGAAGATGCTCAAGACAGCTCTCTGGAAGGTAGCAGGAGCATTGCATAGCCCAAAGGGAAGAACTCGGTAGGCAAAGGTACCCCAAGGACAAGTGAAGGTGGTCTTATCTTGGTCTTCCGGGCTGATTTGGATTTGGTTGTACCCGCTAAACCCATCCAGGAAAGAGAAGAACTTCTTTCCTGCCAGTCCATCCAACACTTGATCTATGAAAGGTAGAGGGAAATGGTCTTTCTTGGTAGCTTTGTTCAGTTCTCGGTAGTCCACACAGATTCTCCACTTCCCATTTTTCTTGGGAACCAACACCAGAGGGGACACCCATTCACTATCTGAGATGGGGTAAATGAATCCGGCATCCAACAGGTTTTGCAATTCTTCTTTGACAATGTCCTTAAGGGCTGGATTCATTTTCCTCTGAGGTTGCCTAACCAGTTTGCAATCCTCTTTGATGTATATGTGATGGGTACAGACCGAAGGATGGACTCCTTTCATCTCCTTATAGCTCCAAGAAAAAGCATCTAGATGACTGGCCAACAGGCTACACAGCTCCTTTTCCTAGGAAGGAGATAGGGAGGAGCTGATCTTTAACGTTCTCTCAGGGCCGAACTCCACATTCTTGACTCTGGGAGTGACAGGGTTGGTGGCACAAAGGTCCACTAAGGTGCTGGCTTGGGCATCCTCCACCAATTTCTCTAAGGATAGTGCACTGGGAGGTGGATTCTGGATCAAGGTCTCAATCAAGTCATCCTCGGTTGGGGGGTCTCTTCTAGTGGTGTCTAGGGTGCACAAAGGTGCTGAGTACACCTCATCCTCTTCTCCTTCCTCCAACCAAAGTGGTAAGTCATGCTCTAAGGAGGGTTGGGCAGGAGGGTATAGGACTAGCTGCTTGGACATAGGACCATTTTTGATGGTCATGTTTCCTGCACGGCAACTTATGTAAGCATCTGCAGTGGCTAACCAAGGCCTTCCCAAAATAAGAGGATATCCAGTAAGCTTTGCCTTGGGTTGCAGAACCAAGAAATCTGCAGGGTATTCCCAAGAGTCGACAGAGACCAAGACATCCTCCACAATCCCATCGGGAGTCACGGTGGAGCGATCTGCTAGTTGCAGGACTGTCGAGGTCTTCCTCAAGGAACCCTGAAGATTGAGTTTGAGCATGGTATCCCTGGTCATCACATTAATGGCAGCCCCCAGATCAATCAAGGTGTGAGGTATGATGGTGCCATTGATGTGGACATCTACTACACAACTCCCGGGATCTAGGTACTTTGGGCAGATGACTTGTCCTAACATAAGGTCAGATAGTTGTCCTAAGACATTGATGGTTGAAGCATCTCTCTTTCGCCTGCCTGGGTGTTTGAAACACTTTTCCTTAACCAGTTTGTTGTATATTGGCACATCCTTGATGGATTGGAGAAGTGGTATCTTCACACACAACTGCTTGAGCTCTTCCAGAAGCTCATCCTCCTCTGGGTTGGGTTGTGTGGTGGTTGTTAGTCTCTCAGGAAAGGGTGGAATAGCCTTTGGTTCACTTTCCTGTTTGTCTTCCTCGTCCTCTGGGGGAGGAGGTTGGCGATCCGGAAGAGTCTTTCCAGATTGAATATTGATCTCCTGGATCTCCACAGCATAGGTAGGGCATGATGTTTCCCCAGTGTATACCTATTGGGCCTGTCTATTGTTGGGGTTCGGGTTCGGTTGAGCAGGCATTTGAGGTTGACTTGGAGGAGCAGGAGGTAATGGTTGAGGTTGAACTAGTGGTGGAGGCAAAATGGCGGGAGGAGTGTTGTACTGGGGCCTCCACCCCGACTGAGGTGCATTCCACTGAGGCTGTGGCTGGGCATGTGAGTGATATGAATGAGTAGCGGGCTGAGTAGGGTACTGAGGTGGATAAGACCATGGAGGAGGCATAGACCAGGAAGGATGAGCGGGGGGACCCCAGGAAGGCATAGGAGTCGATTGGTTGGGGCTGTAATAAGCCTGGGGTGCCCCTTGCATCCCCTGCTGGTAAGGTCTAGGTCCTTGTGGCCTCCTTTGGTTGAGGAAATAGAGAGGTTCAGTGGGGGCTTCTGTCCCTTGGTACATGGCTTTAAGCCCAGGTAAGGTTGGACATTGATTTGTGGGATGGTCCTCCTCACAAACGAAACACACTTCAACCGAATGCAATGGGCATTCGTTCTTAGGGTGTCTCCTTGTACATCTAGGGCAGAAGATAGCCAAGGCCCTCTCAGCTTCTTCCTTCTTCTGCTGGATCCTGAATGTATCAAGCTGCATGGCAATGGTCTGTCTCACCTCACTCTTGAGATCTTCTAACTGATTTGCAAACTCATGCTTGGAGAAAGGAATACCAGCTGAGAGGATGTTTCCTCTACCTCGTTTCCGGGCTGCCCTAGAGTGGTTCCTAAACACAGTCTTGATGTCCTCATAAGGCAGTTGGTAAATATCTCCTCCAGCTAACATGTGAAGGGTATCTAAGAGGTCTTCAGGGACTCCTCAGAGCAGGACCAACTTGAGGGATTCAGGGTCAAGTGTGCACCTGGCCCGTTTATAGCTAAGTTGGAACCTTCCCTCATAATCCTCTAAGGACTCATCATTTCCCATGGTCATCCGAAAGATTTCTCCCTTGGTTTCCTTGGACCTACAGTAGTCCCGGTACTTGGTATTGAAATCTTGCTGCATCTGAGCCCAAGTGGTGATACTATTCCCAGGTAAGCCCATGAACCAGCTTAATGTTGCATCCTTAAGAGTTGAAGGGAAGAGTTTCAGCTTCTGCTCATCTTCAGTATAGTCATAGGTTCGACAAAGGACAGCAAACTCAAACAGGAAGGTATCAGGATCTTCAGTAGTCAGTCCATGGAAGTGAGGTAAAGCAGAGGGGCTAATGTTCTTCATTTTCATGTCTCCATTGGTTTCTCGGATGGGGAAGGCACCTTCTATTCTCTCATCTTCTCCTCTATTGTCAGCCATAGCTTCAGATGGGATGGTCTCTAATTCTTCTTCTGCTATAGGATCTTCGTATATCTCAGGAGGTTCACCTATAGGTTCTTCTGGATCACTGTCACCGAAGAAGAGAGAAGGGTGACTCAGTGATGTGGTGGGGGTGTTGGGTAAGAATTTGCCTATTTTATCTCGATTCCTACGAGGCATGAAATGGAAAGACTTTTTTGATTGCTTTTGTTTTTTCTTCGGTACCTGCAAAACTGAAACAGATTGATCTACAACTAACTATCTAGCTGAAATAAAAATGCAAAATTGAAATGAAAGCAGGAGAGAACTAATCTACTTTTCTCAAATGGAATTGCAGGAATGGAAATGCTAGTCTACGCTTACAGAATTGAAATGGTAATCTACGCTTGCAAAATTGAAATTGCGGAATTGAAATGCTAATCTATGAAAGCAGGAAATGTCTATGCTACTTTTGCAGAATTGAAATGAAATAAACTACTTGGCAGAAGGCGAGAGTAGGAAAATAGAAGAAAAGCAACAATTACTAATACTCTGACGCTTCCCCGGCAACGGCGCCAAAAAAATGGTGGGCTCCAGTATTGTAGCAATAATGCTACAACTCCTGGAGCTTCCTTCTCTAATTTTATCAACCCGGTAGTTCGTAACAAACTTGGAAGCGACGGTGCTGTATGCACAAGTACTAGCTCTTGTCGCAGCTGTCACTTGGTCAGCTGGCACAAGTCCACTAGGGCTCAAGCCAACTTCTATATGTTCTCAGAAGAAGCTTTTTAAGTGATGAACGAAAGCTATCTCAAAGGAAATTAACCTACTTTGCAAGAATGAACTGAAAGCCAACAAAACATGGAAACCCTAGTAAACCCTAATCTGACCAGCTTAATCCTTACGATGCAATGGTGGGAATGCAACTTCTAAAAATGATGCCATTACTTCTAGTGAGATGAGATGCATGAGTTTAAACTACTTTCATCTGAAGAGAACATGTTTTTGTATTTTTGATTAAGTGGTTGGAGTTATTATGACTGTGCTTCTTACTGGATCTTGACTGTGCAGGGGTAGTTCAAGGGGAGGAAGGCTTAGGAAAGGTCAGGAGGACTCTGAGAGGTTCCACGGGATCCCTAACATCATTCCACAGAAGTTCACAACGTTCAGGTGCCTGACAACCGTGTTTGCAAGCTTCTACAGGATGTCTGCAGGGGATCCTACAGGAAGCTCGGGATTTCTACAGGAAGTCTGCTAACTTCTACAGGATGTTTTGCATTCGGAGTTTTGGGTGATGGAGGAGTGAATGAGATGTATGGGTGGATAGGTAGGATGAGAGGGAAGCTTGTGATGGCTTATGAATAGAGAGATGAGATGGAGAGGGGGTGTGTAAAGCTGGTTGGTCGATAGAAGGGTAGAGGCAATGGAAGGCCGAAAAGATAAAACAACGTGGATAATAGAAGAGTTGGTGGGAAAATGATCTTGCTGGGAGGTAAGGAGATGGCTTAGGCACGGCTCAGAAGGATACGGGAATGATAGAGTGGTGCTGCGCAGTGTAAATGAAACAAATCACCTCTGTCTTGCACAAAACAGAGAATTCATCAACCTATTCTAACTGCTTTATTAAAAACCAAAGAACAACAATGTAAGTTTTAGAGAGAAATCGTGCATGGTGCTAAAACAAAGAGTTATTGCTCAAGATCTAAATGCATGGGCACTTCTACCAATAGAAATATTACTTTAAAGCTTGCATGAACATGTAAAACTGCGTTTTTGGTGGTTGGCACGGTCTACACTCCCAATCTCTAAACAGAGGTGGAAGTGAGTGTACAATCAACCTTTTCTTGGAACTCTGATGAATGCTAATCCTCCTACTCTAATCTAAACTACTGAAAGCACTTTATCCATAAAACTAACCTACTTAATCACATCAAGAAATTCGAATCAGCAGACTGTGTTTTCCAAATGCATGTCAAGGCAAAGAAATGAAATGCTGAAAGGAAAGACAAGTAACAATACAAAGAAAGGAGGCCTATTGCTCTCAGGTTGGGCCCAAACCTGAGAGCTATAGCTCCTCTAAGAACTCAAAATTGAACTCAAATCTGCCTGCCTTTTATTAAAAGATCATAATCATAAGTCTAACAACATGCCAAAAATGGCTTACAAAGAGCAAAACAGAGCTATAGCTCGTGATTCAAAATCTACAACAAAGGTTCAAAAGTCCCCATCGAAGGCTACAGCCTCAATATTTATGCATCATGAGGGCCAAGCTGGCCTCCTAAATTAGTGGGGCTTGGCTTTCCAACTAAAAGTAAACTGTTGTTCCTGTAGAATCCGTTGGCTGCCTTCTAGCTCGGTGGTGATAACTGTTGGAGCTCGGAGTTGGGGTGGAGATCACGAGGGAGGTCATTCAAGGCTGTGGACAACCTTCCTACAAACCCGCAATGCCACCTTGGCTGTCTCCTTGCCTCCATCTGCGTGGCTTTTTCTCCATTTAATGTCAAAAAACCTGAAATAAACATGTATTAGCCACATAGGCATAATGACTGCCCTCCTTCCTACAAATAACATGAATATACTAAGAAATGATGCATAAGTGATAAAAAATGAAGGGTTGAGCTAGGTAAGTAGGCCAAATGAGCCCAAAATGTTACCAAAATTTGGGGCTCATCAGTGAGGACGAGGACGGGGAGGAATGGGGCCAGGTAGGGGCCACAGGTAGCTAATCTGTTACAACTACGAAGGACCAAGGCACTACGCGCGTGATTGTACCAACCTGACCAGAATATTGTGCCCCTACTGCGAGCAGTTTGATCATGAAATGATAGATTGCCCCACATTGATAGCACAGATACATGAGAAAAGAGCAGCAGAACCTATGGCGATGCAGAACGTCCAAATGATGAGGTCTGAACCGCGTGAGGAAGATCCCAGCATGAACATGATGCTCAAAAGTGGTATGGTTACAAGGGAATATAAGGGGAAATTAACTGAGGTAGGCCCAGGGGTTCACAAAACCCCTACAAAGCAGCATGAGTTCGACTTGGAACACGCACAGAAAACATTTATGGAAGCTAAGAAGAGCTTCGCGGAGGTCTCTACTTTAGGTAGAGAGGATCAACCTGAGCAGGAAATAGATCCTTCAATGCTAACTACCATTTTAGAGACATGTATGAGTCTGCTACACGACAATAAGGCAGTTAAGGGATTACAAGAGCTGATAACTAGGTGTGCAGGACCAGGTGAACCTTGCGTGGTCCGAAAATTGGGAAAACATGCTTTGTGCACTAGACGGGAAATGCGATTTGTTAGAGTCAGTCTAGTTATCCCTCCGTCAGAGATCAAAGCTCTTTTGCATTTCATGATTAGGTGTCCCATCAGTTTTGATCAGTTGCATTTCGTTAGGCATGCCATAACTCTGATGGAGTGGGTTGTGTCACTCATTCCCCTTGTGCTTGGCACTGCTGGTTCAGGCCTGTTTATTAAAATAAGTCTTCAAAGGTCATTTACAATCATGTTTTAAATTTTGAGGTCTTAGGTCTAGGGTTGAGTCAATTTTGTCTTGAAAAGTCTTAGAAGACCAGCAGGCCAGAGGGATGTCTTTGATAGATCATCACTTCAATAATTTTCATCATTGTACAGCTGAATTAGGACTTCTCTTCAAAACTCTGTTTTGAAGATAAGTCGCCATCTCATTTTTGAAAAAAATTGTCAAAATTTTCAGTTCTTCAATCGTTCAAGTGCAGCCTTGGTCTCCTTTTCCAGAGCATATTAGAGCTATCCCTGCAAAAAATTATCAGTGAAAATCATTATTTCAACCAATTTTAAAGGGGAAACCAAAAAGGTCAAATCTTATTAATTTTCAAAAAGTGTCAACAACCAAACATAAGAAAATGGGTTTTGGGTTAAGCAAAAATCAACAAGGAGTCTATATGAAGATATTTCTCCTCATTTGCAACCCATTCCACATTCCAAGAGCAAAGAGCATTGTTCTAAGGCAATTTTGTGAGTTTGTGAGCAAATCGGGTCGTTTCTAGGGCGTGCTACGCATCAGGTTGGGTGCGCAACGCACCAGTGGCGCGCTACGCATCAGGCGACAATTTTCAGTGTTATTTTACACGGGTGAGGCGCATCAGGAGCGCGCAGCGCGTTGAGTGAGGCGCGTGGTGCATTGGAGTTTATGCCCAAACTTTGCCCGAAACACAATCAAACACCTCTTCTCATGCATCAAATCACAGGTAGGCTTTTATCCACGGCTCATTCTTGGTTTTGAAAGGTTTATGTAAAGAAATTATGCTATATTTGCCATGAAAAACCAAGTGTAAAAACCCTCATTTTCCATTAGTTTGCTGTGAGGATTTAAATGCCAAGATTGTTGTAGGGTTTTCAAACATAAATGTTGCCAAGGTTTTCCCATTTCCTGTGTTTCCCACCCCTTATATTCACCAATATTTTCCCCAATAATTCCTCATAAAACCCTACACTATCCTCCCTCAAATCCTAACCCCTCCCTTCTACTACAAACATATTTCCCTACCCTACCTCATCCCAAACCCTAAAACTTCAAGATTTCCATGCCCCTTCCCTTCCCTAAATTCCTTGTTTTATTTCCATTGTCCCCATTTCCCTAATGTTTCCCCTTTCCTAACAATTCCCTTGTATATTTGTGTCCCCTTGGTCACAGCATTTTGAGAAAAAGAAAAAGTCTACAGTCAATTTTGCACACAGTTGTATATCAACATATATATATTCGAGCTACCTTGTTTTTAAAGAACATGTCAGAGACCGAGTCAGCTTATGAGCAGGATTATGATAGTGATTCTACACCAGAGGTAAGTGTGCCAAGGAGGTATCACAAAGGTGGCAAAGGTGGTCGGCATGTCAGGGAGGAGCCTACTTCTTTGGCTCAATTGCAAGCTTGTCCACTTGCAATGGATTGTTTTCGGTATCAATCATGTTTTGAATACTATGAGCGGATCTCACAAATCCAGCATCATCAGGAACTAGTCCGTTTATTTGTTCTACATTTGGAGGATGGTCATGTAAAACTTGCCGGAGTGAATTGCACCTTGTCACCCGAGATTATTGCTCAGGCCACTGGGATACCAAATGTAGGGGAGGAATGGAGTAAACGCCAGCAGTTAGACAGATTTCACTATGAGCCATATATTAAGCCTGGGTGTATAAGACACTTGACCGCATTTTTTCCTTTCATATTCCTAAGGGATGAGTATGCACCATTGATGAAACTCATCATTCGATATTTCAGTTGCGAGGGCAGATTCTCACTTCTCTATGCGTACCATGTCCGTTTGTTGATGCATTTTACCAGGGTACGTATGATGAACATTCCATTTTTCATGTGTCGCAACATAGAGAGGATGGTGCCTTTAGTACAAAGGAAGAGCCCAGCGCATCAGCATAAGAGCATCTATCATTATGCATTGATTAAAATTGTAGTGATGCATCAGTTGGCACAGCAGGGCATTACTTGGGAAGAGTTCATCTCCCATGATTACTTTGCACCATTACAGCCACCTCCCGAGATAGTTCATGATGAGGGAGGACCTTCACACCAGCCAGACATTCCCGAGACTGAGCATATAAGTGCTCCTCCATATGTGACATATCAGCGAGGTCACAGGGCATTATTTGCATCTACACGACGAGTACTATCTCCACCCAGGGTGGAAGGGGTCTCATTGAATTCATCGGCACAGCAAGTGTTATCTCCACCTCGTGTGGAAGGGGCCTCGCTTTCGACAGCAGCACTGCAGGTACAGGATAAGGGCAAGAAGCCCAAGCATGAGGAGGGACCTTCAGGTGAGCCATCCGGTTTTGTTACTATTCATGATGAGACAACTTTAGAATCAGAGAAGACCTAATATATTAGTCATCTAGAGCAGCGGAATAAACAGCTTGAGGACCAGCACATGATCATAGAGCTACAGAACATCCGTGAGAATCGCCAAGTTGCCCAACATAGGCAAATTGAGTTCACCTCTCTAGAGCAACAGGTAAATGAGGATCGAGAGGCTAATCTCGAGAGGGTCAACATCCACTTGGAGTAATGGCTGAAAAGGACCGATAGAGACCATGCATTATTGAAACACATGGTTATGCATTACAAGGTCCGGAACTTGGTTTGCAAGGCGCGAATTAGGAGTCTTAAGGCAAAATTGAGGAAAATGGTCAAGAAGAAAAAACGACAAAAGGAGCTTGATCATCTTCAGATTTTGGCCAAAGCTTCTTTGACTGAGCATAGTACTTGATTGGGGACCCCTAGCCCAAATTTCAACAAGTTTGGGGAGAATTTTGTCAATTTTGAAATTTTTGTGTAAAAACAGGTTTTTTGGCTCAACGCGTAGCGCACCGCGCGCTACCCATAAGATTGGGAGGTCCAAATCACGAAATGTTTGCATTTTTGGATTTTTCATGATGAAATAAACCTGCTCAGCTACTACCAAGGCATTTCATCAAGGTTTGGGTCCCCAAAAGGTCAAAAAACATGCAAAAAATGACCTCACTGCCCCTTTTTGGACACACAGGAAGCAGCCTTGGGAGAATGCACTTTTGGAGGGTAAAATGGACATCAAATTGGAATATTCCACTTGTGTTGGAAAGTAGACATCCAGGGCTTTCCAACAAGCCAACCTGAGATCAATTTGGATGCTGGGAAGTGCCCCAAAAGCAGGTGGAAAGGCGCGCTACGCATCAGGATTTTTTGCAAAGTTTTCGTCTTCAGCTCAGGAAACAAAGCCAGTTTGACCAGTTGACTTGTGATGGGATTTTTCACCCTCCTTCATGTAATTAATGGAACTTTATGTTGACTTGACATTATTTACTTATTCTAGATGATTCATTCATAAAATAGCAAAAATTTAATGAATGAATTGGTTTCCTAGCTTATAGAGGCAAGTTGTCTTGACTGCCTAGATTGTAGTGCTTTGTTTAGAATTGGTTGAAACAGCTCCTAGGATGATGAGCTCGACCCCTAGAGGCAAGGGAATGTATTATCTTGCCTATATTATGTATTTTCTTAGTCATTTTCAGGGTTGGACTCTTGGGAATAGCTTGATACACTATTGTACATATTTTATCTGCAATTTTGGCAAAGGATAGACCAGGGTTTTGCAGCACTATTTGGGATTCATGTGGCCTTATGTGTTGATGGTGTGTTTCTCTCAGCACTTGTAAGTTGTGTATGTGTATCACTTTCCTTATTTAATCTTTTGCAATTAAACAAATGAAGTGTTAAGGTAGAATCCATAAATTTGCTATGCTTTGCCTTTAAGTTTGTTTAATTTTCCATGTTTTCTTCAGCTTAAGGAGAATCCTTGAGACTTCCTTGCTCTCCTTAGCTCCTCACCTGTCAGGTCTATTCATTCAATCACTTTAAATGCATCAAAACAATCGCCTATCTTGCCCCAAGTAGACCTCTGCAAAAGCTGTGCCTCATCCCCGCACCCAAAATTGCCTTTCCCTTGAATTCAACAAAACTTCAAAAAATAAATTCCATAATCCTTGTACTTCATACCTAGCCTAAAATTAGTCATCAATTCAGTCATCTCGAGCCTCTTTGATTACCTTTTTCTGAGATTGATCGGAGAGAGCCCTCTCCTGTCCTCGTAGGGCTAGCTACGAGGCTGAGCGTGGTTTGATGTGGCCTCAAGTTTTGCCTTCCTCAGCCTGAGGCAAATTTGAACGCTAACATGATTAACGGCGTAGATCGGCAACTATGAGATGGATCAGATCATTCTGGACTTAGGCTCGGATGCAAACATGCTACCTAAACAGACTTGGGAACACATGGGCAGGCCCACATTGCAATGGTCTCCTATTCAATTATGGATGGCGAACCAACAGAAGATCTTGCCCATGGGGAGACTGCAAGGAATCACAGTAGATATAGAAGGCGCGAGCACACAAATAGACTTTGAGGTAATAGAAATTGTGGATGATAGTAGCCCTTACCTCGCGTTGTTAGGGATAGATTGGGCCACAGATATGAATGGGGTCATTAATTTAAAGAAGCGGAAGATGATATTTGAGAAAAAGTCCCTCCGCATAGTCATTCCGCTAGACCCGGCTGAAGGGGCGCGCTACACTGAACCTGTGCGCGATGAAGGAAGTGATGATGAACTGGACTGTATCTACAAGATCACTGCACACAATCAAGATTGGGTCAATCCAACTGCAGAAGGAAGAATATCATGGGAGTGTGCAGAGTCCTGCACTGCAGATTCAGATGAAGAAAATGAACGATGGCATAATCGGTTGAACAGAGTAACAACGTTAAAATGCAACATGATGACTAGGTCGTTATATTGCGTAAAAGTTCAGGATCGAGAGTTGTCGATGTATGATGGGCTGACAGCGGTGGACAAATTCCTGACCAAGTTTGAGAGTGCGGTACTCGAGCACTAGTGATTCGATGCATTCAAATGGGCGTTGCGCGTGATGCTAGCGAGTTGGTGGGGAACACATGAAGGAACTTTTGAAAATTGGCACAACTGCAGGTGGATGATGCACCTCACCAGATGGATGCAGGCCTATGGAGAAGAACTCTAGCCGGAGTGGGTACACTTGTTTTATCATACCTTGGATGTCATCCCAAAAACATGGTATACTGAAATAGAGCTCCGACATGGGATAGGCGAATGGGATATCTTGCGCGAAGGGTTTTTATTAACTTTCTTATTTAAGGACCAATGGATGGATACTGTTGGTGATGCATTACAAGTTGTGAAGGCCACCATTTTCAAAGTACCATTGGAACCAGAAGAGATAGTGCAGCCAGACTGGTCGCACCAGCTGAGCCATGCCCTAGAGTGTTACAACGTACATGTAGAAGATGATGAGGACAACCCCAGAAACATCAATATTCCAAAAACACTAGGGGAGTTGCGAGGTTCACGGACCAACGATCAAGGACCCCGACATCACTGCGCCGCTGAAAATGAAACAGGTGAACATTGGTACAGAGGAGGAGCCGAAGTATGCTACTCTTGGGGACTATTGGGATGATTCCACGGTGGAAAAGATCATCGAGTTACTTCGAGAATATCAAGATTTATTCCTGACCAAAATAACGGAGTTAAAAGGGATCCTTGGCGACCTAGGAATGATTAAGATAACTCTGAAGCCAAACGTGAAGCCAGGAAAGCAGTGGCCTTATCGGTTAAATCCAAAATATAAAGCAAAGGTTTGCAAAGATTTGGAAAAAATGCTTGCAAAAGGAATAATTGAACTAGTGGAGGAATCCAACTGGGTAAGCCCTATGGTTGTACAGGAGAAAAAACAAAAGGGTGAAATTCGCATCTGTGTGGATCTCAAGAAGCTCAACAATGCATGTGCTAACGATCCATTCCTGATGCCATTTACAGACGAGGTAATGGAAAATGTGGGTGGATAGGAAGCCAACTCCTTTACGGATAGTTTCTCAGGGTACCACCAGATCAAGATCGCGTTGGAGGATAAGAGAAAAACAACTTTCGCCACCGAATGGGGCTATTTTCAGTACACTGTGATGCCCTTTGGACTAAAGAATGCACCGACAATATTCTCACGTGCCGTGATAGCTGCATTCAAGGAATTTATACATAAGTTTTTGGAGGTATATCTTGATGATTGGACCGTATTTGGGCTAGTCAAGAAACATATCGCGAGCTTATGGTTAATGCTGGATACTTACCGACAGCACTAGATTGCGCTAAATCTAAAGAAGTGTACTTTCCTTGTCCCCTTCGGGAACTTGCTCGGCCATGTGGTCTGCAAGAAAGGCCTGATGGTAGACTCGGCGAAGATTGTTGTCATACTCAATCTGCAAGCGTCGTGAAGTGTCAAACAGTTGCGCGCCACGCTGGGACAAACTGGTTACCATCGGAAATTCATAAAGAGCTACGCAAAGATCACAGCACCAATGGAACAGTTGTTGAAAAAGGATGCTACTTATTGCTAGAATGAGGAATGTAACAAAAGTTAGGAAACTCTCAAGGAAATGATGGCATCAGCTCCCATTTTGGTCTTTCCAAAATGGGACATCAAATTTCACGTGCATGTTGATGTGTCATGTATCATGCTGGGCATGGTACTCACACAGGAAGGAGTGGAAGAAATTGATCACCCGATCACATTCGCAAGTCGAAAGTTGTCCAAAGATGAAAAAAACTACTCCATTATTGAGCGTGAGGGCTTGGTGATGGTATACACACTCCAGAAATACTGCCACTATCTCCTCAAGAGACACTTTAAGATGTATACAGATCATTCCACATTAAAATACTTAGTGAATAGCCTGTGTTGGGGGGGCGCATTGGTGGATGGTTGTTATTTTTTTAGGAATATGATTTTGAATTCATTGTAAAGTCAGGCCGTCTAAACACAGGACCAGATCACCCGTCCCAAATTGAGAACGGTGAAGAGCCCACGAACATAGAGGAGGGACTACCTGATGCACAAATCTATGCAGTGCGCATCATGGATGGCCACTTTAAGGATATAATCCACTTCTTAACCACAGGAACCACGTCACAGTGGTATTCTGTTCAGCAGAAGAAAGAACTGGTGATATGTGCAGAAGACTTTACTATTATTGCAGGGCACATCTATAAAATGGGCAACGATGAAATATTACACAGATATGTACTAGAATTTGGGCGAGGACAAATCCTTGCTGAAGCACATGGGGGGGTTGGAGGAGGAAATTATGCAGGATGCGCCACAGCACAAAAGATTCTCCGTGCTGGACTATGGTGGCCAACTCTACATCAAGACTCAAAAGCATACTGTCGGGCCTGCAACGTATGCCAACGAATGGGGAAACCATCGTGGAGGGATGAACTGCCACTCAAGCCACAGATGATGCTGCAACCATTCAAAAAATGGGCGATCGATTTTGTGGGGCCTATTACACCTCAAGGAAAGATGGGTGCGCGCTATATCATCACCGCGACAGAATACTTGACTTGATGGGCAGAAGCACAACCGGTTAAGGACTGCACGGCCGCTACAGCTACAAAATTTTTGTTTGAGAATGTGTTAACACAGTTTGGATGTCCAAAAATTCTAATGAGCAACTACGGAACACACTTCCTGAATGGGACTATCAGCGCCCTCACTGAGGAGTTCCAGATATATCATCAAGAGAGTACGTCATACCATCCACAAGCAAATGGGACCGTTGAAGCTTTTAACAAGATTTTGGAGACTACGTTGACAAAAGTGTGTAATGCGCAGTGAAACGATTGGGATTTGTGCATACCTGCTTGGCTATGGGCATATCGAACAATGTGCAAGAAGTTGATAGGCCAGACACCTTTTTGGTCAATATTTGGCATGGAAGCCAGCATGCCAATGGAATACATTGTACCTAGTTTGCGAATAGCAGCGACAACAAGTATGGCAGACCGCGGGGCTTTGGAAGAGAGGATCGTGCAACTGGAAGAACTTGAGGAGGAACGATTTCTGGCAGGATTCCACCAGCAGGTACAAAAGCAGCAGGAAAAAGCTTGGCATGATCACCATATCAAGATGCGCACGTTCAAAGAAAATGATCTAGTCTTACTATATGACAGCAAGTTCAATAAATTCCCTGGAAAGCTTCGAATGCATTGGTTGGGACCCTATGTAGTCAAAGAAGTCACCGATGGAGGCATGGTCCAGCTTGCCAAGCTAAATGGAGAGCCTTTCCCAGGCAGAGTACATGGCAGTCACCTGAAGCTCTACATAGGTGCGCCAACAACCTGACTAACCGACTGAAGGATAGTCTCACCGCTCCAACTAGTTGAAAGGGAGCACGAGACAATAAAGCAGTCTGGGGGGGAGGTGCGCAACAACAAGGGTGCGCGTAGAATTGATATGTCACAAGGATCGCGGTTGCATAGAAGGAGTTGCGCCGCTGTGTGGAAAAGTCGAAACGTGACTGTTGTTGTCACTATTCACGACAAGATGGCTGAGTTATGGCGAAAAGGAGCGGGCGGTGGGAAATTAAGAGACGAGGTACGAGCCAAATCCAGCACGACCTGCCACAGGATTAACGTTACGACACCAGAAAGGGAGGGAACCACTGAATTTGAAATTCAATATGCTTATAAATCACAGGGGGCATCAGCCGAACGATCTGTGGTTTTGAGAGAAGTAAGCTATTGTGCCTTTCCACTGGTATGGAACTGTTCATCATTAACGCTAAAGGAGTCAGCCCGGGGGTTGTAATATGGCCAATGGAGATGCAGGACTTTCTAGATAGTATGGTGTTGACGGTCACGGGCGCTGCGCAGAGTTCAACACCAATGGTAGGGGATGTACCGAAATTCTTAGACACGAAGCAGAATTGGTCCGGATGCTGCTACCTAACCCATGGGCTGGCCGGCAACCCATCAAATATAAGGGAAACACTATGAATATGGAGAAAAATGATGGAATTGTAGTTAACAGTTCATCTCTGATGCACCTTGAAGATTGGGATCTCACAGACAACAACAATTTTCTTGCAAAATTGCAACACAGGTTGCAACAGCCAGTACGTATAGTAGACCAGAGATTGGAAACTTGCTGCATTGGCACAAAGATTTCCCGTATGTGGCACCCCAGCTTGAGCTAAAATCCTATCAAGGGGTGTTCTATGTTAACCGAGCAGAGAAGAATGAGCATCATCAGTTGTGTGAATTAGTAGAAGCAATGAAGCAGGAGCTTGAAGAAGCGTTGCAAGAGACAAAGAGGGAGCAATAGAACAAAGTGCGTTACTGACAAGGATGGAGGACCGTGAAGCCTTGGCATCACGTATCATCGTAACGACGAATGACTCAGGACAAGTCACGATGATTGTGTTGGGACCCTGTTGGGTAGAGGGGGCCCCGTGTAACGGTTTTGGGGCTTAAAGCCCATAAGTTAGGATAATGATATTGTAAAAAGTTCTGCGAAGTGCGCAGAGCGCGAAATGTAATAGGTCGATTCAAAGGGTTGTCAACCCAAAAATAATGTAAAATAATATAAGTCAACCTACCCATGGTCCGCGGACCATGGGAATGTATAAATAAAGCAAGGCTCTAAGGGTAGAAGTAGCTTTTTGGGAGGATCTGATGTTTTATGGGTTTGTGAAAGAAGTGGCTCTGCATCTGTAAGTCCGAGTCAAGGGTGTTAGTGGTTAGATAGAGGCTCTGCAGCTCTGTGTGCGGAGGCTTGATAGAGTCCGTAGCTGTGTGCGCAGACCCATGTAGCTGTGTGTGCAGGGCAGAACGAAGATTGTACTGGAACAAAGATATTAATAAAGATAAGTTGGTTCTGAGACATTGTGTTGATTCTGAGTTATTGCGGATCTAGTTATATTCTGGTTTACCTATTTGTTGTATGAGTTTAAGCCTCTCTTTATGAATGATAATGTTGCGCACTGGGTAATATTGTTAAATGTTTGCTTAAATACCGTAAGAAATAGAGTAAATCTATAATAAATCCATTAATAAGAAAGCACATTTGTGCGGATCTACGTGGAAGCCTTACAGTAGTCCAGAGTGGCACGAGGCTACAGAACAGTTTGTGACCCCTCTAGACCACATCAAGACATCCCAAGGGTGAAGAAACCTGGTTCCAACACCCTCCCCTACTACCTCGAGTGAGACTTCAGTCCGCACTCCATGGGTTGTTGCTGAAAGGGCTGGTAGTGCAGGATTTCTTTGGCTAATAACTCTTCCAAACCTGGGTCAAGCCCCAACAAGCCAACACAACTGTCCAGTGCCCATGTCAATCTCACATCGTTGCTCCAGGTGACCATAATGGAAAAAATCTCCAAATCAAAATGATGATACTGCATTATATTAATCGATGAGGTTCTTAGGTATAAAATATATGGCATTAATATGACCATCTAACCCCCTCTCCTATGCTTAATGCACCTCAAATACCAAACCAATTTCAATTATTTTCACATCATTAAGAAATTTATTTGAAATCATTAAGGAATACCCTTAACTCTCCTTGTTGTAATTGCACCTTGTTATCACCTACTTCAAAATTGTTCAAATGGTGCCAAAAGATGTCAAAAGAATGCAAAAGAGAAGATAAGCTTGTAGTCATCTTCCAAACCATAGAAGGACTCAAAGTCAACATCAAACCCTCCCCATTAGAAATTTATTTGAACAAGATTTCCAACGATATGTGGAAGTCCAAAAATGGACTCTTGGATCAAAAGATATGGTCTTCTAAAGTTTCAAGGATTCAAGCCTTAGGAAAGAAGGAATATTGGAGGTCTGACGTCAGAGATTGCATATCAGAGGTCCAATGACATCGGAGATTGGTAATCGCACATCCAAGCAGCATGAAACATTAGTGCATCACATATTATAGGTCTGATATATCAGAGGTCAGGGCACATAGAAGATCGCATATCAGTGATCGCACACCAGCGACACCAAGCAGATCGACGATCACATATCATCGATCGCACATCGGGGATCTAATGCACCGGAGTAGGCAGATTGAGGAATCAAGCAATATCGCAATATTGATTGTCGATAATCAGAATTTCTAAATGTGACAGTCTTTAACAGGTTACAATACGTATAAAGTTCCAATATAGTGTAAAATAGTTAGGGGTCTAAAATATAAGTTTACAAAGGATTTCAGGCTAAGATATTTTTGTTACTATTTTCAAGCTCTCCCTCTCCTTATAAAATGAGGGAAGAAACACTTAAAGAAGGCTCATAATTTTTGGAAAGACTTCTCTTAAGGGAAATTTTCCTGGTTTCATGATGGAATGTATGAATCTTGATGTATGCACTTTTCTCAGAAGATCAATACAAGATTTATGGTGATTCCAACTTATTGGAATTTAGTATTTTCATCACCCTCTATATTTTCATGTATGTTAAACATTCCTCTCAGATTGCATGTCAAGTAGAAACTAGATATATTTCCCATTAAATGAAAATTCGGTTAGATCAAGCTTATATTGATGGATAATGCCTGTATTAATGTGGAAATTCAATCTTTAAAAAGCGCTCCATGCATCTCAACATTCCATAATTGTTTCCTTACTTTCACTTCTCTCCAAATCTAAATATACATAATTCTTAAAATTAAAGCTCTATATGATATAATAATCCTTTACTTTCCTCTACCATTACATTTGTTTCAACAATTAATTTGCTACAAATTCTTAATCAGATTTGGCCACCATTAGTTGCTTCATATATTGTATCTTTATGAATTTTTCTGAATCAATCCAATTTGATTTTCTTGTGACAAACTATGGTATTGTGAGTCTTTAAGATAAATCTACCAGCATTAATTAAGATGTCATAGCCATTCGTCTCCCATCAACCCAGAGGTTGTCTCTAGGAGTGACAACATCCTTTTGGCATCATTGTCAAGGAAAAGATTAGAGAATTTTTCCCCTGGGTACAACACTCATACACTCTTTGATAAATTGAGAAAAGATGTGTGGGTTGTAGATCTATCACCTTGGCGACTCCATTGTCAAATATTAAGTTCATCACCCTATATTTTAAGAGGCCCCATATCAGATCAGATACCTCTCAGCAAAGAACTCCATCTGTATTTGACCTAGAAAGACTAATATCCAAAAGGATTTGGAGGGAAAAAACCCCCAATATTGATGTTATTGTCTCTTCGTTGCCTAAAACATCCTCATCCAGCTCACAGAATGCCATAATTCATTGCTCTGATTTTCCTCATAGAGTCTTGGTATATCCTTCAAAAAGTGGTTAACTCCTCAATACCGCCTCCCTAGAGGTCAAGGAAGAAGAATTTTTATTCAACACCCCTTCTCTCTCATTTTCTCCCCTCCCTAAAGTTGAGGAGGTAAAAGATATCCTCCATAGCAAATATCCTCCATAGCAGCGCCACCCAAAGTGTGAACAATTTCTCATTCCACGATCATTTAGTTGTCTCGCAATTGGTCATACCTCAAAGACCCCTAATAAATCAAGCACCACCACCTCTGCTCCAGATGGTTGTCCTGGGTTTTCTGTTAAAAAAATATGCTCCCTTAGAGCTGCCTCATCCTTTAAATGCTATGCTAGGGGACTATCTCAAGCTCCTACCTAGGTTTAATGAAGAAGCTAACATATCAGCGCAGAGACACATAGAAGTTTTCTATGCCTTTGCATAAAAATTGAATGTCGAGCACCAAGGTGTAGTGCTAAAGCTTTTTTTCCAATATTTGGATGGGGAAGTTAGGAAATGGTTCAAATCCTTGTTGAATGCTTCCATTACCAATTGGGAAGAAATGGATAATTATTTTATGCATAAATGGGAAGAGGAGAAAGATCATGGATACATTCTTACTGAGTTCAATGCTATGAAGAAGAAACCTAATGAGGATATCTCAGTTTTATAAAAAGGTTTAATAAATTGTACAACAATCTACCTGCTGATATTTAACCTCCATAGGGCATTGCCCGAGTATTTTTTGTTGGGGCTTTTGAATCAGAGTTTGGCTTCACACTCACAGAGAGGAAGTCACATACCTTGGACCAGATTAAACTCATACTCTTGAGGTAGAAGCAAATTTTACATCAACAAGGAAGTCAAAAAGAAGAACTGACCCTAGAGAAAAGAAAAAGGGGAAAGAGGAGCAACTTCCTCAAGTCATGGAAGAGAATCCAAAAAACAAAAGATAGATGATATGGATAAGTTGATAAAGAGATTATCAAATAAACTTTAAAAAATGGAGCTAGAAAATAAAAGCCTTCAACGACAGAACTTCCTGGCTGTTAATCGAGGTTTCAATCCCCAATATAGAAGGCCTCCCCTAGAGATATTAAAAAGGGAGAGGAAAGGACAACAAGACCACATTCATCCTCCATTATATATAGAAGATGACCTGAAGGAGTAGATATCACATGCCAACAAAGTTCAATGGAACCTGTATTTCTCTTTCTCTAATGAAGAAAAAGAAGTCAGAACGTATGAAGAAGAGAAGGATGATCTTGATGCAATGCTAAACGATGGTGAGATTGATGATTACGGCAAGGCATTTGTTGATTTCATGAAGACTCAACTGCATAAGAAATATGATCTTCAGTGATCTAGAAAGAAATCGAGGGACAAGACCAAAATGAAGGAGCCTCTTAAGCCAACTTACAAGGGGAAGGGGCCCTTAGATCTAATTACTCATAAAAAGGAGTCCTCAAATCCAAACTATTATAAGCCTGAAGTCCTCAAAGAAGAGAAGTCACCTCTCCCTTTTAGGCCCATCCATGAAAAAGAAAAGGAGTTGATAGAAGTTAAAACTGCAAAAAAAAACCCTGCCATCTTTAATATTCAAAAAGAGCTAGAGAAAGTCAAAATCCCAGTCTCGTTATCTGAGCTCTTGAAACAACCCAGCTATAAGGTCCAAGTTTCTCATCTCATGTTTCCATCTACTTTAATCCAACCGCCTTGTAGTTTAAACCTCCAAGAATAAAGTTCAATGGTCATGTTTGGACCCCATGTTGAAGAAAAATATCCCTCCACAACCTTTTTATGTTACTCTAGTAGTACTTGACTTCCTGCTCCATAACTGCATGTTGGACTCAGGTAATTCTCATAATTTGATGACACTATCATTAATGTAGCAACTAATTATGGAGATAACCGGACCATACAAAGATATCTACTCTTTTGACTCTAGCAGGGTAAAGTGCTTGGGTATGATAAAGGACTTGGTGGTGAATTTGACCCAAATTCTTGTAAAAAGTGTAGTGATGGACATTGTAGTACTTGATATCCCTGCAAGGTTTGGTATGATTTTGTCTAGATCTTGGGGATCAAATATTGGAGGATCCATCAAGATGGATCTTACCTATGCTATCATCCCTAAATTTTGGTGGAGAAGAAAGGCAACTGTATAGGGAATCAAGGCCCATTAAGACAATCACAAAATTCAATTGCCCAAATAATGTTTCTGTGTATGGGAAAGAAAGGGATCTCTCGTGCTTAATGCTAGAAGAAGATGATTTTATTTTAGAAGAAGCATAGGTACAACCTACAACAAAATTAGATCAGCAGCTCAGAGATTGTATCAAAGTTTGAAAGTTGTACTTTGATGGTGCAAATTCTAAGGAAGGAAATGGAGCAGGATTATTGTTGATATCTCCAGAGGGTAGCTCGATTCCCCTCTCATTCAAATTGGAATTTGAGGAAACTAACAATGTGGAAGAGTATGAGGCATTACTACTAGGCCTGCAAACAACAAGGAACTTGAACATTGAATACCTAACTTTTTTTGGAGACTCGGAACTGGTGGTAAAGAAAATCAAGAACCAGTGTCAAACTAAGCACCCCAAGCTAAGGGCATAGATAAATGGGGTTTGGGATTTAATTGACAACTTCTTCCTAGATTTTAGCATTCAATTCTTACCCAGGGAAGGAAATTGAATGGCTGATTCCTTGGTTATAGCTTCCAGTAATTTTAAGCCACCACAAAATACACTTCTCAAATATGAAGTTGAAGTTAGGTATAGACCCTGGGTGCTTGATAATGTGAAACACTAGCAGGTGTTCGAAGATGATGAAAAGATCAAGAACTTCATGGAATTCATTAAGGAATTCTCAAATTCCACGATTGACTAAGAAGAAGAAGAAGTAACAAAGGAATAACCAACTGCCTGGGAGGAAACTATCGCAGGGCATAGATTTTTGCAGCTAAAGGGAAATTCCATTCCATGTGGTCGAGTTCCTTCGGAGATATTATTCAAATCCACTGATGTGACTACAAAAACTCTTGAATAGGGAATTGATGAACATGTGGAGGATTACAACATCGGCTCGGAGAACAAACTCCGAATGAGAAAGTTCTCAAAATGGATCCCCCATCAATATCAACAAAGGCACTTAAATCTCTTATAAACCTATAAATATGTTTTCACTTGGTCATGTGATGATTTAAAGAGTTTTGATACAAATGTTATTCAACATAAGATTCCCTTAAAGAATGGAATGAAGCCTTGTAAGAAAAAACACAGACATATCAATTCCCCTCTACTCCCATCCATTGAGAAGGAAGAAAAGAAGTTAATTCAGGCCAAGATCATTGTACCATTAAGGTACTCAGAGTGGGTGGAAAACCCGGTTGTTGTCAAGAAAAAGAATGGAGAGATAATACTGTGTGGATTTCAGAAACCTCAACAGAGCTTCATTAAAAGACAATTACCCATTTCCAAAAATGGATTATATATTATAGAGGGTAGTTGGCTCATCTTGGATGTCCATGATGGATGCCTTTTCAGGGTATAATCAGGTAGCAATGCATCCCGATGATTAGAAGAAAACCACATTCACTACACCTTGGGGGACCTTCATGTATGAAAGAATTCCATTTGGCCTTATAAATGCAGTAACAACCTTCTAGAGGGAAATGGATATAGCATTCATGGGAGAACAGGAAAAATTCGTAGTGGTCTACCTGGATGATATCACAGTTTTCTCTAAAACAGATGAGGAGAATATTGAACATTTGAAACTCACTTTTGAGAAATGCAGGAAGTATGGATTGTCTCTAAATCCAAATAAATATCAATTCACTCTGAGTGAAGGTAAGCCATTGGGGAATATAGTAACATAGGAGGGGGTGAATATTGATCCTAAGTGTGTGAAAGCCATCAACCACATTTCCCTACCTAGAAATAAAAAGGAGGTCCAAGTATTCCTGGGAAGGATTAACTTCTTGAGGAAATTTTTACCCAATTACACAGAGATAGTGAAAGGCATCACAAAGAGGTTGAAGAAGGAGAATGAACTAAAGTGGATCCTAGATTCCCTAGAATCCTTCTCTGGGATCAAGAGATATTTTGCAGAGGCTCCTGTGATAGTCATCTCGGATTATTCAAAATTTTACATCTTTTCTTTTGCCTCCCCTCATACTATTGTCGTTGTGTTATTGCAGAAGAATAATGAAGGTCACGAGTGTCCTATAGCCTTCTTCAAATAGGTGCTACAGGAGGCTAAATTGAAATATAATATCTTTGAAAAACAGGCTTATGCCCTGGTCAAAGCTTTGAAGGCCTTCATATTTTATGTTTTACACTCTAACATTGTAGCTTATGTTCCAACAATGGTTGTTAAATACATCCTGGTGCAAGGGGACAGTGATGGAAAAAGAGGTAAGTGGATTGCCAAAATACAAGAGTATGACATGGATATCAAACCCACTAAACTCATCAAAGGACAGGGATTATCCAAAATATTATCAGAGTCTAATTTCCGGGCCTTGGGGATTAACCTATTAACTGAAGAAAACAAGGAGGGGACACAACAACCGATGATCAACACATCAACCAAAAACATTCATATCAAATATGAAACATCTTCCTAGTATAAGGATGTCATCCACTATCTGTTATTCTTGAGGTTCCCAGTGAATATGGATAAATCCAAAGATAGAGAATTAATATTACAATCCCAAAGGTTTATTATATCCAATGGGAAATTATACTAGAAATACTTGGTTGGAATTTTAATCTGCGTTTGGTAGAAACATAATCTTAAAGGGTAATTAATGATTTCCATAGTGGCATTTGTGGGGGACAGTATAACTAGAAGGCCACTATGCATAAGATATTGAAATTTGGATTCTATTGGCCTAAACTATTTGGAGAAGTTCACTATTATGTTTGGGCCTATCAGCAGTGTCAAGTGTTTGCTGAGAAGCATAAATCAGCCCCACTCCCATTGATCATCGTTTGTATAGAAGAGCCTTTCAGGAAATGGGGATTGGACTTTATCTGAGAAATACACCCCCCTTCTAGCAGCCAACAGAAGTGGATACTCACAATCAAAGACTATTTCACAAAATCGGTTGAAAAATCCCAGCCCGAAATGCAACTAACACTGTGGTCATAAAATTTTTGGAGGAAAATATCCTGGACAGGTTTGGGTGTCCTCTGAAAATTGCAACTGATAATGCTACGAATTTTAAGTCTGCAAAATTTACCAACTTTTGTCATAATTTCAATATTACAGTTGGCCACTCTACTACCTATTATCCTCAGGGGAATATATTATCTGAGTCTTTCAACAAAATGGTAGTGAGGATCCTGAAGAAAATAATTTCCAAAAGCCAAAAAATTGGGACTCCCAATTAAAATTTTCCCTATGGGCTAAGAGGGTCAATCCCAAAAAATCCATAGGGAAATCTCCTTTGGAATTGGGCTATGGAGAAGTAGTTATATTCCTTATACGACTTGCTATGTTGGTTGCCAAGATATTACAATATGTAGAAGAAGAACCAAACTCCCTGACTTGAAGGATAAATCAACTAGTAGAGCTCGAGTAGAACAGAGAGTACGTAAAACATAGGCTAATCAACTACCAGAAGAAAATGAATTTTTTGTTTGATAAGAAAGCTAAAGACATGCCTCTCTAGCTAGGATTTCTAGTTTTGAGGTGGGATGTAAAAAGAGAAGACAAAGGGAAACATGGATAATTTGATCCCTTATGGTTTGGACCCTTCAAGGTTGTTGAGGCAAAGGGAAACAATAATTTCTTTCTAGAAAATTTGGCGGGTGAAATGCTTGAGCTACTTGTAAATGGGAAATTCCTCAAGCTTTACTTATGGCACTAAGTGGTCCATTTCTCACCCATTTTACATATTGGTAATCCATTGTAAAATATTAGTAATACTTTCAGTTCTTTATGTCTTTTCTTTTGTTTTTATATACTTGAATAAAATGACTCCATGCCCAATGGATAGAAGGCTATTAGTTTGCAAGTTCTCAGCACCTTGCTAGCAAGGCACTATCCCCAATTGGAGCCAATGTTATCAACTACTTCAAAATTGCTCAAATGGTGCCAAATCATTTCAAAATAATGTAAAAGACCAAATAATATTGCAGTCATCTTATAAGCCACAAAAGGACTTAAAGCCCACTTCAGACCCTCTCCATTGGAAACTGCTTTGAACAAGCTTTCCAACGATATGTGGAAGTCCAAAAATGGACTCTTGGATTAAGGGATATGGTACTCTAAAGTTTCAAGGATTCAAGCCCTAAGAAAGAAGGAATATCGTAGGTTCGATATCGGAGATCGCATATCAAAGGTCTAGTGACATCTGATATTAGCGATCTCACATCAGAGTAGCATGGCATATCGTCGCATCGCATATGAGAGATATGATATATCGGAGGTCAAGGCACATTAGTGATCACATATCGGCAATCACACATCAGAGAGACCAAGCGGATCGGCGATCACATATCGTTGATTGCACATCGGGGATCCAATGCATTAGAGCCAGTAGATCAGAGCATCAAGCAATATCACAACATCAAAAATTCTAAACGTGATAGTCTTTAAAAGATTGCGATACATATAAAGTTCCGATATAGTGTAAAGTAGCTGGGGGACTCAAATATAAGTTTAAAAAGGATTTCATCGCAAAATCAAGGGCGGACATGCAATTTTCTCTCTCCTCTAGTAGGACGCATGGTGGCAGAGGATTGGATCTGATAATGACGCACGGCGACACAGGATTGGCTCCAATAAGTATGCATGGCAGCTCAGGATTGGCTCCGATAAGGACACATGGTAGCTAACATTAGCATGATGTGGCAGTATTAAAGGACACATGGAAACCAATTTTGGCATTTGTAGGGGGCCTAAGGGCACATATTTGGGTGACATGTGTCACCACTCAGAAAGTGCCATGTGGAAATGATGACGTCATAATCGGAGATCGACGATCAGAGAATGAGCATGTCACAACTCCTGTGTTATTCCCCCGACTGGAAAACTCAAATGAAGAGGGGCTCCGATATTAGGCTAGCAGACGGTCACTAGAAGAAATTAAAGGAATGGGGTGCAAAACACTTTACAAAGGAAAATTTTCCCCAGGGCAAGAACAAAATTCCCTCGCACCTTAAGTCTAAGCACGAGATCACATCCCTCAGGCCTACAATGAAGAAATGTAGAAAGGGGTTAAACAAAAGGGGCCAAAGGGGACTCGATGTTTTGTAATGTTTTTAAGAGGAAAAGACATGATGAATAAAAGCTCAATAAGTATAATACAGAGAGTTAAAGAGATGAATGAGTTGGAAGATGTGTTACAGAGCATTACTAAGTCCATCATGGGTGATCTATTATGAAACCATCTCACAAAAAGATAGAAAAGATAGATCAACGCCTTGGAATTTAGCCTCTTCGAGGGGGCAACCTCCTTTAAATTACACAAATGAATGATTCTTCGATGATACAAATGACAAGACCTCCTTTCTATATATAGGAGTCTAAGCGGTCATAATATAATCAGAGCCGACATAAAAATAATAATGTAAGGGCACAATAATAACAATAGTGGGCTTCTATGGGGCACAATAATAACAATATGAGGACTACATGGGTACAACCATATAATAAGGGGGTTGTACTAATAACAATAAGGGATTACACTAGTAGTATAGGGGCCTAACATGCCCCTCTCCTTCAAAAAGTGTTGTCCTCAACGCTTGAGTAGTTCTTAATGATTCTATGTAAAATTCTTGTCCTTCCATGTGAAATATTCAACAGGTAAGTTCTTCCACTTGATGAGATGCTTTGAAATTGATCGATTTCATAGCTGTTGACTTCTCGGTTCTGTAAATGCTTCAGGTTCCAATATGATTTTTCCTTCCTTGTCAAGTTCTGGCAATATTGTCGGAATTGGGATATTCAACAACTTTGGAATGAGTTTCCACCCTGCTTCGCCCTTCTTCCATTCATACCTTCCTTTGTTTATCAAATTTGGTTGGATAATTGTACCAACCTCTACCATTTCTGCAACCATATGTTCAATTTCACTCCTTTGGGCATATGGATATCTATAAGGCTTGACGTTTGGAGGAACACATCCTGGAATAAAATGAATAGCATGATCGTGATCACGAATAGGTGGGAGACCTTTGGGAGTCTCAAATACCTTGGAATGATTGTCCAATACTTTTTGGAGATCTAGAGAAATAGATTATTCCAATGTGGAAACATCTAGCGAACATAGTTGTGAAATTACACCTCTTTATTCCTTTTTTAGAAGCTTTTTCATACCATTAGAGCTGATTATCTTTTCCGGTTTCCCTGCAATACCCCTTAATTCAACTTCCTTTCCTTCCAAAAAAATTTTCACGAAAAGTTCTTGAAAATTAAAAGCTATTGTACCCAAGGATTGTAGCCATTGGACTCCTAGTACAACATTAGCACCTCCCATTGGAATGGAAAGCATTGGGCTAGTCAATACATATTCTCCCATGGATAGCTTGATATTATGGCACTTTCTAGAGCAATTTATTGTTCCTCCATTTGCAACCATCACTTGACACTCTGGTGCTGGATATAAGAAGAAATTCAATTATTTTGCTACCTTACAATGAATAAAATTATGGGTACTACCTGAATCAATCAACACTATTACCTTTTTCTTCTTGATATGTCCTTCTATCTTTATAGTTTGAGGAGTGGTAATTCCGATGAATGCATTACAAGATATGGTTGGATTCATTTCTTCTTTCACTGGGGTTGGTTCCTAGTGAGTATCCTTTTCTTTTGATGTTTCTTGATACTTTTCTTCCTGATATTTCACTGTTTGAACCTTATTCTTCTTGATATGTCCTTCTATCTTGTGAGTTTGGAGAGTGGTAAGTTCTTCCAATGCTTTACAAGATATGGTCGGATTCATTTCTTGATGCTCAATGTGATCTTTCACTTCTTGAACATTTTTCTTCTTGATATGTCCTTTTATCTTGATAGTTTGAGGAGTGGTAATTCTGGCCAATGCATTACAAGATATGGTTGGATTCATTTCTTCCTTCTCGATGTGGTCTTTCACTTCTTGAACCTCTTTCTTCTTGATATGTCCTTCTATCTTGAGAGTTTGAGGAGTGGTGATTCTTGCCAATTCTTTACAAGATATGGTCGGATTCATTTCTTCTTTCTCTAGGGTTGGATCCTGGCACATATCCTCTTCTTTTGATGTTTCTTGATCCTTTTCTTCACCCTCTTCATACTCTATGTAAAATAATTTCTTCTCAGCACACTTATGACCTTTAGTGCATTTGCTATCACAATTGTAACAAATCCCTTTTTTTCTTTTTTCTTCCAATTGTTGTGGTGTAATCCTTGTAGGTTGTGGAAGGCTAGGGGAAACAACACTTCCATTATTATAGTTGTGAGGGATAGACTTCCTTGTTGCCATAATTTTACTTTCCAATTTGTAACAAAGCCCTTTTTCTCTTTCCAATTGTTGTGGTGTTGCTTTAAAGAAGGTGTTTCTCTTTGTATCCTCATAATGTGCTATCATTTCCTCCGTGAAAATTGACCACATAACAAGTTGTTTATGAGAACAAAGCCCTTTATACCATAAAAATTGATCTGGTTCTAAATATGAAGATGCAATAAATACCTTTTGTAACAGTGGTACAATATGTAGATCAAAATATTGCTCCATCTGAAGTATCCAATTTACTGGATCCTTGCCATCAAACTTCCTCATATTGCCTTTTCTTGATTTTAGGAGCTCGATCTTGAAACGACTATAACTCTGTAATTTCGGTTCCTCTAGTTTTGAAATTGTGATCTGTAGTAGCCCTCTGTGTTCTCTTTCCAATGCCACATGTCTAATTGAATTTGGATTCTCCAAGGCAGAGTTATGCACAATATCCCAAGATGACCTGATTATAGACCTTTCCAGAAGAGTGAACTTGTATGAAGTGCCACGTGTCACTATTTGGACCTTAAGATCTGAAAAATATACACAGAAAACTACAATCTGTCCTCTTTCTGTAACAGCTTACGAAATTTCAATCTGATGCTTTAGAAAAAAGTTATGACTATTTTCCCCAGGTCACCTTATTTGGAATGTAATTTAGGAGTCTGCAAAAATATCGACTTCCTCAGATCATATCTCCACAAATATTGTGCGAAAAGCTCTGGAATTCAGACCCGAGGTTTAACGCAATTTCTTCTCAAATGGGTATTTTGTAGCATCTGAAACATTGCAGGAAAAAAATTTATAGCGCAAATTCCTCGATGACCTATTTGGAGCAGCGAAACCCTAGGATTCAAAGCTCTGATACCAAATGTTATGAAACCAGCTCACAAAAAGATAGGAAAGATAGATCAACGCCTTGGAATTCAGCCTCTTCGAGGGAGCAACCTCCTTTAAATTACACAAATGAATGATTCTTCAATGATACAAATGACAAGACCTCCTTTCTATATATAGGAGTCTAAGGGGTCATAATATAATCAGAGCCGACATAACAATAATAATGTAAGGGCACAATAATAACAATATGAGGACTACATGGTACAACCATATAATAAGGGGGTTGTACTAATAACAATAAGGGGTTACACTAGTAGTATAGGGGCCTAACATGATCACTTCCGTCTCTAGAATATGGGGAATTCAAGTTCTTAAGGTGGAAAGATATAGGTGAACTGGCTGAGTAACGAAAGAGGCACATTGTGGCAGAGACATGGCCTGATGAGAGGCCATCATAGGAAGTGGCGTGAAGATATTTTCCTATAATCATCATTCAGGTATTCCCATGTTTTCATATTTTGTTGTTTTCTTATTATGTTATTGTTATATTTTATAGAAAGGAATCATTCTATTGCAATGATTTGGGTGACACAAGCTTCGCACGTTGAGATAGCTAGTTGATCATACAATTGGATCTCATGCTAAGATATTTTTGTAACTATTTTCAAGCTCTCCCTCTCCTTATAAAAGGAGGGAAGAAACACTTAAAGAAGGTTCATACTTTTTGGAAATACGTCCCTTAAGGGACCTTTTCTTGGTTTCAGAAGGCATGTATGAATCTTGAAGTACACACTTTTCTCAAAATATTAATACAAGATTTCTGATGATTCCAACTTATTGGATTGCAATATGTTCATCTCCCTCTGTATTTTCATATATGTTAAATATTCCTCTCAGATTGCATGTCACATAGAAGCTAGATATATTTCCCATTAAATGTAGATTCATTTAGATCAAGCTATTGATGGATAATGCCTATATTAATGTGGAAATTCAATATTTAAAAAGCGCTCCATGCATCTCAGCATTCCATAAGAATTTCCTTACTTTCACTTCTCTCCAAATCTAGATATATATAATTCTTAACATTTAAGCTCTGTATGATAGATTTCTCCTTTATTGTCTTCTACCATTACATCTGTCTCAACAATTAATTTGTTGCAAATTCTTAATCTGATTTGGCCACCACTAGTTGAGGATTATTTCCTGTGTATTCCTATGTATAAGCTGCTTCATATATTGTATCTTTATGTTAGGTCCCTATAATACTAGTGATGCCCCCATTAATATTGTAGTTGTATCCCTTATTAATATTGTTGTGCCCCTATTGTCCCCATATTGTTATTACTATGCCCCATAGAATCCCTCTATGGTTATTTTTGTGCCTTTATATTATTATTGTTAGGTCGGCTTGGTTATATTGTGACCCCTTAGACATTTTTTCATTTGAATCATCCAAGAATTGTTCTTTTGTGTAATGTAAAGGAGGTTGCCCCCTCAAAGAGGCTAAATTCTAAGGCTTTCAACTATCATTTTTTATCTTTTTGTGTGTTGGTTTAATAATATTTGGTGTCAGAGCTTTGGATTCTAGGGTTTCGCTGCTCCAAATAGGTCATCATGGAATTTTCGCTATAACTTTTTTTTGCGATGTTTCAGAAGCGAAAAAAAAAACCCATTTGAGATGAAATCACACTGAACCTCTGGTCTAAATTTCAGAGCTTTTCGTGCTATATTTGCGGAGATATGATCTGAGGAAGTTGGTCTTTTTGTAGACTCCTCAATTACATTCCAAACAGATGACCTAGGGAAAATCGTCATAACTTTCTCTCTGAGCATTGGATTGTAAAGAAAGAGGATGGACTGTAGTTTCTTGTATATATTATTTTAGAGCCAAAGGTTGAAACAGTGAGATGTGGCACTTCATACAAGTTCACTCTTCTGGAAAGGTCTATAATTAGGTCATATTGGGAGATTGTGCATAACTCTACCTTGGAGAATCTAAATTTGATCAGACTTGTGGCACTGGAAAGAGGACACAGAGGGCTACTACAAGTTGCAATTTCAGAACTGGATGATCTCAAATTACAGAGATACATCAAATTCAATATCAAGCTCCTACAAAGTGAAAAAAGGTGTGTATTTTTTTAAATTGTTGCAAAAGCTTGGTTTGAAAAATTAGTTTGAAGAAATTCAAAGGGCATAGTAGAGCATTATTATCGGTAATTGATGCCCCGAGGAAAGAAAATGCAAACACCTAATAAGGAACCTGAAAGCTCTAGCATGACTCATGAAGAAGAGGAAGAAATACAACATGATATATCAAAATTACGAGACCAAGTGCAACAAGTGTCCCTTGCACAAAAAGTAACAGAATCTAAGAAGGATGGTTTAAAGAAAGATGTAGAAGCTAAGATGGATGGTTTAAAGAAAGGTGTAGAAGCTTAGATGGATTATTTAAAGAAAGGCGTAGAAGCTAAGATGGATGGCGTGGAAGCTAAAATGAATGGCATGGACGCTAAGATGAATGGCATGGACACTAAAATGGATGGCATGGATGATAAGATGGAAGAATTGAAGATAAATTTGAATAAGTTTCTACAAGAAATGGTCACTAATGGCGAAAGGGTAGTAAAGGAAACTCATGATGAGAACAAAAGAAATGTTAATCATGATTTCGTAGACTCTAATGTTGGATTGAAGACCCACCATATTCCAAAAATCGATATGAGGAAGTTTGATGGAAAGGATCCCGCAACATGGATATTACAGATGGAGCAATTTTTTGATCTCAATAATGTGCAAAACACACAAAACGTACGTATTTCAACTTTATATTTGGAACCAAATCAGTTTGTATGGTATCAATGTCTTTGCTCTCGTAAATTAATTATCACTTGGGCAATTTTTACAGAAGAATTGACAGCACATTATGAGGATACAAAAACAACACTTTTTTTAGCCAATTGATAAGTCTCGAACAAAAGGGTTCAATAATGGAGCACATTGAGGAGTTCCAAAAATTGAACATAAGGATAAAAAATATTCTAGAGGAGCATAGGATTGATGTGTTCATAGGGAATTTAAAGGATAATATCCAACATGTTGTTCGCCTTTGGGAACCTGATTCATTAGAGAAGGCATTCAGGTTAACAAGAAAAATGGAAAGAAAAATTATGGCAACCATGAAGCATACCACTCACAACTATAAAGATGGAAGTGTTGTTTCCCCTAGCCTTCCACAACCTATAAGGTTGACACCACAACAATTGGAAGAAAAAAGAGCAAAAGGGCTTTGTTACAGTTCTGATAGCAAATACACTAAAGGTCATAAGTGTGCTGAGAAGAAATTATTATACATAGATTGTGAAGAGGAAGAAGAAAAGGAGCAAGAAAGGTCAAAAGAAGAGGATATACTCCAGGAAAAAAGCCTAGATAAAGAAGAAATGAATCCGACCATATCTTGTAATGCATTGGCTGGAATTACCACTCCTCAAACCATCCAGATAGAAGGACAAATCAAGAAGAAAAAGGTAATAGTGTTGATTGATTCAGGAAGTACCCACAATTTTATTCATTGTAAGATAGCAAAAGAATTGAATTGCTTCCTATATCCAGCACCAGAGTGTCAAGTGATGGTTGTAAATTTAGGAACGATAAATTGCTCTCGAAAGTGCCATAATATCAAGCTATCCATGGGAGAATATGTATTGAAAATCCCAATGCTTTCCATTCCAATGAGAGGTGTTGATGTTGTACTAGGAGTCCAATGGCTACAATCCTTGGGTACAATAGCTTTTAAATTTCAAGAACTTTTCATGAAATTTTATGCAGAAGGAAAGGAATTTGAATTAAGGGGTATTGCAGGGAAACCGGGAAATATAATAAGCTCTAACAGTATGACAAAGCTTCTAAAAAAGGAACAACGAGGTGTAATTTCACAATTACGTTCGCTAGATGTTCCCACATCGAAATCATCTATTTCTCCAAATCTCCAAGAAGTCGTGGACAATCATTCCAAGGTATTTGAGACTCCCAAAGGTCTCCCACCTATTTGTGATCATGATCATGCTATTCATTTGATTCCAGCAAGTTTTCCTCCAAACATCAGGCCGTATAGATATCCCTGTGCCCAAAAGAGTGAAATTGAACGTATGATTGCAAAAATGCTTGAGGCTGGTATAATTCAACCTAGCCAAAGTTCTTTCTCTGCTCCAGTAGTATTGGTGCACAAGAAGGACGGATCATGGCGCATGTGTCCAGATTATAGGGATCTCAACAAGCTCACTATTAAAGACAAGTTTCCCATTCCTATCATTGATGAATTATTGGATGAATTGCATGGATTAATTTACTTCACCAAGTTAGATCTTCGTTCAGGATCTCATCAAATCAGGATGAGGACTCAAGACATTTCGAAAACAGCATTTAGAACTCATGAGGGTCACTATGAGTTTTTGGTCATGCCTTTTGGCCTTACCAATGCACCTTCTACATTTCAAGGTTTAATGAATTCCATTTTCAAACCCTTCCTTAGAAAATTTGTGTTAGTATTTTTTGATGATATACTAATCTACAGCAAGTCTTGGAAGGATCATGTTGAACACATTGACAGAGTGCTACAACTATTGAGGAGAAACAATTATATGCAAAAAGATCCAAATGTTTCTTTGGAGTACAAGAGGTGGAATATCTGGGTCATATTGTATCTCATGAACGATTTAAGGTAGATCCTAGCAAAATTAAAGCCATTAAGGAATGGGAAATCCCCACATCCATAAATCATTTGCGAGAATTTCTCGGGTTGACAAGGTATTATCGCAAGTTTGTTAAAAATTATGGGAAAATAGTGGCACCTCTAACAACATTGTTAAAGAAAGATGCATTTTCATGGACTCCAGAAGCAACAAAGGCCTTCGAATATCTTAAAGAGGCAATGTGCCAAGCACCGGTCTTAGCTACACCAGACTTCACAAAAACCTTTATTGTGGAATGTGATGCTTCCACAAATGGAATTGGTGTTGTTTTAATGCAAGATGAAAGACCCATTGCTTTTGAAAGTCGTCCAATAAAGGGAAAGTATTTACACAAAGCTATTTATGAGAAGGAAATGTTGGCAATACTACATGCACTTAAGAAATGATGACCCTACCAATGGGAAGACACTTCAAGGTAAAAACGGATCATGATAGCCTTAAATACTTTTTAGAACAAAGATTATCCTCTGAAGAACAATAAAAATGGGTCACAAAGATGTTGGGTTATGACTTTGAAATCATATACAAAAAAAGGAAGCAAAATGTTGTGGCAGATGCACTCTCAAGAAAGGATGAGGATGTGGAAGCATTGTTGTGCGTCATTTCTATTATCCAACCAGATTGGATAAATGAAGGGAGGAATGGAAGAATGACGAAGAAGTGTGGGAACTTATTCGAAAGGTACAACAAGATTCCAGTACATTTGATACATTTAGCTAGAAAAATGATTCATTATGGTACAAAGATCACTTATACCTCTATAAGAATTCCCAACTCAAACAAAAGATTCTTCTAGAATTTCACGCTTCTCCCTTAGGAGGGAACTCGGGATTTTTAAAGACTTACCAGAGGGTTAAGAAGGAATTTTTTTGGGATGGCCTTAAATCGGATATTCAAAATTTTGTGGCGGAATGTTTGGTACACCAACAAAATAAAGCTGAAACAATTAAGACACCATGTCTATTACAAACTTTATCCATTCCAAGCCAACGTTGGGAGGAAGTTTCAATGGATTTTATCACAGGTTTACCCAAGTCTGAGGGAAAGAGTGTCATCATGGTGGTAGTTGATAGACTTACCAAGTATGCACACTTTTGTGCATTATCACATCCATTTAAAGCCAGTACAATGTCTACGACATTTATGGAAACAATTCAAAAGCTACATGGAAACTCAAAGATTATTGTAAGTGACAAAGATCCCATTTTTACATGAAATTTTTGGACAAAATTATTTTCTTGTCTTGGTACTCAATTAGCATACCTCATCTTATCATCCTCAATCTGATGGGAAAACGGAGATAGTAAACAAATGTTTGGAAGGATATCTTCGTTGCTTTGTATCTGATAAATAGACACAATAGGTCAAATGGTTGCCTCTGGCTGAATGATGGTATAACACTTCCTTCCATACTGCAACAAAAATGACCCCATTTATGGCACTTTATGGATATCAGCCACCATCCATCACATCATATTTAAGAGAAAATTCTAAGGTTCAAGCAGTGGAACATCACATCAAGCATCAACAACAAGTTCTCCAACTCTTAAAGGATAACCTCGTGTTGGCGCAAAATAGAATGAAACAACAGGTAGATCAACATTGCAGTGAAAGAAGTTTTGATGTAGGTGATTGGGTATTCCTACAGCTACAACCATATAAACAAATGTCCCTCAAGCAAGATAAGAAGGATAACAAATTGTCACCAAAGTATTATGGTTTGTACAAGGTGTTGCAAAAGATTGGTACTATGGCATACAAATTGGAGCTTCCTGTAGCTTCTCGAGTGCACCCAGTTTTCCATGTTTCATGTTTAAAGAAGGTTATCGGTGACAAGCTCCCAGTTCAAAAAATATTGCCAGAACTTGACGAGGAAGGAAAAATTATATTGGAACCAGAAGCAGTCATAGAAATAAGAACTCGACAACTACGAAACAATCCATTTCAAAGTATCTCATCAAGTGGAAGAACTTATCTGTTGAAGATTCCACATGGGAGGATGAGGATTTTATACAGAAGCATCCAGAACTACTCAAGCATTGAGGACAACACTTTTTTGAAGGAGAGGGGCATGTTAGGTCCCTATAATACTAGTGATGCCCCCATTAATATTGTAGTTGTATCCCTTATTAATATTGTTGTGCCCCTATTGTCCCCATATTGTTATTACTATGCCCCATAGAATCCCTCTATGGTTATTTTTGTGCATTTATATTATTATTGTTAGGTTGGCTTGGTTATATTGTGACCCCTTAGACTCTTATATATAGAAAGGAGGTTTTTTCATTTGAATCATCCAAGAATTGTTCTTTTGTGTAATTTAAAGGAGGTTTCCCCCTCGAAGAGGCTGAATTCTAAGGCGTTCAACTATCTTTTTTATCTTTTTGTGAGCTGGTTTCATAACACTTTATGAATGGTTTTGAATAAATCAAATTTGAATTTCTTGTGACAAACTATGGTGTTGTAAGCCTTTAAGATAAATCTAACAACTTTAATTAAGATGTCCTAGGCACTGGTCTCCCATCAACCCAGAGGCTATCTCTAAGAGTGACAACACACCCCTTCGTTGGCCATGGTACCTTCCTCTACATGTAGGTTCCTCGTTTTATGAAACGACTCTATTTTATAAAATTGATCCACCAATAGTCATATTCGATGAAATACTGAGGGTAGAAATTAATTGTCTTTTTATCATAATTTAATCATTTACTGAATTACTATTTTGGAGTCTCAGATGACCATAAAAAATATAGGCCTCTAGAATAGGCCAATTCCAAATCTTTCCATAATATTAGATACTCCACCTTATTGTTTGTTGATACACCTAGGCCCCAAGAAAATTGCAACTCTCTTTTTCATTGAGGCGAAAAACAACCCCTCCCACTCCTGCCTCCCCTAGAAAATTTGAGGTTATTAAAAATAGTAAATTCCATATTAAAATATGGTAAAGAAATGTAAGTTTGCAGTTGTTAAAACAATAAATTTTAATATGAGACGAAATGGTAAGTTCTATTTTATTCCTCATTATTTCTAAACCATTTCAAATAGGAGTTAAAAACAGTAAATTCCATATTAAAATATGGTAAAGAATGGTAAGTTGGCACTTGTTAAAAACAATAAATTTTAATATGAGATGGAATGGTAAGTTCTATTTTGTTCCTCAATATTTCTAAACCATTTCAAATAGGAGGAGTTGATAACGTCTTAGATAGAAAAAAGGTTAATATTATGAAATTTTAAGTTTTAAATATAATGATTGTTGATTCAAATTTTTAAAATATTTTGAAAATTCTGAAAAAATAATATGTTTAAGAAATTTATAAGTTATATACTTTCGAATTTTTCTTGTATTGAATTTTACATAGTTGATTTTTTTCCATATCTAATGGAATTCAAATATGAATTAAGTTTCAAATTTGGTAACTATGAATTAAAATACACATAGACATTAGAAAAAAAGAACATTAGTACAACAAAATGAATGCAAAAAATGATTACAAATTTCCAAAAAAAAAAAAATCATACAAATTGATTCACAAAAAACTATGTCCAAGTTGCATTGAAAAATTAGAATGATGTTGTGACCAAATTTATTTTAAAAAATTATCTACATCCATTACAATGAAGTACATGTTCTATTGAACATTCTAATTTACTCATGTTTGTCTTTAATATGAAGAAGTGTCTTAAAAAATGGAAATAAAACCTATATAAGCCAAGTATCTTGCTCTTGTCCTGTATAGGCTTTTATTAAGATGTGATTTGACTGATATTCGATGAATTGATATAAATTCTTTGATGCATCTAGTAGCAACATATTTGATTCTTCATATTTATATCCTTATTGGGACCACACATTAGTCAGTATTTTCTCATAGAATCGTATTGTTCTCCCCACTTTTAGTTTCATTAGAAAATGGAAATGAGACCTATCCCATATGAATTTAAAGTCCCCTATATCAATATTTAATTTGTCAAGTACTTATCGAACGTACTTGTTTGTGGAATCTAATGTCCATCTTGCAACATGCTAATTTTTGAAGCAATATTTTAATTCTTCTGACTGAGAAGGCCTAAAAAAAAATACCTATCACTAAATTTCCAATTTGGTTCTCTTTGAATATGAAAAATTGGTTCATTCATAGTGTATGATTGGAAGAATACTCCAACCATTTCAAAGATCAACAACATCTTCCCACTTACATTATTGGTGATCTGCATCTACACTGCAAACACATACATGACATTAACATATTGCCACTTCAACACTTTGTTACTTAAGAACATCAAAACATAGCACTTCAAAACATTTAAATATTTTGTTAGTATATATTATGTTTTTTTTTCCATTTTTAACAAAGCGAAATTTATGAGTTGAATAGGGATGAAAAAACATTTACACTGGCCCCATTTAAGTGAACAAATTAATGATATGTCTACTTACATACAACCTAATACCTTTATTTAATTTGAATGGAACAAGTATTACATGAACATATTGACCCACCATTTAAATCATTAATTTTAGGAGTAAGAATTATTTGTTTAGTCACAATTGATGAAAATAATTTGAATAGTCCAACTCAAGTAGAAAAACTAATTATATGTTAATTTCCACATCAAACCTAATACACTTTCTAAATTTCAAACATACTAATAAATTATATATTATTTTCGATAATGTATCCCTTAGTTGTTTTTGGTGTTTAATTTAGTGCAAGATCTACTTCTTGGTGTTGCCTCCAACACACTATTGTTTTTTAACTTTCATGGAATAAGAGAAGTTATAAGAACAAAATAAAAATATTTTATTTCTACTAATGACAAACCAAACCACCAATATTTCTTTTGGTATCATGAAATACAAGTCAACTTAAATTAATAAAGGTTACAAAATACAATAAAAAATCATGATGCCATACATAGAATGACCAAGAATTCATATTATAGATAGTATATGTACATTTATGCATGAAATACACACTTTTCATCTAAATATCCTTTAAGGTAGCTCATATATATGTTTTCTTGATCAATTTATTCAACATTGTCCATAGCACATTGATTAACCAATTCTCATTATCGTTTGTTCCAATGAATGGAGTAGCAAGAAACACATTTTATTTGGGGATTTATTTCACATTATTAGGTGAACAATCCACTATGATAGTATTAGTTTCATCATATGGGTATGATTTTCACACTCCTTTTACAATGATTTAGGGTTATAACATTTTACAGATTGTTATTGATCTTATGTCCCTTAAGTGGTTTACAATCTGAAGCAATCAACATAAACAAAAGTTGATCCAAGTTTGATTTTTTTGAAACCATCTTTCTTAGAAGTCTTGATGTTGTTTGTTTCAAATCCATCGTCCAAATTTCAATGTTAAGAGATTTACTTTGCAATCACATTTTAAGAAAAGCTTTTTCATGTGGCTGAAACCAGAATATTTTTTTCTCTATTCAACAATTTGCCTTCTTTCTAATTTTCTCAATATGGCCCTCTTTTGCACTATCATCAATGTTATAATAGAAAATGTCCTTTAACTCTAAAATAACTAATTTCTTTCCATTTGTTTTAGCTGCAACATAATAACAGATAATCTAGTCAAACCAATTTATTCATGCTACAAAAATTTCTAATAAAATATTGTTGAAAAAGTGTGATTACCTTGATAAATTTTCCCACTATTTGAGGATGAACCAATATTCTTTTCTGTTATATTCATAGGACCTGGAGAAAATATGTCAAAGCTTCAATCAAATGTGAATAATACTTCTTATGACCAAATTATGTAATATAATACATATTCAATACAACATTGACAATGAAATATAAGCATTAGCAATGTTACACACACACACATTTAACATTGTTCTAGTTGTTAGTTTTGATCTTTTCATTTGTTCCTATAATAAACATATGAAAAGTTATGATTGTTAAAAGCATTAAAATATAAAAAGTAACAAGTGAAACGATAAGACAAGTTATAAGTACCTAATATGCCATCATCTTCATAATTATAATCTTGCACCTAATCACTGAATTTGTCCTCATTTGTCACTACAATAAACATATAAAATGTTTTAAATTTGTAAAAATGAATAAATATCATTAAATAATAGGGAAATCTAACAACAAGTTATATGCACCTGATATCATATCTATTTGTTTCATTGCCAGTTGTTGAATGACACTTTTCCCCTTAATTATTGCTATAATAAACATAAGAAGTGCTATAAATTGTGACAATGAATATAATTCACAACTAAATAAGAAAATTATGAATCATGTTAAATTGTTAATATAATATTTTGATATTGAATATAGTTTTGTAGGACATTCCACTTTTCATTGTAGTTATTCCAGTTATTTTTAACTATATTAATCATATGAAATACTATGAAACATGACAATGAAAATAATAATTACAAAGAGAGAGAGAGAGTTACAATGATTAACACTCATTTCCATCTCCATTATTTCATGCTCATTGTCTTGATCATTTCTATTTCCCCCACTTTCAACATTCTTTATTTCAGAATATCCATCATTAGTAGTAGACATTTTGACCATTAGTAATTCTAAGAAATAAAATATCCAAAGAATTATAAGTGGAGCAACAAAGGAAGTGCAATACCTGAATTATTGAGGAAGTTAATGGTTCTTGGGTTTGATGGTTGGAAAGATCTATAACTATTCAACAACTTTGTCATTTGTGACTTTGTTTGGACAATGCATGAAATTCTTCTTCCATATGTAAAAGAAGCCTTGATTAAATTTGTCCCCGCATAAAGCAAAATAATCACATTTCCACTGCTACACTATGTTTTCTTTTCCACTGAATCTACCAAAAAATTATAATCTTTTTCGTTTTCATCAGTTGTGTCTTCAACAGTGTGAGATTATTTCTAACCCTAAAAAATTTTCAAATGTGAAGTATAGAAATGAATATTTAAGACTATATCATATATATACCTATTTTGGGACTCATATTCATAAATTCCATTAGTCATTTTATAGTTGAACTTGGGTTTATTTATGGCAATTTCCAAAGCCTTGTGTACTACCTGACAAGATCAAAGTTCTAGTAAGAGAACCATAGTAAAATAATTCAACTCATTATTTCAATAAAATATTGAAAAAAAATCAATATAATATCCCTTGTTGAATGGTTCTTCTTTCAAAGCCAATGTATCTAAGAAAATAAGGTCACTATATAACGTTGGTTCCAACTAACAAGGAAAAGAGTGAAAAATTGTTGTCAAAAGACAAGGCCCTCCAGAATGATAACCAAATTGAAAATCATTGTCATTTTCTTGTAATATTGTTGATCCATGTATTATTATGTTGAGGATTTCACATACTTGTTGAGAAAGGGTCTCTATTTTTGTATTTCTTATTCCTTTTACATAAGTAGACCCTACCACTACTCTACAAAAATTGGAAAATGCAATATCACTTATTTGATAATGCTCGAGAATATTGGATGTAGTAAGAGCCATATCACTCAATTTCTCATCATGATTTATACAATATGCGACCATTGCATCCAATATATTTTTTTGGGTTTTCAATTTATTGCAATAATCTTTCAATTTTATGGAACTTGTTGGATGATTAGGTGGAATAGAAAACCAAACCATTCCATCCAATAGCTTATCTACTACTGGAGCCATTTCTTCTGCAATTAGCCCTTGAATGGGGAGAAGAGTAGTATAACTATCAAGCTGTGTAGACTATTTGTCTTATACTAATCTAATTCAAGTTGACTTGGGGAACATTTCAATGTTCAAAGTTCGTAAAAATTGAAAAATGTGTCCCATTTATCCCAAGTAGCTTGATCAAGATATATGAGAACCTTTTAATCAACAAAATTTTAACTTGGGCAATCAAATAAGGGAAATTAAAATTTGAACTGTATCTCCTTTGAAGTTTCCCTGGCTTTGTAGTCCATGGTTTCTGAAAATAAAAGTAAGAAAGTATTACCAAACTAATTATTGAGGAAAATATGAATTATAAATACTATCATTTCTTTCACCACTATATTTGTATTAAAATAAACAAGAATAATAACAATATTACAAGGAAAAAATAATCTAGCGCATGGTAGATATCCTCCTTGCACAAACAAAAGCACATTGCATGGTGAAACAAATCTAGCGTGCACTAGATTTGTTACCTTGTAATGTGCTTTTGTTTGTGCAAGGAGGATATCTACCATGTGCTAGTTTGTTTTACTTTACAATGCATGTGTATGTGCTACAAATAAATCTACCAAGTACTAGATTTGTTTAACTTGCAACACCTATGTCCGTGCTTGAGGAAAATATAACTTGTGTTAGATTTATTTTACCTTGAAATTCTTGTGTTAGAGCTAGAAGAAAATCTAGCATGTTTTATATCACTTTTACCTTGCAATGATGGTGCTTTTGCTAGAAACAAATATAGATTGAGTTAGATTTGTTTTAATTTGAAATTCTTGTGTTTGTTGATGTAGGAGCATCACTCCAAATATGTTCCGACAAAAAACTATGTGAATATCTTGTAGTTAGTTTTGCATGTGTCCCTGAAGGGAAAGCTATGATAGTTTGTTTTGTTAGTGTTAGTAGACATGTTCCTTTTACGGGACAAATGTTTTGTTTGTTTAATATTCGCTTCTAGAAAAGGGCTCTTTGTTGAATTTAAATGTTTTGTTAATTGATATTCCTGTTTTATCATGTTATATAATTATCTGTAACATTGGAGCCTTGTGAGCAGAAGGGGAATAGAAAGAAAATAAATGAATGATTTCATTGGTGTTTTGACTGGCCTTTGATCTAAGTTTTGTTTTCCAAATTCCTAGTTTAAGACAACCTTCGTATTTTCATCCTTTAAAATCATGAAGCCTATACCAGGAGGATTACTATGGTATAAATTCATATCGTTACGTAGTTCCTTAGTAATTGTTGAGAAATCTAGGGCATGTGTTGGGCGCAGACCAACTTGGCCTAGTTTTTGGTGAAGACTCTGCATTTTGTGGAGCAAAGTGTGAAGTAAAGAATAGAGCGGAGCATGAAGCTGACCAGGTAGTAGAAATACCGCACGGTATATGGGCTTCATGGTGGGACAAACCCCCTCTTTTTTGTAAAAGAATGTAAGGTTGTAAAATATCAATGGTTTTTAGACCATAGTAGCTTGTATTAGGGGAGTCCATGGTATATGGACCATGGTATTTTGATGATATATCCCTCGATGTAATAGTATATATAGGGATCAATAATAAGAAGAAGAATCATCTTTATGGTCCAAATATATGTTTATGGTCGAATTATTGTGATCTGTACTTTGTGGCAAAGGAAACGCTCTACAGTTGAGTGCACAGAGGCCTGTGTCTGTAGCTGAGTGCGTGGATGACCTGAAGCTTAGTGCGCGGGTCAAGAACTATTTGTTGTAAAAGATTCATTACTATAAACAACAGTTCATGTGGACGTAGTCCCACATTAGGATGAACCATGGTAAAACTTGTGTCTTCATGTGTATTTGCTTATTATCTGTTGTAGCATAGCAGTTTTATTACAGTTGCATTTTATTACAACACAGTAATGATTATGGGTTTATATGATATTTTATGTGATTAAATGAATGTGGCGAAGTAATCTATGTATGTTAAAGATAAAAGAACATAAAAATAACACATTGCATCATCCCTCAAGGCTGCAGAAACCTGGTTCTGCATCATCCCATAGTCACTTTGGGTGAGACTACGATATGCTTGCAGGTCATTTTCGAAAGGGTCAGTGATTAAGGGTTTTGTTGGTTCGGATTATAGATCGAACCTAGGTTATCCAAATATTAACCAAAAAATGGTTCCATTTCCAGGACCGGGATTTGTTTGATGGATATGTGTATGTGGCATCCATCGAAGAATGACATTCAAGATTGGTTAGAATCGAAGGAGAAAGAATTTTCAAATCAAGAGAATAGAAACCCTCGCCTAAAGTTTGAAGCTTGGTTACAGAAATATATTTTCACATATCAATACGAAATTTTATTCGCAACATTTCTTGTTGAACTATACGAGTGGATATCAAGGATGAATGAAAGAAAGACATGTTTTAAAGGTGGAGAACCTATGACATGGACTCCTGAATTGGTACAACGACTCAACCGCATTGACAACAGAATTTCAAGGGATGTCGATTCCTGGATTGATATCCTCTTGGGACGATTTATTACTGAGTTCGCAATAGACCAAACTGTTTCCTACAGAGAAGCAGAATGAAGATTCTTCAAAGGACTTCAATATAATTATTTGAAATCTTTGAAACTCTAGATTAAGATGCTTCTATGTGAAAAAAGAGTTTTACGGATGCAACCAAATTTCCAGTTTACTTATGTTTGAAAGAAAAGAAAATAAATCTAAGCAAGAGGTTGCAACAACACGAACTGGAAAAAGATATAGAATAGATACCAGAAAGAGAGCTCCTGGGAAATATCTGAATACCTTTGTAGAGACTGAGTATAGTCATCTCTTGAGTGATTGTGAAAGTGAAAGAGAAGATAACAACCCTGATAACCCTCAGAAAACTCCGCAGTATTCACCTTCCAAGCCTGAGAGCTCGCAGAAGCCGAAATCTAGTAATAACCAAGGTGTTTTTGGTTCTCTCCCTCCCCCTTTCCCCCCTACTCCTCCTACCCCCCCATCCCCCTCCCCTTACTTCTCCCCCTCCCCCTCCCCCTCCCCCTCCAAGAAGAAATATGGCTGATGATATTAAGCTTCCTGTCTTCAAAGGAACTAGACTGGAGCATCCATAGCATTTTTGGTTTTTATGTGAAGTTGCATGGTACGTGAAGCAAATTAATGATGAAAATATAAATAAAGAACAACTCATTAATATTCTGCGTGATAGAGCTCTGACATGGTATATGAAGTATTCCAATAATCAGATTATAACATTTGTATATATTAAAGCAGTGCTAAGAAGAGAATTTAAGAAGCCAAATTCTAAGTCATAGTGCATCATTGAGTTAAAATAAATTAAATAGAAGCCTACTGAGTCTGTTTGGGAATTTGATCATATATTTAAGGAGTTTTTAGATCAAGTGAACTTCGAAATAGCTCCGTAGAAACATCAAGAATGGTTTATAGTTGCGTTGTTACCGCATCTCAGACTACCATTGATGCAACAAAAGATAACAAGTCAAGCTGAAGCTCTGCAGCTTGCGATGAAGTTGGAAGCTTCACCTATAGGAGATATTAATGCAAGTATACAACATATTTAGTGTCAGCTTTTGAACCTAACCCTACATACACAAGATATCAAGAAAAGGAAAGAAGTGAGAGAAGAAGTATGGTGTACAAAGTACAGATCAAAGGGTCATTCTAAAGAAAAATGTCCTATCTTTAGGGATTACATGGCTACTGGTGCACTGGATCCCTTAAATCTAGGATCTAGCCTATGGTGCGAGATATGCAAGACTAGAGGCCAACATCACTTAGAGGATTGTTACCAGTTACAGAAATATGTCCAGACTCCAAGGAACTTATATTGAAAATTTTATAAATCAGTAGGACATGATGAGAGCAATTGTCAAGATATGAACTAATGATGGAGCGCAGTGCTGACACTTATAGAATGCAAAAAAAAGAACATGGACATGAAGGTAGTGGACAATGTGGTGGTCAAGGAGGCTACCAAGGAATAGGTTGAGGTGCTAGAGTTGAGGAAGTGGATAGATTATCTGCCATAACTACGGCCAGGCAAGTCATTTTGCAAGAGTTGTCAGAACCCTACTACGACATGTAAGTATTGTAAATATTTTGACCATGTAATTGAAGAATGTCATATACTTATAGAAAAAATGCAAGAAAAAAGGAATGAGAACCCAAAGTAGAATATTCAAATGATGATTGCTGAAAGAAGGAATGATGAACAGTGAATTAGTATTGTTACTAAGTCGATCTGCGACCATAAGTGATAAAGTAGATGAGAAGAAAGAATATGAAAGTAAATGGGTTAGAAAAATTGTTGAGAAAGCTCCTATTTTTTATATTCAGAAGGAAAAATAAGTGTTTATGGAAGCAAAGTGAGTATTTATTGAAGTTGGAGCTTCGACCTCCACTGCATAGCTAAAGCATAAAACTAGCTGCGACGCTTCGACACAGAATCAAGATTCGACGTAGAACTGAGACTCGACACAGGAATGAGCTCTGACATAGGACCCTGGGTCAGCAAATCAATGAGGTACTTTAAATATTTTCTAAAAACTTGTATGAAATTATTAAGATATCAAAAGGTTGTAGAAGGGCTTCAGCAGTTGATAGATTCTTGTGCATCAAAAGAAACACTACGAAGTGAGATGCACACAATGAATAATTTGCATAGACAGAAGAGAACTGTAAGAGAAGTGAGGCTTAATGTGCAGATAGGAGAATATGAGATGGATCAAGTTATTCTAGAACTGGGATCTGATTCTATTTTTTTGACAAATCAGACATGGGAATTAATGGGTAAGTTAAAGCTACAGTGGTCACCTATTCAGTTAAGGATGGAAAATCATCAAAATATCTTCCCCTTAGGAAGAGTACTTGGTGTAATAGTGAATATTGGAGGATTAAGACTACTTGGTGTAACAGTGAATATTCAAGACTAATTTGAAGTAATAGAGATCATTGATGATAGTAACCCTTATCCTACATTTCTTGGACTTGACTGGGCATTTGATAATATGGCCATAATTAATTTGAAAAAAATGCAGATGATATTTGAAGGAAGCAATATGAGAGTAATTGTTCCCTTGGATCCATTAGAAGGAGTAAGATATACAGAACCAGTCAAAGAAGAGTACTCCTTATCACCCTGAGGACAATGGAATAGTAGAAGCATTTAATAAGATTTTGGAGAATGCACTGACTAAGTTATGCAATGTGAACAGAGATGATTGGGACCTTAGAATTCCAGTAGTATTATGGGCTTACAGGACCACATGTAAGAGTTGACAGGTCACACACCCTTCATATTAGTTTATGGGAAAGAAGTTGTGATGCCCATGGAATACATTGTGCCTAGCTTGAAGATTGCAACTTTTACAAATATGGCAGACCCTGACATAATTCAGGAAATAATGTTGTAGTTGATTGCTTTAGAGGAAGACGAATTTATAGCAAGATTCCATCAACAAGTAAAAAAAAGAAAGAGAAAAGGCTTGGCATTATAGGCATATTAAGCAGAATAAGTTCCAAGTAGGATGCCTTGTTCTCCTATATAACAGTAAGTTTGTAAAATTTCCTAGAAAATTGAAGATGCATTGGTTAGGCCCATATACTATTAAGCATATTACTAATGGAGGCATAGTTCAATTAGAGAAGTCAAATGGAGATTTGATTCAAGGAAGAGTAAATGGCAGCAAGTTGAAGTTGTACAGGAACAACCATGTCCCTCTATCCTCGCTCTAAAGAAGAAAGGATAAAATTCCTAGTGCCACATGCAGTGGAAAGTGGGAATGGTACCATAACATACGCTGCAGAAAGAACTTCGACGTAGGAAGTTACTTCGTTGCAGTCTAGATTATGTCAAAGTACATAGGATATGCAACATAAGATGAATGTTTGCTACACTATGGGATGCATCAAAGTTCGTCAGAAAGAAGAAATATGATAGTTAAAAGGGGAAAATATGCGGAAAGTTTCATTTATGAGGACAAATTGGCAAGATCTAAGGATAAATATGCAATTAATGAACACAATCTAAATGAAACCTATAAAAAAATATGATCTAATGATGGGGTTCGAATTTTAGACTTATTATAAAAATCACCTCCTGCCCAGATCGAACACTTTTTTAAATTGAGAATTCGAGTACTGATAGTGTGAAGAAATTGCCGAGCAATTCCGCATGAATATCTTGTCAACTGAAGAATTTGTGCATATATTCAATGAGAGGCTTAGAAGGAGTCATGGAGGTAGCCATTGCAGAAACCACTCATACACTCGCAACATCAGTTGAGATGCCCACAATAACGTCACCTGTAGCAATAGCATCATCACAAAAATAGCAAAGGTCGCTCAGGAAGAAACTGACCAAGGAAGAGATAACTAAGAAGAAACATGATAAGAAACCTGTTAAACCTCAACAATAACCCAAGCAAGTCAGAGATAGTGAGGAAGAATTAGAGCATGTAGAGAAGATGAAAATAGAGGGCGTAGAATTTTCGCCTCTACCATGATACACTCCGTCAAGGAAACCAAATGCAAAACTTGTCAAAGAATCGAAGGATGCAAATTTCGACACCTGCACACCCCTGATTCCAGAAAAAAAAAAGTACCATTTACTAGGGAATTACTTGGAAAAATACTACAGCTGAAGTTCGTAGATTATGACTTCAACGATAGAAGAAGTACCCTCAGTTCGTACCAATCCAGTATTTGAAATAGATGCACTACCTAGATAGCGGAGTAATAAGGCTAGAACCACAACATTGAGGAAATGGGTTGGTGCAGTAAGGATTATTGAATATGTTAAATGTGCCGCAGTTCAACAGAAGTCCAGGGAACACGACCTGTGTGCTTCAGTTGCTCGTACTCATGCACGATGGATACTTACAGATGGTAAATAAGATCCCCATAGACCCAATGTTAATCTATAGGATCACAAGACTACCATACCAAGGGAGAAACCCCGCGGAGGATTTCGCTAGAAAAGATCAAGACCACACTATAGCCGATAGTATGAATAAGAAGTTTGGGCTAGGAAAATGAAAAAGAGGCTATGACATAAATTCAATCAATGACCAAGTAGTTCACTTCACAGCTCACATATTGGCTAGAATTATCATGAGAAAGTGTTGGGTGAATGAAGTTCCTACATCAATGGTTTCCTTAGTCGCTCAGTGTGCCAACGGGGTTCTGTACAATTGGGTTGAATACTTGTGCAAGGAATTTATGGATGATTATCGTGAAGTCCAAGAGAAAGGTACCACATTCCGTTATGAACGCTTACTTTTGATTATTGAAATGTTATCATGGAGAGAGAAGGAGGATTCACAATCTCCCTTGATAGCATCATATGTTTGTGAAGTCGCGCGGTATGCCTCGCTATGGTTTACCACCGAACCTTTGTGAGAAATGGAGAACAAGATGTTCTTCATATTGTATCATATGGATTTGCATATGGTAGTGAAACAACACCCTTGCCTGTCGCTGAGCCTATACGCGTAGTATAGTGTTGTTGCAAAGTTTAAGGCATGTTTTCATAGAGTGTACATACAAGCATGTAGAGATACAAAGAAGGAATGGCATGCCCTACCATACTTAGTAACAGAAGATGATCTATTAGAACAAGTACAGAAATGGCCCACATAATGGATCATTCCATTGGAGGTAGAAGCACGAGACAATGCGACAAAAGAAGAGGAGGAAACCACGCATCATGGCGAAGCGAGTGGAAAAGACAAGGACAAGGATCAGGATGGGCATGAATCAGAGGAAGAAGAGTTGCATGATGAGGGTGTTGGAAATAATACTGAGAGGGGGGTGAATCAGTATTATCAAGTCAATTATTTCCTTTTTCAAATCTAGATCATAGACGCTACTTCAGTTAGAGAAAACCGCGTATATACGCAACTACGTATAAGGAAACCCGCGTATACCATGCAAACTTATAATTTACTTTATCTTACAGATGTTGATCATTAATCTGTGTATCAGAATCAAATAAACAATAACCAGAAACAGTGAAATAGAGCAGAAGACAATCACACACAAGAACACAAGATATAAGGTGGAAACACAATGTGGGTGAAAACCACCTGCTGCAATTCGTCTCTATCTTCTTTTTAATTAGAAACTTCCTTTTACAATGATTCTGTACTAGTGCAGTCCTTTACCAGTACGCAGGCTGCAACCTGCAAAGAGATACAACCCTCTCTCGTTCTCGAGCTTCTCCTAGAAGGGAGATACAACCCCCTTCGCTCTTGCACTAACCAAGATACTAGTACGTAGGTGCTGCCCTACAGAAGGCTACAACCTTCTATTTCTTCCAGGGACCACGTTTCATAAATTTTCAGACTGGATCCATGAAAATCAATCAATCATCAAGAATTTCTACATCAAACAATCTCCTTTTCACCAATTAGAACTGAATCAAGTAGACACTTCTCTGACAGCTGTACCCACAAATCAGTAACAGTAACCATACACCAAATTCTGAATCCAGAACACTGCAGCAATAAACAGAAGCAGCTAGAACACAACTCAAGAGATGTAGGCTACTTCAATAACCAGAAACCTGCGTGCATACGCTTCTGTGTTTGAACCAACCTACGTATACGTTGTTTTTACTCACAGAACCAGCGTGTATACACACCTTTGCTTCATTGAACCTGCATACAGATCTATAAAGGATAATTCAAATATTCAGACCTTAATTAACCCAGATTACCAGATTTATAGATGAAGCATGCGGCACATATAACGGATCAAAATCATACAAAGATATTATAATTCAAGCCTTAAGATTATGACCCATCAATAGAACTTATCCTTCTCCTTTTGCTAAGGTTCCTCCTTCATTCAGATCCAAATCTGCACCATAACCCCAATCACCAATATTTCAGATCTACCACTTTATCAGATATTCAATAATTCAGATGGTGATATTCCAAATGATCTCCTTCCTCTTTTATAGACTTAGGCCTTTCACAATACCACGGTCCAAAACCATAACAAAACAATACCATGGACCCAATACTTTGGATCAACACTTCTAACGAGATACCATGGCCCAAAACCATAGGTTCAATTACCAAGGACTAAATACCATGGACCAAAAGTAAGTTCTCCAACATATACGCGCTTTTCCTTGCGTGAAAGTGCGTGTACACGCATACGCGCTTTTGTAACGTATAACCCGCGTGTATACGTGTCTTCGTCTAGGTGAACCTGTGCATATATATTTTTCTTCATTCTAAAAGCCTGAACTGATATATGTCACCAAAGTGAGTTGCCATCAAGGACAACACCTGTGCCATAGCTCCAAACCTGTGCCATAATGCCAACAATCTCCCCCTTTGGACTTGATGGCAACCCCAAGATCCTAAAAGTCATTCTCCCCTTTTGTCATCAAGGGCAAAGGGTTGTGCTCCCCCTTAGTACATGCTGAAATCTCTGCTCTGTTGTGCTGACCATGCTTCCCCTGACTGTAGGCAAGATCTGCAAAAAGATGTTCTTCAAGAAGAACCATGACTTATACATCCTAAAAGACCTTCCTATCACCAAAAGACTTTATACATTCATCCATCACCCAACCAAGTGGGGATACATCAGAAATTTACATATGACTGCCAAGTACATTACATCATTTATCCCAGGCATAGTGGGGAAACCAAAATAGGCCGTTACATTACCTTGACACCATAAAAGAAATACATGACATAGAGACGAAATATTTAGAGCAAGACTTATGAAAGTCACCAAATCTGATATCAGCAGCATCTGTCAATCACTATTCAGATCAGCAACCATGTTTTCCTTTTGTTCTCCCTCTGCATTTGTACCACCTGAGATCAACAGTTGTGACCCTGAACCAATAGTTTCTAATGTAATGCCAACAATTCATTATCAGAAGCTTATCTGCTCCCCCTGAACCTATGCCAGATGGTCTCTATCAGACCCATATCAAACTTTCTTCAACCAAAGTTTGTCCCTAATGATTTCTTTCAAACTGCCATATACGTGACTGTCTCTGCATAAACTGGTGTATGTACGCGGATACTCCTTAGGCAACTCGCGTACACCCATTTTTCTCTGAAACATACAAGTTTCAACAACAAGATGATGCATCAACTACTCCCAACTTCTGCCTGAGGTATTCAACATTTTCCCTGGGCAGTGGTTTGGTGAGAATATCAGCAACTTGTTCCTTAGAGGGAACATACTCCAATTTGACCTTTTGTTCCAACACTTGTTCCCGGAGAAAATGATACTTGATCGGTATGTGCTTAGTCTTTGAATGCATGACAGGATTATTTGAGATACTGATAGCACTTGTATTATCACATAAGATGGAGATAGGTGGAGTACAAGTGATTTGAAAATCCTACAAAGTTTGCATCATCCAGAGGAGTTGAGTGAAACAAGATGCGGCAGCCACATATTCTGCTTCAGCTATAGATAAGGCAATCGAATTCTGTTTCTTGCTGAACCAAGATACTAATCTGGAACCCATAAAGAATGCACCGCCACTTGTGATTTTTGTATCATCCATGCTTCTAGCCCAATCTGCATCTGTATAAGCATGAAGAGTGAGATCTGTATCTCTTGGATACCATAGGCCATAGTTTTGAGTTCCTTGAAGACACTTGAAAATTCTCTTTACTGCCTGAAGATGAGTTTCCTTAGGATTTGCCTGAAATATTCCAACCATTCCTACTACATGCATGATGTTTGGTCGGGTACCTGTTAAATAGAGCAAACTCCCAATCATGGATCTATAAGTTGGTTGATGCACTGCTGCTGATTCATCATTTGCACTGAGGCTGCATCCTGTAACCATAGGGGTAGATACTGGTTTCGAATCTTCCATGCCATACTTCTTCAAAATCTGCTTGAGGTACATGGTTTGAGATAAAAAGATACCTCCTTCATTTTGTTGGATTTGTAATCCAAGAAAATATGTCAGTTCTCCAAGCAAGGACATTTCAAATTCTTTCTGCATCACCAAGGCAAAGCTTTGACTCATAGCTTCTTCATTGCTGCCAAAGATGATATCATCAACATACACAACAAGTATTAGCAATTTGTTATTTTCAATTTTTATATAAAGATTTCTATCTGTTGATCCTTTTGAGAAACCTTGTTGTTGAAGATATTTGTCCAGACGATAGTACCAAGCCCTTGGATCTTGTTTAAGACCATAGAGAGCCTTCTTAAGTCTGCATACAATTTTAGGATCATTTCCAAGGATGAATCCATCGGGTTGCTCAATATACACTTCTTCTTCTAAGTCTCCATTCAAAAAAGCTGATTTCACATCCATTTGAAATACTTTGAACTTCTGGAAGCTTGAGAGAGAAAGGAACATTCGGATGGCCTCAAGTCTAGCAACGGGAGAAAAAATTTCTTCAAAGTCTATCCCTTCTTGTTGAGCATACCCTTTACACACAAGTCTGGCCTTGTTTCTAATAACTTCCCCATTTTCATTCAACTAGTTTTTAAAGATCCATTTTGTCCCTATGACATTCTTATCTTTTGGTCTAGGAACCAACTCCCAAGTGTTATTCTTTTCGATCTGCTCAAGTTCTTCATCCATTTCCTTGACCCAGCATTCATCTTTACATGCCTCTTTTAAATTTTGTGGTTCGGTGGAGGAGAGCAATGCCAAATAGCTTGAGGCTTCTGCAATTGTTCTTCTTGTTTGTATACCTACCTCTTTCTTCCCCAAAATTTGAGATTCTAGATGATTCTTCTGAACGTACCTGGATGGAGTCTTATCTTCTATCCTTATCTGTTCTTCTGGTGCCTCTTGAGCTTCTTCTTCTTCATCATAAGTCTGATTCGATGTTGAAGGATAGTCCTCATCATCTTTGAAATCTTCGAAATTCACTTGCCTAGGAATGTTTCCTTCTTCATCAATCACTACATCAATGTTGTCAACAATTCTTCCAAGTATTTTGTTGTAACACTTATATGCTTTGCTATGGGGAGAATAACCAAGGAGAATGCCTTCATCTGCTCTAGGTTCAAACTTGCCAAGATTTTCATCATTATTTTTGATATAGCATTTCATTCCAAAAATTTTGAAATATTTTACCGAAGGAGTCTCACAATACCAGAGTTCATGAGGAGTTTGAGTGCCGTTCACCCAGACATTTGTCTTGTTGAGAATAACAACTGCAGCAAATGCGGCTTCTCCCCAGAAGGTTGTTAGAGTTCCAGACTCATCAAGCATAGCACGAGCCATTTGTTGAACCGTTCTGTTCATCCTTTCCACTACTCCATTTTGCTGAGGAGTCCTAGCTGTAGAGAATTCCCTTCTTATTCCATGTTCTTCACAAAAATTGAAAAATTCATTCGAGGTAAATTCTCCTCCTCGATCAGACCTGAGGCATTTGATTCTGTGATCTGATTTGTTCTCCACCAATGCTTTGAATGATTTTAACTTTTCAAAGGCTTCGTCTTTGTGCTTCATAAGTCCTATCCAACACATCCTAGAAAAATCATCAATGAATAATATAAAGTATTCTTCTCCTCGAGGTGACCTTTTCCTAGGTGGACCACATACATCAGTATGGACAAGTTCAAGTGGCCTACTAGCTGATCCTTCCTTCTTAGGCAAGTTAGTTCTGGTTTGCTTACCAAACTGACACGATTTGCATATTGTATTATCTATAATTTTGATGTCTGGAAGACCACGAACTGCCCGGTATTTGCATGCTTTCCTTATCTGTGAGAAGCTAAGATGCCCCAATCTTCTGTGCCATAGCCAGTGTTCATCATTCTTGCTTAGATAGCATTGATGTTGTCCTTCTTTGAATATGTATAAATTATTTGGAGTTCTTACGCCTTTGATCACTGTTTTTCCTGTATCAAGATCACGAACACTACATCCATTTGATTGAAATATTACCTCATTTCCTTGATCACACATCTGACTGACACTTAATAGATTATGCTTTAAGCCATCAACATACATGACATTTCCAGCCTTGACCCTTTCTTTCAACTGAACAAAACCTTTACCTTTTATGAGAGCAGGGGTGTCATTTCCAAAAGAGACCTTCTTCTCCTTCTCTAAGGCACTATATGGTTGAAGTTTTTCTTTATCACCTGTCATATGTTTCAAACATCCACTGTTGATGTACCATTGATTTTCCTACCCTTCCGCATATAAGGCTATGCCACATCTTTCTAGTTGTGGTTCTTTTATTCTCCATGTTTTGGCACTTGAGGCTTGCTCCTTCTGAGTTGTTTGTCGAAACCTCCTCCTGCATTCAGAATCTTCATGACCGAAATTATTACAAATAGAACATTCTACTTCATTTTCAAGAGCAAAAAAGTTATTGTAGGTACTTTTCATGATCCCAGTCATACTCCTCTATTTATGAGCTTCTCTAGTCATGATTGTCTTATAGGCAACACATTGAGCTACTTTGTGACCAAAGTTATGACAAGAGAAACATTGGCCATTGAAGAAACTCCTGTGATTATCAAATCTACCAGCAAAATGATTATAGTTCCTATTGACATCCATTCTTGAGGCAGATTGAGAATATTTTACCTGTGGCTAGTTGTAGCTTCTGTCCATTCTAAAAGTAGATTGCCCCTGATTTATCTGGTAGTCTTTGTTCACTCTTGAGGTGAATTGTCCCTGATTTACCTGGTGATTTCTATTTTGCCTTTGTTCACTTCTTGCTGCATCAAGATAACTTTTGGAGGTAGATGGTTCCTGTGCTTGAGTTGTTTCTTCATTATATCCCAGACCTGTCTTGACTAGTGGAGAACGCTGAACTTTGATAATCTCATCTAATGTTTCAAATCCTTTAACAAATCTAAGATTAAGAGCTTTAGATTTCTCAATCTCTTTTCTAAGCCCCACAATTTCACATTCTAACTTTTCATGATGTTTTTCCCTTTCAACTAGTTGGAATTGCAGAGTATCAATAATCATATTTGTCTCTTCTAAACAAATTTTGAGTTTAGAAATCTCTTCATAAAGACCTTCTTCAGCTATAGCATCCATGAAATTTTCATCTTCAAAATCCATTAAAAGTCTATATTTATTACCTTGTTCATCTTCATCACTATTTGAAAGTCCATCACTGTCTTCATGAGTGTAATAGCTTTTCTTATTTACATTCTGCTTATTGTTCCATCTAACAGGTTCCTTACCCTTGTTAAGCTTATCTTTATGAGGAAATTTGGCAGCATAGTGACCGACTCTTCCACAAGAAAAGCACTTGAAAGGTAACTTACCTCTGAATCTTCCAGCACCTCGTTGAAGGTTCTTGACAAAATTTGATTCTTCCTCTTCTTCTGACATATGTCCTGACTCATAGTAACCTCCTTTGCCTAAAGCCTTGAAAGCAGCTTCTCTCCTGTCTGATGGTCCTCCTTTCCTCATTTCATAAGCAGTCAGAATTCTGTGCAGCTGTGACATGGTAAGATTTCGTAGATTCTCCTTTTCTTCTAATGGAGAAACTTTAGATTCAAACCTAGGGGATAAAGATCTTAGAACCTTTTCAATCACAACAGCCTCTTTTATTTCTTCACCCAAGTTTTTCATACAATTAACAATCTCATCTACACGAAGGAAATAGTTAGCCACACTTTCATCATTGTGCATTCTGAGATTTTCATACTGAATTCTGAGGGTTTGAAGTTTTGCTCGTTTTACCTGTTCAGCTCCTTCATAGCTCAGAACAATCTTGTCCCATATTTCTTTCGCGGATTTATACTGCATAACCTTGACAAATTCTGATTGAGATAGACATCCTAATAGAGTATTGACAGCCTTTACATTTGTTTCATATTACTTCTTACCAGCCGAATCTGTAGGAGTTGTGGATGGGAAAGTGTACCGTGTATCTATGATATCCCAGACTTCTGTACCAAGAGATTGAAGATAGGTTGTGACTCTTACCTTCCAATAGACGAAGTTGGTCCCATCAAAAATTGGTGGCTTCATAGATGCTTCTCTCTCGTAGTTGCTCATGATGATGGATCTTCCTTCAAGCGATCAAGCTTCTTTAGAAGGACCTGCTCTGATACAAATTGTTGGAAATAATACTGAGAGGGGGGGTGAATCAGTATTATCAAGTTAATTATTTCCTTTTTCAAATCCAGATCATATACGCTACTTTAGTTAGAGAAAACCGCGTATATACGCAACTACGTATAAGGAAACCTGCGTATACCATGCAAACTTATAATTTACTTTATCTTACAGATGTTGATCATTAATCTGTGTATCAGAATCAAATAAACAGTAACCAGAAACAGTGAAACAGAGCAGAAGACAATCACACACAAGAACACAAGATATAATGTGGAAACCCAATGTGGGTGAAAACCACCTACTGCAATTCATCTCTATCTTCTTTTTAATTAGAAACTTCCTTTTACAATGATTTTGTACTGGTGCAGTCCTTTACCTGTACGCAGGCTGCAACCTGCAGAGAGCTACAACCCTCTCTCATTCTCCAGCTTCTCCTAGAAGGGAGCTACAACCCCCTTAGCTCTTGCACTAGCCAAGATACTAGTACGTAGGTGCTGGACTACAGAAGGCTACAACCTTCTCTTTCTTCCAGGGACCACATTTCATAAATTTTCAAACTAGATCCATGAACATCAATCAATCATCAAGAATTTATGCATCAAACAATATCCTTTTCACCAATTAGAATTGAATCAAGTAGACACTTCTCTGACAATTGTACCCACAACTCAATAACAGTAACCATACACCAAATTCTAAACCCAGAACACTACAGCAATAAACAGAAGCAGCTATAACACAACTCAAGAGATGTACGCTACTTCGATAACTAGAAACCTGCGTGCATACGCTTCTGTGTTTGAACGAACCTGCGTATACGCTGTTTTTTCTCACAGAACCAGCGTGTATATGCGCCTTTGCTTCACTGAACCTGCGTACAGATCTATAAAGGATAATTCAAATATTCAGACCTTAATTAACCCAGATTACCAGATTTATAGATCAAGCATGCGGCACATATAACGGATCAAAAGCATAGAAAGATATTATAATTCAAGCCTTAAGATTATGACCCATCAATAGAACTTATCCTTCTCCTTTTGCTAAGGTTCCTCCTTCATTCAGATCCAGATCTGCACCATAACCCCAATCACCAATATTTCAGATCTACCACTTTATCAGATATTCAATAATTCAGATGGTGATTTTCCAAATGATCCTTCCTCTTTTATAGACTTATGCCTTTCACAATACCACGGTCCAAAACCATAACAAAACAATACCATGGACCCAATACTTGGGATCAACACTTCTGACGAAATACCATGGCCCAAAACCATAGGTTCAATTACCAAGGACTAAATACCATGGACCAAAAGTAAGTTCTCCAACATATACACGCTTTTCCTTGCGTGAAAGTGCGTGTATACGCATACGCGCTTTTGTAACGTGTAACCCGCGTGTATACGCGTCTTCGTCTAGGTGAACCTGCATATATATATTTTTCTTCATTCTGAAAACCTGAACTGAGATCTGTCACCAAAGTGAGTTGCCATCAAGGACAACACCTATGCCATAGCTCCAAACATGTGCCATAAAGCCAACAAAGGGTCACCAGAATCCTCTAAAAGAGTAGAACATAGAATCATAAAATATAGTGACAAACCTTGTTGTTGTAGAAAAAAGAAAGGGAGAGGGCGAAGCTGCCTCAAAGAAAAAGAAAAAGGAGAAGGCAGATAAAATGAAGGATATCATGGTCCTTACTGATGGGGACCTAGATCATATCAAAGATAAGATTCAGGAGGTGATAGTTGAATATTAGAGCACAGTAGAAGATCTCTATGATGCACTTATGACCAGTGCCACAGAGCAGATCACAGAATTGAAGATACTGGTGCAAGCAGTCAGACAACCAGAGAATATAGAGAAAAGGGTTGTAGTAGAAAGGAAAATTGAGCATATGCTTGTAGTGAGGTTAGCACAGATACCTACAAGAGCCCTACAGTTCATCTCAATAGAACTATAACAATAGGCTAAGTAATGGAAGCATGTCAATATAAACATTGCAGTGGTACCATTGCCAAGAATACACAAGTTGCACATGGAGATAATTGAAGAGTTGAAGTTGCGCAAACAACACACCTCACAGTTAAATATTCAAGTAGAAAAATAGTGAGTTGTGCTTTGGCATAAGCTGGAGCAGGTGATCCAAGAAAGGGATCAAATATTATAGGAGCACCATAAGATCAAGGAGGTATTGGAAGCAACATGCAAGGAGATTCCAAACCTTGATGTTCAAGAGGAAGAGTGAGTAGAGGACAAGGTCGCGAAGCTCGGCCTTGAACTGAAAGGGTACAAGGAGAAATTTTTGCAATGCAGATCAAATAATAAACTCAAATTAGTAAGATACAAATGAAGTTGCAGCTAACTACGCCGCAGGAAGTGAGATATTAAAGGGAGATCGACCTAAATACTGTAATGGCCAGCATCTTTGCAACATTGGCAGACTATGGAAAACTCTTGGACAAAAGTTTGCAAATTTGGACTTTGCTATAGGAATATCCAAATGTATAGAAACCATAGGAATAAATGCAACAAAAGCAGTAGAAATTAGAGGATATTTGGGCATCAACAAAGACCTTACCAATCTCACAGAAGCTCGTGAAGATAAATGAGTCGAAGGCCCTTAAGAAGAAAATTGAAGAGCTGAAGAAAGAAGAACATATTTTGATAAAGAGTAATCAACCCTAGCAAGATGAGGCCCTCTAACTATCGCAGGTAGTGGATGAGAAGCTTCAAGAGCTTCGACAAAGGAAGAAAATGTTGTTATAGAAGGATGCAAAACATGTGATAGAGGCACGGTTGGAGGAAGTGCGCAACAAGGAAAAGCAGGTAACAAAGCCTCTGCAGTAGTTTTATCAGGCCCACAATATCATCGCAACAAAAATCAGAGGTAAAGAAGCTGAGTGACTCAAGACGAGTCACATGTGAGTGTTGGGGACCTATTGGGCACATCCCAACTTAGCTTAGTTTCTAGTGAAGACTCTGCATTTTGTGAAACAGAGTGTGAAGTAAGAATGTAGCGAAGCTCGAAGTGGACCGCGTAGTGGGGTGCCAAGTGGATCATGCAGTAGATATACCGCATGGTATATGGGCTTCGAGGTGGGCCGAAGCCCCTTCATTTTCTAAAAGAATGTAATTTTGTAAAAGATCAATGTGTTTCATACCATAGTAGCTTGTATTATGGGAGTCCATGGTATATGGACGATGGTATTTTGATGATATATCCCTCGATGTAATAATATATATAGGGATCAATAATAAGAATAAGAATCATATTTATGGTCCAAATCTATGTTTATGGTCGAATTATTGTGATCTATAGTTAGTGGTGAAGGAAGGCTCTACTGTTGAGCTCAGAAAGGCCTGAGTCTTTAGTTGAGTGCGCAGATGACCTACAACTTAGTGCACAGTTCAAGAACTGTTTGTTGTATAAGATTCATTATTATAAACAACATTTCTTCTGGACGTAGTCCCACATTGAAATGAACCACAATAAAAGTTGTGTCTTCATGTGAATTTGATTATTATCTGTTGTAGCATAGCAGTTTTATTACAGTTGCATTTTATTACAGCACAGTAATGATTATGGGTTTATATGATATGTTTATCTGATTAAATGAATGTGGAAAAGTAATCTATTTATGTTAAAGATAAAAGAACATAAAAATACCACATTGCATCATCCCTCAAGGCTACAGAAACCTAGTTCTGCATCCTCCCATAGTCACTTCGGGTGAGATTGTAATCTCCTTATAGGTCATTGCTGAAAGGGCCAATGATTAAGGGTTTTGTTGGTGCACAATATACATTGAACCTGGGTCATCCAATTCTAAACCAATAATATGAAATATTAACAAATTCTCTACTTGATAATTGTTTGGGATATGTTTTTACCTTTTAGCTTATGAACCTTTCTATGTTATCTTATAAGTGTGTTCTCTTCATCAAGAAAATTATCAAAATAAATAAATACAAGTGACAGAGTATATAGGCTTCTCCATCCAAGGCCAAAACCTCTCACCTCTTGAGAGGAAAACTGGATAAAATTATTCTTCTAGATTTTCAATTGATAAGTACCAAGACCATGACACAAACCCTTAATTATAGTATCCTCCCAAGAACCTTGTCACCCACCTTGATGTTCTACCTCTTCCTTCATTTTCCTTTCCTCCTAGAGAAACTTGGTCTCTATCTCTTATACTACACCTTCACAACTTCCCTAGGTCATCTCGGTCTCTAGGTCTTCTAGAGAGAAACTCGGTCTCTACTTTGATCTCTTAGAAGAGTCTTTCTCTTGCTGCCCCAAAAGAATTTCTCTGCTCTAAATCTGCACTACCTAGAAGAAAATTTGCTATATTGAGAAGATAATGTCCCCGAAGAAACAACGCATTTCTCTTTTTTTGCTCCTTATTTGCTCTCCTTTTTAGCCCTCTCTTTGACTTTCTTATTCCTTCTTCTTCGCACTTTTCTTTTCAAGATTAGATCGAATTCTTGTTTTAATTGTATGTCTCCAAATGAAGTTGAGTAGGGTTATATATACTCTTCTCCGCTTATAGTTTTGGCCGACTTGACAACTGGACTTTAGGCTGACTTCATCTAGTATCTTCTTCATAGTTTGTAATCCGAATTGAAGAGGTTTGGTGATAAGTTCTTGGAGGATACTTTACATAGACAATATATACCTTTTACAAAGTGTAACATGACTTCATTTACATGAAAATGATTCTTTTATGAGTATATGAATAAACCCTTGCTCATGAGTATATGACTAAAAAAAAAATTCCCTTGCTCATGAAACCCATGAAGAAAGTCAATATAATAATTTCATTCTTCTTATTTACATCTTATTACATAAAATCATAATTAAATGTCATTATGAAGACCGAACCTAGTTACACTTTTCAACAGCAATCATTGAAATCTAATCAACAGGTGTGATAGTGTCAAACCAACGTTGTGCTCAAAATCACAATGCTAAAATTTATTGAAGAAAGACTTCAAAGTCATCATCACAAAGAAAGAATCCATGGCGATGGAAGAAACCATTGTTTATTTTCCATTCATTCAGTGATCCAGTATAGTTGACAAGAGGACCATTAGTCAAATATCAATACCTTTGTAACCTCCGCAACATACAATCGTTAAAACCATCCCTGACCTTGCATTGTGGGTCCACCAAGTAGTCAGACTAGTCAACATAAGTCCTAGCAAAATTCAGAGGAGTTACTCGACCTAAGGGTTCATCGATTAGTCAGAGATAGAAGGAATTTGGGTAAGAATCTGGTAGTTGAAAGAGAAGCCCCGGCCTTTGAATTATGTGGGAGATAGCATGGGGAACCATGAGAAAGTTGGGAAATTGTAAGAGAATGTTTTTGGGGAAATTTTGTTTAATTTTTTTAAAAGAGAAAAGAAGATCAAAAGGATTTTTCTCTCTTGGGGAAAATGAAGGGGTGAGAATGCGTGGACAATTGAGAGCATTGGAGGTGTTTCCATGTGTTATTTTTGTTTAAAGTTTTTCTAAAAAAAGAAAGACCACATTACGGCTACATTATTTGTTGTAGAATGAAATATGGTAGACAATACATTTATTTTACACTAGAATGTTGGTGTTGACGCTATGAACATATATAGGCCACACTAGATTTTCTTTTCCTTGCAAATATTTTTTTTTTTTCTAGAAGGAAATCTAGTGCATGATAGATACATTTTACCTTACAATACTTGTGTTTGTTCTAAAAAAAATCTAATTCGTGCTAGATTTGTTTTACCTTGCAATGCGTTTGTTTTCGCTAGAAACAAATCTAGCACTTGCTAGATTTATTTATCTTATAATGCTTGCTTGTGTGTTAGAAACAAATCTTATGTGTGCTATTCTTGTTTTAACTTGTAATGCTTTTGTTTGTGCTAGAAACAATTCTACTGCACACTAGATTTGTTTGACCTAGGAATGTTTGTCTTTTTTCAAGAACTTCTTCTCATGAGACTGTGCACTAGATTTGTTTGGCTTTGTGATGCTTGTTTTTGTGCTAGAAACAAATATAATGTATGCTAGATTTATTTTACCTTGCAATAGCGAGACCACCCCATCCTTCCCCTCCTTTGTATGTCAAATGGGACCATACCCACCACATAACATTGATTTGGTGAGGCAGATAATAATCGTTCCGCTGGGACACGAGGAACCAGGAGGTTGAACCGTGATAGTGGAACCCCCCCTTCCCCCCATCGTATTCCAAATGGAACCATAACCACATGCATACCATTGATTTGGCTAGGAATATAGTAGTCGTTCAACGGAAGGGGTGGAAGGAAAAAGCTTTATAGCCGAACCCCCCCACCCCTAAATTCAACAGTCCAATTATCCACTAAAATGGTGCCAACGATCTCATCGTATAAAACTAATTTTGTCTCCACTTGTGGGTTGGATGATGTGTTTCTGCTTGTGGATTGGATGATAACATAAGGGGATGAGGACCCATGACTACGTATCATATATTCACATTTATTACACCAGGTGTCTGAGGAGAATGAAGGGGATATAATAATTCCATAGTTTTTATAGTTTCCATATCAATTTAGGAGCTTCTTCTCGAATACTTTTTCGAGAGTCCCATTTCAATACTTTCGAGATTCAAGTTTTGATATGGCCCACATGCTCACATATTCTCACTTTCATTTATCATTTGTCCAACGGTCCATGCAATATGACCAATCTCCACCTTCCACATCTTCTCGAAGAGATGAAATCAGAATTTTCTTTAAAAAAACATCTATTTGAATTTCCTTCGAGATTTGTCTTTTGAGATGACAAAGGAACCCTGTCATATCACACATTAACCTACATTCCAATATGTGCATGACACTTGTCTATCCCATGTAATTCCTTTTCCACTTGGCTATGTGTTCCCTTCTCCACTTGGCTATCGTTGAAAAGCGCTTCTTTGAATTTAAATTTATCTCTTGTGGTTTTAATTAAAATTAATTTACTATGCATGTTGCAACATTTTCTTGTTAAAAGTGTTTCCAAAAAAAGATTGAAAATATTTTTTTTTCATTGCAATTTATAAATTTCATTATGTATATGGTTTCCTATAATAAAGTGTTATATGTATGATTAATTTATATTTGAGTGCATTCACTGAAAGCTATGTTAAAAAAAATCAAGTGTAATATCCAATGTTGTTTCTTTGTACCCACCTCTTATGCAAAATGTGATTGATAGAAGTATTAATTTGGTCTACCAAAGACGTGTATAAGTTGTACGTGGCCCAATTGTTATAACAAGTAATGATGTATAACTAACATGAGCATGGTTCATAATCTGATGATATGGAATTCTATTTTTTGTTTGTCCTTCAATTTGAAATCTGATGTCATCATGACTTCTATTTTTGGCCTTCATTGAAAAGTCATGGGTTGCTGTTAGAATTTTTTGTATATTTATTTATGTTAGATTTAGCCATCATGGTCTTGTGTCTTTTGAGAGTTCTAAATTTTGAATCTTCTATAGATTGATTAATATATAATTTTTTTCAATGGAATGGATAGTATCATTTCTATTAATAAAAAATGGGAGAGGGCCCATATCCCTTACATCTACTATGTGAGACAATAAAAAAATCTTCAATTGAGTATACAAAAAATTGTAAAAACATTTACTGCCTCATGGATTGACTAACCAGTTAAGACAACCGAGACGACAATTGTATATTCTACAGAAAGAACCCAACAGAAGAATACATTTACAAAAACACATTAAAAACTAAGATAGTTGGCATATATTGAGCTACAAAATAAAAAATTATCTCTAGGGAATGCAGCAAGCATCACTAGGTGCCTCAACCATTAGCATATGATCCTCTTGGGTAGAAAGATCTCTTACAGGCAACAGAAGTTGCAAGGCTAGTTTTATCAGGAGTAGTCCTCCTAGCATAGGAGGAGGAAACCTCCAAATATGCAACCTGAGAGCTAAGCTGATGAATTTTTTTTATCATTCCATTAAGGGAGAGTTCCACTTCAACACGGTGAACAAGCATCTTGTCAAGCTCCAGGAATAGCTTGAAGGAACATCTTTGGCACTTCACCATATCTTCCAAATTATGGATAGTGGCAATTAGAGCCTAGTAGGAATCCAACATTCTATCAATGATGTCAAATGGAAACATATTTTCAAAAGGGAAAAAAATTTCCTCCATTATGTGGAGAGAACTCTAAACTCTGCGGACTGGCACTAAGGAATTCACAACCTCTTGATCCATATCTCAAAAAGAAACCAAAACCAAATAAACGAACACACAGAGAAACTTCGAAACCGTAAACCGACATGAGCCATCCTGCAACAAAAAGACTTGAATCTCCAAATGAAATTCACTTGAATGAAATGACATTGGTATAACATCATAACAGGATAGAAGAAATGACTTCATGCTCGCTCGAACTACACTAGTTACTTCAGTCAAGAGGGAATTCATTAATTCAATCTTACATCAAATTAAAAATATGTGATCCCATGTGATTAGAGGAACTAAAAAAGTGAGCCATCTTTTCACCAAAAAGTGACACTTGGGACAAATCATAATAAGTTGAGGCCGAAATCGACATGTGTAACTCTTCATAAGTTCAGAGGTCAGATCATTTTTTTCGAAATACTTTTATTGTAATGTCTTGATTCTTGACCTTTCCTGACTTTGAACCTTTCAAGTTTCTATCATTTTTGTATTTTGTCCTTTTTCAAATTTTCATTTATTTGTTAGTTTAAAATGTTAAATAAATATGGTGTCATTTACCAATTTGCATGGGCAGCCGAAAAAGGCCAAAAATCGACAAATGTTTTTACAAAAAATCTAGTAGGAGGAATGTTTAAATCATGTTTTTGATGGTGTAAATAGATTCAACACTATCAAAAACCCCTAGGGCACCCAAAATCTTAAAACTTGATAGCGGTAACTTGGATTTACAAAATATTGTCGTATTTTTTCAAAATTGTGCCAGAATTTCCATGGTTTTTTGTGAAAATCTAAAGCCTTGTTAGACTATGGAAATAACAACCTTCCATGTATTTAGTGTTTTCATTTTACGAGGAGTCTAAAGAGGTGACAATTTTTCCCAGAAAATAATAGGAATTCCAACTAGTTTTTCAGAAAACTTGGTAAGAATTTTTGAAAATATGGGTTGTGGTTTTCAAACTTTAGGATTTTAGGTGCCCCTAGGGTTCTTAATGGCATTGAAACCATTTCTTCCATAAAAAATAAAAAGTGATTTAAGCACTCCCATAGTAATATTTTCGAAATAAATAAATAAATTCGTCAAATTCCAGTGAGAAACTTGGCGTCCAAGCAAAATTGTGGCCTCGGTAGACAACACCTTTTACATTGTCCATCGCCCATTGATCAACCAATAATGAAAATTGTTCATTACACATTGAAAAAGCATGTCAAATTTATGAAATTTTATGGAAACCTTCAAGCTTCCATGCATTTAAAGTTTTACTTTTACGAGATTTTTCAAGTATGTGTTCAAGATTTACTCATAAAATTTACATTTTCATTGTAAATTTTAAAGTTTTTTGCCCGAGTTTTTATCTTTAGCTACATCTTAAACTGTTAATAAATTTAGACAAAAACACTTTCACTAGTTCGTATCAGGTTACTTGAGAAGTTAATTTCTTCCATTATTTTTCTATCTATTCTTAATTTCTTGCTTGTTGAAGGCCGCAAAATGGGAAAAAATCACCCACTTCCACACAAGTTGTTGAGGAAATAAAAGCTAAAGCGAAGCCAGTTGAGGCATCAGGGTTAAAGGAAATTTATCAAAAACCCTCATTGATCTCAGATACTACATATAAAACTCAAGATGTAGGTAAGCTCCATTGGGAAAATATTTTCAATTTCTTTGAAAAAAGAGAATGGCAGGAATTAGATAGTTCACTTGTGATAATTCAAATGAGGAATATCCCTATGATTATGAATCCATTAGGAAAATTGAATTACATAAAATTGCAGCTAGAGTTACCATGTTTCCTTATTACGATATGATTAGATGGATATTACTGCATGTTGATGTCCGAACTTGATTTTTTATTGATTCTAATAAAAACACAATTGCCTCATGGAAATTTGAAGTGCTAGATGCAATTTATAAACTCAGTCCTCCTGAAATATTTTTTAAATATTTTTTGGGTCAATTCACTAACATTGTCCTCAAGGAAGCAAAATAAGACTATAATCAGATTGATAGAGAGTGGCTTAGGGATGACAACCATAAACTCAAGAGAGGGAAATATTAGGTTTAGAATTAAAATGATGTCTAGGCTTTATGGGGAAGTTGACCTTGGACATTGCAAAGTTGAATGGGTGCCCCTAATTCATGGAATTTATAATCAATCACAAATATTCAACTGGGCAAATATTTTTTCCAAAAGATTTTCAGACACTATCACAATTTCATTATCATCTCCTCCATATTCTCAAAACATTTTATGTATGTCTGCTGATCTGTTAGATATTGTAATGGATTCAGTACCATTTCCTTTAATGGGATGGAGTTATTCATTTTTTAATCGACATATCATTCAAGATTATTCAGCTATTTTATGGGAAAATAACTGTAAAGGTCATTTTTATGACATATGTGACAAGATAATGATTCCTTTACATCAACTTTTGTTTGGAACTTCTCCTCCTAGAATCAATAAATATTTCTAGGAAGTTGTATCTTAGATAAGGGACTTGTTTGTTGAAGAGAATTTGTCCTATATTAGAATATATGGTAGTGAGGTTGGTCCCCATGTTCTACCCAAATTTATTCCTGATAGAATAATTATCTGAGAAATAGCTAATCAAACTAAATTATATGGGCAAGCCAGGAAATTGAGCAAAGTGCAAAAGAAAGTTTGGCCTAGTTTCCTATTAAGATTGGTCACATGACTCTTAGAGATAAAGGCCACGCTAAATTCGAAGCAGAAGCAATCCATAGACTTTGGTTGCATACATTTCCCTTTTATAGCTATGATGTTTTGAATTTTATCACTAATTACTATAAATCAATTTCTTATTCCAAAACTTATCAGCATCAAAATCCTTCATTTGATCATTTATTCATTCGTGTTGATAGTTTTGAACATGTTATTGATAGGGGCCATTCTATGGAGGATGAAGAAAAAATAAAAGTACAAAAGTTTAGAGAGGATACTTATGAAGAATTCATTTTTGAGGAATCTAATTCCAACCATGGGCTAGTTGTTATAACTATCCATCCACCTGTGACAATCAGTTATAGTTTAGTCTAGTTCTATTGAGTTCCAATTCAGTCATTTAATGTTGATGTTTCCTATGTAGTCCATTTAACTGATTGTGAATATTGAGAATAACATCTCTGCTCCACTTTTTCATTCTTTAACATGGTATCAAAGCTCGGTCTGCATAAGACTCCTTAAGAGAGAAGCATAGATCAAAGAGTAACGCTGCATAAGACTCTAAGGAGATTAGCATTTCAAATTTATTTTGTGCTCACAGAGAATAACAAAGGTAGTGCAAGGAGGAGAAGCCAAGAGAAAGTGTGGCAGAATGTAAAATTTTTCAAATTTTAAGAAAATAAAGTGCAAAAAAACACAACTTACAAAATTGCAATTTTTTGTAAATTTTTGGAAACTGTCACAACCTCTCAGTGAATACAATGAAAAAGGTTGTGCAACCAGTTTGTATCGAGAAGTGCACATCTTGAAATCTTGAAGCACATGTTCAATGTAAAATCTAGAGTTGATGTGTGTCAAAAGGTTTGAAAAGCCACCATGCAATAGAAGCAGTGGTGTTATAGGCCATTTTGTTGAATCTAGTCAATTGGCCTGCAAATCGGATCAATCATCTTTGTGAACATGTTTTCATCATCCCTACACAAATCCCTAAGCATGACCTTTCCAAATGACTAAGTGCGTGGGATTAACTACTAAAAATCAGTGCTTTTAAGCCCCCGCGCATTGTGTCCCTTTGGAAACCTGCGTTTAGCACTAGCTACTCCCATCTGCACCAACATTGGTCAACACTAGTTTCTCCAAAGCTTCCTCTTCCAGAAGCTTACATGGGTTGTTTTAATCATTTACCTTGGATAATAAGCTCGAGTCCTATCTAATCCTACCTTGGATATTTCACCTCTTATCTAAGTGGATCTCAAGCTCATTATGGTAAATCCTAAACTACCATCCCTCTCCTATAAATTTATTTCCATCTACAACATCAAGGTGCGCTTTTGGAGACTAGTCATGCCCTCATGCTGCTACATTGAATCTAAGAGAGTCATCATCTTCATGCATTAGGGTAACATTGAGATGTGCTTTGTGATAAGGAAGGACAAGTTAACTTGTGGAGATATCTATAATATCATCTACTATTATTGGTTTTAAACTCTCTCCTACTTCTATTAATACAAATAGTATCTTGTTTTCCTATATGTGGTGTGTTACATTTACATTCATGTATTTCAATGCCTAACTGATTCATTGAATAGAGTAGTTAAATTATGCTACGTAGATGTTTTGGATCCTTGGCTTAATTGGATTGTATGTGCAGGTTCTAATTATAGCATTTGGAACTACGATTGGAGCTAACAAGCTAGGAGGAAAGTAAAGCTTGTGACGGATTCCAAGTAAGCTTGTTTCCCATTATTCAATTTCTCTAAGGTAAACTCTATATTCTTTTCTTCATGTTGTTCTAGACCGGTCCACTAGGTCTAGGGAAGATACTTTTGTCCACAATCATAAATTCTTCGTAACAAGTAGATTGGGGGCTTGAGACAACGTACCCAAAAGTAAAAATGTCGACTAATGAATGAAGTTTCTTTTACAGGCCAGGATAGAGTGCCATGAAATTTTTTCTCAAACAAGATAAGTCAAGATCAACGTAAGGGTTTGTTAAAAGTAAAAATCCATGTTCTTAGTATTCGTAAATCATTTTAAAAAAAGGACCCCTTTACTCATGTAATCAATGAGTGCAGTTGTATTATTAAAACCCTTATGTAATTAAAAAAAAGGATCAAGTATTAAAAAAAAAACATCATGGATTGTTCATTTCAAAAAGGAAAAAAGGACATCTCATTTTTTAAGGGTCTATTAAAAAAGAAATGGGCTTATGTTTCTTTTTAAAATGACCTTCTTCATATATCATTTAAAAAAGGGATATTCAGAGCCTTAAAATGGGTCTATTAAGAGAATAAGAGAGCATTATTCAAATGGTTTGTGAGCATTAAAATATTTTTTTTGAAATGATGGAAGATATATTTGTGAAAACTTTGTGAAAGTGTCACTTTTATAGAAAACTTTTTACACCAGTCTATTTTGTGGAAATTAAGCAGCAAAGAAGCCACCACAGAGGCATTTTTATTGCAGGAAACTACTATGTTTGTAGGTCAATTTTCTTGTTGAGAAGGTCAAAGGGACAATAGGAAATGTTCGAGATATTTTTCAAACATTTGGAAACCAAAAGGAAAAATAATGCCTTCACATTGAAATGCATAAAAGAATTTGTAGATGACATAATTCTACCCCTCATTGTAGATGAAAATTCAACCAAGGAGACCTAGGATACCCTTGAAAGGAATTTTGGTGTAAGGGGGAGTAACCTAGTTGAAGATGAAGATGAAGAGTGTGAAGAATTTGTAGGAAAAGTAGAGAAATAGCAAACAAATTCTCCTTAATCCCATTGTGCACTACCACAAGTTGATGACAATTTCATTAATTGAGAAACAAAGCTTGTTGATGACAGTGAAGATTCCATTGGAGGATTCAATGCTATGGAAAATCAATTAATTAATATAGCTTATGTAAAGTTTGATGAATAATTGTTGGCTAATGATGAATGGTTGCAAGCGATGGAACATAAACATCATATAGACATGATTCTATTTAGTGAGAGAAGCCCACTTGAGTCTGAAAACCAAGTGGAAGACAACCTATTTGTAGTAGCACACATTAATAAACAAGTGGAAGAGACAAATACATAGGAAGAGAAGAAAGACCACAAAGATAAAGCTCTCATTGCAGAGCAGAAAGAATATGATCCTACAAATGTTTTTAATCTTAATTTTGATTTTGAGTGAATGTGTGTAAGAAACAACTTGGAAGAAGCAACAAATTATGAAGAATGATTAAAGTCCCTTGAAGCATGGCTTACAACACCATGTTTTGATAAATTTTGCATAGAAGTTGCAGAAATGAATGTTGAAGACAATAGGGATGATTAAAACATTAATGAAAATTTAATGTATTGGATTCCTGAAGAGATGAAGTTGTATTATGGACTTATGTTGCAACAAATTATTGATGATGAAAAGTGCACTATATGAAATGACATGTGGCAAAAATCCACATATATGTTGATTCTTGAAGAAATTAAGGACATGCTTAGATGGCCTAGAACAATGGAAGATTTGTACCAAAAAAATGAAGAATCTAAAATTTGAAGCCTACAACAAAAGGAAAAGCTAAAACAATTTAGAGGCTACAGGATCTAGAAAAAAAATTAAAAAGAAAAGGAAATATATTTGATGCTAAATTTTTTAAAATTGTAAACCTAGTTGAGACTTAGAGTAGTAGGCCTCTTTATTTCAATTTTTTTTTTGTAATTAAGGGGGAGTGTTGGAGAATCTAATTCCAACCGCCTGCTAGGTGTCACAACTGTCCATCCAAGTGTCACAGTCAGTCAGAGTTTAGTCCAGTTTTTTTTAGTTCCAGTTTAGGCATTTATTGTTCATGTCTCCTACGTAATATATTTAACCAATTTTGAATATTGAGAAGAGAATCTATGCTCCATAATTTTCATTCTCTAACATTACTTATGAAAAGGAGTCTTCAATTTGAAAAAATTAACTTATTAGATAATGTTTCTATTGATTTTACTAAAAGTCCATCCAAACAAGAATATGAGGTTGAAAAGGAATTAAAATATCCTCTCTATTTCCATAAGTAGGTAAAGGTAGTAGCAATTCGAAGCAATTCAAGGAGATTCAATATGAAACAGAGAATTTTCCTACTGAAAATTATCTTTCTAAAAAATCATAGTTGGCTCAAAAACAAATCAGTGACGAGATATTGATTACTTATGTTAATTCAACTCAGAAAATAAATCAACTTGAAAATATTATACAAAAACTTATTGATCAGGTGAAGGCAGAGGACAATATCTGCAAGGAAGGATAATCGACTACAACACCAACAATTCCAAAATATTTTGAAACAACTTTCATGTATTTTCAGACTCTCGACTTTTTGTAAAGATTTTGTCTTTGCAAGTGTCATTGACACCTCTTTGAACCAACACTCCTCTTAGTGTTGATCTTTTTAAACCATTATCTAAGGTTTAACTTGTAATCAATACAATACCTTCTTTTATTGATTATTATTTATTTTTAGTAAGGTTAATCTATTGATATAATACAAAAAGTAGTTACAGAGTTTCCTATCCATGAAGGGACCCGGCCTTAATCAGCACGCAGCCATGAACATTGTCTGAGACTTCCCCAACAAAGGGGAAACCAGTCTAAAAGAAAAAAAAAGTCCAAAAGGCAACCAGATTTCACCCACAGTTTTCCTAATGAGACCAACCTATCAAAAACAACATTAAAAAACCACCCAGAAAAAAACAAATTGTCCTGATTGGACCAACCAACCCGCAGAATACCCTGAGGACACATAAGGCAAGACATAACTAAATCAATAACTAAAAGGAATGCCACCTGACAGATGTGACACGTGCCACAAAGTCATTCGTAGCAGGTTCCTCCACAATTGGACAAGCCCAGTCATCTGGGTTGTCTGCCTCGCCACGTCCTGCTGCCTGATGTCCTCCCTCCCTGCTTCCGGCCTCAACCTGCGGGCTCGACATGTCCTCCATTCGGCTTTCCATGGCCTTCATGTCACTTTGAACACCCAAGTCATCATGCGAGTTGCGAGCAATGGCTTTCCCATGCCGTCTGTTCCAACCTCCATTACCTCCTTTCTCCTCATTGTTGCTCCTGTTCCGGCTTGGACCAGCTCTGTGCGTCTCCTCCATGGAAATGGTCATGGGAATGTGCTGCTCAGTCTCTTATGTAATGGAGATGGAGACTGTTACACAAAAATATCGTCACCATGATTATTTGCAGTCAGTATGGGTCTATCATCACTTGTACTATCCTCCTGAGTAAGTCTAAGACCTCAGCTCTTCAAATCAAGCTTTGGAAATGAGAGAAAGACATTAAAAATCAATCTAACTCTGGTTCCGCACTTTCTCTCATGGTCACCTGCGGTCCCGCACCTTCTATGTACAAAAGCTGCGTACCTACCCGCTCTGTCCCTAACGGTGTAGGTGCGGACCCCTGTGAAAGTCAAAAGGCGCAAGTTTTATCTTAAAAAAACTCACTTTGCGTTAATTCTAGAGTTTTATAGAAGGAATTTTGACGTGGATTGTTCGCTCTGAGGTGGTTCATGCATCCCAAAAGAGAAGGAGCTAATCCCTTGACTAAAGGAGCTATCCCTTTGAAGGAGGGCTTTATCCCTTTGAAGGAGGACCTAGTAACTTCCCTCCATTGCACTATAAATACAGGCATTGGGGTGAGGACTAGAGAGGTTAGAAGCTGAACATTTTGAGGGTAAATGCTGGTGAAATTAAGACTTCCTAGTTGAGCTTAAGAGGAGAGATCCAATACCTTTTTGGCTTCATTGGGGAGTGAGTGAAACTTTTCAAAGTAGAGGAGACTTCTTGTTGGACCTTGGGAGGAGCTTGTACAGCGTCAAGGCAAAGGTTGTAAGGTTCTTCTTCTTTTGAATGAATACAATCAAACTCATTTTTCTCAACAAGTATCTTATGTTATTTTTTTCATGGACTCCTTGACTTTCATGTTAAATATGTTTTATGCAATTGGTTTTTCAGGTGCTATTTAATTTGTTTTCCTTGTTTGTGTTTGCAGATTCACGAAAAAGAGCTCATTGGAATCAAAGGAGCGAGGGCATCCACAAGCTTGCGTTGGACCAAAGGTAGGCCCTAAAAACACTTGTTTGCTATTGTTTATTAAAGCATATTTAGGGAAAGATAGTGTCTGGTTGGTTTGCTTGTCATTAGGTCTTCTTTAGATTCTAGGGAGGTCTATCTTGTCCGCAAGATCGACTCATTCTGTGCGAAAAAATGGCGACTCCACTGGGGACTTGATTGTTTTCCTTGTTTATACTTTGACCTGAGAAACTGTATTTATGTTTCTGTTTTTGACTTGATGATTGTGGGATTGGGTGAATTTAGTTAATTTTGAGTCAGTTTTTATTTTTCATAGTTTTGGGAGAAGTACGCACCCTCTGAGTTAAGCACAGTGCGTACCTGTACGCACTTTTTCTTTGTACACAGAGCGTGAATGCACCTGTGTAAACAGGCTGCCTACGTACCCTGTCAAAAATTTGAGAAATTTTAAATTTTTCTCTTTTTTATCAGTTTAGAATTTGTTTATAGGTTTTAGCCATTGCCCAGACCTGCTTGTTCCCTGTCAAAAACTTTCCTTGGTTTAATTTCATTAGTGTTAGGGTTTTAGGTGGAATTCCTAGGAGTTTTGCTTGTTGGGCTTGTTTTTCATTTTTGGTTGTGTAGTGGCTCTGAGCTTAGAAGCTGTAGGGACCTCAGATCACATTGGTGTCTACCAGCCTTCTTATGAGTCTGACCATTTATGAAATCTCCCCTTGTTGAGGAATCCGCTTTGTGTTTTCTCATTTCAAAATTTCGAAAAACTTGTATTTGAAAGTTTGGATTTTTCATTTTTAAAAAAGAAAACGAAAGATTGGTTGTTTTTTGACTAATTGTGATTCTGCATAAATTAGTCCTTAGCTCACATTTAGCTAAGTAAAACATCCTCAAAAAGACACTTTGTAAGCTTTAACTTCAAATAGATTTTTCTAGTTTGTAGAACTCAAGATTAGTCATTTTCATAGTTTTGAGTGTCTTATAAAAAAAAAAAAATCTCTTTTGGAAAAAGTTTGTTTTGTAGTGGTTGAGTGCTTTGAAAAGAAAAGGGAAATTTTTGTGAAATAACTAGTTGTCTCGTTTTGAGTGCTTTGGAAAGGAAAAAGCTCTTATTTTAATTTGTTTAATTGAGAAAGATTTGTGTTTACAAAGTATTTGCATTCTCAAACTCTTTCTTAGTTTAGAAGTTCATCAAAGAGAAAAGATTGTTTAAATCATCTTAGGTGCATCTTTTTAGTGATTTCGAGTCGAGTCTTTACACCACAAGTTTCATTTCCGCCATCTCTTGACTTAAACAACAACCACTAAAATTAACGCTTAAAATAAAATTCACCTAGTAACATTTTATTTCTAGGGCTCTCATACACCAACTTAGCTTAGGCTAATGTCTTGGAGTAGGAGAGTAATTAACTCTCCAAGACAGTAAAAACAAACAAGTAGTTGTATCTTGTGGTAGGAAGAAATCCAATTGTTGCATTTATGCTCTGGGAAAGCTCCTCTTAAAGGAGAAGCACGAGATCGTGTCCGAACCAGTGTGGGAATCAATCCTTCCTCATTGGGAACGACGCCAGATATTCACGTATTAAAAAAGGTAAACCTCGGATTAACCATTGTCGAGGAGCCTGGGGTCACTTGTTGGTAAACCTTGGATTATGTCAAGGAGCCTTCAAGGGGATTGAGCTTGCTACTTTGCCCTTGCGTGCGTATCGGATCATAGACTGTTCCCCCAGGTGTATTTGTCTCAGTTGGTAACCTTAGAGGCCATATTCTTTAGGATTCTTCCTAAGGTGACAGTGGCGGGAAGATCCCACTGTACCTGGAGCAGACGTCGGCTAGACTCACTTGGATTTTCTGGGGGGTTCACTTCACTCGAGACGGTTAAGTGGAGGAACTTGGTCCAGTCTATTCATTAAGCAGGTTGCCGGGGTAACTGTTCCAACCGCCATTTCTGTACTGAATTCTGCGACATTGGATTTCATCACCAACTAGTGTTTTTGGTCCGGAAAGTTACTGTTTGTGTGTGTTTGATCTCTAGATTCTTTAGGCGTGTGATTCAAATTTGTTTGGTTCTTTAGAGGCTTTAGGTCTTTTTCATTGAGATTTTACTTTGTTTACGTGTGAAGTAAACAAAGTAAAATCTAAGTGGGCTTGATTGTGGGAAAAAACTCCACAGTTAAGCGCGCTTGAGCCAGAGGAGTTCTGGGATGGGTGACCTCCTGGGAAGTCCTGGTTACCGGGTGCAAGCCCCGGAAGTGATGATTGATGCTATGTGATTCGTTCTCCACATTTCACTAGTTTCAATCCCACTTCTTCACCCCTGTGAGCATCACCCGATGCAATGAGTGCTAAGTGAACTATTCAAAAATCATGAGAAATTAGTCAATTACGACTACCTCTCATGGAAATGGTCATACGTTTGAATGACTTACTTAACGCAGTTGAATCCCAAAAATGATATCTAATATAATGCACTGCGTAAATCCCCCATACTTACGTGTGAAGTAGTTAAAAGTTTTTAAACTGTGGCTGAATTACCAAGACAGTCCCGTAGACTTCGGGGCCAGTCTCCTGAGTTTGTAACCGTGGCTGATTTATTGAGGAAGTCCCGTAGACTTCGGGGCCAGCCTCCTGAAGAAGTCCCGAGCCAGCTTGAAGGCTTGAAAGTCCTCGTAACTCCTAGTGGTAGTAAAGTTGGGTCACCTGAAGAAGGAGAGTCTTCATTGGTTGTACATCCTTATTACCAAACTCTAGTGACAGGTTACGATTCGCAATCGATTTCAGTTTCCAAACTTGCTGGTAGCTTTTCGTCTACTAGTGATATAGGTGAAGAACCTGAGATATCTGAACCTGTTACTCCAACATCGGGTTTTGCCTCTCCAACTTCTAGTGGTCCTGATTCACCTAGGGTAGAAAGAGTAATTACCCAAGATCTTCCTTCTGGACTTATTGCTATTGAAGAACTTGCTCCGAAAGAAGAAGTAGGCATCCCTATCCCTGAAAATCAACCTGTTCTTGATCTAAGGGAGCGTGAATCAATTTTTTAAAGTCCGCCTAGGAGTACTACTTTGTATCTTTCTTTGACTAATTATTTGGAAAACCCAGGGTTAAGTTTTTCACCACCTCGTGTTCCTTATCATCCTAGAGGTTTTTATACTCCCGTAAATATGTCAGGTCAGTCGTCCATGTTTACTCAATCACCTGAATCTTTTTTGTACGGCGGTCCTTCTGTTCCCTCTGGGTATCAGTCACTTTTTGGTACTTTTTCGGGAGCATCTCCTCAACCCATTGAACAAGGGTTATTAACTGGAAGCAATGGTACAAAGCCGTTGAGTGTAGGTTTTAACCTTGTACAGAAATTACCTGCATACGAATTCTTAAACAAAGAAAATAAACAATGCGAGAGCATAACCCATAAAACACATATGCACAGATATTTTTCCCTGGATCCTAAAACCGGGACTACCGGCTTGATTTTTCATTATGTTCCTTTCAATGTTACAATACATACTTATACATGCCAAAGCATCCAATACCATGGACCGAAAACCATCGCGTCCAAAAAACATGTGCGAAAATCATGCACAAAACCATAGGTGGGTCCGCCCAACCTAACATATGGTCCAAAACCAAAATTTTCCGGGGCGCTGCCCCGGACCCCATAAAGTGGGGTTACGGGTGCCCTTCAAACCCCCTATTAACTATGTGGAAAGAATATAACACAACCCAACAATCTCCCACTTGTTGTTTTCTTTCCACAGGAGAGCTTAGTCATTTTTTCAGCCCTGAGATTCCCATTGCTTCTCTACACCAAGAGAACTTCTCAGAGCTCACGGATTTTGTCAATGCATCTACAGTATTCTTCAAAGTGTCCACCTTTACCAGCAACACCTTTCTATCTTCTATCATATCCCTCACAAAGTGATATTGAACATCAATGTGCTTTGTGTTTGAATGATAAGCAGGGTTCTTTGCCAAGGAAATTGCACTTTGGCTGTCACAGTCTATTCTTATAGCTCCCTGTACTAACCCCATACTTGAACACAATCTCTGCAACCAAACTGTTTCCTTGCTTGCATGAGTGGCTGCCATGTATTCTGCCTCTGTAGTTGATAGTGCCACTACAGATTGTTTCTTACTCATCCAACTGACTGCACCTCCAAATAGGTTAAATACATACCCACTTGTAGATCTTCTCTGATCCAGATCTCCAGCCCAGTCTGCATCAACAAAGCCATGAATATCCAACACTCTATCCAATCCTGGTCTTCCTTGGTAGCACAAACCATAATCACTAGTGCCACGCAAATACCTGAAAACCCGCTTCACTGCTGTCCAGTGCTCCTTCCCAGGTTTTGACATAAACCTGCTCAATACTCCCACTGCATGTGCAATGTCTGGTCTAGTACAGACCATTGCATACATCAGGCTACCCAGTGCACTTGCATATGGAACACGAGACATGTCCTCTTCCTCTTCTTGTGTCTTGGGACACTGTTCAGCAGATAACCTCACACCTACAGGAATAGGAACCTTCACCGATTTACTATCCTACATATTAAACCTCTGCAGTATTGTCTCGACATACTTCCTCTGGTCTAACCAGAGCTTCCTCTTTGACCGATCTCTTTTAATTTCCATGCCCAAAATATAGTTTGCAGCACCAAGATTTTTCATGTCGAATTTGGAGGACAATTGGGTCTTCAAATCCTGGATAATTTCTTTGTCATTTCCAACCAGCAACATATCATCCACATACAAGACCAGATAAATAACACGGTCACCAATTAATTTAAAATACACACAATGATCTGCTTTACTTCTAGTGAAGCCAAGTCCCCGTATAAATGTATCAAATTTCTGATACCACATCCTTGGTGACTGTTTTAACCCATACAGAGACTTCTTTAACTTGCATACCAGTTCTTTCTTACCCTTCACCGCAAAGCCTTCAGGTTGCTTCATGTAGATTTCCTCTTCCAAATCCCCGTGAAGAAATGTTGTCTTCACATCCATATGTTCTACCTCAAAATCAAAAGCAGCAGCAACAGATAAAAGTAAACTAATAGAAGTTACCTTGGCAACAGGAGAAAAAATATCACCAAAATCAATTCCCGTCACCTGGGAATAACCTTTTGCTACCAACCGAGCTTTGTATTTCTCCACCTTTCCTTTTGCATTTGTCTTCTTCTTGACAATGGGTTTCCTTCCAGCCGGCGACTCCACCAGATCCCAAGCCTCATTTTTGTGCAAAGATGCCATTTCATCGACCATGGCCTCTTTCCAAAGTTTTCCATCCTCTGAATCCACTGCTTCCTTCACAGTTCTGGGATCATCATCAGTAACAGACAAAGCAAAATTTGAACTGAAAGCAGATGGACTATACCTTTTTGGCTGATTTCTTTCTCAAACTGATCTTCTCACAGCCGGAGTTTGTGGCTCTTCATCTTATGATTCCTCCTCTGCTGCAGAGTCTGATTCTTCCTCCTTTGGCTCAAACTCTATCTTCTCAGGTTCCTTTGGTTGGACTTCATGTTGAATAACATCTTTTACCTCTCTGAACAACACATCTCGGCTGTACACAACCTTCCTTGTGACTGGGTTCCAAAGCTTATAACCCTTTAAACCATCCTTATACCCAATAAAGATGCACTTTTCAGATTTACTATCCAACTTGGTTCGTTTCTCCTTTGGAACATGTACATATGCATCACATCCAAATACCCTTAGATGTGAAAGAGAGGGTTTCTTACCAGTCCATACTTCTTGTGGAGTCTTATCCTCCAACGATGATGAAGGTGATCTGTTGATCAGGTAACATGCAGTATCCACCGCCTCTGCCCAGAATTCCTGTCCTAACCCGGCACCACTGAGCATGCTTCTTGCCCTTTCCATCAACGTCTTTTTCATTCTTTCTGCGACTCCATTTTGCTGAGGTGTATATGGAGTAGTCTTCTGCCGTGCTATACCACACTTCTTACAAAATTCTTCAAATTCCTTGCTGCAAAATTCTCCACCATTATCTGTCCTCGGCACCTTTATCTTCTTCTCTGCCTGATTTTCCACCAGAGCCTTAAATTCTTTAAACCTGTCAAAGACTTCAGATTTCTTCTTAAGGAAATATATCCATGTATTCCTTGAGAAGTCATCTATGAATGATACATAGTACACAGACTTACCCAGTGATGGAACCTTCACAGGTCCAAACACATCACTGTGCACAAGCTCTAATATCTATTTCGTCCTCTTACCACCAGAGGGGAAACTCACCCGATTCTGCTTCCCATACACACAATTTTCACAGAAATCAAAATCCAGAGAGCTATCATTCATACCTTCTACCATACCTTTACCATGAAGTATTCGAAGGCCCTTCTCTCCAATATGTCCAAGCCTTTGATGCCACAACATGGTCTTCTCTCCAGAGACCACTAGATTTTCTACTCCATTTTCAGGAGCCATAGAACTATTGCACCCATCAACAACAGTGCTACCTTGCAGCTTGTACAGAGTTCCAATCCGAACTCCCCGCATCAATATCAGTGCTCCTCGAACCATCTTGCAGGTATCTTTCTCGAACACCGTCTTTACACCTGCATCATCCAACTTGCTTACAGAAATCAGATTTCTGGCCAATGCAGAAATATGTAGAACACCCGGAAGTGTTCTAACCCTTCCACCTTGCAACTTCAACTTTACTTTTCCCCGACCAATGATTCTAGCCTTCCTATCATCTCCTAAGAAGACATCACCACCATCGTATTTCTCATACTCGCAGAACCACTCTCTATGGGGAGTGAAGTGAAAGGATGCACCCGAGTCAATCAACCATGCCTCATGATCTACAAGTGTACTTGAAGAAGCCAAGTACACATCCCCACCTTCATCTGAGGTGGTTTTCGCCTCTGCAGAAAGAGCATCATCAGATCCCTTTCCTTTATCAGGAGCTTTAGATTTACAATCCCTTCTGAAGTGCCCTTCCTTTCCGCATTTCCAGCACACCACCTTTGTAGGTTTTCCTGGATATTTAGATCTCCCTCTAGATTTAGATCTCCCACTCGATGACTTATTTTTGTTTCTGTTCTGGGACCGTCCTCGTACAGACAAGGCATCACCATTCTGGTTGTCCATATTTTTCCATCTCATCTCCTCCGTCAGTAAGGCTGAGACTATTTCATCAAACTGCAAAGCAGTTGCATTGCTCCCTATTGCAATAACCAGACTATCCCACGAATCTGGTAGAGAACACAACAGACTGATGCACTTATCTTCATCTGAAATTTTAATATCAACAGATAATAATTGACTTACCACAGTATTAAACGCATTCAGATGCTCTGTCACCGAGTCTCCATCTTTCATCCTCAGGTTATACAGCTTTTTCCGCAGGAACAGTTTATTCACCAGAGACTTAGATTGGTACAAAGTCCCTAACTTGACCCACAAAGCCTTTGTCGTAGCTTCCCCTGATACATTCAGCAATACTGAATCCGAGACACACAATCGTATTGTGCTCTTTGCCTTCCGATCCAAATTCTTCCATTCTTCATCGGTCACTCCCGATGGTTTAGTACCCGGATCTACTGCGATCCACTGATCTTTATCCACCAACAGATCCTCCATCTTGAGTTTCCACAACTCAAAATTCTGACCATTGAACTTCTCAATCTCTATCTTTCCACTGCTCGCCATCTTCTTTCGCCACCAGAATCGATCTCACAGATCTCCCACTGAACAGGGTCTACCACAGGCCCGAGCGAAACCCCTCAGCAACAAAGGCGTCCCCTTGAAGCCAAAATAGCTTTGATACCAAATGTAGGTTTTAACCCTGTACAGAAATTACCTGCATACGAATTCTTAAACAAAGAAAATAAACAATGCGAGAGCATAACCCATAAAACACATATGCACAGAGATTTTTCCCTGGATCCCAAAACCAGGACTACCAGCTTGATTTTTCATTATGTTCCTTTCAATGTTACAATACATATTTATACATGCCGAAGCATCCAATACCATGGACTGAAAACCATCGCGTCCAATACCATGGACCGAAAACCATCGCGTCCAAAAAACATGTGCGAAAATCATGCACAAAACCATAGGTGGGTCCGCCCAACCTAACATATGGTCCAAAACCAAAATTTTCCGGGGCGCTGCCCCGGACCCCATAAAGTGGGGTTACGGGTGCCCTTCAAACCCCCTATTAACTACGTGGAAAGAATATAACACAACCCAACATTGAGCGTAGAAGACATTCTTATGATGTCAGGTTCTATTCCCAATTCTCAACCTCAGGGTGGCCAGTTACCACTTGGGGGGCAACCTCAAGGTACACAATTTGCATCTGGGGGGCAACCTCAAGGACAGTACGTACCTACGGTACAGTACGTTCCTCAAGGTCAACCCCAGACTCAATATGTACCCCAAGGTCAACCCCAGTATCAATTTATCCCTCAAGGTCAACCCCAGTATCAGTACGTGCCTCAAGGGTATCTACCCCAAGGTCAGTACTCGAACCAAGGTTTCCAACCACCCCAAGGTCAATCTTATGTTCAAGGAACGGGAAATGTACCTTTCAATTATCAATCCTACCCTCAACTCGGTTATGCTCCTCAATATTCCCAACCTGTTATGGGTCAGTACCCCAGAATGAACATAGTGTGGGATCCATCGCAAACCCAACAGGTGTTGCAGCCAAGTGTACAGTTGTCATCTCAAACTAGACAACCCTTAGTTTTTGGTACACCCCAGCAACCAGTCCAGTCTAACATTCAAACTTCTGTACCTTCGGTAGTTTCTCAGTCAGGGCCCACTGCGCCTCGTACTCCATCTCAAACGACTGCTGCAATTGCCGCAACATCTGTTCAATCTACCCCACCTACTTCTGGAGTATCGACAACTCCGGTTTCTACTGTTCCTGTATCTACTCCTCAGACATCTTTACCACCGTCTGGATCCACGATTCAAACTACGGTTCAGATGCCTGTAGGACAACCTGGTTTAAGTACGGTTGTCACAAGTCAACCACAATTCACCTATCAACCGTACCAGGGACAGTACCAATTCGGTCCTGCTGTCCAGCAGCTAGTTTATCAGCATCAACCGTATCCTGGGTACACTTATTAACAACCCCAGTACGGTCCGGTTAATCCTGGTTTTCTGGGAGGATACAATATCCCGAACGCGATTCTTATTCCTAGTTATCCCATATATCCTCCTCCTGGGGCTGGTCTCATGACCCAAAGTTTTAGGGATCCTAATCGGCAGTTACCGTTTATCGCAACTTTGGACTTACTAGACTTGTCGCGCCTAATGAACGATCCCATTAATTATCTTCCGTTTTGGCCGCCAATGCCGAATAAGTTGCCCAGTGACATTCCCAAGTTCGAAGGTAAATCAGGAGAGGACCCATCGAACCATGTGATGACTTACCACCTCTGGTGTGCGTCTAACTCCATCACAGATGATTTGATCCGTCTTAGACTTTTCCAGCACACTCTAATTGGTCTCGCGGCCAAGTGGTACATTGAGTTACCGCGAGGCACTTTTTATAATTTTAGTCAGTTAGCTACCTCGTTTTTAACTCATTTCCAGTTGCCAGTCCGATATGACAATGGCACGGAATTGTTAACTTCGCTAAAACAGTCGACATCCACGTACATTTCATATCATATTCATGAGTGGAGACGTCGACGTCGTTTAGTGAAGGTATTTATTCCGGATCAAATCTTGACTGAGTGGTTTGTAAAATCTTTGTTGCCAAAGATCACTGAAGATGTTGCTAAAGCCAGAGTGGTTACTAAGGAGCAAGTCATTGCTCAAGCACAGTACCTTGACTTAGTTTATACTCATTCAGGTACGTTACACGAAAAAATCCCCGATCTTCCCAAGTCAAATCAAATCGCTGCAGCTCCTTCGGGATCTCATGTAGCTGATGGTATGATTGGCACGGTTAACACTAAAGGTAAGAATAAATCCTCCAAGAATTCTTCTCCTATTATAACCTTGCCTGATTCCCCAACAGGAGATTCTTCTGCAGAGATTTCCGCCGATATTCACGTTGTAGAGTCATCTGCATCTAAATCAAAATCCAGTGGGAAGAAGAAAGGAAAGAAGAAGAATAAAACAGACAAAAGTTCAAAGGAGAAACCTGAAAAGGTGGAATCTAATGATGAAAAGCGTAAACCTCGTTATCCATGTCTCATTTGTGATGATGAACATTTTACAAGAGACTGCTCTCATCGTGCAGAGGTTGCGAAGATCGTCAAAGGTTCCCAAACTCCTGTTGTTTTGAAGGATCCATTTCCAAGTCAAGACAGCAAAATGATAGGTTCTTCCTCGAGTGCCAATGAAGAACCCATATTGATGATGTCCCATGTTAGGATTGCGACTCGATCGCAAGATTATGGTAGTAAAAGTCCTGTTGATGGCAAAGAAGCAGAATCTTCTCATTCTAATCCATCAACCTCAGCTCCCGGTTCCGATCCACTACAGATCGAGAAACCTAACCCGGACTTGGTAATCAAACCGCCCGCCAAGGGTATACTTCGAAAGTCAGCTTTCAATCCACATGCGAGAGCGGCTCAGAACTATAACATTGTTGAGGATTTAGCTGTTTCACCCTCGGCAATGTCGGCTTTGGAAGTGCTGCAATCATGTCCAGCACAGCGTAAATTACTTTTGTCGGCTATAGGAGCTGTTGACGTTCAGGACCCGAACCTAATAATTTTCGATCTAGAAAATAGTACACCGCGCCTCCCTCATCAAATGGCTTTCCAGATCCCAGTGATAGTCAAAAACAGGCCTATTCATCGGACTGTAATTGATGAGGGAGCCTCAACGTGCATTATGTCGATACAGTGTTGGAGATCACTTGGTTCTCCTTCACTAAATCAATCCCCGACGATTCTTAAGGCCTTTGATGGCCGTGAGTTTAATCCTTTTGGAATTCTACAGGATTTGCCTATAGGGGTTGAAGGAAAAATCGTTAGTCTAGATGTGGAGGTGGTTGATGCCCCCCTAGACTACAACCTTCTCTTGGGTCGAAGTTGGTCTTACGCTATGACAGCGGTCGTTTCATCGGTCTTTCGAGTAATAAAGTTTCCACATAATGGAAAGATCGTAACAATAGACCAGCTGACTTACTTTTCATCCGACCTAGCCTCTTCGGAGAGTATTCAGCATGTTGGTAAAACGACTATCCCATATAAGGATGTTGGAGTAGGATTAGTTAAAGATGCCAGTTTACTGGGAACTTTCCTTTTCCTCCAATCAACGCATCATCTTCATTTGCAACTATTCATATGATCACATCAGACACCATTATTTATGATGATCCTTGGATCATCCCTTCTGAATCTGAGATAGACTCATTTGGTAATTCCATGCCTTTGAGTCCATATGAAATTGCCTATGAAGCCGTGCAATCTTTTGCCGACCTGGGTTCAACCGAAATTGACTTAATGAATGTGGTCCGTGATGAATCACTTTTCACATCAACCTCGGATTTAACTACATTTTCTGAACTTGTTCACTCTGATGAGAAAATTCGTGAAATCCTATGTGTAGATGATTTACCATGGGAAGATCTCCATCACAGATCTTCGTTTTTACCTGAGGATGATCATTTTGAAAATGATTTCTCATCAATTTTTACAACTGAAAATGTCAAGGAACCCCAGAATCCAATGAAACATCCTAATTCAGAGTTAAATTTGGGAAACATCTCTCTAACTATTCCTATTGACATTTCGGTTCAGCCCGGAATTGTTGAAAACATTCATATAGGTGCCTCGTGTACAGATGACGAAATTCAATTATATAAGGCCCTATTTCAAGAATTTTGTGACGTGTTTGCCTAGTCCTATGAGGAAATGCCAGGAATTGATCCCGCGATTTTTGTTCATGAGATCAAGACTTACTCAGACGCTAAACCCGTCCGGTAACGTTTGCGTCAGATTCACCCACGAAAATCTGCTGCAATTAAAGCAGAAGTTCAAAAACTGTTGAAAGCAGGTTTCATTTATCCGATCCCGTTAACGGATTGGGTATCGAATATTGTTCCGGTTAAAAAAAAGCAGGGAACAATAAGAATATGCATCGATTATAGGGACATTAATCGAGCCTGTTCAAAGGACAATTACCCAACTCCCTATATCGATCAAATCATTGATGATTGTGCCGGTAGCGAAATATTTTCCTTTATGGACGGTTTTTCCGGATACAATCAAATCAACATGCTACCTGCCGATCAACCAAAAACGGCTTTCATTCGTCCATGGGGGACATTTGCTTATTGCAAATTGCCTTTTGGGCTTAAGAATGCCGGAGCAACTTTTCAAAGGGCAATGTCTTATGCGTTTCATGACATCAAACACATTGTGCAACCGTATCTCGATGATTTTCCTGCTCACTCTTTACATCGAGCTGATCACCTTGTCCATTTACGAGAAATCTTTATGAGGTGTAGGCATTATCGTATTCGGTTGAACCCACACAAATGTGTCTTCTATATAGAAATGGGTCGATTGCTGGGATTTGTAGTTTCGAAAGTCGGCATTCGCGTTGATCCCTCAAAGGTCAAAGCTATCATCAAATTGCCTCCTCCTTCGAGTCTTCGCCAACTCTAAAGTTTGCAGGGGAAAGCAAACTTTTTACGACGATTCATTCCTAACTACGCCGAGGTTACAAAGGGTTTTACCCGGTTGTTGAAGCAAAACACTCAATTCTCTTGGGATGAGATAGCTCAGAAATCTTTTGATGCACTCAAACACGTGTTGACCCATGCACCATTGTTGCATCCTCCCAACTACAACCAGGATTACTCCTTGTATCTCGCCGCCTCCCATTCCACCATTGGAATGGTCTTAGTTCAGGAAGATGAATTTGGAACGGAACATGTGATATATTACCTTAGTCGAACGTTAAATCCAACTGAGCTAAAATACTCACATGTGGAGAAATTGGCATTGGCAGCCGTTCAAGCTGTCCAACGTTTTCGTCACTACATTTTACTACGTAAAACTACGGTAATTTCGGATTGCAACCCTATGATCTACATTTTGACCAAGAAATTGCTAGGGGGCAAGTACTCTAAATGGATCGTTATCCTGCAGGAGTTCGACTTGGATTTTGAGAAATCTAAGTCTAAGAAATCTTTAGTTTTTGCGGAGTTAATGTGTGACTTCCCGTGTGCTGACACGGAAACTGTGGCAGAGGAGCCCATTGCGGACGAATCTTTGTTTCTAATCAGCACTTTAGATCCGTGGTATGGGGATATCATCGTCTATCTCCAGACCCAATCCTTTCGGCCAGAAATTTCAAGGTCAAAACGTCGAAAAATTCGATTCCAGTCCCAACAATTCAAAATTATTGGAGATACTCTTTATCGCCATGGGGCGGACTCTATTTTTGACGTTGCTTAACTCACGAAGAGGCTGAAAGGGTTCTAAATGACTGTGGCGATCATATGTCTAGGTATGCCACAGCCCAAAAGATATTGCGCGCTGTCTATTTCTGGCCATCCTTGTTTAAAGATTGTATTACGGCGGTCCGAAAATGCCACAACTACCAGATTTTTTATTGTAAGATGCGCGCTCCACCTGCTCCTCTCCACCCTATAATTACTGTTGGTCCTTTTTCCAAATGGGGTATCGATTTTATTACATGTAACCCTCACTCAGCCGGGGGGCATGTGTATATCATCCTTGCGGTAGATTATTTTACTAAGTGGGCCGAGGCGATGCCTACATTTGAGGCAGACGGCAAAACAGCTGCAATTTTTGTGTTCAATCATATAATTGCTAGGTTTGGTGTCCCACAAGCGATAATCACTGATCATGGGTGTCATTTTCGAAACGTTATGATGATCGAACTTACAGGCCAGCTTGGTTTACATCACAATAGTTCAACCCCTTATTATCCACAAGCGAATGGTCTGGTTGAATCCATCAACAAAGTTTTAGTTATCATGATCCGACGAATCATTGGGATTCATCGGTCGAATTGGCACAACATGTTATTTTCAGCGCTTTGGGCGTACCGAATTTCAGTAAAAACATCAACAGAGTTCACTCCTTTCCAACTAGTCTATGGTTTGGAAGCTGTGTTACCCATTGAATGCGAAATCCCGTCACTGCAAATGGCCATCGAGTTACTTTCAGCCACTTCCGAAGAGGAAAAGCGTTTGTTATACTTAGCTCAATTAGATGGGAATCAACGTGATGCTGCATTGGCAATCGAGACTCACGCAAAACGTATGAAAGCTCAGTATGATCGAGATGTGACCCCTCAAAATTTTTTTGAAGGAGACCTAGTGTTATTATATGATCAAGCCAATGATAAATTAGGTGCTGGAAAATTCATTCCTATGTGGCATGGTCCCTATATTGTCAAGCGAAAACTAGCAAAAGGGGCCTATGAATTGGTAGAATTTGATGGGGACTCTTTAGGTAAACCCAGAAATGGTCTTTACCTGAAGAGGTATTATGCTTAAAAGAATGGATATGGAGATTTTTTAGTTAGGTTAGTTTTTATTTCTAGCTAGTGTGTTTTAGTTTAAAAGGTGTGCTTAGCTTAGAGAGTGTTTTTTCCGTCATTATTCTTGCTTATCTTGGTTTTACTCTTGATATTGCAGATGTCGATGCCTCTCCAAACATACATTGGATTTGCTAATGGTGCTTGTCGTAATACATGGAACATCTCTTCCGCAGCTTGGGTTATCTATTCGCCCTCTGACGAGTTAGTTTCTATGCATGGGGTAAGCCTCGGTCAAACAACAAACAACATTGCAGAGTATAGTGCAGTGATTGAGTTATTATCTGAATCTATTTCATTTGGGATTCAGAGTTTGATAGTGAGGTTAGATTTTGAACTCGTCGTATTACAGCTTAATAGAGTGTATGCCATTAGAAATCCAGTGTTATTGAGATTATTCTTGAGAGTGCGTCTCTTGGAACGTGAATTTGATTACATTGAATATCAGCATATTCCAAGGTCTTTAAATACATTAGCAGATGCAATTGCTTCTCGAATGTTAAATAGACATTTGCAATAATCATACATGTAAATTTAAAACCATTTCATAACATGATTTACAAGATAAGCCGGTAATAGTGATATATATATAGGAGTGTGTCAAAAAATACATCGTCCTCGATCATAGGTTGAAAAACACCTTATGATCGGCAAAAATGATAGGTACAAAAAACAAAAATGTCACATGTGCCCACAATAGGCGATCATCCTATCACTGGTGATGATCTCTATAAGAAACCACTGCCCGGGCCACCTTGCAAAGGAACCTCCTAAAAGGTCCCGGGACTCCAATCACATAGCGCTGAAGTCGACGAGGAATGTCGTCTATAGTGGTCTCAGGAATATCCCCTGTCAAGCGCTCAAGATGACCCTCCAACTCGGCCAAAACCTCTGCTGATTCATCCTGTGGGGCTGGCGCGGGTGCAACTGGTTGCCTCCTCTCGAAAGGCCGGAGAGCGGTTGGTCGCTGTGGACCCACATCTGCATTTGAAATTTTTACTATCAGTTTTGAGACGATGGAAAAATAAATAAATAAAATTAAAATAGGAAAAAGTGGAAAAGGATTTTACCTAACTCGTCCCACTGCTCTCCTGGTGGAAGAGCCATGTCTGGGTCACCACGAAAATCTATCCCAGCGTAAGGGAAGTCCTGAATGGAAAAGACTTGGTTTTCCAACCATTGGAAATACTCAGGTTTGAACCGAGCAACCTCTGTCCTCTCGTCCGAGTGACGGGCCATGACTGTGACCCATCGCATCAGTTTGGGCTCTCGAAGAAGCCCAGCTCCAACAGTAAGGTGTTGTGGGATCAGCATAGGAACCCTCTCCAGGCCAAAACTCACAACCAAAACCCCATAACCAAAGGTCTTTAGTCGTATGCTCTTGGCCCTAGTCAGTTGGCCTTTCACATTGGCCAGCACAGCATTGCACCAGTTGAAGATGGTGCCTCGAAAGCAATCAACTGCCATACGCATCTGTGATCTGGTGGCAATATGTAATGCGGTAGCTCCGCAAATTCTGGTGACAGTAAACGCAATCACCATGAGTTCAGGACGGGATATGGTCTTTATGTCTATCCCTTTGTCTCTAGCCTGGCTGTTGCAGTACTCTAGCCGAAGGCTATCGACAAACTGGCCACCTGGCCTAGTCCCGTGCAGAGTCAAGTCTTCGCCTCTCTTAAGCAAACCAGTCAAGAAATAAATGTCCACCGGCTCTATTTCGAGCCGGTGGCCGCCAATGAAAAAGCACTGGTCCTGTATGCTCCATCTGTCAACCAGCCACTGTAAGAAATCCACCTAAGCCCTCATGCCAGGAATGGTCCAGAATTTGTACAATCCGCACACCCTCAAAGCATCAAGTGAAGGCTGATGATTCCATGCGGCAGCATCCACGTCCTCATGCTCTCGTTCACGCCAATCTAGCATGATGTACTCTCTGCATCAAGTATAAAGATTAATTAAATTGCTAGAAAACATTTTGATTGGTCCATTTTTGAGAATTTTTGGGTTCAAAACCCTTGCGGCGGGGTACGCACCCTCCGAGTTAGACACAGTGCGTGGGTCTGCACTTTGTCTACACGGAAGGTGCGGACCCCGAGCTTTTTCCCAATGGAGAAAAAGTCGGGGTCAGCGGGTCCGCAATGGTAAACCTGCGGACCCCCGCGCGTGGGTTTTGCACCTAAAAACCCTCCCAGAAAATTAAATGAAGGACTAAAACAAAAAACTAAACGGTTGGAAATGAAGAGTAGGATGATGTGGATTACCTGGAGAAGACGGCGCTCGATTCCGACGGTTGGATTTTCCACAATCTTCACGGGAAGTTTTCTAAGCAAAAGCACTATTTTCTCACCCAAACTCAAACGGTAAAAATGAATCGACAAAGGCCCTTTTTATAAGTTTTTTGAGTAAATAAATCGCAAATTTGTTTATGTTTCACTTTGAAAAGGTATTTTGCGACGCTTTTATCTATTTCAAACAGGTATGAGTAATGTTTGTGTTTTTGTGCAGAATAAAGGATTATTCAGGCGAAATCTATCATTTTCGACAGAAAAACATGTAGAGTCATCTTTAAGCTCTTTTCTGACTCCCAAAACATGAAAAGATTTCCGAGTGTTTCTTTTAAACTCGTTAAAACGGAATTAAAAGACGGTCCACTTACAGCTCTTTTTCCGACCGTAAAAACATGAAAAGATTGCCGGGTTTTTGTCATTTCAAATTCGATATTGGTTATAAAATGACGTGTCATTGATCGCTTTTTTACTTTTTCGGGGCAAGGGCACTAATAACGAAAAGTACTCCTTGGTCGTAAAAGATCAAGCGGTTCTCTCAAGTATTATTTTATACTTTTTCGGGCTTGGGAGACACAAATTTACGAAAAAGGTCAACCCTGGAGTCTTCTTAAGTTTTTTCAGACTCTTTAAAATTGAAAAACGCCGAGTTTCTCCTATACTGGACTCGTTAAAATTTCACAGTAAAGGACCTGTTCAATTACAAACAGGAACGAACCACTCCTTCTTAGGGTTCGAATTTAAACTAAGTTGGACTCATCCAAAGGATGAGCTTATAATCAAGCAAATGTTATCCTCCTCAAGCTTGTCAAAAATAAAGAGGTACTTGCCAGAAATGGTGGGGGAAAAAGAGAGAAAAAATGAATCTGTTTGTCATACTTTGTAACCACTCTTGAACACGACACTTTTATTCATCTGGGTTGGGAAATCCTTTTCCTAACAGTTGATCAAACTACATTGAAAGTCTTCAGCCGGTTTCTGGGTATTAACTTTGAGTCAATTGTCACCAAGCCATCTATCGTGTCGTTATGTGTTCAAGAGGTCACTACCAATAAGCCATTCATCTGCAAAATATCTATCATCCATCTTGACCATCCCTGAGTCAGTCCTCGCAACTAAATTTCTTCAACTTGATCTATGATTTCGTGTTGTGGGCTTGCCTACGACGGATCGCTTTCTATCGACATCAGCTCATTATCTAGAAATATGATCTAGGAATCATCAGTACCTTGAGATCTGCATGCCTCAATGGCGGGTTTCTCGCCTTTGACGACAGTTTACATCATTGACTTTCGATCGAAGGATTTCGTGATATGTTCGACATCAACACATTTATTCACATCTCATGGATTGTATTGGGTACTTTGAGAGCCATTGACATCACTGGTGGTTTCTCTCACACTTGTTAACAGTTTACATCATTGACTGGTAATCAAGTGGTTTCTACCATGTTTGACATCAACATGTTTATTCGCATGGATAGAATCGTACTATTTCGGGAAGTAGAAATGAAGACCCTGGATCTAGTTTCCACCATCCAGGTTGCGAGGAATTTTGTATTCATTATGTTGTGGACTATTCATAAACAGATGGTTGCACCCATACTGTTTTCACATGAGTCTATACTTGTGATGTTTTACAAGATCATTCCTACATCAGAGCAGTAGATAGTTTTCTAGTTAGTTTTGGTCTGAGTATGGGAATGCCTACCTCAGCGATGATATGATCTCATATATATATCTTGCATTGAATGTTTTTACAGGTTCCGACCGGGCTCTCCACAAGATGATCCTTGAAATGATAAAGTACTTCACTCTTCCTATATGATAAATTAAATCCTCATCTACTACAGACTTCACACTTTAGGGGGCAATCTGTTACACCAAAATATCGTCACCATGATTATTTGCAGTCAGTATGGGTCTATCATCACTTATATTGTCCTCCTGAGTAAGTGTAAGACCTCAGCTCTTCAAATCAAGCTTTGGAAATGAGAGAAAGACATTAAAAATCAATCTAACTCTGGTTCCGCACTTTCTCTCATGGTCACCTGCGGTCCCGCACCTTCTGTGTACAAAAGCTGCATACCTACCCGCTCTGTCCCTAACGGTGTAGGTGCGGACCCCTGTGAAAGTCAAAAGGCGCAAGTTTTATCTTAAAAAAACTCACTTTGGGTTAATTCTAGAGTTCTCTAGAAGGAATTTTGACGTGGATTGTTCGCTCTAAGGTGGTTCATGCATCCCAAAAGAGAAGGAGCTAATCCCTTGACTAAAGGAGCTATCCCTTTGAAGGAGGGCTTTATCCCTTTGAAGGAGGACCTAGTAACTTCCCTCCATTGCACTATAAATACAGGCATTGGGGTGAGGACTAGAGAGGTTAGAAGTTGAACATTTTGAGGGTAAATGCTGGTGAAATTAAGACTTCCTAGTTGAGCTTAAGAGGAGAGATCGCATTCCTTTTTGGCTTCATTGGGGAGTGAGTGAAACTTGTCAAAGTAGAGGAGACTTCTTGTTGGACCCTGGGAGGAGCTTGTACAACGTCAAGGCAAAGGTTGTAAGGTTCTTCTTCTTTTGAATGAATACAATCAAACTCATTTTTCTCAACAAGTATCTTATGTTATTTGTTTCATGGACTCCTTGACTTTCATGTTAAATATGTTTTATGCAATTGGTTTTTCAGGTGTTATTTAATTTGTTTGCCTTGTTTGTGTTTGCAGATTCACGAAAAGGAGTTCATTGGAATCAAAGGAGCGAGGGCATCCACAAGCTTGCGTTGGACCAAAGGTAGGCCCTAAAAACAATTGTTTGCTATTATTTATTAAAGCATATTTAGGGAAAGAGAGTGTCTGGTTGGTTTGCTTTTCATTAGGTCTTCTTTAGATTCTAGGGAGGTCTATCTTGTCCGCAAGATCGACGCATTCCGTGCGACAGAGACGGTGGCAACAATAACTGGGCAATTCAGAGAGATATGGAACTGAAACTGCGTCGTGTGAGGGACCTGATGTGGAGGCAGAGGAAAGGTTGCAGTGCGCACAGCTGCCTCTGCGTGACTTGAGCAGTGGAGGTCGGCTCTGCCTCTGCCACTTCTGGTATTCGGATACTGGTGATATTCAGTAGAGGAAGCAAGGGATGCCGAATTATGTCGATGCAAAGCCTGTGAGCAAGATTTTCCGCCTCGTGAGCCACCACGCCTGCTACACATGCGGTGGCGGACCATGGTGGAAATAGGAGCAGTGAAAGAGTCAGGGGGAGCAAAAGAAGAATTGACAGAAGAAATTTGCGCAGAGGTTACTGAGTGCTGGAGGACAAGAGATGAGTTGCAGAGATTTGTATGGGAATGGTGGAAGCCATTACCCAGGTCAAGACAACACACAATCCAGCATCGGTGCATAGTGCTGGTTCGCTCAGTCGGCTCTCTTGCCTACGGAGGGCAAGCACAGTGAAACAGAGGCAAAATGACTGGAATGTTTTCTGGCTCCATGGTTAAGCAAGGAATGACCTTGCCTCAACTAGAGCGGGCATTAAATGCCGCCTGAAAGGTGCCGTGAATATGATTTACGTTGATCTTGGGATGGTTCCAGAGGGCCAAGTGGCCACCCCGCCCGCCGTCGCCCCATATCATCACCATAATCACCTTAATTAACACCCGCATCTGGGGTTTTAATTGATTATTATTATAATAGCTAAACAAAATCAATTGTAAACAGGACCAGAAAGAGAAAGTTGGACGGGGTGGATATAGTTCCAAAGTTTAGTTGGCAAACCACGGGTGATCCAAAACAAAAATTACAAGAATCTACTCGGGATATTGAAGCCATTTTAAATTCCAAAAATATTTAGTAAGTGATTTCTCAGTTCATTATGATAGAAAATTTCATAGGATTAAACCATTAGAGGCAGAGCTAGAAAAATGTAAAAGTTTCAATGAAGAGGAGTGGCAAGCAAACTCTGATGATCTCAAAGAAGGTTTTAATTTATCTCAACAACAATTGGAAGAAAAATTCAATGAAAAAAGAATATATTGGAAAATTAAATTACAAATAAAGTTGACAGAAATGGAGAGCATGTATGCTTAATAGATAGAAAATCTCAAAAAGAATCTTGAAGCTCAAATGAGGATTCTGAATGAAGAATCCAAAAGTAGAATAAAAATGATTTCTACTACATTAAATCAAGAAGTTAAAACTCTATAGTTACAGGAAAGGAAAAATCAAGAGATTGATCATAGTATATATACCTTTTCAAAGAACAAGACCTAGAAGTTAATCAGTAACTGCTAGAAAATCAAAGTAAATTTTATACATAGCTAGACAATATATACAAGTTTTACCGTGACATTATTGATCTTAGTGATAGGATTGAATTTTTTATTGAAGAAGATAAAAACTTGAAGCAAAGATTCATTTTAATTTTGGATTGGGAAAATAAATTCAACCTTGAAAATATTAATAAAATTCCCAAAAAATATTAAATGCTTATGTTTTCCTCACTGGGAAAAAGAGAATCTGATTCCAAGGAAATTCAAGAATGGATCAAAGAAGCTATTTAGCATTGTGATGCAACCTGGGAATTTGGTTCAGATATTGTGGAAGAATTTGATTTACCAAATACAAGGTCTCTAAGAGAAGAAGTATCAAACATCCCTCATGAACAAGAAGTTCAAGAGAAAAGAGAAAATGATGACAAACCAATCAAGGAAATAAAGTTATGGACTCAACACGACTTTCAGAAGTACCTTTAGTTTCCATTTGAACAAGTAAAAGTTATCTCAAGATTTTATACCACTTATAAAAAGGAAAAAGTATACATTCAAAATATGATTGCCAATTGTCAAATAAGCATTGGTCATTTCCTTCCTATCTACTTTTCCTTAGTCAGTCGACACTTTTCAGATTGGGAAGCCTACATTGAGGCTCTACTCCAAACCTTCTGTGGATGGAATCCTCCAAAGCAGCTCAAATCTAGGAGGTGAGTTAAAATGACCCAACCACTTTTCAAGTGATAATATTTTGAGCATAGGAGTTTTACCTTTAGAAATATTTTTCAAAATCCATCAAATTTTCTATCTTTAGCTAAAAATGAAATCTTATCCTATTTTTGTTTTAAGGGTCAAAAATTGTGAAGACTAAAGACTCTTGATTTTATAATCATACTTTTTCTTTAAAGATTTTTAATACCACTTTCACAAATTGACGTGTTCTTGAGATATGAGCTTGATATCTTACACTGTTTTTAATTACTTAATAGATGCTTCTATGCTCCAACTTATTTACGTATTACTTTCTATGGCAACATATTTCTATTGAAGCATTGCAATATATTTTATTGTCAAAATTGATAAACATTTTAGATATATTATATGTTTAGTTATCATTGACAATAATAGCTAATATTAAAATGTAAGTTGATTGATTAGTTGTCATTTTTGAGATATATATTTGTTTTCATTTAATCCAGTATATTTTATGCAAATTTATTTAAAAAATCTTTAAATTTTTGTATAGATCAAGAATTCCTAAGCTCTTGCAAGAGTCTTAAAAAATTATCTGGTGTGGTTAACTGGACATAAATTCCAGTCATATTCAAACACACATATGCAATACCAAATTATGTTATGTTGGGTCTGACCTCGACCTCATATGCATGTGAACTCCTACATTAGAGGTCGACCATGAATCTGACACAATTTTTATTTTGTCGCACTATTCCTGACCATGTCCATGAGGTCATGCCTCTGGTCATGAAGGCCAAAGGAAAAATGGGCTAACAACCAATCACCTCCTATAAAGGCACATCTCATGCTTCATTTCCCATTGTGATATTATGCATTTGGCCTGTGAGAAAGATAAGGAAACCCTACTGCATACATAACAACGTATTATCATCATGTTAGTAATAGTTTCAACATAGTGTTGGCCTTATAAGCCACAGAGGGACATACATGATAGTATTAGTCATGGCTCAGCCTTGGTGATTCTATAACCATTTGGACTTGCGACATATTTTGACTCTTGAACTTTGGGTTATGTGAAGCACATATAGGTGCTATCCCTCCTGAGCTTACAACCAAGTTTCGCCTTCTTGGTCTGCATAGAACATATGGTGCCAAAAGGCCATAAAGAGGCATGCACACACAAAGTTATTATAAATTCGTATATTGAAGGTTAATCATAAGCATCGACTATTGATATGAATACATAGATCGTTAGAAATCCCTCCTTCAAATGGTAATCATAGGCATCAACCATGGATATGAATACATATGTGTCTATACTAAGAGCCCACAAGAATTTCATTCCTACTCAGAGCTCCATCACCTCTCTTGAGAAACTAGCAAACACCAAAGGTTGTTAGAGATAATCATGAATATATGGTGCCAAGAAGCATTGCATGAAGATTGTCATACGACCAAAAAGGAGAAAGATCCCTCCTCAAGTTCACTAATTACCCTGTACCATATATGTAGGGACATAAGCCTAATCAGTACCAATATAAAGAACAAGGATGCAACAATTGTGAAACTTTTTCCAGACAACTTGGCTATTTGTAGGGACACATAAATGTTGACCAAACCTCTTCCTCATGAGAAATAATTATTAATAAAGTAGGGACTTATGTCACCAAAAATAGAGACTAAATCTAGTCTTGGATTTAAAGATAGACAAGACATCCACAAAGTTAATTAGCCTAACTATAACCAACCATTCCATTAAAGATAAATAAGGTGTTCCAACATCAGGACAACATACAGACTAAAAATCCTAGTCCTGAAGGACTAATTCAACAATATTGCATTCATAATAGAAGTACAACATCACTGGGCCATGCTCCAAATCCAAAAACATATGGAGTTGTTGGTTCAAGACCATAATGCAATGATTATGTATACCCCACATCAAGGTATACATCCTGATTACTGGAAAATGACTCTCATACAAGGTCACGGGTTAACAAGGATAAGGAGGAAACTTCACGCTACATCCTTCCTAAGCCTTTAGCCGAACCATTTTATTGTACGCTTCTTGAAGTTTTTTTCCTAGAGTCCCATTCAAATTCCTTTGAGATTCAAGTTCTGCATGCTTATATAAAGATGGAAATCAATTGCAAGATTCATTTGCAACAATTTTTTCTAAGGATTAGAATTCCAAATCAGGCTCGACATTGTACCAAGCTCCTTGTTTTTATCTTTTTGTTAGTATTTGTAAGAAAAATTAGGAAGTGTAACTTCCATCCTTGTAGTTGTAAAAGAACTATTTAAGTAGATGCTTAGCTTAGTGGTTCTGAAATTTTGAAGAAAAAGGCCCAATTACACTATTGTATTATTTCTTTCTAATTGGAAGCACTAAACCATTTTGATTCTATGTCTCAATAGAGCGGAGCAAGATTGGTACTATTATTGATTTTGTGTTGCTTTTATCTTTAATTGGAATCATTTCAATTATTTATGTTTATATCTAAATTATTTAATAATACATTACTGTATTGTTTTATCTTTATTCTGTAAGCAAAATGATTTATAGTTATATGTGAATTATGTTTGTGTTACGATTTGCTTAACTATTTAATTGAATCAGTTATCATATGCAAATGGTTTAATTAACGATTTAACAAGAAGATCTACATCTATGGTTATTTAGTTTCTTTCTAATTTTGCATATATAAAAGTTACCCAAGATATTATTAGGCAATAGTTTAGTTATATTTTATTCATCTAATTTCATTTCCTATGCATAGAATCATTATCCATCTTTCTATATTTCATGTTTAGTTACTATATTTTTAAGTCTATGTTCTCTGGAGCATCTTCCATAAAAATAAACATTAAGTGAACCTATTTTTCTAATGAATACCAAACCCATGGGTGACTCGTTGTCATCTAAAGTACATGGTTAAACTAATAAGCTACCACATCTTAAAACTCTGTAAAATACTAAAAATGACATAATGTGTAGGCCATAAAAGCTAACTAATCGAACCAATCAATGCTTATAATAGAAGGTTAAAGTTATTCATCAACTTCCCAACATGAAATCCGTTGTAATCACACTTTAATTTCTAAACAGTACAAATAGGCATAGTCAACTTGGGTAGTTGCAAGGTGAAATAGAATTTTTTCCTGCCTACCATAGCACCATCTTCCTCGCAATGGGAAACATTTTTTCTCATTAGGTTCCCAAAACCTCATGATGGGGAGTGTTGGAATGATTGGCTTGTAATATCCCTTTTTTATTTAATCACAACATTCACAAACAAAAAGTGAAGATCAAGAAAGAATGGAGGCATGGTTTTTGTGAAATTTTAGGCGGTACTTATTGTTTGTGCTAGTGTGTCCACTCTTCATGATCCAAGTGGATCTTCAGACACCAATGGCATGGAAAAATATCAAAATTCAAAGTGGCATAAAGATGATGAACTTAACATCAGATCAAAGTGCTCGTCGCCCTGATTCCAACGGTGCAAACAGCACTCCAATCCGAGCCCGGACGAAGGAGATAGAAGCAGTCAAAGTTGGGTTGAATTTTTTACCACTTGGCAGGATTAATGAAGGCACAATTTGGACTTTTCCCATCAGATGGAATCCGGCCAACTCCAACCAGATTCTGGGAAAAATTGTTGCCTCGTTAAAATGACTCCTTCGGTCCAAAAACAGAATTTCCAAAAACGCACACTTTGTTTTATTTTAACAAAAAATATATAAAAATAAAGGGGGTGGCGGGCCACCAACCCCACCACCCCAACTCTCCTCCGCACACAACATAATTAATATATATATATATATATATTGTGGAGGGGCAGGCCATGACCCCCGACCCCTCCCACGGAACCACGGACTGTTGAAAACCATTATATAAAATGGAGCAGAGTTGGGTGGGCTAGCCCTTGGGGCACAGACCCAACCCATTCAATACAAACCAATTGCCCATTAAAAAATTACAGAGATGGAGATGGGTACGGTGGGTGGGCCACCCAAGGTGAGCCCAGCCCAACCAAAATTTTAATCTTAAAAATGATTTGTTTATATTGTATAAAAAAGGAGGAGGCGGGGTTTGATCGCCCGACCTCCTCCATATTAACCAGAACCTTAACCAACTCTGCCAATGGATTTATTGAGAAATACGCCACCACAAGTTATATTTAAACGCATATTATTAGTGCGCCCAGACAGAGGAGGCAGTGCATGCAGTTCGAGGCAGAGTTTTGCAAGAGGGCCGAATTTTCACTTTGTCAGATTTTGACAAATTTTATATGGTTTCAACACTTCTCAATGCCACGAAATCAATGGCACTATCCGTTTCTCCATCAGAGTTCTGCATTTTTCGGCCATTTTTAGTATGGAGGTATAAAACTCATTTTTTGTAACTGATGTTTTTACTCTTCTTTCTCATGCCACGTAATGAATGAAGGCCTCCCCATCGATCGAGCAGGGCCTAGAGACATAGTCCAAGTCATACAAACTTCGTTATCAAGTCTTGTTGTCTCCTTTCATGCTTTATGTGTTTCTCCTCTTCTCTCATGTGCACATTAAATTTATATGTTAAGCTACAATTTATGCATGTAATTATTTAACACATCTATAAGCAAAAGATCTTGGATCAAATGGTATCAGAGCAGGTCTTTTTAGATGTGAATTGCATGTTTGTATGCCAACAAGAAACAAGCTCTGAAGAGGCGAAGGGAAAATAAAGTCTTTCGATCTCGAAGCGGGGTGTGCACATTGAAGGAGAAACATGGCAGATGAAGAGGCTCATCATGAAGAGGAGCGCAATTTCCGCAAAACCTTCTATACAATGGCAGAGAATGTCGGTCAGTTTCTTTCAAGGATGGAGAAAGCAAAAGAGCGAAATCTAGAAGAAGAAGGTTCAGTGCATGGAAATGGTGGAGAAGAACCCCCTCCTTCTCCTTCCATGAGTGAAATTTCTTCTTCCTCTCATCACCATCATCATAGAAATTTAAGGGATGAGTCTAAGAAACCTTTCTTTAAGTTAGATGTCAAATTTTACCTTCCCATGATTAACTGTGAAAGTAATGTAGAAAAGCTTAATAACTGGATTACGCAGATTGAAATCTACTGCAGGATTTAGCAGATCGAAGAGGATGAGGCAAAGATTCAGCTAGCCTCTCTTCGGCTGAGTAGCACCGCTCTCATTTTATGGGAGAGCAAATTACGAAGTAGTAAGAGTGTGGGTAATCTTCTTTCCTCATGGCCTAGTTTCATTTCTGCATTAAAGGAACAATTTTATCCCTGGGTTATAAGCAAAAATCCTTATGGATTGGCAATACTTAAGGCAAGGCAGAGGTCAGGATGTTCAAAGCTTTACAAAGGAATTTAGAAAATAGGCACTTAATTTGGGCATTGCACTTGACTCACCTAAAGTAGTAACTAAGTATATTGGATCATTACATAGTTACCTTAGACATTCATTATTATTGTTTGAACCAACTACTATTGACTCGGCCAGTGTAAAGGCCATCCATATTGAGAACAGGGGAAAAAATGAAAGAGATGATCATTTCAAGAAACCACCTTTCAAACCTCCAAATGGAAAACCCAAAGTGAAAGGAAAAGGAAAGGAGAAGAGGACAACATCAACCAAGAAAGATGAAGGAGAAATACCTTATTGCACTCACTGCAAAAAGGAAGGTCATGACGACGATCATTGTTGGAAACTGTACCTGAAAAAGAGACCAAAGAAGTATGGAGGAAAAGGCAAGCAAAAGATAGTGGCAACTGTGCAGCAAGACCTTGGATCTGATTCCAGAGATGAAGAAATGATCACAACAGCAGGAACAAAAGGTACTCTTACACCTCATGTTAATTCTAAATCACATGAAGGTACTAGTTCAATAGATGAGTCTCTTCCTAATGAATGAAATAGAATTGAACTATTTCATATTAGAGTTATCATAAATAATATGAAAGTGGAAACTCTATTTGATACTGGATCCCAAGAAAACTTAATTTCAGAGTCCTTGGTAAAGAATCTAGGCTCATAAACCAAACCACATCCAAAACCTTACCCACTTGGATGGATACATGATAAAGCAAAACTGAATGTAACTAAGGAGTGCAAGGTTAAATTTGTAATTGCTTCCAAGTTAGTGGATGAGGTAAACCTTGATGTGATACAATTGGATATATGTGGCATGGTGTTAGGGAGTCCATATCTATATGATAGAAAGGCAATCTTCTTCCGTCGTGAGAACAAATACCAAATCACAAAAGATGGGATAGAATATATTGTAAGGGCTCATCAAACTAAAATCAATTCCAACCTTGTAAGTGCAGGACAAATGAAGAGGTTGGTGAATTCCAGTAAGGGTTGCATGCTTATGGTTGTATGGGGAAAAGATGCAGAATTATCTGATGCTTTCCAGGGTTGTGATCATGTGCATAAAAGGGAATTACGTGAATTAATTTCTAACTATGATGAGATTTTTTAGGAACCAAGGGGATTACCTCCGAAGAGGGAAATCCAACATGAGATCCATTTGCAGCTTGAAGCTCCTTTACCAAATATTGGCATGTATAGGATGTTGACCATTGATATGGACGAGATCAAAAAGCAGGTGTAGGAACTATTGAACCAAGGGGTCATCAAACCGAGCACTTCTCCATGTGGGTCACCGATTGTCTTAGTGTCGAGGAAAGATGGCACATGGAGGATTTGCGTGGATTATCAAGCACTCAACAAAATCATGGTGAAAAATAGTTACCCTCTTTCCGGCATCGATGACTTATCAGATCAGTCAAAGAATGTTATCTATTTCACTAAATTGGATTTGCGTAGTGGTTATCACCAAGTCCGAATTGCAAAGCAGGATGTGTGGAAAACCACCTTCAAGACCAAACAGGGGTTGTTCGAATGGATGGTGATGCCATTCAGACTTTGCAATGCTCCAAACACTTTCATGAGGGTCATGAATGATCTCTTTAGGTCTTTCATTGATGAATTTGTTCTTGTCTATCTAGATGATATTCTTATCTTTAGTAAAATTTCAAATGAACATGTATGCCATGTGCAAAAAGTGCTTGATGTATTGAAAAATGAAAAACTCTATGTAAAAATGTGAAAGCGTGAGTTTTGGAAAACCTCTTTGGTTTACCTAGGTCATATTGTTGGTCATGGTCAGCAAAAAATTTATCCTTCTAAAGTTGAAGCAACTGTAAATTGGCATAAGCCTACTAGTGTAACCAAGGTTCTCAGCTTTTTGGGTGTAGTACAGTATTGGAGGATATTTATTGCCAATTTCTCTATTATTGCAACACCTTTACACACATTGATAAGTGTAAAGCAAGTCTTTCAATGGGGAGGAAAGTAGCAGAAGTCCTTCGAAACATTGAAAGAAAATATCAACACCGCACCTGTCTTGTCCTTACCAGATCTCCAACAACCATTCAAGATCGAAACAGGCACCAACAGATATGCCATCGGCGCTGTATTGATGCAGCAAAAGAAGCTGATATGTTACCATTCAGAGAAATTCTCTCAGGATGTGATAAACTATCCCACTTATGACAAGGAGTTATATGCCTTGGTCCAGAGTGTGAAAAAGTGGAAACACTACCTAATCGGCAAGGAGATCATCATCCATACGGATCATCAGTCCTTGCAGTATCTTCAGTCACAAACCAAGTTGCAGCAATCTCGTCATTTCAGGTGGATGGGTTTTCTTCAGCAGTTTCATCTAGTAATAAAGTATAAGAAGGGAACTATTAACAAAGTGGCCGATATGATATCTCGCCCTCCTATTTCTACTTCTGTTATTTTGCATAATGCTTCGTTATCTTTTGAAAGTTATGCTAAACAACATGCTAATGATGATGACTTTAAGGAGATTTATGCAAAACTAACCGATGGTTCACAGGTGGACAACTATCACTTGCAGGGGAAACTTTTGTATCACCTTGGCAAATTGTGCATACCCATAGGAGAAAGGGTACATGTAATCTAGGAGGCCCACACCTCCCTTATGTCTAGTGATTTTGGTGGCGAAAAAACTTTGTGTCATGTACAAATATTTTGTTTTTGGCCTCATATGAAGAACATTGTAACTCGTTATGTAAAGGGATGTGTGATGTGTTCTATTTCAAAGCCCTCTAATAGAAAATTTTGGCTCTACACACCACTCCCTATTCCAAATCGTCCATGGGAAAGTGTGTCAATGGATTTTGTAGGAGGTTTGCCTTTGTCTAGAAAGAGTCACGACTATTTGTATGTCATCATTGACCATTTTAGTAAGATGTTTATTTTAATGCCTTGTAAAAAGCAAATCACTATAGCGAAGACTGCTTATCTTTTCTTTCAGCATGTTTGGGTCCATTTTGGGTTGCCCACATCGATTGTGTCAGATCGGGACTCGCTTTCTCGAAGAGTTTTGGACTAGCTTGTGGAAGTTTATGGACACCAAGTTGAAAAGAAGCATGGCATTTCATCCATAGACTAACGGACAGACAGAGGTTGTCAACCGCACCGTGGTACACTTGTTGCGAGGCTATTGTGGGAAACATCCTAAGTTGTGGGATGAGCATCTTCCATATATGCAACATTCCTACAATCGAGTAGTGCACTCATCTACGCATTGTTCACCATTTGAGATATGTTTTGGCTACCTACCAAAAGACCCTTTTGATATGGTCTTTGTAAGGGAAGATGAATCCTGCAAACGTGATGACAGGGACAAAGCACAACAGTTCATTCATCGGATCCAGTTGATTCACCGAGTAGTGCAGGAGCAGTTGGAGAAAAGTCAAGCCCAGTATAAGGCTCGACATGACAAACACTAAGTCGACCATCAATCTCAAGTGGGCGACAAAGTATTGTTCCATATCAGCAAGCACAAGATGAAGGGGGAAGGGAAGAAGTTGCGACCAATTCAGTATGGTCCATTCACCATCTTGGAGAAGATTGGAAACAATGCCTTTCGTCTCGATTTGCTGATATATATGCAAATGTACTCTGTAGTGAATGTGGAAAACTTAAAGTTTTATGAGCCACCATTGATTATGGACACCAAAGGGATGGGCATAGTTCCTACAGTTGATGAATTTGGACTAGAGCATCTCGATGAGTTACCTAAATACATCATCCTTGACAGAAGAACCATGAATTCACAACAGGGAGATGTGGAATACCTTCAAGTTGGTTTCAAGGGGATGCACCCTAGCAAGGCAAAATGGCTAGAAAGAGAAAGAGTGAGGGAACAATTCCCTCACTTTCTAATTGACTAATAAAGCTTTTGGCGGTCTAAAAGCTCCTTCATGGGGAGGATTGATCCAGATGGATCGCCAAACACCAGTGGCATGGAAAAAGCTCAAAATTCAAAGTGGTGGAAAGACGATGAACTTGACATTAGATGGAAGTGCTCGTTGCCATGATTCCAACAGTGTGAATGACACTCCAATCCGAGTCCGGATAAAGGAGATAGAAGCAGTCAAAGTTGGGTTGACTTTTTGATGACTGAGCAGGATTAATGAAGGCATAATTTGGACTTTTCCCAGTGGAAAAATTCTGGCCAACTCCAGCCAGATTCTGGGCAAAATCGCTGCATCATCAAAATGACTCCTTCGGTCCAAAAATCGAATTTCCAAAAATGCACACTTTGTTTTATTTTAAAAATATATATATAAAAAAGGGGGGGTGGCGGGCCACCAACCCCGCCACCCAAACCCTCCTCCACACACAACATAATTAATATATATATGGTGGAGGGGCGGGCTAGGACCCTCGGCCCCTGCCACGGAACCACGGACTGTTGAAAACCATCATATAAAATGGAGTGGAGTTGGATGGGCCGGCCCTTGGGCGCGAACCCAACCCATTCAATAAAAACCAATTGCCCATTAAAAAATTACAGAGATGGAGGTGGGTACAGTGGGCAGGCTGCCCAAGGTGGGCCCGGCCCAACCAAAATTTTAATTTTAAAAAAGATTTGTTTGTAATGTATAAAAAAGGAGGCAGGGTTTGACCGCCTGACCTCCTCCATATTAATTGGAACCTTAACCAACTCCGCCAATGGATTTATTGAGAAATCCGCCACCACAAGTTATATTTAAACGTAGTTTATCAGTGCACCCAGGTAGAGGAGGCAGTGCACGTAGTTCGAGGCAAAATTTTGCAAGAGGCCTGAATTTTCACTTTGTCAGATTTTGAAAAAATTTATATGGTTTCAGCGCTTCTTGACACCACGAATGCAATGGCATTGTTCCTTTCTCCACCAGAGTTCTGCATTTTTTGGCCATGTTTCAGTATGGAGGTATAAAACTCCTTTTTTGTAACTGATGCTTATACTCTTGTTTCTCATGCCACTTAATGAATGAAGGCCTCCCCATTGATCGAGCAAGGCCCGAAGACACAGTCCAAGTCAGACGAACTCCGTTATCAAGTCTTGTTGTCTTCTTTCAATCTTTATGTGTTTCTTCTCTTCTCTCATGTGCACATTAAATTTCTATGTTAAGCTACAATTTATGCATGTAATTATTTAGCACATTTATAAGCAAAAGATCTTGGATCACTTCAAATTGCAGGCAAGGAAACAAAGCAGGTGATCCTTCTACTTCAGTAAAGCATGTTCATCGTTCAATCAAAAATATCATTATCAAATGAGCCTTTGAAATATATAAGTCGGTTCAATCAAAAAAATCAAACAGCAAACAAGCCTTCCACTTCAGTGAAGCTGGTTCAATCAAAAAACAATGTGGGTGGTGGGAACATAAACAATATTTCGAGCTTCGAGCCTTCAACATATTTATTGTAATTAAATATCTTGAATAACCAAATATTATAGGTGATTCACAATATCACAGATGCATCTTAGGAGCGTAATTGAAATCTCCAAATGGGTATCAACAATTATGAAAGGTCCCTTCAAAATTGAAATGTGAAATCGACAGGTTGGAGATTTTAATACCCATCATTTATGACATGTAATTTTTATTATACATGTCAAATATGGGCAATCACACTATAATAATTCAATAGATGATGAGTTCATATAAACTCCATATTATGAGAGTCAAATATAAGTTTTTTGTATGTTTGAATAATACCACATAACTAATTTTAAAAAATAAATCATTCATATTAATTATAGTTAATAAATGGTTACAAAAATTATCTACTTTAAAAACACAACATAACTTAAAATATATTAAAAGATTATTTATCATTTTATTTTTGCAAAATTTCATATGTATTTTTCTTAGAGTTACATTATTGTTATCTAATGAATCTTATATAAAAAAATATGATTTATTAGTTGGAATTTTAGAACTAATAGAATTTTAAAATATTAAATTAATTATAATGTTAATTTGGAAATGTATAAATAAAATATTATCATGTATACATATTATTATTTTACAATAACAAATTACATATAAATATTTCTTTGAACAAGATTTTGGTAAAGATCATTTGATAAATATTTTTTAAATACTAAATATAGAGTACTTTTGAAAATAAATGTCAAATTAATTCAGGTCATAATGATATTACAAACATTTCACATTCTCAATTAACAAAATTAATATATTACAATTAATTATATAATATATTCCACATAAAAGGTCACATGTTCAAATCCATAGGGGGTAGAGTATGTACACACATGTAGAATTCACAGTCAAATACCTACTCGGAGTGGGTCCCTTGTCCCACAAACAAAGGAGTCTCATACACCAATTTTGTGTCTCTTTCACCAAAACCTTCAAAATATATTATTGTTATTATCATCATCATCATATGGATATAACCTATTAGAGACACAAATATTTATATCATTAATTATATAAAAAAATGATGTATATCAACTAATTCTATAAAGAGTAGTCTAACAAGGTCACAATTTTCCCAGAAAATAGTGGAAATTTCAGCATGGTTTTGGCAAAAATACGGCAATTGTTTTGGAAAATATGGGTTACATCTATCAGGCTTCATAATTTCGAGTGTCCCAAGGGTTTTTTATGGTGTTGAATCCATTTCCACCATCAAAAACATGATTCAAACACTCTTATGCTCATATTTTTTGGAAATAAAAGGTCAGATTCTGGTGACAAATGATTTTCTGGGCAAAATTGTGGCCTCGGTAGACAACACCATTTTATAATATTATAGTCTAACTAATAGATGTTTTCTCTTTTATGGTAAATTTTTCCCAAATTTTGGTAAATATATTTTAGAATCGTAAGTTTGAGTTGTATAACCTACTAAATCTGAATGCCCCAAGGTTTTCTAGGTTGTTGAATCCAGTGATAGATTCAAAACATATTTTTAGTAACAAGGAATTTCATTCTTTCCCAAAAGTGGCCCAAAATCCCCCCCTCCCCATAAGAGCTTCCACCTTCACAAAATTGATATATAATAACTAATTCTATAATAGTGTATTGTAACTAATAGATGATTTTTCTCTTTTATGGTGATTTTTTCCCAAATTTTGGCAAAGATATTTTATAATCGTAAGTTTGAGTTGAATAACCTACTATATCTGAATTCCCCAAGGTTTTATAGGTTTTTTAATCCAGTTATAGAAATCACATTCTTGCCACAATCGCCCGCCCCCCCCCCCCCCCCCCCGCACCCCGCCCCCCCCCCCCCCCCCCCAAAATAAGAGCTTCGAATAGGGTTGTCCTTCAAAGAAACCAATTATATGCCTTGGTTGAAGCATATACCCTTACCATACTTTGCTTGTAGAATATTCAAGAATTATTCTTTCCAAATGTCATACTTTTTTGCAACATAGTTGGATTTTACTCTTTAACTTTGTTGCAGTGATTTTTCAACCTTTCTTGGAGTTCTTTGGAGCAAATGTCTACTTCTAAAGAAGGTTCCTCATGAAAGAAAATGTATCTTACCATTGATATTTATTGTCTCACTGAAGGGTAAGATCATGGAGATCTGCAGTTGGCCACCCTAATTTGAATACAAATTCATCCTTCTTCAAAACCTCTTTCCAAACATCTTCTGCATAATCAGGGCATATGGGAGTGATTAACCTTGTTTGGACATCCATGAATCTCCATAGTAAGTCTATATTTATCCCCCCTAAAGCACATGACAATATATACTCATTTTGAGTAGCCTAAAGATCATAAAAACCTATATTCAAGGCCTCCCTGAACATATTTGAATTGTACTTGTGTTTATTCAACTTGATTGCAATGTTTATTTCATTAGAAAATATCTGATCTGCAATAGTTTGAGGGCCTTTCCCTTAGGACGACTTTGCAGCCAAAATATCCTCCATCCATACAAAAAAAATAAATCAAACAAAGGATCACAACATTAGCAATCTCATAAATAAAATTGGCATCTCCATGCCATCTTGTGCATCATCCAAATAAAACTGAGTTGCATATAAAGAGAAGTCTTTTATTGCCTCATGTAATGTTTTGAAATTTCCTGTAGACTTGATATGGATCTTAGGGGCTAAGATCCAAGAGCCACCAATGTAGAGAGAAAGAGGAGGAATAAGAACCAAAAACACTCAATGAATTCTTAGAAACATATGAAAAATAATAACTCTTTATTAAAATGAAGGAATCATTTACCACTACATTGTCCCCTTTCCAATTTGTCCAATTATGAAGTGAGACTCATTATTTATGGATTTTTTGTTGTTGAAATACCATGGGTGGACAACATGGGTAGATGTGAATTTCCATTTGGATCATTCCTCATCCGTTAAGAAGTAATAGTCCCCTTTGCATGAAATTCCCTCTAGAGAAGCTTTTGTTGCATATGAGTTGTGGGTTTGTGGATGACCCAAAACCAAATTCTAATGAAGACAAGAGTTTTGTGTGGTTGACCCATAACCAAGGGTTTGGATGACCCATAACCAGGATGCATGAAGATCCAGGGATAGAGATACCATGTAATGATTGTGATCCAATTGTGATTATGACAGTGTGTGGCCTAGAAAATGGGCTTCGATGATAATGGTTTTCTATGGTTGACCCATAACCATGATGAACGAAGATCTGATGATAGGGATACCATGTATTTTGTGTGGACGAACTATGATGTTGATAGTGTGTGGTCTAGCAAATTGACTTTGTTGGCAAAGGGTTTTATGTGGATAACCCATAACTACGATGACATAATTTTCTTGTGGATTGTCTGGTAGAAATATGGTGACTTATCTTTGTATATTCTCATAGGACCCATTACGATAAATCGAAAAATAAATCTAAACGCCTTTTCTATGATTGAATGGAACACCCTTTTTGAAGCTAGGTCCACTCTGAATTTTTATGCTCTTGAAGCTAGCATGAAATTTCGATATGAATGCTTCATTTGTACAACATTCAAGGTCCTTGACTTAGCATACATGTCTTTATTAGCAAGATGAACTGGAGTTTCCTTCTTGTCTTTAAATGGAAATATAACCACAAGGAATTGGGAAAACATGTGGAACATGATCTTCTTTTCATACAAAACTAGGTCTAGTGAATGGCTTCTAATAACTTGATGCATCTTCCATTGAGTGAAAGATGGTTCGTCAATCTCCTTATTCCCAAACTACCATAACAAACAAGATCAATAACAACATCGCACTGGAAGTTCTACCACCAGTTTGTGGCATGTTCACATGCATGTACGACAATTTCAACATCATCTCCATTTGCATGGAAAATAGGCACACTTAAAGCCTTTTCCGCATCAATATAATACTGCAAGGATATGCCAGATTCAAAATCAGTAGTGAAATAACCCTGATTATTAATCCTAATATGAATGGTCCTACCAATAGTGCTCTACACAATACCGAGATTCAAAGTCTTGTAAACCACCCCTTGTCCAGTAAAAATCTCATATCCATGAATTAAAAATCCCATACTCTTCATCAGATCCTTATTCGTGAAATAATACTTCTTTGCCCTAGTTTTTCCTATCATGATAGGATCCACTACCTCAAGATGGTTGTGGTTGACAACTAGAGAGAGATGAATATGCTTACCACCATGCATTGGTTGGTCATATGAAGTCCCAAGGTGGTATTTTTCATCCCTTGGGCTACTATACTGCCTAGTTTTGGTATTATATAGCTTAATACCACCACTAAATTCACTGAAAATCTATCACAAGGGTTTCCTTACCTCATTCCCCAATACATTAAACCTACCTTTATGAGCCATGCCTATAACTATACTCTCAACCCCCAAATCTATCGATCTATCCATTATCTCCTTCATGCTCAACATCAAAGTCTTTGCACCATTGAGACCAAACCATTTCATGGTGGTCCATTTAGTGGCTAGAAAGTTTTCAAACAGTGCTCTCCAAATCAGCCTATCTAAAACAACACGTTGACGAATTTCACTATATATATTGGGAACCAAATACTTGATTATGTCCTACAACCAGTAACATTTATCATTTTCCAATATGTGCAGGTAATGGCACACTATGGTATCCCAGTAAGCTTGGTCCAGGTGGTTTATTATGGCCCTCGGTGTTTGCATGGGTTGATTTTTCGATAGGAACCTAGCTGTCGACCACACACTAAGAAAGAACTCGTGGTTCAGGTCATCCTCTGTGGACCCATAAAGAAGAAGGTTCAGGTATGCTCGTACAGGCCGAAAAGACCACCCAAGATGATAAATACTCATCTTGATGTGCCCATTGACCTGGTAAACCTTGACCGGGGTTATTAATCTCATGCTTTCTTGGATAGTTTCGCTAGTTAAGGCAAGCGAAAGATCAGTCGACTACGCAAAATATATTGTGAAGAAGTCAACCCACAAATTTTGCATGCTCTGTGGATCGACTTCCCATGCCTTATGTAGCTCCCCAATGTATACATTCAACACGTTGGCCAAAACGTTGGCTATAAAGTTGCATGTCAAGTGTTGTGAAGCAGCGGCTTGTCATGGCCTTTCGGTGGTAGTGTAAATAAAATGGTCCCTTAAAGAAGGTTTGGCCATCCGTACTCCAATATTTTTTGGGGGGCTGCTGTGAAAACATATGGTGATATTATTATACACTATCAGATCCACAACTAGATATTTTCATTGATCCTCAGATATGGGACAAACAAACTAGCCATTTCATCATCTTGTTCAAAATACTGGCATGACTGGTGTACTGCGATGCCGAAAAAAACACTCTAGATTAGAATGAAATGAAGCTCTCAAATGAGAGGAAGGAAACCATTGCATGCATCTGGCTCTGATCATCAATCCCACCAGGCCAATGCCAATGAACATAAAAACCTGGATCCACTATACCACAAACAATTTATGATCATAATTGTTGAAGGTCTTGATCAGATTCCATAAGCATTGTAGTTTTCCTTGAATTTCCTCTTAGAAGAGGACATTGAGATCAGCAAAGCAGAAGAACTTGGCTTCCTCTTTCAGCTCTCAGAGAACGCTGACATCTCACAACCACACACAAAATTTCACAGTTATGTGGGACGTAGGATGGAGATGCATGGAGATCATACAACAACTCACACGGGCTTCAAATCAGGAACATTGACTGAACCATAGTCTAGACAAAAAAACTCCATCCATTTGAATGTCAATGATGAAAGGCTATGATCCACTTAGTGATTTTCTAAAGCCACTAAAAGTCACGTCTCCATAGATCTGACAACAATGGGTTAATTTTCATTGATACTGTGGTCCCAAAACCCTGGCTATAAATAAGAAATGGATATCAAACTCAGATCTAAACTAACACGATCACAGAGAAACACCATTCAAATTTTATATTTTATAGATAAAAACCATAATCTCTTAAACAAATCTGTAGATATACAATGAAATTTAGAGCCCCCACTACAACATAGATTCCATTCAATATCATAAAACGATATACACTAAAACTGAAAATCAAACAAATAATTTAGCACGGCAGGAATTGCCTTCTCTAATACCACTGATCTAGATCTTAGAGGTCTAAGATCCAGAGCCACTAATGTAGAGATAAAGAGGAGAAAAAATAACCAAAAACACACAATGAATTCATGGAAACATATGAAAAAGAATAATTCTTTATTAAAATGGAGGAATAATTTGTCACTACATTGTCCCCTTTCCAATCTTTCTTGTTATGAAGTGACTCATTATTTGTGGATTCTTTTTGTGTTGCAATACCATGGGCGATTACAATACCATGGATAAATACCATGGGTAAATACCATAGGCAGACACCATGGGTAAGTACCATGGGTGGATGCAACTTTCCATTCTGATCAAGACTTTGACATTTTTTCCAAATTGACATAAAGTTCCCATTGCATCTAAATGAACGGGGATATTTATCCTAAGGGAATGTGGAAGTGTGATTGTAAATACAAAATATCAAATGGTTCTAAATTAAATTGTTGTTGGATACTCACAAATCAAAAGGATACCAATATTCAAAATCTTTCTTCATGTGTTTCAAGAGGTATGAGGGAATTTTTAATTGTGGGTCCCTCAAGGAATATACAATTTCGAACATGAGTTGTGATTTGCTATGGATTTATTAAAGCAACATTCCTACAATAATGTCCCCATTTTTCTAAACATGGGAAGTTGTGTAAGAGGTCATATATATTGTGTAATTTGATATTATGACTCAATGAGAAATTTTCCATCCCACTAAATTATTGTTCCAAGGCCAATTGATATGGAACAAACCCACTGATTAATCCAACTTAATATATTCTTAAATCCATGCTTAGCCTCATCATAATACAACTCCATATTGGTCAAAAACTTTGTTTCCTTTTCTTTCCACTTAGGTTCACCATAAGTTATGCACCATCGGTCGTTAAGGGCCACAATGCATTCATCACCTGACATAGAGATTAACCTTTTTCACAGGTTCCCTATACATGAATGACTCCCCTATCTCCAAAAGCTTTTTCTTGATTATAGGTAGACTTTCTTCTTGAATTTTTTTCCCTTGACTATCATTATTCTATGTGTGAAATCTACAAGATAATTTAATCTCTTTTTCTCTACAAGCTTGTATTTGTAATTTGGGAAATTTATCTTCATATCAACACATACCTTTTTAGGTGACTTATCCCCAAACTCTGGAGTGTTAATTATAGGGATTACATTAAATGGTAAAACCCATTCATTCTTCACAAGGAATTGGGTACTAAGGCCATGTTTTAAATTTAGATTCGACAAGGCCATATAATAATTTGTTGAATCACTGGGGACACTGGTTACTATTCCATTGCCTTTGTATGTTACAACTATGTGCATGGGAAGGGCATACAAAACCACGTTGGCTACCCGGGGTGACTTGAATGATAAACCAATAAAAACATGGCCAGATAGCTCTAACAAGCATGGGGACTTTTTCAGGGATCTTATATATATGTTGATATGAAAGATTAAGGGAAGTGCTCTTAGTGATAATAAACACATCAATATCATTGATTTCAAATGCACCATGCTCACCAATGAAAAATAAATGAAAAAATAACACTATATATTGAATGGAGTCAAAGTTGAATAATTTTAAGGTGGTTTCATATATCCTAGAATTTCACAATACAACATAGTAGGAAAGGCATTGTAAGTCACACACACAACCACCACCACAAGATAACTAATAATAAAATCAAATGGATCACAAAGAGAGAGAGGATGAAAACACATGAAACTTACCAACTTGTCTCCCAAAGCTATATGGACTGAGTTTTGGGTTAGTATGAATTTTTCATATGAATATTTTAATATATGTTGTGATTTAAAATGTACTCATACACATTTTTGAGTAGGATAATGACTTCATTGATTTCATATGTATTTTACAAGTACTAGTCTTTCGTTACTACTCACTAGAATTGACATATATCAATAAGAAGAATATTTCACATGTTACTGAGAAGCATGCCATACTCTAGATTGTGTGTGTGCTCATGTCAATAACAATAATTTGTTAATTATGGTGCTTATTTAGATTATGTTACTTTTCTAAGAAATCACTCATGGTCCACCCTATATGAATAGGCCTAAAGCACTTTACCCAAGACTCTCTCAAGAATTTACCCAAGACTCTCAAAATTCAAGAGAATTCAAAGTAATAGTATACATTTCAAGTATTCAAGAGTGTATTTAGTAGGAGATAACCTATATTATAGGTTTTATTGTTTATTCCTTTTATTATCAAGGACCCTGATTTCTTTTCCATCGTTTTATGAGTGTTTCTTCCACATATACAATGGATCTATTATCCTTCTAGATATTGTTGACGGTTTTGAATCCCTCCAACATGAAAGGGGGTCTTCCTGATGAAAATGCCTAATTATACTTTACAATGTTTGTTGTGGGAACCCTTCCAGAAATAAATCCTAACTACCATATGTTCTTAGATATTTTCCTTAGCTCTGATGGTCAGCACAAGAGAGTTACAATGTAAATGTACTTTTGGATGAACAAGTGAGTATGCCTTGTGGAATGTTTAATTGCAAAATGTATCAAGGTTCTTCTACTGGAGGGGAAATAAAAGTGATCCTTTAAAAGAGGAGTAATAGTATTGATCTAATAAAGACACACACACATATGAATATCAATGAATTGTTGATCAACTAGTGAAATAGTTCACATAGAAGCAATGATTATTAAACACATACAACACACCTTCAACAAGATAAGCACCAAAGCCACCAAAATAGTTCAATTTATTTAGTACAAATGAAAACAACATATATAGCAAACATTCAAACAATAGTCTTACAACATTTATGGAATCCACATGAAAGTGTGTTGGATCAAAGAGCTTCGAGTATTAAGGAAAAGTTCCAAGATACATTATTACAATGAACACCACTAGATCCAATAGTGGAGCATTAGAGAAACCACTTTCTCCTCCAAAAGAACTATATTCCTCTTTAATCCCTTGTAGGAGGAGCCATGGTGAAAAGTATTTTTCATGAGCTATGAGGGTGTATATATAAAAAATGGGTTGACTCTTCACCTCCTTTGTGACTCTTGGATTACCCTCTTTGACTTCCATATGACCTTTTGACTCCTTCGTGACTTTTCACATTCTATAGATGAATCTTGGACTTCCACATTACATTACATTCTCATACATTGAAAATTACATAATCATATCCACAAGCGATGTGGAAAATGATGACTCATATAACATTTTGACATGACACCTTGACAAGACATGACCTAGACTGAATGATGATATGGAAATGTCAATCCATTATTTCTACTACTATCTTGGTGTCTTCTTGAAACATGGTACATGTTCTTATTCTTCCTCCACCATAAGGCTTGAAGGTAGGGAGTCTTCACTATGATCTTGATCTCCAGTTGTTGTCGCAATTTGGTGTCCCTTAGTCTTCTTGTTTAACAATCAACTTGTCTTTGCAGCTACAAAGGTGTCTTCTAGTAGGATCTCCTCCTTCATTTCCTTCATCATCATTCTATCATAACAAGATATAATAGTTGCAACTGAAATCCACTTATGACAGGATGACATAAGTCTAAAAATTCCTTCTATAACATGCTTCATGAAAATCATCGACTGAGCTGGAACTAGGTGTTGGGTTGAGAGACTAGATCATGGATTGCGTAGTTGTGTAGCTCAAGAGGTCGGGAGTGAGGACTAAGGCTTGATACTGTGTAGTGCATAGTTCAAGAAGGCTAGGTTTGGGTGATTGCGCAGTTGAGGGGCTCAAGGAGGAAGGCCTTAGGCTTGAGGCTTGAGGTTTCCCACTACACAATTATGGAGAGAGATAGGTCTAGGTATTTTGCAATTATGTAGTTCAAGGAGTTAGGATGGGAGCTTGAGGCATGAGACTATACAGTGCATAGAAGTTGGTTGACTATAGGTTGATTTGTATAGTTATGGGGCTCAAGGGGTTGGGATTAAGCTCTGAGACTATGCATTACATAGTTTTACAAGGTAGGAATTGTGCATTGCACAATTCCAAGAGGAAGGGATGATATTAAAGGTTGAGACTGCGTAATGTGCATTTTAGGAAGGTTGAGTGAAGCCAAGTTGCTTGGGAAAGAAATTTTCAAAATTTGGCTAAGTGCGGGATCAATGAGGTCAAAGTGAATAAGAAAAACTTGGCAATGATCACACATTAAAGACAATCAGCCACACAAAATTGATCACTCAGAACACATGAACAAAAAAATCCCTCAATGTGAAGACAATACAACTTTCCCCAGGTGCGACACTTAAGATACAATTTGTGATGACAATGATGACACTTTTGTGACAGTGCATAAAAATTTAGGAATGAGTGCAATACATGTCTACATGATAATTAGGACTCGTTGGCACCAAATTTACCCCTTTAAATGAAACATAACTACACTTATGCGATATGTGACACTTTCCAAGCCAAAATATGATACTTTGGTTTTCTTCCAAAAGGGACATGAAAACTTAGAGAAAACACATGGGATGACTCTTACTACTAGAAACAATAGCATGAAAAGTCAAAGTAGGCTCCAGAATTTAGATGTAGGCCAAAAAATTTTAGGGTGTTGTAGCAGTGACAAAACTTGGCGACACACTGGTTGAACTTCAACTTCTTTTCCTTGGTTTAACTTTTGTGCAGGGTCTAATCCTTCAGGAAGTATTGATTCATCGTGCAGATTACTTCAGCTTCACCAATTACCCTATTTATAGACATAGTCCCCTCCATCCCTTTCTTAGTTGAACACATACATAAGGCCAGCCATATCACAATGTTCCAATTTAGGAGAAGGATAATGTAGTTTGCGAGATGTAGATATTCAAAGTCTTAGTTTTCATCTCTAGTGTTTCTCCACTACTAGCAGGCCTAGACAGTACCCCAGTGGAGTCACTACATGAACACAAGCATTTCATCGCTGCCAACGAGCCTAGATAGTACCTCAATGAAGTTACTTGCTTCACCTCTCTACATAGGTAGCCTTTCTATTATTTCACTCTTTATTTACTTTTATTTATAGAATTGTGCTTTGACACTTATTTATTGCATGGGGTGTAAGAGGGATCCCAATTTATTGAAAACAGAAGAGGTTGTTCCTTCATATAAGTTTATATATATACCTTTGATATTAGTATGCTCGTTAATATTTTCCCCTTGTCCTTCTTCACTTGATTGGATCAATGTGGAAAACATTGAAACATAAAGAACTGAGTGAAAGTATGAGGTTCCTAGAATAGATATGAATATCATGGTTTGACACAAATCTTTCCTTATGAAAATATCATATTTTATGTTATCAACTGAGCTGGTGGGGGTTGGGCTGTGTCAACCTTCAATCCAGCGTAACTATTTCAAACCAACTTTTGATTGGAAGCTAGCCCTTCCAATCTAAGAGGGCTCTCTCAATATATTTAAAATATAGATGGATAACTCTGGTTTTCTATGTGATTTTTATAGGTGAATGAGTGTGAGGACAACTACCATTAGGCATGGAGTCAATTAAAGAAAATCAACAACAAACAACATTGTTTTATGGAAGCTGAGGCATCTTTGGTTTACTAATGTGAAAATGTACATTCATAATAATCACATAAAATTGAAGGAAGTTGGAGCAATGCAACATTGAATGCCAAGTATTCATATAAGCTTTGAAAACTAATAACAAAGGAGCATGATAGGATAGGACTGAAACCAAAATGTATCTCAGGTTAAAATAGAGTATGTTACAGTTGTATTTTCTATTAATTGAAAAAAATACAACTGTGGTTTTCTCATTACAATGATCCCTCTCCTCTACAGAGACAAGAATCTACATATTTATAGAGAAAGATCTCTTTTACAAAATCTGCCACTTGGGCTAGGTTCCATCAATATCTATGAGATTAAATCCTATCTGATTAATGAAACTTTGATCCTCCATAGGAGTTTATGTTACAATAGAGTTCGAAAAAAAATGGGAGTCGTATGAATAGAACCTAAATAACAGTTACAATTATTTAAGAAATCAAACTGTTGTAGCATGGTACTATATTTGTGGAAACTCGAACATCGCATTCTTTGAAATCTTATTGTGTTGTTTCTGGTAAAACATGTTGAGAGTGCCTCGTTATCCTCTATGTTTCGCTACGCTCTTTTCTCACATTCCGTTTAATGACCATGTTGCTGAAGAAACGCCAAAAAACACCCTCGTTGTCTCACGGAGTGGAAGCAGAATAGATATTTTAATATTCATGATCTGGGTCATTGATCTGCACTGATTTAACCTAGACCATTGATCCGAGCCTTTTTACATCGCAATCGCAACACAGGAGAAGGTACTTTTAACACTGATTCATGGTAATCCCCGATTTTTTAGACGTGATGGTTTATAGAACGCATCACATAAAATATCACATCTAGGAGGTTCTCACACATTGTAATTGCAAGTCGGAAAAGAATTTGAGGAGCATGAACTTATGACTATACGATGCCTGATTGTGATATCGCAATCGACGGGGCCTATCGCAATAGGCATGCGGAAATTTTTCGCAATCGTGATCAGACTTTATCACGATATTGCAATCTCAACAGGGAGGAATTGCGATATCGGCGGAGAAGGGGTGATGGGTTTATTCGATATTGCAATCACAGGGGAGGACTTGCGATATCACAATCGCAAGCGGAGGAGGGACATGGGCGAATATGGTTTCGCAAAAGGGAAAGGGTCGATTGCAATATAGACTGCGGGCCCTTTAAAAAGAATTGCGACAAGAGTTAAAAAAGGGATGCGGCTAGAGTTTAAATATAGGTTAAGGCTAGAGTTGAAATATGGGATGCAGCTAGAGTTTTAAATGGATGAAACATGACTAGAGTTTTTATAAAAAAAAGGAGTAAAATGGGGTTTGTTAAAGAAATGGGTTTTGGAGAATATGGGAATTTCTCCAAAACTATTTAGACTGGACCTGTCCTTCTTTCTTTAATCTCCAAATGCAAAGAACAACAACCTCTTTCAGAAAAGCAACAGATAGATGCAAAGATCATTGGTGGAAAACCTTATCTAAAATGACTAATCAAACTAAAATTTATTTCTAGTGGATATCATGGATAACATTTTCCATCAAAACATCATCAACCAAAAGGTGTATACCAAGACAAAGAAGAAGTACTAAAGGTTAGCCAAATGTTGCAATGCCACAAGGCCCTTTTCAACTTTGCCACACACATTCCAACCAAGATAAACACTTTCACACATGAATTATTCAAAAAATGAACAAACAATGGAAAATACTAAACAATAAAAACAAACAAACAAAAAAGACAGACTACATACATAGGGTTGGTCGCAAGCCTAAAGTGTCATTGAAAATACTGTTTCAATTATTGGCCATTGACATGAAGAGATTTCATCTTCCCATCCAAATATTGGAGACGATAAGTGTGGTGCCCAAGTTTCTCATGAACAAAAAATGGTTCGATAAACAGGGACTCGAACTTAATGTGTTTCCCCTTCTCTTCATGGGCTTTGTCCCACTTCAATATCAGGTCATCCACACTAAATTCATTTTCCCCCGCATACTTCTTATCAAGCCATCTCTTGATGTGTTTATGGTGAAGAGAATTTTTTTATTTTTCTTTCCTCCTTTCTTCTTGTAGCTTCAAGAGTGTGTCTATCCTACTTTGAACCAAAAGACAAGGCTCACCCTGAGACTCTTGTGAAAGTTGAAGGGTAGGCAGGTAAATGTTCGGAGGTAGGATGGGTTCTTTTCCATGCAGTAGAAAGTAAGGAAAGGTTCTCATAAAAGTTTTAGGCATGAAACGGTTAACCCATAGAGAATTCACCAAAGTATTGTGCCAGTTCCTTCGTTAAAAGTAAACATTATTTTTTATAATACAAATGAGGTTCTTATTGGTTGACTCAACAAGACTATTACCCTGTGAATAATAGTTAGATGAATGTTTCAATACAATGCCATTTTCTAATGCAAAATCGTAAAGTTTAAGCGATGATAAATATGTTGCATTATAAAAAACAGGTGATGTTGAAACGTCGAACCTGGTAATAATGTTCTTCTTGAGTAAAATGATGACTTCCTTATCATTCACTTGCTTAAGAGGTGTAGGTTTTAACTCCATACAAAAATTACCTGCATATGAATTTGTTGGGTAGCGGAGGCCCTACGTAACGTTTTGGGGCTCAAGGCCCGCAATTTTGGGTAAAGGTATGGTAAAGACTCCGCGAGATGCGCGGAGCGTGAAGTGTAAGGAGTGAAGTCAAAGGGTTGTCTGCCCAAAAGTAATGTAAAATGAGTCGGCCTACCCATGGTGTGCGAACCATGTAAATGTATAAATAGAGCAAGGCTCTATGGTTAGAAGTCAGCTTTGAGTAAGTTTTGATTTGGAATGTAATCGGTTTATGAAGCAAGTAGTCTTGGAGCATCTGTAAGTCCGAGTCAAGGGTGTTGGTAGATAGATAGAGGCTCTGCAGTTGTGTGCGCAAAGGCTTGGTAGAGTCTGCAACTGTGTGTGCGAACCCCTGTCGCTGAGTGCATAGGGTGGATCTGGTTGTATTGAAGAGAAGATCAATAAAGATAAGGATTTCTAAATCATTGTGTGTTTTCTTGTGGATCTGTTTATTGCTTATGTTCTGAATTTATGCATTGTTTGTTATACTTGCACACACAAGGTTGTAAAGGTTAAATTTTTGCTTAAAGGTTGTAACGGAAAGCTCAGATCTGTAATAATTTTATTAATAATAAAGTGCGTTTCTGTGGATCTATGAGAAAATCCAATAGTCGTGCAGAGTGGCGCGAGGCCGCATACGGATCATGACCCCTCTAGACCACATCAAGACATCCCAAGGGTGTAGAAACCTGGTTCCAACACCCTCCCTTGCTACCTCAGGTGAGACCTCAGTCCGCGCTCCGCGGGCTATTGCTGAAAGGGCCGGTAGCTGCGGGATTTGTTTGGCTAATAACTCTTCCAAACCTAGGTCAGGGCCCAATAAGCCAACAAATGGTTCCATTTCTGGGACCGGGATTTGCCTAAGGGATGTCTAATGTCAGAACATTGGAACCCTACAAAGAAAGAGCTTGAAGATTGGTTGGATCAGAAGCTTCACGAGTTCATGGTTCAGGAAGATAGAAATCTGCGGATATCAGAAGAAATGTTGTTGGATCATTACATATACACAGAGATCCATGAGATCTTCTTTCCATCATTCTCGACAAAGTTGTACGAGTGGATCGCAAGGCTATTTGACAACATGGGAACGTGCATACTAGATCAACCCAATGTGTGGACTCCAGAATTGGTGCGCAGGCTAGAAGCATCTGAAGATAAAATCGCACGCATAGTAAATCACTGGTTGGATTGGATAATAGGAGGGTTTATCACTGAGTTCGCAATAGACACCACTGTGAGTTATAGTGAAGCAGAAAGGCGTTTTCTCCAAGGACCGCTGGGTAAGTACATCAATTCATTGAATACTTGGATTAAAATGTTGTTATGTGAAAAACAGATTATGCGCATTTATTGATGTCTGGCGTAACACGGAGCGGAAGAGGCTACTAAGGGACCCAAGGGTTAGAAAACAATCCTCTGCTTTCACTTTCGCGAGAAAGCGAGGAGGAGCTCGCAGGGTTTTCTCCGAGAAGCGCAATCCGGTTGATTAAGTAGCACATTCCACTGATACCACCACCGTCCATGCCATCACCTGCTTCTCTTACATCAAATCCATCTTCACCAACCCTTGATCCGCCACCACCGAAGGTTGGGATGGCCAGTGTAGTCAAGTTGCCGATATTTAGAGAAGTAGGAAATGAGGAACCAGGTCAGTTCTGGTTTGTGGTAAAGGCTATATGGGAAGCCCAAGGTGATCATTTGAATGCAGGAATAATGGAGATCTAGGATGCATGGAACAGAGAGTTTAGTTAGCCAAAATCAAAGACGCAGTCGATCATTGGGTTCAAGGAGATCGCGATGCTACCTGGTGAAACCCCGTGGGATCTGGATCAAATATTGAAAAGTACAATTCGCGAGGCTAGCATGATGCTAACGAATGCATAGCACTATGCGTGGTTTGTGGCATCTTTGACACCACACCTAAGAATGGCGCTATCACAGCAAAAGATCTCAACCCAAGCTAAAGCATTGGAGACAGCGATGAGGTTACATGAAACCCCAATACAGGATCCAGGGTTGGGAGTTCAACAAATCCATGCGTAGATACAAAACCTCTGCTTAGAGATGCAAAGTTTGAAACAAGGACAGGTGCCTCGGTCAAAAGTGTGCAAAGAAGTGTGGTGTATCAAATGTAAGGGCCAGATCCATGATAAGGATCATTGTCCACTCTTCACAAACTACATACTAGGGGGGGATCAATACCAGTGTGACCAGAGGTACAAGCAGGGCCAAGCACGGTGCCCACACTCTGGTGCATGATTTGTCAGGTGGGAGGAAAGCATGCCATGGACAATTGTCATCTATTGCAAAACCTGAGACAACCCCCCCCAGCAGTTATTTTACAAATTTTGTAGGACGATAGGCCACGATGAAAGAAATTGCCAAAGTTATGAGTTGTTGATGGATCGAACACCTACTTACAGGATGCAGATGGAGGTGCGCGGGCAGGATCCTGTCGCAGCAATAGCGCGAGGTGGATTCCAAGGACGCGGATGGGGGCGAGGGGGAATGGGACCCGGACGCGAATGGGGACAATTAATCTGCTATAATTGTGGAGGACTGGGGCACTACGCACGTGACTGCACGAACCCGACCAGAGCCTGTTGCCCGTACTATTACCAGTTTGACCATGAAGCAGTCGATTGCCCCACGCTAATTTCTCAAATGCGGGAAAAAGGGGTGCTTCCGGCTACACCCACTTAGAACGTCCAAATGATGAAGGCTGAACCGCACGAGGAAGACCCTAACGTGAATATGATGCTCAGAAGTGGTGCAACTATAGGAGAAGATAAGGGGAAGCAACCAGAGGAGGATGCATGGGTTTGTAAGGCCCCCACAAAACAACCTGAATTTGATTTGGAGCGCACGAAGGAAACATTTATGGAAGCTAAGAAGAGCTTCGTGGAAGCTTCTACTTCAGGTAGCAAGGATCAAATGGAGCTAGAGAGGGATACTTCTATGCTAACTACCTTCTTAGAGACATGCATGAAGCTACTATGGGATACTAAAGCGATGAAGGGATTGCAAGAGTTGATAACTAGGTGTGCAGGATCGGATGAACCTCGGATGGTCCGGAAACTAGGCAAGCATGCGTTGTGCACTAGGCGGGAGATGTGATTGACTGCCCAGATTGGGGACTATGAGATGGATCAGGTCATTCTGGACTTGGGGTCAGACGTGAATGTCCTACCTAAACAGACCTGGGAGCGCATGGTCAGGCCTGCACTACAATGGTCTCCTATCCAATTACGGATGGCGAACCAACAGAAGATCTTGCCTATGGGAAGACTGCAAGGAGTTATAGTAGACATCAACGGTGCAAGCACACAAACCAATTTTGAGGTCATAGAAATTGTGAATGACAGTAACCCATATCCTGCATTGTCAGGGATAGAATGGGCAATGGATATGAATAGAGTCATCGACCTAAAGAAACGAAAAATGATATTTGAAAAAAATCTCTCCGCATAGTGGTTCTGCTGGACCCAACCGAAGGGGCGCGTTATATTGAGCCAGTGTGCGATGAGGATAGTGATGAGGAACTAGACTGTATCTACCAGATCACAGCACAAGAACAGGACCAAGTGAATCCAACAACGGACGGAAGAATCTCATGGGACCGTGACAGTTCCTGCATGTTGAACTCAGATGAAGAGATTGAGCGATGACAGTACCGATTGCATGAGGTAAAGACACTAAATTTTCATATGATGGTTAGATCACTATGTCGGGTAACGATAGAGGCAAGGGAGCGGCCAACTGACGAGAATTCCACGAAGGCGGACGAACCAGTTGACCAATGTGAAATGACGAATCTGAGACAACAGCCTCAGGATGACCCCGCGGAGGCATGTGCGAGACAATGGCTCATGAATGGAGTACATTCCCAAAGCTTTGGCGAAAGTGATGGGGATGTCGGAGGCAGGTGCGCGTACGGGTTGGAGGGAAAAATGGGGTAAGCATCCATCGCCAGTGTAGGCTGTAGGTGTATGTTGTGCAGACACCCAACCAAATTAGAATCACAAGTCTAAATTCACCACAGCAATCCAGTTCACCAGCGGCCCACGACAAAGTCAAGAGGGGAATAGGGGAAGCACGCACAGCGTCTGCCGATAAAACGACCCACTGGGAAGTTGCAGATACCACGGGTTCATTGGGCCTATAATAGAAGGGAGTCGAAGATGATATTATCAATAATAAGATAGGAGGGAGCCCAGAATAAGTGGGGTAGCAGTAGGCCTCACGAAATCAATGAACCATGGGCGCAGATAAGAAATAAAAGCAAGCTAGTCGAGGAGGGAATCAGCAAAATGGAAAGTAGTGACGCCCACGTAGGCCATGCGAGTCTACACATAAGGGAATCAGGCCCGGTTGGGCCTCCCACAGAACTAGAACGATCCACAACCCTACTATCATGGCTACGCACGCACCTACAGAAGGATACATCCCACACAACAGCACATGAAGGGATAATGGCTACAAAGGCACTCGAAAGGTGCTCGCAGACCGGGCTACCAGGAAAGATGAGACATCACACCGGGGGTGCGACCACCTGACTAGTTGTAGAAAGCACAGTCTTAGTGCCCCAAGCAGTTAAAAGAAGGCGCGGGACTATAAACAAGTATGTGGGAGGCCGATGTGGAAAACAGGTTCTGTACAGAGTCATTCGATCTACAAAATTGTGGCCGCACCACAAGGGTTGTGCCACCACACATAAAGGTCGAGAGGTGACCGTTAACACCACTATTCCTGACAAGAAATTCAAGTTACGACAGGGAGGAGCGGGCGGCGAGCCATTAAGATAGAAGTTCCGAGCGAGATACGAAAAGATCTACAGCCTAGCCACTATTAATGAACTGGAAGTGGAGGGAAGGGATCCATTCAAACTCATGAGTTCCTATCAAAACTTGTCACCAACACAGGGGTATTCGAGATTCGAACCAGTAAAGACCAGAAAATACTTGGCTACCAGGCATCCCATTAGTACCATGACGAGAACACAAGCACGGTTTGTGGAAGAACTATTCCCAACACAGGAGGAGCCAGATGAAGAAGTTGCGGCCCCTGAAGTTCCAAAATCCCCACGCACACCACAGCCTCGGAAAAACAAGAAAATGATGGGGCCAGTCAGGGTATCACTGAGATTTAGTAAGTTATCAGTAGCCGAAAAGGGCAAAGCAATCACCACCGAACTCGAGGAGGACGACGAAGATTTGCAAGCTTTGATCACTTAGATTGAAGCACAAGATGAGGATGAAGAGGATGTTTTCCAAATCCCTTCATGACCCCCATATATCTCCCCATGGAACGGGACGGCCAAGATACCAAAGGACCTGGATGCTGCAAAGAATACGCTCCAGACCCCACTTCTTCTGGATGAGATAAGGTTCGATGGTTTACCGCTGGGCCGAGTTCCGAGCATCAAGTTCGAAGATTGGGACCTTGCGGACAGCGACAAGTTCCTGAATTGGCCGAAGACAAATTACTACCGTGGAAGTGGTTACTAGGTGTGGAGAAGGCGGGATTACTTAATCTAAGGTGGATACCCCACTATCACTGCGCGGCCATCACCATTTTTGTTATCCGGTAGTTACTATGTCTAGTACATGATGGGTATCTCTGGTTGGAGGAACTGATTCCTATCATAGCTGATTTAGTACACCAGATTACCCACTTGCCTGTCAAAGGGAATGACCCCACAAACATAGCCAAAACGAGTAGCGATGTGGGTCTCACAGAAACAATGAAGGCTAAATATAAGTTGGAGAAGCGGAAGTGGGGGTATGTAATAGCAAGCATCAAAGACCGAGGGGTGCGAATCGCCACCCAGCTACTAGCTAGTAAACTAATGAGGAAATTCCACACAGATGAGGTGCCAGCTCCTGTCATTGCACTTGCGGAGCAGTGCACGGAAGGGGTTCAGTTCAACTGGGCGCAGTTTTTATGCGACGAATTTTTGACAAATTGTCAGGAAGCATAGGACAAAGGTAAGACATTTCATTATGCATGGTTGCTATTATCAATCCTTCTGGTTGCAGGAGAACTACCGCAGGGTAGCTAGTTTCCCAGCATTGAGGACAGCCTACCTGAAGCAGTGCAGTATACTTCGCTCTGGGCTACAAAGGACGCAGCAAGGGTTTCTGAAATCAAGGTTTTTTGGACCTTCATGGAGGGGAGTATCCGAACACGGATCGCTCGCAGACCATGGATGTCTCCAACGATATACAACAATTTTCAAAGCACGGTCGAGTTCAAAGCAGACATGCATAACTTATATATCTAGGCGCGGAAGGATCCAAAGCGAGCATGGGTCATGCTCCCGTTCATTGCAACGGACGATGCCATTTACGAGGTATTGGCAGCATGGCCTCCAGAGTGGCGTGCCCCAGACAAGGTTGTACTAGAACGAATGGCAGCACAGTAGCGAAAAAAGGAAATCCAACTGTGACTCACTAAATTGGTAGAAAAGACATGTCAGGGACAAAAGGTAGCTTCGCAGCAGGAGGCAACCAAGGAAGTGATAGCCGAAGAAATCATGGCAGATCAGGAAATGTCCTCAGAACAAGACATGCAAAGGGAAAAGGAGACACAGGAATGCACAGACCATCTTACAGAATCAACCCAAGTCAAGAGGCCACGCAACAAGGAATCGCCACATACACGCAAAAAGTCAAAAATAGCAAAGGCTTTGGAGAAAGAGTTTATTGACAGCAGCAAACCGGTGAGCACTGCCCCTACAGGTGCGTTGGCAGAACTGATGACAAAATAGACAACTGTGTTGGGGGAGATCAGAGCGCAGTTGCAGGCATTACAGGTGCGACCCCCGGGTGGGGTGATCCTAAATCCAGCAGAGGACACAGTCGCAGTCGAGCAGATGGTGCGCACCCACACAATGAACACCTTCGCGTTGCTAGCAGGCACTATCCTAGCAGAAGCCGAGGGTGACATGTGTAGTTGTGGTTTGAATCTGGTCGCTCTTCCTAGAGAAACCCTATACCAACTACAAGATGGGGTAACCACTGAGCTGCGTGCCAGGGAAGATTGTGCCCTCCAAACCTTGACGGAGCACAAGGCAAATCTAGAGCAGGTTAATCTCCAACACGATGATTTGGTCGCACACAACCAGGAAGTGGAACAGGTCGTGACGAAAGCTTGCAGCAAGGTACCAGAGCTAGCTATCCTAGCCAAACTTCCAGCAACTGACAAGATTCATCGCATGGCCGCGGGGTTCCGTACAGCCCAAGAGGAGGCCGTGAAGGCCCAGTGGGACTTAAATTTAAAAAATTTAGAGCTAAGACTGAAGGCACAGCCGCCCACACATACGGAAGTTCAAGAGCAGTGCCGCGACGAAATTCAAGCAGGATTGGGAATGATAAAGTGCATTGTCCAAGATTTCTCGGGACTGTTAGATCAATCCCTCCTTACGCTCACCTCTCTCCAGGAAGACCCAAACATACAACAAGTGGAAACAGAAGCGCAGGAGTTGTAGCCGGCTTATGACACAGTCCGGGGGACTGCGCAGACAGTCATTATCATGCAGCAGTTGGCTAAAATGAAGGAGGCCCAAGCTCTCAAGGCACAAGTTGACACCACTCAACAAAAAGAGGCAGTGCTTAAAGACCACATCCAGCCCTAGCTTGATGAAGCATTTGCAGTCTCCACCACCATCGAGGGAAAGTTAGCACACATGCAAGCAGCATATGATCCCAGACAGGCAACTACAACTGATACTGATGCATCGGCGACTCGCGTAGAACAGGTACAGAGGATGGCGGAAGAGTTTGTTGCAAGTACAAGTGAAGCGCAGAAGTTGTTGACCAATCTCTGCATGAAGATTGTCGCTCCAGCCAAGTGACTCGGGACAAGTCACGATGACTGTGTTGGGGACTGTTGGGTAGCGGAGGCTGTGCATAATGATTTTGGGGCTCAAGGCCCACAATTTTGGGTAAAGGTATGGTAAAGACTCCACGAGATTCGTAGAGTGTGAAGTGTAAGGAGTCAAGTCAAAGGGTTGTCCACCCAAAAATAATGTAAAATGAGTCGGCCTTCCCATGGTCTGCGGACCATGGAAATGTATAAATAGAGCAAGGCTCTATGGTTAGAAGTCAATTTTGAGTAAGTTTTGATCTAGAATGTAATGGGTTTATGAAGCAAGTAGTCTTCCAGCATCTGTAAGTCAAAGTCAAGGGTGTTGGTAGACAGATAAAGGCTCTGCAGCTGTGTGCACAGAGGCCTGGTAGAGTCAGTAGCTATGTGTGCAAACCCCTGCAGCTGAGTGCCTAGGGCGGATTTGGTTGTCTTGAAGAGAAGATCAATAAAGATAAGAATTTCTGAATCATTGTGTGTTTTCTTGCAAATCTGTTTATTGCTTATGTTCTGAATTTATGCATTGTCTATTATACTTGTGCACACGGGGTTGTAAAGGTTAAATGTTTCCTTAAAGATTGTAACGAAAATCTTAGATCTGTAATAATTTTATTAATAATAAAGTGCGTCTGTGCGGATCTACGTGAAAATCCGATAGCCATACAGAGTGGAGCGAGGCCGCATACGGATCGTGACCCCTCCATACTACATCAAGACATCCCAAGGATGCGGAAACCTAGTTCCAGCAACCTCCCCTGCTACCTCGAGTGAGAACTCAGTCCGTGCTCTGCAAGCTGTTGCCAAAGGGGCCAGTAGCTGCGGGATTTGTTTGGCTAATAACTCTTTCGAACCTAGGTCAAGGCCCAATAAGCCAATAGAATTATAAAACACAGAAAATAAACAATGCAAGAGCATAACACATAAAACACATATACACAGAGATTTTCCCATGGATCCCAAAACCGGGACTACCAGCTTGATTTTTCATTATGTTCCTTTCAATGCTACAATACATATTTATACATGCCGAAGCATCAATACCATGGACTGAAAACCATCACGTCCAAAACCATGGATCGAAAACCATCGCATCCAAAAACATGTGCGAAAATCATGCACAAAACCATAGGTGGGTCTGCCCAACCTAACATAGGTTCAAAATCCAAAATTTTATGGGGCAACGAGAGTGGGGTTACCTGCACCCGTCAAACCCCTTGTGACTCCCCCCACTATGCAATCAGTGCAACGAAGGGGGGACTCTGCCCCCCTTCTAGCACCCCCCCCCCCACCCGATTAACTATGTAGGCTAGTCGTGGAAAGAATATAACACAACCCAACATTCCCCCAATTGTTGTTTTCTTTCCACAGGGGGCCACAAGAGAGCTTAGTCATTTATCCAGCCCTGCAATGCCCAATTTTTCTCTACACCAAGAGAACTTCTCAGAGCTCACAGATTTTGTCAATGCATCTGCAGTATTCTTGAAAGTGTCCAACTTTACCAGCAACACCTTTTTGTCTTCTATCATATCCCTCACAAAGTGATATTGAACATCAATGTGCTTTGTCTTTGAATGGTAAGCAGGGTTCTTTGCGAAGAAAATTGCACTTTGTCTATCATAGTCTATCCTTATAGCTCCCTGTACTAGCCCCATACTTGAACACAATCTCTACAACCAAACTGCTTCCTTGCTTGCATGAGTGGATGCCATGTTTTCTGCCTCTGTAGTGGATAGTGCCACTACAGATTGTTTCTTACTCATCCAACTGACTACACCTCCAAATAGGTTAAACACATACCCACTTGTAGATCTTCTCTGATCCAGATCTCCAGCCCAGTCTGCATCAACAAAGCCATGGATATCCAAAACTCTGTCCAATCCTGGTCTTCCTTGGTAGCACAAACCATAATCACTAGTGCCATGCAAATACCTGAAAAGCCACTTCAATATTGTCCAATGCACCTTCCCTGGTTTTGACATAAACCTGCTCAATACTCCCACTGCATGTGCAATGTTTGGTCTAGTATATACCATCGCATACATCAGGCTACTGACTGCACTTGCATATGGAACACGGGACATATCCTCTTCCTCTTCTTGTGTCTTGGGACACTGTTCAGCAGATAATTTTACACCTACGGGAATAGGAACCTTCACCGATTTACTATCCTGCATATTAAACCTCTGCAATATTGTCTCGACGTACTTCCTCTGGTTTAAACAGAGCTTCCTCTTTGCCCAATCTCTTTTAATTTCCAAGCCCAAAATATAGTTTGCAGCACCAAGATCTTTCATGTTGAATTTGGAGGACAATTGGGTCTTCAAATCCTAGATAATTTCTTTTTCATTTCCAACCAACAACATATCATCCACATACAAGACCAGATAAATAACACGGTCACCAATGAATTTAAAATACACACAGTGATCTGCTTTACTTCTGGTGAAGCCAAGTCCCCGTATAAATGTATCAAATTTCTGATACCACATCCTTTCTGACTGTTTTAACCCATACAGAGACTTCTTTAACTTGCATACCAACTCTTTCTTACCCTTCACCGCAAAGCCTTCAGGTTGCTTCATGTATATTTCCTCTCCAGAACCCTGTGAAGTAATGTTGTCTTCACATCCCTCTGTTCTACCTCAAAATCAAAATCATCAGCAATAGATAAGAGTAATCTAATAGAAGTTACCTTGGAAACAGGAGAAAAAATATCACCAAAATCAATTCCCGATACCTGGGAATAACCTTTTGCTACCAACCGAGCTTTGTATTTCTCCACCTTTCCTTCTGCATTTGTCTTCTTCTTGAACACACATTTGCTGCCAATGGGTTTCCTTCTAGCTGGCAACTCCACCAGATCCCAAGCCTCATTTTTGTGCAAAGATGCCATTTCATCAACCATGGCCTCTTTCAAGAGTTTTCCATCCTCTAAATCTACTGCTTCCTTCACAGTTCTGGGATCATCATCAGTAATAGATAAAGCAAAATTTGAATAGAAAGCAGATGGGCTATACCTTTCTGGCTGCCTTCTTTTCCAAATTGATCTTCTCACACCTAGAGTTTGTGGCTCTTCATCTTCTGATTCCTCCTCTGCTGTAGAGTCTGATCCTTCCTCCTTTAGCTCAAACTCTATCTTCTTAGGTTCCTTTAGTTGGACTTCATGTTTAATAACATCTTTTACCTCTCTGAACATCACATCTCGGTTATACACAACCTTCCTTGTTATTGGGTTCCAAAGCTTATAACCCTTTAAACCATCCTTATACCCAATAAAGATGCAATTTTTAGATTTACTATCCAACTTGGTACATTCCTCCTTTGGAACATGTACATATGCATCACAACCAAATACCCTCAGATGTAAAAGAGAGGGTTTCTTACTAGTCCATACCTCTTGTGGAGTCTTATCCTCCAATGCTGTTGAAGGTGATCTGTTGACCAGGTAACATGTTGTCTCCACCGCCTCTGCCCAGAATTCCTATCCTAACTCAGCACCACTGAGCATGCTTCTTGCCCTTTCCATCAACGTCTTGTTCATTCTTTCTGCAACTACATTTTGTTGAGGTGTATATGGAGTAGTCTTCTGCCGTGCTATACCACACTTCTTATAGAATTATTCAAATTCCTTACTGCAAAACTCTCCACCGTTATCTGTCCTTAGCACCTTTATCTTCTTCTCTGTCTAGTTTTCCACCAGAGCCTTAAATTCTTTAAACCTGTCAAAGACTTCAGATTTATCCATGTATTCCTTGAGAAGTCATCTATAAATGATACATAGTACACAGACTTACCTAATGATGGAACTTTCACAGGTCCAAACACATCACTATGCACAAGCTCTAATACCTGTTTTGCCCTCTTACCACGAGAGGGGAAACTCACATGATTCTGCTTCCCATATACACAATTTTCACAGAAATCAAAATCCAGAGAACTATTACCCATACCTTCTACCATACCTTTACCATGAAGTATTCGAAGGCCCTTCTCTCCAATATGTCCAAGCCTTTGATGCCACAGCACGGTCTTCTCTCCAGAGACCACTGGATTTTCAGTTCCACTTTCAAGAACCACAAAACTATTGCACCCATCAACAACAGTGCTACCTTGCAGCTTGTACAGAGTTCCAGTCTGAACTCCCCGCATCAATACCAGTGCTCCCCAAACCATCTTTCTTACAAAAATCAAATTTCTGGCCAATGCAGGAATATGTAGAACACCCGGAAGTGTTCTAACCCTTCCACCTTGCAACTTCAACTTTACTTTTCTACGACCAATGATTCTAGCCTTCCTATCATCCCCTAAGAAGACATCACCACCATCGTATTTCTCATACTCGCAGGACCACTCTTTATGGGGAGTGAAGTGAAAGGATGCACCTGATTCAAGCAACCATGCCTCATGATCTACATGTGCACTTGAAGAAGCCAAGTACACATCCGCACCTTCATCTGAGGTGGTTCTCGCCTCTACAGAAGGAGCATCATCAAATCCCTTTCCTTTGTCAAGAGCTTTAGATTTACAGTCCCTTTTGTAGTGCCCTTCCTTTCTACATTTCCAACACACCACCTTAACAGTTTTTCCTGGAGATTTAGATCTCCCTCTAGATTTAGATCTCCCACTCGTTGACTTATTTTTGTTTCTGTTCTGGGACTGTCCTCGTACAAACAAGGCATCACCATTCTGGCTCTCCATATTTTTCCGTCTCATCTCCTCTATCAGCAAGGATGAGACTATTTCATCAAACTGCAAGGCAGTTGTATTGCTACCTATTGCAATAACCAGACTATCCCACGAATCTAGTAGAGAACACAACAAACTGATGTACTTATCTTCATTTGAAATTTTAATATCAACAGATGCTAACTGACTTACCACAGTATTAAATGCATTCAGATGCTCTATCACCGAGTCTCCATCTTTCATCCTCGGGCTATAGAGCTTTTTCCACACGAATAGTTTATTCACCAGAGACTTAGATTGGTACAAAGTCCCTAACTTGTCCCACAAAGCCTTTGTCGTAGCTTCCCCTGATACATTCAGCAATATTGAATCTGAGACACACAATCATATTCTACTCTTTGCCTTTCAATCCAACTTCTTCCATTCTTCATCAGACACTCCTGTTGGTTTAGTACCCGGATCTACTGCGATCCATTGATCTTTATCCACCAACAGATCCTCCATCTTGAGTTTCCACAACTCAAAACTCTGACCATTAAATTTCTCGATCTCTATCTCTCCACTTCTCGCCATCTTCTTTTACCACTAGAATCGATCTCGCAGATATCCCATTGAATAGGGTCTACCATAGGCCCGAGCGAAACCCCTCAGCAACAAAGGCGTTCCCTTGAAGCCAAAATAGCTTTGATACCAAATGTAGGTTTTAACCCCATATAGAAATTACCTACCTACGAATTCTAAAACATAGAAAATAAACAATGCGAGAGCATAACACATAAAACACATATACACAGAGATTTTCCCCTGGATCCCAAAACCGCGACTACTAGCTTGATTTTTCATTATGTTCCTTTCAATGTTACAATACATATTTATACATGCCGAAGCATCAATACCATGGACCAAAAACCATCACGTCCAAAACCATGGACGGAAAATCATCGCATCCAAAAACATGTGCAAAAGTCATGCACAAAACCACAGGTGGGTCTGCCCAACCTAACATAGGTTCAAAAACCAAAATTTTTCGGGGTTTTGCCGCGGATCCCATAGAATGGGGTTACCTACACCCGTCAAACCCCCTGTGACTCACCCCACTACGCAATAAGTTGAATGAAGGGGGGGCTCCGCCCCCCTTCTAACCCCCTAATTAACTACTTGGGCTAGTCGTGGAATGAATATAATACAACCCAACAAGAGGAACCACTTTTTTCCACCACATGAAATAATATGTAGTAGTGAGAATGTAGTGGTGTTTCTTTCATGAGTGTGGATCTAAGCCCCATTGTTGGAATGGTTCTTCTACATTGATGGGTTGGAATGGGGAAACTAAATTCTTACCTTGGCTAGTGCATTTCTAACAAACCAAACATTTGCAGGCATAAGAATGAGCATCCTTGAAAAGTGTAGGAAAATAGAAACTTGCCCACATAATCTTATGCATAGTAGTGTCACCCATGAAATGTCCTCCGATTGTTCTGTCATGGAGGTCACGCAATACACTTTTTGATTCAGGTTCTTCCAAGCATCTAAGAAGAGATTCATTATGTTGCTTCCTAAACCAACTGATGAGATAGAGATTTCAATCTAGTAGCCCTATTTTATCTTGTTTATAAATGAGAGGGCAGGGTACCATGCTTAAGATATTGTCGTGCATTTCAATACCAAGAGGTGGATGTGTTAGTGGGGGTAGCTTGTTCAATATTATACATTTCTATTTGTTGCTCCTATCCAGAAGAGTCGTTTACTATTGAACTTGTTGCTTTTTTTGTTAGTTGGCATAGACCATGGCCTTTGATCGTGTGAACTGGATTGAACTCAAGATAATATTCTTGCAAGCTATTCATCTAGTTCCCTCTTCTTTCACCCAGTTCTCTTTTAACAAACAAAAATCTTACAGTTGGGTGTGCCACAAAGATAATAACATGATTCTTTAAAAGATTAGGCCTAAAGTGTTTTTCTACCTTGTAGACTATGTACTATTTTTTATTGATGGCAGGGTAACTTATTTCAGGTCCTTGCAAGCTAACGCTCATGAACGATATAGGTCACTCATTATCTTTATCATCCTTTTGTGTAAGAATAATGACAAGAGAAGTATCAGAAGTGAAGGTGTATAATAGGAAATCTATGTTGAAGTTTGGACTATATAGTGTTGGTGCTTTTGTGATTGCTTACTTAATACAGGTGAATTTGCAAATGAAATTCATTTTCCCTAAGAAGGACTACATGGATTTCTTGTTAATTAGGAAGGGAATCTGAGTGATATTTTTGACCCATTCAGGGTCCACCTTAATCCCAGTCTTTGTGCTAATATGGCCTAAGAGATTTCCCTTAGACACTGTGAAAATTCTCCTCTTGGGATTAAGAGATATCCCATATTTTTTAAATCGTTCGAAAATTTGCTCTAGATGACACAAGTGATTAGATCTTCTTTTCATAATATTGTCATGTCATCTAAGTAAACCACAATGTTACCTCAAAGGAGTCACTTCAAGGGCACAAATGTTACTTCACTGCTAGTCATCATGGATAGTACCCTGGGGAAGTCGCTTGTTTCAACTCTCTGTGAGGGAAGACTTTCTATCCTTTCACCCTTTATTTATTTATTTAATAGGATTGTGCATCGACACTTATTACTTTCAATGGGTGGAAGAGGTATCCTGACTTATTGAGATCAGAGTAATTACCCCTTCAGAGATGTATTTTATGACCTCCAATATTGGTTTGCTTGCTTTAGATTTTCCCCTTATCCCTTCTCTACTAGATTAGATAGGTGTTAACACATAGGTAGGTTTACATGAAGTTGAGTAGTTTATAAATTAACATAGGTGTATATTTAATAGGTTCCCTCAAACTTCTCCTATTAGACGAATTGTATTTTCCATCTGGACTTAGCTCAACCTATGCATTTTCCCAGACCAAGAAGGATAACAACAAAAAGCCAGGCATTGTGGTTGTCACACTTCTATTTTATTCCTTGACAAAGTCCCTTTTGAGCCTTGCATTTTTTCACACAAGGTCTTATTAAGCAAACGCAAAAGAAAAGAAATACAAAACCAAAAGAAGAAAAAAGATACAAAGTAAATGGAGATTGAGGCCAAAAACATCATAAAAAAAAACATATGCAGAGACTAGATGGAGAATAGGAAAGAAGGCGGATGAAATGCAAGAGGAACTAAATGAAACCAAGCTTACTCCTAGCCTAACAAGCTACAAGTCCATGGCTAAGTGTAATGATATTTCCAGTGAAGCCAACTTAATTTCTCCTGGCCTGCAATCTGAAAGATATGAACAATGAAAACCAATGTAATACAATGTGCAACAGGAAAGATAAGAACTTTAATAACTTGCACAAAAGATAAAAGGTATTTTACTAGATCTAGAGAGTTGTGTCATGACAACCAACCTTAACCAACCTGCCACCTTAACTTTTAGACGAGAAGAATAATCAAACAAACCTTGAAAACTTCTTCTAGTTGTATCTTCACTTGTATTGCCCTTCTTAGCAAGTATGAGAAAATCCCAAAGATTTGTATTGGCAAAGGGACATGCTAATTAAGAGGCCTCCAACTGATCATAAATCGGATCATAAAATTGAAAACAACCCTCTTGAAAACCCTGAAATTTTTGTAAAGATAAATTTCCAATTAATGGCATAGAATAAGGATGGGAGCCTCGTAAGGGAAAATGAATTCGACCATGTTAAAAAAGCTTGTCAAGATAGTGAGGGCCTGACATAACCATTAGCAGAGTCTGAAGTGCCTCAAATTCTTGACAAGTATCTAAAAATTGAGAAGATAAACCATACAGATCAAGCGATGTAAGACAATTGTCATGAGATATACTAGTGGGAAAATGGTCAATTGTATTACAGTTGTTAGAACAAGAACCAAAATCAAATGGAATGATCAAAACACAAGACTCTTGATTAGTAAAAAACAAGGATAAATCAATTTTAACATCTTCACAAATGCTTCGAACCAAAGAATCATCTTTCTCATATGTTGAATGTGGCAAACCGTTTTCTTCTAACTAGTGACAAGTTGGACTGGCATCATAATCATTGAAATAATAAAAAAGGAATGCTAGTATGGTAAACACCTGAAACCAGTCAAGATGCAATGGGTGAAAAAGAGGAACTTTATTCAGCAAATAACATAAGCATTCACTAACACTCAAGAGGATATCCGGTATCATTATAACATTCACAAGATGGACTAGGATCTAATTATTTTCAAAAGTATCTGATAGGTATGGAGCTTTTGGTCGATGATAATATTTAAAATGATCATCTTCATGGCTTTATATATTCATGGAAGGTGTACACTCCAAACCCAAGTTATATCCAAGATATTTTCATGAAGATAAGTTGACTGAAACGAAATTTTCAATTTGATCAAAAACAGAATCTTGAAAGTAAGAAGAGTTATGTCTAGAATACCATAATTATTTCAAGATGGAATTTATATCCAATGAAACCATGGACGTGAAAGAATTTTGTGAGGATATTCAAATCTAATTCAGTTCAAGGGAATTAGCATAGTCGTGAGAACCTGACATAACCATCAACTAAAGTTGAAGTGCCTCAACTCCCTGATGAGTCCTAGAACTTTCAAGAATTGTAGAATTATGTTTTGAAGATTGAATCAGATCATGCACAGTATATGGACAAATACTGTCAATAATTGCAACAAGGTCACTAGTATCAAGTTGGAAACCATCTACATTACTAATTTGATCATAATTTACATCTTTAAAAAATAGATTACCCAAGTTATAAAGTTCTTCTGATTAGACCTCTGAGAATGAATAGATTGAAATAATTTCATGATTAACCTATACTAATGAATTCTCCTCATGCAAGGCTAGAAATGATAGGGAATGGAATCAATACTTGATGATTTCAATACTTTCCTCTTCATCATTAATGATCTCACCACCATGAGTCAATTCAAAATCTAACTTATTAGATGAAGTATCCCCATCACAAGTTAATGCCTTACAAAAGGTAGAACACAAGGGATAGTGAGATGAAGAGGCAACTTTAATAAAAACACCTTCATTAACTGAATTAGATTCAAGATACAAATCTTTTGAAACAATTTTTTCTTGAGAAATGAAAAATTAGTAGGCGCACTTGGGAAACCATTATTACATACAATAATGGAGTCAAAATCAATAAAATTAAGGTTTTCCAAGACTTTAGACTGATTAAGAAAGTTAACTTTATTTAATCCATCACCAAGATTTTTTAAATTCACAATCAACCCATGATGAAAGAACAATATCTTGACATGGAGGGTTTTGAGAAAGAAAAGAAAGTTCAATAGAATCCTCACCTTCTTACTCCTCTAACTTTGAATAATGAATACCTTGCACCTGATCATTGTTTAGATTTGGAAGAGATTGATAAAGCATATCAAGGGGAAAGGTATCATGAGAAAGAGGTGATAGAGGATGACAAGAATCAAAATCATATTCAAGACTAGAGCTATGCATGTTAATACCATATGGTGTAATGGAGGTATTAATATTCACCATAGGATTCATGAACCATTCCAAATTATCCCTAGTGAGATCAAGATCATGAGAAATGGATGATGGTTGAGAATATCGATTAGGAATTTGGTTTCTATATCCCAAAACTTCAACATTATCACAAGGAGGCACCCAAATTGGTATTGTAAAAGGAGGAGGACAAAGAACAAAAGGAATAGTAGGTTCCTCCTCTGGAATTGGGGGTGTCTCACAATTTCCAAAATCTAGGAGAATAGGAACATTTGGAGGTTTAGATTCAAACTAATTCAAAGAGATCTGAACCAAATGCTCAAACTTTTATTTAAAGACATACAAATCCATATCTTCTTCAAGGATCTCACAACATAAGTGAAAGAATATATCGTAAAAATCATCAATTGATTCATTAGCCTCCAATATAAGTTTATTGATTCTTTTATAAACATCCTGGTAATCATATTTATTGAAAGCATGATGAATCTCCTTAATAAAATGACCAAAAGAATGCATAGAGGTAGATCGTAAGGTGTGATACCATCAACTAACACAACCTTATTGAGTGAGGGTGAATATAACACACACAACATCCTCATCATCGACTTGAAGACATTTACAAAACCCAATAAAATAATTTATGTGTTTGGATAGAAATGTACCACCCTCCCCATCAAACTTGAATTGAGACAAGGAATGAATGAGTTCTGCGGAGATTGAAAGTTTACCAAGAGGTAGGTTAGAAAAAAACTCCAAAGACTATGACTTGGGAAATATCCATTTAAGATAAGAGTTTCAACATAGACTCAAAGGGCATAGCTTGTCATATATCCCTCCTTCTAGCTCCAAAATGTTGACAGTGTTGGAAACTACCAACATACAGGGGGTCTCTCTAATATAAGGTCCCAACTAGACCTCACACCATTTGGTGTAGGATTCCCATCTAGCATACGACCTGACTGTCATTTACTTAAGATATTCCTTGTATTTATCTTTCAACACAAGAGAGAGCAGCAATTTTCCTTCCGAATGAACAAGCTAGTATGCTTTGTGAATGTTCAATTGCAGATGTATCAAGGTTCTTCTACTGCGGGGGGAATTAAGTGAGCCTCTAAGAGAGAATTAATAGTACTACCCTAATGGAGACACATGAAATAAAAAGTTTCATCTAAAATCAAGCGAAATAGTTCACAAGGATCTGATGATCATTATAAACATAACAATGCATTTCCAACAAGAAGTACTAAAATAACCGAAATAGTTTAATTAATCCAGTGCTAATGAAAGAAAACATGGACCATAAAAATTCAAAAAATAGTCTTATAAATATTCACAATCCATGTGTGAAAACATGTTGGCCCAGAAGGCTTCAATACTAAGCAAAATTCCCAAGATACATAAATGAAGTGAACACCACTATCTTCAATAGCAGAGCATTAGAGCCACTACTTGCTCCCCAAAAGTACTAACGCTATCTTTCTACTACCTTGTGGGAGAAACCAAGGTTCAAAAGCCATTTACATGAGGAATGAGGATCTATTTATAAATTTAGGAATGACCTTTCACATCCTCATGACTCTTTAGTTCTATTTATAACTTTGATGACTCTTTAGTTCATACATGACCCCTGGACTTCCACTTATTTTTGTTTACAATGATTACAATAATACATCATGGCCTTCACATCATCATGTCATGAGACTTGACATGTCACTATCTTTGATGACTGGGACTAATAGTGACTGATGACATGGACATTATCCAGTGGTGACATGGCTGCCACTTTTGTCTTCATTTTTTCAAGCATATTCAATTGTTGATGTCCTCACCCTCCAAAGGTTGTTTGATATAATGGATTCTTTGGGGTGATTTGATCATCAAGGTTCAAGTGTGTTGGTCATTCTTCATGCAGCTTCCTTCATTTGTTCTCCTTTCATGATCTTCCTCGTGTGTGCTTTCCATGATGTTTATGGAATACATGTATCTGAAAATCACTCATGACGAGCAATTATAAACCTAAAAATTACCATGATCCATGCATATTTTTTGTTCAAACATCTTTGGTGCACTTGAGAGGAACAAAACGAGCTTTTGGGTGCACTTTGAAAGGTTGAAGGAAAAGGCTTCGTGGCTTGGGTATGCGCTCATGCACTCAAGAGAGGGAGACAGTCAAGGCAAGGTACATAGTGTGATTCAAAAGGACGAATGGGAAGGCTTTTGGCTTTCCAAGTATGTTGTGCACTCAAGGGTGAGAAAGAGGGTGCATGGAACACTCCTAAAGGTTTAAGGACTAGGCTTTTTGCCTTCGAAGTGTGCTCATGTTCTCAAGAAACGAAGGAGGGTGCATCCCTTCTAGTCGAAAGAATGCTCTCAAGGAGGGTGCATTCCTTAGGTCGAAGGATTGCTCTCAAGTAGGGCACATCCCTTTAAGTCAAAGGAGTTGTATCAAGGAGGGAACATCCCTTCAGGTAGAAGGAGTGCACTCAAAGGAAACCAATGAGGGCCAATAGAAAAAGTCTAAAAGTTGAAGGATGAAGCTTCGTGCCTTCGAAGTGTTTCATGAACTCAAGAGACCAAAGAGGGAATATGTCTCAAGTTTGAAGGCTGAAGGATGAAGCTTCATGCCTTTGAAGTGTGCTCATGTCCTCAAGATATCAAAGAGGGTGCATGGTGAAATTTCGAAGGCTAAAGGATGAATCTTCATGCCTTCGAAGTGTGATCATGCACTCAAGAGGACAAGAGGGCACATGGCGCATTTTGGAAGGTTAAAGGGTGGAGCTTAAGGCCTTCAGGGTGTGATATGCATTCAAGGAGGGCACATTCCTTCGAGTCAAAGGAGTTCTCCCAAGGAGGGCACATTCCTTCAAGCAAAGGATTTCTCCCAAGGAGGGCACATTCCGTTAGGTCGAAGGAGTGTGCCCAAAGGAAGGCTTAATTTTTGAAGGGAGTAGTTTGGAACAAGGAAGGGGAAAGATGGATTAAGGAGTGAATTTTGTGCTCTTGTAGAGTGCATTTCCCACTTCTTAACAATGAAGGATCCCCGATCAAGGCTTCAGGGTGCACTCATGCTCTTGGCCTCAATGGGCTTTCTTTGAAACCAAAGATTTGTCTAAGTCTGGGAAATAGAACAAAGGGTGATCATGATGATTTTAAACGTAAAACCATGTGTGACTCATACCAAATCATTAGGAAATTTTATACAAGCTTGAACAATGATAAATATACATCAAAATGCCACATTTTGCACATTCCCCAAGTACCACAAGTGAAATGTGTGTCACTGTGACCCAAAAGTGTTGTTTTACAAAAACAAAGATGTTTTGACCATGAAATGAACCCAAAGATGTTCTAATAAATGTGATGAAAATTGATATCATTCAACAACACCTTAAACTCATATAATAACATGAGGCAACACTTCGTGATCAAGGAAACACTAGATACGGCGGTGATAGTAGGCTCCAAAATTCGAATGTAGTGAAATTTTGGAGGGTGTTGTAGCAGTGACAACACCTTGATTAATTATCTCATAGATGTTAAAGCATATCGCCAAACATGGAATCAATTTGTGCCATCGAGAAATGTGTGCGAAGTTGTGAAATGCACAACGTAAAGTTTCCTCTGCACATAATCCTTTTCCACACAGTCATTACTTCGAACACTAAAATTGCTTTACCTTTCACATTCAAATGATCATTCATGTAACAAAGTGCTTCAACCTACAATGGAGTTCAATGTTATAGCAATAAGACTATATTTGAATTAGATGTATATAGCAATAATTAGTGTTACACTTTCATTGTACAAAATAAGAAACAAGCATGATGAACTCTTCTTATATATTTTCGCACTCCACACAACGAAATTAAGTAAGCTAAAAATAAATCAATCAAATACTTAACATTACCCAAGTTTTAGGTTCATCTAATTTTTTATTGACTAATGCAAGAATCTCCAATGATGAATATTGAGTACATTACATACGATTAACTCAAATAATTTTTTTTCACAAATGTCTTTGATTATGGACTAGATCACCTAGAGTCTATTGTGATCTGTTAAACAACACATGTGTGAAATAACCCTGCCTTAATCAATATGTAAATTAAGCCGAACAAATATTATAATATATGTAATAGGAAAATGTGAAATATTTGTTTGTTCTAGTCTACAAATCACTTTTTCTAGTTATGCATATTATAGTATGAATTGAAGCTTCTATTCATTATTAAATTAATTATGCGTCTATTGAATAAAGTTCCCTAAGCACTGTCTGACTCCCACACATACATCACCCTCTACACAAGGCATCATAATAATCTTAATTGGATATTTTTCCAACCCCGACCATCCCCTAACCCATATATAGAAAAATGTAAATTTGGTTAATCATTATCGATTAACGTAAAAGTGTTGTATGGAACCAATCTGAAAACGACTTAGTGTCTATGACAAATGAAAAAGTTATATGTATTCATACTAATTGCTTTGCAAAAAAGAGATGTATCGAAAAACTCTACAACAATGGAAATTGGGACGAAGATGCAAAAACAAAATCGCCAGTGTGGAGATTCTGAAGTTCACGCAACTAGAAAAGCTTCGTACTCCGTTCTCCCCACTTTTTGCTCACCCTTTCCGCTTCTAATATATTGTGCTCCCCTCCTATTTTTGTATTATGTTTAATAAAATATTGATTTGTACCAATATAAAGGAATAATCCATACAAATTGATATATATAATATTGATCAGTATTTTCTCAATATCAATTTTTTCATTCCACATAATGAAATGCCAAGACATATTGTTGGATGGCTACATGTCTGGAGATGTGGAAAATGGGTAATGATGAGTGCAGATCTACGGAAAAGGCTTTTGGAACATTAACATTGACATTTTTTCTATTATATCTAACTCTACTACTAAACAAAACTTTTAACTCCACCTCGACACTCCGCACAATGAAAACGTCAATACTAGCAACTATATCAGTTTCTTACAGTAAATGATTTCTACATTTAACACAATTTATAAATGAATATCAACATATTATTTCATTAATATCCTAAAAATCATTCTATTTTGGTTAACTAAAGCTCTCCAGCCAATACAATATTAAGATTGGAAGCATGGATATGCAGAAGCACAAAAGTGTGCATGACGCTAACCAAGAGAGTTGTCCGATAATTGTAACTTAAGCTAATTTCAGGTTGCACAAGTGCAAAAGCTATGAAATATGCACAAGTAAAGTGTAGCCTTTGTGCCAATGTGCAAAATTGTTGTTGTATTTTCATTATGAGTACCATGTATGCTTCATCGCACTCTCAATTCTTACATTTTTTATTGATCTATCGAATAACTAGTCAGACAATTTTACGACTTGGTTACACGAGATAATCGATGAATCATTTTTTAGTGAAACTATTTCCAATTAATGGAGTGTACAATAACAATTTTATTTGTTTACATTGTCAAGCAATCCAGTGCCAAAAATAATTCTCATTTCTTGCATTGTCAAGCAATCTTAACATTGCCTTATACTTTCTAGTTGAAGAATTTGAATATTGTCGAATAGCTCTTTCAGTTTATTGGATGATTGGGATCTAGTTTAATTTTATCATCGGGAATGTGAGAATGTGTAGAAGTGCGAAATATTGATTTCTCTGCACTCCCGCAAAGTTAACTTCTTGTGCACTAAAGACTCCATGCTCTATATTTTTTCTCGGAACAGGTGCAAGAGTGCGGAGATTTTTTTGGGTGTGGAGAGTGAGTGTGGAAAATTCAAAGCCAATATACAATGCCACACAATTAACTTTTCTACACTTCAAAGCCAACATACAATACAAAATCTCATTTATCAAATTTAATGTTGCATATTGTACTCATTTTTAGCGCAATTTAATATTAGTGTTTATAACATATTATATTATGTAATCATTCTAATGATAAAAAGTAACGTACAAACTATTGAAAGAATTTAGTACTAGAGCATGTGAGAAAGGACACTTTTGTTATATGTAAAAAATTGTGTCAAGGCGATAGTGTTTACGAAGATGCGGAAACTTGGAATTCACACTTAGCATTCAAGAATTAATTAATGCTTAGCAGTGTTATTAATATATATTCAAAAAAACAATACGCAATCACATTATCGCAAAATTTCTTAATAACATTTACTTTGATAAATTGTGTTATGATTGTTGATTGCAAACATATCAATAAAATTGTATCTACCAATATTATAAAATAATATTTCTGATATTTATTCAGTGAATTCAAGTATACATACTTTGTTTAAAAGGGTGGCATTTAGCAATCGACAGATTCCTCCTGGATTGGATAAAAAGGAATGAGTTTCAGTTGGAGATGCTACTAGTGTTGGTGTTGGTGCAGCTGGTGTTGGTGATGTGTGGCTCATATCTACATATGACGAGTGAGAGAAATTACTCGTAGATAGAGGATATGTTGAGGAAGTATAGTTTGCAAGTTATATCAGGTTGGAGGCCAAATGGTGCTTATGCGAATAGACCTAGTTTTGTTTTTTTCAGATTGAATCTATTCCCAAGGTTATTTCTCAAGTAAATAGTTTGAGACTCATTTTTATTACACCATGCTTATATGAAGGTGTAACATGGAGATGGATGGTTATTTTTCTTGAGTTGTAGCTTATGCAGTACTATTTAGTGTCATCTTTTTGGTGATGTTTAGAGCATAATGGTTTTTGGCAATGTGATGATGCTGAAAGTTTTCTAGATCCTGAAAGTTTTGTTAAGCTTTTATCGATATTGTAATATTTCCTTTTTTGTTTGGCATATATTGATACATTGTTTCATTTACAAAGTCTTCCAACGTTGTCAATTGTTTGAGATTTTTCTTTTCCATCTTATTTTATTATTTTGGTCAATTGAACACAATACTGAAATGAACGAACAAATAGATAAACATAAATAGCTTTGCATATGCCACATTTTCAAACTTTGATAAACACACGTCAACTGAAATGTTACAATTTCGGAATTGCTAATGTCTAAACCATTTAGAATAGTAACCTTTTGCAATTTGATTTTCAAACTTATGCCTTTTTATAGCAAAGCTTCCTTGTGCATAGATTTCATGGTGTAGATCTTACAATGAGATATTTAAGAAGGTTATAATAGTTTTGGAATGTTAGTTTTTAACTTAACAAAAAAAGGTAGAAACCATACCAAATCATAAAAATTTACTTAATTGACTTAATTGAGTAAATGTAGTTCATTTAATATATGATAATATGAGTTCAATTGACAACTGTGAAATCACTAATGTAGAATTGGCTGATAGAAAAACAAGTTTACATAGTAAATGTCTTGAATATACATTGGTTCACTGAATAAATGCCAAAAAGACTTGTATTTATTTGCAAGAGAGCTTTAGTTAATCAAAATAGAATGTGATCTAGGATATTAATAAAATAGTATCTTGATATCGATTTCTAAAGCGTGTAAAACAGATCAATCATGAAACGTAATCATATCAATTGGACTATCTTGAATTGGAATTTAAGTAAAACATATATGATTTAAAGTAACCAATTTCACAATAGTCTTTTATGATTAAAGATCAAGAAAATCAGTACTAGCCAAATTGATGACGATCACTGGTTAATGAATACTTGTAAAATCAATAGCAACTAAATGCCCTTTTAGATCTTAGATGTCAATTTGTGACTTAGATACCTTATCGCACTTGATGCATTATATGTAGGTATGTTGTCTTTGAAAGAAATTTTTTAATGTTCATCTTGTATGGTTAACAGATAAGAGAATAGAGAAATTTGCAATGATTAGCCAAAGTTGCATGGAAATATTCAAACTAAAATCAAACTTTGTTATCCATATTTACCAAATACTAAGTGTATTAGTGATTTCACATTTTTCAATTGAAATCATATTATGTAATATTAAAAAAATTTGTTTTCAATCTGTGAGAGGAAGAAGTGTTGTGCGGTAAAACAAATATGTGAACCATACTACGAATGAGTCAATTAAGTAGAAATTTGTGTGATGAAAATTTTGATCTATGTGTGCACCAAATACTGAATAAGTATAAATGATTAATGATTTAGTTAAAGTCTATGCAAACGTAACACCCTCCTCACACATCTACCCATGTAACTAGCTAACTGGGGTAAACATGCGACAATAGGCTACTATGATTTGATTCGACCTCCTATGTGACCTTAAGGAAGTGGAATCAATGGAACACATCAACCAACATATCCACATCAACAACAGAACCCTCAAGAGACATGTTAGCCACTCAGACATTCTATCCTTGGGTCCCACTGGTGTTTTGTACATTTTAAGCCTCATTTTCTCTCATGCTATAGGCATGAGAGCGTCCAAAAACCCATAGTCACTCTCGCAGGCTTGCCCGTGAGCAACTAGAGACCCAAATTGCCAAGTTTGTACCAGTGTCCCTGGGATTTGAGCCACTTTTTCATGCACTGAGCCTAGGTCACTGCCCATAATGGAATGATAAATTAATATTAGTCAAATAATAGGGATACCATGATGCAAAAGCAATAAGTTTAAAAAGACCTTAATCAAACCCCTACTCGCCATGAAAGGTATTTCGTCAAACATATTGTCGAGCGATAAAAAGGTGTCTTTTTAACTCCTAATTATCTTCACATTAATTGTCAACCCAGGGACGACTTTTTATTTCAAGAGTGTACTCAGTTTGAGGCGGCTATTTACTCAAGAGTAATGTTTTGCAGTATAGTGCTTAAAATCCAAAAGTAAATGAATGTTGGAAACAAAATATAATCAGAACAGCAAGAAACTCAAACGCTCTGCAACTAAATCATTCACTCAAACAACCATCAATCGAGGATACAATAGCAATAACTCATTCCTCTAGAGATTGATGCAATTGAAATCAAACTGGAACAAGACAATCAATCTAGGAACGAGGAAGCAATAACCAATGTTCTCTACAGTTGAGAGTCTTGCTTTAAAGCAATTAAAAGGAAATAGAAATTAAACTAAAGCTGCTATTGAAAGTAAATTATGAAAACTCTTTAAAAGCAAACTCTTTGCAATTAACCAACAAAAATGAACAGCAAAGTAAATAGGCAGCAAACTGTAATTAAAGGAATTAAACAATGAATCCTATTTAATAAATCTGAACAGCAAACTCTAATTAATGGAATCGAATAACCAACAATTTGCAATGAATATCAAAGTCTGAAATGAACAGTGAAGCTTTACATTTGAAATGAACAGCATAACAATATATGTTGGAGAGGATAATAATCTCTGTTATGATGGAAAAGAACAGCCACGCGATTCAATCTCAACTTGTGCAATAAAACAATTTCATAAAATACTATAATAGCACACTGTAAAAACATGAAATTGTAAGGCAATACGATTCAAAGAAATAAGGATTAAATCAAACCATCACACAGCGGAAATTGGAAAGATATAATACACAGCAATAGCAGCGTACTCCACTAGAGGTTGGGCCCTTAGCCGCCAGCGGATACTGCTGGGCTACATCGGATGAGAAGAATGAACAGCAACCCTTTTATTTATTCATCATCAAACTATGAAATCATTACAATAGCAGAAGCTTTGAAAATTACAATGGCAATGCAACAATCTCCTTTTCCTCCTATTCTATCCTATCCCATCATGAATAATCCATCATCATTCTTGAATCTCCAATTCTGAATCCTCAATTCTCCATCCCTATCTCTGATCTCTGTTTTCATTTAAATAGAGAGAGATCAGAGAGCAGTTACAACAGAGATAATTACAACATGATTTATATTACAAAATTGGATTGTTTCTAACCAATTGATCAACAAGAAATATATTTCCATCCATCTTTCAACAAGAGCAAGGCGAATTTGGCTTTGCAACTGAGATTTGGAAAACGGCCACACAGCAAATTTGAGAAAATCGTGCTCAAAGAACCCTGCGTTTCTCTCAATACAAGCCAAATTTGGGCAAACCATTCTTCAAATAAGTTAATTTGGTCCATTCTGGACAAAACCCATGTTCCAGATTTTCCAGATTCGTCTTCATTTGCCCAGAATCTCAACCGCAAAACTGTCATTTCTTATTCCAGGGAATTTCTGAGTTAATCAAATCTTCAGTCTGGAAATTGTGTTGGAGGCTAAAAATGGTGAATAATGTTACAACCAATTTATTAAAACTATCTTTGATAAAATCGTGCATAATCATCAATTTATTAGAAATAAAGGAGAATAAATAATATTCATCCATAAGAGCATAAATCATTATAAAATGGATTTATATAATAAATTATAATAAATGACATGATAAAGAAGAGTAAAAATGGATGAAATAAGTGTTAAAAAGTGGTCGTATTCATGGCCCAACACATATCATCAACATGTAACCTACAAGTGTAAACAACAGAATTAAGTCTAGGGATCCCATACTTATCTGAGAATCATTATGAACCATTTTTCCCTCATATCATTTGTTGCATTATCATCTACTAGGCCATAGATATACTATACACTCATTTTCAAGTAAAAACATGTTGAGATCCATACATAGTTGTTGTCATAAAACATGCATATAACCATCATAATAGAGATAGAAATATCATAAGCATATCAGCCATAAAATCCACATATACATCAGTACATTTACACATGAAAATCAAGGGAATGAATTTATCATTATTGGATGCAATAAACCAATCAGAGGTGGGACTACCACGTTCCACTTGACAATAGATTGGCTGAGCCAAGTCTATCTTCAGTCAATCACCCTCGTGCCATATTCCAAGTATGAATGTGGGACTCATAGAACACACCAAAAAAACACCAAATAAGCATGGATGCCATCGGATTTCTCCACCTACACCATGAGGAATTTGAGTGCCTCTTAGTCTCTCAGGCTTTATCATAATCCAAAGTCGGATCCAGGGATCACTAAACCCTACACTTAGACACACTCTCCAGGCTTTACTGTACATCCCATCCTGGGACTACTAGGTCCAATGGAGAGAAATCCACCTCTTGGCTTTACCGTATATTCGACCATCCACCGGCAAGGATTCCTAGGCCCATTGAGGCACAAAATCCTAGCTTTATCAGAACCCACAGTCTGGGTCAAGGGTTACTAGGCCAGTGGATTTATCGTGATCCACAGTCTGGTTCAAGGACTACTAGGCCATGCCTTTGTCATTTTGGAGATCCACCTCACGCAGATTTGAATCCATCCAGCCATCCCACACTAACTGAATATGAGAACCCATCTCATCGGAGATATTAGGAAATGGCAAGGATAGGTTGAAGAATATTGTCACACCTGGAAAAATGCATGCCATGATAGAAAAGAATGACATGAAATACCATGCATGCCAAATATAGCAAGGAAAATACACATGCAAGTTGATACCTGTCATGAACCCTGTTGTATTTGCTTGATCCTACTTTTCCCTACTTGATATTTGCTTCTTGTTGCCTTCCTTCCCTTTATTTCTCCAATGACAAGGTGCTCCAAGATACGTTAAGTGTCCAAGAGTGAGAGAGAGAGAGAATAATGAGAGAGCTCCAAAGCTAAATTGACAAAATGTTACCAACTAATCCTTAGAAGCCTTTTTATGAATGAGGCCTTTATTTTCTTCATTTTCCATTACTTTCCTTAAATTTCCTCTTCACATGCAACCTGTGACCTTTCACCTCCCCTTTCTCCCAATTTCCATTATTTTCATAAATAAATGTTCCAAAAATGTCATTTTTCCTTTCCAAAGCCTTAGCCATTGCCTTTGCCAATTTCCTTAGCCATAAGCAACCAAATGAACACCTCCTAGGATGTCTTGCCCAACATTAAGCTTGGACTAAGTGTCCCATAAACTGTGGTTATTATTTTTAACTTTTATTACATAGAATTTTCACCAGGTCTGTTACAAAACCCTCCCCTTTAGGGGAACACCTTCCTGGGTTTTCAATGACACCTATTACCAACAAGACTACTAAAAAAAAAACATACTTCCCATGGAGATTTATAACATAGCTTGATGCAGTATTTACAATGATCATCCTGCTGACTACCAACCTAGATGACATCATAGCAACATGATAGCATAACCACATGATAGCATGGTAACATGACAACATAATCATAATGACATGACACCCATACAACTTAGTGGAGCTCTATAACATAGCTCATGGTAGTATTTACATCCATATACATATGTACATATAGAAATATCACCAAACATATACCGAGACATCATAGAAAAACATGTACCAAAACACCATATCAAACCATATACCAAAACACCATCACAAAAATTCTTTGCCCCAACCGGCAAACAAGGAAGGATACATAGCCTGCATCTGATCTGCCATCTCCCATGTAGCTTCATCGAGCCCAAAGTGCTTCCATTGCACTTTAACTTTCTCGGTTCCAGAGCATGAACACATTTTTCTACAATATACATTGAGGCTCCAGCTAGAATTATCCATCTGGTTCCACCTGTAATACAAACTAGTTAGTCACATGATCAACATATTTAACATACTTCTTAATAAATGATACATGGAAAACATCATGGGTACTCCTTTGATGAGGAATCAGATTTTTCATCCAACAAGTAGTCCCGTTCGAAATTTGAATAAAAACTTAGGGAGATAAGTTGAAAAAGTAGTTTATTATTTTATTATTTTTTAATGTTTGTACTTTTTTACTCCAAAAATTGTTAATCATCCCCCATGGTTGACATCATCATCTTGAATCCTATTGGTTCTTATAATTTTTATTTTGGTTTTACATTTTTCTTAGGAGGCCCATTTTAGACCTCAAAAATCCCCTAATGAGCACCCTGTTGCAACCTGTGCACAATCTCCATATACCTGACATCCTGCTGACCTACCTACAATATCCTTTCATGTAAGTTTGTCCCATAGGAGCTCATAGATGCTAAGTTATTTACTTGTATCCACCTTCTAAGAGCATCTGCCATCCTATTCTCCTTACCTTTGATGTACCTGATCACGAAGTCAAACTCACTGATCATGGCCAACCATCTAGCCTGCCTGGCATTCATATTCAGTTGGTCAAATAAATACCTCAACCCAATATGATCACTCATCAGTACAAACCTCCTACAAGAAGATAGTGCCTCCACATCTTCAATGCATTTATGATCGTTGCTAATTCCAAATTATGTGTCGGGTAGTTCTTCTTGTGCTCATTCATCGTTCGCATCTCATAGCATACCACCTGTCCATCCTACATAAGGACTCCACCAAGTCCTCTCTTGCAAACATCTATGCATACTACAAACTCTTTCTCTATATCTCCAATCTATAGCACAGGTGCATGTGTCAACAACTACTTAAGCTGCTCAAAGCTAGCCTCACACTCCTCTATCCATTCAAACTTCTTACCTTTCCTCTGCAATGATGTAATAGGATAATCAATCTGCGAGAAGTTCTAGATGAACCTCCTATAATAGCCTACCAAACCCATGAAATATCTCACCTCATCCACACTCATAGGAGCTACCCACTCCATGATGAATCTTATCTTTTATGGATCTACTGCAATGCCCTCCTTGGAGACAACATGCCCCAATTAGTGTACCTTAGTCTGAAAGAAACTACACTTTATGAGCTTAGCATACAACTGATGCTCTCTCAACAACCTCAACACTATTGTTAAATACTCGGCATGCTCTTCCTCATTTTTATAATATACCAATATATCATTAATGAACACAATTGTTTGGTCAATTCAATGTCCTTGAATTGGAAATCATAAATTGTCAACCAGGGTGCGTAGACTGATGAAGTATAGGTACACAATATGTGCTTAGAAGTTATCTTAGTATGTCATTATGTATTTGTCAAAGTCTAGTCCTAGGATGGAGGTAACATTGTTAGTTGAACTAATGTTGTCATTCTTAAGGATAAGTTTCCTAGGAATTAACCGTTATTCAATCAGTTTGTGGATGATGTGAGGGAGATTTTACTTATGTTAGGTTTGTTATCACCCCAAGAAACTCTCCTAGGTTGTATCTCAGAGATGCTCAGGAATATTACAAACTCAACAAAAATGTTGGAAATAGGTGGATGAATGGAAGGAATGATGCATATTCAAGCCAGATAACCACTCCTACTATGTTTAACCCCAGACATGGGTGAACACCCCCAGATTACAAGGCTTTAGACCATCAATTACTCACAGTTTGAGGATTATGTGAACATGGAGAATACTGACCACACCAGCAAATGAAACCAGTAAAGAGGTCTGCAAATCTATTTCCTAATGCACAGAGAGGATGACAACTCTCTGGCATTAAAAAACAGAAACCTACATAACACATTCAATGATACATACTAGATTCTAACACAGAGGTGGGATGATAGCCCCTCTAATGATAAACATCAAGAGCACATGAAAAATGCATAACAAGCATAGCTTGGAACAAAGAAGAAGTGGAAAGTGAGCAATTAACAGCAAAAGAAGCTTGTATTAGCTAAAAATGAAGACCAGACACCGCAGGTATCACAGTAGTTACAGTCTCCAGAAGTTGAACCTTACATCAAAATAACATCCATCAACCCCATTACCTCTTATTTCTGGGTATATATAGAGGTTGATTACAAAAATATATGCTATCCTATGCGTGGAGGGGTCATAATGGACCACCAACCACCTTAACTCTTCTGATATGGGTCTCTGATACAATCTGATTGTTTTAATGAACAAATCGACCTTTCTCTGGTGTTCTGCAGTCCTTCTCTGAGCAGGTGGAGTGTTGACTGAAAGAAGCTCCATAACTGATAAATGTGTTTATCTGCTTGAGCTTTGTACTTTCCGTCTCGGCCATGATGTTCCTTGAATGCAGTGGTTGAGGGTTAACTGCGCAGGGTACAGGTAGTTGATCACTTTCGTTCTCCTTCGGGTACACTGGACAGGCTATGGACACAAGCAGTATGGTGGAGGCATGGTGGAAAATATCAACCGTTGATATGCGTGAATCGACGGCAGAGAGCACTTGATAATGAGTATCGAGAAGTACGAAATGATCTAACAATCGTGGGCCGTCGGATCGCGGTCGGGCAGATCCGATGGCCATCGGCGGCAGAGAAGCGTGAATATTAACGAGCGGGTGAATAGTAGTTTCATTGGCAGGCGGTATTCCCCACATCGCTTCGAGAGGGTAGGTGGTATCCGTATGTGAGGGCGTGATGCAATAGAATTGTGACGCGTGTCAGATGTGACGGCGGGGAAACCCTTTTCCCGCGGGTTATCAACCGTGCGGTTTACTAGAGCGGGAGGCACGATCACCGTTAGATCTTACGGTGAATGTGATCAACGATGGGGATATGAACAGGGTTTAGCGTGCGGTGGGGACCGTTGGATCAAGGCGATCAACGACAGAGGAGCGATCACAGTATCGCGTCAGCGGTAGACAAGGGGGGTAGCTTTATAACAATTTATGTGATTTTTCGATTTGCAATGGGGGAAAAGGGACTTAAGAAAGGTGCACAGTCATACGATCACGGTCATATGACCGTGTGAACTCGGTGCCCGGGGGGCTAAGGAAATATGGTCTTTAATGAATTTCAGGGGGGTTTAAACGGGAAATCTGGAGGTTTTATGGAAGAAACAGAGATAATGGGGCTAGGAGAGTATGAGGAAATTGAAGGAGAAGGTAGAAGACTGCTGCGAGCTCCCTTTCAGCGTAAACACATGGCCAAGCTGACAATTGGTCCTCCAAATGTTGAAGTTTGTAGCAGAGCTAAAAAGGTTGTTAGAACTTGATTTTAAATCTCTTTTCTATAGCTCCTAATCCTCTAAGTGTGAAATAGAATCTTACTCTAGCATCTATGAAGGAATTACTATTGAACTCAATTGTTTTAGGAGAATTTTTCTCACTTGTTCAATTTTTGTTCAAGCAATGTAATCCAAGCAACATTTATTAATTAAACACACTCAATTATACTGGATAATAAGCAAAGGAAATGACTGTGCAGTACCAAGTATAAAGCAAAGTAAACAACAGTCTAATATAGGTATAAATCAAAGTAGAATTCTTATGTAGATAACAATTTAAAATCATTATACAGCATGATCACACAAAACAAAGCAATTGAATAATTGAAGGAAATCAGATTGTATTCGATCAAAACCTAACATTGATTGCAGGGGCCCTCCACATAGCAGTTCAGAGCTTTAAACCAGTACAATACTTACACATAGAAACCAAATTCATTCACACGAAAGTCACAAATTGTTCCGAAAACATTTCATTCGGCGTGCACCCAAATATCAGTGCGGCCATTAAATTTATAACATGTCTCTTGCATAACTATATGAGAATTCTAAGCCTAATATCTCTTAACCCTATCTAATCTTATATATTGAAACCGTCGTTTTTCTATTTCGAAATCAAAACAATAAGGTTTCAGCTAATCTCGGCTATGTTCTGTGTTAATCTGGCAGTTGAATCGGGGTTTGACCGTGATCTCCTGTGCCACCTTTGGAAAATGGTTTTGAGTGAATAGGAAGGTATCCATGAGGGAGTCACCTTCTATCCATCCGCACCTTTCGTTGCTAAACTGGAGCTCTAGAACCTCACGAACAATGAAGGCAGCTACGAAATCCTGGACTAGCTACGGAAACAGGTTGATTTAGTAGCTAATTACAACTTTAATTAAAACAATAGGGTATATAGCTGAATATGAACAAGAAAACATACTAATGCATACCTTCATCAAAACCTTGGAGATATGGCTTTATTAAGTGGTAAATATATATGAAAAAGAGAGGATTATTGGGCAAAAAGGATGTCATGGTAGGGCAATCTTCAAACTCTACATTCCCCCAGACTGGAGATGTTGTATATCCTCATACACTTCTTCCTTGTCTTATGCTTGTGTCTCTTCTTTGTTATTTCCCCTTTTCACTACTTTCTTCTTTCTGACAGAGATTGGAATTCTAGGTTTCCTCATTAGGATTATTGTATTTTAAACTGATTATCTCTCTCTACATAATTCTGTTCTCCTTCTTCAGCTTCTTCTTTTTCTTATACCACATGCTTAGATGTAGGATGAGATTATCACTCTTGGTGATCTGTATTTCACTCTGTGTCTTCAGGGCTTGATTTTCTTTTTTAAGATATCAATTCAGTGTTTCCAGTTCGAAGATCTCCTGCTTCAAGATGTTTGAGGTCGATTGTTCATTTACCTGGTTTCTTCCTTCTCTAAGGCTCTGTATTGTCTCCTTTATTGTTGTCGCCTTCCTTTCCAGTGATTTTACGTAGTCATATATTTCCTGTTGTGTAGGGTCAATACTTGGACTATGTATTGGGCTTCCTAGAGGTGAGTTGTAAGGCTGTGGTGATGATCTTGGTGACCCTCTTGGAGAATCCCCAAGGCTTCCAATTGGCTCATCCTCTACTAGCTCAATCTCCGTCAGAGTGTTTTCTGTTGGCTCCTCTTTAGTCGACTCATTTTCCTCTAGGTTGATGTATTCTGTAGTTTTTGGGGTTGTTTGTTGAGTTGTACTCAACCTTGTGCTTCTTCGCAACCCTGGGGTTTGTATTTTATGCACTTTCCTCCTCTTATTCTCTGATTTTCCTTTTCAAGAAGAGGTTTCAATTTGTGAGAGTTCTTCTTTTCCTGGGCTAGATTTCTTTCTTCTAGGGTTTCCCCTCTTCATTCTCTGCAAAATCTTTACTATGGGCAGCTCTTCTTCTGTTACCTCTGTCTGAGTTTGAGGTGCATGTTCCTTTGTCATTTCTATGGTTCTTTTTCTCCCTCTGAGGATCCTGCTGCTACTTGGTTTTTCTGGGGATTTTTCCTCGAAATGATTCCTTATCAAGAAACTTTCCCAGTCATCCCCTGTACTTTGGAGGTGAAATTCGACCAATATTTTCACCAGACCATGATGGTACATGGTGTTTTCTATGCATTGAACTTTCTTCTGAACATTTGTAGCCATTTTCCTTAGGCTATTCAAGAGAAAATATGGGAGATTCATCTGATGATCCTTGAGGAAGTGCATCATCATTCTAATATGATAAAAGTACATTTGTCCAAACCTACCCTCACAAGTGATAAACTTCTGAAGCACAAGCAATAATTTTCTCCATTTACTTTTAAGAGTAGAGCTTGGAATACCTTTTTGTAGACCGTCGTGTCCATGCTTGGATTCTTAAGGAAAACCCTCCAGTCTTTGCTATCAATCCCTCTGTTTTTAAACCATTTTTCTCCATACCTTGGCACACTGGTGGCCTCAGCAATCATGGACTCTAATACTGTGAGTTTGATGTCCCCAATTTCATCCTCCATTCCATCAAAGGAACATGAAAATTTCTTGGTTACCTCTTTGTGGCAACCGCTAAACTTTTCAATGAACTGCAATCATTGTCTTCTTTGCAACAGCTCCCTGGTTTGTGGGTACCCCTCCAGAAATTGCTTCCCTATTGGCTCAATCCGAACAATTACCCCCATGCTAAAGGATGATTTGCCTCGAAAATTGGCAACCTTGATAGGAAAATGGGACTGGTCAGGTTTGCTGGTTGGCAAAAAGATGGTATGATTGTGAAAGAATGGAGGATTGTAGGAATAGGGAAGAATGGATGGGTTATCAAGAGGATCATGGAAATGGATTCGATTGTTAGGCGCATTCAAACTTATGATTTGATAATTAATTTGGCAGATTTGGCACAAGGTCATGACATGACTTTTTAGAGTGGTGGCATATGATATTTCATTAGACAGCCATTACCCTTAGGTTATAATGATTGTACTTTAGTACTGTATTTCCTTACTCATACATGCTATATATATTTCCCTATTGTTAAATTAAAGCAACACATACCTTTAATTTTATGTTGCTAACCTCATTTGTTGTTTTTTGATCTTATGTAGGTGCATCATTGTCAACTATCCTTTAATCCAGATCATCAAGCATTCTTATAGACTTCAAAATTATTAGGATGCAGAAATTTGTTTGGCTACGGAAACTTGTCCAAGCTACAGAAATTTGGACAAGCTGCAGAAAGTTGTTGTTTCTGCAGCTTAAGTAAAAGAAATATTTAGTAGATGAGCTTTATTATTTTATTTTATTTTTTGAAAAGAAAATTTGAAGTGCCAGTAAATTGGTTTTCACTCTAAATTTTCTGCATAAACATGCCAACAACATGTTGATTTTCATGTTTATACAAAAAAAAAATCATATATATATATATATATATTAAGAAACAAACCGAATAAAAATATCTAAGGTGGAAAAGAAGAAGAATTCTTCTTGACCATCTTTAGTTCTGAATTATCCTAAAATATTTTGACAAATTCCTCTCTTGTTAATGGTTTCTGGTAAAGCTTGAGTCGATGTCCATTTACTAATAGAGGAGTTCTTTCTTCATCAATAGTCCTGATTCTAACTACACCATTATCAAAGATATTCTCAACCTCATAAGGTCCAAGCCAATGGGTTTGGAATTTCCCTTGAAAATTTTTGAATTTTGAATCAAAGAGCAATGCCCAATCTCCCGGATGAAACTTCTTTTCTTTAATATACTTATCATGCCATCTTGACCTTTGTTGTTGTACTAAGTTGGTCCTCTGAAAGGCTTCTTGTCTAATCTCATCGAGCTCATTTAATTGTGTCATCCTTTGCTTCTGGGCTTCTGATAAGTCAAGATCTAACTGGACTGCTTTCTTATAGGTCTGGATCTGGAACTCTATTGGAAGTAAGACTTGCTTGCCATAAACAAGTTCGTAGGGAGTATGTCCTGTAGTATTCCTCCATGTAGTCCTATAGGCCCATAAGGCTTCTGGAAGTTTTTCCAACCAGTCTTTCCTATGTAGATGGACAGTCTTTGTAAGGATAGATTTAATCACTTTATTTGTGGACTCAACTTGTCCATTGCCTTGTGGATGATATGGAGTTGACTTCTGATGTTTTACCTTGTATTGGTCCACAAGCTTCTGCACTAGTCTGGATGTGAACTGTGTCCCTTGATCTGTTACAATTTCTCTTGGCACACCAAAACAAGTAAAAATATCCTCAAAAAGAAATGAAACTACAGTATTTTTAGTAGCTAAAGGAAGTGCTTTAGCTTCTACCCATTTAGTCACATAATCAGTCCATACCAAAATATACTTCTTTGCTTTGAAGGTGGGTTGATTGGTCCAACAAAATCTAGTGCCCATTTTTCAAATGGTTCGATAAGTACTTGTGGTTGCAATGGCATCTCACTTCAAGGAGTAGGTTTTCCCATTCTCTGACAACTATCACATCTCTTCACATATTCTTTGGTGTCATTAAAAATGGAAGGCCAATAATATCCTAGAAGCAGGATTTTGTAGGCGGTTCTCCTGTCATAAAAATGTCCTCCACATGGCTCATCATGAAAATCTTTTAGTATCTCTAGTATCTCATCCTCTCGAACACATCCTCTGATGATGAGGTCTGGTCCTGTCTTATACAATTCTTCATTTATCCATGAGTACAATGTGCTATTGTGGACTATTCTTCTTTTTTCTCTGGGAGTTAAATGAAATGGCATTTTTCCTGTGGCCAAATAATTAGCAATATCTGCATACCAATGTGATTTAGTAGATACTGCAAAAATATATTCATCAGAAAATTTATCTTCTAAGGGTTTATTACTGTTTTCATTTTGTATTATAGATAGAAAGTCAGCAACTTTGTTTTGTTTTCCAAGCCTATCTAGAATGGTTATGTTAAATTCTTGTAAAAGTAGGAGCCATATGGTTATTCTTCCATTAGTGATTGGTTTATTCATTAAGTATCTAATGGAAAAATGGTCTGTGTGGACAAAAGTTTCATAGCCAGTTATATAATGTCTAAACTTATTAATGGCATGAATCATAGCTAAGAACTCCTTCTCGGTTACAGTATAATTTAACTTTGCAGGGGTTAAATTTTTACTGGTATAATAAATGGCATAAGGAGTGAGATCTTTTTGTCCCAAAATAGATCCTAAGGCTGAATCTGAAGCATCTTTTCAGATATGGAAAGGCGATTTCCAATTAGGTCCTTTTAAGATGGGTGCTTTAGAAATTTTCTTTTTCAATGTTTCAAAGGCAACTTGACATTCAGAATCCCAACTGAATTCTCAGTCTTTTGCAAGTAATTTAAAGAGTGGGGATGCAATCTTTGTGAAGTTTTCTATAAATTTTCTATAATATCCAGTAAAACCGAGAAAACTTGTTGAAAATGCAACAAGATGATGGATCTTAGTGGAAAGGAGTCGCCTTCACTAAGTGGGCCTGCAGGCTATTTTTGGCGCAAAGTCTATTTTTAGACTATGTCTATTTTTAGACATCTGGATCATGGTCTATGAGTTGCAGGATGTTGTTTATGGATAATTGGTCATGTTGGGAAAAAATAGATGGACTTCTATTTTTGGTTCACAGCGGAGTGATCAGAGTCTATTTTTAGATTGCCAGGCTAAAAATAGAAACAGTCAAATATTATTAGCCCTTAGTAATATTTGGACTCTAAACATTATCTTATTCTCTTGGAGCACTTCAGTTCGAGCTACGGATGTGGCACATGCAGCTGACAGAAGGAATCACGTGGTTTCTTATGTGTTAATTGAGCTATTGCATGGAGGACTTCAGTTAGAACTCATGCATGTGAGTTCTGTGGAGTTGGATGTGGAGTTGATGGAGTTGTGTTCAGTTTGACTTAGTTGAACTAGTTGTATTTAGTCTAACTAAAGAATACACTAGTGATGAGTTGTTTGAATTGATTGTTAATTAATTCGCTAATTTTTAACTCATAAAGCAACTAAAGAATACATCAGTTAACTTAGTGCATGGACAGTTCAACAGAGACAGGTGTTAGAGGTAAGTGAAAGGATGAGTTGTGACTATCAGTTGTGCATGAGATTTGCACATGCATGGATTGAGTAATGCCAATGAGGATTGCGCAGTGTGGGCCAATACCAAGGCAATTGTAGCTTGTGCTCACGTGATTTTGGATCAGACAAGGTAAATAGGAGTTTGGATCAGCCATTCTTATTCATTCTCTTGCAGGATTGTGCAGTGGAGGCAGGCAAAGCAGTGGAGGAGATTTGAACCTGTGACTTGTTTAGATCTGAGCTAGTTTTGTGTGTAACAGGTGGAGATAGTACTGAGTACTTGTGAGGAGTATTGTACTATGTATTGTTACATGTTCTCAATCATTATAATATACAGATAGTGTGGGGTTTTCAGCTGTATGCTTTCCCCGGGTTACATATTTTGTTAATGTGTGCATGCGATTGATGTTTCATTGTTTTTAATGCTGCTAAATTGGTGATCAACATAGAGGAGATTATGTATTGTGCATGTATTCCGCAATAGTGTATAATTGGGATAATCTCTATGAACAAGTGTTTATTATTCAAAATTTCTACATGGTATTGGAGCTCTTTGATTTGTAGAAAAAGTTCTACAGGATATCAAAGCGAGGATTGATCATCAGATCTATTATTCAGAAAGTGATTACATTTTATTTCTTCAAGCAGGGTCTGTAATCGGGCCAGGTAGCCTCTAGATTCATCGTTCTTTTGGAAGGTGAGATATAGAGTGAATGCCCATACTGTCAATCTTTGTACAAGAAGTACTTTTTTCTCACGAATTTTAGATCAGAAGCGATTGAGTTTTGAGCTGGTGGAATGGCGCTCAAGGATAAACTCAGAAACATCTAAGTGTGAGAATGGAGACAGTATGCCCCAGTATCTCACGAAGTTCACCCAATGCCGGGATGAGTTGGGAAGTGTGGGGGTTACTGTTGATGATGAGGACTTGGTGAGCTTGGCTCTCCTTGGTCTTCCGAAGAGTTGGCATTCCTATCAGGACTCTATCAATGGTCGGTAGAAATTTCCAAGATGGGAGAGACTTTGGTTGGATCCTGTGTAAGGAGGAGATCAGACGAAGCACCAGAGACAGTTCTTCATCCATGCATGATGAGGACAACTGTGCCTTAGCGAGTAAGGCAAAGAAGGGGAAGGAGAAGGGTTCTCTTTCTGAATCTAGTTCTGCCAATGATGGGAAGAAGTTTAACAAGTCGAAGGTGAGATGCTTTCGTTGTCATGAGTTGGGCCATTATGCTACTAATTGCCCAAAGAAGAAATCCAAGAAGGGATCCGGGGAAGGATCTGAAGGTGAGGCACTTGCTTCACAGTTCGAGTTGGATTTCACACTCTTCGCATGCATGGTTTCATCCATGGTGAGAAGTGGTTGATTTCTTGACAGTGGAGCTTCTTTCCACATGACCGGTGACAAAATTTTGTTCAGTACTTTGGAGGAGAATCTCCAGATACTCATAGCGATGGGCAATGATGAGAAGTATAGTGTCTCATGTGTAGGCACGGTTATTTTTTAGAGGGATCATGGAGCTCGCCTTACCTTGACCGATGTCAAGTATGTACCAGGACTGAAGAGAAACTTGGTGTCGATCGTGAAGCTGGAAGACAGAGGCTATGGTGTAGTCTTTAGTAAGGGAAAGGTTTTCTTTAGACACATCATCACTAGATAGGTGAAGCAAATTGGTTCACGGGTCAAGAACCTGTATGCTCTTGAGGTTCAAGATGCATGCAAAGCCTTGAGCAGCGAGGCAACTGATGGAGACTGGGTGGTTGAGAGGGAGCGTATATTACCTCTCAACATGCAGAGCCAGAAGAAGTCTCAGACGATTGTGGAGGAGCCATGATTGGTGCAGCAACTTCAGGAGGTTGTGGAGCAGCCACAACAAGGGAAGCTGAGAGGAGATTGAGTAGAGACATCTACTCATGCAGAGACCTCCAGTAGGGGGAAACTTCGAGCCAGGTGGGCTGAGGGATTGCATGCAGCCATACCTCCAGGTAGGAGGTGGGGTGATGTGGATTGATCGTCCCAAGGAGGAGGGGCAGGATCCTTGAGGTACCCAACCTCTTGGATGAGACCTTACTATGGGAGCCCCAATGTGGAGTAGCAGGAACAGACTGATTGGGTAGAGATATATGTGGATGGAGCGACAGAGAGAGCGACAGTGTAGGGAATCCCAAGACAACGCATAGCTAGCAGGCTGCAGCAATGCGAGAGGCACAAGTGTTTTGCACAGTGCTAGGTGGCACAGAGAAGTGTGCAATGGTGCGAGGTGCATGGAGATGTTGCAGTAGCGCAGATGTCAGAGAGGGAGCACTTGTCAATGGCAAGTAGATCTTCAGCATCAGAGTATGTTCCTAGCCCAACAGAGTGGTCAGTTGGGAGTGTTTTTGTTCCAAGTGTTGTTGGAGCAAGTGGACCAGGCAAATGTGTTGCATGCAGAACATTCCAGAGTTACAGGATAGGGGTTGCTGATAATCCATATATTGTTGAGAGGGACTGTTGAAAATGCAACAAGATGATGGATCTTAGTGGAAAGGAGTCGCCTTCACTAAGTGGACCCGCAGGCTATTTTTGGTGCAAAGTCTATTTTTAGACTATGTCTATTTTTAGACATATGGATCATGGTCTCTAAGTTGCAGGATGTTGTTTATGGATGATTGGTCTCGTTGGGAAAAATAGATGGACTTCTATTTTTGGTTCACAGCAGAGTGATCAGAGTCTATTTTTAGACTGCCAGGCTAAAAATAGAAACAGTCAAATATTATTAGCCCTTAGTAATATTTGGACTCTAAACATTATCTTATTCTCTTGGAGCACTTCAGTTCAAGCTACGGATGTGGCACATGCAGCTGACAGAAGGAATCATGACATTTCTTATGTGTTAGTTGAGCTATTGCATGGAGGACTTCAGTTAGAACTCATGCATGTGAGTTCTGTGGAGTTGGATGTGGAGTTGATGGAGTTGTGTTCAGTTTGACTTAGTTGAACTAGTTGTATTTAGTCTAACTAAAGAATACACTAGTGATGAGTTGTGTGAATTGATTGTTAATTAATTCACTAATTATTAACTCATAAAGCAACTAAAGAATACATCAGTTAACTCAGTGCATGGACAGTTCAACAAAGACAGGTGTTAGAGGTAAGTGAAAGGGTGAGTTGTGACTATCAGTTGTGCATGAGATTTGCACATGCATGGATTGAGTAATGCCAATGAGGATTGCGCAGTGTGGGCCAATACCAAGGCAATTGTAGCTTGTGCTCACGTGATTTTGGATCAGCCAAGGTAAATAGGAGTTTGGATCAGCCATTCTCATTCATTCTCTTGCAGGATTGTGCAGTGGAGGCAGGCAAAGCAGCGGAGGAGATTTGAACCTGTGACTTGTTCGAATCTGAGCTAGTTTTGTGTGTAACAGGTGGAGATAGTACTGAGTACTTGTGAGGAGTATTGTACTATGTATTGTTACATGTTCTCAATCATTATAATATATAGATAGTGTGGGGTTTTCAGCTGTATGCTTTCCCCGGGTTACATACTGTGTTAATGTGTGCATGCGATTGATGTTTCATTGTTTTTAATGCTGCTAAATTGATGATCAACGTAGAGGAGATTATGTATTGTGCATGTATTCCGCAATAGTGTATAATCGGGATAATCTCTGTGAATAAGTGTTTATTATTCAAAATTTCTGCAAAACTTATGACATCCTTTTGACAACTTGGCACTGATAACTTGGAAATGGCTTCCACCTTAGATGAGTCTGCATTAATTCCATCTCTAGAAATATGGTGACCTAAAAAAATTCCTTCGTTAAACATCATGAAACATTTTTCATGGCTTAATGAGAGGTTTTTTTCTTGACATCTTATTAAAACTTTCTCCAAGTTCCCTAGTGCTTCATTGAAAGAATCCCCATAGACTATGAAATCGTCCATGTATACCTCCACACAATCATGGATAAGGTCAGAGAAAATACCAAGGACTTCCCTTTGGAATGTTGCAGGAGCATTACATAACCCAAAGGGAAGTACCCGGTAAGCATAGGTTCCCCATGGACAAGTGAATGTGGTTTTATCCTGATCTTCAGAGGCCACCTAAATCTGGTTGTATCCACTAAACCCATCCAGGAAGGAAAAATATATTTTTCCTGCTAAAGTGTCTAAGACCTGATCTATGAAAGCTAGGGGAAAGTGGTATTTTAATATTGCTTTATTAAATTACCTATAATCGATGCATGCTTTCCATATTCCATTCTTTTTAGGGACGATTACTAATGGTGAAACCCACTGACTATCAAATATTGGATAAATGAAATTTACATTCAATAATTTATGCAATTCTTCCTTAACAATTTCTTTTAGATTTGGATTCATTCTTCATTGAGGTTGTCTAACTGGTCTTGCATTTTGTTCAATGTAGATATGATGTATGCAGGTTTTAGGATCAATCCCTCTCATATCAGTATATTCCCATGCAAAAGCAGAAGAATGTTTCTGTAAAATTTCTATCAATTGTTTCTTTTGAATGTCTTCCAAGTTTTCATTGATATTTAAGGTTTTTCTAGGAAATATTTCTATCGAGGAATTCCCAAATTTTTCCATGGACAACAATGATACTTGTTTAGAGGAGAGATATTCATTTCAACTATGCTCATAATGTGAGGAAGATTCATTATTCTCTAACAAGTTTAAAAGTTTGTCTTCCTCTTTTACTTGTTTAGTGACAAAAATAGGTTGTATGTCTTCTCCATCTTCTATCCATTCTTTAGTTTATGTATCTATTGTTGTTCTTGCAGGGGGGTATAATGTAGATTTATTTGTAGAATTTCCATCTGAGATAAACATATCACCTGACCTACAGCCGATGAAAGCATCTGCTATAGCCAACCAAGGTCTTCCTAGAATTAAGGGATGTCCTCCTAGATTGTTCTTGGGTGTTAAGACCATGAAATCAACAGGATATTCCGAAGAATCTAAGGATACGCAGACATCTTCTAACACACCATCTAGTTTAATAAAAGATCTATCTGCTAATTGCAACAAAGTTGGTGTGTATTGAAGATCAGGAAGCCTAAGTGTGTCCATCACTTGTTTGCTCATTATGTTTATAGCTGCCCCTAGGTGAATCAGTGTGTTTGGTATTTTAGTTCCATTGATGTGAATTTTTATAATGGGGCTTCCTAGGTCTAAATATTTTTTATTTTCATCTTCCCCATCATGATGTCTACAATTTTTTCGACTAACTGAATTCCTTTTATATATTTTCTTTTTCTTCCTGATCGTTGTGTACTTAATTCCTTAATTGTTTTTGCAAAAATTGGTATTTCTTTTATGGCTTGCAATAAAGTAATCTTAATACAGACATTTCTCAATTCATCCATCATATTATAATCAGGCAAGATAATTTGTTTCTCTACTCCTTCATCGATTTTTAATCTTTCTGGGAAAGGTGGCTTAACTGATATTGAAGGTTGTTCTATGATAGGAGCATTTATTGGAATTTCTTCTATTTGTCTAGTTTCTTTTTGTGGAAGAGAGGTCTCTCCTTCTTCTGACTGATTCTTATGTTTTTGAAGATTTGATTTTGTTTTCTGAATGACAACAGGAGGGTTTTTTGGTAATACCCTTCCAGACCTTAATTGAACATTGTTTAGGTCTAGTGGGGTTATTACATAAGTTTGAGGATTCTGACCCTCCATGTTGTATACTGGTTGTTGTGGTACTTTATTATTAGGATTTGGAAGTGGTTGAGCAGGTAGTTGATTTGATTTTTGTGGAAATGGTAGGGAAAGTTGCAGGTTTTGACTCTGTACTGGGACTTGTGGTAATTGATTAGTTTGAGGAATTTGATTGGACGGGGTTAAGAATTGTGGTGGAATATAGGATGGTGAGTATTGTTGATATTGAGCATAAGCTCCATAAGGATTTTTCCATCCTTGATTCCAAGGTTGTGATTGTGGCAGAGCCCAAGAATACCAAGCTGGATTCCAATTACTTTGTGAAGATTAGGAAATTGTTGTGGTCTAAATCCTTGTGGTTGATTTGGTTGGGGGTTTTTCCATGGTCTTTTAGCTAAAAAGTAGAGAGGGTCTACTGGTTCTGAGATTCCTTCATCATTGAATATAGCCTTGAGACCTGGTAAGGATGTACATTCCTTTGTATCATGATTATCTGCACATATGACACAGGTTTCTATGACTTTTGAGTCTAAGGGACACTCTCTCAGAGCATGTTTCTTCCGACATTTGGGACAGAAGATAGATAATGTAGCATTTTCGGAATTTTTCTTGTTTTGTATTTTAAGGGTGTATATTTGTTTACTTAAGCTCCCTAAAATATCTGTCTTAAAGGCATCAAGCATATTCCCTATTTCTACCCTACTAATTGTTCCAGCTACAGACTTGTTTATTCTTGATAAGATAGGGTCTCTAGGACTCTTTCCAACTCTTGCTTTGCCTCTTGAGATATGTACACACAAATCACAAATATCTGCAAATTGGAGTTGGGAGATATCTCCTTTCCCTGTCGGGTTAAGTAGATTGATCCATCCATCTTTAACAACTCTGAGTAAAAGAGATTTTAAGGTTTCTTCATCCAAATTATCCATTTTTTCTCTTTTAACATTATAAAAAAATCTTTCTACCAAGTCTTCAAGATTCTCATCTTCTTTTTGTGTCATTTTGAAGACTTCATCTTTAAGGTTACTAGGCATACAATAGTCTATGTACTTGCCCAAGAAATCCTCCTTCATCTATGCCCATGTTATTATGGAATGCACTCCTAGACTCATGAACCATTTTAATGCTGAGTCTTTTAATGTGGCAGGAAATAATTTCAACTTTTGAGCATCATGTCGATAGTCATATGATATGAATAATACTTCAAGTTCGAAGAGAAATGTCTCCGGATCTTCGTTTCTTTTCCCATGGAAATTAGGAAGAATCGAGGGTGATATATTTTTCATTGTGAGGGTTGTATCCTCATCAAGAATAGGGAATCCCGAAAGATCTTGATTCCCCCTGCCTCTACCCCCTCCTCTACCTCTACCTCTTCCTCTTCCTCTACCTCCAATCCTATCCTCTTCACCATGGACATTATGTACTTCTCCTTCTTCTTCAACCATGATAGATTCTTTGGAACTAAGATAGTGTTCTTCTAATCTTTGTTCCTCTATCAATGGTTTTTTAGACTAAGTTTCCAATCCCTCCTCTTCACTAGGAATTTCTAATTCTTCTCCCACGATTTGTTCACCAGTGGAGGAAAGAAAGATTACTCCTGTGGTTGGGGATGTAGGATTTTCTTCAATTACAGCCTCAGTAGAGGAAGTAGGTGAAGTTTTGGATTGAATTTCCGATCTTGAGACTTCAGGAAGTCTTTGTCGACCCCTAAATGGAATTTGGGTTTGAGTAGGTGGTGTTGAATCTCGAAATCATGGTGGAGTGAGTGGATTTGTGGGAATTAAACTTCTTCCTCATCCTACAAATCTACCCCTAGAGTATCTATCCCTACGCATGTCATGTTTTTAAATTAATGATGGTTTTGTTTGTTGTTTTTTTTTATGGCTTCTAATTATACTTCCCGGAAATGGCGCCAAAATGTTTGGTCAATTCAATGTCCTTGAATTGGAAATCATAAATTATCAACCAGGGTGCATAGACTGATGAAGTATAGGTGCACAATATGTGCTTAGAAGCTATCTTAGTATGTCTTTATGTATTTTTCAAAGTCTATTCCTAGGATGGAGGTAATGTTGTTATTTGAACTAATGTTGTCATTCTTAAGGATAAGTTTCCTAGGAATTAACCGTTATTCAATCAGTTTGTGGATGATGTGAGGGTGATTTTACTTATGTTAGGTTGTTAGAATTTGATTTTAAATCTCTTTGTTGCAGCTCCTAATCCTCTAAGTGTAAAATAGAATCTTACTCTAACATCTATGAAGGAATTATTGTTGAACTCAATTGTTTTAGGAGAATTTTTCTTGCTTGTTCAATTTATGTTCAAGCAATGTAATCCAAGCAACATTTATGAATTAAACACACTCAATTATGCTGGATAATAAGCAAAGGAAATGACTGTGCAGTACCAGGTATAAAGCAAAGTAAACAACAGTCTAATCTAGGTATAAAGCAAAGTAGAATTCTTATGCAGATAACAATTTGAAATCATTATACAACATGATCACACAAAACAAAGCAATTGAATAATTGAAGGAAATCAGATTGTATTTGATCAAAACCTGACATTGATTGCAGGGGCCCTCCACATAGTAGTTCAGAGCTTTAAACCAGTACAATACTTGCACATAGAAACCAAATTCATTCACACGAAAGTCACAAATTGTTCAGAAAACATTTCATTCGGCGTGCACCCAAATAACAGTGCGACCATTAAATTTATAACATGTCTCTTGCATAACTATATGAGAATTCTAAGCCTAATATCTCTTAACCCTATCTAATCTTATATCGTGAAACTGTCGTTTTTTTTGTTTCGAAAGCAAAACGATAAGGTTTCAGCTAATATCAGCTATGTTCTGCGTTAATCTGGTGGTTGACTTGGGGTTTGACCGCGATCTCCTGTGCCACCTTTGGAAAATGGTTTCGAGTGAATAAAAATGTATCCATGAGGAAGTAACCTTCTATCCATCCACACCTTTCATTACTGAACTGGAGCTCTAGAACCTCGCGAACAATGAAGGCGGCTAAGGAATCCTAGACTAGCCATGGAAACAGGTCGATTCAGTAGCTAATTACAACTTTAATTAAAACAATAGGGTATACAGCTGAATATGAACAAGAAAACATATTAATGCATACCTTCATCAAAACCTTGGATATATGGCTTTATTAAGTGGTAAATATATATGAAAAAGAGAGGATTATTGGGCAAAAAGGATGTCATGGTAGGGAAATCTTCGGACCCTACAACAATAACAAACTTATCTAAACACGGATGCAACACACTATTCATGAAGAACATAAATGTAGTTGGAGCATTATTTAAACCTAATGGAACTACAACAAACTCTTAATTCCCATACCTGGTCCGGAAATTTGTCTTGTAAATGTCCTCCTCTTTGATTTGAAATTGATGCTATCCAGATCTCAGATCAATCTTGGAGAACATTGCTGCTCCCTTAAGCTGATCAAACAAGTCATCAATCCTTGGTAATGAATATATGTTCTTGATGGCCACTTTGTTCAACTACCTATAGTCAATGCATAATCTGAAAGTTCCATCTTTCTTCTTCACAAACAATACCAATGTGCCCCAAGGTGATACACTTGGCCTAATGTATCCCTTGTCCAACATTTCCTTCACTTATAATTTTAACTCGACCAACCCAGGTGTGCTTATCCTGTAAGGTGTTTTTGATGCTAGAGTTGTCCCTGGCACTAACTCAATAAAAAATTCTACCTACCTATGACGTGGCAACTCTGTAATGTTCTCAGGAAATACATCTTGAAACTTCTGCAAAATTGGGTACATGATCAACACATCTGCATCCTCAACCTCTTTACCCTTATCACTAGAAATGTGTACTACAAATAACACACACCCTTACTTGCGGCTACGCTTTGCTTGCATAGTTGTCACCATCCTAACTGATGTGGCTTTCTTCTTACTATGCAAAACTCATGGTTCCCCATTGTCATCGACACACTCAATGGCTTTTTCATAATAGTCTACCTTGGTTCTATGAAGATATAACCAGTCCACACCCAACAACATATTGTATCATCCCAACAGTAGTACATTTAGATGTGCTATGGTAGGCATACCATTCAAATCAAATGCACAAGCTCTTACCCAATGGTACACTCGCTTCTTTGTACTTGTATCCAAATACCTAACTAGGACTCTGCATGCAATTATTTACTCAAACCACACGTATCCACCAAGTGAGGACTAACATAGCTATAATTAGATCCATGATCAATCAAAATAAAAATAACTAGATCACAAAGATTTCCATCCATCTCAATGATAAATGTTTGGTGCTATGCATGTCTGTTGTCCACAGCCACATAAATACAAGGAATGTTCTTCCCTACATCCCCAATAGTATGTGCCTCTTGTTCACTGTATATATTAGGCCTACCACCCTGATGTTGTGGAAAATATCTCCTAAGGTGTTTCTCTTCACATGTCCAACACTCCAACCAACCACTGCCCTCACCTCTATGTTGATGTTGATGTTGTGAACCATGTCTTTGTCTAGTTGCATTAAACTTCTTTCGCAATTCCATATTTTCTTTCCCATTTTCATTTTGAGACCTTGTTCTATTAGGTTGTGATTTACCTTTACCTTTGTCATACCCTTTCCATCCTTGTTGAGATTCATTCTTACGCTTTAATTGTTCATAGCAATGCTTCAATTTCCCAATGACTTCCTCAAGTGACCGAAGCTCATCATACTCAATTCGATCTCTAAATTATAATGGAAAACCATTGAAAAACCTTTGAACCTTAGACTTCTCATCTGTAAGATACGGTACATACCTCAATAGCTCCAGAAACTTGGTCATGTACTCTTCGTTTGCCATTGACCCCATCTTTATCTCATAGAATTCTTTGACCTTACTGTCATAGTACCTCTCTGATAAGTACTTCTTCCTAAAAATCCTCTTGAACTCCCATCAACTCAAGGCATCTGTCCTAATGTCTCGGACCCTCTTAATATCTTCCCACTAGATGTATGCTTTACCTTTCAAGCTAAAGATAGCTATTCTAGCCTCCATGTTATCTATGTACTCATTCAACTCAAATATTTTTTTCATCCCAAGTACCCAAGCCTCTGCATCTTCTGGCTTCTTCACATCTCCATCAAAAGTAGGTGGCTTCACTTTCTTAAACTCATCTAGCAAGTATCCCCTATCATTCCTCCTATAAGGATGATAACGATGACAACCATGATGTCTATCAGAACTAGAACTAGAATAGTACATGTACACATCGCCTCTCCTATTCGGAGTGTCCAACAACCTGCCATATCTCACGATATCAAATCTATCTGACCTGTGTCTACCAAGAGACCTACTTCCATATGCCTCATTAATTTTGTTCTCCTGTCCATGGTTTATCCAAAGTGGCCCTTGTCACTTCAATTCTAACAAACTCTAAAGAAGTATAGCATTAACCTATGCTTGTTTCTCTTGTGCTTGTATGATCTGGTCATTATCTGCCTTACAACTCCTTATCTCTTCCTTCAAGCTTCTCAATGTATCTTCCAAATCAAAAGAGTGCCCCATACCGCGTTGCTCATCTGATGCATAGGGATATTCTATGTAGTCTACCACCTCGCTATCCATTTGATCTCTTTCCCGCAATGCATAATATGTCAGATAAACCAAATCAAAATAAATAAATGCACCTTAGTATAATTTGGGGAGCATACCTTGTCTGCAAGATCAAAAATCAGCGTGATACATGTATAACATAATCATAATAGCATATAGACATATAACAAGTAAGTGCATCAACGCATAAATATCATTCTAGCTAGGGTCCAATCATCAATGCAAGGCCATATCAACAATGTATGTTATGACCTCATGCATGAAAACAACCATTACTCCATTGTACACATTGCCACATGCAACCATCAACATGCATAAGAAATTCCAAATCAACTACATGTATGCATAGGTGCATGTAATCAAGCATAAGCAATCAATTCTTGTAATCAACCTACAAGACTGACACATGTAACAAAACCTACAAGAACGTAGCCTAACATACAAGGATGTACGTGGGCAAAATAAAATCAACATGTAAGTGACATATAACAATATGTAACCAGTCATATACTCATGATGATGCATTCCACAAACTGAACATCAACTTCTCCATGACAACCTTACTTCAACCATAATCAATCATCAAGCAAAGTTAACAAGCACATGGAATGCAAGTGTAAGAGACACACATGCATGCATGACCAACACACACAACCCATCCTATCCAAGGGGTGAACCATGCTCTGATACCACTTTGTAACACCCTCCTCACAAATATACGCAAGTAACTATCCAACTAGGGTAAACATGCTATGAGAGGCTACTATGATTAGATTCGACCTCCTATGTGACCTTAAGGAAGTGGAATCGACGAAACACCTCAACCAACCTATCCACATAGAACCCTCAGGAGACATGTCAACCACTTAGACAACATGTTCCCATTCCCACTAATGTTTTGGACATATTAAGCCTCAGTCACTCTCATGTTATAGGCATGAGAGAATGTAGAAACCTAGAGTCTCTCTCACAGGCTTGCCTTCCAGTGACCAGAGACCCAAATTTCTAGTTATGTGCCAACATCCCCGAGATTTGAGCCACCTTTTTAGGTCGAGAGCCGAAGTCACTGCCTAGAATGGAATGATAGCTTAAGATTAGTTAGAGAAAAGGGAAACCATGATTCAAAAGAAATAAGTTAAACAAGACCTTAATCAGACCCCTACTAGCCATGATAAGCATTTCGTCAAATATATCATCAACATGTAACCTACAAGTGTAAACAACAGAATTAAGTGTAGGGATCTCATACTTATCTGAGAATTATTGTGAACCATTGTTCCCTCATGTCATTTGTTGCATTATCATCTACTAGGCCATAGATACATTATCCACTAATTTACAAGTAAAAACATGCTAAGAGCCATACATAGATATTGTCATAAAACATACATATAACCAACATAATAGGGATAGAAATATCATAAGCATATCGACCATAAAGTCCTAATATACATCAGTACATTTACACATGAATATCAAGGGAATGAATTTATCATTATTGGATGCAATAAACCAACCAGAGATGGGACTACCATGTTCCACTTGACCATAGATTGGTTGAGCCAAGTCTCTCTTCATCCAATCACCCTCATGCCATATTCCAAGCATGGATGTGGGACTCATAGAACATACCAAAAAAAACACAAATAAGCATGGATTCCACCAGAGTTCTCCACCTACACCATGAGGAATTTGAGTGCCTCCTAGTCTCTCAGGATTTAACGTAATCCACAGTCAGATCTAGGGATCACTAGGTCCTACACCAAGACATGCTCTTCAGGCTTTACTGTACATCCCATCCTAGGACTACTAGGCCCAATGGAGAGAAATCCACTTCTTTTCTTTATCGTATATCTCGCCATTCACCTATAAGGATTCCTGGGCCCACCAAGGCACACAATTCTTTCTTTACCGAAACCCACAGTCTGGCTCAGGGGTTACTAGCCCAATGGCTTTACCATGATCCACAGTCTAGTTCAGGGACAACTAGGCCAAGTATTTTTCATTTTGGAGATCCACCCCATTTAGCTTCAAATCCATTCATCCATCCCACATTAACCGAATATGAGAACCCATCTCATCAAAGCTATTAGTAAATGGCAAGGCTAGGCTAAAGAATACTGTCACACCTGGAAAAACCCATGCCATGATAGAAAAGAACCACATGCAATACCATGCATGCCAAATCTAGCAAGGAAAATATACATGCATGTTGATACCTACAATGAAGCTTGTTGTAGCTGCTTGATCCTACTCTTCCCTACTTGATCTTTGTTTCCTCTTGCCTTCTTTGCCTTTCTTTCTCCAATGCCAAAGTTCTCTAAGAAACTCTAAGTGTCCAAGAGTGAGAGAGAGAGAGAGATTAATGAGAGAGCTCTAAATCTAAACTGACAAAAGGTTACCAACTGATCCTCAAAAGCCTTTTTATGAATGAGGCCTATATTTTCATTTTCCATTATTTTCCTTCAATTTCCTTCTCACATGCAACCTGTGACCTTTCACCTCCCTTTTCTCCTAATTTCCATTATTTTCAAAAATAAATGTGCCAAAAATTCCATTTTACCTTTCCAAAGCCTTAGACGTTGCCTTTTCCAATTTCCTTAGCCATAAACAACCAAATGAACACCCCCTAGGATGTCTTGCCCAACATTCAACTTGGAATAAGTATCCCATCAACCACGGTTATTATTTTTAACTTTTATTACATGGAATTTTTTCCGGGGTTGTTAGAGCAAAACTAAAAAATGTATACACATAACAACACAAAGTGTATCCTCAAATTTTTTTGCAAAAAACCATCATTTCATAGCACTTCACGAAATTGGTGAATAGATTCATAATTAGAACAAAGTGATCACCATTTGTGCTTGAAAAGTATTTAATAATAACAAAGAACACAAAATATATCCTCGAAAACATTTGCAAAAGCATCATTTAACAACATTGCATAGAAATGGTAAACATATTCAAGCTTAGAACAGAGGTATCACTATTTGTGTTTAAAAAGTCTTTAACAATAACGGAAATAGTTACAGTAATAAGAATTGTATCCAGATTAAAATTCTAATTACCATATCTATGATTAAAATAAACATCAAAGATGAAACATATTTCTGACAACCAACTTTTTTTATTGAATATGTATTTTCATTTTGATCAAAAAAACAACCATCATCTCATAATTGTCCACAAAATTGCTAAATAGTATCAGGATTCACACAAAGTAATTAGTTTTAAACAGTAATGAACACAATTGTAATGACAATAATACTACATGGTTATTCATCATAGCTATTATATCCATAATGAGACTTTTTTGATATCCCGTCTCACTAGCATATTCACAATGGTCATTTATCTTTTCTTTCTCTTTAATTTTTCACACCTACATTTTGGAAAATTAGCAACAATTGATCCATAATGAATTAAATACATGTAATAAACGATAATATAACCCTAGAACAAATCTATCTAGAAAATAAAATGCAGGTGTAAATGAAATCCCTTATGTAAAACACTTTGAAAGTTTTGGATACATAAAATAACACTTGATTCTTAAAGCGTTCATCAAAATATTTATACCTAGCCGCAAAAGTAAATGAATTGAACTCCCATGAACTGTAATATGAAAAAGCCATCTACAAAGAAAAGAAAGACATTGTTTCCAGAAGTTTTCTTTTTTCTTGATATCATATCTAACAAAACCTAAACAATTAATCACTAGTAAACAAGAAAACAAAATTTCCAAGATTTAAGAAGACACAATATGTAAAATCATAGATGCTAATTGTTTAAATATCAATTGTTTTCTGGATTTTTAGCGTGATGAAGCAATCTATTTATCTTTTCCTAAATGCAATCTTTCATAGGAGCAGCTGTAATTTCCAGTTTGAAATGTTGATTGGATATCTCCTTCTCAATTTCCCTGGCTTCTCCTTGCAATTGTAAAACTAAAGAAAATTTTTGTTTACTAACATTAACAAAGGTAATTAGCCATTTGTTAATTTCCTGTGTAATAAAAGTAGACATATTATTGAATTTTGTTGCCTTTGATTATTTTAGCTGATTTAATTCAACTATCAGTGTTTCTATTGAAGTTAATCCATAGTCACATCTAATAAATGGAAAGTTCAGATCCTGCACAATCTATACAACCTTGACCTTGACATTTTCTCTTTGAATCCCTTTATTTTCACATTCAAAATAATCTTCTCCAATATTTTGATTCTCTGAGAACCTGTAGCTTTGATTTGCTTCATTTGATTAGCATTCGGCAGTTCCTATCCTTTATTCTTTAGATCAAAAAGTAAATCAAGTCTCTGGATAAAACAAAATAAGTCATTTTTCACGAAATACTTGTCTCCTTCGATATTATGTTGAATGCAATCAACAAATGACTTAGTTCTCTAAATGCTACAAATCAAAATCTTATTGCCATGAATGTTCAATTATTTGCAATATATCGCATTATCACTGATAATATATGTTTTCATTGCATTAAGGATATTAATAGGTTTATAAAATCTATGTGATGTGTTAGGGGCAGAAACTACCAATAGCGTTTTCCATATTGTCAATGGAGTCATCAACAAAGGACATGGATTTAGAGCATCTTCTAAGTCCTTTATTCTTATTTTAGTCTCAAGTTTTCTACTTCCTATTGGCTAACAAACTATACAAACATGTCATCGATAGCTTGATACAATTTCATGATCATTATGTTTGTAACTCCAAACATATCAGCATGCATTTTTGTTTGGTAAAAAACCTTTTTGTTATGAATCTTTCTTTCTCAATATTCAATTTTTTACTTCCCCTGTCATCCTTTCCATCTTGCAATGTGACCGAACGGTCATTAAAAAGTAATAATTCTTTAACAATTTGTTGCATTGTTTTCTGATCTTTTGCAAAACAAGAAATAAGCCAATTATATAGCACAATGTTGTCAACTTCTACATTTATAACTCCTTCAACACCTCCTATTTTCATAGGAATTCTGGAATTGGCTTAGTCACCAGTATACATTCTTTTTTAAATGAATCTTCAATCAGGCTCTTTATCATTTCCACTACATGATATCTTATCATGAATCAATTTCATATTTGCATTATCTTTTGTGTTTTTTTTTTCACTTGAGGATGAACTTGCACTAATATCATTTATGCAACATACAAATTTCTTTGCAGAAGTACATATACTTGATTCTTGGCTATTTCTTCAATATCTATGACTAGCCCTTGAATTTTTTTTATGCATTTGACTTTCCTCACTCTACTCTCTAACTTCTAGAAACAAGTTCCCATACCCTATAGTTTCTAAGTGTTTTCCAAATAGACCATCCTTATTAAAGACTTTAATGGCTTCGGCCTTACTTAAGTTAAAAGGATGAAAAGTCTTTGCGATCTTTGTAACATGAACCATATTCCTCACTATGATTTCTCCAACAGTAAATGACAAGGAAATGAATTGTCTTGTCTTTTTGCTTTCAAATATAATCACCTAGTCATCGTATTTCCTACTGACTTCAGAAACAAAATATCTATCTATAAAAATATTTTTCAACAACAACGACTTACCTTGAAATATTTTGAAATATGGCAACAAGAATATTCCAATTTAATTTGTTCTTGAATTAAATTGTGAATCAAAGTCAAATTTAGTCTTAACAGCTACTTGGAAATAATTAATTAATTAATTTAAATTAATTAGTTGGAGAAATTCAAGTTAGAAGTCTTTCTGAAGTCATGCAAAAGTTATCCCTTAAATTAAGGAGATAAGATTGAGTTATATTTGAGTTGTAATTAGTTAAATCAGTTTACTGAGTTAAGTCCAGTTAAATTAGTTCCAAACTGTTTAAGGAACTAATAGTGAGTTAACAGTCAGTTGATGCATTAATGCACTCAACTAGTGCTACTCTAGTTAACTGAAGATTCCCTCATCAGAAACTCATGCATGTCTATTCTGAGAAAGACCCAGTTGAGATTAATGTTCAAGGACAGTGTACTATTAGTTGCATGTGTTTTCTCATGGAGAAAACTCATGCATGCATTCAAGGATTCATCCTTGAGGATTGCGCAGTTTTGAAGGCTTGTTTTTCCACTTGGTAATAGGCTAATCATCCACAAGGAACGACGCAAAGAAATAGGAGCTTGGAGGGCAAAGAGGAAGGCTGGAGAGAAGCCAATATTTCCTGTGAGCATCTATGAGGATTGTACTGAGAGCTACCTAGCTGTGAGAGCTAAGGCTTTGTATAATTCCTATGTATTTCCACCATGCATGATAATATAATAGTGTGGGGTTTTTATCAGAGACTTTCCCCAAAGTATTTTCATGTGTATTGTGCCATTGATTCTTCTTCTTCTGGTTATATTATTCAGCTCGATCTTTAAGCTTCTGCAAATTGATAGTAGAAGTAGGTTATAGTATTCTGCTTTGATTTATATTGCATTATCGAGTTAACCTATCACAGATTTTCTACATGGTATCAGAGTTGTGAACAGTATACTGAGAAGAGAATTTGAAGTTTGAAGTTTAGGGTTGCAGGTGCAAATCGAATTCATATCATACTTCAAGGTTGGCCAATGGCATTCTATGGCTTGAGACTCGAGTATGCCTTGGAAGGTAGCTCGAATTACAGAGCATGGAAAGATAGAATGGAGGTTGTATTAGAAGACAATGGCTTGAAGGAATTCACTGATCAAGAAATCCCAAAGCTAGCTTCAACTAATGCACAAGAGTTGGCTGAGTGGAAGAAGTGTGTGGCAAAGGCGAGACGGATCATCCTTGAGGGAGTTCGAGACCATATTGTCTCGAGTCTCCATAGGAAGGATACTCCATTTTCAATGTGGAAGATATTGGAGGACCTCTACCAGAATAGTAGCGACTAGAGGAAATTGGCACTCAAGGATAAGCTTCGAAGAATCAAAATGAAGAAGGGCGATACTATTTCCACATATCTGAACAAGCTCACCACCTACAGAGATGAGATTGGCAGTGTGGGAATAACTACTGCCGATGATGATATGGTGAGCCTCGCTCTCCTTGGCCTTCCAAAGAGTTGGAATAGCTACCAGGACTCTATGAATGGAAGGGAGAAACTACCAGATTGGGAACGATTGTGGTCGGATCTTATGCAGGAGGAGATCAGGAGGAGCACACGAGATGGTTCTTCATCCAAGAATGATGATGAAGAAAATCTGGCCTTAGCAAGTAAGGAAAGGAAAGGGAAGGGGAAGGCTTCCCATTTCAAATCAAATTCTTCTCATGGAGGGAAGAAGGGTGACATGTCTAAAGTAAGATGCTTTAATTGTCACAAGATGGGACATTATGCGACTAATTTCCCATCGAAGAAGTCCAAGAAGGGATCCTCGAAAGGATCGGAAGGTGAGGCATTAGCCTCTCAGTTCGAAATGGACTTTACCCTCATCGCATGCATGGTGTCATCGATGATGGGTTGTGTCTGGTATCTTGATAGTGGAGCCTCATTCCACATGACCAGTGATAAAAATTTATTCAGTGCCTTGGAGGAGAAAGACCTCAAGATGCGCATAGAGATGGGTGACGACGGAAGGTATAGTGTTTCAGGAGTGGGCATGGTTGCTTTTCAGAGGGAGCATGGAGCTCCTCTCACCTTGACAGATGTGATGTATGTGCCTAGACTAAAGAAGAACTTGGTATCGGTCACGATGTTGGAGGAAAAAGGCTACGATGTTGTCTTCAGTAAAGGAAAGGAATTCCTAAGACACATAGCCACTAGTCAGACCAAGAGGATATGGATTCGGGTGAAGAATCTCTATACACTAGAGGTAGAACAATGTAAACTTTGAAACGGGAACTATAAACTCAAAATGTGAACTCTGGCCAAAAAACCCCGAAAAAACATCAAAAACAGTGCTAAAAATGAAAAGCGTTGATGCTGGAATAACACCTTTTTTTTTCTTGGGTAAATTTTCAACATGTTTTAAAAATGGCGGTGAAAACCAATTTTTTGTGCAAAAATTATCCAAAAAACACCCTCAAAACGAAAAGTGTTAATGTTGGTAGAACACTTTTTTTTCAAAAGTAAAATTTCAACATTTCGAAATAATGCCGTAAAAGTGTTAATGCTGGTAGAACACTTTTTTTTTTTCAAAAGTAAAATTTCAACATTTCGAAATAATGGCGTAAAATATTTTATGATGACCCCGAAAAACATTAAATTTAAAAAAAATAATGAAAACATAAAATTAAATTAAATTAAATTAAAACAATGAAAAAACACAAAACAAAAAAAATAACAAAACATAAATTAAAATATATACTAACAACAAAACATAAAATAAAAATAAAAAACGAAAAAAATAAATCAAATAAAAATAAATAAATAATAATAATAATAATAATAATAATAGAAAAGAAGAAATGAATATATATATATATATATATATATATATATATGATGATGATGATGATGATGATGATGGTTAACGTCCACTGAGACCAAATTGGTCTATCGGACCTACAATTTTCTTAATTTTTACTTGTCTGGCTCCTCGTCTTTCTTGGCGAGATTGGTGTTGTAGCTTTCTTTCTTTTCTCTACGGTCTTCCAACTTCCTTTGTCTTGCATCTCCTTCATCTCTTCTGGTTCTTGGGACATTGGTGTCTTAGCTTCGCGATCTATTGTGTTCGTTCTTTTGAAAATAGCCGGAGAAGAAGTTTGGTTTAGGAGATCTGCTTTGCTGTTAAATGAAGATTTATTTTCCGCGGTATTCAAATCCTCATAACTGTTGATTTGTTGGGGCGGGCTTTCTCCTTGCTTGTTTTGAGAGTTGTTTCCTTCTTCCTTGATTTCTTGTGACTCATTTTCTCCAGAATATTCTTCTTCTTTGATGACAGTGTAGTGTTCTTTTTGTGCTCCTTCCCACCATGTAGATCTGTGGTGGTTTTTTCTAGCAAAATTTTTCTCAGAGGCTTTTGGGCAATTTTTGGCTAGATGCCCCGTCTCAAAGCATGATCGACATCTGAAGAGGACACTTTCATAATCAAGCTTATGGTTCCACACATAGTCTTTACTTGTTAGGTTTATTTCAGCTGGGAATCCGGCGCTGAAATCCATTTCCACACAGATGCGTGCATAGGTGGTTCTGGCATATTCCTCTGTTTCTGGGCACCTGCAGTAAAATTTCCCAATTGTATTTCCGATGGCTTTTAGCGAGGAGAGATTCCAGAGATGCAAGGGTAGGCTTGGCAATCTCACCCAAACTGGTGCTGAGGTTATCACTGCTGTAGAGGGATCGAATGATGGGTTCCATGGCTTCATGAATAGGCCTGATTTTTCCCAAAACCAAGGGCCGGAATCTAGAATACATTGTCTGCTTTCAGGATTTTCGAAATCTACTATAAAGAAACCTCTAGCACAGGGGTAGATATTAATTTCATCAGAAATGATAGGCTTCCATACCTCCGAGATCCAATTGTGAAGTGCTATCAGCCGCGGCCAAAAACCATTGAACCGGCAAATTAGGGCACTTTCGGAGAACTTCAAAGCTTCATCGAGTGAGTCCTGGACCACTTGGATAGTGGGAGTTGGGGCTTCACTCACGATATGGGCAGGAGATTGCCCTCCAGAGGCGGATGAGCCACCAGTTATTTTTGCGAAGCTCGGAGCCATATTTTACTTGCTTGTAGAACCCAGCCGCAGACAAATAAGACAGAAGATAAGATTAGATCTAGATCTTGACCGAAGAACCGCAGATCACCGAAGAACTGCAGATCATTTAGATCTAGATCTAGATTCTGAACAAAGAATTCACCGAAGAACCGCAGATCATAAGGGTTAATGTGGACGTCTTGAATCACCGTAGAACCGCAGATCTTGAATCACCGTAGAACCGCAGGGCACCGCAGATCTTGAATCACCGTAGAACCGGTCTTGAATCACCGTAGAACCGTAGGGCACTGGTATCACCGCAGATCACCGAAGAACCGCAGATCTCACCGAAGAACCGCAGATCCAAACGGAGAACCGCAGATTAAAAATAAAGGTATGAAAGTAAATATGATCTCACCGAAGAACCGGTCTTGAATCACCGTATCACTGGTCTTGATCTCACTGAAGAACCGGTCTTGATCTCACTGGTATCACCGCAGATCTCACCGAAGAACCGGTCTTGAATCACCGTAGAACCGCAGATCTTGAATCACTGTAGAACCGCAGGGCACCGCAGATCTTGAATCACCGTAAAAAGAGGAAATGAGTAAATGAGTAAAAAAAAAAATTATAAACAAATAAATAGTAAAAAAAAATATATTAAAAATAAAATAAAATTATCTTGTAAACCATAAAAAAAATTGGCAAAAAAAAATAACAAAAATATAAAAAAAAATAAAAACAAACAAACAAAACAAAAAACTAAAAATTAAGTAGGTAAAAATAGAAAAATTAAGAAAAAAACAAAAAATATTAAAATTTAAAATTAAAAACAAACTAGATTAAAAAAAAAAAAAAAATTAAGATTAAAATATTGCTTACTTAAAAAAACAACTATAAAAATATGTATAAAAGACAAAAGTAAAAAATAAAAAACGTTAAAAATAAATTATCTCACAAACAATAAAAGAATTTGGAGAAAAAAAACTATATATATATATATATATATATATATATAATTAGGTAAGTAAAAAAATAAATAAATAAAAACAAACAAACAAACAAACTAGTTTTTAAAAAATATAAAATTAACGAAAAAAATTAAAAAAACTAGTAAAATTAATATTAAAAAAAAAAAAAATTCAAATTATAAAAAAACAAAAACAAAAAATGCGTATTTTTTATTTTATATATATATATAACCTACAATTTTTATTTTAAAATATATATATATATATATATATATATTAAACAATCCTTTTTTCTCATTAAAATATATATATATATATATATATATATATATATATAATTTTTTTTGTTTTAAACAATTTTTTTTTATTTTAAAAATACAAATATTTTTAATTTTTCAAATATTTTTAATTTTTCAAATATTTTTAATTTTTTAATTTTAAATTTTAAAAATTATTTAAAAAAAATTAATAAATTTAATTTTTTAATTTAAAATTTAAAAAATTATTAAAAATTATAATTTTTTTTAAACAAATTTTTTTATTTATTTAAAAATATAAATAATTTTTAATATTTTTAATTTTTTTAAATAAATTTAATTTTTAAATTTTAAATTTTAAAAATTATTAAAAAAAATAAAATTTTAAAAATTAGCCCATCGGCCGCCCGTGGTGGCACGACCGTGGTCGGAGGCACCTGCACAGGCCCCTCCGCCCACGGCCGCGCCACCACGAGTGGCCGGTGGGTGGGAGGGCGATTCCGGGAATCGCCCTCCCGCCCACTGGCCGCCTGTGGTGGTGCGGCCATGGGCGGAGGGGCCTGTGCGGAATCGCCCTCCCGCCCACCAGCCGCCCGTGGTGGCGCGGCCGTGGGCGGAGGCGCCTACATAGGCCCCTCTGCCCACGGTCGCGCCACCACGAGTGGCCGCTGGGCCAATTTTTAAAATTTTATTTTTTTAATAATTTTTAAAATTTTAAATTAAAAAATTAAATTTATTTTAAAAATATTAAAAATTCAGGTTTAATAAAAAGATAATAATTATTATTTTTTTTAAATAAAAAATATACATTTTTTTGGTTTTTTTTTTAATTTATTTTTTGGTTTTTTTTAATTTGAATTAAAAAAAAAAAAAAAATTAAATCAAAAATAGGCATTTCTTTATAAACTGTAAATATTTTTTCATTTGAAAATACATATATTTTACGCCATTTTCATATTTTTTTAGGTTTTTTTTTTTATAATTTGAGTTTATTTTTGTTTTTTAATATTAATTTTACTAATTTTTAATTTGTTTTTTTCCTAGTTTTTGCTAATGTTTTTTTTTTTATTTCACTATTTTTACTTATATATATATATATATGAAATTCCAAATTCTTTTATGGTTTATGAGATAATTTTCTTTTAACATTTTTTATTTTTTATTTTTGTCTTTTCTATATATTTTTTTATATTTGCTTTTTAAAGACAATTATTTCATGTGGATTGAAAATTTAATTAACGATGTATAAATATGTAGAATATCGAAAATGCAAAATATCGACCTTCTTCTTTAAATATGCAAAACAATAAAAACCTCACTACAAAAAAAAAAAAAATGAGAAAGAAGACCACTTCCAAAATTATTAAATTTACAAAATAATTATTTACATTTCATACAATAGAAAAATTTAAAATCAAAAAATAGGTCTTTTAAAAAAAGGGTCTGATGTAGAATAACCACTTTTTTAAATCAACATGAAAATCACTACCATTCTAAAACGCAATGTACATAAAAAAAATTAAAGTGCCAAAAACTATGCTCTAAAAAAAACATGTGTGTTCTGCATCACCCGCAATGTACATAAAAAAAATTAAAGTGCCAAAAACTATGCTCTAAAAAAACATGTGTGTTCTGCATCACCCCTTTTCAAAATCGGGTCACTTTTTTGCTATCTCTACAAAACGGGTAACAGTATCAGTTCCCATTTCAAAGTTTACATTGTTGTAGATGATTGTGCAGCATTGAGTATGAAAGAAGAATTGGTGCAAAGCCAAGACATTGGCAAGTTGTGGCACAGGCGGTTGGGCCATTTGCATCATGGGGCTTTGAAGATAATGCAATAGATATCTATAAGACTTCCCAAAGGTAAACTTGAGCAAGTTGACACATGCAAAGGTTATACCTTAGGAAAATACACCAAGTCTTCCTTTCATGATCGAGACAATCGAGCAGAGGCTATCTTAGAGCGAGTTCATACTGATTTGTGTGGACCATTCTTGACAATATCCACAGCGAAGCAAAGGTATTATGTGATTTTCATTGATGACTATTCTCATAAATGCTGGATTTATTTCATGCAAAAGAAAGACCAAACTTTCACAAAGTTTTGTGAGTTCAAAGCTTTGGTCAAGAAAGAGTTAGGGAAGAAGATCAAGGCCTTGAGAAGTGACAATGGTGGACAATATGTCTCTCAAAAGTTTAAGTACTTCTGTGCAGTGGAAGGAATTAAACAAGAGTTTACGGCACCTCATAACCCATGGCAGAATGGGGTGGTCGAGAGGAAGAACATAACTATTGTAGGGGCATCACGGGAAATGTTGCATGACCAAGGCCTACCACTTCACTTATGGGTTGAGGCATGCAACACAGTAGTCTATTTGCATAATAGAAGTCGACATCACATACTTGGGATGAAGACACCAGAGGAAGCTTTCTCCAGTAAGAGACCAGATGTGGGTCACTTCGGGATCTTTGGCTCATCGGTATATTGCCATGTGACAAAGGATGCACGGAAGAAGCTTGAGTTGACAGCAGAGTTGGGGATATTTGTGGGGTACACTGATACACCTCACAACTATCGAGTGTACTTGCCTACCAGTCGGAGGACAGTGGTTTGCAAAGATCTCAAGTTTGATGAGCAGAAGGCCACACGAGTTTCCCTTGAGAGGAAGCTCCAACTACAAGCTATGGAGGAACTGTTGGTTCCTAAGGAGGAGGAGCCTCAGATTGATGCAGAGAAGCCGCATGCAGAGGTTCCAGGAGTGGAGACATCCACTCAAGCAGAGTCTTCCAGAGATGGATGAAAGCACACAAGAGAAGCTGACAGATTGTTAGAGGATGTGAGAGAGAATGTGGGAGCACCATCTTCTCAGCGCAGATAGAGGAGGTCACTTGAGAGGTACACTAGATACATGGCCCTTGTTGGGGAATGTGTTGAGACCGAGCCATCTTCCTTTGAGGAAGCAGTGCAGCAGCCGATTTGGGTTGATGCTATGGTGGAGAAGTATGACTCCATAGTTCGTAATAGTGTTTGGGATGTGGTTCCGAGACTGGAGAACAAGCCAGTTGTGAGTTCCCATTGGCTTTACAATGTAAAGCAAGCTGCTGATGGTAGTGTGGAGAAGCATAAGGCAAGATTTGTTGCCTGTGGCTTTTCGCAGGTCGAGAGGATCATGTTGTTGCAGTATATTTCGATAGAGGAGCAAGATGTTGACATTTTGACAAAGGCATTGTCAAAGTGTAAATTCGAGTTCCATAGAGATAGGATCAGGGTGGCAGATAATCCCTTTCTTGTTGAGAGGGAGTGTTGAAATATGGCAACAAGAATATTCCAATTTAATTTGTCCTTGAATTAAATTGTGAATCAAAATCAAATTTATCCTTAACAGCTACTTAGAAATAATTAATTAATTTATTTTAAATTAATTAGTTGGATAAATTTAAGTTAGAAGTCTTTCTAAAGCCATGCAAGAGTTATCCCTTAAATTAAGGAGAGAAGATGGAGTTATATTTGAGTTGTAATTAGTTAACTCAATTTACTGAGTTAAGTCCAGTTGAATTAGTTCCAAACTGTTTAAGGAACTAATAGTGAGTTAACAGTCAGTTGATTAATGCACTCAACTAGTGCTACTCCAATTAACTGAAGATTCCCTCATCATAAACTCATGCATGACTATTTTGAGAAAGACCCAGTTGAGACTAATGTGCAAGGACAGTGTACTATCAGTTGCATGTGTTTTCTCATGGAGAAAACTCATGCATGCAGTCAAGGATTCATCCTTGAGGATTGCACATTTTTGAAGGCTTGTTTTTCCACTTGGTAATAGGCTAATCATCCACAAGGAACAACGCAAGGAAATTAGAGCTTGGAGAGTAGAGAGGAAGACTGGAGAGAAGCCAAGATTTCCTGTGAGCATCTGTGAGGATTGTACTGAGAGCTGCCTAGCTGTGAGAACTAAGGCTTTGTATAATTCCTGTGTATTTCCACCATGTATGATAATACAATAGTGTTGGGTTTTTATCTGAGACTTTCCCCAAAGTATTTTCATGTGTATTGTGTCATTGATTCTTCTTCTTATGGTTATATTGTTCAGATTGATCTTTAAGCTTCCACAAATTGATAGTAGAAGTAGGTTATAGTATTCTTCTTTGATTTATATTGCATTATTGGGTTAACCTATCACAAATTTTCTACCCATAAATTCAAATTAACATATTACTTTCTCTTTACTCATGCATACCTTTGCCCCATAGGAAATTTTGTGCCTATACAGATAATTTATGACGCTCTTATCTAGTTATCATGCCATTGACTCTTTTTACAAAGATATATTGAATTAGAAAAAAAAATTAAAAAGCATTATGCTTCTATAATATACAATATTAGAACTGCATTAGTTCTTGATTCACATTGAATTTATGATTATATAGCAAACAACAAAAGGCATAGCTAGAAACCAAATCTATTATGAGATACACCATCATAAAGAACCTATTGGTCTTGGATAAATGTTCTAACTAAGAAGCTAATTCATTAGAAATCATATCAGCCCAGTTGAATATACAATCTTTTAATATGTATGATAAACATATAGAGAATTCATTTTGGAACATTTGCTATAGTTTCTCAACCCATGATGTGGGCATAGAGCCAAAAAAAGTCCCTAAATTATTGTTTAAACAAAGAAATATGTAGGATAGAAAGACCGCAAGGAACTTGGAAACTTAGCGAAAATAAATCTCCAACAATGCTAGCCTCACCTAATTTTGACATCAGGAAACTATTTGCTTTAAACAATTTCAAGCATATATTAGTTTCTAGTAACTTCAATACCCATCTGAATGTCTTCGTATTCAGAGGAATCCTTTTCGCTAGTAGCACATTTTTTCTTGTTCTTGAATTAATTTTTTTGTGGACAAATGAACAATTTCCCTAAAATAAAAATAAAATTGGCACGCATGTAGCATTCACCAATCCACTAGTCCAAATCTTTTTTTCTTTCTTCTCTTCTGTCAGCAGATTCACATAACGCTCATATGCAATTGACCAGAGAAGGTTCTCATCGATATGAGCAAGTAACCTAATCCTATCAGTGCAAACAACTTCTCTCCTTGCTCAACTAGCCATTTTCTTTTTGTAGCTAAAACACTTTTTCAATCAATAAAGCTCTCAATGCTTCTTAACTACAAAAATTTTCAATTTTGTATATAATCGCCAATTGTTACTATTGCAAGAGAGAAATCATATTTTTCCATTGCAAGTGTTAAATTTGTTATACGGGAAATTTCTCAATAAATATCAATTGAAGATACCAAAGCTAATGTTTACAGAAACTAGTGCAAATAAATCTCGAAATTCAAAAACCATCTCGTCAATTTATTACACATCTTGCTTCTGCATCGCTATGAATTCTTTGTGATAATGAAAATTAGCTTACAGTATCCTTAAAACCGTTCTCGTCAATATGATATGGACTTACAACATTAATCCTTCTCTGTAATAGTTGTCAAGATCAATATGTTTATTATACTTTACATATCTTATAATGTATGATCTCTCAACGCCTCCTTTTTTCCTACCTTGTAGTGTATAACAAGATGCAATTTTTTCTATGCATACATGTTCAATGTTTTCTATTCATTACACATGATAGTCGATAATTGATAAAGATGCTATGTTTTATGAGTCATTCAGTTAAGGCTCAAGGTCCTTTGGTTTCTTTAGTAAAAAAAATTAATCATCTATTGTTGAAGTATTAATAAGTATGCATTTTCTTGAACTAGTATTCAATGGCATTGACAACACTATATATAGCTTGTTGTGCAAACATTTGATGTAAGTTCAATAAATCTTTTCCAAGTATTGCAACTGTTTCTATGATATCACCATTGTTTTTTTGACATTCACTTCGTACATGTTTAAACATCGATGTCATCATTTTATCTAGCTTTGTCATATATGAGCTACAATAAGTAGTTGTAGCATATGATTCAAGTATGAATTGGGCATTAGTATTAGCACCCGAGGTTAAAAGAATATGTTGAGCAAAGCAACTAGTCCATATGTCTACTAGTTATTTTTTCAATAGAATTGTTCTTCATTTCATAGTACATTGAATTGCATGGATATAATCAGATTCACTTACACCTATTTTTTCAAGAAAACTATCAAATGCATATGTCTCATCATGTTCCATATTCTCTAATGTATCAAATATTTTTCTTTCATTCTCTTTTGTAATTGCATTATCGAATTCCATACGCTTAAGGATTTGTGTCTTTGGAATTGGTGGAATTAGAAAATGAACATGGAATGCATATATTTCCCTTTCCTACAAGTGTTTATATGATGATGACTTTGAATAGTTTTTAGATTTATGGGTAGTTTAGTTGAATCAAAACACAAGTACTTGTCAATGAAACTTTCAATTGCAATATTCGTATGTGTTCCATAGATAGGAGCATTTTTTATCCATATCAATCCATGTTCATGTTGGATTCCTCGATTTCAAAATTTTGTCACAAAGAAATAGTCAACAATGTCACCAAAGTACTTGGACTCATGTAAAATTATCTGGTGTAGAGAATTAGTTCTACTTATGTAATATCGTACACAAGTAACATGGTCATTTGTTATCAAGGTATCAATATCATCTTCCCCTACTCCTTTTCTAGTCGACGATTTTTTCTCTCGATGTATTTGTTGTAAAGCCTTTACTAAAGGCTCTTAGATATGTTCAACACTACTAACCAAAAAAATTAATTTCGATGGACCTAGTTGTTGGATCATCGGATATAAGTTCTTGCATAGATGCGAAAAATGGTCCGATGATGTATGTATTCATCTAAGATCCATATATGCAATGTTCGATGCTAGAATGTGTTTCAAATTTTCCTTTGTTTTAATGTCTCTAGCTATTACTTTTTTCCTTTTAATTGTCCTTTTCTTATATGAATCCAACTACAATTGAATACTTGACTGAGGATAATTCACATTGTTTTGTAAAAAAAAATCATTTTATGATACAAAAAATCATGATCTTGATGCAAAACTTCCCATCGAGCAATATCGTGATATGTAAAGTTTCTTGTAACATTTTTTTTATTGTTTCTTCCCATAAAGTAGTGTGGGAAATGCCATCTCTTCTGGATATGTATCTCTAAATATGCCCAAAGGCCTATAACCTTCACCCGGAGCAATATTTATTTGATTATTACGAAGATCATAAATACTATATGAATTGCTAAATCCATGTAATAGTGTTTTTGTTATTGGCTCTTGATCATAGTAATCATTATCATCATTTATTTTCATATTTGTCTCACAGGCATATGCATCCTTGTTTTGATCAAAAATGTGTTTCTAGTTTTTGTTTATTCTGACATTCTCTAGTCTATAAATTGGAGTTTTACACAATCATCTCAATGCCTTCATGACTTTATGAATAATTCTTCACCCAACAAAAAATATTCTTTTAAACATTAAACTTCTTTTAATTTCCACAACTACAGTACTAGATTCATTTGCGTGACAAGGAAGTCCAATTTGAATTTGAGATGCATCAGTAGATACATTGATTAGTCGACTAGTCAATGTGAACTATGGTTTTCTAAAGCGTTGTCCAAGTTCCCATAGTTACAAAAATGGTAATATTAATGGTATTTGTCTTTCCTTTAATTGATAAAGTTCTTTCACTATGGAAATTTTTTTACTATGCCTAATTTTCTTTGGAACTACAAATTTGATAACTTTGTCATTGTTTAATAATTTTTTGGCATATACACTTAACTTTGGACACACTTCTAAATTGTTTTTCTATGAAATCTCTTTTAAACCAAGTTTGGTTTCATATTGCACAATCATAAGCAAGAACATCTTTTATTTTATTAAAATATTGTTGTTCAACCACTATTTCAAATGTATAATCGAGCATCTATAACGATTCTTTATGTTTATTAGGAAAAATAGTATTCTATTTTGACTTTTGTCGCTTCGATCGTCTTCTAATCAAACTTGTCTATATAACATTATTATTTCTTATGTGTTTTTTAAGTTCATGCAACAAGAAACATGGTATCTTTCTTACATTGACAGAACTTGCATTAAGTTCCATAGTATCATCTTTTATGTTGATGTTCTTAGAGCGAGAATTTAATGGTTTGCATAGTTTTCTAAGAACACTTGTTTCGAAAATGTCCTTGTTTTTATATGATTTTTGAGTTGATGCAACGATATTTGTGATATCTTGCTTGCATTGATAAGCTTTGTGTCAAGTTCTATGACATTTTCATCTATGTTCATGTTTTCAAAGTCACTCGCATTAACCTCACTATGTTTTTTATTGGATTCTTCTATATATTTCTCATTGTTAATTGATTCATCTTATGTAGGAGTTCCTATTAAAGAGAACCATGGAACTTATGGCCTGAACCTGCTTGACGTTTTCCCTAACCGATTCAAATAATTTGTCACACAAGAAGTCTAAAATCTTGCACAAAAGAAAAGGTTGAATTTCTCACAACAACTCAAATGTTTCTTCTTCTTTTTTCCTTCAAGGAAGCCCCCCTCACTAATAACTTAGATCTGGAATCAATCCTCTCATATCTTAGTCCTTTAGCTTTGATACCAACTTAAACGAATGCATATCACTGGCAATTGAATAATAAAGAAATTGTTTTTATTAAATTGGGCCAATACCCTAATGTTCATGGGAAATACATGAAAATGTCTCCTTATAAATCAGAATAAATCATACTCAACTACAACTAATTCATCTACTTGACTACAACTGACTCATACTGACAACAATGACTTCTACAAAATCTAGAACAATCATGTCTCGAGTTCTACACAATCTAAAACATTCACTAGAATTCTACATAATCTGGAACATTACATTTCCCCATTAACTCTAAGTCTCCCCTTTAATGGGGGAATGAATTATTTATCACTCCTAACTTGTCTCTACATAACATAAACTTATCTTACATCCCCACCATCAAATTATAAAATAAAAAGGGATTGATCATGATGTTAGATAAATCTCTACACCATGTGATTGTCTGAAGTGCTTTCTTATTCTATTTTGTAGGCCTTTGGAGAGGCTAACGGAGTTAACAATGACATTTCATCTATTTTCTACTCTATGGTTTACCACTCCAACCATTACAGCTTTAATAAATAGGATTTCTGAAGAAGATCTTCTATCTCAACATTTTTTATCAATGTTCTTAAAGGATGGCAAAGACTTATTTTCAACTAGAAAGTTATTTTTGAAAATAAAGAAAAATTCAAGCATTGAAATGAGTATGGGGTTTTTCTCCATTTCACACACACACACACACATACGTGCTTAACCCATACATTAATTTGTTTAATAATAATAATAAAGTTATACTTTAGTTAATTTTATGATTTTTTTTTAATTTAAATTTGAAAATTTGAGATGTATTTAAAAGTAAATGATTTGATGTTTATCAATATTTATTAACCATTTAATTATATAACTATACTATTTTTTAGTTTATTTCCAAAAAAAAGTTATCATTATGTGATATTACCAAGATTACCAAGAATGATTATCAAAAATGAATAAAATTTAAAAAAAAATAAATCAAAAAAGACTTCAAATTTAAATTTTTTTGGCTTCTCATTAATAAAGGCTAAAGCTGAGTGACATGGTTCAGGTTCAAGTTTGGGTTCGACAATGATTAGGTTCGGTTCAAGTTCAAATTTTTTGATGAAGTTCGGATGAGGTTCGCCATTAGATTCGTCTATATACATTTTCTAAATATATACATATATTAACTTTAAAATGAAATATAGGATAAAATAGTAAGATATCAACATTAATAAACAGAAGAAAATGTTATCACGAATATGGAAATTGTAAGGATAAATTACAAGCTTAAGTTGTGACATGAGATTAAGAGTTTTGATCTATGGAATTGATCAATAGATATGAGGTTCGATGAGGTTCACCGAACCTCATCATTTTTCCAAGGTTCGCCAAAATTCAAACCTCAAGGTTGAAGTTCGATGAACCTTGTGACATAGATCTAAAATTACTCTTCTCAAGAGATTCTTATTTATCTTTTCAATTTCATTTTATCGAACTTCTCATCTTATTTTAAAGCAATTCAAAATAATTTTATAGTGGATTATAGAATTTGAGGAAAAATGAATGCAATTGTGAACTCCTAAATCTTTATGGTTGTGTGTCATATTAATTTATTTAATCAATTTTTAATAGGAAAAAGTGTAATATGCACTTGGATTTGTGAGAAATCATATCATAATTTCAAAACAAAATTTGCAAGCAATATTCAATGTGAACATCTTTCCAAAACCTTTGTATTACTTCAAGCAATATGTAATGTAAAAATAAAAATAAAAATTGGTATTATTTCAACATTTCATTTATAAGATATAGTAAAAATAATACATATATTATTTAAGAAAACCATTCATGAAATGTTAGAATTGGATTTAATTATTTTTCAAAATAAAATTTATGCAATCAATTATAACTTTTTAAATTTTGTTGTCTCAAGAATCATTTGTCTTAAGCAATTCTTTTCTAAGGAGATTATGGGTGACTTCTTACATGCCTAGACACATAAGCCTATGCAGAAGTACCTACCCGAGCTACGAACATCATCGCTCCCTCTTAGCAAGGGAGATACTTCTGACCCCTAGAACTGACTCGGATCCTATACTAGCATCTGTTGTGATGGCTGCTCCCTCAGTACTAGAAGACTTCCCTGCCATCATCCTCGAAGACCCACTCCCTGTGAGCTTGTTCCTAGAAGCTTCATTCTCTTAAACATCATGTAGGTTCATCTCATACAAGGAGACCTCCTTGATAAATTTAGGAGAATATATTAACTGTTCCTTCCCTCTTGAACCTGAAGGTTGACTTCCTCTAAGCTATGCATCCTTTAGAGCTACCTATTTTTTGTTTTCTATCAGTACTATGTTTGTCCATGTGCTAATCCTTATAGCACCCTCAAAAAAATTGGTGATTGATAGATTTGCTAGAATCTCCCTTGTGAATCCATCTTGGTGATTTGGGACATCCACAAAATCTACTACCATACCCTCTACTGGTATTGTCTCTCTAAAGATTGACCTTTGTGTGGTTAGCAAAACAAAAAATATTAATATTGTCTTTCGTACCATAAACTTATTCAAATTATACAAATTACACAAAATTACAATATCAAAAAATCCCCATCAAAATCCAAACAAAATTAATTCCTCCAAATTTCAAACAAAATTAAATTTGAAAAAAAACTAAACAAATCTAATAGTTAGACTATGGCTATTAATTTCTCTATTATTATTAAGTTAAGTTCTCCATTAAATTATCTCTATTATTAAGTTCAGTATCGTAATTATCATAATTTTCTTGACCGTGAACTTAACTTCATAAATAAATGACTCCATTGTTTACTGGTTGATTGACTAAAGACACTAAACAAGTAAATGATTATAGGCATGGACCAAATTAATTTTTTTTTTTTATATTTTCCAAGACGTTGAGGAAAATTTATTGACTAATGACACCACGCCGTGACGCCAATGCCAATGGTCATTGACTAATGACTCGTGAACAAAATCAATTTTATTTATTGTTTCCCATACGTTGGGGAAAATTTATTGGCTAATGACACAACGCCGTGACCCCAATGTCAATGGTTATTGACTAATGACTCGTTGTATGACCCAGCTGTATACATCTTTGGGGGGCCATATTTAAATTATTTATTTTTTTCCCATATGTTGTGGAAAGTTTATTTACTGAAGTGCCATATTAAATTTATTTATTTTTTCCCATAGGTTGCGGAAAGTTTATTGACTCGGTGTGATCCAGTTTTATATTTGGATTTTCTAGCAACTATTCAGTATGTTCCTGAATTATTTTTAAAAAAAATTATTAAAATATAAATATTTTTATCTAAAAATTATAAAAATATCTTTAAAAAAATTGAATTACTGTCTGTATTTTTACTTTTCTAAAATTTATTTTTATTAGGTAATTTCTTTTAATTAATAAATAAACATAATTTTGTCTTAATTTTTATAATTATAATTTGTTATTTTTTAAATTTAAATTTTCTATTTAATTATTATCTTCAATTAATTAAAAGGAAATTGAAATTACTTTTTACATTATTATAACTAAAATGTATTTTTACCTTTCTAAAATCTAGGTTTATTATGTTATTTCCTTTAATTAAAAAATAAACATAATTTGTCTTAAGTTTTTATAATTATAATGGCTTATTTTTAAATTTAATTTTTCTATTTAATTAATATCTTCAATTAATTAAAAAGAAATTGAAATTACTTTCTATATTTTAATAACTAAAATATATTTCTACCTTTCTAAAATTTAGGTTTATTATGTTATTTCTTTTAATTAAAAAATAAACTAAATTTATCTTAATTTTATAATTATGATGTGTTATTTTTTAATTGAAAATAAATATGTTCTTATATTATTTTAATTAAAAAAAATCAACTCATTTTTAATTTTATAATTCACCTTTTATATTTATAATTTTTTACTCTTTATATATTTTATTAATTAATTTAAAATAAATATAAAATATTAACTAAATCACATCCATCTTCACATTAAAAAAATAAAAACAATTATATAAAATAAAATATTATTTTCCTACTCTTTAATTTCACATTTATTAATTTATTGCAAATTAAGAATTATTGATAAAATATCTAATATAATGTCAATCAAAAAAATATTAGAAATATTATTTCCCTACTGTTTAATTTTACATAGATTAATTTATTGTAAATTAAGAGTCATTTATAAAATATCTAATATGATGTCAATCAAGTATTTTGTCCTTGTATACAAGGAGCTTTGGTTTCAAGTTTTCTTGTATCATGATTTAGTCCCTGTAAAGTAGAATGTGAACGAACATTATTTTTTTCTAAAATTATAAACTATATGAAATGAATTTTTTATTGATTATTTTTATATTATTTAAATTTAACTATTATTTATAAAATTATAAATTATTATTCTTTTATATTATTTTATACTATTTAAATTTAATTATTATTTATAAGGTTACAAATTATATAAATTAATATATATTAAAAGAAATATGTTTTTTTTTCATTATTTTAAATTAAATTTATAATTTTTTTTCAAATCTCATATATAAATTGAGGAGAAATTATTTATTTAAAGAATAATTGGAAAAAATATATATATATATACTATTTAAATGAAAATATTATTAATATTTAAGTAAATATAATTAGTATTGTAAAAATTAAAAAAATATTAATTTTTTTTACTATTGAATAGATTTTTTATAATTAAAAAATATTAGTTGATTAGAAACATCTACCAACAACATGAAATGTGATTAATCTCAAAAACATTGTAAAAAAAATTAAGTAATCAAAAGTTTTAAGAATGTAAATGTTTTTCAAATTATTTACATTAGTCCTAAGTATATATTATTAAAACACTCATACTATTGATGTTCCTTACTAACTAACCTGAGGATACGGGAGGAGAGTGATAGCGAACAACGAGAGCGAACGTCTAGGGTTTCTGCGAGTTGCAGTCGGCACTCCTCGTGGAGGGTCACAAATGAGGGAGAGCATCTCCCTCCTTCGAGGAGGTAGTGACTAGCAGAGGTAAGAAACATCTAGAAATTACTAAAGGGGCTTCGGGAGGAGGACAAAGAACCATGGAAGAGGAGACAGCAAGAGGCAATACTGAGGAAATCAATGGCACAAAGGACAAGGAGGGAGAAGACAAAAAACAGGGCACTAAAGACAAGAAACAAAAGGGACCCTGCAAACCCAAAGCTGAGATTACTCCAAGAGTTGTTTTAAATGACCTTGCCCTACAGGCACACAGGGATCACATGTGGACATATTATATTATCTGTAAGCTCATGGGACTATGGCCCACTGAAAAAGCATTACAGACATGGATCAAATATCACTGGAAACCTAAAGGGAGCATAGACCTGCACCTTGGGTCAAAGGGTTTCGTTACGGTGGTGTTCACGAACATTGAAGATAAGGGCAAAGTCTTTGAAGGTGGACCCTACTTCTTTGCAGCAGCTGGACTCTACATGAGGCCATGGATGATGAATTTTGTCTCAGAACGGGAGACTTTTACCTCGGTACCGGTCTGGGTAAGACTTTATTCCTTACCTCTTGATTACTGGCAAAACGAATCGTTAACTGCCATAGGCAATAAATTAGGTCGTTTTGTCAAAGCTTCTGAAGCCACAAGAAGAGGGAAATACACTTCATTTGCTAGGATATGTGTGGAAATGGATCTATCAGGAGCTTTACCAGATGAAGTGATCTTGGAAGTCTTTGATGAAGAATGGGTGCAAACAGTAGACTATGAGCATATTCCATTCAGATGCCATAGATGTCATGAGCATGGGCATCTATTTAGAGACTGTCCACTCGGGAAAGTAGTAAATAACAGCAAGGCAAATACAGTGAAGGAAACGGATAGCTTTCAGAAAGTGGTCAATCGAGGAAAAGGAAGCAAGAAAGGACCAAAGCAACATCAAGATGAAGGGCTTAAGGGCAATCAAAACAAGTTCCAAGTTCTGGAGGAAGATGAAGAAATCACAAAGGAAGATCAAGCTACAGAAGGAAAGCCTGGAGAAAAGAGAATAGAAGAAGAATGTGACCAAAACTAGGAAACTGAGTATCAGAAAGAAACCATGATGAGTGAAACAGAACTCGAGATGGATCAGGATATGACCCCGAGTGAGATGGACCTGGAAGACCATGAGTTACAAGAGATACTTGATAAAGAAAACCTAGATCTGGAAGGGTTCTTGTTTCAGGGAACCACGGGAGGAGTGGATTCGGTACCCCAAGAAGAACTTAATAGAATACAACAGTTGTTTTTATGGAAAACACAATCTAATGCATTGGGAAAAGGAAAAAATATAGATAAGCTGGAAAACAGAGGAGTGAAGGCGATAAAAACTACTCCGGGACTAGCAACAAGAAACCCAGGTAAGAAAAGAGGTAGGAAAAAGCAGAATGAACTCTTGATGGAGTGTGGCAAGCTAATGATAGATTCAGGTAAGATGAAAGATCTTGCCAGCTACTCCTTTACAAATCTTTAATTATGAAGTTTATATCTTGGAATATAAGAGGTCTAGGGAGTAAAAGAAAGCAAAGAATACTCAGTAATAGAATGAAACAAGATATGTCGGATATTATCTTTATCCAAGAAACGAAAAGTTCCATTCAAAAAATTAGACAAATCCACAGTAAATGGCTCAGTAGATTTGAGTTTCTAGAAGTTAAAGCAGAGGACACCGCAGGGGGAATCCTCACTCTTTGGAACCCTCAAAAAATAAGTATAATAGATGTTGAGGCTACCAGGAATTATCTATCAGTTGTCATCCAACCTGCAGGAGACAGGCACCACTATTTAGTCACAAATGTTTATGGTCCTCAAAGAATAGATGATAAACTCAAGTTCCTAGACTCACTGGTGGATCTCAGGGACAGACATGTAGGAATACCTTGGATCATGGGAGGGGATTTCAATATGATCAAATCTCTTTCTGAGAAAAAAGGAGGAATGAGGATCCTAAGTAAAGACTCTTTGGAATTTCAAACCTTTATAGACAAGATGAACCTAGTAGATGCTGAAACGAATACTGGCCTCTTTACTTGGAATAATAAAAGAGGTGGAGAATCTCAAGTAGCCTCTAAGTTAGACAGATTCTTGATCTCAGAGGATCTGATGCTAACAAATAAGGAAGTAATAGCTGAAGTTCTCCCCTTTGGAGGCTCAGATCACTGGCCGGTTCAACTGGAGATCAAAGGTATGGGCATTCTCAGAAACAAACCTTTTAGATTTGAAAATATCTGGCTCTCCCACCCAGATTTCTTCAACAATATTAAAAATTGGTGGACAGAAGATTTACAGATTCAAGGAACAAGAATGTTTCTTCTTCATAAAAGATTAAAGCATATCAAACTCAGACTAAAGGATTGGAACATAAATGAATTTGGCAATATTTTTGTGGAGAAAAAATCAGTTGAAAATAAAATGAAGGAACTCAACCAAGCTCTAATCAAGGAAGGATTTGATAAAGACAAAAGCAATCAAGTGGATAAATATCAGCATGAATGGGATAATCTGTGCAAACAGGAGGAAGTCTTTTGGAGACAAAAATCCAGAGTCCAATGGCTAAAGGAAGGGGAGCGTAATACAAAAAAATTTCATAGGTCCACCATGGCAAATAAAACGCATAACAGAATATCTTCAATCAAGAACAAAGAAGGGGATCTTCTCACCTCCCATGAGAATATTGAAGCGGAGTTAGTTCAGCACTTCTGAAGCATTACTCAGGAAAATAATTTGTACAGAGAACAGTTCATATGTGAGGTAACTAGAAATATACCAAAGATGGTATCTAGAGAGGATAATTTCAATCTAAATAGGCCAGTTTCTGAAAAGGAGGTAGATGATGTCCTCAAAGAAATGCAGAATGGAAAAGCACCAGGCCCAGATGGTTTTAATGTGGATTTTTTCAAGGCATGCTAGAATATTGTTAAACAGGATATCTTGAATGTGGTGGAGGATTCCAGAGTGAACAGAACCATTTTGAAAGTGTTGAATACCTCCTTTATCTCCCTTATCCCTAAGCAGGAAGATGCTCAAACTCCGGATAAGTTTAGACCCATAGCTCTTTGCAATGTGGTTTATAAAATAATATCCAAAGTAGTGGCAAATAGACTTAAGCCTCTGCTTCCTACCCTAGTTTCAGGGCAACAATCAGGCTATGTGGAAGGCAGACAAATTTTAGACAACATTAGTCAAGCTCATGAGGTAGTTCACTCGTTAAAAAGAAAAAAATAAGGCCGGAATGATCATGCAATTAGATATAGCCAAAGCTTATGACAAAGTAAACTGGACCTATATGAAAAGGGTACTTAGTGCTTTTGGTTTTGATCATAATTGGGTCAGGTGGGTAATGGCCTTAGTCACCTCCTCCAGCTTCTCTATTTTGGTGAATGGCTCTCCCTCTGAGATTTTCAGTCCTTCCAGAGGCCTCAGACAGGGAGACCCACTCTCTCCATTTCTTTTCATTCTTATGATGGAAGGACTTGGTAGGTCCATCAAGCAGGCTAAAGTTACAGGCAAGATTAAAGGCCTTCTACTTTCTGAGAATGGTCAAGCTCTTACCCATCAACAATTTGTAGATGACACAATGCTTCAAGGAATCCCCACTGTCAAAGAAGCTACAGCTTATAAACAAATTCTGAACGTTTTTTCCATGGCCACAGGTATGGAAGTTAACCTCTCTAAATCAAAAATATTTTTCTTTAATACCAATATGGCAATCCAAAGGAATATTTCCAGAATTCTTGGTTTTCAAAGGGATTTCCTTCCCTCAAAATATTTGGGAATCCCTCTAACGGATAAACCAATGCTCAAAAGCATTTGGGAACCCTTGATGAATAAGTTGCAGGATAAAGTCAGCAAATGGACCTTCAGATCTTTAAATCTTGCAAGCAGGTTGGTTCTCACTAAAGTTGTTCTACAAGCCATCCCTATTTTCATGTTATCTGCCCTCCCAGCTCTGAAAGGAGTCCTTCAGCAACTCAGAAATATACAAAGAAACTTCCTTTGGGGAAAGGAGGAGAAGAAGAAGAAATGGGCCTTAGTGTCTTGGGAGAAAATTTGTAGACCCAAAGACCATGGAGGGCTTGGCTTGGACGATCAGGAAATACTCAGCAAGGTTTTAGGGGCCAAACTATGGTGGCACTAGGTTCAAAATCCAAAGACTCAATGGGCCAATATCTGGAAAGAAAAATATGCTATATCATGGCAAACTGATGATCTCATAAGAATGTCAGGGAACATTAAGGGCTCATACATCTGGAACAAAGCCTGGGAAAATAGAATATTAGTTCAAGATAATAGTTTCTGGGAAATCAAAGAAGGGAATCAAGCTCTCTTTTGGGAAGATAAGTGGTAGCAGGAAGCAATACTGTTAAAAGAGAACTTCCTCGATCTTAAACATGAGACAAATTCACAAGGCTTAATTAAAGTAATGGAATTTTTGGATAACACTCAGCCAAAGGGGAAATGGAGAATCTGGAAGAATATTGATTGCAGTAATAATATCCATTTGAAAAATAAAGCAGAGGAGCTAAGGAAAATGGTGGAACAAAGGAAGATCTTAGTATCTGAAGGGCAAGACCAACTAAGATAAGGCAATAATAAAGAGGGCACCTTTAATCTCAAAGAAGCCAAAGGCATTCTCTTGGAGCTGAATCCCCAAGTTTTGGACAAAATCTGGCTGAAACTTTTGAGGCACCAGGGGTGGATGAAAATCAAACTCTTCATGTGGTTGGTTTACCATAGGAAAATCCTGACTTGGGACAATATTAGGAAGAGAGGTGTTCTAGGGCTTTCTAGGTGCCTTCTCTGTGGAGAGCAAGAAGAAACAATGGAACATCTTCTCAACAACTGCTATTTCACCTCCTGGTTATGGGACATATTTGCCAAAATCTTTCAACAATCTGACAGGGACAGAGGAAGCATCTTCAATACCCTCATTAGTTGGAGGGGAAATTTCTCAGATCATGAAATTCTCAACTCAGCATGGACCCTTACACCAAGCTTTATTATATGGAATGTTTGGAAGGAGAGGAACAAAAGAATATTCAAGGAGGAAAAAAATCCCCCATATCTCCTGTTTGAGACTATTTTGAAACAACTTAAGGAGACAGTGGGCTCCACAGTTTGCAACCACCATAATAATCCTCCCTCAGATCTGGAAAGGAAAATTCTCAGACAGCTAGGGTTGCAGGAACTAACTCCTCAAGGTCTTAATAGAAAGGTTACAGTAAGGGATAGGGAGCAGGATTTCTGGCATCCTCCCCCAGAAGGATATCTAAAATTCAACATTGATGGAGCATCTAAAGGAAACCCAGGAACGACTGGGTATGGGGGAGTACTCAGGGATGCCAAAGGAAGTATTATCTCCATTTTCCATTGTCACCTAGGTACAGCTACTAATAACATGGCTGAACTAATGGCTTTGGAGCAATGCCTGGATTTTCTAAGTCAAGATAATTGTTGCAATGTGATAGTTGAAGCCGATTCAGAGCTAGTTATTAACTCAGTGAAAAGAATTAATAGTGGATCAGTGCTGGAGAAAGTCTCCAAACACTGGAAATTAATTAGGGTTTTCCAGAGAATTCAGGATCACCTACAAAACTTGCACACTATCAGCTTCCAGCATGTTTGTAGAAAGGCCAACAAGCTGGCAGACCTGCTAGCCAATCAGGGGGTCAGCAACACAGAAGTCAATGTTTCGATGGGATGGCAGGAGTTGAGACAAAGCAATTTAAAAACTCTTTGTAGTGAACAAGAGGAGGAAGATATTAGAGTGTTCAGACACAGAGCCATGGAGGCAAGCTCTTAATTTCTTGGCCTTCGCATGTGTTATCAGCTTCAAGCTTACAGGTCCTTGAGGATGGGACGATCACTGATGAGTGATAGATACCTGAGTAGCAGTGAGATAGTTAGCATTGTTCTTCAGGGAATGCATGTTCAGGCTAGAAAGATGAGCAGACTTGGAAGGGATCCCTATTTCATCGGCAGCCGGAATCTTCGTTTTTTTGGGTCTCAGAGAGAAAAACCGCTTCCTTGGCGGTTTTTGGATGTTCGCACAGCTTTAACAGGGAAAGTGGTTTTAGAGATTTTGCAGCGATCCCATACATCTTCCCACATGTGGCAGAGGGAGGATTTGGAAAACCACCCTTTATCACACATTAACGTCTGGTTAACTTGGGCGATGCGATATTATGGTCAACCATTGGATCCCGCGGTTGGTTCAATAGTCTAGATTGGTCGGGCAGATTGGAGGAGCGGCACGTTAAACCTAGGTCAGATTTGCTGTGCAATATCTTCCAAGACTGTTGGTTTAGGTGTCAGAATACAAGGCTCAGATCAAAGAATCTCTTCAGGGGTCTGTTGGGTGGAAGATCTCGCAGGCTTCTTAGAGCGGGTTGTAATGGTAGAGCACCCAATTTTTGGGTCAAGATTTATGATTATCTTCTGAGCATGTTGTGCAGGGAGGACGGCTTAGAGAGATTTCGGGCAAACCATATGTGTGATGTTTATTCTACATTGCGGACCCGAAATCAGTTCAGTTGGGTGTCTATTTTTTCATCGGGTCCGTTTTCGGAATCAAAGAATATACCCTTCTCTGACCCGATAGGATTCTCTACAGTTGGTTCTTTCCAAACAGTTCGGTGGGTTGTGGCTTTGGTGTGGTTTTTCTGGTAGTTAATGGGCCCTTGGCTTGGCTCCCAAGACCTGAGTGGATGGTTAATGTTTAACCCTCAGGCCTCCTTGGGTAGTTGTTATATATGTAACTTGTGTCTTTGTTTATAATGAAAAGAAGGTACGACTCTTGCTTTAGCAAAAAAAAAAAAAACACTCATACTATATACATTTAAAATGTATATATGAATAAATAATTACATAAATATGTGTTTGTTTTATTAGTAATTTTTTTAATTAAACTTTTAAAATGTAAAACATTAAAATTAATATTTATTTTTAAAGATTCAATATATATTAAAAAGGAAATTAAGAAAAAAATATGTTAATAATTTGATTATTATCATTTAATATATAGATATTAAAAGATCATAAATGTGTGAGACATAATGTTTTTTGGATGTAAAACTTTTTTCCCTTTCATATTTTTCCAAGGTCATAATTTACAGCTTACATAGAATAACAATATTATATTTTTTCTAAAAATAGATATATCGTAGCTAATATTTTAATTAAAACTCCTCAGATGCAGGTGATTGCACAACAAATGAGGTGGGGAAGTTGTCACATGCTAGGCCCATAGGAAAGCTTGATGGTAATGGTTGGGTAGAGGTCATTCCCCCGATTCACCTCAAACCACATTCATTGCAGCTGGGCGATGAAGCTTTAGGAAAGGACAAAGCAATTAAGCCACAAATGAGATATGAACTCTTCTATCATTGAGGAGTCATGCATTCCTTCTTCCATTCATTCCCTCAGCTATGCTTCGCGAGCGGTTGGTCGCTGGGGGTTAGGAGAGGTAGTGAGTCTTCATTGGTTCCAGGTCCGAGGTAGTGATTGCACAAGCCTGCTTATCATGGTGAGCGAAAGGGGATGAGCTAAACGAGGATGTAGATGTATTGGATGCCAACTGTTGGCAATATTACCATTGATGGTAAAGGGGTAGCGAGCAAAGGACTAGCAGAAGAAACAACAAGGAAAGGAGCAACAAGGTATGCAAGAGCAACAATAAGGAAAAGAAGGAAAAAGTGCAGTGAAGAGGCAGCAAAGAAGAAAAGTGTGATGGAAAAGGAGTAGCAAAGATGTAGCAAGGCAAGGTATGCAGGAGCAAGGACAAAGGAGCAACAAATACATTAATGGTTTGATAGAACATTGATGTTGGCATGTTGATGGCTTGATGTTTGGATAATGTTGCAGAGATTATTTAATTAAGAATTTGTGGTGACACTAACTTGTTGTTAAGCTGAATTGTTGTGATGCAAAGGCAAGACTCAAGGCAAAGGCAAAGATGTTGCAAAGATTGTTGTGATGCATTAATGATAAATATTGTTATTTGATGTTGGAATTAGGTTGATGCATTTAATCATTACATGTGGCTGAAATTAATATTGGATAGATTATTTATTTTTTTGTTCTAATATTCAAGACATGAAGAGTTTGGAAATGAATAAGTGAAAGGAAAAGAGTCAAGTCTATTCACTTCATATTCTTATGTGGGATACAAACAGCCAACAAACTATCTTTATAAAATATGTGATTTTGGAAGGCATGTGAGAGTTAGAGAGTGGGAGAATGTGTGATAACTGATTGAACTATTATGCATTAGTTACATGGCACATATGAAGCTTATGTAAAGCAGAATTGAAGAGAAGAGGATGCAGAAATGAAGATGGAGATATGCAGAATTTATGACCAGGTAAACCAACACATTCTTATTTCTTGGTTTCATCATGAGATGGTAGTCTCCTTTCAAGTAGTGGTTTGATAAACATCAAGTTGGATCTTGTTGAAGTAGAAGCCTCATGTGGGTTGTAGCCTACAAAAAAATATGTGACTTGGAGCTTCCTTGCAGTTGCAGCTTGTAGAAAATTGAGGTAGTAACCTCTTGTAGGTTGGAGCCTACAGAAAATCAAATGTGATAAGGAGTAGAAGCTTGCCTTTGCATCACAACAATAATAAAATCATGTTTTTCTCCCTTTATGGGTTTCCACATATATTTTGTGTCAATATGTGTTTTTATTATGTGCTGATGTGATGTTTCAGTTTTCTTATTACTTCTTGTTCACATATTCAATCTGTTGGTCATTATTTGTTAAGATGCTTATGTAATGTTCCAATTAATGAGGTTAATGAAAATAATTTTAATGTCCATGAATATAATAAACAGATTCACCCCACCCCACCCCCCCCCCCAACCCCCCCTCTCAGTTTAGTCAAGTTTAGTATCAGAGTAGGTTCCTTATGTATAAGCCTAACAACTTGAAGGTAGATCTAGTTGAATCATGGGCTATCAAAGTGTCCCTGTGTTGAGTGAATCAAACTTTCATGAATGGAGAGATAAGGTAAAATCTGAATTGATATCTTACGGAACTGATGTATGGAAACTAGTATGTGATGATTACTTCAAATATTCTCCCTCTTTGCAAGAACAATAGTGGAATGCTAAAGAAAAATGTGTCATGTATAACAATCTTCATAATAAGGATCTTGATACAATCATAGATTTAACTTTTGCAAAAGATATTTGGGATAGATTACAGCTCATGCAAGGAGAGGCTAGCAGTAGCAGTGTAGAGAAAGAAAAGAGAAAGAGGAAGGAGAAAAAACCTAGTCTAAATGAAAGTGTTCGGTTAAATGAAACCTCTACCTGTGTGAATGTACTTGACCCTCATCAAGATAGGATTGACTTATCATTGGCTAGTATAGAAATATTGAAGAATGACAACAAAGATTTGAAGAAACTATTGCAAATATGTGATGAAAGAGAACACAAATTCAAGGAAAATTTTCTTAATTTGAGAACAAAATTAGAAGAAGCAAGGAGAATTGAAGAAGTGATGAGCATATGACCTAAGGACAAAGAAGAAAAATGTGAAAAGTTAGAGGCCAAGACTAATTCAGCTAGAAGTAAGTTAGAAGAAAAGAATGGTTTGTGTAAGTAGCTAGAAGAGGAGGTTGCCTCCATGAAGAACTCAGAAAAGACATCCATTAAAGATGACAAAGAAGCATAAAAAAGACCTACAAAAGAAGAAGCAAACAAAAATAAGCAGCAACATCAAGAACCAAAGAATAAGATGAAGAAATGTTCCTTTTCAAAATGGCCAATTGCTCCCAAACATGAATAGGGAAAATGTTGAAGATCCCAAAGGAAATTGTTTTCTCCTTTGAAAGATATCAAAAAAATTTCTTGCCATAAACTTGGACATGTAGCAACAAAATGTAAGAGAAAGAAAACTAGGACTGCTCAACAAAATATGCAGCATATGAGGAGGATCCCTCAAGCATTCAAGCAAAGAAGACATTCATTCATCGGGTACACAAATCAGTTCTATTGTTACTGTTATCTATGCAATGAATTTGGACATAGAGCTATTGAATGCAAAAAGTATGTAAAGAAAAATATAAATGACTCAAGAAAACACACATCATTTGTTCCTTTGCTCGGCCATATAAGGTGCTATCTATGTAGCAATCCTAGACACAAAGCCAAATGTTGCAAGTTGCACTATACCTTAAAGAACTCTAGACAAAAGATGGACTCTGCAAGAAATCCAAATAGTGAGACAAAAGAAAATGTAGACACAAGAAGGCAACTAACGAAGGTATGGAAAAGGAAGAATAAAGAACAACCAGTGACCTAGCTTGATCTTAGGGGGAGATGTTCAATAAAACGGCAATAGTCACGAGGAAAGAAGAACGTGTTAGTATTAGAAGAGCAACAACATCCCAGGGGGAGAGCAACCCATAAAATGTGAGAAGATGATGGACATGGCGATATCATAGTTGCCATGGAAAACATGAAGCAAACAAATACATATACATGTAGAGGAAACAATTAAATAAATAACAGTGGGAAAGCCATGTGGGAGTGGAAATATCATGAGCACAAACTTGATTGGGAAGTTGAAAATAAATAAGAAGTATTATTTGCAAATCATCTTGTAACTTCAAAGGCCATAAGAGAAAAGCACCAAACATATCCTAGAAGAGATATTTTGTTTAAGAAAATAAGTTGTACATGGACCATACACCTATCAGAAATTTGGCCAAGTGTAAAGTAAAAATATTATTATTTCCATCGGATTGGTAAAGGAAAATAGTTCAAGGTTCATAAGATCGATTTGTAACCTTGGACAACACTAATAAAAAAATTAATTGGGTTCCAACAGATATTATTATGAATCTGAGGGAACGAGTGGAAGGTTATCAAACTTTGAACTACAGGTGAAATCCAATGCTAGGTTATTTAGTCCATATATATATATATATATATAGAGAGAGAGAGAGAGAGAGAGATAAACGCGGAGGGGAAAATAAAGAGAGAAAAAGTATTCCACCTGGTGATACATAGAAGGCTAGAATAAATAGCGCTGCAATTTTTGAAGAATTGTTGTCTTGGAAACTAAGTTCATTTCTTAACAAGCAAGATTGGGTTAATAAGGCTAGTCCATCAGTCAATCAACAATTAAATGGGAAAATAAAGAAATGTTGTCAAGTTTACCAGTTAAAGAGGACTAATCTATGACAGAGAGGGTAGCAGAAGGAGGATGAGTAGAATGGTATGCACAAGCAGTGTGAAGGAAAGCATTGAACTGACAAAGCTGGAGAAGAAGAAGTCTGATAGACCAAAGAAGGTGTTGCACAAGTCAATCTTCAAATGCAACTCCATTTTACAAGCTGCAAGAAGGTTGATTAATATTTGCCAAATGTTGAAATATGCCAGTATTCATATTAACATGAAGCATTGGAAAAGCAAGCCTCAACTCCCATGTTAAAATTGCACTGTTGGATTTGTAATGTATTCATAGATGCATATTCGTGTGAAGGAGGTGAAGCAGATCTTGTTGTAGCTGTTGGAACGAATATTTAGCAGGTAACGCCTCAGTGGTCAGATGAACGTTATACATTAGCAGTGTATATTCTGGGAGCGTTATTATATTGGGAGAAATAATGTGTTATTATATTGGCAGCAATATTAAATTTTGATGCATACAGTGATGACAGTGCGTTCAATTGGTGGTATTATACAAAGATTCTTGCTGCAATGCTCGTTGATATATAGAAGCACGTCAGGAACGAATGTAACACAATTTAAAGACCGGAATTATAATTATATATTCCATCAACGATTTCTCGTACAATAATGCATTAAACATACAATTTGATGCAATAACATTGATGTGGGAGCATTTTTTTTTTCGTCGATATATACTATGAGAGGATATATATAATGGGTGGTTCACAAGTGGCCGCTACATCCACGGAAAATCTAGGCAGATCAACCTCGAAGGGAATCTTTTAAAGTCCTTCGGCCGACTAGCATGGCCTAACCCCAAGAGCGTCGAGGAGAATTGACCCTGTGACCTCCCGATTGGGGAGGTACTTAACAACGGGGACTTGACCAGTTGAGCTAACCCTTGGAGCTTATCTATATATATATATATATATATATATATATATATATAGATATATATATATATATATATATATATATATTAGTGATGGCAGCATTAATATCATTGCTAATGTTATTATTAGTGGGCTGCATTTGTTGTGCGTTATTGGTTCGACGACTATGTGGTTGACAGATCATTATCTATTTGGAATAATAACTGTTTCTTGAATTTTCTTGGAGTAGCCAATGGAAAATTATCAACATTGTTGCAAATTGTTGAATAATGACATGCAAACTCTTTGGTTATACCAACGTTATTCATATGAATATTTTCTAGAAATATTGCAGCTTTGGTACATCTCAACATTCATTATAGCATGGAGAGGAACTTATTTAATATCTAAAGTAGTACTCGACATTAATTAATAGAGTTTTTTTATTTAATATCTAAAGTAGAGATTTGATCCCACGACCTGACAACTCCCACTGGAACAAGTTGCTCCTACGCCACTCGTGGGCAAGAGCACAATTGCACCCATGAATAAGACGATGCATCATCTGCAAACACATTGCACATGTACTTTTGGAAATCCTAATACCAGTCCTCAACATGCGTAATCTAGAGCAAGGAGATGATAGAACCAAATCTTCAGACAACGAGAAATTTTCAATATTCCTCACCCTTGGGCTCACACTAGTGCTGCATTGCAACTACGGGCTACACTAAGACTAAGAACACATCCTGGAACTCGAACTCGAGACAACCGATGAAAGAGAAGATTGAACTTGGAGATCAGAGATGAAATCCGGGAGTTGCGAGATCCTGCCATGTGGTAAAAATGGATTTTATAGAGGTTGAAAATCGAATCCTCTGATTGGCCAAATCTGCCTAGCCCCATAGAGGAACACCTTCAGTGTAACTATATTTTTAGAATGTGGTATGTTTATTGTAATTGTTTTGAAATTGATTTATCTTTAATTTATTACTTTTTTGTAATTTTTAATATAATTTTCAAATAAATATACATTAAATTAAAAACTTAGAAATTAGTTTAAAATATTCTAATTCTCAAACTTTTATATTTTAATTTTATAACTAATTAAAAAATTAATATAATTAGCATATTCTAATTTTATATTTAATTAGACAATTAACATTGTGAGTAACCTATAATCCGATGAAAAACATTTGTGGCCAAATAGGGAAAATGAAAAATATGCAGAAGCTGGTGGGCTTCGATGGTGAACTCGACAACTGAGTCGAGGGCAGCAACCGGGTTCTAGGGTTCAACAAAGAAGGAGACAAGGGTCAACAGGTAACCATGGAAGCACAGGGAGGAGGGAGCTCCACTCCCTCCTATAGTAATGTGGTTTCAAACAGAGGAAAAGCAGGGAATAGGAACAAGCCTCCACACTCCTTGGAGGACAAGATAAAAATTCCTGAAACCCAGAAGGTGGAAGGCAGCAAAACCCATGCAGAGCAAGGGACCCACGAGAAAGACCGACAAGAGGATAAAGCGGAAGACAGAGGTCAGGGAACAGAGAACAGAACCAAGATGGGGCCCTGCAAACCCAAGACCAACACTAAACCACGGGTAATACTGAATGATCCTACTCTACAAGTGCACAGAGATCATATGAAAAACTACACTATAATATGCAAGTTTATGGGAATCTGGCCGACAGAGAAAGCACTATACACTTGGATAAAATACAACTGTAAACCAAAAGGGGAGTTAAATATACATTTGGGATCCAAAGGTTTCTTTACAGTGGTGTTCATGAACATGGAGGACAGAGATAGGATTTTTGAAGGAGGACCATACTTCTATGCGGCAGCTGGTCTCTATATGCGCCCATGGATGATGAACTTTGTGCCGGAGCGAGAAACTTTCACATCGGTACCGGTATGGATTAGACTCTACTCCTTACCCTTAGATTATTGGATGCTATAGTCTTTAAAAGCTATAGGCAATAAATTAGGTCATTTTTTAAAGATTTCAGAAGCAACACTACGAGGAAAGTATACCTCCTACGCCCGTATATGTGTGGAGATGGACCTATCAAGAGCTCTTCCAGATGAGGTCATTCTAGAAGTCTATGATGATGAATGGGTCTAGGCAGTTGACTATGAGCACATCCCGTTCAGATGTCGCAAATGTCATGAGCATGGACACCTATTTAGAGATTGCCCTCTTAACAAAAGGGAGGAATACCTAGACACCAATAAAGGGAAAGACCACACCAGTTTTACTAAAGTGGGAGGAAAAGGGAAAGGAGGGGGAAGGAAGACACAAAAGAAACCTAACGATAAAAAAACAAGAAGTCACAATAGTTTTGAGATCTTAGAAGAAAGAGAAGAAGATGAGGGAAATCAAATGCAAACAGAGAATCAGGCAGAAAGAGGGAAAGGAAAAGAGACAAGTATGGAGTTCACACAGGAACAAAATGAACGCACAACAAACCCCTTGAGTACCATGGAAATAGAAAAAGATCATGAAATGACTCAAAGTGAAAGTAGTACAGAGGACCAGGACTTACAGGAGATCCTGGAAAGGGAGAACCTGGAGCTAGAAAAGTTTTTAGAACAAGGAGGAAGCCTGGGTATTAACTCCATACCTCAAGAGGAATTTGAAAAGGTTCAGCAGATATTCCTTAGCAAGTCACACCAAACAGCTGCAAGAGTAAAAAGAGGACATGATAATCAAGGAAATAAAGGGGTTTCCTCAACAGGATTAATAACAGGAAAATTGGCAAAAAACCCAGGCAGGAAGAAAGGAAGAAAGAGACAGAAAGAATTGCTGCTAGAATGTGGCAAACTCATGATTGACTCAGGAAGGATGAAAGATCTGTCTAGTTACTCCTTCAAAACCCCACCTCAATGAAGATCACAACCTGGAACATTAGAGGACTAGGGAGCAGAAGGAAACATAGGAATCTAAACAATAGGATCAAAGAGGAGAAACGTGACATAATGTTCATACAGGAAACAAAATGCTATGTGGAGAAGATCAGAGAAAAGCACAAAAAATGGTTAAATAGATATGATTCTCTTGAGGTCAAGGCAAATAAATCGGCTGGTGGCATTCTCACTCTATGGGATCCTCGGAAATTTGGTTTACAAGATGTGGAGGCGTCCAGACACCACCTTTCTTTGATCATCCAACCTGTGGGTGACAAGCAGTGTTATATGATCACCAATGTCTATGGTCCTCAACTAGTGGAGGACAAACTTCAGCTCCTTACTACACTAGAGGATATGAAAAAGAGATACACAGCTTTACCCTGGATTCTAGGGGGAGATTTTAACATGATAAAATCTCTCACGAAGAAAAAGGGGGGAACTAGAACACTTGGTAGGGACTCAGAGGCCTTCCAAAACTTCCTCACCAATATGAAATTGGCGGATATGGACACTAACAATGGAATTTCACATGGAATAACAAAAGTGGGGCTCTAACCAAGTAGCCTCAAAATTAGATAGATTTATTATCTCAGAGGAAGTTCTACTCATGGGAAGAAGCCTAGCAGCGTTCATACTACCTTTTGGTGGTTCGGACCATTGGCCCATCCAATTGGAAGCTTCTCTAATTGGTAAACCTAGGAACAACCCCTTTAGGTTTGAGAATGTATGGCTCATGCACTCAGATTTCCTCAAAAACATTGAAAAATGGTGGAAAGAAGAGATACACTTTCAAGGCACAAAAATGTTCCTTCTTCATTGTAGGATCAAACACATTAAAGGCAGACTCATAGAGTGGAATAAAAATGTATTTGGAAACATCATCAAAGCTAAATGAGAAGTGGAAAAGAAGCTAAAGGAAATCAACCAAATTCTTATCACAGAAGGCTACACAGAGGAAAGGAAAGAGCTTGTAGATTCACTTCAACATGAATGGGAGAATAGATGTCTACAAGAGGAAATATTTTGGAGACAGAAATCCAGGGTCCAATGGATTAAGGAAGGGGAGAGAAACACAATATTCTTTCACAAATCCACTATAGATCACAGAAACAACAATAGAATTGTGAAACTCACAGACCAACATGGAGTTGAAACAAACACGCATGAGGAGATGGAAGAGGTTCTAGTCTAGCATTTTTAGAGAATTGCTGAGGAGACCACTGTTGATAGATCACAGTTTATGAAAAAATTTATGCAATACATTCCTAAATTGGTCTCTAGAGAAGACAATTACAATCTCAACAGACCAGTAACATAGGAAGAGCTTGAGGAAGTCATCATAGAGATGCATAATGGGAAAGCTCTAGGCCCTGATGGCTTCAATGTGGACTTTTTCAAAACTTGTTGGAGGATTGTAAAGCATGATATTCTAGAGGTGGTGGAAGACTCGCGAAGATCTAAAATAGTCTTGAGGGTGCTTAATGAATCTTTCATAGCCTTAATCCCCAAACAGGAAAAGGCCACCTCTCCAGATAGATTCATACCTATAGCCTTATGCAATGTGGTGTACAAAATAATATCCAAAGTAATTTCCAACTGTCTCAAACCACTCCTCCCTACCCTGGTGTCAGAGGAGCAAACGGGTTATGTGGAAGGAAGACAGATTCTTGACAACATAATTCAAGCTCATGAAGTGGTTCATTCACTCATTACCAATAAGTAGGCAAGGATGATAATTCAGCTGGACATAGCGAAAGCCTATGACAAACTTAGCTGGACTTACATAAGAGCAATGCTAAAAGCTTATGGCTTTGACTACAACTAGATTAGATGGGTCATGGCTCTAGTTACCACTACCAGCTGTTCTATTCTTCTTAATGGCTCTCCCTCCAAACCTTCAAGCCTACAAGAGGTCTCAGGCAAAGTGATCCTCTTTCCCCATTCCTTTTCATTCTCATGATGGAAGGGTTGGGTAGAGCTATAAGATCTGCTAAGGTGGAAGGAAGAATTCAAGGTCTGAGACTCACTCGAGGTGGAGACATGGTGACACATCAGCAATTTGTGGATGATACTATGCTTCAAGGCACACCCACAGTCAAGGAAGCCAAAGCATTCAAGCAAATTCTGTATGAGTTTGCAATGGCAGCTGGCACTGAGGTAAGTCTTACTAAATCAAAAATATTCCTTTTCAATACTGATATTTCAATTCAAAGAAATCTTTCCATAATTTTGGGCTTTCAAAGAGATTCATTGCCCTCGAAGTGTCCGGGAGTTCCCCTCACTGACAAACCGTTGCACAAGGACATCTGGGAGCCTGTTCTAAATAAATTGAAAGACAAAGTCAGTAAGTGGACAAATAGAGCCCTAAATCTAGCAGGAAGGCTGACTCTCACTAAGGCTATCCTCCAAACCATCCCTATTTATATGCTATCAGCCATTCCGGCACCAACTGGAGTCAGTACTCAAATAAGAAACATTAAAAGAGACTTTCTCTGGGGGAAAGGTGAAGAAAAGAAGAAATGGGCCCTGGTGGCGTGGGAAAGGGTATGCAAACCTAAATCCCATGGGGGCCTGGGTCTACATGACCCAAAAATTCTAAACAGAGTTCTGGGAGCTAAAGTTTGGTGGAGATGGCTAAAGGAAATACAATCCCCCTGGGTGAAACTATGGAAACAAAAGTATGCAATGAATTGGCAGGATATGAACCTCATAAGAATGACATGACAAGTAAAAGGTTCGCAAGTTTGTAACAAGGCCTAGGAGAACAGGGCCTAGTCTAAAAACATAGCTTCTAGGAGATCAGAAGTGAAAATTTGGCCTGGTTCTGGGAGGACAATTGGCAGCAAGAGGGTAATCTCAGTAGTGAGGATTTAGCTAGTATCCAAATAGATACCATCAACAAAGGATTAAGGAGGGTAAGGGACTTTTGGGATCAATCAAGGAACAATGGAAAATGGAGAATATGGAAACTTCTAGTGTACAATGAGACGAGTAGGCTGAATACTCAAGTTATAGCTCTCAAAGGGCTGTTGGAAAAAAGGTAAATCTTAATCTCAACCTCGGATGATCAATTAAGATGGGGAAAGAACAAGGCATGTCTCTTCACCCTTAAAGAGGCCAAAAGAATAGCGATAGGGCTTAACCTTCCAAGCACTGAGAAGACTTGGAAAGAACTCTAGGATAACCCTCATTGGATGAAGGTCAAGCTGTTCAAGTGGCTAGTTCATTAGGGCAAGATTCTAACATGGGATAATCTAAGAAAAAGAGGCTTCATTGGCCCCTGAAGATGCCACCTGTGTGGATAACAGGAAGAAACCACAAATCATCTCCTCAATAGATGCTCCTTCACGGCCACCCTATGGAACTGGGTTGGAGATGTCTTCGAGCAAACAGACAGGCATGAAGATGACATCATAGCTACGCTGAAAAACTGGTGATTTTTTTTTTCAAATAATGAAACAATAAACTCAGCCTGGGCGTTGACTCCAGGGTTCTTAATCTGGAATGTATGGAAGGAATGCAACAACAGGATTTTCAAAGGCAAAATGGGCCCGGTGAGTAGCATCCTAAAGCTAATCCTCAAGCAACTCAAGGAGACTATCCATATCCTGGGGGGTGTTTCTACAGGAAAACCCATAAGACACAGAGAGGCTAGAATCCTGGAAAAGTTGGAGCTTCAGGTTCATCTCCCTCAGTGTCCTTTGTTGTTCAACAAGAATACCTCAGAAGGTAAGGCTTTCTGGCATCCCCCTTCTCAAGGCTTTTTAAAATTTAACATAGATGGAGCCTCAAAAGGAAATCATGGAGAAGTAGGTTATGGAGGGGTCATGAGAGATGAGGAGGGAAACATACAGGTCATTTTCTATAGTTATCTAGGGAAGGCTACCAACAATATGGTTGAGCTCATGGCGATGGAGCTATGTGTGGAAATATTATTCAGGCACAACATACATAATGTCATCATTGAGGCTGACTCGGAATTAGTAATTAATTCGGTCAAGCAAATAAGCGCAGGAGCAACACCAAAAAGAATCTCAGGTCACTGGCAACTTCTGCAAGTCTACCAAAGAATTCAATCACACCTAAGAATTCTAAGAACTCTTAGGTTTGTGGATGTTCGCAGGGAAGCCAACAAAGTGGCAGATTGGCTTGCTAATGAGGGGGTCAGAAGCAAGCTTACCGACATGTGCTACTGGTAGAAGGAGGTAATGGATGACAGAATGAAAGATGAATGCTTAGTGCGGGCCCTCAGCGACAGACAGCATTATCAGAATAGACAACGAGACAGTGTTTCACTCCATGTCAATGAAGCATAAGTATTTCTCAGAGGATGAGCACTGTAAGTTCTCACAGGAATCCTGGACAGAGACAGTCATCGGGCCAGGGGATTTCTACTCAAAAGGAAAAAGCTATGAGGAAGAAGGATGACGGATGCCATCACAAATCCTAGGACATTCCATGCACAAGGTGACCCTTCCGGGCATGTCGTCCACGCGCAATACATTGGAGGACAGTGGATTAGGAAACCGGAATCAAAAATTGCTCGAGAGAAACCACTCGCATCGGGCGCCCTTTGCCCCGGAAGTGGTTTTCCCGGATGGTAAGTGATGCCACTTAGTAAGCGATGCGTGGCGAGGGAAGAGGAGAGAATATGGCCCTCATTGTGCGGTATTCCTCAGGCTTATAGGAGGCACGATATTGATTGTGGTCGTCAGATCAGGAGGGGGGAAATCAACGGCCAAGGTTTGTCGTGCAAGTTTGTGGGTCCAGAAGGTCAAAACAGCTATGGTTTACCACCTTCATCGGGCGCCCTCAAACCAAAATATGGTTTTCTTGGAAAGCTAGTGATGCCATTCAGTGAGCAACACGTGGCAGGGGACGGGAAAGGTAAACCACCCTCATCGTGCGGTATTTATCGTGCTTTTAAGACCACGCAATATGGATTCTAGCCATCGGATCAGAAGGAGAAGATCGACGGCCAGCGATGGTCGAGCAGTTTAGGGGTTTTCCGCGGGCTACTACTCCGTGTGATTTGGTTTTAGATCATCGGATAAAAAGGAGACAGATCATCAGTGACTACCTTGTAAGCGGACTTTGGGGTCCACGTGCATGCTTAAGGTTCCAGGGCTGGCTTGGCCTTGGTTTTAGTTTGCCCATGGGTCGGTTTTTTTCGGGCAAGTTGCGTATTTTTCCCTCTTCCGTTGTGGGGGTTTGCACCTCTGCGCGCTTTTTGTAACCTTTGTAATTTATTTTCTTTTCTAAGTCAATAGAAGGACTATCTCTTGCTTAAGCAAATATATATATATATATATATATATATATATATATATATATATATATATATATAATTAAAAAGGATTAATGAAAAAGGAAAAATATAATATAAAAGAAAGAAATTAATATGATTAAATTTCATGTGGTTTGAATATTGATTTTCAAAAATAAAAAATATAATTATCTCCTATCTACTCATGGAATCTATGTGCAAGCTTCTCGAATGCAACAATAGACAAGTTGCCTCTAATCATATTAGCCGAGATCAAAGGGGCAAAAGAGGAATTGATGTTTGAGAAATCCTACGAGGAAAAGTTGTCGCGTTCTTCAGAGTTGGCTACCCCGACAAAACTAAGAGCCCAAAAAATAATTGTCTTTATACAAGATAACGTGAATGGTAAGGGAAATAGCAGCCTCAGTATAGGCGTGAGAAAATAGTAGCCTGCAAGCTGACGGACTTACGACGCACTGTTAGAGTCAATTTTGCAGGTGTTAGATAATGTTGTCTTAAATTGATATGGTTTTGTCTTAATTGTTAACTGTCTTAAATGGGTTTTGCCTTAATTTCCATAGTCTTAAATATAAAGTTTTGTCTTAAAAAAATTTGTCTCAAACTATTTTTGTCTTAAATATAAAGTTTTGTCTTAAAATATTTTTGTATCAAACTGTTTTTGTCTTAAGTATAAAGTTTTGTCTTAAAATATTCTTGTATTAAACTATGTTTGTCTTGAATATAAAGTTTTATCTCAAATAAAATTTCTTTCAAACTTTTTTGTCTTAAATATAAAGTTTTGTCTTAAAATATTTTTGTCTCAAACTTTTTTGTCTTAAATTTTATATTTAAGGCAATTCAATTGATCTTAAATTTTAATGTAAAATAACTAAAATAAAAAGTGACTTTTTAAGACAAAAGATTTCTTGTCTTAAAAAATGTCTTAAAAGCGCCCTTCGTGTAGTAGTGTAAACACCAAATAAAAACAAGAAAAAGGTGCAAATAGACATCAAGACAAGCTTCTATCAGAACTGGACTGAAGATAAATCCCATAACTAAATTACATTAAGAATGTTTATCACAAACAATGGTCGCAATGCTCTTTGCGCCATGAATATTTTCTCCAGCAATAATTGTCAAGGTGGTAATAATAGGTTTGGAGTTAATAGTAAGCTCATCAAGTGCAGTTTTATATTGGCTAACAAGCTCCTGTTGTCCCCCACCTCGTGAAGAAGAATCAACTATTTCCCTTTCACTGTCTTTACCAATTCAATTATGTCATCATTGTGGTCAACAAAACTTTTGCTCCACCTATCTCCCTCCTGTTCGCACTCCCTTTCAATTTCCCTTAACTTCTCCAGCAATGGGCTACCTTGTTATGATTGTGTGGATACCTTTGTAGAGACTGTTCTCGATTGATAACACGGTGAAACCCACAATGGTCTCTTTCCCTCTCCATGTCTTCCCCAATTCATTCCTTCTCAATGGCAAGTTCCCTCGGCAGCTAGATACAGAATTGTTGGAGCTTTCCACTCACCATCCTCCTCAACATCCCAGTCCTCTGGATTTGTGGCATCTGTATCTAAAATTTCCTGCAAAATATCATCATATCCCCCAATTTTTTTGTCTTCTGGATCAGGAATGTATTCTTTGTCTTCCCAGTCTCCTGGGATTTTGGAATCAAGATCTTTAATTTGTTTTGGTGGCTAAATATCCCAAACGGTGTATAAACTTCCAAAATATTTCTCCTTGTTATCAATGAGAATGTTGTAAGTAGCATCATGGCAAAGAATAAAAGTATAAACTTGAGTAAGTTGATCCATTTCACAGGATACATCCTTCTTAATAGGATCGTTCTTTCTAGCATGAGCAAGAATTGCATGAATCTTCTGTGTACTATAACAACACACATTTGGACCAAACATGATGTTATAAGGTGTATTTGTACCAAACTTCTTTTGTTCCACATCTCCACTCAATACCTTCACACACCTACCATCAGAGTCAAGTTTCTACTCATGCTTGACAGAAAATTGAGGAACAAGTATCTTATCCTTGTTGTTAAACTCTGGAAACTCAGCCGAAATGGCGAAGAAACTTGCATTTGGATGAGTTTAAATCCCTTTGTCATTGGTGTCCCCTTTCCATTTTCCATCAGTGTGAAGCCACTCCCCTCCCCTATTGCACTTTCTCAATTTTTCTCAAGCTCTACACAAACTTTCTCAAGATCTATGCAAAGACAATTAAAATTTGCAGCAAAAAATAGACAAACACGTGATCCTCTCTCGCGGGATCTCCTTCATGAAGAATGCAATGCGAAAGAGTAGGAGGTGATGAGTGTTTATTGTGTGACATGGAAATATATTAATAATCATTTTTCCATGTGTCTCTCTCATCAACGTTTATTATTATGTCCCATGCCAACTTATAATTTATCAATACACCCATTTGTACGTGACAACTTCAATGATCATATCTATGAGTATGGAATTATTATTTTTGTCCATTACTGCTCATTGAATATTAAATCATTTTCACATAGGTTCTGAGTTTGGAAGTGATTGTGATGGATCGAACAAGAAACAACAAGATATGAGATCATTGGTGGTTCTAAGCACGTCGATCAAAACAAAAACTGCAGCCATAAAAGGTAAAGGATAAGGATGGGACCATCCTATTCATGTTCCTATTCTTTAAGTCCTTCAACTATAATCGCTGATGTGAACAAGAGCAAGATAAAAAGTACCTGGCGATAGATGCATCATATTAAATTTTTGTGTAACACCGTTGATCAAATATAGCATAGAAAAGGTACAATAAAATAATAGCTCCTCATTATCTACTCTCAATTAGAAATCTTAGGCATTTTTATATTAGTTTACTAATGAGGTTCTCACTTTAGAATTTACCAGTCACTCATAGACTAGCCAACCAAAAAACTAGCAAGTAAAACTACGCACGTCGATTTTCTAGATTCACATAGAATTCTAGACCTCAAACAATCAATAGAAATTTGTCCATATCATTCATGAATTCGTTTGCATTTTTAAATTTGTATTCAGAGTCATATGAGTTAATTAAAAACAATGATGTAATTATAAGTTAAGGTTTAAAAATAAAAAATGTAAAGATATGATTGAATAACATTGTTTTTAGCTTAACAGAATGAATAGATCTTCCATGATACAATATAGATTTTCAAAAAATAAAATCACATATTTTCCCATAATGTTATAGTAATAATATAAAAATAAAATAAAATAATTCATAATTAAATAAGATATAATTTAAATGAAATTACGATTTTGAAAAATCTTAACATTCATGAATAAAATTTTATATAAATTATAAAATTGATTTTTTTTAATAAAATAATTAATAAAAAAATTATTTCGCCAATTTTTTTTTGTTCCTTGGACGTACTTTTGCATGTTTAAAAGCAATTTCTAATTATGATAAATATTCTGTTTATATATTATCACTATCGCATTGAATAAAGTCACCAAAACTTTGGACTTTATGAAAGATTTGAAGAACTAGCGTATTGAACGGGAGAGAAGTGACATATAAGTCGACGTTCCAGGCCCCATTTGGGCCGCCCAATTAGTGTTGGTCGATGGCTGAGCTGGAAAATTTTTAAAGACTCAACCGCAAACAAAAAAAATCACCACTATCGCATTGAATAAGGTCACCAAAACTATGGACTTTATGAAAGATTTGAAAAACTAGCGTATTGAACGGGAGAGAGAAGTGACATATAAGTCGACGTTCCAGGCCCCATTTGGTGCGATGGCTGAGCTGGAAAAGTTTTAAAGACTCAACGTCAAGCAAAAAAAACCATCACTGTCGCATTGAATAAAATCATCAAAACTATGGACTTTATGAAAGATTTGAAAAACTAGCGTATTGAACGGGAGAGAGAAGTGACATAAGTCGACATTCCAGGCGCCATTCGGGCCGCCCAATTAGTGTTGGTCAGTCAAGATGCGATGGCTGACCTGGAAAAGTTTTAGAGACTTAACATCAAACCAAACAAAAAATTCTATACGTGATATTTTTTTTTTTTTAAGGCAGGGCATTGACGGTTTTTTTTCCAAGGAAAAAATTATAATTTTATTAATGAAAACAAAATTACATGTTATATTGGTTACAAATAGTCCATCATCTAGTCAGTGATTTATGATCATAAGTTCATAAATAATCAACTAACAAATAAGGAGAAAAACTAGACTTTTCTCCATTTATTTTTTTCAATTTTCCACCATTATAGATGAAACAAGAGTTAGTTGACTTTCCACCATTATAGATGAAACAAGAGTTAGTTGATTTTCTTTCATTCTTGTGGTTTCCTTGTCTGAATCTGAGTTATCGGAAGCATGCTAGCATTTTATACCTCCATCCTTTTCCTCAAATATCCTAATTAGCTGATTTGTGGGGCCGTGTAATTCTGTTGGTATGCGTGTCTTTTCAGCTTGTTCTTCGTTTTCTAGTATGTGTTGTTCGTCTTGCTTCAGAGTGGGGTCCTTTCTAATTCTTCTTCTTCCTCATTTGATTCAGTTGGGGGGAATTTCCATCCTTTTGGTTGCTTCCTTGTTTTCTTCTTTCTTCGTTGCTCTTTCTTGGTGTCAAGGCATATGTTATGTAAGTGTCATGTTTGGCGGCATATACGGCATCTGAAAGTTGTGTTCTCAAGACCCAAGATTTGGGTCCATCTCTTTTTATTGTGTATCAGTTGAATGCGGTCTGGTAGGCCTTTATTGAGATCCACTTCCACACATATGTGTGCAAAAGTATAGATTCATTCTTCCATTCTTTGTTCATCAGTCTTTATGTATCGAACTAGTGTATTTCCAATGGTTTCTAGCACTTGATTGTGCCATATGTGTAAGGGAAGGTTATGTAGCCTTACCCAAACCACATCCTTGATACAATCATGGTGTTTGCATCAAAATCTAGAAACCATGGAGTGGTGAAGATCCCTATCAATCCCCAGAACCATGGGCCTTCTTGTAATATAATGTCCCTTTCTTCCGATGATGCAAATTTTACAATGAAGCCTTTTATATAGACATTTTTGTGGTGTCAGCATTAATTTTGTTTTCGTTTGGATCAGCTCGGTTGTTTTTTTCCTTGACACATGTGTTGTAATGGTTTTTTGGGATATATTTCTGTTTATGTTATTCCATACATGGGCCGCCTACATTGATTCGACAATTTTTCGTGTTGTCCTTTTCTTTTTTTTGGTGTTTTTTCACATTTAATCCTGTGGCATATGGTCGTTTATGACTTTTGCCTCATATATCATTATGTATACCAGTTTCTTTTCCTTAATCTAATGAAATCATATCTAGTTTTTCTTCTTTAAAAAATAAAAAATCAAAATAAAAAAAGTTGAAAAAACTGCACATTAACTAATACTCTGAAACATCGTCAAACTAAACGAGAGATGGAAAAGTGAAGGAAGCAGATGTATTCACTCGAGGTTTTCTTTGGTGGTGGAATTTTCAAGCCAGTTAGCAGTTTTATATTAATGAAAAGTATATTTATATATAAACAAATGATGTTGTTATTCTCCCAATTTTCTTTATAGTTGTCTTTAGTGAGACTTTTTGGAAGCTTTTTCGGTGGGATTTTCCCGTCTAATTTCTCTAAAATATGATAGGAATTTATTGAAATCACAAGATTGATGGGTAACCCCTGCACAATCGAAGTTCCATAGGGTTTTTCAGGGTGTTGAATCCATATATACAGTAAAAAAACTAGTTTAAATAACACAAATCAATATTTTACCTCAATTTCTTCCGTCAGATTCTAGCACTAGAAAGTCCAAAAAGTTGCACTAGAGACAACTCCATTTTCTTTTTCTTCTCATTTACCAGTTTTTATAATTTCCTTTTCCTTTTATTTCTCATTTATCAAATCCAATTTCTCCATCCCCTAAGTTTTTTATCTATGTTTCCCAACGTTTAAAGGAGGATGGAATATGATAGCTCTCAAACTTAGTGTTTAAAGGACGATACATTTTGACAAAATGTCAAATTTTCTTTCTCCGAGTCCCATTTCCAACTTGATCATTATATTTATGATAGATGTTATATTTATATGTTATAACTATCCCATTGAATAAAGTAACCAAAACTTTGGACATTATGAAACATTAGAAGAACTAGCATATTGAACGGGCAAAAGAATTGACATATAAGTGGATGTTCTAGATCTGGAGGATTACCAAGGACTCTGACTAGAGTGGATTTCAATCAAGAAAAACCACACACTTTGTAAAGAACCATAGATTGACCGAAATAAGTCTCTTTCATCTTAAAATCTTAGGAGGAATAAAGACGTTAAATTCATAAAATTAACTCTTACATGAGACTTAGAAACATAAATGAATTCTTGGTTCTCAGAATTTCTGGAGGACACTCTATATCCTTCCTTCGATCCGGGACCCTTAATTGAGTCCATTGAACCAAGGGAAGACTTACACATTCAGGACCTTTGAGCAATGAATCTCATATCTTCTGGTTCCCAATGAAGTTAATGTCCCTAAATCTAAGAGGGTTGGGATCTGCCCATTCGGAAAGATTCCTAAACTACCACATCATGGACAAACATCTGCCAATTGTTCTCCTTCAAGAAAATATGATGTCTAAGGAAAAATACTTGCATATCTTACTATGAATACGCCCGACATGGCATGGTTACGCTATCAATTCCTCTAGAAATTCGGGTGGTCTTGCAGCAATATGGGATCCTACCTATTTCTCCTTTCTGGCCTACAAACTTATTTTAGGCATAATTCTATCAGGACATGCTCGGGGCCGGAGTTGTAGACTCTTAATTATTCATATGTATGGTCCTTACAAAAATCGTAATCTTTTCTGGGAATTGATTGACAATACATGCTTATTGGATATTCACCCATTAATCATTCCAGGGGACTTAAATTTAACAATGAATACGGGTGAATGTTGGGAGCACAGGGCTAATCCAGATTCTCTGGTGGCATATTTTATAGATCTCTTCAACTCTCCATGACATTTCTCCTGATCCAATATGTCCAACATAGCAGAATGAATGGGCACAGACAACATTTCTAAAATAATTGGCATATTTCCGGTGGACTCTAACTTATCACTTAGATTGAAAAGCCTCAAGTCATGTACTTTCTTCTCGGACATATCTAATCATGATGTCATTATCCTGGAATGCAAGATGACCTAGAGGGCATAAAAATTTCGTTCAAATTTAACCAGATGTTGGTTAATGAGACTGGTTTCTAGGACCTGGTTCTACAATCTTGGTCTAACCCTCTCTCTCCTAATAACACTGATGTGTTAAAGGTGGTTATTAAAAAGCTAATGAGGATGAAAACTATGGTAAGGAAATGGATTAAAAAAAAAAAAAAAACTCATAAAGGAGCTTCAAACAATAGACATAGAACTTGCCCTACTGATGGATCTTATAGTGTCGGGCCACTTTTCTAAACATCAGAATGCAACAATTTTAGACTTGATTTCCAGAAAAGATAAAATCCAAAAATTACAAGAAGAAGATTCGCGCTAGAAATGTAGACTTGCATGGATCAAAGGAGGTGATCGAAATACAAAAAAATTCATAGGACCGTGTCCAAAAGGAAATAAACAAACTCAATTTGGTCAATCAAAGATGAAGCATGGTACACTTATACATCCATCAAAAGGATCGAAGAGATATTGTTTCAACATTTCAAAAATCAATTTCAGGAAAGAGAGGATACTCATATGATTGATAAGATGGAACTAGTTTATCTCTTTCCTACATGGATCTACAATGAAAATACTTCATTGATGGACATAAAAATTTCCAATAGGAACTGCTACAAACCCTCGAGGAGATGGAAAAGGACAAAAGTCTTGGGCCCGATGGCTGGCCTTGTGAATTCTTTCTTTTCTTATTTCATTTGACGGCCCGGACTCGATAAAGATAATGGAAGCAGTCATAATCTCCAACCAAATTCTAGGTGTAATCAATTCAACCTTTCTCACTCTCATTCCTAAGAAACAAAATCCTCTGTCTCTCAATGACTATAGGCCTATTTCTTTATTCAATTATGTATATAAAATGATGTCCAAAATTATTGCTAACCGTGTCAAAAAGATCATCTCCCCATATATTTCACAAGAACAGTTTGACTTCTTTTCCATTACCTCCTCCTGAAGAGACTTCTCCTTTGGGAGGTTTGGAACTTTCTCCTTGCAACCTACTATTCCTATTTTCATAAAGGACCTTCACTATCTCTGTCATATCAAAGAAAGCCTTTTTGGACGTCTTCTCATCTTCTGTCATGTTTGTAGGTTCTCCTTCATGAGACATGATCTCTGGAGTTTCAACTGTGACTTGAGGATGTGCTGGTGTAGAAGACTTTGGTAACCTTGCCCTTCTTCCACTTGAGCCAACTACAAGGCTTTCAACTAGCTTCCATTCTCCTCTTTTGAGTTTTAACCTTGTTAGCATGACACAAAACTAGCAAACAATACTCCTTCTTTGCACAAGAAAATTTAGTAAGCAAAAACCAGTGCTCTGATACCAACTTGATATGAAATGGCACAGATTAGTAATGTTGTGCTAATTCCCCATTCAAATAAAACCCAGTATGCTTATTATTTGCTTATAAAGTGCTTAAAGATTCACCATTTTTGCTTAATTAATTGATTCCCATGAGAGTTTCTTATGTAAATGTTATAAACAATTTAACATAAAACATATGTTGAACAACAACAAAATAACAACAAAGAACATCAAAATACAACACACAACACAGAGATTTGATGAGGAGTTCACCCCTCCTGGGCTACGTCTCCTTGGTCCAACTTCCAATGCTTGGGCCTCTCTATTATGCTCAAAATTACAACAAAAGTGTGTTTACAATGCTCAAATGCCTCTGAAACCTGTCTCAATGAGTTCAGAATTGCAAAAACTGCTATAATTCACTCTTTTTTCACCTAATTTCGATAAGAACTCAAGAAGTTATGACCTCTCCCAGTGGTCCCACAATTTTCTCAACAAATTCCCCTTTTCTGGCCATTAGCCACCAAATTCGGCCTAAAAACTGCTAAATTTTCCACATTTCCGCTACCGGAGCCACACTTCCCAGCGGGTTCGAAAATCGCAATCGGCGTTGGCGGAGAGACGAACGGAACAACTCCTTTTAAAAATTGCAATCAACGATTTGCGATGGTGGACTTAACGATTTATGCACCATGATTCATAACAATTTCGCGTCTAGTATATAGTAGCTTGTCCTAATCGGCGCGGGACCGGGGAATTCCTTAACAACTTGTTGTTTGTTGTTGTGAAGTGTGAACTGTGATGAATTGTCGGACCCAAACATTCCATACATTGTAACCTATTCCCTTTTCACATCTAGTTCCATCAACATTTCGCTATTGATGTAGGTGTGTTGATTCTTAACAAGACTTCCTTTTATGATGCGATCCATGCGATATCACATCTCGGTAGGACCAGGGGCCGATTTTTAACAAAAAAATTATGCCGATGTGATGCGATGAGCCAATTTGTTGGACCAACAATAGAGTGACACTTGGCACCTCCCGATTGGCTAAAGAGACTTGAACTTGTTGATTGTGCACTTATTTTTCCTGTTTAGCAAACTGGTCAGAACTCATTTCTGGGAGCATATGAACTCCATTTTCGATGAAACGAGTTGCGTTGGATTTAGATCATCGAGATCTATCCAACCATATAGTTTCCATTCCATTCTATGAAATTTTATTTTTGAGCATAAACTTAAAGACCTAATCAATGATCCTATACAAAATTGGCTTCAAACACAGACATGTCAGATGGATAATGGCCCGTTTCAAATTTGCATCCATGGTGGTTCTCATCAATGGGGATCCCACAAATTTCTTTAAAATGAGCAGAGGATTGATACAAGGTTGTGCTCTATCTCCTCTATTGTTTATTCTTGTAATGTATACATTAAGCAGGGGGATCAACTCCATGAAAGAGGTAGAGGCCATAAAAGGTTGTGTGATATCAAAAAAAAGTCGACCATTACATCTGATGTACGTGGATGATATCATGTGTGTTGGGGAGGCAAAAATATCATAATGGGAAGCATTCCACAAGATTTTTCTAAAATGCAGCAATGCATCTAGGCTTAACATTAATAAATATAAGACAAAACTTATTTTTTTATGACGGTTCCTCGATGGAGGTAATCATAATTGCTGATATATTTGAGATTAAGATTTTCCCACTATCAAATGGCTTCAAATACCTGGGATGCCATTTGAAACCTAGCAATTACAAGCTTTCAGATTGGGATTGGCTATTCAACAAATTCAATCAAACGTTATGCCACTACGATCATAGGTGGTTAACTCTTGGAGGCAAGGTTTTCATGATTCGAGCGGTTTTCCAAAGCATCCATGTATATTGGATGCATATATTTCACATCCCTCGATCTACTATAAAGAAGATTGAATCCATCGTGTGACATTTTCTATGGTCGGGATTTGGCACCAAAAGAAAAATCCCCCCTTGTTGGCCTCAATCTAATCTCTAGACACATTAAGATTGGAGGTTAGGGATTCCTTAATTTACATATTCGAAGAACAAGGTCTATGGAAAAAATTCATGGTTGCAAAATATCTACATAACTGTGGATTGGAGGAATGAATTAGAAATGGTGTTCCATCCACTACATGTATGTCTGCAACTTGGAGAAGCCTACGAAGCGAAGTCCCTTGGCTTTGTAGTAACCTTGTTTGGGTTGTTGGCAACAATTTACAGGTCTATGTGGGGATGGATGCCATCAAAGGCATGCCCAAAAGCTCCCATTTATGCACCCCCATCATCATCTCCCTTAATCAACTGGGATACTCCTCTTTGGCCAGCATTGCGAGGGACCCCCAGACGCTCTTGTCTCCCCCAATTTGGCCACATTCCTAGTAAATTGGCATCCCATAATATTTGGCAGTTGAATGGGAAGTTTATCGTAGTAACCTTTGCCAGGCTGGTATCATGTTATCCTCCCACCCAGATTATCTTGTTTGGGGCGATCATTTAATGGATGGAAGAATTTCATCCACAAAAGCATATAAACACATCATTTCTTGTTCTCCAATCTTTCCATTTTCCAAGCTCACTGCACAATTGTGGTCCTGGGATGTTCCTCTCAGGATTATATGCTTCACTTGGCTTCTCCTACATAATCAGATTTTGACCTAGGACACACTCATGAGGAGAGGATTTGTGGGTCCTAGTAGATGCCGTCACCAAAAATCTGCATTGGAAGACTATATTCACATCTTCATTCACTACCCTTTCGCACATGACATATGGAGGAAAGTATCCTCTCACTTGGGGACTCAAGTCATTAGTGATAGTTCCTCCATTGCGGACTGGATTTTCTCTCGGGGCTTCCAATCAAAAGAGCATCAAGTTGTTCCCCTATACGTCTTTTGGGCATTTGGTGCTCTCGCAATGAGCACATCTTTGAAGAGACTCCTCCCAATCCTAATTTGACTACTCTGCATTGTTGCTCACTTTCAAGAGATAGGCCCCTGGTGTCCCAAAGAATCTACCCAGTCCATCGCTCATGCTGACTTGTCCAATATTTTCCCAATTTGTTTTTTTGATGGAGCTTCCGTTGGTGGGAGATGCGGATGTGGTGTCTCCCTTCATATCAATTTAGTTATGTTCTATCAATTTAGGTGGTTTGCTGACATGAGAGACAACAACAGAGTAGAAATGCTCGCCTTATGGTATGCCTTACAGGTGGTTCTATGGCTCAATGTTGATTGCATTATGGTTGTTGGTGACTCCCTTTCTACAGACAGATGGATTTAGGATCGCAACACCTTACAGATCCCCTCACTTTTCAACTGGATGCAGCAGATTTCAGGCCTAAAGCCCCTTTTCTCGGAGATCTCCTTCCAACATGTCTTTCAGGGGAAAAAATCTGAAGCAAATGCACTTTCCAAGCGTGCTTTGTCCCTTCTGCTAGGGCAGATTCATTATGAATTGTTTTCAGAGGGAATCTCCTTTTGTATCGATTCTTTTGATTTTTGTTAATCTCTCCCCCACTCCCCTTGATTTACTTTTGGTTTGCAGGTCCCTGGTGTGTTTCTAGGTGCCTTGTCTTGGTAATATTTCCTTTTTTTATCTTCTGCATTATGTCTCATTAAATAGACTCAGCTCTTTCATATCAATGTATATGCTCTGTTTCCATATGTGGCCACAAGGTGGCATTCACGAAAACTCTATGACATACTCAACACTGCATTAAGGATATTATCAACAAGGGTATTTTCTCTGTAATTTGAACAAGATCTTCGACAACGTATAACATTTCCCAATAATGAAAATGTTACCGTTTATTTTCTCCTGAAAAAAAAGTGGGTGTTCCAGGCCCCATTTGTGCCGCCCAAGTAGTGTTTGTCGGTCACGATACGATTGGTGAGCTGGAAAAGTATTGACTAGTGGGAAAGACTCCACGTTAATAAAAGAAATCAGAAAGTTGAAAAGACAAGACATTTACAAATATTCAAAAACATCGTTTTCGTGATGGAAAAGTGAAGAAGTTTATGTATTTTCAGCAATAAAATTTGCGGTTGAATTTTGCTTTATGTTGTTAAAAATGAAGAAGTTTATGTATTTTTGCGATAAAATTTGTGGTTGAATTTTGATTTGTGTTGTTTAAATTGGTTTTTTGACTATATGGATTCAACACCTTGAAAAGCCTTTGGGATAATTTGATTCTTACCAGATTTTTAAATGTTAATTTTTTTCTTCTAAAAATCTGGTAAGAATTTTTGTAAATCTAAATAAAAACTATCAAAATTCATAATTTAGGGGTTTTTCACATTTAGTCCTATGGCCTATGGCATATGGTCGTTTATGACTTTTGCCTTGTATATCCTTATCTATATCAGGTTTTTTTTGGTTAATCTAATGAAATCATATCCGATTTTTCTTCTTTAAAAAATATAAAAAATCAGAAAAGTTGAAAAAACTGCACATAAACTAATCCTTGGAAACATCGCCGAACTGAATGAGAGATGGAAAAGTGAAGGAAGTGGATGTATTGACTCGGAGTTTTCTTTGGTAGTGGCATTTTCAAGCCAGATGTCAGTTTTATATTAATGAAAAGTATATTTATATATAAACAAATGATGTTGTTAGTTTTTTATTTTATTTTTACTTGTATTTAGTGAGATTTTTTTGGAAGTTTTTCTAGTGGGCTTTTTTCATCTAATTTCTCTAAAATCTGGCAGGAATTTATTGAAATCACAAGTTTGATGGGTAACCCCTGCACAATCGAAGTGCCCTAGGGGTTTTCGAGGGTGTTGAATCCATATATTCCATATATACAGTAAAAAAACCAGTTTAAATAACACAAATCAAGATTTTACTTCAAAAATCCAAAAAGTCCCACTAAAAACAACACCATTTTTTTGCCTTCTCATTTACCAATTTCCTTAATTTCCTTTTCCTTTTAATACAATTTCCTTTTCTTTCTCATTTATCAAATCCAATTTCTCCATCCCTAAGTTTTTTTTTATCTCTCTTGCCCAACGTTTAAAGGAGGATGGAATATGATAGCTCTCAAACTCAGTGTTTAAAGGACAATAAATTTTGACAAAATGCCAATTTGTCTTTCTCCCAGTCCCATTTCCAACTTGATTGCTATATTTATGATAGATGTTATATTAATGTATTATAACTATCCCATTGAATAAAGTCACCAAAACTTTGGACTTTATGAAAAATTAGAAGAACCAACATATTGAACAGGCGAAAAAAGTGACATATAAGTGGGCGTTTTGGATTTGGAGGATTACTAGAGCCGATATCAATCAAGACAAACCACACACTTTGTAAAGAACTAGAGATAAAGTCCTTAAATTCATAACATTAACTCTTACAGGCGACTTAGAAACAAAAATGAATTTCTGGTTCTCAGAATCTCTAGAGACTCTATATCCATCCTTCGATCCAGGACCCTTAACTGAGTCCACTGAACCAAGGGAACACTCACACATTTGGGACCTTAGAGCAGCAAATCCCATATCTTCTAGTTCCCAATGAAGCTAATGTCCCTTAATCTGAGAGGGTTGGGATCTACCCATTCAAAAAGATTCCTAAACTACCACATCATGGACAAACATCCACCAATTGTTCTCCTTCAAGAAACTATGATGTCTAAGGAAAAATCCTTGGAGATCTTACTTCGAATACGCCCGACATGGCATGGTTGCACTGCCAATTCCTCTAGAAATTTGGGTAGTTTTGCAGCAATATGGGATCCTACCTATTTCTCCTTTTTGGCCTACAAATTGATTTTAGGCATAATTTTGACAGGACATGCTCGAGGTTGGAGTTGTAGACTTTGAATTATTAATATGTATGGCCCTTACAGAAATTGTAAGCCTTTCTGGGAATTGATTGACAATTCAGGCTTATTGGATATTCACCCATTAATCGTTGCAGGGGACTTAAATTTAACAATGAATGTGGACGAATATTAAGGGCACAAGGCTAATCCAAATTCTCTAGTGGCATATTTCACAGATCTCTTCAACCGCAAGGCTCTCTGTGACATTTCTCCTCATCCAATATATCCAACATGGCATAACGATAGGATGGGCACAAATGGCATTACTAAAATAATTGACAAATTTCTGGTGGACTCCAACTTATCACTTAGATTGAAAAGCCTCAAGTCATGGACTTTCTTTTTGGACATAGCTGATCATGATGCCATCATCTTGGAATGGCAAGATGACCTGGAGGACATAAAAAATCCATTCAAATTTAACCAGATGTGGGCTAAGGAGATCGATTTCCATGACCTGGTTCTGCAATCTTGTCCTAACCCTCTCTCTCCTGATAATACTGATCTGTCAAAAGCTAATGCGGATGAAAACTATGGTAAGGAAATGGATTAAAAATAAAAAAACGAAATCTAAGAAAGGAGCTTCAAACAATAGACATAGAAATTTCCCTATTAATGGATCCTATTGTGCCGAGCTACTTTTCTGAACATCAACACACAACAATTTTAGAGTTGATTTCCAAAAAAGATAAAATCCTAAAATTACAGGAAGAAGATTGGCACCAGAAAAAGCAAACTTGCATGGATCAAAGGAGGTGATTGAAATACAATTTTTTTCATAGGGCCGCATCCAAAAGGAAACAAACAAACTCAATTTGGTCAATCAAAGATGAAGCAGGGCACACTTATACATCCATCAAAGAGATAGCATTTCAACATTTCAAAAATCAATTTTAGGAAAGAGAGGATACTCATATGGTTGATAAGATGGAAATAATTGATCTCTTTCCTACATGGATCAACAACAAAAATACTTCATCGATGGACATATAGATTTCCAATGAGGAGCTACTACAAACCCTCAAGGAGATGGCAAAGGACAAAATTCCTGGGCCTGATGGTTGGCCTTGTGAATTCTTTCTTTTCTTCTTTGATTTTATGGGCCTGAACTTGGTAAAGATGATGGAAGTGGTCAGAATCTCTAGCAAAATTCCAGGTGCAATCAATTCAACCTTTCTCACTCTCATTCCTAAGAAACAAAATCCTCTGTCTCTCAATGACTATAGGCCTATTTATTATGCAATTCTGTATATAAAATGATGTCCAAACTTATTGCTAACCGTGTCAAAAAGATCATCTCCCCATATATTTCGCAAGAACAGTTTGGCTTCTTGCCCAATAGGAGAATACAAGATGCAGTGGCCATTGTTCAAGAAGGCATTCATTCAGTCAAATCAAGGAATCAAAAATCATGTTTCATGAAAATTGACCTCATCCGGGCCTTCGATTGTATTGACTGGGAGTTCCTCACTATGATCCTATACAAAATCGGCTTCAAACACAGACATGTCAAATGGATAATGGCCTGTATCAAATCTGCATCTATGGTGGTTCTCATCAATGGGGATCCCACAAATTTCTTCAAAATGAACAGAGGACTGAGACAAGGTTGTGTGATCCAGGTGGATATTGGTGGCCACCCGCCAATTCCACTTGGACCCCCACCATTTCTTCTTTCAGTTTTTTAGTTTCCTTAATTGTAGCACAGTTTACTATTTTTAGCAGTTTTTTTGGGTCCTAAACTTCCAGAACCGTTTTGAGGCCCTAAATGATGTTTTTTTGGAAATCTACCGCCAGCAATTTTCTAACTAAAATCGTCTTTTCCATCGTAGTCCTCAGAGAGATCTTTCCAACAAGTTATCATGCATGTCAAACTGAGATAATATGACCAAATCGCGACCCCGAGAAGTTGGTTGTCCAACTCACCCCAACGGGGCCCATAAACTCTTGGTGTTACATCTCCTCGGGTTAGGGTTTTGGTTGTTTAGGGTTTGCTCTTATTGTTCAATAATAAAAAGGCCCTTGAGCCTCATTGTAAGGCAGTTTAGAGGCATGTAGCTGCCACATCTCTTCTCAGAGATAAGCTACCATCGCCCTAGCTGGTTTATTTCCATTTCTGTTTGTAACCATATTTCAGTATTTTACATTAATGAAATGAAGTATTATTTCCGTTGCATATCTCTCTTTATGGTTATCTCTGTAATTTGTTGCATTCCTGTATAAATTCGAATCAGTGGTATCAGAGAGGTCTACTTTTTCTCTGTTTTTCTTTGCATGTCCCCAACGAGGTTGGGATATAAGGAGTTAGGGCTTGAAATGGTCAAACCTTTGCAAGACCAATCTTGCAAATCCCGATGGCCTCCCATGGCGGAAGACAAGAAAGACGAGGGGGCAGGAGATCCTATCAAAATATTGCTCGAAGAAGCCCTCGAGCGACAAAGGAACGCAATGATGGACAACTTTGCGCAGATCCTTCAGCGACTACCCAGAGGCGATGCATTGGCTTCCAACAGCTACTCTGGAAATGCCACACCGTTTAAGGTACAATTTAATTTTGAAATCCCCATCTTCGAGGGTAAAATAGATGCAGATGCCATAGATAAATGGTTAAATCTGCTAGATGGGTATTTTTTTGTTCATGATTTTTCCAGTTGGGAAAAGATTATTTTCACTCTTCTCAAAGCAGCCCCCCACGTCAAGGACTGGTGGGAAACTTACTGCGAGCAGAAGGATGAAAGTACAGGCTCACTATTTTCAGCCGCATCCACTTGGAATTCATTTCGGGATGCCATCAAGGAGCAGTACTACCTTGACGGAAGCTATGAGGATCAATACATAAAGTGGACCACGCTGCGGTAGGGAAGGGACCAAGACATGCCAGAGTTTACCAATATTTTCCATACCCTTCACACAAAGTTGGGTATCAAGGATTCAGAGCAGCATTTGGTACTCAATTATCACGGCTTCCTGCACAAGTACATCTAGGAAGAAATAGAATTCCTGAACATCTCCTCGCTCGGCAAAGCATACCGATATGTCGTCAAGGTCGAGCAAAAGTTTAAACAAAAGAAGTGAGACTTTGGATCTGCAAATCTGAAGCAAGGGAAAGGTGCCCCCAAACCGCAAAACAAAGGACAAAGCCAAGGCGGGGTGGCCCAAGACAACTCGCCAAAGCTGCAAGCAAAGAACAACGCCGCAAAGCCGAAAAAGGACACGGGAAAGTGGTGTGAGTTCCATAAGAGCTCCACTCACAACACAAGTGAGTGGCAGAGCCCAACGCCACCATTGCCACCACGAAGATCTAGAAGGAGAAACCCAAAGATCCAAAGGAGGAGGAGCATCTCTTCCACTCCCAAATGTAGGTAAAGGGATCCCCGCTACAGTTCATTGTCGACAACGGGAGCCAAAAGAACCTCATTTCAGCAGAGGTTGTGAAGCAGCTTGGCTTACCGACCATAGCACATCCACAACCGTACACCATCGGGTGGCTTCACCAAGGACGGGATCTTCGCCTGAGCCAATAGTGTCACCTTCCATACAACATCAAGCCCTTCACGGATGAGGTATTGTGTGACATTGTTCCCTTGAAGTTTGTGATGTATTATTAGGATAACCATACTTGTGGAAGTGACATGTTGTGTATGAATCAAGGCCCCATGTTGTTATTATTACTTTTGGAAATAAGTTGTACAGGATACTGGAGGTAGCACCGCCTACTGCCATCTCTTTGGTTACTACAAAAAAATCATTTCCAAAACCGGGAAATTTGTTTTCCTAATGATACACCCTCAAGGAAAGAAGAAGACGGTGGCCACGACCTCCAAACATGGCCCCTCCGCACGATAACTACAGATGGACAAGGTCGTGGAGGAGTACGAGGACATCTTCACCTCCCCCGCAGGGGTTCCTCTGCACTGTCAAGTCAAGCACTCCATCGATCTGACCCCAGGTGCACCGCTGCCCAATGGACCAATATATCAGCGCTCCGTTTTGGAGAACAATGAAATCAAGAGGCAGATTCAGGAGTTGCTGCATAAAGGTCACATCCGTCTGAGTTCAACACCCTTTGGGAGCCCGATCGTGTTGGTACAGAAGAAGGATGGGACTTGGAGACTCTGTATTGACTATCGGGCGCTGAACAAGATCACTGTTCGTAATAGGTACCCGATCCCACGGATTGATGACCTCCTAGACCAACTGAAGGGGACAAAATATTTTAGCAAGATCGATTTGAAGTCAGGATATCACCAGGTACCAATCGAACCCTCCGATGTGTGGAAGACTACCTTCAAAGCCAAGGAGGGCCTTTTCGAATGGTTGGTTATGCTTTTTGGATTGATAAATGCTCTTGCAACCTTCATGAGGCTAATGGATGACATCTTACGGCCATTCACCAACTCATTTGTAGTGGTATACTTGGATGACATCCTAATCTTCAGCTAGAGTTGGGAAGAGCACCTCCACCACATCCGACAAGTTATCCAAACACTGCGACAATACAAGTTATGTGCCAATTTGGAGAAATGCACTTTTGGCATGACCCAGGTTCAATATCTGAGATACATTATTGATGAACAGGAGGTGCATGTCGATCCAGCCAAGATTCAAGTCATTCGGGATTGGCCATCTCCAACCACTTTGACAGAGCTTCGCAGCTTCCTAGGTCTTGCCAACTTCTACCACAGGTTCGTGTTGGGATTTTCTCATATCACTTGGTCCTTGAGTCAAGTCACCAAGGGAGGAGCGAAAGCAAAATTATTTTGTTCTGAATCTCAACAGAAGGCATTCATAGAGTTGAAAGATCGCCTCTGCTCGGCACTAGTGCTTGTATTACCATACTTGCAACAACCATTTGAGGTCAAGACAGATGCCTCTGACTATGCTATTGGGGCAGTCCTTACTCAACACGGGCATCTAGTGGCATATCACAGTGAGACACTTTCATACATAGTTTGGAAGTATCCCACTTATGACAAAGAGATGTATTCCATTGTGCAGGCCTGTCGACAATGGAAGCATTACATTTTGGAAGGAAACGGTCATCCACACAGACCACCGACCCCTGCAGTTCATACAGACCCAGGGGAAATTGCAGAATGATTACCATTAGAAGTGGTCCACATACCTACAACAGTTCCATTTGAATATCAAGTATAAGAAGGGCAACACCAATAATGTTGCAGATTGCATCAGTCGACCACCGATCATGGAGTTAACCACCGTGCTCAACTCTTGTGGGCACAAGACTTCTGATTGGCCACTTCTCTACAAAGGCGACCCAGAATTCGGCCACACATACTAGGCACTCTTGGAGGGTCAACATGTTCCAGACTTTCACCTCTAGGATGCCCTGTTATGCCACCTAGGTCACCTTTGTGTTCCTTCAAACGAGCGTGACAAGATGATTTGGGAAGCACACTATAGTCGGGCCGCTAGGCATTTCGGGGTCGAGAAAATGGTGGCAGTACTGCAGAAGTATTTCTATTGGCCGAATCTTTGACAGGATGCCAGGAAGTACATCAGATCATGCACTACATGCGCCATTGCCAAACCGACCATCAAGAAGCAAGGCCTCTATACCTCGTTGCCTACCCCTAGTTGACCTTGGGAATCCATCTCCATGGATTACATGTCAGGCCTTCATTCCACTAAGCATGGAAACGACTGTGTTTTTGTGGTTGTCGACAGGTTCTCGAAGATGGCCATTATGGCAGCTTGCAAGAAGAATATCACAGCAGAAACCACTGCTAAACTCTTCTTTGAACGAGTGTGGGTACACTTTGGGATCCCAAAGTCTATCATCTCAGATCGGGATAGCAGGTTCCTCAGTACATTTTGGTCCAGTCTATGGTCGATTCTGGACACCAAACTCACTAAGTCCACAGCCTTCCATCCTCAAACTGATGGCCAGATAGAGGTTGTCAATAGGATGATCGTACCATTCTGTGCATGTACAACTCAGAGCATCCACACACATGGGACGAGAGCCTCCCCTATGTTCAGCACAGCTATAGCCAGGATCTCCATAGCTCGATTGGCCACAACCCTTTTCAAGTGGGCTTGGGATTCCAGCCACTATGTCCCATTGATGTGGCCATGCCATTTGCAGCTACTCACGCAGATTCGGCTCATGTCCAGTCCGAAACAGATAAGGCAAACAAATTCATTGAGCACATCCAACATATTCGCCAATAGGTCCATGACATTCTGGAGAAATCTAATGCCAAGTACAAGCAGCGACATGATCAACATCAGGTGCCACACAAGTTTCAGGTGGGCGACAAAGTCTGGTTGCATTTGCAAAAGGAACGTCTTATCAGAGCCTATCGGAAACTCAGACCACTCCGATATGATCCTTACACCATTACCAAGGTTGTGGGAGACAATGCATTTGAGCTCAGCATTCCCCCATTCCTTGGCCTGCACCCAGTGTTCAATGTGGACCATCTTTGGCCATACTTTCTGTAATGTCCCTTAATAATAAATAATAAATAATATAATATAATATTAAATAAATAATAAACAATAAATAAAAAATAGTAATAGTAAATAAATAATAAATAATAATAAATTAATTACATGCTCTAAATAAATATAAATAAGAATAAACAGAAAAATAGTAAAAATCAGTAAAGCTATCAAAAAGTAAAAACGAAAAAAAATAAAACAAGAAAGCAGTAAAAATCAATAAAGCTATCAAAAAGTAAAAATAAAAGAATAAAACAAGAAAGCAGTAAAGTTGCATGTTGACACATGGAGTGTGTGCATGTGGTTCCCCTTCCAATGTTTGCTCTATTTAATAGATGGGGAGGAAGATGAGAGGCATTCCATCATTCCATGATTCCACCATCCATTCTCTTGGGAGAATAATGTTGTGAGACAAAGGATTCCCTGGCAGTAGTACGTTGATTGAGGGCTCGGGGGTGGCCAGTTGTAGCAAGATTTTGTGCAATTGAGCCTACGGTTGGGTGGAGAGTCGTCCCTAAGACTTTGTTGCAGTTAGCAAAATTCAACTAACGTTCAACTAGCATTTCACAGGTAAGTTGTCTCTACTCATATTTTTGAAATTTAATGTTAACTAGTTGATAAATTTCATGTTGATTATAAATCGCATGATTAATCTAATTAATTACATGTTTTTATTTTGGGACTGTTACATATGGTATCAGATGAGGATGTGGAAGCTTCAAATTTCCACTTGATTCATGTAGTGCTCCTCTCTTACCATTTGAACTTGGATCCTCACATAGATCATGATTTTGGACAGAGAATAACGGCTTGGGTGCAGGCATGCCCTGGACTAACGTTGGATTGGTCGCAACAAATGCTGATGCTGTGCATGATGAAAATGCAGGGACAGACAGAATTGAAGAGATGTTTGCCTCATTTACAGAAGAAGAACTAGCCCTTGGTTTCAGGTTTTGATCCACAGTCATTTGTATTGTTGCTATAGAAGTCAGATTTGGTTTGGTAGCATATACCTCTTTATGAGTATGAACTTCGTCTATAACCGCATTAGGTAGACTTGCCTGCTTCGAGTTCTGTTGATGAATGGTAAATGACTGCCCTAAATTACTCAAATTTTCACTTCCCTGATTTTCTGCAATGCAAGTGAATTTAAATAAGATGACAAGTTCTCCACACTAGTGTCAGTGGCCACCTTTTCATAGGCCTCAGTAGACACAGAAACAATAGGAGTAGATGACATATTTGGCCTAACTTCAACATCAGAAATGTAACAATCACTCTTTAGTGTATCACTACAACCCTAGGCAAGATTATAACTTACAAATTGGCCCCTTCTAACAAAACTTTCTTTGTTATGTTCACTTATGAGTGAAGGGTAGGGCTTACTGTGAATGGAGTCATCTCTAGAAAAAGAGCTTGAGAATGTCTTTTTGCCATCGGCAGCATGCTTCAACAAGCTACTTGACTACAACTGCACTTGTTGGTCGTCACACGCTGGATAGAGTTTCTTATTTTGTGTGTCTGTAATGCATGAATTTGGAAGCTCAATACTTTCGCCTTTAATTGAGGAGTCAAGGTTCACAAAATGCACCCTTTTTGGCTCATCAGATATCACTGGTTTTAAAGGCTTGGACCTACCAAACGCATCATGAGACTCCTATTGTTGATTCAGTGGATGTTTTGGAGCTGCTGCTGCTTCAACATTTGAATGCACAGAGTAAGGCTTAACTTCTTCGCTGTATACACTATAGCTATTCGTGGATAAATTGTGCTAAGTCATTAATTTCTGGAAGCTTACCCTTGAATCAAATCCACCTGTGCCAAAAAAAAAAAAACCGTAAAATTAGATTAACTAGTGGTCGTTGGATAAAATTTGGTAAAAAAAAAAAATAATGCAACCTCATTCATTAAATTCAGGAGTTGGAATGAATTAAATTCACTGTGTTTAAGTTTAATAGTTGATGTGAGTGGTATTAATTGTGAAAACTAGCAATTTGTTTTTGTCAAAACCATGAGCAAGCATTTGTAGAATCCTGAATGAGAATGAAATGGAGCCAACATTATTTTCATGCTCGTGATTATATCTTATTCAACTAACATATGGCTATGTTTTGAATACCATGGGCTGGAATGGTGAACGGTAAACCTTGAAGTATAGAGCCATGGGTTCTTGAAACCATGGAAATTATTGAAAATACAAGGTTTTTTATTTTTAAGATTTATTGGTGGTTGGTCATATATTATTTTGCAGTGTTTTTAATTTTTATCTATTTATAGGAGAATGTTGTGGAGGTCGTTGGTTGGTGGATAATGTGTAGAAACTATGGGTAGCTTTGTGAAAATATCTGTTGGTTGTATTCATAATTTCATTGTTGTTAAAATTGGCAACTAGGGCCAAACTCCACATGGGTCATCTTATTTATGACAACTGATATTTTGATAGTTACAAGAGTAATATTATACTGGACCGCCAGGTTCGTCGACTCAGGAACTGTGAGTTTGAGCAAGTCAAGGTCCAGTGGGACCAATATAGCCCAGGGTCAGCTACCTGGGAAGATGCAGATGTTATTTTTAATGACTTTCCTTATTTACTTGATTAAAATGTGTGTCGAGATATATTAATATATTCATTTACTACATGATGATAGGTATTTAATGTTGAATACTCAAGATGGATATGATATGCATAACGTGGCATAGGAATTATGATGTTATAATATGAGGTTTATTGACATGTGGTTCATTTATTATGTGAAGTCATGATATGTCCTTGATGCAAATATGTTGATGTTATAATTTATGATGGTATTTCATGAGGTGAAGCATGTCATAGTTGCGTACAAATTTATGACATGCATGAGCATGTAGTTCGTTATTATTCATAATGTTGTGATTAACAATGATGAATGTTCTCATGATGACATGCAAGACTTGGCATGTGGATTACTTTCTATGATACTATGATGGTATAGCTAATGCATTGGTTGCATGTTGAGGTGTGATGATTGACAAGACTCCACAAATGGGCCGAGAGGGCTGGTTTATTTGATGATCTTGTGCGAGCCCATACGCACGAGGGAGAATAAGTAACACCATATAGGTTGGGGACAAACTCAATCAACACTACATATGCCAGTGGTTCCTTTGTCTTGTATAGCTCTTGATGATAGCTCTTGAGGGCTATGGGACCATCTTGAGGAGGCCAAGTGCCTGATATTGAAGGCTGGTGCCTAGTATTGTCTTGGGATGCCGAAGTCTGGTAGGGGTGTAAGGACTTTGATGCCTGGGGTTGTGCGCCTTAGTGAGTTGTGGAGGGAGTGGGCCAACCTTGCGAGATGCCCGGAGACATTGAGCACTGTACCGGATGCCTGCCTTGGGGCAGATGAGGTCTGAGTCAGGCGCAAGCCTTGGGGCCAACCTTGGACTAGGATACAGACCGAGGAGGCTTATGTCTGATTCTGAAAGAGGGAAAAAGGACAGAGATTCCTTGAGATTTCCCGGGTGTTGTGAAACTTTCGATGCCTGTAGGTTATACTAGTTCAGTAGAGGGTGTCGGGACTGTTATATGAAGTAATAAATAACAAAATAAATGTAATGTCCCTTAATAATAAATATTAAAAATAATAAATAATAAATAATATAATATAATATTAAATAAATAATAAACAATAAATAAAAAAATAGTAATAGTAAATAAATAATAAATAATAATAAATTAATTACATGCTCTAAATAAATATAAATAAGAATAAACAGAAAAATAGTAAAAATCAGTAAAGCTATCAAAAAGTAAAAACAAAAGAAATAAAACAAGAAAGCAGTAAAAATCAGTAAAGCTATCAAAAAGTAAAAACAAAAGAATAAAACAAGAAAGCAATAAAGTTGCATGTTGACACATGGAGTGTGTGCATGTGGTTCCCCTTCCAATGTTTGCTCTATTTAATAGATGGGGAGGAAGATGAGAGGCATTCCATCATTCCATGATTCCACCATCCATTCTCTTGGGAGAATAGTGTTGTGAGACAAAGGATTCCCTGGCAGTAGTATGTTGATTGAGGGCTCGGGGGTGGCCAGTTGTAGCAAGATTTTGTGCAATTGAGCCTACGGTTGGGTGGAGAGTCGTCCCCAAGACTTTGTTGCATTTAGCAGAATTCAACTAGCGTTCAACTAGCATTTCATAGGTAAAGTTGTCTCTACTCATATTTTTGAAATTTAATGTTAACTAGTTGATAAATTGCATGTTGATTATAAATCGCATGATTGATCTAATTAATTACATGTTTTTATTTTGGGACTATTACACTTTCCACCATTACTAGACACATCCGACATTGCAGAACAGCTCACACCCACAGAGTTAAATCCAAATTGCATGGAACAAGCTGCAACTGATTGGATCATGGGCACACAGATCAAGCACACTTGCCAGCAGAATATCCAACTGTATCGAGTTGTCAAGGAAAGCCAACTCCTTCGCCAGGGCAAGTGGCTCACTAGGGACCAAGTTCAACAAAAGTTTCCTCATCTCATGGAGGAACTCAATGCAATGGGGGCCATTGCTTCCTAAGGGGGGAGGAATGATCCAGGTGGATATTGGTGGCCACCTGCCAATTCCACTTGGACCCCCACCATTGCTTCTTTTAGTTTTTCAGTTCCCTTAATTGTAGCACAATTTAGTATTTTTAACAGTTTTTCAGGTCCTAAACTTTCGGAGCGGTTTTGAGGCCCTAAATGACGTTTTTTTGGAAATCTACCGCCAATGATTTTTTTTATTATCTAAAATCGTCTTTTCTGTCGCAGTCCTCGGAGAGATCTTTCCAACGGGTTATCATGCGTGTCAAACAGAGATAATATGACCAAGTCGCGACCCCGGGAAGTTGGCCGTCCAACTCACCCCAACGGGGCCCATAAACTCTTGGTGTTACATCTCCTCGGGTTAGGGTTTTGGTTGTTTAGGGTTTGCTCTTATTGTTCAATAATAAAAAGGCCCTTGAGCCTCATTGTAAGGTAGTTCAAAGACATGTAGTGGCCACATCTCTTCTCAGAGATAAGCTACCATCGCCCTAGCTAGTTTATTTCCATTTCTGTTTGTAAGCATATTTCAGTATTTTACATTAATGAAATGAAGTATTATTTCCACTGCATATCTCTCTTTATGGTTATCTCTGTAATTTGTTGCGTTCCTGTATAAATCCGGATCATTGTGCTTTGTCTCCTCTATTGTTTATTCTTGTAATGGATACAATAAGCAGGGGGGTCAACTCCAAGAAAGAGGTCGACAATAAAAGGTTGTGGGATATCAAAAAACAGACGACTATCATATTTGATGTTAGTGGATGATATCATGTGTGCAAGGAAGGAAAAAAATATCAAAATAGGAAGCATTCCACAAGATTTTTCTGAAATTCAACAATGCATTTGGGCTTAACATTAATAAAAATAAAACATAACTTATTTCTGATGATGGTTCCTCGATGGAGGTAATTGGAATTGCTGCTATGTTTGAGATTAAGATTTGCCCACTGTCAAATGGCTTCAAATACCTGGGATGCCATTTGAAACCTAGAAATTACAAGCTTTCAGATTGGGATTGGCTTGTCAACAAATTCGAGCGAATGTTATGCCATTGGGATCATAGGTGGTTAACTCTTGGAGGCAGGGTTGTCATGATTCGAGTAGTTTTCCAAAGCATCCCTGTATATTGGATGCATATATTTCACATCCCTCAATCTACTATGAAGAAGATTGAATCCATTGTGCGACATTTTCTATGGTCGAGATCTGGCACCAAAAGAAAAATCCCCCTTGCTGGCCTCAATCTAAGCTCTATACCAACTAAGATAAGAGGTTGGGGCTTCCTTAATTTCAAAAAATTCAAATTTGGCTCTTTTGTTTGCTAATCTATGCCGCATCTTCAGAGAACAAGGTCTATGGCAAAAGATCATGGTTGCAAAATATCTACATAATTGTGGATTGGAGGAATGGATTAGCAATGGTGTTCCATCCACTACATGCATGTTTGCAACTTGGAGAAGCCTATGGAGTGCAGTCCCTTGGCTTTGCAGTAACCTTGTTTGGGTTGTTGGAAACAGTTTACAGGTCAATGTGGGGATGGATGCCATCAAAGGCATGCCCAGAAGCCCCCATTTATCTGCCCCCATCATCATCTCCCTTAATCAGCTGGGATACTCCTCTCTGGCCAGCATTGCGAGGGGCCCTCAGACGCTCTTGTCTCCCCCAATTTGGCCACATGCCTGGGAAATTGGCATCCCAAAATATTTGGCAGTTGAATGGGAAGTTTATCACAACAACCTTTGCTAGGCCGATATCATGTTATCCTCCCGTCCAGATTATCTGGTTTTGGGTGGTCATTTAATGGATGGAAGAATTTCAGCCACAAAAGTATATGAACACATCATTTCTTGTTCTCCAATCCTACCATTTTCCAAGCTCACTGCACAATTGTGGTCCTGGGATGTTCCTCTCAAGATTATATGTTTCATTTAGCTTATCCTGCAAAATCAAATTTTGACCTGGGACACACTCATGAAGAGAGGATTTGTGGGTCCTAGTAGATTCCCTCACTGCAAATCTGCATTGGAAGATTGTATTCACCTCTTCATTCAGTGCCCTTTCACACAGGACATCTGGAGGAAAGTATCCTCTCACTTGGGGACCCAGGTCATTAGTGATAGTTCCTCCATTGCAAACTGGTTTTTCTCTTGGGGCTTCCAATCAAAGAGCATCGGGTTGCTCCCCTATATGTCTTTTGGGGCATTTGGTGCTCTCACAATGAGTATTTATTTGAATAGACTCCTCCCAATCCTAATTTGATTGCACTCTGCATTGTCACTCATTTTCAAGAGATAGGCCCATGGTGTCCCAAAGAATCTGCCAGGTCCATTGCTCATGTTGACTTGTCTAATATTTTCCCAATTTGTTTTTTATTTTATTTTTTATGGAGCTTCTGCCAGTGGGAGATGCAGATGTGGTGTCTCCCTTCATATCAATTTATTTATGTCCTATCAATTTAGGTGGTTAGTCAGCTTGGCAAACAACAACAGAGCATAAATGCTCGCCTTATAGGGTGCCTTACAGGTGGCTCTATGGCTCATTGTTGATTTCACTCTGGTTGTTGGTGACTCCCTTTCTACGATTAGATGGATTCAGGATCGCAACGTCTTATAGATCCCCTCACTTTTCAATTGGATGCAGCGGATTTCGGGCCTGAAGCCCCTCTTCTCAGAGATCTCCTTCCAACATGTCTTTCGGGAGCAAAATTCTTAAGTATATGCACTTTCCAAGCATGCTTTGTTCCTTTTGCTTGGGCAGATTTATTATGAACTATTTTATGAGGGAATCTCTTTTTGTTTCGGTTCTCTTGATTTTTGTCCATCTCTTCTTGCTCCCCTTGATTTGCTTTTGGTTTGCAAGTCCATGGCATGTTTCTAGGTGGCGTCTTGGTAATATTTCATTTTTTGACTTTTGCATTATGTCTCATTAAATAGACTCAACTCTTTCAAATCCGTGTAGATGCTCTGTTTCCATATACAACCACAAAATGGCATTCACGTCACTTCTATGACAGACTCAGTAGTGCATTAAGGATATTCTCAACAAAGGTATTTTCTGTGTAATTTGAACTAGATCTTCGACTATGTATAACATTTCCCAATAATGAAAATGTTCCACACACCATTTGGACCGCCCAAGTCGTGTTCATCGGTCATGATGCAATGGGTGAGCTGGAAAAGTATTGACTAGTGGGAAAGACTCCACGTTAATAAAAGAAATGACTTCATGAATGACTAACTCAATTACTTTATGGTTGATTCCCAAGGACACTCGTCACGTAAATGACTCACTCCATTATTTCATGGTTGATTCATCCAGGACAGGGACTTATGACGCGAATGGTTATGGGCACTTATGACGCGAATGGGTTAATTTCTCTATCAAATTTCATCATTTTATGAATAACTAATTTTATTGTTTAATAATTGATTGATTAAGCTAACATATAAATATAAATGCTTATGTGTCAATTTATTTATTAAATTTACCATAATATATTTTATTAAAATTTAACAATATATATTTTTAAGTGCATAAATTTATTTAATATATCTGAAAAAAATCTAAATCATATAAATTATATACCTAAAGTTACACTTCCAAAAAATATTAGAAACCTTTAAAAGTTAAACTTTTTTATTAAATTATATCTATACAATTAACTATCATAAACTATTGACTTCATAAATGAATGATTCTATTGCTTAATAGTAAATAAATGACTCAATTGTGAATGATTTTATTGTCTAATGATAAATGTCTCCCTTGTCTGCTAGTTAGTTGATTATAGTCATGGACCAAATTACGCTTCAAATTCTATCCCTGCCAGTAACATCATTCTACTATTATTTGAGACGATTTCTATGAGATATTATTATTATTATTTGAGACGATTTCTATGATATTATTATTTGGGATTATTTTTATTGTATTGGGTGATATTCACAAAAAAAATTCATTTTAATATTTAAATTTTAATATTGTGAATAAAAATTTCATTTTTTAATTTTTTAATTTAATTTTTAATATTATAAATAAAAATTTTACTATTTTGAATAGTCCACTTAACCCGTGTTACGTCTCGTAATAATCATGAAATAAAAAATTTCACAACAGTTATAAAACTTATAGATATCGTGAACGAAAATTTGGCGGAGTACGTACGAAAATTTCGCGAAGTCATAAAATAAAAAATTTCACCTCAATACTTAAAAACTTTAAATATCGTGAACGAAAATTTCTCGGAGTACGTACGAAATTTCGCGGAGTCACAAAATAAAAAATTTCTCCTCAATACTTAAAAACTTTAAATATCGTGAACGAAAATTTCGCGGAGTCATAAAATAAAAAATTTCACCTCAATTCTTAATAACTTTAAATATCGTGAACGAAAATTTCGCAGACTAGGTACGAAAATTTCGCGGAGTACGTAATGCTTCCCGTCTACGACTCGACTATTCCGTGTGGAAAAATTCACATCAATACTTCTGATTTAATTTTATCCGCGTAAGTCTGGCCGTCCAGAACTCCAGTCTTCTTTTCGTACTGAAAAAGTCACATTCGAGCTGTTCACTTACTACAAAGTGAGTAAAAATAAAATATTTGTGTCCTTCAATATTTTAGTGTGAAATGACCGTGGGCACGACTTATGGAGAAGGAGTCTGACGGAATAAATACTTCAAGGGAAATTTCCACTAGATTGGTTGAGTTTGAATTTTTTTTCTAACCGTGGTTAACAAATTAAGGTTTAACGATACAGTGAGGCTAGTACTCTATATAAACGGATGTAGCTGGAAACTCTTTTAACATATTTTGGTTTTCTCGCCCCCTGCCTGTTTGTTTGTTGTATTTCACAGACCTTTCTCTGAGAAGAGGAGATGGGTATCTCTGACGCTCCTACTCTTTTCTTTAATATTATGAGACTGTTACTATTCTGGACTCTCTTGGTCATTCCTTCTGCGTTTTCCACAGTTGAATTATCTAATCGTCTCCATCCTCATCTGAGCAACGCTTCTGACCAAGAAGCTCTACTTGGATTCTTGTCTGCCATCACTCCTTACAATCCATTATACACTAACTGGACAACTAATGTTTCGTTCTGCGAGTGGAGAGGTATCATTTGCAGTCGGCGGAGGCAGAGAGTGGTTTCTCTCAATGTTTCAAGCATGGGATTACAAGGTACAATCTCTCCTCTTCTCAGCAATCTCTCATTTCTTAGAATTCTCGACCTCCACAATAACAGCTTTCAGGGGCAAATTCCCTACGAATTGGGAAGTCTGTTTCGCTTGAAAAAGCTTAACCTGTCTCGGAATCAACTCCAAGGTTTCATTCCTCAGGATCTGGGTGGGTGCCGCAGTTTACAGCGGTTGTCTTTGTCCCATAACAATCTCACAGGAAACATTCCCTCGGAACTATGCCTGCTCTCCATGTTGCAATTCTTTAGCTTAGGAACCAACAATTTGACGGGTACAATCCCTGGCTGCTTGGGAAACATATCCTCTTTGCACTCCCTAAATTTGTGCAACAACCACCTTCATGGGAGTATTCCTTCCGAATTGGGTATGCTAAGTCAGCTGAGCTTTATGTTTCTGTGTAATAACCATCTCACGGGAAAATTTCCGTCTTCCCTGTCAAACTCCACCAATCTTATAGAATTAGATATATCTGAAAACACGATTACTGGTCGCATTCCAGCCGAGTTGTGTAGCAAGAATACCCAGTTGATAGGTCTTTATCAGTTTGGTAATCAGTTGAGTGGTAGCATTCCTGCTTCCCTCTTCAATTGTACGAATCTTCAAGTGATCGACTTGGGGCACAATCAGCTAAGCGGTGTAGTACCCATGCAGTTGGGTAAGTTGACACAGCTCCAAGTGCTTGACTTGCAAAATAATCAACTAGTCAGCGGCAGCACTACGAGCTTGCCCATTCTTACTACTCTGACTAACTGTTCCATCCTGCGAAGAATAGAGTTATCCTCTAATTATTTCACAGGACAATTGTCCTTTTCTATAGGCCACCTTTCTACAAAACTGAGCTACATAAACTTGGGCTCCAATGAACTGGGAGGAGAAATACCTCCACAGATTGGAAACCTAACTAATTTAACACTCTTTGAAATATACTCCAATTCCTTCACAGGGGCAATCCCTTCTTCCCTTGGTATGCTTTCAAAGTTGGAGAGGTTATTTATGGGAGATAATAATTTCGAAGGAAACATTCCAATGGAAATTGGGTTACTCAAAAGCTTAGGGCTTTTAGATCTCCAGGCAAATAATCTTTCTGGAAGAATTCCTGATTCTCTTTTTGACCTCCAACAACTAGATATCTGAGTCTTGCCCAAAATCAGTTATCAGGCAATATACCTCCAACTTTAGGGAAATGTATGAAATTATTACTTCTGGACCTATCATACAACAAGCTCAATGGACTCGTCCCTCCAGAGGTTGGAGGGCTTGTAAATTTAGCTTTGTATTTCAATATTTCAAACAATTTATTACAAGGTCCATTGCCTTTGGGACTAAGTAAGATGACTATGATTCAAGCTATAGATGTTTCTGCAAATTTCATAACAGGTTTCATTCCAAGTGCATTGGAACAGTGCAAAGAATTAGAATACCTGAATCTTTCATATAATGCACTTGAAGGTCCAATTCCAGATTCACTCAATGAACTTCAAAGTCTCCAGGACATGGATTTCTCCTCCAACAATTTGTCAGGTGGAATACCTATGTCATTGGAGAATCTCAAAATGCTTAGCCACTTAAATCTTTCTTTCAACAAGCTATCAGGAGAAGTTCCTAAAGGTGGAGTTTTCAAAAAGTGTGGTGCTACATCATTTATGGGGAATCTTGGTCTTTGTGGCCCTTGGGTAAGTCTATCACCATGCTTTCCTCACAGAGATCAAACTGTTTCACATATGGAAATAGTCATCATACCTATATGTGTAGTTATAATTACTATGGCATTGTGTCTTTGGTGGAGATTAAATACTACAAGGCATAATCTTAGAGAGGTTGGAGCATCCTTGAATGTGGGGCACCAGAAGATCTCCTATGGAGAGCTCATCATTGCAACAAATAAATTTGATGATGTGAACTTGCTAGGAGTTGGGAATTTTGGAAAAGTGTACAAAGGGGTTCTAAATGATGGCACACTTGTTGCCATTAAGCTTCTTGACTTGAAAAATGAAAGAGCTGACAAGAGTTTTGAAAGGGAGTGCAAAGTTTTGGGTAAAGTAAGGCACCGAAATCTGATTAGAATCATAACATGTTATTCAGATCCCCAAATCAAAGCTTTGATATTTCCATTTATTTCAAATGGAAGTCTAGAGAAGTGGCTACATCCCAATGATAAAGAAGAAAGTTGTTTGAGTTTGATTCAAAGGTTAAATATAGCAATAGATGTTGCGCAAGGGTTGGCATATCTCCATCACCATTGCTTTGTGCAAGTGATCCATTGCGATCTGAAACCTAGCAATGTGCTTCTAGGTGAAGACATGGTGTCATATTTAATAGACTTTGGCATTGCTACTATATATCTTGCAAATTCAGAAGGCTCAACGTTCACTTCCACACATGCACTCAAAGGATCCATGGGTTACATTCCTCCAGGTAATATTTAACCTACATAGCATATTATCCAATGTCGTTAGTTTCTTATTTTCATTACAACTTCTAAATCAAAAACCTTACCATGAGGATTTGTGGATGCAGAATATGGACTCAATGGACATGCTACAACAAAAGGTGATGTTTATAGTTATGGAATAGTTTTATTGGAGATACTTACAGGAAAGAAGCCCACCCACAACATGTTTGCAAAAGGAATCAACTTGCAAACATGGGTGGCTAACAATTTTCCAAACAAAGTAGGAGAACTTGTGGATAAAACTCTATTAAGGAGAACTGGTATGGGAACTAAAGAAGATAAACCTCTCAACTGCCTTAGTGAACTCATGAGTGTGGGTTTGCTATGTACAAGAGAATCTCCCAGAAGACGACCTACTATGATGGACATTGTGGGCAAACTCCTAAGCATCAAAGACAATTTTCTAGAAGTTGTTGGTAATCCAAAATCCCAAATAGATAGCAAACATTTATTGGACAATACAAGTAGTGCTTACAGCAACATTAGAGAAGGTCAAAGTTCTTCATCATTCTAAATATGAGGAAGTATGAACAAGGCAATAATTTGACTATATTATTGTTAGCTTCCAATACTTGTAACACAATTTCTTAAAAATGTTTTATGTATATTTTCAACATCATTTTATATGTATTGTTTTAAATTTATCTCTTTGATTTATTTATGTTGTTCTCTCAAATAAATGTATCAAAATATAAGTATTTCTATTTAAAATTTACAAAAATAATTCTACTTTTAAAAATTATGGAAATATTTAAAGGAAAATTTAAATTACTTTCTATATTCTAATTGTATTTTTATCTTTCTAAAATTTATGTTTATTATGTTATTTATTTTAATTAAAAAACAAACATAATTTTGTTTATTTTTTATAATTATAATGTGTTATTTTTTAATTCAATTTTCTATTTGATTAATATCTTCAATTAGTTAAAAAGAAATTGAAATTATTTTTTATATTTTAATAAAAAAAATGTATTTTAACTAATAAGGTTTAACGATAAAGTGAGGCCAGTACTCTATATAAACGGATGCAGGTGGAAACTCTTTTAACATATTTTGGTTTTCTCGCCCCCTGCCTGTTTGTTTGTTGTATTTCACAAACCTTTCTCTGAGAAGAGGAGATGGATATCTCTGACGCTCCTACTCTTTTCTTTAATATTATGAGACTGTTACTATTCTGGACTCTCTTGGTCATTCCTTCTGCGTTTTCCACAGTTGAATTATCTAATCGTCTCCATCCTCATCTGAGCAACGCTTCTGACCAAGAAGCTCTGCTTGGATTCTTGTCTGCCATCACTGCTTACAATCCATCCCAATCATTACACACTAACTGGACAACCAATGTTTCGTTCTGCGAGTGGAGAGGTATCATTTGCAGTCGGCGGAGGCAGAGTGTGGTTTCTCTCAATGTTTCATGCATGGGATTACAAGGTACAATCTCTCCTCTTCTCAGCAATCTCTCATTTCTTAGAATTCTCGACCTCGGCAATAACAGCTTTCAGGGGCACATTCCCTACGAATTGGGAAGTCTGTTTCGCTTGAAAAAGCTTATCCTGTCTCGGAATAAACTCCAAGGTTTCATTCCTCAGGATCTGGGTGGGTGCTGCAGCTTACAGCAGTTGTCTTTGTCCCGTAACAATCTCACAGGAAACATTCCCTCGGAACTATGCCTGCTCTCCATGTTACAATTCTTTAACTTAGGAACCAACAATTTGACGGGTACAATCCCTGGCTGCTTGGGAAACATATCCTCTTTGCACTTCTAGATTTGTGCGACAACCACCTTCATGGGAGTATTCCTTCCGAATTGGGTATGCTAAGTCAGCTGAGCTTTATGCTTCTGTGTAATAACCATCTCACGGGAAAATTTCTGTCTTCTCTGTCAAACTCCACCAATCTTATAAAATTAGATATATCTTCCAACCAGATTACTGGTCGCATTCCAGCCGAGTTGTGTAGCAAGAATACCCAGTTGACAGGTCTTTATCAGTTTGGTAATCAGTTGAGTGGTAGCATTCCTGCTTCCTTCAATTGTACGAATCTTCAAGTGATCGAGTCGGGGGACAATCAGCTGGGTAAGTTGACACAGCTCCAAGTGCTTCACTTGCAAATTAATCAACTAGTCAGCGGCAGCACTACGAGCTTGCCCATTCTTACTACTCTGACTAACTGTTCCATCCTGCAAAGAATAGAGTTATCCTCTAATCATTTCACAGGACAATTGTCCTTTTCTATAGGCCACCTTTCTACAAAACTGAGCTACATAAACTTGGGCTCCAATGAATTGGGAGGAGAAATACCTCCACAGATTGGAAACCTAACTAATTTAACACTCTTTGAAATATACTCCAATTCTTTCACAGGGGCAATCCCTTCCTCCCTTGGTATGCTTTCAAAGTTGGAGAGGTTATTTATGGGAGATAATAATTTCGAAGGAAACATTCCAATGGAAATTGGGTTACTCAAAAGCTTAGGGCTTCTAGATCTCTAGAGAAATAATTTTTTTGGAAGAATTCCTTATTCCCTTCTTGACCTTCAACAACTAAGATATCTAAGTCTCACCCAAAATCAGTTATCAGGGAATATACCTCCAACTTTAGGGAAATGCATGAACTTATTACTTCTGGACCTATCGTACAACAAGCTCAATGGACTCGTCCCTCCAGAGGTTGGAGGGCTTGTAAATTTAGCTTTGTATTTCAATATTTCAAACAATTTATTACAAGGTCCATTGCCTTTGGGACTAAGTAAGATGACTATGATTCAAGCTATAGATATTTCTGCAAATTTCTTAACAGGTTTCATTCCAAGTGCATTGGAATAGTGCAAAGAATTAGAATACCTGAATCTTTCCTATAATGCAGTTGAAGGTCCAATTCCAGATTCACTTAATGAACTTCAAAGTCTTCAGGACATGATTTCTCCTCCAACAATTTGTCAGGTGGAATACCCATGTCATTGGAGAATCTCAAATGCTTAGCCACTTAAATCTTTCTTTCAACAAGCTATCAGGAGAAGTTCCTAAAGGTAGAGTTTTCAAAAAGTCTGGTGCTACATCATTTATGGGGAATCTTGGTCTTTGTGGCCCTTGGGTAAGTCTATCACCATGCTTTCCTCACAGAGATCAAAGTGTTTCACATATGGAAATAGTCATCATACCTATATTTGTAGTTATAATTACTATGGCATTATGTCTTTGGTGGAGATTAAATACTACAAGGCATAATCTTAGAGAGGTTGGAGCATCCTTGAATGTGGGGCACTAGAGGATCTCCTATGGAGAGCTCATCATTGCAACAAATAATTTTGATGATGTGAACTTGCTAGGAGTTGGGAGTTTTGGAAAAGTGTACAAAGGGGTTCTAAACGATGGCACACTTGTTGCCATTAAGCTTCTTGACTTGAAAAATGAAAGAGGTGACGAGAGTTTTGAAAGGGAGTGCGAAGTTTTGGGTAAAGTAAGGCACCGAAATCTGATTAGAATCATAACATGTTATTCAGATCCCCAAATCAAAGCTTTGATATTTCCATTTATTTCAAATGGAAGTCTAGAAAAGTGGCTACATCCCAATGATAAAGAAGAAAGTTGTTTGAGTCTGATTCAAAGGTTAAATATAGCAATAGATGTTGCGCAAGGGTTGGCATATCTCCATCACCATTGCTTCGTGCAAGTGATCCATTGCGATCTAAAACCTAGCAATGTGCTTCTAGGTGAAGACATGGTATCATATTTAATAGACTTTGGCATTGCTACTATATATCTTGCAAATTCAGAAGGCTCAACATTCACTTCCACACATGCACTCAAAGGATCCATGGGTTACATTCCTCCAGATAATATTTAACCTACATAGCATATTATCCAATGTCTTTAGTTTCTTATTTTCATTACAACTTCTAAATCAAAAACCTTATCATGAGGATTTGTGGATGCATAATATGGATTCAATGGACATGTTACAAAAGGTGATGTTTATAGTTATGGAATAGTTTTATTGGAGATGCTTACAGGAAAGAAGCCCACCCACAACATGTTTGTAGAAGGAATCAACTTGCAAACATTGGTGGCTAACAATTTTCCAAACAAAGTAGGAGAAATTGTGGATAAAACTCTATTAAGGAGAACTGGCATGGGAACTAAAGAAGATAAACCTTTCAACTGCCTTAGCGAACTCATGAGTCTGGGTTTGCTATGTACAAGAGAATCTCCCGGAAGAAGACCTACTATGATGGACATCGTGGGCAAACTCCTAAGCATCAAAAGACAATTTTCTAAAAGTTGTTGGTAATCCAAAATCCCAAACAGATAGCAAACATTTGTTAGGCAATACAAGTAGTGCTTACAGCAACATTAGAGAAGGTCAAAGTTCTTCATCATTCTAATATAAGGAAGCATGAACAAGGCAATAATTTGACTACATTATTGTTAGCTTCCTATACTTGTAACACAATTCCTTAAAAATGTTTTATATATTTTTCAATATCATTTTACATGTATTGTTTTAAACTTATCTCTTTGATTTATTTATGTTGTTCTCTCAAATAAATGTATCAAAATATAAATATTTTTATTTAAAATTTACAAAAATAATTCTACTTTTAGAAATTATGGAAATATTTAAAGGAAAATTTAAATTACTTTTCATATTCTAATAACTAAAATGTATTTTTATCTTTCTAAAATTTATGTTTATTATGTTATTTATTTTAATTAAAAAACAAACATAATTTTGTTTATTTTTTATAATTATAATGTGTTATTTTTTAATTCAATTTTCTATTTAATTAATATATTCAATTAATTAAAGAAATTGGAATTATTTTTTATATTTTAATAACTAAAATGTATTTTAACTAATTCAAATTATATTTTATATTTTAATAACTAAATGTATTTTTACCTTTCTAAAATTTAAATGTATTTTTACCTTCCTAAAATTTAAGTTTATTATATGTTTTTTTTTTTTTAAATTAAAAAATAATCATAATTTGTGTTAATTTTTATAATTATGATTTGTTATTTTTTAATTAAAAATAAATATATTTTTATATTATTTTAATTAAAAAATCATTTCATCTTTAATTTTATAATTTACCTTTTTATATTTATATTCATACTTTTTAATTTTACATTGATTAATTTATTGCAAATTAAAAATTATTAATAAAATATCTAATATGATGTCATTCATAATTGACCTTTTTATATTTATATTCATACTTTTTAATTTTACATTGATTAATTTATTGCAAATTAAGAATTGTTGATAAAATATCTAATATGATGTCAATCAAAAAAATATTCGTTTCCTACATTTTAATTTCACATACATTAATTTATTGTAAATTAAGAGTCATTTATAAAATATCTAATATGATGTCAATCAAGTATTTTTCCTTGGTATACGAGTTGTGGCTTTAAGTTTTCTTGTATCATCATTTAGTCCCCGTAAAGTAGAATGTAGTCCCCGTAAAGTAGAATGTGCGTGAACATTATTTTCTCTTAATTTGGTATTTCTATCTTTTTAAAATTAATTTTTTCCTAAAATTATAAACTATATAACTTTTTTTTTTTCTAAATTTCACTATTATTTATAAAATTATAATTTATTATTTTTTTATACTATTTGAATTTAATTATTTTTTTAAGCTTGGTAAGACTTTTTGATTTTCGAATTTACATGTCCATTATTCACCCCGTTACAAAGGAAAGTAGCACAAGATTCGAACCCAAAAACTTTGGTTCAATAAAACTTCATTCCATGGCAATTGCTACTTGAACTACCCCAAACAAATTATTTAAATTTAATTATTATTTATAAGGTTATAAATTATATAAATTAATATATATGAGAAGAAATTATTTAAATTTAACTATTATTTATAAGGTTATAAATTATATAAATTAATATATGAGAAGAAATGTGTTTTTTATTTTCTTTATTATTTTAAATTAAATTTATAATTTCTTTTCAAATTTTATTGAGGAAAAATTCAATATTTGAAAAAAAATTAAAAAAAAATTCATTAACCAGATCTACTCAAATGAAAATATTATTAATATTTAAGTAAATATAATTAATATCGTAAATTTTAAAAAATAATTTATTTTTTTAATATTAAATATATTTTTCATAATTAAAAAAAATATTAATCAGTTCTAAACATTGATGACTAATATGAAATGTAATTAATCTCAAATACATTATATAAAAAAAATTTAAGTAATCAAAACTTTTAAGGATGTAAATATTTTTCAAATTATTTACATTAGTCTTAAGTATATATTATTAAAACATTCATACTATATACATTTAAAATGTATATATGAATAAATAATTACATAAATATGTGTGGTTGTTTTATTAGTAGTTTTTTTAATTAAACTTTTAAAATGTAAAAGATCATAAATGTGTGAGGCATAATGTGTTTTTGATGTAAATTTTTTTTCCCTTTAATATTTTTTTAAGATCATCATTTATGGTTTCCACAGAATAATAGTATTATATTTTTTTCTAAAATAGATAGTATTGTAATTAATATTTTAATTAGATTTTTTTGGATGCGGGTGATCGAACAATAAATGCGGTGGGGAAGTTTTCACATGCTAGTCCCACATGAAAGCTTGATAGGAATGGTTGGGTAGAGGTCATTCCCTAGATTCACTTCATGTCACATTCATTGCAGTTGGGTGGTGAAGCTTCATGAAAGGACAAAGAAATTAAGCCATGAATGAGATATGAACTCTTCCATCACTGAGGAGTCATACATTCCTTCTGCCATTCATTCCCTCAACTCTGCTTTGCGAGCGGTTAGTCATTGGGGGTTAGGAAAGGTAGTGAGTCTTCGGTGGTTCCAGGTCCGAGGTAGTGATTTCACAAGCCTTCTTATCATGGTGAGCAAAAGGGGATGAGCTAGACGAGGGGGTAGAGGTCCTTGATGCCAACCTCTCCCTCCCTAGCATGATCAGGGAGAAGAACAATTCTATGAGGAGATGCCAATGCATATTCATCATCTTGTTGATTCTATGGAGGCTCAAGAGAGAAGAAACACATATAATGTCAACCGGGTTGTCCAGAATTTGTTGGAAAGACAACTCTGGGAGCATGAACAAACCAGGGAAAGAGCTAAAGGTAGATTTGTTGAACTTAATTCCTTCCTTCTGCACACACTAAAGGCCTCACAGAATTTATCCAAAGTTATGGGAATCACGTGCCTCCCCTCCCCCCTCCCCTATCCCTCCTCCGGGGAAAAGACACTCTAGTCTGACACTTAGAACCTCAAGCCCAGAAACAAAAGATTGCTAGTAGTCACAGCGATCCTGAGCCAATTGGAAATGTGATGAACTTAGGCAGCTAGGCTAGTGTTGAGGGCTTGACCAAGGGAGAAGCCTCTTGGAGGGAGGAGGATTCCTATACCAGTAAAGCATTCATTAAATGGGAGCGTCCCCCCTGGCTTCCTAAAGGATACGATGACCCTTTCGTTTACCTAGAGCAACAGGAGAAAGCTAGGAACGAAAATACTCAACAAGATAAGGTCTCAAGGGAGCAAGCACATCTCAACTAGACCAAGGTCATTGAGGACAAGGATATGGGTGAATGCATGAAGATGGATTACACTTTTGGGCCAAATATAGTAATGAAATTTCAAAATTTTACTGTTTTATCGAATTGAAGCCCTCAAAATTCATATAGGAATTATGAATTTTGATTAAGAGTTAAAAGGCAATTTGGGGAGAATTATGATGTTGTCATAATAATATTTTTTGCAAAAAAATTTAGTGTCGTATAATTTGTCAATTTCCTATTAAATGAAGTGCTTGTTCTTGCAAATTTTCGCACATCTTAAGAGGTATGTGTGTGTTCACATAGCATAACTTAGCCTAGAATGTGTGTGTGTGTGTATATATATATATATATATATATGATCTACACAAAGACACTAAGTTGTGCATATTAAAAAATTATTTTTTATGCAAAATTATATTTTTTCTATTATTTTTTTTTAAGTTCGGCGAAGTAATATTTCAATTGGATTTTGCAGACATGTGTTCACAGAGATTTTTTTCTACTATTTAAACAAATTCAAAAACCAAGAATAACCTTTTGAAGAGAACTCGTAACGAAGATATTTGTATTTTTTTATTTTTTTGTTTTGTTTTGTATATTTTATGTTATTGATTTTTTATTCAAACCCTTTGAATTGTCCAAAAAAATTTCAAACATTAAGTTCAAAATAAATTAGATGAAAAATATCATATGAATTCGAAAATGCCAAACTCATATGCCATTGGATAAAGAATTCCTTCACTAATATAACATGATCAACTTCGCCACTTAAGGACAAATTCTGCATGGGGTCCGCTAGGGTACAAAATAGTGTTGCGGAGAAATCTGCAGAAGGGGACCTAAAACTTTGTTTTTTAGGCCCTCAACAACGCCACTTAAGGACAAATTCTGCATGGGGTCCGCTAGGGTACAAAATAGTGTTGCGGAGAAATCTGCAGAAGGGGACCTAAAACTTTGTTTTTTAGGCCCTCGACAACTCGATCAAGCACTTAAGAAGCTTGATCGAGTGATTAAGGAAAATTTTGAAATAGCTTGATCGAGCTCTTTGAACCATAAACTCCTCGTTGTGTTTTCGGTGAGAATTTAAAAAAAAAATCCCTCGAATCGAGCTCCTATATAACTGTGGGTTACATATGAGCTCGATCGAGGGTTTATTTTTAAGCCCTCAAATAGCTCGATCAAGAGCTAAAATATTGCTCGATCGAGCTACTTTCTTCTCCCTCTCAATTCATGCACTTGGCAAAAAGTGTAACCCATATTCATTCATTCAGTCATCAGCGCAATCAAGCATGCCAAATTCGCAAGACAGTTACTCTCAAAGTCTCAATTTTGCATGTCATCTAGTTCTTTTTCTTACTCAGTTCCAGTCATGTCTTTTTTGTCTTGGTGTCATTTAGTCATCATTTCATTTTCAGTTTCAGTCACCATTGTAACTTAGAACTCTTTAGGAGACCATTTGATTTACCTCTCATGGATGAATGGTCTCCTCAATTTTCTCCTTAGAACACACCTGTCCCTCTGTTTTTTTATTTTTCTTGTTTTGCAAACAATCAAACTATTACATATGTCCATGATGGTAACTTATGTAAATATAAAGATTTTTTCTTGCAAAAAAATGTATATTAAATTAATTAAAAATTTAATTATTTTATTAGCATGTTTTGCGTGTAAAATTTATTCTTTAATATTTAAAAGAAACGAAAAGTAAAAAGAAAAATTGAACAAAAAATTGTTAAAATAATTATATAGTAATTTTTAATTTTAATTTATAAATATATATTTTTATTAATGAAAATTACTTGTATATATTATTTTTATAAATAAAATAGTTATATTATATTATTATAATGAAAATTTTAAAATTTATATAAATAGAAAATAAGTTTAAGAAGGAATTTAATAATTGAAGCTCACAAGTTTTTTATAAAATTTAAAACGTGTGCATTTATGGAAGTAGAAACATCATTTAAAAAAAATCGCAAAACCATTGACTTAACACTTTCAACCTAAACATATCTCTAAATTGAGAACTTAAAATCCATCTCTTTAGTTTTGATGTGTTTTTAACTCTTAAATTAGATATTCAAGGTCTTAAACTCTTGGTGAAGAACTTGTGTTGACCTAGTTGGTGTTTACTTCAATTCTCAGTCAAGAGATTGTATAATAATCTATTGACAAAGAGTTTGATTTCAAATATTCATCCATCTTTACAAAGAATTGTGACATATCTTCATGTGATCACTTGTACATTAAATATTTTAAAAACATCAGTAAGTATTATGCACCGTGGAGTCCTAGTAACAATAATGATATCAACAATTACAGCTATAATGGCACCATAGAAAGGAATAGTGCAATTATAGCTATAATGGCACCATAGAAAGGAATAGTGGTGTTGTGCTAGTTAAGAGGATTAATGCTTGTATTTCAATTATAAGCACATGTGCATGTAAATCATACTCGTGCATAAAATATTTTAAACCCCATGTCAATGCTTAATAATAAAATCGGCTATTTTTTGCATAAAATAATTTAAACCCATGTCAATGCTTAATAATAAAATCGACTATTTTTTTAATAATAATGTTGATTTTTATATTTGAATTAATCTGTTTGAATAAGATTATTGTATCACTGTAGTGTATTGTCTAATCAATATACTATGTGACTAAACCTTTGTTTGATGCAATAATGTTAATAGTATATGTAAAATTGGAATGTAACAATTTTCAACTCTAAAGAGTATGATAGATAAGAAATTAATTTTATTATATATATAAATGAGGGATTATTTGTCATATGAAATAGGATGATATAAAAATTTATGATAATTAAATGTCAATAAATAATTATTATAATTATTGGTAATTTCATGTCATATCAATTGGACTATATTTTTACATTAAATACCTAATTTTGTAAATAAACATTCTAAAATATAAAAATTGTATGATTTTATTATCTTAATCATTTTCAGAGAAAAACCAGCATAGATTTATATTAAGGAAATACAAAAATCCTCCATACATATAGCTGCAGATTCAACAGATAGAGAAACCCCCTAAGATTTGAAAAGGACTCATTTACATATAGTCCGAAGACTCCATATCAGAAGCAAAAAGAGGGAGACCTATACATCACCTCAAAATGGCCCACAAGGCCCGAAATTGTCCCAAAACAGACCCAGTAACAAAAGGAGATAATCCACATATTGATTACAATACATATAACCCATAGAAAGGAACAGACAGATCGACCGAATAGCAGAGATCCAAAAATTGAAGAGGAGATACCAGCATAATAAGAAGAAAAGGAAAAACGATGCTAAAATGATCTTCAGGCAAATAGCTGCGCCTTACAGAATTGGCAATCAGACATCTTGACAAAAGAAATCATGACAAGACTGAATTCACTGAATAATGGCCTGAAGAGGGATCCTCGAACCATTGAAGATGTGATCATTCCGCCAAGTCCACAAAAACCAGCAAGAAATGATGAACAACGATCTCCGAGAAGAGGAATGCTTGCTCCACCAACAAAAGGCATCCTGGACAGAAGAGAAGATGGTGAGAGGAAAACCAAACTGCAAAGACAAGACATACCAGATTTTGAGAGTCGAGGCACATTGAAAGAACATGTGCAAGTTTGATTCCCCGTCGTTTAGGCACATAGAACATCTGCTCGGCCCCTGCCATGATTTCCTCTGAAGAACCTCCCATGAAAGATTTTTATTCCAGAATAGCAGCCAAGAGAACAAAATCATTTTGAGAGGACACGCAGCCTTCCAGAAACAGGTGGGAAACTGCGGCTGAGGACATCCTTCCGTGATAGAGATGAGATCAGCATATATAGACTTTACATATGTTGACTGATTGGGATTTTTGAGGCTCCAAACCAGGGAATCTTTAGAACCCGATTGCAAGATTCCAGAGCTGCATAGACTCGTTTTTGTCATATTCCATTGGGAGAGCATGGATAGAGGGAGGTGCAGATCTTCACCCTCCTTCCAAACCGGGGAAAGTCCCGACCATTCTTTTATCAGCTTATCCCAAGTAAAGCATCCCAGCCTATGAAAGGTGTGGAGCAACGGCTGAGGAAAAGGGAGCTCCCGGGCACCTGATATAGTATCAAAACCAATGAGAATACTGGCCCCTGTGCATATATTCCAGCAGAAATACTTCATGAAGAGGTGTTGTATTTTCCTGTAACTCTGCCAGATGGACGATCCTCTCCCAACACCAATAGATCTTCTCCTGTACCAATAAATGATACTCTTACCGCGAAGGTATTTTGCCTTTATAATTTTACTCCATGGTCCGTTGCCAAAAATGCCTCGGTGAAGTGATTTGCACATAAGGGAATTTCCGAAGGTGCGCAGATTCAAGAGGCCCCATCCACCAGCATTTTTTGGCTTGGAAATAGCCGAAAGCTTGACAAGGTGGATTTTGTCCTGAAAAGAATGACCACCCCACAAAAAATTTGCAATCAATCTGTTCATGTGGTTAATAATGCTAGCAGGGAGAAAAAAATATGGCCCCAATAAACTGAAAGCTGTAAAAGAACCTCCTGAACAAGGTATCATAATTGATCTCTTTAAATACTATATTGCTTGAGTTGCTTGCATGCATAATTTCTTCATTGCTAGTAGGGAATATTGCATTTAGGTTGTTTGCAATTTTTTCTTGAATAGTATGATTTGTTCCTTTTCTTTATATTCCTTCTAAAAACATAAATAAATTGGAAGTATATCTACATTTATAATATAATATGCATGATTATATAAATAGAAAATCATACCATAAAAATGAATGATTCATAAGTGATACATATTCTTTTAACATCATATTTCATACCTTATTTCAACATATGTTCTAATGGCTTCTATAAACCACAACAAAGTATAAATATAATTATTTTTGTGAATTAAGCTTGTGTTACTTCAAAATTGTATTATACATCAACAAAACTATCACTGTTCATGTAATACTTGGTCTCAATATGCTTCTAGGGAAACCAGATCTATTGACCATTAACTGGAGTTAAGGTAATGCACAATAAAAAGACCTAATACTTAGAAACTACTAAGAACTATCATATACTGAACTATAAAAGGAAATAAAACAACAACCAAAAGGAATAACATAACATCAATAGTTTGAAGAGGTAAATAGAGCTAGGTCCTAAACACTTGTACCAACTGGAGCAAGAGGTTTTAGGTCACATTGAAGATAAATTTCAAGATGAGCTACGCAGACATCCAAACTAGCAAGACATGAGCATTGATATTGTTGCACCTGCTTGATTTCATTCAAAGAAGAGATGACATCATTGTGGTCTTCATGCTTCTTAAGACCCTACCTAGAAGAATTTATCTACCAATGGAGGGTGATAGAGTTCAAGTATTGATTCCATCTTCCCCTGGTATGGCCAAGGTTAGGAACCCAATTGGCTACCTCCTCTTGGATTTCTGAATTTTAATAAGCTTGTTGGTCATTGGTGGCGAGGCTTTGACTTGACATATATCTTTGTGAATTTCAAGTAGGGTGGTAGAATGGAAGATGGTTGTGGCTTCTTATGCATGAGCTTGGGCATGCGACCTACCCTAAGGGCCTTTTCCCCTATACCCCTGACAGTTATGCATTTGTTATCGGGGCATATTACACCAAAAGGGAGATGTCTAGGAAAGAAAACTCACCAACAACAGTCTAGGACTGAGAGGAATAACACCGAGGAAGAACAAAAGAAGCAAAAACTAGGGGGTTTGGGGGATCCAAGACAGACAAGGCCAACAAACAAAGAAGGACATGCGAAGAGGAATGGTAACTGAAAGGCTTTTGGTGGGGGAAGGAGCTCATTAGGAAACACCATAAATCTAGCCACTACCCAACCTAGTTGAAATAAAATAAAGCAAATGAGCATCCACTAGCGAGGAACATAACTAGTGAATGAAATTATTGAACCAAAAAAGTAGAACAATACACCAAATTTTTCGGCCCACCAAACTTGGACTGAAAAAGTGGCGTGTGCTCGAGAAATGCTAATGTTACTAGCTCCTACAATACCTAACTCCAATTTAGTTGTTGGAGTCCCTAGATTTGTAACCCTTGCGTGCCCAAAGCTTATCTCCTAACTATTGCTTTGTTTCTAGTGCCAATGCCAAATACTTCTAAGCCCATAAGCTAGGTTGTCTTTCATCTAGGCTTAGGTCAATTCAAATCCATAATAGAAGGATAACATCCAATCTTGATAAAAATCCTGTTGACTATGCCATAGCCTTGCAATTTTTCTGCCACATGTGAACCCCCCTCTATTAGACACCCAAGGGAATTGTCCCACCTTCAGTGGGGAAGAAGCCTAGGAATACCAGAAAAGTTGGAGAGCAAGGTCTCCCTTCTCAAAACAATTGAACGAAGTAAATTTTGACACGAGAATGGATATTAGTGTATGTAGTTCAAATATGTGTTGCATGTCGAGGGTTGGACACGCCACACCCCGTTTAAATGTTGTGAGAGGAAGTGGGGTGGCGGGCTCCCCCCCCATGACCTCTAATGTCCCATCGAACAAAAACCCGATCAGGGGCATTTTATCAGCATCACGAATGAGTTACAGAGGTTTCTTCTAGCTGGAAGACACCACTTCAAACCAGGTTTCTATTAGATATATGTATCAATCCTAGCACCCCAAGTTGGCCAAGAAGTCAACCGCTTTGTTTCCCATTTGATGAGAATGGGAATTTGTGACAAAATGGATAGAATGGAGAAGCTTTTGAATGTGGGAGATGATATGTTCCAATAACCAAATCTTGGACAATGTTTCTATAGGCATCCAGTTGATGATTTTCTTGATAATCAATTGGGAGTCCCCATCAACCTACAATTTTGAATATCTTTCATTGATCACCAATACCAGACCTTTTCCTAAGGAAAGGAACTTTGCTACATTATTTCTTTTGAAGCCACACTTTGTAGCATACAACTTTAAGGTTCAAATTTCCTAGTCGTAAAAAATCCCTCCATAACTAACTTGACCAGGATTTCCTTTGAAGCACCATCAAAATTTAACTTCAAAAAACCCGTTGGTGGGCAAGTGTAGATTGAAAGAGAGGTATTTTTGGGAGAGGGAAAACCTAGGAGGAAGATATGGGATCATTAAAGGAGCGAGCTCAAGCTTTAATAAAAGCTCATATTCCTATTGATTCACTTTCTAGCCCTCCTGGGTTCATGCTTCAAAGAGGATGGTATGATGGATATTTTTCTTAATAATTTGTCGAATCGTGCCTTCTTCATTTTTATTTTGTTTAAATATCATCTTGTTTCTTTCTTTCCAAGTCACCCACATGACAAATCTAGGAATAAGAATACAAGCTTGATTCACCACGAGGTTATTGAACATGCTAGTTCTCCATTGCTCCAAAGTTTCCACCAAGATGTTGAAGTGGTCAGAATATCCAAAAAGGAGTAAGAATCGTATCCAAATATAGTTGATGAAAGGATAGGAACTCAAGAGGTGTTCCATAGAATCTTCATGATTCTAGCATAGGGGGCACAACGAAGGTCCTTGGAATCCTTTTTTCTTAATTTGATCCCATGAAAGGTTCTTTTGTCTCCTTACCAACCATAGGAATTGTGAAACCTTAAGCCAATGTCCATTCATCCAAAAATTCTTCCAGAGAGGTTCCTCATGGATGTCCTTGTGAACAATGAGTAGAAAGTGTGCTTCCTTAAGAGTGAACATCCATCTAGTTTGATATCCCCACCAAAGTTTATCACAACCTTGAGCAATGGATTTTTTTTTAGCTTTGTAGCTTCTAAGCTAAAATAAATCAGGAAGTCAAGGCTGGGAGTTCCAACTAATCATCAATCATTTTCCATTCTCCCCAAAGCATAGAATCATGCTTAATTTACTAATAATATGTTATTGTTGTGTATTGTTGATCTAAAGTAAATTCCTCTATTCCTATGAGTTCCTCATGGTACCCCAACTGTGGCATTGGTTGCCAAGAATATTTCTAGAAAAAAGTGCATTTCTTCCATTCCTAATCTCCCAGAAGATACGATTTTGAATTAGAGTCTAGTTTGCATATGCAAAATTCCATATACAAGAGCCTAAGGGATACACTATAGCCCTTAACTTTTCTGATTGAGAAAAGAAGTGGTAATATTTCTTACCCCAAATTTGTTTCCAAAGTTCGTTTCCTCTATGAAGCCATCGCTACCATAGTTTAGCTCCCAATTCCTTATTAAGGATCTTTGAGTCTTTCAAACCTAATCCCCAAGATAGCTAGGTGATACAAATCTTTTCCTAGGAAATTAATGACCATATTTTCCCCTTCTTTGCTCCTCTCTAAAGAAAATATCTATATAGGGAAGTGATGGATTTAAACATAACTTTGGGAGCATCTAGGGTTGATCACTAGTAAATTGAAGGATAAAATTAAGAAGCACTAGCCTACTTGCCAAATTAAGAGACCTCAATTCCAAACTATCTAACTTATTAGATATCTTTTGAGAATTCCCTACCAACAGGAAGATCTCAAAGAGTTCTCGACCAATGGTGCTCTCAGGTATTTAGCAATAATTTTTCCTATCTGAAATTCCATGAGGCATGCTAGGTGTCTTTGAGCAATCACATTAGTGTTAAAGAAATAAATGTTTGATTTTTTTACATTTAAAACTGTACCTGAAGCCTTCATGGAGTCATTGAGGATAGTTTTCAAAGCCCTGGGTTCCCCCAGAGTGGGCATGCCAAAGAGCATAATATCATAAAAAAAAAATTGATGGGTGATACGTAAATTATTTCCATAAAGGTTAAGCCCTTAATAATATCTTGATGCCCATCACCTTTAAGATATCTTCCCATGATCCAAGTGGCTCCAGAATCATTCAGTGATCAAATATGGCTCAGGAAAAGATAAAAAATGAAAGTTAGTTTATTGTCATAAAACTAGGGTCAGATCAAAGAGCTCTTTGCAAGCTTTCCAACAGCTCAAACGACACCTCAATCTGAGTTTGTATGTGAAAGTTATGGCTAGTCAAAGTTTTGGTCAAACTAGGCCCATTGGCTAAATTTGCAGTTGCGCCAACTAAATTTGGAGGTCCGCTAAAATTGGAAGTCCGACTAAATTTGGCGGCCACAAACGAGGCAAAAATTTGGCACTTATCGGTGACGTATTTCGGCGGTCGGAACTGGTGAAATTGTTGCCTAGTTTCCAGTGACCCTTAAAAATCGAAGGACAATTTTTGACCATTTTATTTTTTTATATAAAAAAAAATTAAAAATAGGGTGTGGGCCACCAACCCTGCTGCCCCCAACCATTATATATATAATATATATTCGGCCAACATGGTCGGTCGTTCAAATGGTTATGCCACATATTGAATACAAGGGGCTGGCGGGGATCGAACTCGCTCGGTCGATTCGGCCGGCTTGCACCACGAACAACCCCACTCAATGGTTACCACTTAAACATAATCTTCGCCCAAAAATTAACACAAAGCCCAACCAGTGGGGATCGAACCCGCCTAGCTGGTTTGTGTGGCCCCACTCAACAGCTACCACTTAAACATAATCGTTGCCCAAAAATTAACACAACATCCAACCTTTATAACGGTCCACCAAAATAAAAAAATTGAAACGGGGATTCAAACCCCAATCTCTCATTTAACAGTTGCCCAGTTTAGCCAACGTTCCAACAAGCCTTACATTAAAATTTTCGTCCATAAAAATCTATTTAAGCACCAAATTCATTTGTGTGCCGGTGGGGAGAGAACAGAAGGACTGAGAAAAACCGAGAGCCAAGCAAAGTTGGGAACCGTGCAACACATAGATCGAGGAGAGAATATTCTAGGGGAATATTCCATAAAATATTCGCTTGCAAAATCAGTGAGGAATCTTAGGGATTCCTTTGGGGGGGATTTTCATAGCGACAGAATCATGCCAACTTTATACTCAAACAGACCAGAATTTCCCCAGGAGTTTGATGGCATGATCAGATTTTTTATCTGAGCGGTGGAATTTCATTCAACTTGCAAAAAAGAATCTTTATGGAATCTAAAAGTTTCCTTAAGGGCCAAATTTTGACAGTTTCAAAACCAGGGCGACTTTATACTCAAATTACTCAGTTTCTCGCAAGGAGTGTAGTGGTAAAGTCATATTTGTCATCTGAGCAACAGAATTCCATTCAACCAAAGAGAACGAATCTTTGGGGAATCTTCAAGTTTCTGAGGTTCTAGATTTTGATGGTGTCAGAATGGGGTCGAATTTATACTCATTTGACATGATTGCACACCACGAATTCAACGATGCAATACATTTCTTAAGTAGAGTTGTGCATTTACAGGTCATCCCTGGAAGTGGAGGTATATGATGCAACGATGCTATGTCTTTCTTTTGATTTGCTAAGATGATGATTTTGATGTTGAGATCCTTGTTTACCATTCTATTGGAGGATATTTATATGCCACCTCATGTGAGAATTTGATATGTTGTCATGCTAAAGGAAGAACCATATGAGTGAGAGTTCCTATAAGAGAATGTCTCATGGAGAGACATGCCACTCTAGTTGAGGGAGTTTTCCCTTGTAATGACTAAGAATACACCATGTACTTATCATCATCTTGCAGCATTTAATGAAGCGGCTGTTAGTAAATTATATATTACAGAGCAATGAAACACATAAAATATATTGCAAAAATATAAACATAGAAAACACATAAAACAAGAGAGACACAGATATATGTGGTTCACCCAATTTGGGATACGTCCATGGAGAAACAGCCAATCCTTCTTTTTATATTATCCAAAAAACTGAACAGATACAACCTACAACAGATCTGTTGTAATTCCCTCTTCGTTCTCACACAATCTCCTCTCTCTTTCTCACTCAGAATACAGATCTACATAGACGCAATACAATTCCCTCATATATAGTGAGGGGTTGCCTTCTAGGGCAAAAAACCCTAAATTAAACATAACTTCTACCGTCATATCTCTGCCTAATGAACAGCCCAGATTGACTACGAAATTACAACATTTTACAAGGCAATTTTACATCTATTTTTAGCTTTGGGGGCGCTGCCCCCGATCCCCCGCCAGGGGGGGCTCCAAATAATCGTCGTCGCTCCCTCTGGACCCCCCTAGTGGAGAACATTTTACGGGAGGTGTTGCTGCCACATTACGAACTGGGGTCCAATGCGGCGATACCTCTGAATAAAGAAGATAATCAAGCTCCACACCCAACAGCAACCTTCGTGCTCTTGTGACTGGTTCCGAAGACGTAACCCGCGTTGGGTGAACTCCATTACAACTTGTGTGTGTTATTTGATTTGATGGTTGCCTTTATGTTTCCTCTTCTTTAAAGCATGCACATGTGGTTTTGCATACTCTTTCATATGAAATTCTGCTAACATCATAGAAGTAAAATATATTGGTTAATTCCAGTAGCAGAGAGAATCTGGACCATCCCAATCCCTTGACTACCAAGATAAATAAAAAGGTTGAGTAGGGTCACCCTGGTGAAGGCCTCTAGAGGGATAAAAAATCATGGTTGGAGATCCATTCAGAAGAATAAATAAGAAGGGAATAAAGATGAGGGACTTGATCCAAGCGATCCATTGAGATGAGATCCCAAAGCACTGAAGAGTTGGGAGAAAATAATCCCAATTTAATGATTATAAGCTTTAGAGAGGTCTAGTTTGATAAGAATGTTGACTGACTTGGACCTCTTTAGGGAAAGGATAACCTCATGTGTTGCCATGATCTCATTAAGGATTTGGTGGCCTTCAATACAACCTATCTTATTTGGAGAAATGATGTTGTTCAATAAAGGTTTAAAGAAATTTACAATGATTAATGATGTAATATTGTAAACAACATTACAAAGGGTCAGCTATTGGTTAAAAGCCACTAGGGCTATCTATGTTACTGGATTTAGGAATTAAAGTGATAAAAGTAGCATTAATAACTAACCATACCTTTTGGGAGTGGTGAGATTATTCAACCAATGCATGCACTTTAGATCCTAAGAAAGGCCAACAAGCCTAAAAGAAGTCCATTGTGAAACTGTCAGGTCCCAGAGCTTTATATTTTGGCTTCACCATCACCACCTCCTCCACTTTTGCAAATGAGACTTCTCTCATTAGGGCCTTATTTTTCTCAAGATGAATAAGATTAGGGATATGCGAGGTAAGTTTTTGAATAATGGTTGAAGTATTGGGTAAAGGATCCATAAGAAGGGAATGATATTATGATACAAGTTCCTATTCCAACTCCACATGTTGGACCAATTGTTGTCTGTTGTTGGAAGAAAGAGAGAATATATTATTATTATGACAATGTTTTATCATAGCCTTATGGAAATATTTTGATTCCTCTCTCCTTCCTTTAGCCATTGCACACAATATTTCTATTTCCAAAGGGCCTCCTCTTATTTCCTCCACTACTCCATTTTCTTAGTTAATTTTCCTTCTAGTATAATCAAAGCATTTGTGCACCCATCCAGAACAAATTTTTGTTGCACATGCTCCATGCATGTCTCCAAGAATGGTTTTCCATGGAGATATGTCCAAAATCCTTTGTATTCTATTCTTTTTTTCTGACCTTAAATTCCTTAAGCTTTCGTTGAAAGGTACACATGGAATTTAAACCTTGGACATGTAATTCATCCCACCAAATTTTAGCTTTGGATAGGATGTCAGGATCTTGTAACCAAAATCTTTCGAATATGAAGGGTCAATTGTGAAGGGTCACTTTCAAGTCTAATTCCAAGTATATTTCCCAATGGTTAAAGCCAATGCTTGGTAGAATAATGGCTTCAACAAAGCGATCACATTCACTTAGGCTTCACATACTACAAATCATTCTGATCTACTAGATACTTGGTTCCTTCTCCACAATTATTCCATGTATAGACCCCATTGATAGTATTTAGATCAACCAATTGGATTTGGTGAAGAAGGTTTGAAAACTATTACACCTCAGGGTTAAGTGTCCTAATCCCCCTTATTTTCCTCCAGTGATTTAATAAGTTTAAAATATACACCAGTGACCCAAAGCACATATTGATGGAGAGATTTGAATGTTTTAATGTTTGTCAAAAGGCCAATTTTTCCATGGGAATTAATGAGCCCCAGTATTGAAACAAGAATGTTGCAACTCCCAAGACTACCAACTTTAATTATCAATCTGGGGTCTATACAAACTTAATAGGTGTCGTCACTGCGTGTGCAACATGTAATGTGTCCTTCTTTCGTTGACTGATGCAATGAAGTCAATTGAGAAGTGTAGAGACAATTTTGCAAAGTTCTAAGGAAGCCAACTACTGAACTTAACTTTACAAGAAAGAAGCAATTGAAAATTTACTTGTCCTAATGCATCAAGGAAACTCTAATATATTTGTAGAAATAATCAAGTTCTCAAAAGGGGTCAATGCAAACTATTTATATGTTATTTAACTTATGATCAAAACAGTAAATCCTTATTGCAAAATTAAAGCTACGATGAAAAAAAATGATGTTCAAAAAGGTATCTGGTCCCTTCCAGTTGGATTCCATAGCTTGGGGTGTGTTTCTAAGTGATGAAAAGAAAAAAAATAGGCTTAAGAGGAAATTTTTCCTGATTTCTGATCAATTTTGTGAAGTGCTACGGGATGCTACAACATTGCTACAAGATGTTGCATGATTTCATCTAAAAGCATTATAAGGACTCTAGAAGTGATTTGAATGCGGGGAAGATGGTGGAAGGTTGGGAAAGAGTTTAGAAGGCCTTTCCAATCTTATATCTACTTAGTAGACCATATTGCACAAGGGGAAAAGTCAAACTAATGGTCTAGGTAACCATATTTGCAGAACAGTGAACTAGTGAGCTGATCTAAGCACCCAAATGCCTAAGCTAATCAAGTGAAAATTCCATGGGATATTTTTTTTTATTAAGTGGTATGCTTTTAGGCTTCAATCCAAGTGGAATCCACTCCAAAAAATCTCATTAAGACGTGCTAAAATTCAGTAGAAATTTATTACTTTTTTGTTAGATGAAACTTCCATAAATTGCATATTGTGAACTAGTAAACTAATATAAGTAGATGGATAATGAATATGACTTTGCAGAGTTGTTACAAGGATAAATCATACTTGTAACTATATAAATGTCCTGAAAAACCACTTAATTCAATCATTTAACCAATCTAACCTACAACAAATGAAGCATGAATACTAAGTACAGAAATAGGAAATGCAAGAATAAGAAATGCAAGTGGTTAGGACATTCAAAGAAGATAAATAAATTTTACATCAGGGTTCTTAGGCTCTTGGGGTAGAAAAAACCAAGGATACTTCGAGTATTATGAAGGAACTAAGACTTATAAGCTGAAAATGAAACAAAACTTCATTATTAGAATCAATTCAAGTACCTCCTTGTTGAAAATGAAAGTAGAGCTACTAAATAAGAAGTTTTATTCAGAAGAAGACTAAAAAATCTATGCCCATAGAGGGTAATTCGAATTGGTGCTTATAAAAATTGATGGAGAAGCATCCTCTTTGAAAGGAGGTAGTTTTCCCCTCCAAAATCCCTCAAAAAATGGAATTGGTTCCCAACAGTAGGAATCTTCATTAAATATTGAGTTATAGCTTCTTTTGTAGCAGGGAACACATCCCTAGATTTTCTCAATCAGTGGAGGTCTCAAATATGTCAATAAATTCATGATATTTTATTTATTTATTGGTCCATCATGTAATAGGGAGAAAGTCCCTAGATTATCTCATCTTCCAAATCTTTATAATTTGCCCAATATTCTCACAATTTCCTACAAAAATAAATAATATTAGGCATATAATAAGCAAGGATAAATCAAATTCCGAAGGACCCATTAATACTATTAATTAACTCTATGATTTCCAAGTAAAGGGTCTCAAATACATATTTTAAGTGTCTAGAAACAATCAAATGGGTCTAATAAAATATACGATTCTCGGGCCCATCATCTCCTCCCTACTGGAATTGTTTGTTGAAAATTGTAGTGAGAATGGGCTCCTCGTTTTGTGCCTTAATTCAAGGAACCTAAACAAGTTTCTCCTTGAGAATGCACGAGTTCCTATGATTTAGGAGCTAATTCCTAAAAAGTGGGACGAGTTCCTAAAATTTAGGAAGTGTTCATGAAGCAATTAACTGATGTGTCAAAGTGGAAGGTCGAGTTATCAATCTTCTAGTGTGAGTTAATTAAGGGAAAAAAACTTGTGGCTGAGTCTCAAGAGATAAGAAGAGTTGCATGAGTAGTTAACTCATGCTAACTCAAACAATCGCAAAATCAAACTCCTTATTTAGAAACTCACCAAATTTGGCCATTCAAATTGCTTTAAAAGGAAGAGCGAAGACACATTGTTACTCATTGTTTGATGAGCATGGGCTAGTGAGACAAAGAAATAGGAGTATGCACAAGGTTATGTGTGAGATTGTGAGGAAGAGTGTGCAAGAGAAACTTGTGCACAAAATTATCGTGAGGAAGAGTTCCCTCGGGTAGTGCGCATAGAAATAGGAGGAAATTCCTATTTAATAGGAGCACCTATTGCGCAAGGATTTATGGATAAGATCGGGCTACAACAAGTGTGTTTTTATGGCCTAGGAAAGGTAGGAAGAAGGGTGTATTCTCTATTGAAAACGCAGTTGTATTGTAAGAGAGAATTCTTCAGTTTCTATCAATAGTATTCCCAACAAGTAGACTCCAGAGGGTTTTCCAAGTTAGGTTACCTACAAATTATATCACTTGAATTGTGTTAATTGTGTTTATTTATGTTCCTATTCCACTGCAAAGTTTATTAGAGAAATTTTGTGTTTATATGAGAACACTACTACATTTGGGTTGAAATTCGAACAGCAGAATCCGACGGAATGGATAAAATCAGAAAAAGTGTCGAAAGTTAAATGTATTTTTTATTTTTTTCTAAAATCCTGATGCCCATTGAATATCCGATGGGAGTTTTTTAAAGGTTGAATATTCGATGGAATATCTTCTCTCATCGATTATCCAACATTTTCCTATAATCCCTCTTGTTGTCAAATATCCGACTGAAGTTATTTTACTGTCGAATAACCGACGTTATATCCAATCTGAAAATGTGTTGTCCAATTTTTGACAAATGGAAAATAATTGTTGCATAAAGTTCAATTCCACCATTAATGGATTTTTGCGTTGACAACATATAGTATGGGACTTCTTTACGTTGATTAGTTTAACTAATTAAAATAAATATAACATTAATATTGAAATTTTATCTCTCTCTCTCTCTCTCTCTCTATATATATATATATATATATAGAGAGAGAGAGAGAGAGAGAGGCCCTAACATTATATGACTTTGACATAGGTGTTATATATATTTGTTGTGATTGTTTTGAAATGTTGTAGGCTTATTTTGAGGTTAATTTTTTAACAAAATCATCATTAAAAGTTTGGTGACAAAAAATGTCACATAACATTTCTCAAGTATACCAAGGATACGTGGGATCGATGTTGAGAGCTTCTAAGGATCAAAAGAGTTATTTTCCTTGTATAAATTACAAGGGCTTGAGGTCGAGGAGAATTCTAATAAAATCAGCTAAAAAACATTGTAGAGACTATGGGCACGCTGAAGGTGGACATGAATAGCACCCATTTGTAAATCATTTATTATATTTCTTTGCATTGTAGACTATTTTTGTAAATGTTTATATGTATATTGTATTTTAGATTGTATCCCTTTGTATGGTAAATTGTATTATCTTTCTATTGTAAATGTATTTTATAATATTCTTTTGGGAGATGTTTGAGCTATGTTTTCATCTTGACGTGGACTAGAAATATTATTTGATTATTTTTTATATGGTCTATTAAGAGTATAGATCGAGTTAGGGGTTAATTAATTTATGTGCTTAGGGTTAAGGGGCTATTGTTTAAGGGTTTAGGGGTTAGGGCTTAAGGGCTTAGGGCTTAGGGGTTTAAGATCTTAGGGGAATAACGTTAAGGTGTTAGGGGGTTATTGTATGTTTAGGGGCTTAATTTTGACCTAGAGGATTTATAGGTTAATCATGGGTTTTTATGGAGCATTATTAATAAGCTTTTAAAGTATATTATGCAAAATATGACATTATAATGATGAATGCAAAATAAGATCAACAAGTTTTTTATTATGTTCATGGATATATATCTCAGAAAGTGTCTCATTTCTTACATGTCAACAAAAGAAACATATTTCCTAGATTTTCTCAACACATTCTTAAATATATTGATAAATTGCACAAGAATCATCATTGGTTTGTTGTCTTTGTTTCTTGGTCTCACCTAAGTTGTCTTTCTCTTTGTCTTTTCTGTCTTTGTTTTCCTTATATATTATATTTGTAAATTGTTTTTATATAAACATTTCCATATTTTCTATATATACTAATATTACTTTATTAATTTTAATTGTATAGTATGGCCCCCCTAGGGCATTGCTCGACGAGGAAGAGGTGGTTGTAGTACAAGCGCTTGTTCATGAACATGGAGCGATTAATATTGAGGATCAAGCTAATGATCCTATGGAAAAAGATAACCATTGTTGATAACATAGTTGAAGAAGATGGGACAAATAGATTGATCTATGAGACATTTAATAATGTTGGAATGGATAGTGATGAAAACCACTATGATGACCATGCTTTTGATTTACTTGTACTTGAGAGGGCAACTACCTCTTTATGAAGGCTCAAAAACATATTTCCTCTCTGTTGTATTGTTGTTGGTCAACGTAAACGTGGTGAATGGTTTTTCAAACACATGTGTGACACATTTCCTAAGGTATGTAATATATTTTGTGACATTTAGTACTATATACATGATAAATCAGTTATTTTTCTGTTGTTTTTAATGTTAGTACGTTGATCTGCATCATTTCATTATTTTGTAACATTTGGATGCAATATGTACGATTAATATTGTTTAGTGCATTAACCAATACTATTTTTTTTATGTTGTAGGTTATTAGGTGAATTTATGTTACCACCGTCAAATGTTTTACCTCGTACGTAACGCGATTTACATGCCTTTATGAAAGATATTGTAATGGAGTATCAAGTTATTCATGCATGCCCTAATGATGATATTCTCTATTTATAAAGAACATGCGTTGAAAGACAAATGCCCAAAATGTGATGGGAGTAGATGTCAAACTGATAGAGTAACAAAAATGTGACTCGCAAGGTTCTTCGCTATATTCCCATAATTCCATGTCTACGACTATTGTTTAGGTGCAAAAGCGTAGTAGATCTTATGGATTACCATGAAACAAATAGAAGTGAAGATGGTGTTCATCAAATGCCCACAGATGGAATTGCATTTAAGAATATAGAGGAAAAGTGGACAATGTTTAAAAGAGAACCTCGTAATCTTAGGCTTTCATTAGCAGCTGACAGTGTTAATCCATTTGGAGAGCCCAGATCTACTTACTCGGTGTGGCCAATTTTTGTTATCAACAATAACATTCATCCATGGAAGTCAATAAAGAGGGAACACATAATGTTGAAAATGATTGTTCCAGGTATTAATTTGTTTAGAATATTTTTTTTTAGCAAAATAACATCTCATTTGTCTTGTTTGTTTCATAATTATGTCCTATATTTTTTAATTAATTTAATCATATATGTTCAATTATGCCTTATAATTATGTCTTATAATTTTTTATTTATTTACTCATATACGTAATAATTATGTATTGTATGTTAAATTAATTAGGTAAGTACCAGGTCAAAGATATGAATGTATATCTCAAGCCTCTTATCAATGAGTTAGTGGAGTTATCGAATAGTGTCACTATGTGTGATATCTCTAGACCATTAGTTGCACAAAGGTAATTTGAATTCCATGCAATGCTTATATGAAAAAATCGTGATGCCCCAGGGCTAACACATTTATGTGGATGTTATAACGTTACCCTACACTTTAACAATGTTTAATTTTATGAAGTTCATTTCAAGTATGTTTTTTAAATATTTCGACCTTCATTGTACATACTTAAAATAATTGATATAAAAATTATTCCATTTCTTGTAGTTCTTCAAACAAAGGGTAAATTTTCTTGTCCAGTTTGTGGTCCTAAGATGAAATATCGTCGTTCAAGAAGCTTAAGAAAGGAGTTGTTTGATGAGTATAGGCACTCCTTCCTAAGAACCATAGGTACCGAAGTACCGAAAAACATCTTTTCAATGCCATGAAGGAAGAGACTGGATCAAGACCATGGAGAATGACACCTCGCACATGTAAGTTGCAATATAATAGAGTCTCTCAATGTATGGATTGAATTGTCTATGTATCAATATACATGATATGTTTGGATTATTTTATATTTTTATGGCATTTTCTTCACTGTACTAATTGACAGGTTATATTGTTGTTATAATATTTTTAACTATGATTCACGTTGTAGGTCGTCAAGGCATTAATAACAGGGAACTTCCATGAGGAATGAAAAGTTATCCCAAGTAATTTAGTAGACTCCCCTACTATGAGCACCTATAAATTGTTCAGTTGTTTGACATAATGTACATCAGGAATAATGTAATAGAGACCTTATGGCAAATCTTAGATGGAAGGAGAGACAAAGATTTTTTTTTCAAGATTTGCAGTGACATTAAGGAGGCTGACGATGCATTGCAAAGTGGCATTCATTCAAATAGTGATGGACACATCCAAAATATAAGCACCCTTCCATGGTTATTGACAGAGAAACAAAGCAAGCATGTTAAAGAGGTTATGGAAAAAATTAAATTCCCAACTGGATTTGCTTCAAGCATAAGGAATATCCTAACAAAGATAGGTGAATTAGGTGGGGTAAAAACGCATGAATGGAATACATTCATTGAGGTAATTATTTTGGTGTATATATATTGTATACGTTGGTGAAACATCTTGTGAATTAGTGTTTTTTATATTAATTTTGGAAAAAATAATGATCAATCATTATTTTTGTTACATTATTTTCTACCTTTATCTCTCCCAGAAACTTTGACAACAATGTGGATATTTATTTCCAAAGTGTAATTTGTTCAATGAGTTTTCGTGTCACATTTTTTGACTGCATGTGTTTTTCTTGTCATCATGTACTATATTTTGTTTTTTGTTGAAACTTGTGATTTTCTTGCTTCATTTGAAGATGGTTGTCATCTAAATAAATCGATAAAGAAGATATAAAGTATTGGAGAAAACAAATTCCCCATCTAATGTGTTAAATGAAAAAGTATCTACCTCCGACATTTTTCAATGCACAAGAACACTACGTCATACACCAAGTCAAGGAGGTTGAAAATTGTGGACTTGTACACACAAGATCAATGTGGATGGTTGAGAGGCACTTGAAATCACTAAAGAATTTGGTTGGAAAAAGAGCACACCCTGAGGGTTATATGGTAGAGGGATATATGGTATATCAAACTCTTGTTTACATTCATCATTATAGTGATGAAATAGGAAAAAGTATTAATGTATTGGATTGCATTTGGAATTTCAACTCCGTGGACAATTTTCAAGGGGAACACCTATTGGGGAAAGATAGAATGAGAAAAGTGAGATGTAAGTAGATAGTGGAGATTTATAGCAAATTTGACTTTTTTGTTTTTACATATATGGTACTTATTTAATTTTTAGTCTTCCTGCATTATCCATTATTATGAATGTATAACATGGTAACTAATTACATATATGTGAATTGTTTTATTTTAATAAAGTTGGTCGATAGTGGGATGCAATACATTTATACATTGATTGGATGAAGGCATGGATTAAACACTACAAACTGTTGGCATTTTGGCACAGGTGTGGCGCTATGGTACATGTGTTGTCCTTGATGGCAACTATCTTTGGTAACAGATCTCAGTTCAAGTTTTCAGAATGAAGGAAAAGACATATACACAGGTTCATCTAGACGAAGGCGCGTATACACGCGGGTTAGACATGTCAAAGGCGCGTATACGTATGCACGCACTTTCATGCAATTAAAAGCGCGTATATGTTGGAGAACTTATTTTTGGTCCATGGTAGTTAGTCCTTAGTATTTGAACCTATGGTTTTCGACCATGGTATCTCGTCAAAAGCGTTGACCCTTGGTATTGGGTCCTTGGTATTGGTTTATTATGGTTTTGGACCGTGGTATTGTGGAAGGCCTAAAACTATAAAAGAGGAAGGAGATCATGTGGCAAAGGATCATCTGAATTATTGAATATTTGATATTGTGATAGATCTGGAATACTGGTGATTGGTTATGGTGCAGATCTAGATTTGAATGAAGGAAGAACCTGAGTGCAAGAAGGATAAGGACTATTGATGGATCAAAATCTCAAGGCTTGAACATTGGTATCTCTGTATGATTTTGATCTGTTATATGTGGCGCACTCTTGATCTATAAATCTGGGTTATCTAATGTCTGAATGTTTAAAAGAATAAATTATCCTTTATAGATCTGTACGCAGGTTCAATGAATTGCAGGTGCGTATACACGCTTTTTCTGTGAATGAAAGAAGTGTATACGCATGTTGGTTGTGGTACAAAAGCGTATACTCGCAGGTTGCTGAACAGTGAAGTAGCGTATATATCTTGATTTATGTTCTAGCTGCTTCTGTTTTATTGCTGCAGTGTTCTGGGTTCAGAATTGGTGTTTGATTACAGTTACCGTGTTCTGGGTACAGTGGTCAGAGAAGTGTTTATTTGTTTCAGCTTTTGATTGGTGAAAAGGAGTTTGGGTTATGCAGAAATTCTTGATGTTTGATTGATGTTACTTGTGGATCCAGTCTGAAAATTAATGAAACGAGGTCCCTGAAAGCAAGGAGAAGGTTGCAGCCTTCTGCAGGTAGGAGCCTGCATACTAGTATCTCAAGCTAGTACAAGGACTAAGGGGGTTGGAGCTCCCTTCCAGGAAAGCTGGAGAACGAGAGAGAGTTGTAGCTCTCTGCAGGTTGCAGCCTGCGTACTGGTAAAGACTACACCAGTACAAAACATTGTAAAGAGAAGTTTCTAATTAAAAAGAAGATAGAGATGAATTGCAGCAGGGGGTTTTCACCCACATTGGGTTTCCTCCTTATATCTTGTGTTCTTGTGTGTGACTATCTTCTGCTCTGTTTCACTGGTTCTGGTACTGTTTATTTTCTTCTGATTAACAGATTAATAACTGACATCTGAAAGATAAATCAAATTATAAGTCCGCTTTGTATACGCGGGTTTCTTTATCTGTAGTTGCGTATATACACGGTTTTTATTAACTGAAGTAGCGTATATCGTCTGGAATTTAGAAAGGAAATATTTGACTTGATAATACTGATTCACCCCCCCTCTCAGTATTATTTCCAACAATTGGTATCAGAGCAGGTCCTTCTGATGAAGCTTGATCACTTGAAGGAAGATCTTTCATCAGGAGCAACTACGAGAGGGAAGCATCAATCAGGCCACTGGTTTTTGATGGGACAAACTTCGTATATTGGAAGGTAAGAGTTACTGCCTATCTTCAATCCTTGGGTACAGAAGTCTGGGATATCATAGATACAGGATATACTTTTCCAGCAGCAACTCCTACAGATCTGGCTGAGAAGAAGAAATATGAAACAAATGCAAAGGTGGTCAATACTCTATTGGGATGTCTATCGCAATCAGAATTTGTCAAAGTTATGCAGTATAAATCCACAAAAGAAATATGGGACAAGATTGTTCTGAGCTATGAAGGAGATGATCAGGTAAAAAGAGCAAAACTTCAAACCCTCAGAATTTAGTACGAAAATCTCAGAATGTATAATGATGAAAGTGTGGCTAACTATTTTCTTCGTGTAGATGAGATTGTTAATTGTATGAAAAATCTGGGTGAAGAAGTAAAAGAGGCTGTTGTAGTTGAAAAAGTTCTAAGATCTTTGTCCCCTAGGTTTGAGTCTAAAGTTTCTGCAATAGAAGAAAAGGAGAATCTTCAAAACCTTAAAATGTCACAGTTGCATGGAATTCTAACTGCTTATGAAATGAGGAAAGGAGGACCTTCAGACAGGAGAGAAGAGGCCTTCAAAGCTTCCGACAAAGGAGACTACTATGAGTCAGGACACATATCAGAAGAAGAAGAAGAATCAAATTTTGTCAAAAATCTTCAAAGGGGTGCTGGACGATTCCAAGGTAAGTTGTGTTTCAAGTGCTTTGCTTGTGGAAGAGTAGGTCACTATGCTGCCAAATGTCCTCATAAGGATAAGATTGACAAGGGGAAGGAACCTGTTAGATGGAACAAGAAACAAAATCCAAATAAGAAAAGCTATTACACTCATGAAGATAGTGATGGACTTTCAAATAGTGACGAAGATGAACGAGGTAATGAATATAAACTTTTAATGGCTTTTGAAGATGATGACTACATGGATGCTTTAGATGTAGAAGGTTTTTATGAAGAGATGTCTAATCTCAAAGTTTGCTTAGAAGAGAAAAATGCAATTATTGATTCTCTGCAATACCAACTGGCTGAAAGGGAAAAACATCTTGAAAAATTAGAATGTGAAATTGTTGGTCTTAGAAAGGAGATTGAGAAAACAAAAGCTATTAATCTTAAATTTGTTAAAGGATCTGAAACTCTGGATGAGATTATCAATGTGCAGCGTTCTCCACTAATCAAGACAGGTATGGGATATAATGGAGAAACATCTCAAGCATCCACATCCAAAAGTTATCTTGATGCAGCAAGGAGGAGCGAGCAAAGGCCTAATAGAAATCATCAGGTAAATCAGGGACAGTTTACCTCAAGAACAAACAAAGACTATCAAGAAAATCGGGGGCAAGCTACCTTAAGGACAAATAGAAGCTACAATCAGCCACAGGTAAAATCTTCTCAATTTGCCTCAAGAATGGATGTCAGTAGAAACTACAATCGGTTGGATGATAGATTTGATAATCATAGGAGTTTCTTCAATGGCCAATGTTTCTCTTGCCATAATTTTGGTCACAAAGCAGCTCAATGTGTTGCCTATAAGAAAATCATGACTAGAGAAGCTCAAAAACAAAGGAATATGACTGGGATCACGAAAAGGACTTATAACAACTTTTCAGGCCTTGAAAATGAAGTTGAATGTTCTATTTGTAATAACTTTGGTCATGAAGATTCTGAATGCAGGAGCAGGTTTTGGAAGACAACTCAGAAGGAACAAACCTCAAGTGCCAGAACATGGAGAATGAAGGAACCACAACCATAAAGATGTGGGATAGCTTTTTATGCAGAAGGACAGGAAAATCTATGGTATATCCGACAGTGGATGTTCGAAGCATATGACAGGGGATAAAGAAAAACTTGAATCATATACTGCATTAGAAAAGGGAAAGAAGGTTTCTTTTGGAAACGATACCCCTGCAGCTATAAAAGGAAAAGGCATTGCTCAGTTGAAAGAAAAGGTCAAGGCTAGAAATGTTTTGTATGTTGATGGCTTGAAGCATAATCTACTGAGTGTTAGTCAGATGTGCGATCAAGGAACTGAGGTAATATTTCGATCAAATGGATGTAGTGTTCGTGATCTTGATACAGGAAAAACAGTGATCAAAGGCAAAAGAACTCCAAATAATCTATACATATTTGAAGAAGGACAACAACAATGCTATTTGAGCAAGGATGATGAACACTGGTTATGGCACCGGAGGTTGGGGCATCTAAGCTTTTCACAAATAAGGAAAGCATGCAAATACCAGGCAGTTCGTGGTCTTCCAGATATCAAAATTCCAGACAACACCATATGCAAATCATGTCAGTTTGGAAAGCAAACCAGAACTAACTTTCCTGAGAAGGAAGGATCAGCTAGCAGGCCTCTTGAGCTAGTCCATACAGATGTATGTGGTCCATTTAGGACAAGGTCACCTCGAGGATAAGAATACTTGATATTATTCATTGACGACTTCTCCAGGTTTGTTTGGTTAGGACTTATGAAGCACAAAGACGAAGCATTCGAAAAATTTAAATCCTTCAAAGCCTTGGCTGAAAAAATGAATTAGATTACAAAATTAAGTGCCTCAGGTCTGACAGAGGTGGGGAGTTTACCTCAAATGAATTTTTCGATTTCTGTGAAGAACATGGAATAAGAAGGGAATTCTCTACGGCTAGGACTCCTCAGCAAAATGGAGTGGTGGAAAGGATGAACATAACAGTCCAACAAATGGCTCGGGCTATGCTTGATGAGTCTGGAACTCCCGCAACCTTCTGGGGTGAAGCTGCATATGCTGCGGTTGTTATTCTCAACAAAACAAATGTCCGAGTGAACAACACTCAAACTCCTCATGAGCTCTGGTATGGTGAGACTCCTTCGGTAAAGCATTTCAAAATTTTTGGGAGAAAATGTTATATTAAGAATACTGATGAGCAGCTTGGCAAACTTGAACCTAGAGCAGATGAAGGCATTCTCCTTGGTTATTCTCCTCATAGCAAAGCATATAAGTGTTACAATAAAAGACTTGGAAGAATTGTTGACAGCATTGATGTAGTGGTTGATGAAAAAGGATACATCCCTAGGCAAGTAAATCATGAAGATATCGATGAGGATGAAGACTACTCTCCAAATCAGACAAATGATGAAGAAGAACCTCAAGAGGCACTAGAGGGACAGACAAGGATAGAAGAGAAGACTCCATCCAGGTACGTTCAGAAGAATCATCCAGAATCTCAGATTTTGGGGCAGAAAGAAGCAGGTGTACAAACTAGAAGAACAATTGCAGAAGCCTCAATCTATTTGGCATTGCTCTCCTCCACTAAACCACAAAATGTAAAAGAGGCGTGCAAAGATGAATGCCGGGTCAAGGCAATGGATGAAGAACTTGAGCAGATCGAGAAGAACAACACTTGGGAGTTGGTTCCTAGACCAAAAGATAAGAATGTCATAGGAACAAAATGGATCTTCAAGAACAAATTGAATGAAAATGGGGAAGTTATTAGAAACAAGGCCAGGCTTGTTTGTAAAGGGTATGCTCAACAAGAAGGAATAGACTTTGAAGAAACTTTTGCTCCTGTTGCTAGACTTGAAGCCATTTGAATGTTCCTTGCTCTCTCAAGCTTTCATAAGTTCAAAGTATTTCAAATGGACGTGAAGTCAACTTTTCTGAATGGAGACTTAGAAGAAGAAGTATACATCGAGCAACCAGATGGTTTCATCCTTGGGAATGATCCAAATCTTGTATGCATACTTAAAAAGGCTCTCTATGGGCTTAAACAAGCTCCAAGGGCTTGGTACTATTGTTTGGATAAATATCTTCATCAACAAGGTTTTTCAAAAGGATCAGCAGATAGCAATCTCTATATAAAAAATTGAAAATAACAAATTGCTAATACTTGTTGTGTATGTAGATGATATTATCTTTGGAAGCAATGAAGAAGCTATGAGTCAAAGCTTTGCCTTGGTGATGCAGAAAGAATTCGAAATGTCCTTGCTCGGAGAACTGACATACTTTCTTGGATTGCAAATCCAACAAAATGAAGGCGGTATCTTCTTGTCTCAAACCAAGTATCTCAAGCAGATTTTGAAGAAGTATGGCATGGAAGATTCAAAACCAGTATGTACCCCCATGGTTACAGGATGCAGCCCTAGTGCAAATGATGAATCAGCAGTAGTGCATCAACCAACCTATAGATCTATGATTGGAAGTCTACTTTATTTGACAGGTACCCGACCAGACATCATGCATGCAGTGGGAATAGTTGGAAGATTTCAGGAAAATCCAAAGGAAACTCATCTTCAGGAAGTCAAGAGAATCTTCAAGGAACTCAAAACTATGGCTTATGGTACCCTAGAGATACAGATCTCACACTTCATGCTTACACAGATGCAGATTGGGCCGGAAGCGTGGATGACAGGAAGAGCACAAGTGGTGGTGCATTCTTTATGGGTTCCAGATTAGTATCTTGGTTCAGCAAGAAACAAAGTTCGATTGCTTTATCTACAGCTGAAGCGGAATATGTGGCTGCAGCATCTTGTTGCACTCAACTTCTTTGGATGATGCAAACCTTGCAGGATTTTCAAATCACTTGTACTCCACCTGTCTCTATCTTATGTGATAATACAAGTGCAATAAGCATTTCAAAGAATCCTGTCATGCATTCAAAGACCAAGCACATACCTATCAAATATCACTTTCTTCGAGAACAAGTGCTTGAGCAAAAAGTCAAGTTGGAGTATGTTCCTTCTAAGGAACAAATTGCTGATATACTCACCAAACCACTGCCCAGGGAAACTTTTGAGTATCTCAGACAGAAGCTGGGAGTAGTTGATGCTTCATCCTACTGTTGAAGCTTGTCTGTTTTCAAAGAAAAGTTGGCGTACACGTGTTGGATAAGGGGAATCCGCGTACATACGCCGATTTATGCAGGTGTAGTCGCGTATATGGAGTTCTGAAGAAAATCAGCAAGGACAGACTCTGGTTGAAGAGAGTCTGATATGGGTCTGACAGAGACCATCTGGCACAGGTTCAGGGGGAGCAGATAATCTTTTAATAATTCATTGTTGGCATTACCTTAAAAGCTCTTGGTTCTAGTACTCAAGCTGATTTTGGTTCAGGTGGATCAGCTGCAGAAAGAAGATCAGAAGGAGAGCATGATTGCTGATATATACAGTGATTGACAGATGCTGCTGATAGTAGTTATTGATGATTTGCATAGTCTTGATATTTCGTCTCTATGTCATGTATATCTTTTTTTATCAAGGTCATGTAACGGCCTATTTTGGTTTCCCCACTATGCCTGGGATGATTGATGCAATTGGTTGTCATATGTAAATTTCTGATGTATCCCCACTTGGTTGGGTGGATGATCCCCACTTGGTTGGGTGAAGGTTTTATGAATTGAGTCTTTTGGTGATAGGAAGGTCTTTTATGATGTATAAGTCATGGTTCTTCTTGAAGAACACCTTTTTGCAGATCTTGCCTACAGTCAGGGGGAGCATGTTCAGCACAGCAGAGCAGAGATATCAGCATGTACTTAGGGGGAGCACAGCCCTTTGCCCTTGATGACAAAGGGGGAGAATGACTTTGAGGATCTTGGGGTTGCCATCAAGTCCAAAGGGGGAGATTGTTGGCATTTTGGCACAGGTGTGGCGCTATGGTACATGTGTTGTCCTTGATGGCAACTCTCTTTGGTAACAGATCTCAGTTCAGGTTTTCAGAATGAAGGAAAAGACATATACGCAGGTTCATCTAGACGAAGGCGCGTATACACGCGGGTTAGACGTGTTAAAGGCGCGTATACGTATGCACGCACTTTCATGCAATTAAAAGTGCGTATATATTGGAGAACCTATTTTTGGTCCGTGGTAGTTAGTCCTTGGTATTTGAACCTATGGTTTTGGACCATGGTATCTCGTCAAAAGCGTTGAACCTTGGTATTGGGTCCTTGGTATTGGTTTATTATGGTTTTGGATTGTGGTATTGTGGAAGGCCTAAAACTATAAAAGAGGAAGGAGATCATGTGGCAAAGGATCATCTGAATTATTGAATATCTGATATTGTGATAGATCTGGAATACTGGTGATTGGTTATGGTGCAGATCTAGATCTGAATGAAGGAAGAACCTGAGCGCAAGAAGGATAAGGACTATTGATGGATCAAAATCTCAAGGCTTGAACATTGGTATCTCTGTATGATTTTGATCTGTTATATGTGGCGCACTCTTGATCTATAAATCTGGGTTATCTAATGTCTGAATGTTTAAAAGAATAAATTATCCTTTATAGATCTGTACGCAGGTTCAGTGAATTGCAGGTGCGTATACACGCTTTTTCTGTGAATGAAAGAAGCGTATATGCAGGTTGGTTGTGGTACAGAAGCGTATACTCGCAGGTTGCTGAACAGTGAAGTAGCGTATATATCTTGATTTATGTTCTAGCTACTTCTGTTTTATTGCTGCAGTGTTCTAGGTTCAGAATTGGTGTTTGATTATAGTTACTGTGTTCTGGGTACAGCAGTCAGAGAAGTGTTTATTTGTTTCAGCTTTTGATTGGTGAAAAGGAGTTTGGGTTATGCAGAAATTCTTGATGTTTGATTGATGTTACTTGTGGATCTAGTCTGAAAATTAATGAAACGAGGTCCTTGAAAGCAAAGAGAAGGTTGCAGCCTTCTGCAGGTAGGAGCCTGCGTACTAGTATCTCAAGCTAGTACAAGAACTAAGGGGGTTGGAAGTCCCTTCCAGGAAAGCTGGAGAACGAGAGAGAGTTGTAGCTCTCTGCAGGTTGCAGCCTGCGTACTGGTAAAGACTGCACCAGTACAAAACATTGTAAAGAGAAGTTTCTAATTAAAAAGAAGATAGAGACGAATTGCAGCAGGGGGTTTTCACCCACATTGGGTTTCCTCCTTATATCTTGTGTTCTTGTGTGTGACTGTCTTCTGCTCTGTTTCACTGGTTCTGGTACTGTTTATTTGCTTCTGATTCACAGATTAATAACTGACATCTGAAAGATAAATCAAATTATAAGTCTGCTTTGTATACATGGGTTTCTTTATCTGTAGTTGCGTATATACGCGGTTTTTATTAACTGAAGTAGCGTATATCATCTGGAATTTAAAAAGGAAATATTTGACTTGATAATATTGATTCACCCCCCCTCTCAGTATTATTTCCAACACAAACAAGCTCATAATGGTAGGTTATCATGCTATGGCATGTCTACATTGGTCAAAGAAGCTCAATGTAGTGGAGATACCAATCTTTCACAAAGGGAAATTAATTTAGCATATGGTTTAAAAGATTATTAGGAAATCATATTCACCCATGCTACTTAGTTTTCTTACAATTATATTGATGCATATGATGTATTTTTTCTTAAGTTTCAAATTTTATAAGTATAAATATGCATGCTTATCAATTGACAATGCATTTTTTATGTGTTTAATGAATTGCAGTTGAAACACCACAACAAAATGTGGTGCAATGGTTGCAAATTTCGCATCAAAAGGTTGGATGAAAAGATGAAAAAATCTTATAGTGGGATAGCTGTAGTATTTCAAGTTAACAATGTTTCCTCTAGAGGTGATAGACATCCAAAACTCTTTGACAATCGATACTATGGGTATTTGCATGATATACTTGAGTGTGACTTTGAATCCTTTAAAATAGTTGTGTTCGATGTCAAATGTTCTAGGTTACGAATCCATGAACATGACCCTAATATAATTGTTATTGAGCATGCTAACGAAATTGCCATGGTTGATACAAGGAATCTTAAGCCAGGATCAGAGCGATATGTTCTTCCAAGCCAATAAGAACGATTATTTTATGTAGATGTTTCGGGTAAAGTGGGTTGATCATATGTAGTTAGATATGATACCAGAGGAAGGCCTGTAAAGTATAATAGAACAAAAGAAGATGAAATTGAAGAAGAAGATGATGTAGAGGAGTAGGGGGTTCAAGTAGTGCAAGATGAATATGTCAAAAAATTTCAAGGAATATATGTTAGTTGAGACAATGTTAATTTGGATGAACTATATGATATTGATGTTGTATTGGATGAAGAACTTGAATAAGTTGACCAAATGTAGAAGAACATGTTCCAGATGATGATATAGATGATGATGATGATGATATGGTGAATCCTTTGTACATGAATTCTGAACTGTATTATAAAGTTGATGAGTTGGATGTGGAAGAATATTAATGATATCAAAATGTTGAAAAGTATGAGGTATGTATTTATATGTTTTTGGTTGGTTTGTTCTCTTTCATTCACCTTAAATTTTTATTTTCCTAGATTTTATGTTTGAATGTTATTGTGTTCATTTCAAATATATTATAGTAGATAGATTAGGTATCGAGGAATTGAGAGTGATGTGAGGGGGGTGGGGGGAGCGGTCATATGAGCTTCAACCTTCACATGGTTGGCCTTGTTAACTAGAGAATATATTATTCTTGAAATGAAGAGAAGCTCATTTATGTTTATACCATCATTTCCAATTTTGACTATGGTTCGTTAAGCAGACGTACTTGGAGAGTTAGGCGACATGTGAACCAGGTGATATAGTGGCTCGACAGATGTGTGAAGTAAGTTCGACCCATGACTTCCCATGAACTGTGTTCCTACCAGGGTGTCTCATAATGATTTTTAGAAAATTGACTAAATTAATGTTTAGGTGTTAAAAGTGGTTTATAATTGAATTATTATGCAGCATGGACATACTAACAAATGATAATATTTTGTTTTCATTGATGAGCTAATGATTTGTGTTGAATGATATGCACATCAGGGTGAAATCTTACGCCCTAGGTGCACCCGCATGAGGGAGGAGTGCCCAGGCACCCTTGGGGGCATTGTGTGTTGGACACGCTAAGATGCCCACCTTGTAGGGGCACCTGTGTGACGAGTTGGGGTCGACCCAACTTAGAAATGGGAACCCACATAAAAGAAGTAATGTCAGCCCATGACTTCCTATGGATAAATTTCCGACCAAGGGGTCTCATAATGATTTTTAGAAAATTGACTAAATTAATGTTTGGGTGTTAAAAGTCAGTTTATAATTGATAGATTATGCAGCATGGTACTAAAAAATAATAATATTTTATTGTCATTGATGAGGTAATTATTTGTGTTCACTGATATGCACATCAAGGTGAACACACACTCCCTGTGCGTGCCCGCACGAAGGTGGGGCGCTTGGGCGCCCATAGGGATGTCGCGTGCTAGGCAAGCCAAGGCTCCCATGTGATGAGTTGGTGGGTCGACCCGACTTGGCAAGGGGTGCACACACAAACAAAGTAATTTCATCCCATGAATTCCCATGAATAGAGTTCCCACAAGGGAGTCTCATAAATATTTTTAGAAAATTAACTAAATTAATGTTTAGGTGCTAAAATTGAGTTTATAATTGAATATTGAGCGTGCAACATGGAAATAACAAATGATAATATTTTGTTTGCATTGATGAGCTAATGAATATTTTTATTCACTTATTTTCACAATAGGGAGAACGTTCGTGCCCTGAGCATGCCTGCACGAAGGTGGGGCACTCGGGTGTCATGTGTTGGGCATGCCAGGGCGCCTGTGTAATGAATTGGAAGGTAGGCCTGACTTGACAAGGGGAAACCACACAAAAGAAGTAATGTTGACCCATGACTTCCCATAGATAGAGTTCCCACAAGGGGGTCTCATAATTATTTTTAGAAAATTAACTAAATTAATGTTTAGGTGTTAAACGTCAGCTTATAATTGAATATTGATAATGCAACATGGAAATAAAAAATGATAATATTTTGTTGTCGTTAATGAGATAATGATTTGTTTCATTGATTTGCAAAACATGGTGAGTGCCTACGCTCGCAGGAAGGCGGGGCGCCTAGGTGCCCATGGGGGTGTCGTGTACTAGGTACGCCAGGGTGCTCGTGCGATGAGTTGGTGGGTCGACCCGACATAGAAAGGGACACCCACACAAAACAAGTAATGTCGGCCCATGATTGTAGGTTTATGTCGGTACTAAAAAATGGTAATTATTTTTTTTCATTGATGAGCTAATGATTTGTGTTCACTAATTTCATAATAGGGCAAAGGCCCGCACCCTTGGCCCACCCGCACGATGGAGGGTCGTGCGGGCGCCCATTGGGCATCGTGTGTTTGGCATGCTACGACGCTTGCCTGGTAGGGGCTTCCATGTGATGATTTAGTGGATCATCCCAACTTGGCAAGGGGTGGCACACAAAAAAAGTAATGTCGGCCCATGGCTGCCCATGAATAGAGTTCCCACAAGGGGGTTTCATAATGATTTTTAGAAAATTGACTAAATTCATGTTTAGGTGTTAAAATTCGGTTAATAATTGATTGATTTTGCATCATGGTACTAACAAATGATAATATTTTGTTGTCATTGATGAGCTAATGATTTGTGTTCATTAATTTGCACAGCAAGCGAATACTTGCGCCTTAGGCGCACCTGAATGAAGGTGGCACGTGTGAGCACCCATGTGGGCATCACATGTTGGGCAGACCAGGGCACTCATGCGATGAGTTGCTAGGTCAGCCCAACTTGACAAGGGGCGCCCACACAAAAGAAGTAATGTCAACCCAAGACTGCCCATGAACATATTTCCCACAAGGGGGTCTCATAATGATTTTTAGAAAAATCACTAAATTCATGTTTAGGTGTTAAAAGTCAGTTAATTTTTGATTGATTATGCACCATGGTACTAAAAAATGATAATATTTTGTTTTCATTGATGAGCTAATGATTTTTGTTCACTGATTCGCACATTAGGGTGAATGAACGTGCTTGCACGAATGCGGGGCACTCAGGCGCCCAGAGGGGCATCGCGTGTTAGGCACGCTAGGGTGCCCACTTGGTAAGGGCGTATGTGCGATGATTTGGTGGGTCAGCCCAACTTGGCAAGGAGCACCCACAAAAAAGAAGCAATGTTGGCACATGATTTCCCATGACTTGAGAATGGGGCCAATGTTGAATTTTTTTTTGTTTTTTTTTTTGTTGCCCACTTGGTAAGGGCGTATGTGCGATGATTTGGTGGGTCAGCCCAACTTGGCAAGGAGCGCCCACAAAAAAGAAGCAATGTTGGCACATGATTTCCCATGACTTGAGAATGGGGCCAATGTTGATTTTATTTATTTATTTTTATTTTTATTTTTATTTTTATTTTATTTTTATTTATATATTATATATATATATTTTTTATTTTTATTTTTATTTTATTTTATTTTTTTAATTTTTAATTTTTAATTTTTTTTTTTTAATTTTTTTTATTTATTTTTTATTTATTTTTTTATTTTTTCAGTTTGTGCTCGTATGCACTAAAATTGGACATGGCTATGGTAGATGCATCCATTGACAATATGGGAAGGTTTTGATACTCAAATATGACTCATAGAAAGAATTCGACACTCAAACAATAAAATTATCACACATATAAATGTCAAGGAGATGAAATAATTTATTACTATTTACCATTTGTGGGCTTATAATGGACTTCATAGTCCAGAGGTTGAGAAAAATACCTACTCTTTCATTTGAAAAAACTTCTTACCTTTCATCGTTATCTTTTTCATTATCTTCATCATCACCATCATCTTTGTACCGGACGAGTTGGGCAGCGGGTGAACCAGGCAACATGATGGCCAGGAAAACGTGGTTTAATAAATCTTTAAAAACTAAGACTTGATAAACAATGTACCATACAAATTTTCATGGCATGAAACCTTGTATAAATATTTATTATTATCCTATTATATCTAATTCTAGTTTTCACTTTATTGATCACGTTGAATATTGATTCAAGATTTCATTAAAAGTATTTAGAGGTGACATTCTTCTTCTCATTATTACTTGTAATAATCAAATTCCTTGAACAAAATTACCCTCTAAAACTTGCTTGGAGTTCTCCAAATACACACATAGTTGATATGATTCACTTAGTTTTCATTGGATTTAGGAGTTCGAGTGGAATTCCCCCCCAAATGTTGATCTTAAATTATACCCATCCTTAATAAACTCCTAAACTTGACATGTCATAAGCTAAAATTGGTATATTCCAAGCCTAATATAACTGATTTAACGACTCATATCTGTTCATAAACATAAATTATTAATATACCCTTATAATTCATAAACAACTATAAGCATAATATAATCAATTAAATGGCCATAAATAATGAACACAACAATTTCTAAGCAAAAATCACCATAGAAACACTATAAAACTTAACTTGGGGAGAATTATGATGCTGTCCTAATAATATTTTTTGCAAAAAACTTTAGTATCGTATAATTTGTCAATTTCCCATTAAATGAAATGCTTGTTCTTGCAAATTTTCGCACATCTTAAGAGGTATGTGTGTGTTCACGTAGCATAACTTAGCCTAAAATGTGTAATTCTATATATATATATATATATATATATATATATATATATATATATATATATATATATATATCTATATATCTATATATATATATATATATATATATATATATATATATATATGACCTACATAAAGGCACTAAGTTGTGCATATTAAAAATTTATTTTTTATGCAAAATTATATTTTTTATATATTTTTTTTAAGTTGGCGAAGTAATATTTCAATTGGATTTTGCAGACATATGTGTTCACGAAGATTTTTTTCTACTATTTAAATAAATTCAAAAACCAAGAATAACCTTTTGAAGAGAACTCGTAAACGAAGATATTTGTATTTTTTGACTTTTTTTGTTTTATTTTGTATATTTTATGTTATTGATTTTTTATTCAAACCCTTTGAATTGTCCAAAAAAAAATTCAAGCATTAAGTTTAAAATAAATTAGATGAAAAATATCATATGAATTCGAAAATGCCAAACTCATATGCCATTGGATAGAGAATTCTTTCACTAATATAACATGATCAACTTCGCCACTTAAGGAAAAATTCTGCATGGGGTCTGCTAGGGTACAAAATAGTGTTGCAGAGAAATCTGCAGAAGAGGACTTAAAACTTTGTTTTTTAGGCCCTCAACAACTCGATCAAGCACTTAAGAAGCTTGATCGAGTGATTAAGGAAAATTTTGAAATAGCTTGATCAAGCTCTTTGAACCATAAACTCCTCGTTGTGTTTTCGGCGAGAATTTAAAAAAAATTCCCTCGAATCGAGCTCCTATATAACTATGGGTTACATATGAGCTCGATCGAGGGTTTATTTTTAAGCCCTCAAATAGCTCGATCAAGAGCTAAAATATTGCTCGATCGAGTTGCTTTCTTCTCCCTCCCAATTCATGCACTTGCCAAAAAGTATAACCCATATTCATGCATTCAGTCATCAGCCCAATCAAGCCTGCCAAATTCCCAAGACAATTACTCTCAAAGTCTCAATTTTGCATGTCATCTAGTTCTTTTTCTTACTCAATTTCAGTCATGTCTTTTTTGTCTTGGTGTCATTTAGTCATCATTTCATTTTAGTTTCAGTCACCATTGTAACTCAGAACTCTTTAGGAGGCCATTTGATTTACTTCTAATGGATAAATGGTCTCCTTAGAACACACTTGTCTCTCTGTTTTTTTATTTTTCTTGTTTTGCAAACAACTCAGAGATACAAACTATTCCAGACCTCCATGATTGTACCTTATGTAAATATAAAGATTTTTGCTTGCTTTAAAAAAATAAATGTATATTAAATTAATTAAAAATTTAATTATTTTATTAGCATGTTTTGTGTGTAAGATTTATTCTTTAATATTTAAAAGAAACGAAAAGTTAAAAAAAAAATTCAACAAAAAAATTGTTAAAATGATTATATATTAATTTTTAATTTTAACTTATAAATATATATTTTTATTAATGAAAATTTTAAAATTTATATAAATAGAAAATAAGTTTAAGAAGGAATTTAATAGTTGAAGCTCGCAATTTTTTTATAAAATTTATAAACGTGTGCATTTATGGAAGTAGAAACATCATTAAAAAAAATCACAAAACCATTGATTTAACACTAATTTAGAACTTAAAATCCATCTCTTTAGTTTTGATGTGTTTTTAACTCTTAAATTAGATATTCAAGGTCTTAAACTCTTGGTGAAGAACTTGTGTTGACCTAGTTGGTGTTCACTTCAATTCTCAGTCAGGAGATTGTATAATAATCTATTGACTAAGAGTTTGATTTCAAATATTCATCCATATTTACAAAGAATTGTGACATATCTTCATGTGATCACTTGTACATTAAATATTTTAAAAATCATCAGTAAGTATTATGCACCATGGAGTCCTAGTAACAATAATGATATGAACCATTATAGCTATAATGGCACCATAGAAAGGAATAGTGGCGTTGTGCTAGTTAAGAGGATTAATGCTTGTATTTCAATTATGAGCACATGTGCATGTGAATCATACTCGTGCATAAAATAATTTAAACCCATGTCAATGCTTAGTAATAAAATCGACTATTTTTTAATAATAATGTTGATTTTTATATTTGAATTAATCTATTTGAATAAAATTATTGTATCAATGTAGTGTATTGTTTAAGCAATATACTATGTGACTAAACCTTTGTTTAATGCAATAATGTTAATAGTATATGTAAAATTGGAATGTAACAATTTTCATCTCTAAAGAGTATGATAGATAAGAAATTAATTTTATTATATATAAATGAGGGATTATTTGTCATACAAAATAGGATGACATAAAAATTTATGATAATTAAATGTCAATAAATAATTATTATAATTATTGGTAATTTCATGTCATATCAATTGGACTATATCTTTACATTAAATACCTAATTTTGTAAATAAACATTTTAAAATATAAAAATTGTATGATTTTATTATCTTAATTATAATTGATCTCTTTAAATGCTATATTGCTTGAGTTGCTTGCGTGCATAATTTCTTCATTGCTAGTAGGGAATATTGCATTTAGGTTGTTTGCAATTTTTTCTTGAATAGTATGATTTGTTCCTTCTCTTTATGTTCCTTCTAAAAACATAAATAAATTGGAAGTATATCTACATTTATAATATAATATGCATGATTATATAAATAGAAAATCATACCATAAAAATGAATGATTCATAAATGATACATATTCTTTTAATATCATACTTCATACCTTATCTCAACATATGTTCTAATGGCTTCTATACACCACAGCAAAGTATAAATATAATTATTTTTGTGAATTAAGCTTGTGTTACTTCAAAATTGTATTATACATCAACAAAACTATCACTTTTCATGTAATACTTGGTCTCAATATGCTTCTAGGGAAACTAGATCTGTTGACCATTAATTGGAGTTAAGGTAATGCACAATAAAAAGACCTAATACTTAGAAACTACTAAGAACTATCATATACTGAACCATAAAAGGAAATAAAACAACAACCAAAAGGAATAACATAACATCAATAGTTTGAAGAGGTAACTAGAGCTAGGTCCTAAACACTTGTATCAACTGCAGCAAGAGGTTTTAGGTCACATTGAAGATAAATTTCAAGATGAGTGAGGCAGACATCCAAACTAGCAAGACATGAGCGTTGATATTGTTGCACCTGCTTGATTTCATTCAAAGAAGAGATGATATCATTGTGGTCTTCATGCTTCTTAAGACCCTACCTAGAAGAATTTATCTGCCAATGGAGGGTGATAGAGTTCAAGTATTGATTCCATCTTCCCCTGGTATGGCTAGGGTTAGGAACCCAATTGGCCACCTCCTTTTGGATTTCTGAATTTTAATAAGCTTGCTGGTCATTGGTGGCGAGGCTTTGACTTGACATATATCTTTGTGAATTTCAAGTAGGGTGGTAGAATGGAAGATGTTTGCGGCTTCTTGAGCATGAGCTTGGGCATGCGACCTACGCTAAGGGCCTTTTCCCCTATACCCCTGACAGTTATGCATTTTTTATTGGGGCATATTGCACCAAAAGGGAGATTTCTAGGAAAGATAACTTACCAACAACAGTCTAGGACTGAGAGGAATAAGACCGAGGAAGCCCAAAAGAAGCAAAAACTAGGGGGTTTGGGGGATCCAAGACAGATAAGGCCAACAAACAAAGAAGGACATGCGAAGAGGAATGGTAACTAAAAGACTTTTGGTAGGGGAAGGAGATCATTAAAAAAACCATAAATCTAGCCATTACCCAACCTAGTTGAAATCAAATAAAGCAAATGAGCATCCAATAGCGAGGAACAGAACTAGTGAAAGAAATTATTGAACCAAAAAAGTAGAACAATACACCAAATTTGTCGGCCCACCAAAATTGGACCGAAAAAGTGGCGTGTTCTCGCGAAATACTAATGTTACTAGCTCCTACAATACCTAACTCTAATTTAGTTGTTGGAGTCCCTAGATTTGTAACCCTTGCATGCCCAAAGCTCATCTCCTAACTATTGCTTTGTTTCTAGTGCCAACGCCAAACACTTCTAAGCCCATAAGCTAGGTTGTCTTTCATCCAGGCTTAGGTCAATTCAATTCCATAATAGAAGGATAACATCCAATCTTGATAAAAATCCCATTGACTATGCCATAGCCTTGCAATTTTTCTACCACATGTGACCCTCCTCTATTAGACACCCAAGGGAATTGTCCCACCTTCAGTGGGGAAGAAGCCTAGGAATACTAGAAAAGTTGGAGAGCAAGGTCTCCCTTCTCAAAACAATTGAACGAAGTAAATTTTGTCACGGGAATGGATATTAGTGTATGTAGTTCACATATGTGTTGCATGTCGAGGGTTGGACACGCCACACCCCATTTAAATGTTGTGAGAGGAAGTGGGGTGGCGGGCTGCCCCCCATGACCTCTAATGTCCCATCGAACAAAAACCCGATCAAGGGCATTTTATCAACATCACGAATGAGTTACAGAGGTTTCTTCTAGCTAGAAGACACCACTTCAAACCAGGTTTCTATTAGATATATGTATCAATCCTAGCACCCCAAGTTGGCCAAGAAGTCATCCGCTTTGTTTCCCATTTGATGAGAATGGGAATTTGTGACAAAATGGATAGAATGAAGAAGCTTTTGGATGTGCAAGATGATATGTTCCAATCACCAAATCTTGGACAATGTTTCTATAGGCATCCAGTTGATGGTTTTCTTGATAGTTGAGATAATCAATTGGGAGTCCCCATAAACCTACAGGTTTGAATATCCTTCATTGATCACCAATACCAGACCTTTTCCTAAGGCAAGGAACTTTGCTACATTATTTCTTTTGAAGCCACACTTTGTAGCATACAACTTTAAGGTTCAAATTTCCTAGTCGTAAAAAATCCCTCCATAACTGACTTGACCAGGATTTCATTTGAAGCACCATCAAAATTTAACTTCAAAAAAACCCATTGGTGGGCAATTGTAGATTGAAAGAGAGGTATTTTTGGGAGAGGGAAAACCTAGGAGGAAGATATGGGATCATTGAAGGAGTGAGCTCAAGTTTTAATAAAAGCTCATATTCCTATTGATTCACTTTCTAGCCCTGCTGGGTTCATGCTTCAAAGAGGATGGTATGATGGATATTTTTCTTAATAATTTGTCGAACCATGCCATCTTCATTTTTATTTTGTTTAAATATCATCTTGTTTCTTTCTTTCCAAGTCACCCACATGAAAAATCTAGGAATAAGAATACATGCTTGATTCACCACGAGGTTATTGAAAATGCTAGTTCTCCATTGCTCCAAAGTTTCCACCAAGGTGTTGAAGTGGTCGGAATATCCAAAAAGGAGTAAGAATCGTATCCAAATATAGTTGGTGAAAGGATAGGAACTCAAGAGGTGTTCCATAGTATCTTCATGATTCTAGAATAGGGGGCACAACGAAGGTCCTTGGAATCCTTTTTTCTTAATTTGATCCCGTGAAAGGTTCTTTTGTCTCCTTACCAACCATAGGAATTGTGAAACCTTAAGCCAATGTCCATTCATCCAAATATTATTCCAGAGAGGTTCCTCATTGATGTCCTTGTGAACAATGAGTAGAAAGTATGCTTCCTTAAGAGTGAACATCCATCTAGTTTGATATCCCCACCAAAGTTTATCACAACCTTGAGCAATGGATATTTTTTCAGCTTTGTAGCTTCTAAGATAAAATAAGTCAAGAAGTCAAGGCTGGGAGTTCCAACTAATCATCAATCATTTTCCATTCTCCCTAAAGCATAGAATCATGCTTAATTTTCTAATAATATGTTATTGTTGTGCATTGTTGATCTGAAGTAAATTCCTCTATTCCTATGAGTTCCTCATGGTACCCCAACTGTGGCATTTGTTGCCAAGAATATTTCCAGAAAAAAGTGCATTTCTTACATTCCTAATCTCCCAGAAGATACGATTTTGAATTAGAGTCTAGTTTGCATATGCAAAATTCCATATACAAGAGCCTAAGTGATACACTATAGCCCATAACTTTTTTGATTGAGAAAAGAAGTGGTAATATTTCCTACCCCAAATTTGTTTCCAAAGTTCATTTCCTCTATGAAGCCATCTCTACCATAGTTTAGCTCCCAATTCCTTATTAAGGATCTTTGGGTCTTTCAAACCTAATCACCAAGATAGCTAGGTGATACAAATCTTTTCCTAGGATATTAATGACCACATTTTTCCCTTATTTGCTCCTCTCTAAAGAAAATATTTATATAGGGAAGTTATGGATTTAAACATAACTTTGGGAGCATCTATGGTTGATCACTTGTAAATTGAAGGATAAACTTAAGAAGCACTAGCCTACTCGCCAAATTAAGAGATCTTAATTCCAAACTATCTAACTTATTAGATATCTTTTGAGAATTCCCTACCAACAGGAAGATCTCAAAGAGTTCTTGACCAATGGTGCTCTCAAGTATTTAGCAACAATTTTTCCTATCTGAAATTCCATGAGGTATGCTAGGTGTCTTTGAGCAATCACATTAGTGTTAAAGAAATAAATGTTTTATTTTTTTACATTTAAAACCGTACCTGAAGCTTTCATGGATTCATTGAGGATAGTTTTCAAATCCCTGGGTTCCCCCAGAGTGGGCATGCCAAAGAGCATAATATCATCAAAAAAAATTGATGGGTGATACGTAGATTATTTCCATAAAGTCTAAGCGCTTAATAATATCTTGATTCCCATCACCTTTAAGATATCTTCCCATGATCCAAGTGGCTCCAGAATCATTCAGTGATCAAATATGGCTCAAGAAAAGATAAAAAATGAAAGTTAGTTTATTGTCATAAAACTAGGGTCAGATCAAAGTGCTCTTTGCAAGCTTTCCAACAGCTCAAACGACACCTCAATCTGAGTTTGTATGTGAAAGTTATGGCTAGTCAAAGTTTTGGTCAAACTAGGCCCATTGGCTAAATTTGCAGGAGCGCCAACTAAATTTGGAGGTCTGCTAAAATTGGAGGTCCAACTAAAATTGGCGGCCACAAACGAGGAAAAAATTTGGCACTTATCGGTGACATATTTCGGCGGTCGGAACTGGTGAAATTGTTGCCTAGTTTCCAGTGATCCTTAAAAATCGAAGAACAATTTTTGACCATTTTATTTTTTTTATATAAAAAAAATAAAATTTAAAAACAGGGTGTGGGCCACCAACCCTGTTGTCCCCAACCATTATATATATATAATATATTCGGCCAACATGGTCAGTCGTTCAAACGGTTATGCCACATATTGAATACAAGGGGCTAGCGGGGATTGAACCCGCTCGGTCGATTCGGCTGGCTCGCACCACGAACAACCCCACTCAATGGTTACCACTTAAACATAATCTTCGCCCAAAAATTAACACAAATCCCAACCAGTGGGGATCGAACTCGCCCGACCGGTTTGGGTGGCCCCACTCAAAGTTACCACTTAAACATAATCATCGCCCAAAAATTAACACAACATCCAACCTTTATAACGGTCCACCAAAATAAAAAATTCAAACGGGGATTCAAACCCCGATCTCTCATTTAACAGTGGCCTAGTTTAGCCAATGTTCCAACAAGCCTTACATTAAAATTTTCGTCCATAAAAATCTATTTAAGCACCAAATTCATTTGTGCGCCGGGTGAGAGAGAATGGGAGGGCTGAGAAAAACTGAGAACCAAGCAAAGTTGGGAAACATGCAACACATATATCGAGGAGAGAATATTATAGGGGAATATTCCATAAAATATTCCCTTGCAAAATCAGTGAGGAATCTTAGAGATTCCTTTGGGGGGGAATTTTCACAGCGACAAAATCATGCCAACTTTATACTCAAACAGACCAGAATTTCACCAGGAGTCTGATGGCATGATCAGATTTTTTATCTGAGTGGTGGAATTTCAGTGAACTTGCAAAAAATTATCTTTATGGAATCTAAAAGTTTCCTTAAGGGCCAAATTTTGATAGTTTCAAAACCAGGCCGACTTTGTACGCAAATTACTCGTTTTCTTGCAAGGAGCGTAGTGGTAAAGTCATATTTGTCATCTGAGCAACATAATTCCATTCAACCAACGAGAACAAATCTTTGGGGAATCTTCGAGTTCCCGAGGTTCTAGATTTTGACAGTGTCAGAATGGGGTCGAATTTATAGTCATTTGACACGATTGCACGCCACGAATTCAACGTTGCAATCCATTTTTTAAGCAGAGTTGCGCATTTTTAGGTCATCCCCAGAAGTGGAAGTATATGATGCACCGATGCTATGTCTTTCCTTTGATTTGCTAAGATGATGATTTTGATGTTGAGATCCTTGTTTACCATTCTATTAGAGGATACTTATATGCCACTTCATGTGAGAATTTGATATGTTGTAATGCTAAAGGAAGGACCATATGAGTGAGAGTTCGTATAGGAAAATGTCTCATGGAGAGACATGCCACTCTAGTTGAGGGTGTTTTCCCTTGTAATGACAGAGAATACACCATGTAATCATCATCATCTTGTAGCATTTAATGAAGTGGCTGTTAGTAAATTATATATCACAGAGCAATGAAACAAAAAATATATTTCAAAAATATAAATACAGAAAACGCATAAAACAAGAGAGACACAGATATATGTGGTTCACCCAATTTCAGATACGTCCATGGAGAACCAGCTAGTCCTTCCTTTTATATTATCCAGCAAACTGAAGAGATACAACCTACGATAGATCCATTGTAATTCCCTCTTTGCTCTCACACAATCTCCTCTCTTTTTCTCACTCAGAATACAGATCACATAGACGCAATACAATTCCCTCATATATAACGAGGGGTTGCCTTCTAGGGCAAAAACCCTAAATTAAACATAACTTCTACCGTCATATCTCCACCTAATGAACGGCCCAGATTGACTACAAAATTACAACATTTTTCAAGGCAATTTTACATCTACTTTTAGCTTTGGGGGCGCTCCCCCTGATCCCCCACACGGGGGGGGGGCTCCAAATAATCGTCGTCGCTCCCTCTGGACCCCCCTAGCGGCAAACATTTTACGGGCGATGTTACTGCCACATTACGAACTGGGGTCCAATGTGGCGATACCTCTGAATAAAGAAGATAATCAGGCTCCACACCCAACAGCAGCCTCCCCGCTCTTGTGACTGGTCCCAGAGACGTAACGCACGTTGGGTGAACTCCATTACAACTTGTGTGTGTTATTTGATTTGATGGTTGCCTTTATGTTTCCTCTTCTTTAAAGCATGCACATGTGGTTTTTCATACTCTTTCATATGAAATTCTACTAACATCATAGAAGTAAAATATATTGGTTAATTCCAGTAGCGGAGAGAATCTGGACCATCCCAATCCCTTGACTACCAAGATAAATAAAAAGGGTGAGTAGGGTCACCTTGGTGAAGGCCTCTAGAGGGATAAAGAATAATGGTTGGAGATCCATTCAGAAGAATAAATAAGAAGGGAATAAAGATGAGGGACTTGATCCAAGCGATCCATTGTGATGAGATCCCAAAGCCCTGAAGAGTTGGGAGAAAATAATCCCAATTTAATGATCATAATCTTTAGAGAGGTCTAATTTGATAAGCATGTTGACTGACTTGGACCTCTTTAGGGAAAGGATAATCTCATGTGTTTCCATGATCTCATTAAGGATCTGGTGGCCTTCAATACAACCTATCTTATTTGGAGAAATGATGTTGTTCAATAAAGGTTTAAAGAAATTTACAATGATTAAGGATGTAATATTGTAAACAACATTACAAAGGGTCAACTATTGGTTAAAAACCACTAGGGCTATCTATGTTACCGGATTTAGGAATTAAAGTGATACAAGTAGCATTAATAACTAACCATACATTTTGGGAGTGGTGAGATTCTTCAACCAATGCATGCACTTTAGATCCTAAGAAAGGCCAACAAGCCTAAAAGAAGTCCATTGTGAAACTGTCAGGTCCCAAAGCTTTACATTTTGGCTTCACCATCACCACCTCTTCCACTTTTGCAAATGAGACTTCTGTCATTAGGGCCTTATTTTTCTCAAGATGAATAAGATTAAGGATATGCAAGGTAAGTTTTTGAATAATGGTTGAACTATTGGGTAAAGGATCCATAAGCAGGGAATGATACTATGATACAAGTTCCTATTCCAACTCCACATGTTGGACCAATTGTTTGCTGTTGTTGGAAGAAAGAGAGAATATCTTATTATGATGACAACGTTTTATCATAGCCTTATGGAAATATTTTGATTCCACTCTCCTTCCTTTAGCCATTGCACACAATATTTCTATTTCCAAAGTGCCTCCTCCTATTTCCTCCGCTACTCCATTTTCTTAGTTAATTTTCTTTCTAGTGTAATCAAAGCATTTGTGCACCCATCCAGAACAATTTATTGTTGCACGTGCTCCATGCATGTCTCCAAGAATTGTTTTCCATGGAGATATGTCCAAAATCCTTCGTATTCTATTCTTTTTCTTTGACCTTAAATTCCTTAAGCTTTCGTTGAAAGGTACACATGGAATTTAAACCTTGGACATGTAATTCATCCCACCAGCTTTTAGCTTTGGATAGGATGTCAGGATCTTGCAACCGAAATCTTTCGAATATGAAGGGCCAATTGTGAAGGGTCACTTTCAAGTCTAATTCCAAGTATATTTCCCAATGGTTAAAGCCAATTCTTGGTAGAATAATGGCTTCAACAAAGCGATCACATTCACTTGGGCTTCACATACTACAAATCATTCTGGTCTACTAGATACTTGGTTCCTTCTCCACAATTATTCCATGTATAGACCCCATTGATAGTATTTTGATCAACCAATTGGATTTGGTGAAGAAGGTTTGAAAACTATTACACCTCAGGGTTAAGCGTCCTAATCCCCCTTTGTTTCCTCCAATGATTTAATAAGGTTAAAATATACACCAATGACCCAAAGCACATATTGATGGAGAGATCTGAATGTTTTAATGTTTGTCAAAAGGCCAATTTTTCCATGGGAATTAATGATCCCCAGTATTGAAACAAGAATTTTGCAACTCCCAAGACTACCAACTTTAATTATCAATCTGGGGTCTATACAAACTTGATAGGTGTCATCACTACGTGTGCAACATGTAATGTGTCCTTCTTTTGTTGACTGATGTGATGAAGTCAATTGAGAAGTGCAGAGACAATTTTGCAAAGTTCTAAGGAAGCAAACTACTGAACTTAAGTTTACAAGAAAGAAGAAATTGAAACTTTACTTGTCCTAATGCATCAAGGAAACTCTAATATATTTGCAGAAACAATCAAGTTCTCAAAAGGGGTCATTGCAAACTATTTATATGTCATTTAACTTATGATCAAAACAGTAAATCCTTATTGCAAAATTAAAGATACGATGAAAAAAATGATGTTCAAAAAGGTATCTGGTCCCTTCTAGTTGGATTCCACAGCTTGGGGTATGTTTCTAAGTGATGAAAAGAAAAAAATAGGCTTCAGAGGAAATTTTTCCTGAGTTCTGATCAATTTTGTGAAGTGCTATTAGATGCTACAACATTGCTACAAGATGTTGAATGATTTCATCTAAAAGCATTATAAGGACTCTAGAATTTATTTGAACGTGGGGAAGATGGTGGAAGGTTGGGAAAGATTTTAGAAGACCTTTCCAATCTTATATCTACTTAGTAGACCATATTGCACAAGGGGAAAAGTCAAACTAATGGTCTAGGTAACCATATTTGCAGAACAGTGAACTAGTGAGCTGATTTAAGCACCTAAATGCCTAAGCTAATTAAGTGAAAATCCCATGGGATATTTTATTTTATTAAGTGGTATTTTTTAGGCTTCAATCCAAGTGGAATCCACTCCAAAAATTCTCATTAAGATGTGCTAAAATTCAGTAGAAATTTATTACTTTTTTGCTACATGATACTTCCATAAATTGGATATTGTGAACTAGTAAACCAATCTAAGTAGATGGATAATGAATATGAATTTGTAGAGTTGTTATAAGGATAAATCATACTTGTAACTATATAAATGTCCTGAAAAACCACTTAATTCAATAATTTAACCAATCTAACCTACAACAAATGAAGCATGAATACTAAGTACAAAAATAGGAAATGCAAGAATAAGAAATGCAAGTGTTCAGGACATTCAAAGAAGATAAATAAATTTTACATCAGGGTTCTTAGGCTCTTGGGGTAGCAAAAACCAAGGATACTTAGAGTATTATGAAGGAACTAAGACTTATAAGCTGAAAATGAAACAAAACTTCATTATTAGAATCAATTCAAGTACAACCTTGCTGAAAATGAAAGTAGAGCTACTAAATAACAATTTTTATTCATAAGAAGACTAAAAAATCTATGCCCATAGAGGCTAATTCGAATTGGTGCTTCTACAAATTAATGGAGAAGCATCCTCCTTGAAAGGAGGTAGTGTTCCCCTCCAAAATCCCTCAAAAAATGGAACTGGTTCCCAACAGTAGGAATCTTCTTTAAATATTGAGTTCTAGCTTCTTTTGTAGCAAGGAACACATCCCTAGATTTTCTCAATCAGTGGAGGTCTCAAATATGTCAATAAATTCATGATATTTTATTTATTTATTGGTCCATCATGTAACAGGGAGAAAGTCCCTAGATTATCTCATCTTCCAAATCTTTATAATTTGCCCAATATTCTCACAATTTCTACAAAAATAAATAATATTAGGCACATAATAAGCAAGGATAAATCAAATTCCGAAGGACCCATTAATACTATTAATTAACTCTATGTTTTCCAAGTAAAGGGTCTCAAATACATATTTTAAGTGTCTAGAAACAATCAAATGGGCCTAATAAAATATACAATTCTCGGGCCCATCATCTCCTCCCTACTGGAATTGTTTGTTGAAAATTGTAGTGAGAATGGGTTCCTCGTTTTGTGCCTTAATTCGAGGAACCTAAACAAGTTTCTCCTTGAACATGCATGAGTTCCTATGATTTAGGAGCTAATTCCTAAAAAGTGGGACGAGTTCCTAAAATTTAGGAAGCGTTCATGAAGCAGTTAACTGATGTGTCAAAGTGGAAGGTCGAGTTATCAATCTTCTAGTGTGAGTTAATTAAGGGAAAAAACTTGTGGTTGAGTCTCAAGAGATAAGAAGAGTTGCATGAGTAGTTAACTCATGCTAACTCAAACAATCACAAAAGCAAACTCCTTATTTAGAAAGTCACCAAATTTGGCCATTCAAATTGCTTTAAAAGGAAGAGCGAAGACACATTGTTACTCATTGTTTGATGAGCATGGGCTAGTGAGACAAAGAAATAGGAGTATGCACAAGGTTATGTGTGAGATTGTGAGGAAGAGTGTGCAAGAGAAACTTGTGCACAAAATTATCGTGAGGAAGAGTTCCCTCGGGTAGTGCACAGAGAAATAGGAGGAAATTCCTATTTAATAGGAGCACCTATTGCGCAAGGATTTATGGATCAGATCGGGCTAGAACAAGTGTGTTTTTATGGCCTAGGAAAGGTAGGAAGAAGGGTGTATTCTCTATTGAAAACAAAGTTGTATTGTAATAGAGAATTCTTCAGTTTCTATCAATAGTATTCCCAACAAGCAGACTCCAGAGGGTTTTCCAAGTTAGGTTACCTACAAATTATATCTCTTGAATTGTGTTAATTGTGTTTATTTATGTTCCTATTCCACTGCAAAGTTTAGTAGAGAAATTTTGTGTTTATATGAGAACACTACTACATTTGGGTTGAAATTCGAAAAGCAGAATTCGACGGAATGGATAAAATCAGAAAAAGTGTCGAAAGTTAAATGTATTTTTTAATTTTTCTTTCTAAAATCCTGATGCCCATCGAATATCCAATGGGAGTTTTTTAAAGGCTGAATATTCGATGGAATATCTTCTCTCATCGATTATCCAACATTTTCCTATAATCCCTTTTGTTGTAAAATATCCGACGGAAGTTATTTTACTATCGAATAACCGACGTTATATCCAATATGAAAATGTGTTGTCCAATTTCTGACAAATGGAAAATAATTGTTGCATAAAGTTCAATTCCACCATTAATGGATTTTTGCGTTGACAACATGTAATATGGGACTTCTTTACGTTGATTAGTTTAACTAATTAAAATAAATATAACATTAATATTGAAATTGTATCTCTCTCTCTCTCTCTCTCTATCTATCTCTCTCTCTCTCTCTATATATATATATATAGAGAGAGAGAGAGAGAGAGAGAGAGAGAGAGAGAGGCCCTAACATCATATGACTTTTACATAGGTGTTATATATATTAGTTGTGATTGTTTTGAAACGGTGTAGGCTTATTTTGAGGTTAATTTTTTTAACAAAATCATCATTGAAAGTTTGGTGACAAGAAATGTCACATAACATTCCTCAAGTATACCAAGGATACGTGGGATCGATGTCGAGGGCTTCTAAGGATCAAAAAAGTTATTTCCCTTGTATAAATTACAAGGGCTTGAGGCCAAGGAGAATTCTAATAAAATCAGCTTAAAAACATTGTAGAGACTATGGGCACGCTGAAGGTGGACATGAATAGCATCCATTTGTAAATCATTTATTATATTTCTTTATATTGTAGATTGTTTTTGTAAATGTTTATATGTATATTGTATTTTAGATTGTATCCCTTTGTATCGTAAATTGTATTATCTTTCTGTTGTAAATGTATTTTATAATATTCTTTTGGGAGGTGTTTGAGCTATGTTTTCATCTTGACGTGGACTAGAAATATTATTTTATTATTTTCGATATGGTCGATTAAGAGTATAGATTGAGTTAGGGGTTAATTAATTTATGTGCTTAGGGTTAAGGGGCTATTGTTTAAGGGTCTAGGGGTTAGGGCTTAGGGCTTAGGGGTTTAAGATCTTAGGGGAATAACGTTAAAGTGTTAGCGGGTTATTGTATGTTTAGGGCTTAATTTTGACCTAGAGGATATATAGGTTAATCATGGGTTTTTATGGAGCATTATTAATAAGTTTCTAAAGTATATTATGCAAAATATGACATTATAATCATGAATGCAGAATAAGATCAAGAATTTTTTTATTATGTTCATGGATATATATCTCAGAAAGTGTCTCACTTCTTACATGTCAAGAAAAGTAACATATTTCTTAGATTTTATCAACACATTGTTAAATATATTGATAAATTGCACAAGAATCATCATTGGTTTGTTGTCTTTGTTTCTTGGTCTCACCTAAGTTGTCTTTCTCTTTGTCTTTTCTCTCTTTGTTTTCCTTATATATTATATTGGTAAATTGTTGTTATATAAACATTTCAATATTTTCTATATATACTAATATTACTTTATTAATTTTAATTGTATAGTATGGCCCCCCCTAGGGCATTGCTCGATGAGGAAGAGGTGGTTGTAGTACAAGTGCTTGTTCAAGAACATGGAGCGATTAATATTGAGGATCAAGCTAATGATCCTATGGAAAAAGATAACCATTGTTGATAACATAGTTGAAGAAGATGGGACAAATAGATTGATCTATGAGACATTTAATAATGTTGGAATGGATAGTGATGAAAACCACTATGATGACCATGCTTTTGATTTACTTGTACTTGAGAGGGCAACTACCTCTTTATGAAGGCTCAAAAACATATTTCCTCTCTGTTGTATTGTTGTTGGTCAACGTAAACGTGGTGAATGGTTTTTCAAACACATGTGTGACACATCTCCTAAGGTATGTAATATATTTTGTGACATTTAGTACTATATACATGACAAATCAGTTATTTTTCCGTTGTTTTTAATGTTAGTACGTTGATCTGCATAATTTCATTATTTTGTAACATTTGGATGCAATATATACGATTAATATTGTTTAGTGCATTAAACAATACTATTTTTTTTATGTTGTAGATTATTAGGTGAATTTATGTACCACCGTCAAATGTTTTACCTCGTACGTAACACGATTTACATGCCTTTATGAAAGATATTGGAATGGAGTATCAAGTTATTCATGCATGCCCTAATGATGATATTCTCTATTTATAAAGAACATGTGTTGAAAGATAAATGCCCAAAATGTGATGGGAGTAGATATGAAACCGATAAAGTAACAAAAATGTGCCTCGCAAGGTTCTTCATTATATTCCCATAATTCCACATCTATGACAATTGTTTAGGTGCAAAAGCGTAGTAGAACATATGGATTACCATGAAACAAATAGAAGTGAAGATGGTGTTCTTCAAATGCCCACAGATGGAATTGCATTTAGGAATATAGAGGAAAAGTGGACAAAGTTTAAAAGAGAACCTCGTAATCTTAGGCTTTCATTAGTAGTTGACAGTGTTAATCCATTTGGAGAGCCCAGATCTACTTACTCGGTGTGGCCAATTTTTGTTATCAACAATAAAATTCATCCGTGGAAGTCAATAAAGAGGGAACAAATAATGTTGAAAATGATTGTTCTAGGTATTAATTTGTTTAGAATAATTATTTTTAGCATAATAACATCTCATTTGTCTTGTTTGTTTCATAATTATGTCCTATATTTTTTTATTAATTTAATCATATATATTCAATTATGCCTTATAATTATGTCTTATAATTTTTTTTATTTACTCATATATGTAATAATTATGTATTGTATGTTAAATTAATTAGGTAAGTACCAGGTCAAAGATATGAATGCATATCTTGAGCCTCTTATCAATGAGTTAGTGGAGTTATCGAATAGTGTCACTATGTGTGATATCTCTAGACCATTAGTTGCGCAAAGGGAATTTGAATTCCATGCAATGCTTATATGAAAAATTTGTGATGCCCTAGGGCTAACACATTTATGTGGATGTTATAACGTTACCTTGCACTTTAACAATGTTTAATTTTATGAAGTTCATTTCAAGTATGTTTTTTAAATATTTCGACCTTCATTGTACATACTTAAAATAATTGATATAAAAATTATTCCATTTCTTGTAGTTCTTCAAACAAAGGGTAAATTTGCTTGTCCAGTTTGTGGCCCTAAGATGAAATATCATCGTTCAAGAAGCTTAAGAAAGGAGTTGTTTGATGAGTATAGGCACTTCTTCCTAATAACCATAGGTACCGAAGTACCCAAAAACATCTTTTCAATGCCATGAAGGAAGAGAATGGATCAAGACCATGGAGAATGACACCTCGCGCATGTAAGTTGCAATATAATAGAGTCTCTCAACGTATGGATTGAATTGTCTAGGTATAAATATACATGATACATTGTTTGGATTACTTTATATTTTTATGGCATTTTCTTCACTGTACTAATTGACAGGTTATATTGTTGTTATAATATTTTTAACTATGATTCATGTTATAGGTTGTCAAGGCATTAATAACGGGGCACTTCCATGAGGAATGAAAAGTTATCCCAAGTAATTTAGTAGACTCCCCTACTATGAGCACCTAGAAATTGTTCATTTGTTTGACATAATGTACATCGGGAATAATGTAATAGAGACCTTATGGCAAATCTTAGATGGAAGGAGAGACAAAGATTTTTTTTTCAAGATTTGCAGTGACATTAAGGAGGCTAACCATGCATTGCAAAGTGGGATTCTTTCAAATAGTGATGGACACATCCAAAATATAAGCACCCTTCCATGGTTATTGACAGAGAAATAAAGCAAGCATGTTAAAGAGGTTATTGAAAAAAATTCCCAATTGGATTTTCTTCAAGCATAAGGAATATCCTAACAAAGATAGGTGAATTAGATGGGGTAAAAACTCATGAATGGAATACATTCATTAAGGTAATTATTTTGTTGTATATATATATATATATATATATATATATATATATATATATATATATATATATATATATATATATATATATATATAGTATACATTGGTGAAACATCTTGTGAATTAGTGTTTTTTTATATTAATTTTGGAAAAAATAATGATCAATCATTATTTTTGTTACATTATTTTCTACCTTTATCTCTCCGAGAAACTTTGACAAAAATGTCAAACAAGTTATATATGACCTTTGAAAATACATGAGTTAGGTGGATATTTATGTGCAAAGTGTAATTTGTTCAATAAGTTTTCGTGTCACATATTTTTCCTGCATGTGTTTTTCTTGTCATCATGTACTATATTTTGTTTTTTGTTGAAACTTGTTGGGTTGTGTTATATTCTTTCCACGACTAGCCCACATAGTTAATCGGGGGGTTAGAAGGGGGGCAGAGCCCCCCCTTCGTTGCATCAATTGCGTAGTAGGGGGAGTCATAGGGAGTTTGAGGGGTGCAGGTAACCCCACTCTATGGGGTCCGGGGTAGCGCCCCGGAAAATTTTGGCTTTGGACCCTATATTAGGTTGGGCGGACCTACCTATGGTTTTGTGCATGTTTTTCGCACATGGTTTTGGACGCGATGGTTTTCAGTCCATGGTTTTTGACGTGATGGTTTTCGGTCCATGGTATTGGATGCTTCGGCATGTATAAATATGTATTGTAACATTGAAAGGAACATAATGAAAAATCAAGCTGGTAGTCCTGGTTTTGGGATCCAGGGGAAAATCTCTGTGTATATGTGTTTTATGTGTTATACTCTCGCATTGTTTATTTTCTATGTTTTAGAATTCGTATGCAGGTAATTTCTGTACAGGGTCAAAACCTACAAAACTTGTGATTTTCTTGCTTCATTTGAAGATGGTTGTCATCTAAATAAATCGATAAAGAAGATATAAAGTATTGGAGAAAATAAATTCCCCATCTAATGTGTTAAAAGAAAAAGTATCTACCTCTGACATCTTTCAATGCACAAGAACACTACATCATACACCAAGTCGAGGAGGTTGAAAATTGTGGACCTGTACACACAAGATCAATGTGGATGGTTGAGAGGCACTTGAAATCACTAAAGAATTTGGTTGGAAAAAGAGCACATCCTGAGGGTTCTATGGTAGATGGATATATGGTATATCAAACCATTGTTTACATTCATCATTATAGTGATGAAATCGGAAAAAGTATTAATGTATTGGATTGCATTTGGAATTTCAACTCTGTGGACAATTTTCAAGGGGAACACCTATTGGGGAAAGATAGAATGAGCAAAGTGAGATGTAAGTAGATAGTCGATGTTTATAGCAAATTTGACTTTTTTGTTTTTACATATATGGTACTTATTTAATTTTTAGTCTTCTTGCATAAGCCATTATTATGAATGTATAACATGGTAACTAATTATATCTATGTGAATTGTTTTATTTTAATAAAGTTGGTCGATAGTGGGATGCAATACATTTATACATTGATTGGATGAAGGCATGGATTAAACACTACAAACAAGCTAATAATGGTAGGTTATCATGCTATGGCATGTCTACATTGGTCAAAGAAGCTCAATGTAGTGGAGATACCAATCTTTCACAGAGGGAAATTAATTTAGCATATGGTTTAAAAGATTATTAGGAAAGCATATTCACCCATGCTACTTTGTTTTCTTACAATTATATTGATGCATATGATGTATTTTTTCTTAAGTTTCAAATTTTATAAGTATAAATATGCATGCTTATCAATTGACAATGCATTTTTTATGTGTTTAATGAATTGTAGTTGAAACACCAGAACAAAATGTGGTGCAATGGTTGCAAATTTCGCATCAAAAGGTTGGATGAAAAGATGAAAAAATCTTATAGTGGGATAACTGTAGTATTTCAAGTTACCAATGTTTCCTTTAGAGGTGATAGACATCCAAAAATCTCTGACAATCGATACTGTGGGTATCTGCATGATATACTTGAGTGTGACTTTGAATCCTTTAAAATAGTTGTGTTCGATGTCAAATGTTCTAGGTTACGAATCCATGAACATGACCCTAATATAACTGTTATTGAGCATGTTAGCGAAATTTCCATGGTTGATACAAGGAATCTTAAGCCAATATCAGAGCAATATGTTCTTCCAAGCCAATAAGAACGATTATTTTATGTAGATGTTCCGGGTAAAGTGGGTTGATCATATGTTGTTAGATATGATACCAGAGGAAGGCCTGTAAAGTATAATATAGCGAAAGAAGATGAAATTGAAGAAGAAGATGATGTAGAGGAGTAGGGGGTTCATGTAGTGCTAGATGAATATGTCAAAGAATTTCAAGGAATATATGTTAATTGAGACAATGTTAATTTGGATAAGCTATATGATACTGATGTTGTATTGGATGAAGAACTTGAATAAGTTGACCAAATGTAGAAGAACATGTTCCAGATGATGATATAGATGATGATGATGATGATGATGATGATGATGATGATATGATGAATCCTTTGTACATGAATTCTAAACTGTATTATACAGTTGATGATTTGGATGAGGAAGAATATTAATGATATCAAAATGTTGAAAAGTATGAGGTATGTATTTATATGTTTTTGGTTGGTTTGTTCTCTTTCATTCACCTTAAATTTTTATTTTCCTAGATTTTATGTTTGAATTTTATTGTGTTCATTTCAAATATATTATAGTAGATAGATTGGGTATCGAGGAATTGAGTGTGATGTGATGGGGGTGGGGGATGGGGGGAGTGGTCATATGAGCTTCAACCTTTACATGGTTGGCCTTGTTAACTAGAGAATATATTATTCTTGAAATGAAGAGAAGCTCATTTATGTTTATACCATCATTTCCAATTTTGACTATGGTTCATTAAGCAGATGTACTTGGAGAGTTGGGCGACAGGTGAACCAGGTGATACAGTGGCTGGGCAGATGTGTGAAGTAAGTTCGACCCATGACTTCCCATGAACTGTGTTCCTACTAGGGTGTCTCATAATGATTTTTAGAAAATTGACTAAATTAATGTTTAGGTGTTAAAAGTGGTTTATAATTGATTGATTATGTAGCATGGACATACTAACAAATGATAATATTTTGTTTTCATTGATGAGCTAATGATTTGTGTTGAATGATATGCACATCAGGGTGAACTCTTACGCCCTGTGCGCACCTGCATGAAGGAGGAGTGCCTAGGCACCCTTGGGGGCATTGTGTGTTGGGCACACTAAGACGCCGACCTTTTAGGGGCACCTGTGTGACGAGTTGGGGTCGATCCGACTTAGAAATGGGAACACACATAAAAGAAGTAATGTCAGCCCATGACTTCCTATGGACAAATTTCCCACCAAGGGGTCTCATAATGATTTTTAGAAAATTGACTAAATTAATGTTTGGGTGTTAAAAATCAGTTTATAATTGATAGATTATGTAGCATGGTACTAAATAATAATAATATTTTATTGTCATTGATGAGGTAATTATTTGTGTTCACTGATATGCACATCAAGGTGAACACACACTCCCTGTGCGTGCCCGCACAAAGGCGGGGCGCCTGGGCGCCCATATGGGTGTTGCGTGCTAGGCAAGCCAAGGTGACCATGTGATGAGTTGGTGGGTCAACCCGACTTGGCAAGGGGTGCCCACACAAACAAAGTAATTTCATCCAATGAATTCCCATGAATAGAGTTCCCACAAGGGAGTCTCATAAATATTTTTAGAAAATTAACTAAATTAATGTTTAGGTGCTAAAATTGAGTTTATAATTGAATATTGAGCATGCAACATGGAAATAACAAATGATAATATTTTGTTGACATTGATGAGCTAATGAATATTTTTATTCACTGATTTTCACAATAGGGTGAACGTTCGTGCCCTAAGCACGCCTGCACGAAGGTGGGGCACCTGGTTGTCATGTGTTGGGCATGCCAGGGCGCCTGTGCAATGAATTGGTAGGTAGGCCCGACTTGGCAAGGGGAAACCACACAAAAGAGGTAATGTTGACCCATGACTTCCCATAAACAGAGTTCCCACAAGGGGGTCTCATAATTACTTTTAGAAAAATAACTAAATTAATGTTTAGGTGTTAAACGACAGCTTATAATTGAATATTGATAATGCAACATGGAAATAAAAAACGATAATATTTTGTTGTCGTTAATGAGATAATGATTTGTTTCACTGATTTGCAAAACATGGTGAATGCCCCCACTTGCAGGAAGGCGGGGCGCCTAGGTGCCCATGGGGGTGTCATTTGCTAGGTACACAAGGGTGCTCGTGCAATGAGTTGGTGGGTTGACCTGACATAGAAAGGGACACCCACACAAAACAAGTAATGTCGGCCCATGATTGTAGGTTTATGTCGGTACTAAAAAATGGTAATTATTTTTTTTCATTGATGAGCTAATGATTTGTGTTCACTAATTTCATAATAGGGCAAAGGCCCACACCCTTGGCCCACCCGCAGGAAGGAGGGTCGTGCGGGCACCCATCGGGCATCGTGTGTTTGGCATGCTAGGGCGCTTGCCTGGTAGGGGCTTCTGTGTGAAAATTTAGTGGATCATCCCAACTTGGTAAGGGGTGGCACACAAAAAAAGTAATGTCGGCCCATGGATGCCCATGAATAGAGTTCTCACAAGGGGGTTTCACAATGATTTTTAGAAAATTGACTAAATTCATGTTTAGGTGTTAAAATTTGGTTAATAATTGATTGATTTTGCATCATGGTACTAACAAATGATAATATTTTGTTGTCATTGATGAGCTAATGATATGTGTTCACTAATTTTCACAGAAGGTGAATACCTGCGCCTTGGGCGCGCCTGAACGAAGGTGGCGCACGTGAGCACCCATGTGGACATCACATGTTGGGCACACCAGGGCACTCATGCGATGAGTTGCTGGGTCGGACCAGCTTGACAAGGGGCACCCACACAAAAGAAGTAATGTCAGCCCAAGACTGCCCATGAACATAGTTCCCACAAGGGGGTCTCATAATGATTTTTAGAAAAATCACTAAATTCATGTTTAGGTGTTAAAAGTTAGTTAATTATTGATTGATTATGCACCATGGTACTAAAAAATGATAATATTTTGTTTTCATTGATGAGTTAATGATTTTTGTTCACTGATTTGCACATTAGGGTGAATGAATGTGCTTGCACAAATGCGGGGCACTCAGGCGCACATAGGGGCATCGCGTGTTAGGCACGCTAGGGTGCTCACTTGGTAAGGGCGTATGTGCGATGATTTGGTGGGTCAGCCCAACTTGGCAATGAGCGCCCACAAAAAAGAAGCAATGTTGGCACATGATTGCCCATAACTTGAGAATGGGGCCAATGTTGATTTTTTATTTTTTTTAGTTTGTGCTTGTATGCACTGAAATTGGACATGGCTATGGTAGATGCATCCATTGACAATATGGGAAGGTTTTGATACTCAAATACGACTCATAGAAAGAATTCGACAATCAAACAATAAAATTATCACATATATAAATGTCAAGGAGATGAAATAATTTATTACTATTTACCATTTGTGGGCTTATAATGGACTTCATAGTCCAGAGGTTGAGAAAAATACCTACTCTTTCATTTGAGAAAACTTCTTACCCTTCATCATTATATTTTTCATTATCTTCATCATCACCATCATCTTTGTACTAGACGAGTTGGGCAGTGGGTGAACCAGGCAATATGACGGCCAGGAAAACGTGGTTTAATAAAGCTTTAAAAACTAAGACTTGATAAACAATGTACCATACAAATTTTCATGGTATGAAACCTTGTATAAATATTTATTAGTATTATCCTATTATATCTAATTCTGGTTTTCACTTTATTGATCACGTTGAATATTGATTCAAGATTTCATTAAAATTATTTAGAGGTGACATTCTTCTTCTCATTATTACTTGTAATAATCAAATTCCTTGAACAAAATTACCCTCTAAAACTTGCTTGGAGTTCTCCAAATACACACATAGTTGATATGATTCACTTAGTTTTCATTGGATTTAGGAGTTCGAGTGGAATTCCCCCCAAATGTTGATCTTAAATTATACCCATCCTTAATAAACTCCTAAACTTGACATGTCATAAGCTAAAATTGGTATATTCCAAGCGTAATATAACCGATTTAACAACTCATATCTGTTCATAAACATAAATTATTAATATACCCTTATAATTCATAAACAACTATAAGCATAAATATAATCAATTAAATAGCCATAAATAATGAACACAACAATTTCTAAGGAAAAATCACCATAGAAACACTATAAAACTTAACTTATTAATTACAAAATATTTTTCAATCCATGGTAATCTGTTAACATTCTTGAATAGAATGAGTTTCCTCTAAAAAAATAGCACACAACTTTGGCTTTGGATTATTTAAATTATGGAGGGGTCATATGAGCTTCAACCTTCACATGGTTGGCCTTGTTAACTAGAGAATATATTATTCTGGAAATGAAGAGATGCTCATTTACGTTTATACCATAATTTCCAATTTCGACTATGGTTCGTTAAGCAGATGTATTGGGTGAGTTGGGCAAAGGGTGAACCAGGCGATACAGTGGTTGGGCAGACGTGTGAAGTAAGTTCGACCCATGACTTTTCATGAACTGCGTTCCTACCAGGGTGTCTCATAATGATTTTTAGAAAATTGACTAAATTAATGTTTAGGTGTTAAAAGTCAATTTATAATTGATTTATTATGCAGCATGGACATATTAACAAATGATAATATTTTGTTTTCATTGATGGGCTAATGATTTGTGTTGACTGATATGCACAGCAGGGTGAATGCTTGCGCCCTAGGTGCACTTGCACAAAGGAGGAGCGCCTAGGCACCCCTGGGGGTGTTGCGTGTTTGCCACGCTAAGACGCCCGCCTTGTAGGGGAACCTCTGCAACAAGTTGGTGGGTCGGACTGAATTAGAAATGGGAACCCACATAAAAGAAGTAATGTCAGCCCATGACTTCATATGAACAAAGTTCCCACCAAGGGGTCTCATAATGATTTTTAGAAAATTGACTAAATTAATGTTTGGGTGTTAAAAGTCAGTTTATAATTGATAGATTATGCAGCATGGTACTAACAAATAATAATATTTTACTATCATTGATGAGGTAATTATTTGTGTTCACTGATATGCACATCAAGGAAAACACATAGTCCCTAGGCGTGCCCACACGAAGGCGGGGCGATTGGGCGCCCATGGGGATGTCGCGTGCTAGGCAAGCCAAGGCGACCATGTGATGAGTTGGTGGGTCGACTCGAATTGGAAAGGGGAACCCACACAAACAAAGTAATTTCATCCCATGACTTATCATGAATAGAGTTCAGATAAGGGGGTCTCATATTTTTTTTTAGAAAATTAACTAAATAAATGTTTAGGTGTTAAAGTTCAGTTTATAATTGAATATTGATCATGCAACATGGAAATAACAGATGATAATATTTTGTTGACATTGATGAGCTAATGAATATTTTTTTCACTGATTTTCCCAAGAGGGTGAACGTCTGTGCGCTGGGCACACCTACACGAAGGTGGGGTGCCCGGGTGTCTATGAGGGCATCGTGTGTTGGCCACGCCAAGGCGCCCGTGCGACGAGTTGGTGGGTCGCCCAACTTGGCAAGGGGCACCCGCACAAAAGAAGTAATGTCGACCTGACTTGGCAAGGGGCACCTGCACAAAAAAAGTAATGTCGGCCCATGACTTCCCATAAATAGAGTTCCCACAAGGGGGTTTCATAATTATTTTTAGAAAATTAACTAAATTAATGTTTCGGTGTTAAAAGTCAGTTTATAATTGAATATTGATCATGTTGCATGGACATAAAAAATGATAATATTTTGTTGTTATTAATGAGATAATGATTTGTTTTCACTGATTTGCAAAACATGGTGAATACCCGCACCTGCAGGAAGGTGGGGCACCTAGGTTCCCATGGGGGTGTCGTGTGCTAGGCACGCCAGGGTGCCCATGCGATGAGTTGGTGGGTCGGCCCGACATAGCAAGGCACACCCACACAAAAGAAGTAATGTTGCCCCATGAATCTAGGTTTATGTTGGTACTAACAAATGGTAATATTTTGTTTTCATTGATGAGCTAATGATTTGTGTTCACTAATTTTCATAACAGGGCGAAGGCTCTCACCCTTGGCGCACCTGCACGAAGACAGGGTGCGCGGGCACCCATGGGGGCATCGTGTGTTGGGAATGCTAGGGCGCCTGCATGGTAGGGGCATTTGTGTGATGAGTTAGTGGGTTGGCCCAACTTGGAAATGGGTGGTGCACAAAAAAAATAATGCCGGTCCATGGTTGCCCATGAGTAGAGTTCCCACAAGGGGGTTTCATATTGATTTTTAGAAAATTGACTAAATTCATGTTTAGGTTTCAAAATTCGGTTAATATTTGATTGATTATGCATCATGGTACTAACAAATGATAATATTTTTTTGTCATTGATGAGCTAATGATTTGTGTTCAATAATTTTCATAGCATGCGAATGTCCACGCCTGCACGAAAGCGGGGTGTGCGAGTGCCCATGGGGGCATCACATGTTGGGCACACCAGGGCGCTCGTACGATGAGTTGGTGGGTCGGCCCAACTTGGGAAGGTGCACCCACACAAAAGAAGTACTATCAACCCAAGACTTCCCATGAACAGATTTCCCACAAGGTGGTCTCACAATGATTTTTAGAAAAATGACTAAATTCATGTTTAGGTGTTAAAAGTCAGTTAATTATTCATTGATTATGCACCACGATACTAAAAAATGATAATATTTTGATTTCATTGATGAGATAATGATTTTTATTCACTGACTTGCACAGTAGGGCGAATGCACATGTCTGCACGAAGGCGGGGTGCCAAGGCACCCATGGGGCATCATGTGTTGGGCACGCTAGTGTGCTCGCTTGGTAAGGGCGTCTGTGCGATGAGTTGGTGGGTCAACCCGACTTGGCAAGGGGAGCCCACACAAAAGAAGCAATGTTGGAACATGAATGCCCATGAATTGAGAATGGGGCCAATGTTGATTTTTTTATTTATCTATTTATTATATATATATATATATATATATATATATATATATATATCTTATTTATTTATTTATATTTTTTTCTTCAGTTTGTGCTCATATGCACTGATATTGGTCATGGCTATGTTAGATGCATGCATTGATGATATGTGATGCTTTTGATACTCAAATACGACTCATAGAAAGAATTTGACAATCAAACAATGTAATTATAACATATATTGATAATAAAATTATAACGATGTTGATTTTTTTTTATTTTTATTTTGTGCTCATATGCACTGATATTGGTCATGGCTATGGTAGATTCATGAATTGACGATATGGGAGGATTTTAATATTCAAATACGACTCATAGAAAAAATTCGACAATCAAACAATAAAATTATAACATATATAAATGTCAAGGAGACGAAATTATTTATTATTATTTACCAGTTGTGGGCTTATAATGGACTTCATAGTCCAGAGGTTGAGAAAAATCCTTACTCTTCCATTTGACAAAACTTCTTACCCTTCATCGTCATCTTTTTCATTATCTTCATCATCACCATCATCTTTGTACCAGACGAGTTGGGCAACGGGTGAACCAGGAAACACGACGGTCAGGTGGACGTGGTTTAATAAAGCTTTAAAAACTATGACTTTATAAACAATGTACCATACAAATTTTCATGGTATGAAACCTTGTATAAATATTTATTAGTATTATCCTATTATATCTAATTCTTGTTTTCACTTTATTGATCATGTTGAATATTGATTCAAGATTTCATTAAAAGTCTTTAGAGATGACATGCTTCTTCTCATTATTACTTGTAATAATCAAATTCCCTGACCAAAATTACCCTTTGAATTGTTTGGTGTTCTCGAATACACACATAGTTGATATGATTCACTTAGTTTTCATAGGATTTAGGAGTTCAAGTGGAATTCCCCCCAAATGTTGATCTTAAATTATACCCATCCTTAATAAACTCCTAAACTTGACATGCCATAAGATAAAATTGGCATATTCCAAGCCAACTCATATCTATTCATAAACATAAATTATTAATATACCCTTATAATTCATAAGCAAATATAAGAATAAATATAATCAATTAAATATCCATAAATAATGAACACATCAATTTCTAAGGAAAACTCACCATAGAAACAATATAAGACTTAACTTATTAATCACAAAATATTTTCCAATCCATGGTAATCTGTTAACATTCTTGAATAGAATGAGTAACTTTCCTCTCAACAAACAACACACAACTTTGGCTTTGGATTGTTTAAATTATGTGGACAATGTTTTGTTATATGACTTGTAATATTTTGGCATATCTTGTAGAAATATACAATTTTTTTCTCAGGGTAACATTTGGGTCTCTATTAGTCAATTCTGTTGGACACCTAATCCTCAATGGGTTAGTGTGGAAGCTGAATAGACAAAGTAGTCCAAGAGACCTTGGGATGTGAAACCCAACAGTCACATAATGTACTATAAATGTAAATCATTTGTTAATAAAAATTGCACTCTCATGTTTTATCCTTCATATTCTATTGCTGTCCATGTGTGTTTAACATGGTATTAGAGCAGGCGATCTCCCGCCCTGCTCAAATATGAGCCACTTTTTTTTTGTGGCCTTTCTTACATGCAAGTCCTGTGCATTCATATAATTGTCAGTGCTGCTATTATGGATGTAACGTACATTCCAGAAATTTGAAAATAGAGGCCTGGGTATTTTAAGAGTCTGTCAACTCTGCAAAACTTTCCTGCCATTCTCAGTGTAACGCTCAGCCTATCGCTCTCCCAACTAGATGACATACCAGCATCCGCTGGTCGCTCTGCGCTAACCATACAAATGATGGCCCATACAATTACTGTCTCGGCTCTGCATTAACCATCGTTGCTCCTGCGCTCTCTGTTTCTCCTGCCCTGTCAGAACCTTGCTATTCTAAGCCCATAATTGTCCGAGTCACTGTATTATTCTCTGCGATGACCAGTCGGTTTCTCAGCTTTCTCGGCGTATCTTATCTCTGCTTCAGAAAGAGGTTGTGACTCTTTGCAAGCTACTGTATCAGATTGTTTTAAGTATTCTATCACTGAAATACCGTCAGCTGTGGGTCTCAGACTTTGATAAAATCCTTCACCTGCAATGGCTCCATTGCCCACTTTCGTATCTGGTTCTAGCGGGTAAAGGCTTCTGTCCAGCAAAAGTTTATTTTTACTGGAATGCTAAACTGTGCAAAAAAAGAGTATTGTGCGTATATTGGGCGGTGAATTTGAATGCGGGAAGATGACGCGGGCATGGGTGCAATGGGACAAAACTTCATTCTCTGCCTTCATTTCTGCTGAAATCTCAATCCTCTAATATTTATTTCCTACCGTGGTCTCTTCTGGGATTTTGGATTTGGATAAGAAGCTTCGTGGCCACATGTGAGTTGCGTTTCAGCGAAAGCCTTCCTTCCATGTTTGAGTTTGTATAGGATTATGATTTCTGATATGTGTATTCAAAGAAATCTTTAATTGCCCCATTGGGTATGTTAGAAACCATAACACATCATATATTTGATTGATCGCTGCTGTAGAATACTTGAGTTCATAGCCATATTCTTTGAACTGATCTTCAAGAATAGCAAAGTAAAATTCATTCTGTTTGTAGATTTGGTTGTAGTGGGCGAGAAGCTTTCGAAAGGGTTAACAAAGGAGATAGGGTTTTGGCCTGGATTTCCAATCGCTTATCCCATGGGATGGATTCTGGCCGCGGATTTCCAGACGGTTAGGCCAGGAGGAAGGGTTTTAGCTGCGGATTTCCGAAGCTTTTCAGCATGCTAGAAAGAGTTTGGGCGTTGTTATGCCCTTTGGGGGTTCAAGTCGCGGATTTCCAAGGCGTATGAGAAAACGTCCTGCAGTGTCCACACTGTTTCAGCAAGCGAGCTAGATTTCTCCATGTGTGTTTAGATTGACAGAGAACCGCTGCTTGCACTAGAGGAGAGAAGAGCAAAGTTCGATTTATTGCAGGAGGTCGAACTACTCTAAATTGAAGGCCGAAGTTGCTTGTCATTTCCAGATTTTTTAGAGGCCGAATTTTGTTTTAAGGAGGGCCGAATTGATCAGCCTTGAAGAAGGCGGAAACTCATCAGCCAGGGGGGCGAGATCACCAGTTTAATAAGGGCAGAATTGATTACTGGAGAAAAGGTTATTGCCAGTGCCACATTTTCATTGCCATTATTCTCAAGGAGGCCGAGATCCTAACTATCTCCAGTAGGCCAAATTGTGGCATTGTCTTTATTGGGCCAAAACCATTTGCTGAGGCCACATTAACTTACTGTAGCCACATTAATTTGTAGAAGGTAGCCGAGTCCATCTGTTGAAGTCTTGTTCAAAAGGGTATAGTCTATTCTTGCTTGTAGTGGTGTAGTTTGATCTTCATTGGACAGAATCTTGTTGTAATCTCATAGGAGGGTTTCAGATCATCCCATTGCTAGAAGACTAGTTTTGAGTGCCAAGTATTCTTCAGAAGTCCATAGCCCAGGAGGGTCGAGTTTAATTGCTTTTAAGGGCTAAACCTTTCCAGAATTCAGAGGAGCAAATTCACAGGCATCTTCAACCGTGGCCGTGGCTGTAGTAGGCATTATAAAGCAGAGGTGAGGAGGCCATGTTTATCAGTCTTTCACAAAGTGTATGCACTGCGTTTGAAAACGGTGATGATTCGATCCATTTATTTGGTGTTAACTATATTCCATGATTACAAATAATGTGACAACAACTTTTCATTCCATGTGGGCCACGAAAAATGGTTTTAAATCCATCCCTTCCCGATGAAGAAATGGAAGCATGAGAGGTTTTGAATCTAGAATTCAAAGCATTGTTCCTTTTCTATTTTTGTGGCGTTGATTATTTTATGTTGAAGCTTATATAACCAAACACAACTGAAATCGAGAGCCATCACTATTTTTGAAGATAATTGCAATCTGTTGTAAAATCCAATTGTATTGGCATACTGCGAGTGAGTGTTGATTTTTCTCTACAAGTTCATAGTTGTGATCAGTGTAATTTTGACAATGAATAAAACAGCCAGAATTGGTGAAGTATTGGAGTTCTTAAAAACTCTGATACATTCCTCTAATCATGGTACAGTAAGAATAAGCAAAGCTTCTCTTGTTGACATTAGAACCTGTTTGCATAATGTACAAGAGAATATTGAGTTTTTGCAGCTTGAGACAAAGCTACAGCAGGAAGAATTACAACAATGGAGTCATCATTCTGAACATATTTCTGCAACCCATCAGAAGCAAGTCAATAATGTTACAGTTGATTCAGATTTAGTACCCAATAAAGCAGCAATTGTACATGCAGATCCAGAAACTCAGTCTGCACTTCCCAATCCCATCATCAGACCTTGGGAACAGCTTGTCCACAACAAGCACATAACTGGTCTTGGATATGACAAGGACTTGTCCTTTCATATTCCAGACTACTCAAAGCCCATTCAATTTTGGAGTGCTGGATTCCTTCACGACAGTTCACATCCAATTGTTCCAGATTCTGCCCCTCTTCCACAGCAACAACAACAACAACAACAGATCATGAAATGCCAACACTGTGACCGAGTTGGCCATTTGAAAGATCACTTTTTTGATCTTCATCCATGTAAGCATTGTCATAAAACCACCCATTCTTCAAACAGATGCTTCAGAAACAAACGTCCTGCAAGAACAAAAATTTATCTTGGATGGATCGCTTCTTGGCAATGGACATCAACAGCCAAGAAGATATTCCAAACACATGTCAGAACTTGTTCCAGAGTATTGAACAGTCTTGCAGTTGAGTTTTCTCCATCATCTCACCTTGTATCTGACAGGGGGGGAAATGATGGTCATCTACAAGCTTCAAAGTCACATCAAGCGAGCCTGAGCCACAACCTGCTATACCAGATTCAGAGTTGTAGCCAGAAGCAAAGATGCCCCTGAACATGCCTTCAGTTGGCAATCTGGGACACTTCCTCTAGCAGAAGACTTCAGCTTCTTGCCAGTGTCGGAAGAATTCCAGGAACAAAATTGAGAACACTTCCTCTAGCAGAAGACTCTAGCTTCTTGCCAGTTTTGGAAGAGTTCCAGGAATTGCATTAAGCATTCCAGAGTTGTTGGTCATCCTTAAACCATCACAGGTTGAGACTTCCTTTTTTCAGGTTGAAGTTCTCCCTTTTATTCGGGGTGAGACCTCCCTTTCATGGTTGAAGGTTTCCCTCTTCAAAACAATAGGAGCACTTCCTCTAGCAGAAGACTTCAGCTTCTTGCCAGTTTTGGAAGAGTTCCGGGAACTGCACTAAGCGTTCCAGTGTTGGTGGTCATCCTTAAACCACCGCCCTTTATACCAACATTTCAGAGAGCACATTCAACCTAGTGCTGCCATGCATTTTTGCACATTTTGTATTACAACTCTCTTCTTGGACTCATACATAACCCTTCGGATTAAGGGGGGGAATGTTGGACACCTAATCCTCAATGGGTTAGTGTGGAAGCTGAATAGACAAAGTAGTCCAAGAGACCTTGGGATGTGAAACCCAACAGTCACATAATGTACTATAAATGTAAATCATTTGTTAATAAAAATTGCACTCTCATGTTTTATCCTTCATATTCTATTGTTGTCCATGTGTGTTTAACAAATTCTATATTTGCAAAATTCTTTAGAGTGGCCTTCATTTGTACATATTGTACACCATAGGCCACTTCATTAAAGGGTCAAGTCTGTAAGTCATTTTTGAAGCATCTCAATCTTATATTCAACTTTTCTATGAAATGATGATGGGATAGACCAATATTCATATGACTCCATATGTTAGTCTTTCTTAGGTCATCTTGGAAATATTTTATTTCATGTATTCAAAGAGTGCCCCTTATTTTTTATAGAGGGCATGCTATAAACCATTCTATGAGCAAGTCCTTGTTGATTATATATGAGATATGGCTAATAAGATATATAACCTCTCGTTGTATTCCCACACAATTTCACAAGGCATCTAATTAGCGCCTTTTGTTTTTTTTGCTATTAGATGTTTTACATATTGAGTTTTGAAGATTGATAAAAAATTGTCCTTCACTTCCATTTTTGTTTTTGTTTTTGTTTAATTCTCCTTAAAATTCATAAATCATGTTAACATTATTTTCTTTAATGCTCCAACACACTTTGCAATTTGCTTTCCTTTGTGTGTGAACCAATGATTTTAATATCTTCATCACCCTCGTAGAGGGGTAGATGGTGGTGCAACATTTATTTAAAGAGGATGGCTTTTTTACTATATTGTAGTAGGTGGAGCTAGTCATAGGATAGTCAATGGTTTCTTAGTGTTTAATTGATAAACTTTGGTTGATTTTACTAGAAGGTTTATTTCATCGATCTAACAATTTTGATCTTTATATTATGGAAAATGTCTTGTTTGTGGTTGCATCACTTCCTTGAAATGTTTGAAAAAAAAAATCGGTATCCTCCTCAAATAGTAAATCATATAAGGGGTACAGTTCTAATATCTTTTATGTGGAGTAGTATGTTATTATCTCCTTCAATAATTAACCAATTACACTTTTTCTAGGGTATTCCAAGGACCAACATATCTCTCACATTTGCATTGTTGTCTATTTGATACCACTATGAATATCGTCAAAAACATAGTTCTAAATGTTCCCAAAATAATTCTTGAACATGACAAATTATTGTACATAGACTACTTGTTACATAAGGATTTGGATGATTATGTATCATATGTCCTAACTCTCAACCTCTATTCTTTCAACATTCTCTACCAATCAAAGGGTGAAAATGACTACCTTTACCAACTTTATATCTTCATTCAACTCAGGGACAGTAAAGGATTCTTCCCATGTGACATCTATATAATCATCAAACTGATTTAGCACTCCAATGACTTGCCACTATTGAGGATTTTTCCTTTGGGATTGATGATGGTTTGGAACATCATGCATCACTATGCTTTTCTTTTGGATTTTTTCCCTTCCAACTTTTTGAATATTAATCATTGTCTTGTATGATTGCATTCTTTTGAGAATCCTTTTCTTTTTTCCTTCATCTAGTGCATACTCACTTTTTTTTTCTTGAGCATTTTTTCAACTAGCATTCAAAAAATATTCCCACCTAGATTGTAATTTTTTCTAATAGGTACTAGTTAGTCTTGTTAGTGGAGATTGGGGTTCAACAATTTCCCAAATTCCTTGGCCAATCAAGAATTTGTGAATTAAAGTGGGTTCTATGTAAAGGAACTAGTCATATAATTTTTCATAAAATCTTATTTTAACATCATCGAGGGATGCCTTTCTTCTATTCCTTGCTCCTCACAAAAGTCATCTAAGATTTTTTTTTACCCACTCATCCAAGTTTGTTTGACCACTATTAATCAATTTAGAGATAATTATTTAATCTTAATTAAGATTAATCATGTGCACCATATTCTATAAATTTCTTAATTTCTTTAAGAAAGGATATGAGGAATTTTCCATGTGTTTTTGTGAAAATTTGTGCTCTCACCTATGCAAATGTGACATAATTTCATATAGGATCATTTTTAAAATAATTTTAGAAATTTATTTATCATCACTCTCAAATTATAACTCTTAAATATATAATGAAATATAATATTATTATAATATATATATATAATATAATATAATATAATATAATATAATATAATATATATTATATTATATTATATAATATATTATATATTATATAGATTATATATTATATAATAGGTTATATATTAGAGCATTATATAAGTTATATATAATAGGTTACATAATCAAATAATCAAAAGGTTAGGTTCACAACAAATCGAGCATGGCATAATCGAAAAGGTCAGGTTCACAGAGCAAGCACGAAGGAATTTGACAGAGTGGCACAAGAGCATTTGAGTAGACCACGGGTTCATTCAAGTAGTGGGCATGAGGGCATTCGACTAGGGCATATGTTATGCAACCATCTCACAAATAGATAGATCAACAACTTAAAAATTATCCTCTTTGAGGGGGGAACCTCCTTTACATTACATAAATGAAAATTTCTTCCATGATTCAAGTGACAAGAACTCCTTTCTATATATAGGAGTCTAAGGGGTCACAATATAATTAGATCCGACATAACAATAATAATGTAAGGGCACAACAATAGAAATAGTGGTCTTATATGGGGCACAATAATAACAATATGGGGACTACATGGGCACAACAATAACAATAAGGGGGCTATATTAACAATAACAATGAGGGAATACACTAATATTATAGGGAGCTAACATGCCCCTCTCCTGCAAAAAAGTGTTGTCCTCAACCCTTGATTAGTTCTGGATGCTTTTGTATAAAATTCTCATTCTCCCATATGGAATCTTTAGCAGGTAAGTTCTTCCACTTGATGAGATACTCTAAAATTGATCGATTTCCTAGTTTTCGACTTCTTTTTTTCGTGACTGCTTTAGGTTCCAATATGGTTGGATAATAGAAATGGCACAAAGTAATGCTTTCACATCCTCATCCTTTCTTGAGAGTGCATATGCAACAACGTTTTGCTTCCATTTTTTGTAGATGATTTCAAATTCATAACCCAACATATTTGTGACCCATTTTTGCTACTCTTTTGAAGATAATCTTTGTCCTAAAAAGTATTTAGGACTATCATGATCCTTTTTTACCTTGAAGTGTATTCCCATTAGTTAAGGTTGCCATTTCTTAAGTGCATGTAGTATTGCCAACATTTCCTTCTCATAAATAGCTTTGTGTAAATAATTTCCTTTGATTGGATGACTTTCAAAAGAAATGGGTGTTCCTTCTTGAATTAAAACAACACCAATTCCATTTCCTAAGGCATCACATTCCACAATAAAGGTTTTTGTGAAGTCTGGCATAGCTAAGACCGATTCTTGTCATATTGCACCTTTAAGATGTTCAAAGACCTTAGTTGTTTCTGGAGTCCAAGAAAATGCACCTTTCTTCAGTAATGTTGTTAGAGGTGCTGAAATTCTCCCATAATTCTTAACAAACTTGCAATAATACCCTGTTAACCTAAGAAATCCTCACAGATGCTTTATGGATGTGGGGATTTTCCATTCCTTAATGGCTTTAATTTTGTTAGGGCCTACCTTAACACCATCATGAGATACAATATGACCCAGATATTCCACCTCCTATGCTCCAAAGAAACATTTGGAGGTTTTTGCATATATTTGTTTGTCCTCCAATAGTTTGAGCACCCTGTCCACATATTGAATAGGATCATTCCAAGACTTGATGTATATTAGTATATCATCAAAAAATACAAACACAAATTTTCTAAGGAAGAGTTTGAAAATGGAATTCATCAAACCTTGAAATGTAGAAGGTGCATTGGTAAGGCCAAAAGGCATCACCAAAAATTCATAATGACCCTCATGAGTTCTAAATGTTGTTTTCAGAATGTCTTTAGTCTTCATTCTTATTTGATGATATCGTGAATGAAGATCCAACTTGATGAAGTAAATTTTTCCATGTAATTCATCCAATAATTCATCAATGACAGGAATGGGAAATTTATCTTTAATAGTGAGCTTGTTGAGCCCCCTATAATCTAGACACATACACCGTGATCCATCCTTCTTGTGTACCAATACTACTACAGCAGATAAAGAACTTTGACCAGGTTGAATTATACCAGCCTCTAGCATTTCTGCAACCATATGTTCAATTTCACTCTTTTGGGCATAAGAATATCTGTAAGGTCTGATGTTTGGAGGAACACTTCCTGGAATCAAGTGAATCGCATGATCATGATCATGAATAGGTGGGTGGCCTTTGGGAGTCTCAAACACCTTGGAATGATTGTCCAAGAATTTTTGGAGATCTGGAAAAATAGATGATTTTGATGTTTGAACCCCTAGTGAGCATAATTATGCAATTACGCCTCATTGTTATTTCTTCAAAAGCTTTTTCATGTCATTAGAGTTGATTATATTTCTTGGTTTCCCTATGATACCCCTTAATTCAACTTCCTTTCCTTCCCAAAAAAATTCAATAAAAGTTCTTGAAAATTGAAAGCTATCGTCCCCAAAGATTTTAACCATTGGATTCCTAGTAGAACAACAACACTACCCATTGGAATGGAAAGCATTGGACTATTCAATACATATCCCCCCATGTTTAGCTTGATATTATGGCACTTTCCAGAGAAATTTATAGTTCGTCCATTTGCAACCATCACTTGACACTCTGGTGTTGGATATAGGAGCATCAACACTTCCATCTTTATAGTTGTGAGTCATAGATTTCCTTGTTGCCATAATTTTTCCTTCAAATTTTCTTGCCACCCCGAACGCCTTCTACAATGAATCAGGTTCCCAAAGGCGAACCTCGTGTTGGATGTTATATTTTAAATTCCCTATGAAAACATAAATCCTATACCCCTCAGGAATATCAGTTACCCTAATATTCAATTTTTGGAAGTCTTCAATGTGCTATACCATTGAACCCTTTTGTTTGAGATTTATCAATTGGCTAAAGAAGGTGTTGCTCTTTATATCTTCATAATGTGCTATCATATCCTCCCTAAAAATTAACCAGGTGAAAAGTGGTTTACGAGAACAAATCCATCTATACCATACAAATTGATTGTGTTCTAAATATAAAGATGCAATACGTACCTTTTGTGAGGGTTGCACATCATGTAGATCAAAATATTGCTCCATTTGTAGTATCCAAGTTACCAGATACTTGCCATCAATTTTCCTAGTACCTATCTTTTAAATGTGGTGGTTCTTAGACCCCACATTGGAGTCTCTAAAATTGTAATTGATATTCCTTTTGTCTTCATCATGATTTTGATGGATTGCCTTGTCACCATTGGGACACCTTTCTTCTAGAAACTTTGCCAAACCTTCCTTCAACCCCTCTATCTTGACGTTCATCATTGCTTCCGTGTATACTTTTAAACCATCATTTAAAACTCCCACATTCCTTTTTATACGTTCCATGTCATTCTTCAAACCATCCATCTTAGCTTCTGTTACTTTTTGTGAGAGCGGAATTTGTTGCATTTGGTCTCGTAATTTTGGTATATCATGTTGCTTTTCTTGCTCTTCTTCATGTGTCATAGTAGAGATTTTAGGTTGCTTACTAGGTGTTTCCATTTTATTTCTTTGGGTCATGAATTAATGATATTTATTCTTCACTTTTCCCTTTGAATCACTTCCAACTAATTTTTCAAACAAAACTTATGAAAATTTTAAAAAATACACACCTTTTTCTTTCTTTGTAGGAGCTCAATATTGAATCTGTTTTAAATATGTAATTTCAGATCTACAAGGTTTGAAATTTCATCCTATGGAAGCCCTTTGATGCCTCTTTTCAACCCCACAAGTCTGATAGAGATTGGATTCTCCAAGAAAGAGTTATGTCAAATATCCCACGATGACCTTATTATGGACTGGTTCAGTAGAGCGAAGTTGTACAGGATGTCACGTGTCATTATTTCAACCTTTTACCCTACAATTTCTACAAAACAAGAAAAAGTTGATTAAATTTCAGCCACGTTTTACAAAATTGAAATATGATGCCTAAAATGACAGTTATGACAATTTTCCCTAGGTCACCTGTTTGAGACAAAATTTTGGAGCCTGCAAAAACCCTAACTTCATCGGATCATATCTCCGAAAATATAGGGAAACAAGATCTGAAATTTGGACATGAAGTTAACCATGATTTTGGATCCATGTGGTTTTAATTTCATCTTCTGATGTTTCGTAGAAAAAAAGTTATAGTGAAAATTCCACGATGATGTGTTTGAAGCAACGAAAGCCTAGAATCCAAAGCTCTGATACCAAATGTTATGCAATGAGCTCACAAATAGATAAATTAACGACTTAAAAATTATCCTCTTTGAGGGGGAAACCTCCTTTACATTACATAAATGAAAAATGCTTACATGATTCAAATTACAAAACCTCCTTTCTATATATAGGAGTCTAAGGGGTCACAATATAATCAGGGCCGACATAACAATAATAATGTAAGGGCACAACAATAACAATAGTGGCCTTCTATGGGGCACAATAATAAAAATATGGGGACTACATGGGCACAAAAATAACAATAAGGGGGCTAACAATAACAATGAGGGAATACACTAGTATTATAGGGACCTAACAACAGATTTGTGGGCACGAGGGCATTCGAACAGGATAGCATTTGAAACTTATCTTCAATATGGAGGTAATATGAAAACCCTAATGTTGGATTCCTCTACTCTTTTTCAAGTGTGGTCCCTCATAGGGTTTTTCTATGGCTAAGGATAAAGAGATCAATGTTACTTCTCTTTGCTATTTTTTTAAAAGAAGGCCTTTTGTCAACCCTTCATAGAACTGACTCATAGAACTTAACCCATGATTATAAGATCAAAACACTTACCAATGACTATAAGCTCAAAACCATAGAAGGTTTAGGTTGATTTTCATTGTGTGGTATTGTCTTGGTGGACCTATCTATATTACTTATGCTATTATGGGTTATTGAGTTTGTAAGTAAATTTGGAGGGACCTTTGCTGATAGGAAGAGGAAGAAGGTTGATTCAACAATAATTCCCCTAGAACATGAGTTAAAGCCTTCCAAATCGAGTGCTTGTTTCTTCAGTTGAGTGATTGTAGATGAAGAAGGAGGCTTCTTATATGTTAGATTTAGATTTGGGAGATTATCTTGAGGTATTGGCTCATTGTTTGCTAATACAAGATAAAAGTAAGATTTTCTCCACTTGTGAGTGATAAGTTCCCGAGAAAAGTGAGGGATGATGCCCAGTAGTATTTAGATTTGGGAGATGATCTTAAGGTACTGGCTCATTGTTTGCTGATAGAAGATAAAAGTAAGATTTGCTCCAGTTGTGAGTGATAAGTTCGCGAGAAAAGCGAGGGATGATGCCCAGTAGTTTTTCACTAGCTATTGATTTTTAAGATGCTTACTAATAGAAATATGGGTTAGAAAGAGGATTGGAATAACAAAATAGATATTAAATTGTCAGACGTACCTTCACTTACTTGCATCTATGTTTCCTCCACTTGATGGCTCACTAGCTTCTTCGAATGGGAGTTTCCATACTCCATTTGGTTATTATCCTCTTCCTTCTTGTCATTTTCAATTTTCTAGGCCAAGTAATATAACCTTTCCTTCTCTTACCAATCCAAAACTTCTATCTAGTAGTTTCACCTGTCTAGGAAAGCCAGTCAAAAAAGGAAATCTATCTCTTATCTTGTAACATAATATCACCTACCCCTACAAGGCAACCCTTCCCAATCCCAATATCCAGGTAAGGAAAGTTGGGTGTTTAGAGTTACTATGGTGAAGATTATATCAGCCCCTAATAGTCCTTGCTCAATCCGGCTTTAGCTTGGTAATCTACTTGTGATACACACATATTGACTTCTGCATAGGGTCCACTAGTTGTTGGTAACAAACAAGTTTTTTCATTTATTGTAAGATACTTGTTAACTATAATTTGTAATGGTGAACCAAAATGTTGCGTAGAATTGATGGCTTCTCCCAAATCTCCTACGTTGTCGTTTCTTGTTGGACATGCTAGCTCTAGGTTATCTATTGGCACATACATCCACTCCCTAGAAAAGTGAGTAACTTGATGAGAATGCGGTGGAAATTTCAGTTTAACATTTAGAATAATTTGTCAAATAATGTCACAAGCAAATTCTTCTCTTCATTTGGGTTGGTGCTTGCCGGCCTTAGGGGGGTGTCTCTAGAGTTTCACGTGTTGCTTTCCCTGAATATTTTCAAAATAACACACAAATTGGGTTACAAAAAATATTTTGTAAATAGTTTTGGAGTTCCCTTCAACATTTGCTTTAAATGATGAAAGAAAATTCATAATAAAAAACATTTTAAAATAGTATTGTTACCAAAATAAATGCATATGAACTTTTAAAACATTGCATCTAAATCATCAAAATACCAACGAACTCTAAGGGCTAGATAACAACATAACTAAGGTTTATTCTTCATAAATAAAAAGCCTTTGATTGCTTCAAAGAGATAGCTATAAATATAGTGTAATGATGTTTCCTACATGAGAATATATAAGATAGAAGATATATATATATATATATATATATATATATATATATATATATATATATATATATATATATATAGAGAGAGAGAGAGAGAGAGAGAGAGAGAGAGAGAGAGAGAGAGAGAGAGAGTAGGTTATTATTAATGAATATCAAAGTAAAGAAGGAACAAATAATTCCCTCTCCCAAGTAAATCTACTTCAAGTAACCAACCCTTTACAAAACAATTTAAGAAAAGCAGGTCAATTAAAATAATTTTATGTGATACAAAGAAAGAAACCCAATATGGGTTTGTAGTTGTTACAAAATTCAAATCCAGAAAGCCAAAAAATTTCAATTATAAACTTGTATCAGACATTTTTTGACTAACCAACTAGGGATGATAAAATAATACCCACAATCAAATCATATAGGGAAATCACCTCTGTAAAAATGAGCATGAGGATCATGCCCACAAAAAGCTTAGGCTACTAGGCATTTGCTCTGTAACCAAAAGGAAAAGTATCCATAAGTAAGAGATTGTATAATAGATTTAATTTTAATACGACTATTAATTATCCTCGCCTATTCTATCTCAGTATTAGGTATACATGCACAAGTGAAATGAGAATTACTTTCTAGCATCACATAGACATTCAAATTATGGCAATAAAAAACAATAGTTCTAATGAAAATTTGGACAAAATTTGATCATGTTTTATGTGTTATTAATTTTAAAGATAACAAATTTTAAACACACTCAATAAATCACTCTCCTTATTAGGAGATTAAGCATTAATAGTTTGAATCGTCATGAGGCCTTCCCTAGACCAAGCCAACCATTAAAAAATCCAGACAAAGACTTCCCAAGACAAAACCAACCACCAAACAAGCTAGACAAAGACTTCCCAAGACCAATCCAGCCACCATGCAATCTTCCTTGAACAAAAGCAAGATCTCCAATGAGTCAACAAGGTTGAACTTACCAAGAATTTAACTTCTCTAAATTTCAGCTTCATCAATCAGGTCTGCAACTTCGGCTTCCGAAAACTCAAACCTGCAGTAACTCAAGAATCACAAAAACTCGAACAAGTGGGCCAATAATAGTAGGAGATCAGACTTCTTTCTTTTGCTGAGGTTATTATTTTCTTCGCTAGGGTGATTTCTTGTCTTTTATCCTCATCACACTACTTTTCTATGGCATATCAAATGCCAAGGTGTGTGTCACTAGAGGAGGTAGAAGTCCTCTTATTTATAGTCTTCACAAGGGCTAGAGTGGGCCCCTCTAGGATGATTTTATCATGGATGGCCACCTTGGTTATGTGGTATTTATATACTTTTTTAAACATGAAAATAATATTTTCTTTCTTGATACAAGATCCCAATTGGGTCTATTATCCCATGACATAAACTTTGACTCAAGACAAAAATCCTAGAGCACTCAATGGTTGCTTAGACCTAGGAACCAAAAACTTTGTGCATGAAACCCATGCTTTAATAAATAAATTTTCTTTTACAATAATTTTCTTTTTCTTTTTATAAGTACATAATATATACATCATGTCATGAGACAAATACAATTATGAAGACCAATACTAGTTACAACTTTCAATAGGAACTTCGCATGTTACAGACCTTCAATGTCTTCTAAGGAATATTGCTCCTCAACTAAACTCGTCTCTCCTTCTTTTGTACTTCACATTTCTTCTTATCTGTAGACTTGCTTTGAAATGAAGTGCATGTGTGATGTCTCTCAAAGGAGGTCGAATGTCTACTTTATATAGCCTTCCAAGGGCTCTTTAAGCCCAATGTGAGGCCAACTTCAGCTAGCTAGCTGACCTGTTCTTGGGAGCACTATAAACATTTTTCCAAAATAAAAAATGATTTTATTTCTTTGATACAACTACCCAAATTTGTCTTTACATAATGAAAATGACATTTTGACTGAATACAATCCTATAGGCATGGAATGGATGCAGAACATATTGACCAAATACTCAAGCATGAAACCCATGCTTTATAAAAATTTCTTTCCATAATTTTTTATTTTTTTTATCAATATATAATAATTACATCATGACATGAGACAAATGACAATCATGAAGACCGAAACTAGTTACATTTCCCAACTGATAGGATCATGTTGGTTCACCTAAGCCATAGGAGAAACACCAATTTTGTTGCCATTTTTCAGTTTCTTGCTTAGTTTGGGACAAAGTTTCATTTGATACACGATGACAACAAGAGAACTATGGTTTATGATATATGTTTCATAATGATATTGTCCATTCCTCCAAGTGCAGTGAAACAAGATCTCCAAGGGTAGTGAAACAATATCTATTCAAGATGATGTCTCTTCTAGCCTTGCGTTCACACCAAGGCAACCTACAACACGTCTTGCAATTTTGGACATGAGGAAACCCTAGAAACCCTAGGGTATTCACACATGTGAACATTAGAAGACAGATTACAAACTTTCAAAAAATTGATGTGTCTCTCAATAGATCGAAGATCCATGTCTATATAACCTTTCCAAGATGCTCCATTAGCCCTCTCTAGTGTAACATCCTCCTCCCACATCTACCCAAGCAACTGTCTAGTCGGGGTAAACATGCAACGAGAGACCACTATGATATGATTCGACCTCCTAAGTCACGTTAAGGACGTGGAACTGATGGAAACACACCATACAACCATTAATCATCAGCTACAAGACCCTCATGAACTAATCCAATACTTTAGACAGCTTACCTTGGGGTCCCACTGAAATTTTGGACAACTTAAGCCTTAGTCGCTCCCATGCTATAGGCATGAGGGCGACCAGAAACGTAAATTCGTTCTCACAAGCTTGCCTGTTAGTGACCAGAGACCAAAGATGTCAGTGCTATGCCAGCGAATCTAGTATTTGAGCCACTTTTTCAGGCCCAGAGCCCAGGTCACTACCCAGAATTGAACCATCTCTTTAGATCAATAAAATAACATGGAAATGAAAGTACTAAAGAAAATACTTGTTCAAGACCTTGACTATACCCCTACTAGCCACGTAGGAATTTCGTCAGACATATTGCAAATGTGTAATCTACATGTGTAATTAATAGTTCTGAGCATAGGGGTGTCATACTTAGCTGAGAATTTCTAAGAACCATTGATGCCTCAACACATCAACTTCCATTCCATCCATTAGGTCATAGATACATTGATCATTCAATTACAAGTAAAAACATGATGAGATCCACTCATGACTATTGTCATAAAACATATACATAACCAACATAATAGGGACAAAAATATCAATGAAACCACAACCATATACACCACATGTAATCCACCATAATACTCATAGAAATACCAGGAGAAATAACCTTTCGTTAATGATGCAAAATCCAAACTCGGGATGGGACTTCCACATTCCACCCGACCATAGAATGGCTGAGCCAAATATCTCTTCAGCCATTCACACTCGTGCCATATTCCAAGCATGAATGTGGGATCTCATAGAACACAACAATAAAAAACCATACAGGGCTTCTAGAGGCCATTCACCTCAACCCATCAAACAGTGATTCCAACTCATGGTTGGACATCACAAAACCATCATCGGATTGGTCTCTATCCCAGCCATCCATGGCTCTAGAGAATTTGTTCCAACCAAGGCTCCAGGACTAGTAACTCAACCCATAGCTATTGTCGAGCTCCAGAGCATTTTTCCAACCAAGGTTCAAGGACTAGTAACTCAACCCACCAAAGGCTTCAGAGCGTTTTTCCAACCAAGGCTATGGGACTAGTAACTCAACCCAAGTTGTTACAGGGCTCCAGAGCATTTGTCCAACCAAGGCTCCAGGAACTAGTAACTCAACCCAAGCTAAGGAAACATGAGAACTAATAAAAAAAAACAATGAAAGTAAACCCACAATCACCATGGCTATCCGGAAATGGCAAGTCTATCAAATCCACTGTCAATCGAGACCATCCTCCATGCCAATCATAGATTGCAACCAAGAACCACATGCATGTGTCATGCATGCCAAAACTAGTGAAGGAAACATACATGCAACTCAGTACCTGCAAGCAAATATGATGTAGCTGTTGATCCCGATTCCTTCTTGTGCTTTCCTGCTCTTCCTTTGCCTTCTTTCTCCAAGAATCCAAGTATGCCACACCCACCAGGAGTGCTCCAAGGAAACTCTAACTCTCCAAGAATATGAGAGAGAGAGAGAATAGAAGAGAGCTCCACCAAAACCTATCAAAATCTTACCAATGGATTCTCAGAAGCCTTTTTATGAATGAGGCCTCTATTTTCTTCATTTTCCATTATTTTCCTTCATTTTCCTCCTCACATGAAACCTGTGACCTTTCACCTCCTTTTTCTCCTAATTTCCATTATTTTCATAAATAAATGCCAATTAATGCCTCATGTCTTTCCAAAACCTTAGCCATTGACTTTTCCAATTCCCTTAGCCATAATAAATTGAATCAACACCCACTAGGATGTTTCTCCACAATTTAGCTTGGAATAAGTGTCCCATCGACCACGGCCTTATATATTTTTTACATGGAATTTTCACCAGAGCTGTTACATCTAGGACAACTTTTCCTTGGCTAATTGACCTGGCCTTGGGAGCCTTTTAGACATTTCTAATTTCAAAATATTTTTTCTTTCCTTGATACAAATTCCCGAAAGGGTCTTTTACAATATGACAAGGACTCTTGACTCATGACAAACACTAGGAGCATTCAATGGATGCTTCACCTAATGACAAAGTGAATAGAGCATGAAACACATGCTTTACAAAAACCGCTTTCTTTCTTCTTTTGATAGATACATAAGAATTACATCATGACATGAGCCGAATGACACTTATGAAGACCGAAACTAGTTACATTCTTCAACATATTGAAGTATCTTGGTAAGATTTTGTAATGGAAGATTAAATGTTATCAGATTATGTTGATTTCCCAAGTTATCGAGTGAGTTCATTGGTTAGGATGAACAAGTTCTCAAGTTTTTAAATATTACTTGAATATTTTAAATGCAAATAAATTCCTTGTAACTCACTTTTACTATTATAATGTTCTTGTGGTTTCATCAAGATGTTTCTCAACATACCTTATGAAACTCACTAACAATTTCTCTCATTTGATGGAGTGTTATAGGGCATTCAACCAAACAGGGATTTGTCAGATATATCTTCGTCAAGTGATGGAATTTCAGGTAGGATAGAAGAAATTGACCAAACATCTGCTACGTCATCTAGTAGACAAAGATCAACTAGAGGTGAAAAGGTTAGAAGAAAATTCCATAGATGCATGGAATTTTTTCTTGCTAAAGGGGGTCATGTTCTTATGATAATGAGAGAATAGATGACATCAAGTTTCCCTTGAGGTACAAACACCTAGTGAAACAATGGGCACCCAAGGATCTTCTTGAAATAAACATTGATTTTTTTGTGAATGAAAGGATATACTGCATTACCCCACTGTCATTACATGGTTTGGGGCTATTTTCCATGGATGGCCTAAAGGTATGTTACAGAGTATTAACTGAATTGATGGAGTATGTTGGAACCAATTACAACTACAATGATTGGGTATAACTAGTCCAATATACCAAAAGTAAGCGAAGATATGGAGTGGCCGCAAATTATATAAAATTATAAGATAATGACGAAAATAAAGGTGAAACTATGTATATTGATGGAAGGTCAAAAGAAACATGGAATATTGCAAGTTTTATAAATAGTACACGACTCGTCACCACAAATAAGCAACCTAATTTCATATTCGAGGGACGTGAAGGAAACTCTGTATTCGTATGTGCCATTAAATCAATAGCTGCAAGGGAAGAGTTGCTCATTTATAGCAATTTTAATAGAATAAATACAAATATTTCTATTATGGGGGTGGTATGTATTCAATTTTTACCCAACTTGTAAGCAATGTCTATTGTATGTTATGATTGTCATTTAATACAATATATTGTTAGACATCTTATGATTTGAGGAAACATAATAATACATCATGGTTAAAATATTGTGTCAAGTTGATCAAGGTCAAACGGCACCAACCTCACAGTAGGTAAACATCAATGTAGTTGTATGTAAAATAATATAACCATGTGATATATATACAAGTAGCATTTTATCCATTATAGAGTAAGTAAAATTCATATTTTTAGGCATCTTATAACAAAATGAAACATTCACTATGCATATGACCAACTTGATCAAATGCATTCCTCATTCCTTTTCAAAGTATGTTTTTATACAATATGGAATATATATTGATCATGTCATAATGCATCTTGCAAGAGCCTTCCAAGATGATGAATTTTTTGTAAATTTGAACCTTTTATATTGGCCATGATATACTGTTAATTTTATATATAAATTTAGACATATATCAGTAGTGGTTTTCTTATTAATATAATGATGATTAATTGTGGATGAATTACAAATTACACTTATTTGATAAACATGGTGATAATGGGAAAGAACTATCCTTAGAGTAGTCCACAAATTCTCATGAGGAAGAGGTTATTGATGAAGCATGTTTTATGTCCAACGATCCAATCCAAACAATAAATAAGCTTAAAGTGGAAGCAAACAAGAAACTTAATTATTTAGTTCTAATTGAGCCTCAGAAAGATGAGATAAAAGGCGAAATCAGAACCTCGGTGCAACAAGTTCATCGGTATGGGGTGAGTAACTCATTTAATTATACCACTTATTTTCTTATGATTTAGTTATCTCATACTTTATAAAAAAAACTCTTCATTTTATAGGAGGTTTTAGCAGAGTACGATCCTCATGCTACGACTGTGGGGGATGACATTGGTAGCAACGCCAACGCTCCACTTGTGAGTGAGTTACCGGTCATTGAGACCGGTACACCCACATCAGGATCTGCACCCCCTGAACAATGTACGTTAGGATCCACACATGATTCTTTGGATGCAAAGCATGATTCGATTACACAATTTGAAGTGAGATTTCCTAGATCTTCCTGTGTTACTAGCATGGGATCACTAACAATCACGTTTTTGGTAGATGGTGATAATGTCCCCATGAAAATAGAGAAACTTCCAGGTATTTAAGAAATATTTTAAATATTAATTACAACTTAAATGAAATTAGTGTGTAGTCTGTGATTATTTTAAACTAATGATAATATTGTTTTGCAGGAAATTATGTATTTTATTGTCATTTGTATGACATAACCTTGGAAATATTTGGGTCGACCATTCGCACAAACTAGAAATCCCAAATTCCCAAGTTAAAAGATCAACTTATTAACAGGATGGTTTTCTTGTTCAGTGAGGGCACCTTCAACAAATCTAGAGTTACCGCAAAGGCAGGCCTACATTTAAAATATTTGCGGGACCCATATAGGTCTCAACTAGAAAGGGCCAGGTCACATGAGCTCCCTCCATCGATTCCAGAGATGGAGTGGAGAGAGCTCATGGTAGATGCACTTGAGAAGGAACTTCGAAAAGAAGGGAAGACTCCACCTGGACGAGGAAGGTATGATGCACTTTTAATAATGTAATTATGATTCTTTATCATCATTGCAACATCTAATTAAGTTTTTCAATGTTTTAAATATAGGATCGTAGACACTTCCAAAGCCATAATGGCCAAAAGAGCCAAACATGAGAAACATCATCTTAGCCCAAGTGTTTACTCGAAACTGGCCACAAAAATTGTAAGTATATAAAAAAATAAATTGCATCCAAATTGTAAATTGTTAACAATTTTAATTCATGTTTTAATGAAAAATTGTAGGGGTCACAATTCAAAGAGGCTCCCATGAAGGAATACCTAAAGGTTTATTTCAAGTACAACTATCAATCCATGGTTGAACGGAGGACAAGCTTGACATCTTCACAGCCTTCCACCACCCAACCTAACACTCAAGAAAATAAAAGAAACGAATATCATTTATAAATCATTACTTGTACAATCTATTGGTTACTATTTTTGGCCATAAAGTAATGTGTTTGATTGTGAAAAGCAGGAAATCAATGTACATACAACACATGAGCCTATTGATAGTGGAGTGCCTGATCTTGAGACTAATGTTCAACTTGATATTCAAGGTATTTCATGTGTTATAAAAAAATTGTAGTATGGAATACAATTAAAAATATTTATATGCAAATGTTATATTAATTGTAACCTTTCTTGTTTCTACACTAGAGAATGTATAGGATGTGGTCAGAGAAGAGGAGGAACATATGGCCACATCCGAAAGTATTTCGCTTCCCTACTATAAATATGAATTTAAAATTTCTTTCTTATTGCAGTTAATGCACGGTCCCATTTGCACCAACATAGCCATAGGATTAGGTCAGCAACAAGACATATTACACTAGAGACCACAACAACTGAAGGGGGCCAAGATCAAGACATCCTTGCTAACTTCATCTTAAAAAAGAGAAAGAAACCTGATAAAAAATGACTGCACTTGTTTATTTAGAGCATGTTTTTTTTATTACCATACTTTTCACTAAGAAGTTGAATGCCTCATGGCATGTGCACATGTAACTTTAGACTATATTAATAAAAAGTTGTTATTTTTATGTTGCAAAAAATTAGAACGATTTTGTTTCATGTTATGTAAATGTTGAAAATGCAGCAGGAAAGTCTCAATTTTTATTTTGCCTTAATCAAATTGAGGAAATTCGAAATTCCACATCAACAGACAATTTGGAGAAGTTAATTAAGGTGACATGGCTCTTGTCACTCAATTAAGAACACTCAATTTGAGTTAATGAGTTCAAGTTTAGTTTGCTTGAGTTAATTCCTAAAAAATAGGAGTCTATCTCAGTTAATTTGAGTTAGGGGCATGAAGTTTTGTTGTGTCGAGTGATTCCTAAATTTTAGGAGCCTAGGTTGAGTTAATTTGAGTTGTAGCAATTTAATTTAGCTAAATTGAGTTATGTTCAGTTAAATTAGTTCTAACTGTTTGAGGAACTAGTGGAAGGTAAATTTGTGGAAGTATAACTTCAACCACAGTCAGTGATCATCTAGATAACTAATAAATCACCCTAAATTAGCTCATGCATGCAGAGAATTTGAGTTACCCATTTGAGATGGAGATTCCTAGGAAGTGTATTATAAGTTGTATACTATTCCAATGTGTACATGTGATGCATGTAGTCAGAGGAAGAGAATAGAGGAGTTGTGCAATCTAATTGAGGAATTTATTAATTAATAGGGGCCTAATTCCTTAAGGAACAATGTAAAGAAATAAGAGCTTGGAGGGCTTGAAAATTGGCTAAGTGTTGGCTAGAGTTAGTGAGTTAGGTAGAGATATAGACTATACACTTGTAGGTTATGCTCAGGCTTGAGCAAGCATATATATTCATTTCTATTCTTTAATTAATGCAAGACAAATATGAATGGGTTTTGAGCAGTTTCTTTCCCATAAATAAATCTTTGGTTATGTGTGATGTTTCCTTTTTCATGTCTATTATTTATGTTCAAGATTGTGAATTAATCTTTGCAGAGCAGTAGAGTAGTTTTGAGTCTTGTGATTTAGTAAATTTCATGAGAAGTTTCGAATCTGCAATCTAATTTTTACATGGTATCAAATTTGGATTCACAATAGAACATGAAATTCGAAGTTGGTTCTCAGAGGTTTGAATTATGAGATCAGTGTTGCAGGTTTTCTTCGGGACTTAGAAGATGGATTTCAGTGGACTAAGGCTAGAGTATGCCTTGGAAGGCACCTCAAATTTTGTTGCATGGAGGCAGTATTGGATGAAAATGGGTTGCTAGAATACATCAATACAAAAGTTGTAAAACCTCAAGCATTTGATGCTTAGAACCTTGCTCAATGGAAGAAAGATGTAGCCAAGGTGTGGAGAATCATCTTGGAGGGAGTACATGATCATATTGTCTTGAATCTCCACAGAAAAGAAACTTATTTCGTGATGTGGAAAGAACTAACAGAGTTGTTCAAGAATAGTAGTGACCAAAGGAAGTTGGCGCTCAAGGATAAACTTTGAAGTATCAAGATGCAAAACAATGACAAAATTCCGCAGTATCTGAGCAAGTTTACATAGTGTCGTGATGAACTTGGCAGGGTCGGTGTTAATGTCCCTGAAGAAGACTTGGTAGCTCTATCCCTTTTGGGTGTTCTCAATAGCTACCATAGCTATCAAGATTCAGTGAATGGGAGAGATCAATTACCGAGTTGGGACTGCTTATGGTCTGATTTGGTACAGGAGGAAATAAGGCGGAATACCAGAGATGGGACCTAATACAAAGAAGAGGAAAAGTAATTTTCTCTAGTCAGCAAAGGAATGAAGGCCAAGGGAAAGAAGTCACAAGGTGAGGCTAATTCCATCCAAGAAGGAAAGAAGAAAGATTTGTAAAAAATTAAATGCTTTAATTATCATGAATTTGGGCACTATGATACTAAGTGTCCACACAAAAAGTCTAGCAAGAAGGATTCTGTAGTAACAACAATAGGTGAAGATTTGAATTCACAATTTGAGATATATTTCACCCTTATCACATGCATGGAAAAAACTATGATCGGGAGTGTGTGGTACTTGGATTCGGGTGCCTCGTTCCACATGACTAGGTGTAGAGAGTTTTTCAGTGACATAGAGGAGAAAGATCTCCAAATGAATATTGAGTTTGGACATGAAATAAGGTATACCATGATCGGGATTGGTACAATCACCTTTCAAAGGGAGTCATGATCCCCTCTCAGACTCAAGGATGTCATGTTCGTTCCAATCCTAAAGAAAAATCTCATATGTGTTGCAGTTTTGGAATATTGTGGTTATGATGTGATCTTCAGCAAAGGAAAGGTGTTGGAATTATGGTACAGGTGTTGTCCTTGATGGAAACCCACTCACAGGTCAGTTCAGATTTGATAAAGGGTAACTCCCATTGTAACAGGTCAATTCAGAGGTAACATAGTAATGGTACAAAATAACACGATGATGGGACAAAGGACTACAGATCAGAATCAAACAATTGATGAAAAAGAATGTTTTAAGTTGTATACGCTGGTTCACCTAGTCCAAATAGCGTATACAAGTGGGTTCACAGAAAAAAAGGCGCGTATACGTATGCACACACTTTCACAAGAGGAAAAGCGCATATGGCATGGAAAATTAAGATTAATGAATACCAAGGGTCCATACCATGGTAATAGCCCACAATATTGAGCAGAATAATGGTTACTTGATCCCATCCAAGAATACCACAGGTTCTAAGTGTTGTTTTGGTCTGAGGTATTGAGAAAGGCTAAAACTATATAAGGAGGAGAAGATCAAAGGGCTAAGTGTGCAAGTGAAAGGGTTTTTCATGAATACTTCTATCTAAAGTATATTTTATGTTGTAAGGGCTATGGTTATGATATGATCTGAAATATCTTGTGCACCTTTGGATACAATGTTGGATCAGGATCATGAGACCTGAAATGACTTATCATTGTATGATATGATAATGGATGGGCTAGATCTGAATGCTAACGCATGTTTTATTCTTTATATGTTATGATATGGGTATGTCTGAAGTTTGGAATAGCTGCGAAGTTATAAGTTATTATTTGCAGATCTATACGTTGGTTCGCCTTGGTGAAGGCACATATACACGCTGGTTCGGCTCTTCCAAGTAGCGTATGCAAAAGAAAAGCTTGTTGTTTAGATATGAACTAATCTAAATGATCAGTGTTGTTGTTTTCCTATTGTTTGTCAATGATGTCTTCATTAGATCTGAAAGTAGAACTAACTATATAAGGAGACTGAGTCTGATTGATTGGTTGATTGAGTGAGAAGGGTGATCTTTGTTGTTATATGTTTAGGACTCTATAATTTGACAGTAGATCTTTGAAATGTTACTGGTTGGTACAGTTTTTGGTTCTAAAAATTTATGATTTTCTATTTTTAGAGGTAGACGCAGGTTGAATTATAGAAAGTAGCATATACATGCATGTTGCCTTCATTGAAGTAATGTATACATTCTGACATATGATTTTTGAGGTTGCAGTTGGTTCTGATTGTTGATGCAGTGTTCTAGGTTCAGCACAGCGTTCTGGTGACAGTGATCTGACTGTTCAGATTGACTGATTATTGATAGATGCAGTTGTATTTGATGGTTGTGTTGCAGTGGTGATTGATTTTGAGCTTCAATGTACTGATGGGTCCAGTATGAAAATTTGATGAAAAGTGGCCTTCATATTGTGTTGTTTTGTATCGTGAGTATCCAGTCTGAAAATTTATGAAACTTAGTCCTTGAAGGAAGAGTGAAGGTAGTAGCCTTCTGTAGGTCGGTGCCTATGTATTGGTAAACATATCAGCCAGTACAAGAGCTAGGGGTTTGGATCTCCCTTCCAGTAGAAGTTGTAAAACGAGTGAAGGTTGTAGCCTTTAGTAGGTAGATGCATGCGTACTGGAAAAGTCTTCACCAGTAAAAAACTTGTAAGCAATTTTATTATAAGAAAATTGAATACTAAGATGACAAAAGTGGTGGTTTTTTCCCACATTGGGTTTCCACCTGAAAAATCCTGGTGTTCATGTGCGCTGCTTATGTGTGTTGATTTATTCTATTCTTACTGCACCTGTTTATTTCTTAATGCATCACACTCTAATTTAAGACAATGAATTAGATGTTTATCAAGTTTATTATATATATACGCTGGTTTCATTCTTTATATGATCTGAAAATGGGGCACTTAGGCTTCTTATCTAACTTATAAGAACGTCTCCCACTTCCAAAGCTTCAAATATTCCCAAGTCTTTATGATTAACCAATGCAGAATTAAATATGTGCTTGAACATAAGGTGTATGCTGGTATTTGTTTTAAACTGATTATATGCTTTAAATCTGATGTTTGTGTTGATATGTAAATGTGCTTGAACTAATATATAAATACATATAACAGTAAATAATGCAGCAGTAAAAACAAACACATAAGACAACAATTTAATTAGGAGTTCACCCAAAACTCTTGGGCTACGTCCCCGTGAGCTCTAGTCAACTCAACTAGGCTCCCTAGGATTATGGTATAAGTCCTTTTTACAAGCTCTTGGCTCAACTCTTGTTGTTTTACACAGAAACAGTGGGTTTAGACACCATTTTATCCCCTGGCTCTTGAAGCTCTGGTTCTTAGCTCCGGCTCTTGGCTTTGGCTCTTGGCTCTAGCTCTGGATCTTCGGCTTTGGCTCTGGCTCTTGCTCTTCAGCTCTGGCTTCTTTCCGCTCTCTGTCAGCTTACAGCTCTCTTGGATTTTCACTTGACTTCCAAGTGACTCCCTTGGCTGCTCTTTTTGCTTCTGCACTGCCTCTTTCTGCTCTTTTTCATCTTAGCTTCCTACTTTGGCTTCACTTTCAGCAACAACCCCCAACAACCAACCTCTATCTCTGACATTCATGGCTTTTAAGCCAATCGGCGCTTGTCTGTTCATTTTCCCTCTCGGGCTCTCTGGCTTCCGGCCTTGGTCCGCTCAAATCCCCTCTCTAAGCATTAGTAATCATTGCTAAACGCTTTTAGGGATGGTGGCCACCTATTCTGTAACGGAAGGGACCACCGGGCCTTTGAAATTCCCAAAATTAGCGTTCCCAGCTTACAGAGGAAAATACACTAAACACGGGAAAAATCCGCAGAAACTCTGATTATCGGACTTCAAATATCCATAAATCCGCACTATTTTCCTATCGGGTCCGCCTTTAATCGCTATCGCATCGCAAATGCCCATGTTTCATGGTTTCCCTTTGTATTTTAACAATACATTAAAACATTGAAAAATCTCGTAAAATGGCTTTAGGCAGACTTGAAATATTATATATTTGCATTTATAAACCCTTTCGGGTCCGATTTCATCGCATTGACACAGTTCCTTTTTATTTTATTTATTTGGCGGAAAACACAAATGCAAAGGAAAATGTCGTTTTCCAGATCTCAAAATATATGAAATATCACCTATATTTACATCGGGGCTAGCTATCGCAAGCCATATGTATATCGGCCCCGCTCCTTTGTGTACCTCCAATGCGATATTGCGATGCGATTTATCGCAATCGCATATCACACATACCCTGACCCGTTTGTAAGCGCTCCTCTGTAATCACCGATTACGATACCGCAAGTTAACTTGGGTCATCGATCTGCGCGCTTGATTGATGGTCCTCGTTGGCCCTGCTGATCGCTGTCGCAATTGTCATGTGACATGCTCCGATATCCTCCGCCTGCCAATATCTATTGCGATTTTCCGATCGGATCTGGACCATTGATCGGCCAGATCCGATGGTTCCTGTGCAAAGTTGGTTTGACCTCTGATAGACTCGATTTCACTATTTTCTTCATGTTTTTGCCTCCCGATAATGTTATCCACCTTTTTTAAAGTTTCTCCTTTTGCGATAGTTTTGGTCTTTAGAAGACTTAGGGAGTTTTTAGGACCCATTTTTAGGGGATTTTGCCCCTTTTTCCAAAGGATAAAGGGCAACTTCATTTTATGATAACTTCTACATCCTAAGTCCATTTTTGCCCATTCAAGTTGCAGTAGATTCAGAATGAGACGATCTCTGTAATGGGGCCAGTTCTAGGAACTTCCTTGGACTTTCATTTTCCTCAGTGAGGAACACTTAAACTTAGGAGTCTATCCAAAATCCATTTTGGATCACGCCTTCCCACTAAAAGAACTTTTGGTCTCCAAAAGATTGATATACTGATCTGAACAGTAAATGAGAGTGACTCACCCCCTTCTTTTAGCCTTCCTACACTTACCTTGCATAGTGCCTCTGAACCAAAGTTTCTGACCACTTCCCTTCTTGGATGGGATGGTCTTCCTAGGAAGAACTGTCTTACTCCTTGCCTTCCTGCAGAACTCCTGTTGAAATGGTTATAGAAGGTAGTTTGAGCTTCTCTGCCTTGATCATTGATCCAAGGTGGCTCAAACAAACATGAACATCTGCTCCACCAAAATTTGATTTGTACTTATTTGACAAGCTGTCAACAACAACTGTTAACAACAACAGAAATACAGACAAAAACTGGATGGCCTAAACCCCTGCTTCAACAAAAGAAACAGATTTCACATCTTGTGAACACCCCCATGTCTTACATTTGCATACAAATGATGGACTAGGTAACAAGCCCACAAAACATTCCTTTAAAACAAATGACCCTTCAAGTCAAGCATATAGAAAAAAGACCATTTGGACTCTTTTTCAAAAGATGGAACACTCCATCATTATCTCCATCTAGGAGACCAAGTTAACTTCTCCCAAGTCAACATTGCATCACATGCATGTCTACAACAAAGCAATCAACCCTTCAAGTTAATTACACATACATGTTCAAATACAAGGAAAAGATCAACATCCCTGTGTTCATGCATCTCAAGCTCATGCATACATTTCATCTTTCAACTTTCGCTTAAGCACACTGTACTTTCGAAGCTAAAATGAAATATAATGTTGTAGCAACAAAGTGAGTCTCTTGCTCAACTTCTCCATTCACCTACTTGGTAACATCTGCAACTTGCATTCCATTAACAAAGAAATGCAAATAGATGCATCAATAGACATGCAGTCTTAATCGGATAAGAACTCTAACCGTTTCTTACCAATCCCTTTCAAAGGTACTACCTTTGTCTACATATCAGCATCAACATATGAATCATCCTGAAACACATCAATCATGGAATCTTCCTTTCCATGCCTGCCATCTTCTCTTTCCACTTTCTTCAGCTTTGGTGGAAGCATTGTTGGATTTAGTGTCCAACATTTTGCAGCAAGATGTCCTTGCTTATGGCAGTAAGTGCACTGCATGTGCATCCTCTTGACAACATGATTTGCCTTGTCCAATGGACCTTTGGCTTCTTGCTTCTTTTCCTTCAAAAATTTCCTGTATGTGGCCATTCTCTTCCAACATCTAGAAACATGATGGTTATCCAAACCACAAAAGGAACATGCAACTCTTTTCCCATGCTTATGTGGAAATTTACCATGCTTTGCAAAATCAAAAGGAATGTGTTTAGAACCAGATTTATACCTGCCTCTTTCACCTTTATTTCCTTCATGAAGAGGTGAAGCAACTGAAGAAGTGGCTCCCTTTGGAACACCATCAATCTCTTCAAGCCTGTCAGAGTTTCCACAACTCTCTGGTTCAATTGTGTGCTTCTGAACACTTGCATCCTGCAAATGATGTTTCAATCCATTGCATTCCTCTTGAATACAACCTTTACACTTCTGAGGTAGAGGACATGACATGAAACTCCGTCTTGGGACTGTTTCGATGGCCTTCATGGCATCTTTGGAACTCTCTCCATAAGACTGTCCATAGCCAAGATCAAAATACTTAGGCCTTTCCTCAACCATTATTGGCTCAACAATACCTTGTGCATGCTTACCCAAGCCCTTTCCTTCATATCCCATCTTGGACATTAGCTTGGAACCTATGCCTCTAGTATGTTTTTCAAAAGAACCAATACAAGCATTCTTAGAAGAATTTGAAGACAAACTAGAATGGCTTACCTGTTCTTCAAGCTAATACTTGACTAAGGCTTCTTAGGAAACAAAGAGCTGTGACTCCAACTCATGCATCCTTTTTAGGTTCATATTTGCAATATGAAGTTGCCTCTCCATTTTCTGCAATTTGTCAGAAATCAACTGCTTCTCTTCCTCCGCGGAATTCAATTGCTCTCTAAGTATGTTGCTCTTCCTTCCATCCTCATACATTTCTCTCACCATGTCCATCATGATGAACAAGTCTTGGTTCATGTCTTCATTAAAAAACTTGTGAAGAAAGGAGAATTTGAGGACTCACTTGTAGAAGTTTTCATTATGCCAATAAACAAAGAACTTCAAACAAGATTAGCAAAGAGCTTATTCAAGCAACATTTTGCAACAAACCTCTTGTGCCAAGGATTGCTTTGAGGTCCTTTGGGATAGAAGAATGCCTTCAATCCTTCTTCCTTCTTGTCCTTCCTGGACTGAACTATCAATAGATTTCCCTTCACCTCTGCAAACTCAGAAAATAGTCAGTCTGCAAACAAGCATACATCAATCAGACAATCAGTCCTTGACTGCCTAACACCTTTCAGACAAGCAATCTTTGCTCTGTCAATCAAGAATTCTGATATAACCTTCCTTGAAGGTGGGGTTAATTAATCTTAAGATCTGATAACACCTGATCTGAAAATGGAGCACTTAGGCTTCTTGTCTAACTGACAAGAACCTCTCCCACTTCCAAAGCCTCAAATATTCCCAAGTCTTTATGATTAAACAATGCAGAATTAAATATGTGCTTGAACATAAGGTGTATGCTAGTATTTGTTTTAAACTGATTATATGCTTTAAAATCTGTTGTTTGTGCTGATATGTAAATGTGCTTGAACTGATATATAAATACATATAACAGTAAATAATGCAGCAGTAAAAACAAACACATAAGACAACAATTTAATTAGGATTTCACCCAAAACTCTTGGGCTACATCTCCATGAGCTCTAGTCAACTCAACTAGGCTCTCTGGGATTATGGTATAAGTCCTTTTTACAAGCTCTTGGCTCAACTCCTGCTATTTTACACAGAAATAGTGGGTTCAGACACCATTTTATCCCCTAGCTCTTGAAGCTCTGACTCTTGGTCTGGCTCTGGCTCTTATTTAAGTTTTAACCCTGTATAGAAATTACTTGCATACGAATTCTAAAACACAGAAAATAAACAATGCGAGAGCATAACACATAAAACACATATACACAGTGATTTTCCCCTGGATCCCAAAACCGGGACTACAAACTTGATTTTTCATTATGTTCCTTTCTATATTATAATACATATTTATACATGCCAAAGCATCCAATACCATGGACTGAAAACCATCACGTCCAAAACCATGGACCGAAAACCATCGCGTCCAAAAACATGTGCGAAAATCATACACAAAACCGTAGGTGGGTCCGCCCAACCTAACATAGGTTCCAAAACCAAAATTTTCTGGGGCGCTACCCTGGACCCGATAGAGTGGGGTTACCTACACCCCTCAAACCCCCTGTGACCCCCCCTCCCCGCTACGCAATCAGTGCAACAAAGGGGGGGCTCCGCCCCCCGTCTAACCCCCCAGTTAAAGACGTGGGCTAGTCGTGGAAATAATATAACACAACCCAACATTCTCCCACTTCTTGTTTTCTTTCCACAGGGGACCACAAGAGAGCTTAGTCATTTATCCAGCCCTACAATGCCAATTGTTTCTCTACACCAAGAGAACTTCTCAGAGCTCACAAATTTTGTTAATGCATCTACGGTATTCTTCAAAGTGTCCACCTTTACCAGCAACACCTTTTTGTCTTCTATCATATCCCTCACAAAGTGATACTGAACATCAATGTGCTTTGTCTTTGAATGATATGCAGGGTTCTTTGCCAAGAAAATTGCACTTTGGATGTCATAGTCTATCCTTATAGCTCCCTGTACTAACCCCATATTTGAACACAATCTCCGCAACCAAACTGCTTCCTTGCTTGCTTGAGTGGCTGCCATGTATTCTGCCTCTGTAGTTGATAGTGCCACTACAGATTGCTTCTTACTCATCCAACTGACTACACCTCCAAATAGGTTAAACACATACCCACTTATAGATCTTCTCTAATCCAGATGTCCAGCCCAGTCTGCATCAACAAAGCCATGAATATCCAACAATCTGTCCAATCCTGGTCTTCCTTGGTAGCACAAACCATAATCACTAGTGCCACGCAAATACCTGAAAAACCGTTTCACTGTTGTCCAAGCTCCTTTCCTAGTTTTGACATAAACCTGCCCAATACTCCCACTGCATGTGCAATGTCTAGTCTAGTACAGACCATTGCATACATCAGGCTACTGACTGCACTTGCATATGGAACACGGGACATGTCCTCTTCCTCTTCTTATGTCTTGGGACACTGTTCAACAGATAACTTTACACCTACATGAATAGGAACCTTCACCGGTTTACTATCATGCATATTAAATCTCTGCAATATTGTCTCGATATACTTCCTCTGGTTTAACCAGAGCTTCCTCTTTGCCCGATCTCTTTTAATTTCCATGCCAAAAATATAGTTTGCAACACCAAGATCTTTCATGTCGACAATTGGGCCTTCAAATCCTGGATAATTTCTTTGTCATTTCCAACCAGCAACATATCATCCACATACAAGACCAAATAAATAACACGGTCACCAATTAATTTAAAATACACACAGTGATCTGCTTTGCTTCTGGTGAAGCCAAGTCCCCATATAAATGTATTAAATTTCTGATACCACATCCTTGGTGACTGTTTTAACCCATACAGAGACTTCTTTAACTTGCATACCAGTTCTTTCTTACCCTTCACCGCAAAGCCTTCAGGTTGCTTCATGTATATTTCTTCTTCCAGATCCCCGTGAAGAAATGTTGTCTTCACATCCATCTGTTCTACCACAAAATCAAAAGCAGCAACAACAGATAAAAGTAATCTAATAGAAGTTACCTTGGCAATAGGAGAAAAATATTACCAAAATCAATTCCTGGTACCTAGGAATAACCTTTTGCTACCAACCGAGCTTTTTATTTCTCCACCTTTCCTTCTACATTTATCTTCTTCTTGAACACCCATTTGCTGCCAATGGGTTTCCTTCCAGCCGGAAACTCCACCAGATCCCAAGCCACATTTTTGTGCAAAGATGCCATTTCATCAACCATGGCCTCTTTCCAAAGTTTTCCTTCCTCTGCATCTACTACTTCCTTCACAGTTCTGGGATCATCATCAGTAATAGATAAAGCAAAATTTGAACAGAAATCAGATGGACTATAACTTTCTGGCTGCCTTCTTTCTCGAACTGATCTTCTCACACTCGGAGTTTGTGGCTCTTCATCTTCTGATTCCTCCTCTGCCGTAGAGTCTGATTCTTCCTCCTTTAGCTCAAACTCTATCTTCTCAGGTTCCTTTGGTTGGACTTCATGTTTAATAACATATTTCACCTCTCTGAACACCACATCTCAGCTGTACACAACCTTCCTTGTTACTGGTTTCCAAAGCTTATAACCCTTTAAACCATCCTTTTACCCAATAAAGATGCACTTTTCATATTTACTATCCAACTTGGTTCGTTTCTCCTTTGGAACATGTACATATGCATGAAATCCAAATACCCTTAGATGTAAAAGAGAGGGTTTCTTACCAGTCCATACCTCTTGTGGAGTCTTATCCTCCAACGGTGATGAAGGTGATCTGTTGACCAGGTAACATGCTGTCTCCACCGCCTCTGCCCAGAATTCTTGTCCTAACCCAGCACCACTGAGAATGCTTCTTGCCCTTTCCATCAACGTCTTGTTCATTCTTTCTACAACTCCATTTTGTTGAGGTGTATATGGAGTAGTCTTCTGTCGTGCTATACCACACTTCTTACAGAATTCTTCAAATTCCTTACTACAAAACTCTCCACCGTTGTCTGTCCTCAGCACCTTTATCTTCTTCTCTGTCTGGTTTTCTACCAGAGCCTTAAATTCTTTAAACCTGTCAAAGACTTCAGATTTCTTCTCAAGGAAATATATTTATGTATTCCTTGAGAAGTCATCTATAAATGATACATAGTACATAGACTTACCCAGTGATGGAACCTTCACAGGTCCAAACACATCACTGTGCACAAGCTCTAATATCTGTTTCTCCCTCTTACCACTAGAGGGGAAACTCACCCGATTCTGCTTCCCATATACACAGTTTTCACAGAAATCAAAATCCAAAGAGCTATTACTCATACCTTCTACCATACCTTTACCATGAAGTATTCGAAGGCCATTTTCTCCAATATGCCCAAGCCTTTGATGCCACAACATGGTCTTCTCTCCAGAGACCACTAGATTTTCTGGTCCACTTTCAAGATCCACAGAACTGTTGCACCCATAAATAACAGTGCTACCTTGCAGCTTGTACAAAGTTCCAATCCAAACTCCCCACATCAATACCAGTGCTCCCCAAACCATTTTGCAGGTATCCTTCTCAAACACTGTTTTTACACCTACATCATCCAGCTTGCTTACAGAAATTAGATTTCTGGCTAATGCAGGAATATGCAGAACACTTGGAAGTGTTCTAACCCTTCCACCTTGCAACTTCAACTTTACTTTTCCGCGACCAACAATTCTAGCCTTCCTGTCATCCCCCATCTCTATCTTTCCACTGCTTGCCATCTTCTTTCACCACTAGAATCGATCTCGCAGATCTCCCACTGAACAGGGTCTACCACAAACCTGAGCAAAAACCCTCAGCAACAAAGGCGTCCCCTTGAAGCCAAAACAACTATAATACCAAATTTAGGTTTTAACCTCGTACAGAAATTACCTACATACGAATTATAAAACACAAAAAATAAACAATGCGAGAGCATAACACATAAAACACATATACACAGAGATTTTCCCCTGGATCCCAAAACCGGGACTACCAACTTGATTTTTCATTATGTTCCTTTCTATGTTATAATACATATTTATACATGTCGAAGCATCCAATACCATGGACCGAAAATGATTGCGTCCAAAACCATGGACCGAAAACCATCGCGCCCTAAAACATGTGTGAAAATCATGCACAAAAACGTAGGTGGGTCCGCCCAACCTAACATAGGTTCCAAAACCAAAATTTTCTGGGGCGCTGCCCCTGACCCCATAGAGTGGGGTTACCTGCACCCCTCAAACCCCCTGTGACCCCCCTGCTACGCAATCAGCGCAACGAAGGGGGGGCTCTACCCCCCTTCTAACCCCCCGGTTAACTACGTGGGCTAGTCGTGGAAAGAACATAACAAAACCCAACACGGCTTTGGCTCTGGCTTTGGCTCTTCGACTCTGGCTTCTTTCTGCTCTCTATCAGCTTACAGCTCTCTTGGCTTTTCAATTCACTTCCAAGTGACTCCCTCGGCTGCTATTTTTGCTTCTGCGCTGCCTCTTTCTGCTCTTTTTCACCTTAGCTTCCTGCTTTGGCTTCACTTTCAGCAACAACCCCCAACAACCAACCTCTGTCTCTGACATTCATGGCTTTTAAGCCAATCAGCACTTGTCTGTTCATTTTCCCTCTCGGGCTCTTTGGCTTTCGACCTTGGTCCGCTCAAATCCCCTCTCTGAGCATTAGCAATCATTGCTAAACGCTTTCAGGGATGGTGGCCACCTATTCTGGAACGGAAGGGACCATCGGGCCTTTGAAATTCCCAAAATTAGCGTTCCCGGCTTACACAGGAAAATACACTAAACACGAGAAAAATCCGCAGAAACTCTGATTATCGGACTTCAAATATCCATAAATCCACACTATTTTCCTATCGGGCTTGCCTTTAATCACTATTGCATCGCAAATGCCCATGTTTCATGGTTTCCCTTTGTATTTTAACAATACATTAAAACATTGAAAAATCTCGTAAAATGGCTTTAGGTGGACTTGAAATATTATATATTTGCATTTATAAACCCTTTTGGGTCCGGTTTCATCGCATCGGCACAATACCTTTGTATTTTATTTATTTGGCGGAAAACGCAAATACAAAGGAAAATGCCATTTTCTGAATCTCAAAATATACGAAATATCACCTATATCTCCATCGGGTCCAGCTATCGCAAGTCATATGTATATCGGCCCCACTCCTTTGTGTATCTCGGATGCGATATTGCGATGCGATTTATCGCAATCACATATCGCACATACCCCTGGGCCATTTGTAAGTGCTCCTCTGTAATTATTGATTGCGATATCATGAGTTAACTTGGGCTGTCGATCTGCGCGCTTGATCGATGGTGCTCGTTGACCCCGATGATCGTTGTCACAATTTTCATGTGATATGCTCCGATATCCTTCGCCTGCCACCACCGATTGCGATTTGTCGATCAGATCTGGACCATTGATTAGCCAGATCTGACGGCTCCTGTGCAAATTTGGTTTGACCTATAATAGGCTCAATTTCATTGTTTTCTTCATTTTTTGCCTCCCGATAGTGTTATCCACCTTTTTTAAAGGTTCTCCTTTTGCGATAGTTTTGGTCTTTAGAAGACTTAGAGATTTTTTAGGACCCATTTTTAGGGGATTTTTCCCCTTTTTCCAAAGGATAAAGGGCAGCTTCATTTTATGATAACTTCTGCATCCTAAGTCCATTTTTGCCCATTCAAGCTGCAGTAGATTCAGAATGAGATGATATCTGCAATGGGGCCAGTTCCAGGAACTTCCTTGGACTTTAATTTTCCTCAGTGAGGAACATTTAAACTTAGGAGTCTATCCAAAATCCATTTTGGATCATTATAGGCACAGACATACGATGGTTGGTTTCAGTAAAATAGGGTATAGAGTTTGAAAAAGAAAAAAATTATATTAAAAGTTAAAATACTGATTCACCCCCCCTCTCAGTGTTTTTCCCAACAATTGGTATCAGAGCAGGTCCTTTAGAAGAAGCTTGATCGCTTTAAGGAAGATCTCACAAGATGAACAATCATGAAGGAATGGGATCTATTAGACCACCAATCTTCAACGGAAACAACTTAGTATATTGGAAGATAAGAACTAGAGCCTATCTTTAGTCACTTGGAGCCAATGTTTGGGAAACCGTGGAAGGAGGATACCAATTTCCAATAGAAATACCCACAGATACAGCAGGAAATAATTCATATGAAACCAATGCCAAAGTTGTCAATACTTTATTGGGAAGTCTGTCAGAATCAGAATTCATCAAAGTCATGCAGCTCAAGACAACTAAAGAAATATGGGACAAAATCATTCAGAGATACGAAGGAGACTCCCAAGTAAAATGTGCTAAGCTCCAAACTCTCAAAATTCAATATAAAACTCTCAAGATGCATAGTGATGAAAGTCTTGCTAGTTACTCTTTACGAGTAGATGTGATTGTAAATTGTATGAATAATCTAGGTGAAGAAATAAAGGAGGCCACTTTAGTAGAGAAAATTTTGAAATCTCTATCTTCTAAATTTGAGTCAAAAGTATCTGCCATTGAAGAGAAGCATGATCTACAATCTATTACTGTTGTTCAACTTCATGGAATTTTAACTTCCTTTGAAATGAGGAAAGGAGGTCCATCATATATTAGAGAAGTCGCTTTCAAAGCCTCGGCAAATGGAAAATAAAAGGAAGATCTCAAGGAATCAGGATATATTTTAGAAGAAGATGAGGTAAACTTTGTAAATAATCTTCAACGGGGTTCCGAAAGATTCAGAGGTAAGCTTCCATTCAAATGTTTTGCTTGTGGTAGAATTGGTCATTATGCTGCTAAATGTCCTCATAATATAGTCATGAAAAAGGAAAGTATTCTGCAAAAGGTAATAGGAAACAGTTTGTTAATAGAAGAAGTTATTATACTCATGAAGATAGTGATGGATTGTCTAATACCGATGAAGATGAATCTGAACAAGATATTAGACTACTCATGGCTTATGAAAATGATGATTTTATGGATGCCTTAGAAGAAGATTTTCTTGAAGAAATCACTCAACTTAAAATTTGTTTGTTAGAAAATAATATGGTCATAGACACTTTGACACATCAAATGAGTGAAAGGGAAAATCACAATGAAAAATTAGAATGTGAAATAGTGGGTTTAAGAAAAGAACTTGAGAAGAAAAAATCTTTGAATCTTAGATTTGCTAAAGGATCAGAAACCTTAGATGAAATCATTAAGGTTCAACGTTCTCCTCTTATAAAGTCTGGTCTTGGATATACTGGAGAAACATCCCAACCATAAAATCCTTCAGCCATCACTGGAAGCTATCTTGATGCAACAAAAACCAGTGAACAATGTGTCAATCCTCAGCAAAAGCCTAAAGGTACTCCTCAGGTAAATCATGCTCATTTTACTCCAAGGGTGAACATCAATAGAAGCACCAACCAAAAGGTGAACAATACCAAAATATTTTATGATCACATAAACTTCTTATTTAATGGACAATGTTTTTCATGCCATAACTTTGGTCATAAGGCTGCTCAATGTGTTGCTTACAAGACTATCATGACTAGAGAAGCAAGAAAACGAAGGATCACGACAGGAATAAAGAAAATTTCTTATAGTAACTTTTCCCCTCTTGAATATGAAATTAAATGTTCATTTTGCAATAACTTTGGTAATGAAGAATCTGAATGCAGCAGCTAACATTGGCCAACAATTCAAAAGGAGAAAACATCATCAAATTCCAAGGTATGGAAAAAGAAGGAATTTCAGTCAGAAAGATGTGGCATAGCTTTGTTTGCAGAAGGACAAGAAAATCAGTGGTACATTGATAGTGAATGCTCTAAACACATGACAGGTGATAAAGATAAACTCCTTTCATATAATGCTTTATAAAAGTAAAATAATGTCTCTTTTGGAAATGACACACCAGCTGTCATTAAGGGTAAAGGTTCTATTGATTTGAAATAAAAGGTTAAAGTTGGGAATGTTATGTATGTTGATAGTTTAAAGCATAACTTGTTGAGGGTTAGTCAAATGTGCGATCAAGGAAATGAAGTTGTGTTTCGATCAAAAGGATGTGCGGTTAGTGACCTTGACACAGGAATGACCATAATAAAAGGTACAAGAACTCTAAGAAATCTCTATATACTAAAAGGAGGTCAAGAACAATTTTATCTAAGAAAAACAGAAGAAAACTGGCTATGGCACAAAAGGTTGGGTCATCTAAGCTTTTCTCAAATAATAAAATCATGCAGGCTCAAGGTTGTTCGAGATCTTCCAGATATCATCATCCTAGAAAATACCATCTGCAAACCATGTCAATTCGGTACGCAATCCAGAGTTCAATTCAATGCCAAAGAAGGATCAACAAGTAAGCTTTTTGAACTCATTCATACTGATTTGTGTGGACCAAAAAAGGAATAAGTCACCTCATGGAGAAGAATACTACATTTTATTCATTGATGATTTTTCTAGAATGTGTTGGATTGGTTTACTAAAACATAAAGACAAAGCATTTGAAAATTTTAAAGTCTTCAAAGCTTTAGTTGAAAATGAATTAGATCTAAAAATCAAATGTCTCAAATCAGATCGGGGAGGAGAATTCATATCAGATGAATTCTTTGAATTTTGTGAACAACATGGAATAAAGAGACAATTCTTTGTTGCTAGAACTCCTGAACAAAATGGCGTGGCAGAAAGAATGAATAGAATAGTTCAACAAATGGTTCGAGCTATGTTGGATGAGTCTGGTACTCCTGACACCTACTGGGGTGAAGCTGCACATATTGTAGTAAATATTCTTAGCAAAGCTCATTTTCATGTAAATAGTGATCAAACTCCATGTGAACTTTGGTATGGTAAGCCTCCTACTATAAAACTTTTCAGAGTTTTTGGAAGCAAATGTTTCATCAAAAAGACTGATGAAAAACTTGGTAAGTTTGAACCCAGAGCAGATGAAGGAATATTTCTTGGTTATTCATCTAGAAGTAAAGGATACAAATTTTATAATAAGAGACTTCGAAATATTGTTGAATGCATTGATGTTGTAATCGATGAAGCATGCAGAAATCCGGAACAGGTGACATCAACAAAGGAAGATGATAATGATGAAGACGGTGAATGCTTTCCCGTATCAAATCAAAATGATATAGAGGAAGAAACCAATGAAGCATCAGAAGAAGATACATCTGACAAGGAAAAGGCTCCATCCAGGTATGTTCAAAAGAATCCTCCAGAATCTCAAATTCTAAGAGAAAAAGGGTCTAGAGTACAGACAAGAAGAACTATTGTAGGAGCTTCTAGTTATCTAGCGTTATTATCCTCCATAGAGCCACAAAACGTAAATGAATCTAGCATAGATGAATGTTGGGTTAAGGCCATGGATAAAGAACTTCACCAAATTGAAAAGAATGATACTTGGGAATTAGTTCCTAGACCTCATGATAAAAATGTTATAGGAACAAAATGGATTTTCAAGAATAATTTGAATGAAAATGGAGAGGTAATTATGAATAAAGCAAGGATTTTTTGTAAAGGGTATGCTCAACAAGAAGGGATAGACTTTGAAGAAAATTTTGCACCTATTGCTAGACTTGAAGCCATAAGAATTTTTCTTGCTCTTTCAAGTTTTTGAAAATTCAAAGTTTATCAAATGGATGTAAAATTTGCATTTCTTAATGGAGATTTAGAAGAAGAAGTATATGTTGAACAACCAAAAGGATTCATTCTGGGAAATGATGCAAAGCTTGTATGAAAACTCAAAAAGGATTTATATGGACTGAAACAAGCTCCAAGGGCATGGTATTATCGTCTTGACAAATATCTTCAACAACAAGGTTTCACAAAAGGATCTACAGACAACAACTTATATGCAAAAATTGAGAATGATAAACTGATAATTATTGTTGTTTATGTTAATGATATCATCTTTGGCAGTAATGAAGAATCTATGAGTCAAAACTTTGCTTTTGTTATGCAGCAAGAATTTGAAATGTCTTTACTTGGAGAACTAACTTATTTTCTTGGTCTACAAGTACAACAAAAAAAAGATGGAATCTTTCTTTCACAAACTAAATATCTCAAGCAGATTTTGAATAAGTACGGAATGGAAGATTCCAAACGAGTATGTACTCCAATGGTAAAAATATGTAGTCTCAATTCTAATGATGAATCTCCTACAGTGAATCATCCAGCGTATAGATCTATGATTGGAAGTCTACTTTATCTAACAGGTACCAGACCAGATATCATGCATGCAGTAGGAATTGTTGGAAGGTTCTAAGCCAATCTGAAGGAATCACATCTTCAAGCTGTAAAAAGAATATTCAAATAACTCCAAAGAACTCAAGGCTTTGGTCTATGGTATCCTAAAGATACAGATCTCACTCTTCATGCTTATACAGATGCAGATTGGGCTAGAAATGTTGATGACTGAAAAAACACTAGTGGAGGTGCATTATATATGGGATCATGATTAGTATCTTGGTTCAACAAGAAACAAAGTTCGATTGCCTTATCTACAGCTGAAGCAGAATATGTGGTTGCTACATCTTGCTACACACAACTACTCTGGATGATGCAAACATTACAAGATATTCAAATCACATGTTCTTCACCCATCTCCATTCTATGTGATAATACAAGTGCTATTAGTATTTCGAAAAATTCAGTCATGCATTCCAAGACCAAGCACATACCCATTAACTACCAATTTCTACAAGAACAAGTGCTTGAAAAAAAGGTTAAATTGGAGTATGTTCCCTCCAAAGAATAGGTTGTTGATATATTTACCAGACCTCTTCCCAGAGAAGCATTTGAAAATCTCAGACAAAAGCTAGGAGTTGTTTCTGCCTCATCCTACTGTTAAAACTAGTTTTCAGAGGAATGTTTCCTATACGCAGATTTCATGAAGCAGAGTCGCGTATATATGTGAGTTTTTGTGCCTGCAGGAGCGTATGTGATTTTCTGATAGAAAAACAGTGGGTCAGACTCAAAATCAGTTTCTGACATGGGTGTTTAGTTTGATATTGATGGTTACTGTCTATTGATATGCTTTGTTCATTTATGTTTATTTGATTGATGAAGATGCCTTGATGAATGAATTTTTGACAAGGAACAGGTAGCATAGGTTTAGGGGGAGCATTACCCTTCAAAAACATTATGCATTGTTGGCATCATGATTGTTGAATTCAACTATGGTCTCAGATATTCATATCATTTGTTGTAAAGGTCATGTAAAGTCCTATGGTGTAATACTATGTCTCTTTCTGTCATAGTCTATTAATGAGTCCTTTTGGACATATGATGTAATTTGTACCCCGACTATGCATGGGAAGGATGATGTAATAATTGCAATTTTTCAAGTCATGTATGAACATTTGGTATATGCCCACTTGGTTGGGTGATTGATGTATGTATGAGTCATTGGTGATAGGAAGGTCATACTCACATAGTTGAGTTATAGAGTCATGTTATTCTTTTGAAAAAATATTTCTGCAGACTCTACATGTGCTCAGGGGGAGCATGGACAGTATAGTGCATCTCAACATGTACTAAGGAATATATCTTGGTCCGCCATTTGTCCTTGATGTAAAAGGGGGAGAGTATCTTGGTGTTGCTTGATATCTCTAACAGGTTCTACATCTTGAAGTAATCAACACCAATATGGTTGCCATCAAGTCTAAAGGGGGAGATTGTTGGCATTATGGTACAATTTTTTTCCTTGATGGCAACCCACTCACACGTCAGTTCATATTTGATAGAGGGCAAGTCACATTGTAACAGGTCAATTCTTAGGTACCAGGGTAATGCTACAGAAGAACAGGATCATGGGACAAAGGGCTACAGATCAAAATCAAGCAATTGATGAAAAAGAATGTTTTAAGTTGCATACACTAGTTCACCTAGTCCAAATAGCGTATACAAGTGGGTTCACAGAACAAAAGGCATGTATACGTATGCACGCACTTTCACAAGAGGAAAAGCGCATATGGCATGGAAAATTAAGATTAATGAATACCAAGGGTCCATACCATGGTAATAGCCCACAATATTGAGTGGAATAATGGTTACTTGATCCCGTCCAAGAATACCACAGGTTCTAAGTGTTTTTTTGGTCTGAGGTATTGAGAAAGGCTAAAACTATATAAGGAGGAGAAGATCAAAGGGCTAAGTGTGCAAGTGAAAGGGATTTTCATGAATACTTCTATTTGAAGTATATTTTATGTTGCAAGGGCTATGGTTATGATATGATTTGAAATATCTTGTGCACCTTTGGATACAATGTTGGATCAGGATCATGAGACCTAAAATGACGTATCATTGTATGATCTGATAATGGATAGGCTAGATCTGAATGCTAACGCATGTTTTATCCTTTATATGTTATGATCTGGGTATGTATGAAGTCTGGAATAGCTGCGAAGTTATAAGTTATTATTTGCATATCTATACGTTGGTTCATCTTGGTGAAGGCACATATACACACTGGTTCAGCTCTTCCAAGTGGCGTATGAAAAAGAAAATCTTATTGTTCAGAGATGATTGATCTATCTGATCAGTGCTGTTGTTTTAATACTATTTGTCAATGATGTCTTCATTAGATCTGAAAGTAGAACTGACTGTATAAGGAGTTTGAGTTTGATTGATTGATTGATTGAGTGAGAAGGGTGATTGTTTAGAACTCTGTAATTTGACAGTAGATCTTCAGAATGTTACTTCTTGGTATAGTTTTTGGTTCAAAATATTTATGATTCAGAATTTTTAAAGGTATATGCAGGTTGGGTTATAGAGAGTAGCATATACATGCAAGTTGGCTTCATTGAGGTAGCATATATATGCTGACATATGATTTTTGAGGTTGCAGTTGGTTCTAATTGTTGATGCAGTGTTCTAGGTTCAGCATAGTGTTTTGGTGACAGTGATCTGACTATTCAGATTGACTGATTGTTGATAGATGCAGTTGTATTTGATGGTTGTATTTCATTGGTGATTGATTTTGAGCTTCAATGTACTGTTGGATCCAATATGAAAATTTGATGAAAAGTGGCCTTCATATTCTGTTGTTGTGTATCAGGAGTATCCAATCTGAAAATTTATGAAATGTGGTCCCTAGAGGAGGAGTGAAGGTAGTAGCCTTCTTTAGGTCAGCGCCTATGTACTAGTAAAAATATCAGCCATACTGGAAAAGTCTGCACCATTACAAAACTTGTAAACACTTTTTATTATAAGAAGATTGAAGACTAAGACGACAAAAATGGTGGTTTTTTCCCACATTGGGTTTCCACCTAAAAAATCCTGGTGTTCATGTGTGTTGCTTATGTGTGTTGATTTATTTTTTTCTTACTGCATCTGTTTACTGCTTAATGCATCACACTCTGATTTAAGACAATGAATTAGCTATTTATAAAGTTTATTATATATATATGATGGTTTCATTCTTTATAGGCGCAGACATACGCTGGTTGGTTTCAGTAAAATAGCATATACAGTTTGAAAAAGAAAAACATTATATTAAAAGTTAAAATACTGATTCACACCCCCCCCCCCCCCCTCTCAGTATTTTTCCCAACAAAAGGAATTCCTGAGACACATAGCCACGGGACAGGTGAAGCAAATCAGGGTTCGATTCAAGAACCTATATGCACTTGAGGTGGAATATTCATGCACATTCTTGAGGATCAAGGCAGAGACTAGAGATATGGTGGTTGAGAGGGAGAATTTTAGACTTCTCAACATGCAGCCTCAGAAGGATTCTCAAGAAGTTGTGGAGTAGCCACAAACGGAGAGGCAGAGAGAAGGAAGTGTTCAGACATCCACCAAAGAAAATACCTACAATTAAGGGATAGTTCAATCCAAGTGGGTAGAGGGAGCACATGTAGTTATACATCCAAGAGTGAGGTGGAGCGATGTAGATCCTTAGTCCAAGAGTTGCATAAATTTGGGCAGGGTTCGTTGAGGCGTTCTCCTCATGGATCACTACCTTGCTATGGGGGGCCACAATATTCAATAGTAGGAGGATCATTGTTAGTCAGATACTGAGGTGCAGAGGAGTGTTGATAGTAGAGAAAGAGGCTTAGTAGTAGAGTCAGCAGTAGCATAGTTTTCCCAGTAGATAGTTGCAGACATAGTTGATTCAATGTTTTCTTTTTATGCTTCTAAGTTGTAGATGTTGCAATAGCAGTAGCAACAGTGAGAGGTGTTGCATGCATTATATTCCACAAGTGCAGGATAGGGGTGGTTGATAATCCCTTTCTTTCTGAGAGTGAGTGTTGAAAATGCAGCAAGAAATTCTCAAATTTGATTTTTCCTTAATCAAATAGAGGAAGTTCGAAATTCCACATCAGAAGAAGACTTGGAGAAGTTAACTGAGGTGACATGGCTCTTATCACTCAGTTAAGAACACTCAGTTCGAGTTAATGAGTTGAAGTTAAGTTTGCTTGAGTTGATTCCTAAAAAATATGAGTTTAACTCAGTTAATTCAAGTTAGGGACATGAAGTTCAGTTTTTTGTAGTGTTTTCTTAAAGTGTAGGAGCCTAGGTTGAGTTAATTTCAATTGTAGGAATTTAATTCAGTTAAATTAAGTTATCTCTAGTTAAACTAGTTCTAACTGTTAGAGGAACTAGTGGAAGGTCAAGTTGTGGAAGTGTAACTTCAACCACACTTAGTGATCATCGAGATAACTAATCAATCATCCTAAATTAGCTCATGCATGCAGAGAATTCGAGTTATCTAGTTGAGATTGAGATTCCAAGGAAATGTACTATAAGTTGTAGACTATTCCAATGTGTACAGGTGGTGCATGTAGTCAAAGGAAGAGCCTAGAGGAGTTGCCAAATCCAATTGAGGAATTTCATAATTAATAGGGGCCTAATTCCTCAAGGAACATCACAAAAAAATAGGAGTTTGGAGGGCTTGAAAATTTCCTAAGTTTTGGCTAAATTCAGTGAGTCAGGCAAAGAGATAGACTATACACTTGCAGGTTATGCTCATGCTTGAGCAAGCATATGTATTCATCTCTATTCTTTGATTAATGAAATATAGATAGGAAGGGGTTTTGAAAAGTTTCTTTCCCCTAGATAAATCCTTGTGCATGTGTGATGTTTCCTTTTGCATGTCTATGATTTGTGTTCTAGATTGTGAATTAATGTCCATAGAGAATTAGAGTAGTTTCGAGTCTTGTGATTTAGTAAATTTCATGAGCAATTTCGAATCTACAATCTAATTTTTACAGTAAACATATTTTTTGTGACAAAATTTATTGAGATAAAATATTTTGTGGATGTATGAATGAATGAATGAATGATGACAACCTTTCCTTGAATAATGCATTTCTTGTTGAATTAAGGCTTCTGCGATCCATAACAGGTTTATGAGAAGAATCTTCAACGAAAATCACATCATAATTCATATTGCTGATGCATTTCGAACCAATGAGTGTGGTTCATTATCAGGACGAGTTGAAGAATCAAATCAAGGCTGCATGTTAAATAGGGAGAGCAGGTCATCCAACGACTATATTTGACTGGTAAACGGCTAAATTTGACTAGGCAACTAGACTAGACCAACGACTACTAAGTAACGACTATGATTGACTAGGCAACAAGACCAAGGGAAAAGGAAAAATTAATTAGTTAATTGAATTTTTAGTTATATTTATTACCATATGAATGAAATAATAATCTATTAAAAGGCCTTTTTTAACACTTAATAGACAAATGGTTAGTTAATTAATTTAAGGGTTATTTTGTTATATTTATTAAATTGTCTAGAACCATAACCTATTAATAGGTTCATTAAATATTATTAAAACCATCTAAATGAATAAAACATATATCAATGATTTATGAAATAAAAAGAAAAATTAAAATGGATAACCTTTAAACTAGTTAAATAATGACATAATACTAACTGAAAGGAATTGGATAATTAACGATTTTAACCACTTATATATATATATATATATATATATATATATATATATATATATATATATATATATATATATATATATATATATATATATATATATATATAAGTATAAAGGTCCATTAATTACTAAGTGGGGTCGGAGGAAAATAAATAATTTGTAAGCTAGTTTCTTATAATTAATACCCTAAAGATGAGCAATAATCTATTAATGGGCCTTTTTACTAAACCTAGATAGACAAATAGTTGTGATGCCTCAATCAACCTTACAAATGAATAGTTAAGGGTTTAATCCTCTAAGCTTGAGTGATTAAATTGTTCATCTTCATGTACCCATTTAAATTACATAATGGTTTCAACTCATGTGATAATTAACTCAACTATCCATTTGAAAAGATCATGACCAACGAAAGACGAGCTTCTCATTTAAATATACCATTGACTCACTTAGTACTACTAACTAGGCCTCCTAATCTACAACTAATCCAAGTCAATTCAATTAACAAAAATATTATAGCCCATTGTTCATTCACCTCATGATGGTTATTAGCCAAATAATGCCTAATCCAATTGAGCTAACTCATTAAATTGGAATTTTTATTGATCTAAAATGTTTCATCAAATTCAAATCCTTGAATGTTTATAGTTGAGGATGGTGGAATAAAATTATAAATTACACTTATCTAATAAACAAGGTGATAAGAGGAAGGCACCATCCTTAGAGAAGCCCACAAATGCTATTGAGGAAGTGCTTAGTGAAGTGCTTAATGGTCCTGATTGGTTTGATGATGATGAGTTGTACATGTCTCTTGACCCAGTCGTAACATTCAATAAGCTTGTGGTTAGAATGAATGAAGTACTTTATCGTTTGATTCACATTAGAAATAAAATTCTTGATATTAAAGGTAGGATCAGCATGCTCAACCAACATTTTCAAAGAGGTAATAACCATATTTTAAAATGATTTTTTTAAAGTCATAAGTTCAATTATGAATGTTTGTTTTTTAACATTTACATTATCTAATCGAATTTTTTCTTTTCTTTCTTATATAGGATATTTTGGCAGAGATCACACCAAAACATACAAACACCACAGGGCACCCAAAAGAGGAGCATGGGGCAGCCATTCCAACAATGTCGACTAGTGCATGAGGTAAAGAAAACTCTAATGTTATTTTTATCAATGAAAAATAACCAAAAATATCAATTTAACATTTATTTCTTGTTACAACTGATGATCCACCCCTCTTGTGGCAACCCTGAAAATGTCATGAGTACATGACTAGGCCATCAAAAATAAAGAAAAAGAAAAAAGAAATGATTTTACTAGTTATATGATTAAAAACATCACGTACCATATTATGAAAATGTATTTTTTTATGATAATTTTTCTTGAGATGAAGTATTTTGTGTCTGTGATTAATGAATGAATGAATGAATGTTATATGTTAATGAATAATTTCAATATGCCTCTTTACGTGCTTAGAATTTTGATGTCTTGATGCACAGGTGTAGAGTATGGATTTTAGAATTCTTTCAACAAGACTTAAGCTCAGAACGAGGTCATCAATACCATCAATCTTGGATCTCTTTTATGCACTGGTGTATCCTCTTTCAATAGTGCTTTTGGCTCCCTTTGAAAAGGTGACAATGACAAACCTTTCAGGGCTTCCAAAAGAGACTCATGCACATGCCTTTCAACTTGATACTATGATCACTAAAAACTTGTCTAGAACGAAGGCTTGATAGACAAGTCCATGGAGAGAAGGTATTCTAGCTATTTGGTCATCAAGAAAAGTGCTTATATCCCACCAAAACCCCGTGATCCTTTTTGTGTATATTATCGTCCTTATCTCTGCAACTAGGGCTATTAATTATGTCCAGTTTTTTGTTCTTCTTTCCTTCACAAATTCAGACTAAGGAATTATCTCTTCTTGAGATGAGATGGTGCCAAGTTGATCTTCTATTCTGACCTCACATCAAAACCTAGCTCTACTACCATGTTGAGAAATCTAGGGCCGAGAGTTATTTAAATATTAACTTGATTTCTCTTTAATATCAGACACTTTCTTGAGATTTAGATCCTTCCATTTCTTTGGTTATATATCAATGTGATGGGTTGTTCATAGATTTATATCCCAATACAATCATCACAGATTCATAGTTGATCCATCTTTGCCAGCACAAATAGGTTGGTAGATAATCACTTTGGTCCATACAGATAGAGAGACATGTAGGGTTAGGCTATACATCAAGGTTGTGCTATCCCACTTGGGCTTGATAACCCCCGTTCACTAACTTCAAATACAAGGAGGGTGTAGAATACCATATATTGGATAAATTTATGGTATAAGTCAATTAACTCTATTACGAACACCAAGAGCCTATAATCAGATTCCCTTGTTTAACTAAGCATTTACACAATCTGGTCCCATGGTAAGACAACCATCTATTACTTTGTATCCCTATCCCACTCCACCACACTACCACACTCGTGATTTAGGTGCTAGCTACTCTTGATTCAATGCCTAACCACAAAAATTTGTGAGTATGATGAAAAGTTAAGCACATATGTGTGTAATGTCCATGATGGGATGTATGAATTGTTCTCCCCAAATTTCTCGTCAATGATTATAACCTTAAATGGGTTAGCACTGGTTTAACTCATCATCTCAAAATGACCCGGCGAATAGAAATTTATAATTTTTGTCATCATCACTTCACACTATCTCATGGATGACCCTCTCTATAGATTATATGCATGAATTTATGGAAGGCCATCCCCTCTACCTATCATATGATTGATTGTGACAATAAGTGAATAAAGGACAATTGATGGATATTTGTTGACAAGATCCCCTACTTCTAAATTGTACATTTTTCACCTATTCTCACACTCAATAATAGGCTAGGTAGAGGGGATGGTCTACCACAAATTCATGCACATAATCTGTAGATGGGTTCATAAACGAGATAATGTGAAGTGATGATGAAAGGCATGGTAAATTTCATCTGTCAGGTCATTTTGAGATGGTTATGATAGACCAGTGCTAGCCCATTCAAGGTTATAATCATTGATGGGAAATGTGCAGAGAACAATTCATACATCTCATCATGGACATTACACTCATATGTACTTAAATTGTCTTCATAATCACAAACTATTGTGAATTGACAACTAATATATGTTAGAATATTGTTATACTAAAATAGATTAGAAAATGCAACCAATATATAGATTAGTTACAATACATATAATAGAAAATATAACATCCATTCCAACAATGTCGACTAGTGCACGAGGTAAAGAAAACTCTAATGATATTTTTATTAATGAATAATAACAAAAATATCAATTTAACAGTTCTTTCTTGTTACAACTGATGATCCACCCCTCTTGCAGCAGCCTCAAAAATGTCATGAGTACATGACGAGACCATAAAAAATAATGAAAAAAGAAAAAGAAATGATTGTACTAGTTATATCATTAGAAACATCACGTACCATATTATGAAAATATATTTTTTATGAGAATTTTTTTTGAGATAAGTATTTTGTGTCTATGATTAATGAATGAATGAATGGATGATATATGTTAATGAATAATTGCTATATGTATTTTAATGTACATGACCTTGTTTCATATTATGTAAACATATTTTTTATGATAAAATTTATTGAGATGAAATATTTTGGGGATTTACGAATGAATGTTTGCTATTTGTTTTTTTATATATCTTAATGTCTTTCTTTCAAGTATTTCCTATATAGTAGATAGATTGGGTATTGGGGAATTGAGAGTGACGTGAGGGGGGGAGGGGCCATGAGAGCTTCCACCTTCATGTGGTTGGCCTTATTCAGTAGAGAATAAATTAGGATTTGGACAATGTTGGAGTAAAACACCCTCAATCCAACATAACAACAACAAATATAATCTTCTTGGATTTAAGACATCTGTGGTTTATATCTTTTGACTTAGTTACCAGAGAATCCACAGTAAAAACCATTTTCTGTCAACGTTTCAAATCCCAATCGGGATCCATCATCATGACTTCTTGAATGTTGATAGTAGAAGAGCTTAAATGAGGGATTTAAATCCCTCATTTAAGCTCTTCTACTATCAACATTCAAGAAGTCCTGATGACGGATCCCGGTTGGGATTTGAAACATTGACAGAAAATGGTTCTTACTGTGGATTCTCCGGTAACTAAGTCAAATTTAATGTTGACTTAAATGTTGCTTCGTCAAGTGGAGGAAGGCTTTCTCCAATATTAAACTACTCCAAAAATTTATTCTTGTAACCAAGAGGATCTCATTCAAGTATTTTTCACGCAAGTCCTTTTAATTATTATTTATTCATGCAATTAAATTTAATATTTGGTCAAATTTAATCTAAGTTTGCCTCATTGGTCTCATGAATATGTGTAGGACAACTAGTATCAATTCAGATGTTGAAGTGGAAGAACTATCTAAAGCCAATAGCTCAAAATAGTAAGGGTTTAGGTGCGACAACAAAATTTGTTTGATATTTGTGTTGTATGTCTTGGCCAAGTGGGAGTTACATAAAGGTTTATAAGAAATAACAAAGTTTTCCTTGAAAAAAATTCATGTAGTATTTGTCTTTCTTTGACCATTGTGCTTGTATTTGAGTGAAAGACCATAAATTGTCATTTTTCATGCAGGGAGAAACTCTTACTCTATTAATTGGGCATAAGGAATTGGTATGATTTTTCTTCTATTTTATTAATTATTTATCGCATCTAACTTCTCCTCCTTCCTTTATTTTGTAGGTACTTTGATTCGCATATTTGGATTTGAAAGATTAACTAAGGTTGAATTCATATACGCGAAAAAAAAAACTCATCGAGGTACTGCTCAACTTTAGCCCACCAAGTGCTTGCCTACGAGTTGCATGATTTAGTTTTGTGTTGCATTTGACTTCAAGAATTTTTTTATTTCTACATTGCATATCTTCCAAGACCATAAATGTTAGGAAAAAACTTGGGCAAAAAGAATTAGAGTTTCTTTTATAATGTTTTCTCTTGTTATATTGGCAATTATTGTGATATAATGTTAGTTCATCATCATCATTATTATTTTGTGTTCAACATCAAGAAAATGCCAATAAAGAAGATCACAATTGAAACAATACCACTAGAAATAGGCTCCAGACTAGGGAAAAACCCCTCCATAATGGAAAAACCCAAAAACTTCTCTTCTTATAGAAATTCAAGGAAGACCTACAAGACCTTTGATCAAGACAACTCACTAAGTGATAGGCCAGCCACCCAAACAACAATTCTTCTCTCTATAACTCGGTTTGCTGCTCTTATCTAGCTTGAAATATGAACAAAGATAACTTTCTTCCCATATGTGTGAGCTTTCTAAACAAAGAATTGATGCACAAGCCAAACAAATAGACATTATTGATTTCCTCGCTATCCTTCTCCTCTTTCTTGCTCTGAATTTTCCTCATACTTATCGAAGAGAGTCAATTACTTGTGTGACTCAAATGAGGTCGAATAACTCTCCTTCATATAGTCTTCTAGTGGGGTTCAAGTGCCTCTTGTGGGCCTGACTTGATGGGTTGGCTGACCACACTCAGGGAAAACATTTTTCCCTTAAGAACACTAAGTTATGTGGGATCAAAAAAGAACTATAATAAAACCAACAATAGAATATGTTTTAGTAGATGGTTTGTATCACCTACTGTACTTTTCATCCTTTGACAAGGGAGTTTAGTTTTGAATTACTCAACCTCCTTCTAGAGTTAACTAACATAGTGGATCAAACTTCACTATGCTTTAATAGAATTTCTATATAATGCTATTTCCCCATCCAAAAAAATCCCATGGAGGTATCATCTGTATGTAAAATATTTAAGTCTAGCAATCTAACCCCTAATAAAAAAAAATATTTTCTAATTTCCTAAAATTAGTCATTATTAACCACCTATGTGGCATCCTTCCTTCTTTTCAATGTAATTTTTTAACAAAGTATTACTAAACATCCCTATGTGTCACCTTTTGGATATTTCCAGATAAATATTCTTCCTAATTACCAAATTAAATAATAATATATTAATTTTCACTCCAAAAGTGGGTAATTTTTAAGTGAAATGATATCAAGAAGTCCACTTACATTTGTACTAGTTTAAGTATAATTTGGAAGGATTATTGTTGGGGGGTAAGGATTACACACCACTAATGCATTTCCTTTATCATAACTATGAAATGAGGACTCTATCCCCTTAATCCCATTATTCCCAAGGTGGAGGTATTCAACTCACATATTTTACAATGTGGGACTATTTCACATGTTGTCCCATTACATTACATGTCAATGTTGTCATTGCCAATGTCACGATTAAACGAGTTAAGTCAAAGCAAGCAACTCATCATATTACTTGTCATGGTAAGGCATAAATGTTAGGTCTATCAATTCATATTCGCATAGCTCAATATTTTATATGACAACATAGTCCAAAGGTGTTGTTGCTTCATGCACTATAGTTGTCACATTAACACAAGACCATGTCAATGTACCACTATCCAAGATGCTTTCATGTGTGCATATCTTTACTCAAAAACTACTTTTACAACTCATAAGGTCACTATTTTAAGTTAGCAGTTGTCTTGAAGTCACTGTTTCTATTTCAAGTTTATTATATCAAGGTCATTGTACAATAATTCAAAATGTCAAGTCAATAGTAATGTATCAGTCGTAAAGTGTCAAATTCAAACATTTTATCATAGCATGCTCACTATGTCAATGAAGATTTGTTTGTAACCTTGTTATATTACAATAATGAGCGTAGGTATAAGCTAGAATTGAAATCTTAACAAGATGTAGGATATAGTAGGTTCACTAAGATTACAATACTAGTCAATAGACTACATCAACAATTAGGAGTCAAGGTCGTGTAATTATTTTATTAATATGTCAAGTCCTATGAGTCAAACTAACATGTCATGTCACTGTTTTCAATAAGACAATACATCACTTGTTAAGTTTGTATACATCACATAAAAATAATGTTCAAAGTCAATGATTGGGATATTGTCTTTGGTTCTTGAAGTTATTAAACTTATAGAAAATGAGATTGAGGCATGAATTTTTATCATATATTGACAAATGTTGGTGAAGATTGTGTTGTAGCTAACATGAGGCCACAGGATACTTGCACATCTACACTCAAAGAACAATATTTACTTCATTATCTAACAACGTCACTGTACAATATGGCAAGAAGTCAAGTCCATAGTCATGTATCTTTGATGATGCAACGTGTCACTGCAACTGAATTTAAGATGCCTTCAAACTTGTAATCAGAATCAACAAACTCCAGATTTCAACAAGAAGAGAATTGTTTGGTAGTGAGGTTGACATGGCAACTTCTAGAGTACTATGTTCTAGACCTTAACAATGGGATCTCAAAGTAATATGCAACCTTAAAATTGAAAGATAAGTCAAGTTATGTAATGAAGCTTGCAACTCGAGCTCAGGTTTCACAAATACGATAAGACTTGTCCACAAAAATTGCTCTTGAGTAAGGGCTTAATTTGTTGATGAAAATTCATTGTCGGGACTTTTATTTTCCTTGTAATGATAAGATATTACCTGTAGGGTAATAATTCATGAATTTAGGCTTTTGTGATCCATATTGATTAAAGAACAAAAATTTTCAGTAGAAATCACAGTAGAATTTTTTTGTCAACGTGTTTTGAACCATCTAGTGTGGTTCATCGTCAGGACAAGATGAAAATGCAGATAATGGAAATAGGTTAAATAGGGATCGATGTAGAGATACTATAACGGCTATAATAAACGGCTAGTTTACTAATAATATTATTTAATTAATAATATTAATTAATAGGAATAATTTATACTAATTAAATCAAGAACTATGCTAAAAAAAATTTAAAATAAAAAGAATTAAACAAAAAAAGTCAAACATCAATGAAGTCAAAAAAGATTATTAATTATCAACCACCATAAACGGCTAACTAAGAAAATATTATCTATTTAAATAATATCGTTAAATACCAAGAACCAACTCTAATAATTAAGATTAGGGATCAATTTCAAATTAAAATAGAAAAAATAACTAAGTCAAACATTAACTAAGGATCTGAGTCAAAAAAGGCAAAGGAGTCAATATCCTAGGAGGTAAGACCTTATAAGAAACGAACAATAGAAATCCAAAATAAATAAAAATAAACTAAATGAAAATCAGAAATACATCAAATTCAACCAAAGATAATTAAAGTAAGAGAGACTAAATTATTAAGGCAATATAATCAAATTAAAGACAAACCAAAAAATATAAATATATAACGGGTCCAAGAACAAGACGATACAGAAATTTCTAAAAAACTTAAGAAGAAACAAAAGCCCACAAAAGACAAGAAGAAACTTAAAAAAACTAAAACAATTAGGAGGACAGGACAGGGACCCAACTTCTGCTAATATTCCAACCATCGTCTATTCAAATTGGTGGGTCTTTTTTCGATTTCTAAGGCCTCCTTGAATTTTTGATGATGGAAATGACTAATCCTGGCAATGGCTTGGGCCTCCTCAATGCATATGTGATGTTTGGTTTTATCTACATGTTCAGCCAAAGCAGAGGACCCACCAATTTGAATAGAGACGATGGTTGGAATATTAGCAGAAGTTGGGTCGCTGTCCTATCCTCCTAATTGTTTTAGGTTTTTTAAGTTTCTTCTTGTCTTTTGTTTCTTCTTAAGTTTTTTAGAAGTTTTTGTATCGTCTTGTTCTTGGACCCGTTACATTTTTATATTTTTTGGTTTGTCTTTAAATAGATTGTATTGCCTTAATACTTTAGTCTCTCTTACTTTGATTATCTTTGGTTGAATTTTATTTATTTATGATTTTCATTTAGTTTATTTTTATTTATTTCGGATTTCTATTGTTAGTTTCTTATAAGGTCTTACCTCCTAGGATATTGACTCCTTTGTCTTTTTTGACTGAGCTCCTTAGTTAATGTTTGACTTGGTTATTTTTTCTATTTTAATTTGAAACTAACCCCTAATCTTAATTATTAGAGTTGGTTCTTGGTATTTAATGATATTATTTAAATAGATAATATTTTCTTAGTTAGCCGTTTATGGTGGTTGATAATTAATAATCTTTTTTTACTTCATTGATGTTTGACTTTGTTTGTTTAATTCTTTTTATTTTAATTTTTTTTTAGCATAGTTCTTGAGTTAATTAGTATAAATTATTCCTATTAATTAATATTATTAATTAAATAATATTATTAGTAAACTAGTCGTTTATTAGCCATTATAGTATCTCTACATCGATCCTTATTTAAGTTATTGCGATGACTTGCATCTTCATCTTGTCCTGACGATGAACCACATTGGATGGTTTGAAACGCATCAGAAAAAAATTTCTACTGAAAAATTTTGTTCTTTAAGATATTACCTCGTGTATTTGTCACGAACCTTACAAATTAGGGCATGAACCTTTGATAGTTTAAGGGAGTTCATACAATACTGTATTCAAAGTAAGCCCTATATTATTGAAACTTCTTGACCGATAGGATTTGAATAATATTTGGTCTTGAAATATATTTTTGACTTACAGGCCAAAAAAAACAACTCTTCCATAGGCAGCGTCAGAAACAAGGGTTCCTTTAAGATATAATTATGCGTCAAGAGGGGCTGAGGTAAAACAAAAGGAAAGGTTTTAATGCTAAATCCATAACAAATCCCGAAATGCGAGCACTATTAGAGGGTCAAAAGGCTACAAAGAGATTTTCCCAACCACTTCAACAAAAAAAAACAAAAACACAATCATAACTACAAAAAAACAAACTTACCTTGGAGGTCGAATATAAGAGTGATGATCTACCTCAAGAAAAAATTGTTGGTCTTATCCTTAGTAGATCAAACTCCTAATTTCTTTAGAACTTGTTCATATATAGCTAGGCCAAAAGTCATAAAGCTAAACAAAATTCGTTGTGATTGATAAGTTATTCAAGGATTGATAAGTTTCCTTTTATAGTGTATAGGTTAGACTAGTTAGGGGTTTTTAGGTGACCGTTGGAGATGGGCTTTTAAGATATTTAGTAGTATTAATTTCTCCAAAATTATTTAATTAGGTTAATTAAAATGTCTACTTAGGCCCTAACCAAAACCAACTCGCTTTATTAAAGAGGAAATTAGGCTAGCTAAGAGGTTAATTTCACAAATTATGATGAGGATCCCTTAGTTTTCCATGAATCATCACGAGTAACCCTTCTTGCTTGAGTTTTTATTCCCACAACCAATAAAATTATGCCATATCATACCCTTTTGGGTTTTAGCCAAAAAGTTGGGGTCCCTAACTTTAAAAGTGAATATCTCTCAAACCAAGAGGCCTCTCAAGGTTGACCACATATAAATAGAAACATATCTTCGAGGAGAATATAGTAACATATATATCCAAACCAAAATCAATGGCTTTACCCTTCAAATACCCTTGACAAAATTAGGGTACATCCTCAGTCTAGGGAACCCAAACCCTAGGAATTGGGTTTTCAACCATCCAACAGTGAAGCTACCAACTTGATGTAATCTAATAATTACTAGGAAGCATTCATTAACCATTTGACATCGATGATTGGTGTTTTTAGTCAAAGTAAAACCCTGTCAAACCCATGGTTTGACATCAATGACAACACCATCCAACACATATTTGATCATTAATCTCCACTTCAATTAGCCAAGGTGCTAAGGAATGAGAAAGGATTGCATAGTTCCCTATCTTATCATCTACAACACATAAAAAATTATTTATGGGATCATTGTGTTCTTTGACATGATACTTTCTAAGTGGTTCCTTATGAAATGTGACAAATGTCCCCTCATAAGAGGGGATTTTAACAAAATAAAAATCCATTTGCAATTTTTTGCCTAGATCAGGAGAAAAATACCTAGACAACAACATGCCCTAGTAATATTGCACATCAATAACCACAATATCCATTAAAAGTGTAATATCCAAATCAACCACTAAAGGCACTTGAAAATTCTTCATCACACCAAAAACCTTCACTTTTCTAGCATCCATAGCTCACACATTTCTACAAAGTCTAGAGGTTTTGTAAGCCCTAATGGTTGCATGTCACAAAAAGGCATAAAGTCGGTAGAAGCCCCAATATATAACATCAGATTGTGAAAATTCAAATTATTAGCACCCAAGGAAATGAAGAACAATTCGTACTTACCATTTGAACTTCCTATATCTGTTGTTTGCAAAACCAGTAGTTGATCTTAGGAAGGATAATCTTTGGTAAATCACATAACCTTCTTTGTCTTCTTCCTAAGTGATGGAATCTTCATTAATTCTCGTAAAGGGATAGTGATATGGGATTTAGTTAAGTACATATCCAAATCAATGTTAATTTTGAACCTTCTTAAGTTGATATCTTATAATTAAAACCTACCTCTTGGACCCTTGTTGATTTGCCCTTTATTTTAAAAATATTCTTAGGTCGGCTTTCTCTTGACATTCTTGAGGCTGACTTTGTTGTTTCCCCTTTCTTTGATAAGTTATCCATTTTTTATCTCTAATCATCTTCCTCATTTCTTCTTGAGAAGGTCTAGGGGCTAAGACTCTCTCAATGGCTTCTTGTTCAATCATTTGATCATTGGAAAAAATACAATAATTGTTGACCATATTTAGGATTTCTTTCACATAGTTGTTGAGGTCAGTTGGGCCATCCCTATTAATTTCACTTGCAAGTTCAGTTATCTCTTTGGCATATAAGCAAGTGTCTTGGAAATGTGGTAGATTGTAAAGTTGACACCAAGGGAGATCTTCGTAATCCACCCTATTGTTTCCACTAAGAGGATTTAGGAGTCTTTGAATTTGTTTCATGTCTTGAATTATCCCAATTGGAATTTCCCCTAGGTTTAAACCTACTTTGCCTGTCTAGTAGGAGTATCTTACTTTACATGGCCTAGTTTTGTTGTTGGAGTACTTCATTATATTTTGAAAAAAAATCTCCCATTCTCTTCATTGCATTGACCAAACATGCTTATGGATGATTTTTCAATATTTATGGTATTCTTTTCCATTTTGGATTCAGATGAAGAGGCTCTAGAAGCATTAAAGGTTATATTTAGAGGAAAACATTTTTTTCTTCAATTTTAGCTACATATTCCTATGTTAAATCTAAATTAGTAGGGTTCTTATCTCTTAGTAAGAAACCAAAATTCCATTCAAAGGGATTTTTATAATGTAATAAGATGACCATATGGTTGGGTTTCAAGTTAAGAGGAAAATCCATTATCAACTTATGAAACTTTTCATAGAAATACTTAACTATATCACTATCCTCCTTCATCTCATGAAGTTGTAAAAATTAATCTTGCATATTTCCTAATAGACCACCTTTTTGTAAAATAATTCCAATCTATGATACCATAGTATGGTAATCCATTAAACCATGTTTTAACATTTTCTTCTAGAGACAATGCAAATAATTTCATGGCTACATCTTCATCTTCATTAGGAATCCCATGCATACCAATAGCCTAATAAAAACTAGTGATGTGTTTCTTAGTTGATATTGCATTGTTACTTGAGAATTTAGCCAACCAATTTTCATATTTTTCAAGCATGGCCTGAGGGAAATTGTTTATTCCAATCATACTGAGTGATTTGTAGAAATTTCTAACCCAAGATTTATCACCCATGATGATTGTTCTTGTTTGAGTTACAAAATGGATTGGATCCAGAGTAATGGCACTATAGAAGGCTTGAGAAACCTCTTCCCCTCTCTTTAAAACCTCTTCAATATCTGAAAGGGTCAAATAAAGGGTTAGATTAGAACTTCTTGTTGAATATTCACTACTAGACTCTTCCTACTATGGAGGCGCTCTGTAAGTTAATAAAACCTCCAAATATTTCTCACCAAATTTAATTGAATCCAAACATTGTATACAGGGAATGGACTTTATCCATGGAAAAAATGCACAAACATTATCTCTTAGACTCCCCCTAGAGGAAAATATCTAACCTTGGATAGGGGAAAACATAAGTATACTACTAGGTAAGTGATGAAAAGAGATCTTGGGGTATTTCCAAAATCCCCTTTCATATATAAATTTCGAACCGTTTACCGTGTTGACATAAGTGTGGACGACATCCAATAAACAATTCGATGGCTACACATATTCATACAGCGAAGAATTGAAACTTGTATCGATTATCACAGCAAGAATCGATGACTTTATATTTATATTGATTTCTCTCCCCAACGTACAATCAACCACAGTCCTTCACAAATCTTGAATACGCATTACCTTTGCTGCGTCTAACAATTGTGCCACTATTTAATCTTGGTCAATGCGCTGTCTAAATGCCTTTCAACACCGCTCATCTCATCACCATGGTCTTTATAAGCCAACGTAGCTGCAGTTCCCCAACGTATGAACCAAGTTCACACAGTGCTCTTCTCTTGAAGATGTTTTCAAGTGACTATAGGCCCATACACCAATACTACGATTTGTAACCTCAGAAAAAAAAACTGCTGTCATAATTCTGTCCTTGCGCCGGCTACACCAACACGCAGGATCAATTTAAGAACTGACATACTCGTATACATAATGAAAGAAACTCATAACCACAAAACACATGATTTATATTATTTCTGAATTCAAATTACAATACATTTTTTATGAGCCAGGTTGCCCTGGCAGCGCTGGATACACATGCGCCTGGCTCCCCCTACAAATGCACAAAGACTAGTTTATAGAAATGGAGGAAAGTAGATTGGATCGTTGCAGATCCGATCTCCCCTCATAAGATCTCTAAATTTACTCAACCGAAACACAACAATCTCTATTAATAATATGAATTTAATGAAAATATGGTTTTTGTGGCCACGTCAACTTCGCTCCGCTTTGGATTCTTCTTTGATTAAGGAGGGGGTTAGATGCTCCTACATCAGTAAGCCACCCATTGTTACTAGGCGACCTTGCCTCTTTCTTAAACTCTCAGGAAAGGTCCTAAACCTAAAAAGATGTGGGGATGATGGCCTCGTCCAATTTTTGGCCCCAGCTTTGCATTTCCCCTGTCATCGCTGCCTATTTATATGTAGTCTTGAAAGTTTCTTTATAAATGTTGTAAATATGTCTATGCTCAGTGTGGCATGGTTTCAACAACATCAACTAACATTCTCTCCAAATTATCCCTGTCATTGTATTGTTGGAAAAAAATGTGTATTTAATTTGTAACAAATGAACACAAAGTAACCTCTAAGTGATTACTCGATTGTTTCCTAGAGCAATTAGAAACTGATCAATTAAATCAACTAGTGGACCAATGGGGTTTCCAAAGCAATTTATTGCATTGCAAATCTCTTCATCAAGATGTTCATCATCTTCGCAAAACATTTTGAGTATTGTTTCAAACAATGCTCATCACTCCAATGAATTACAATGACTACCCATACAAGTGGAAAAAACATCAAAAGTAACAATAGTAGGTTGACGATATTTAGCACATCATTGGCATTTGACATTGGCACTCACGAGATTTGGTCTTTTACTATTTCTATTGTCTCTCCTTATTTTTCAATTATATTATCTAGAATGATATGACAAATGGAGAAAAAAACGCCCAGTAAATTATTTTAGTCCTATGTAATAAATAGTGGAACCCTCCATCAATAAATTTCATAACAAACCATGCACGTTAGCCCTTAAACAGAGTTTAGTTACTTTCTTCCATTCTTATAATTACCATGTCTCTAATATTAAATGGAGCTATGCAAATAATTTTCTACCTTTTAAATAGGGTAAGTAAATTAATATGTGATAGAGAAGTTTTCAACAACACCTTATTGACACTAACTTGAAAGTCAGCTTGGTTGGAAGAAGTTCCCATCGGAAAGTATCTTGTTTAGCTAAGGGGTTTGGCTTCATGTTTTTGGTTTTGCACTTTAGTGTAGGTGTAACTTTTCATGTGAATTCAGTCTTGGTCAAGTGTTTCTTGCTAAATTAATTGGTAAGGTGCCATTCCATATCCAAAAGTTTGTTGTTCTTAAAAAGGAAAAGGGAGCTTGTGTTCCACTCTTAGATATGGGTGCATGGGAAATCTATCTACTTCATCATTGAGAATGGGAGTTGGAAAAAATATTATTTTATTACATATAATTAGATCCATGGGAATTCTATCTACTTCATCATTGAGAATGGAGTTGGAAAAAATATTATTTTTATACATACAATTTGATTATTTTATTAAGTCAAGATGAGGAATTGCACATCACTTATCAATGCAAATTCCATGACGACATTCACCCATTCAAGGACAATTTTTTGTGATGCAACCTTGCTTAATGTCTGCAACATTCTACTAAGGAAACCTTTAATGTGGGAGAAACACAGGGTTTACGAGTCACATTGTTAGCATCACCATCCTCAATATCGTGTACCAATGCTATTGAGCTACTAAGGTCATTCTGAAAACTAAGGTTGGCTTAATTTATGCCAGTCAATCTCACAAACTAATCAGACATTATAAAAGGTTCATTTTCTTGAAGTTCCACTCACAAGTCATGCAAAACACTCCAATGCATACTCATATTTCCTTATTTGCACAACTTAATCAACAAAATCAACTAAACCTACTTCTTTGAAAATATTGGATACCTTTAGGCTAGCAAGTAGGCCATTTGATTGACTTAGTTCCCAAGTTCCATTTCCCACTAAATCAAGAATTAGAAAGGTTGATATCAATTAGTGTTGTTATCTATAGCGAAACACAAAAATTCAACAACAATTTTCCATCTACCCCTAGCTATGCTTTTTGGTTTTTCTGAATTTACCGAAGTTTCCCTTTCCGAGGGCCTTGGCTTGCTTCTAGAAAGTTTTTTTTTCATTTACTCTATGCTTCATCTAATTACTTAGAGAGATATATAAATGAGGATAACCATTACTAGAAGAGAGGAGGCCACCTACAGGACAACCATGGAGCTTGAAAGGTGGAATTATAATGAGATAAAAAAATCTGCGAAATTATATTTTTTTTACTACGCAGACTTCCGTCGAATATTCGACAGCACAGGCTAATCATTGAATATTTTACTCATAGGCATACTTTTCAGATAATTGATGCCACAACTGAAGAAAATAAGTGTCGGTCATTTTACACTCCCGTCAAACATAACTCTCATCTGACGAATATCTGACGCGTCAGCATCGGTCTGCGTGCCCCAAACCCGTGGAACGACTCGTCTGATATTCAAAATTTTGGACGAAATAATTCAACTTGACATCAGTTACCTAATGCTTATACGCCGAATGGGCCACTCAAGACCGATGGAAGGGAGCATCAGAGCGATAACACTCCCTTCACACAATTTATGTACACTGTCGATTATCCAACCCCCAAACATCAGTTTTTCTCGTCAGACAAACCTAACTATTTGTCGAATATATAATGGCCAACTGTTGCAATTTTTCATGTCTAGGGTGATGGAATGTAACACGAGACCTGTTGGATATTCGATTTTTTATGCGTCAAATATCTGATGATTTATAGCATCACAAAACCGATTTCAAAACATCTATTTTTTTATGATAATTTTTTCCTTTCTTTGTGTCGAATAATCGAAATCTGTACCATCGAATATTCAATGTTAACTAAAATATCGGATATTCGACATAATTCCAACGATGATTTGATGAGCACCAATGTTTTGGTTAGTAGATGCCAATAAGTCACATATCTCTGATAGCCATTAGATTTTAGCCCCATTTGTACTACTGGAAGAAATTATATTTCAGATCATTCATATTAGAATATCAAAATATTTTCTACATTGTTGCTCACCCCTGAGAAACTCAATCCTTTTCTTTTTGACTATCCTTCACTTTCCTCTATCGTTGTGGTGTCATTGGTTGTCATGTATTCCTTTTTGTCTGCTTTACTATCTACACATCCACTCCTTTTTACTCACCACACCATCACTTTAAACAAATGCTCAGTCAATGCCCAATTACCACATCATATTTGTTGTTGTTTTATAAAATCTCAGATTGTAGAATTTACAGAGTTCTTTCTTTTGACAATTGAGGGGTTGCCTTTAATTTTTATGTCAAATAGTGATGAGGAGAGATGGAACTTACCATCTATCCTGATGATTACCTTTATTCTTCGAATTTTTAGGTGGAAATAGCTTCTTGTAGCACACAATATTCTTCTTGTAGCACTATGTACATAATCCTATAGCACTTTATATAGAATCTTGTAGAATCGTCTGTTGACTCCTTGCCAAAATAAGGCTTTCTTGGCACTCATTTCCTCATTTATTGATCCTTTGTACCAATGCACTCTTGTAGGTAAAATGGTGATCCTGTTGATATCACTTTCATTGAAATGTATTTCCAATCCTCTCACTGTTATCACAAACTCTTGGTCACTTGGATTCCTTTGGTTGACTATAAATTCCAATGCAAGTTCATTATCATACGCCTTTAATTTTTCAAGGTACCCCATCTAGTTGCAATTTTGAAAAATGGTGAGTAATCTCTAGTTGTGGAATTTCTTTGGATTTTGCTTGGATCACACAGTTTATGCCCCACAAAGGTCTAGGTGTCCCTTATGCTTCCCACAAATCACTTTGAGGGTTCCTCTTGATATATTTTCCTCCTAGCCTTTATGAAAACTCATTTAAGAGAAAAATTGGTTAGGGGAAGGAAAAATTGCATGCCCAACTAATTTCTTTTTCCATTTTCCTACTATCATGGTCAATTCACAAGAAAGACTCATACTCCAGTTCCCTTTTGTTTTCAGAGATTTGCTACAAGATGTTCTATGGGAAAAAAAATGAACAATTGTACAGGCTTCTTATCCATAGGAGGTAACAAAAAATAGGTACCTACCCTTCCCTTGGATGCTCCTTTATGAAACTATGGTTTTGTGGCCGAAATTTCTCAAGATCGGGTTCTTTTTAACCCCTCTAGATAATCATGTATCACCTGAGAGTGATCCTGTAGCACGCAGTTTGAATCCTATAGAAAATTGCCTTAATCTTGTAGCAAACTTGTTTAACCGATATCTATCAAACGATATATTATATTCTTTTGAAAAAATTTGAGCATATTACCATCATCCTTATACATCTCCCCATAAAAAGTCTTCGTCGATTGATGCATAAATTTTGAGAAAAACGAAAAATGGTTGTAGGTGATGATGACCAATTTCTTGAAAAATATGCAATGGAAGTTGCTAAAATTATTTTAGCATGTTACCATAATCCTTATGCATATTCCCATAAAATATCTCAGCCAATGGATGTAAGGTTTTTGAGATATGGTCAAGACAATTCCTGCCCTATGTTTTTTTGAAATTCTAGAATATCCTGTCACAACACAGAACTTTGTTGTAACAGTTACAGGACAACGAGAAAAATTAATGGGAAAGGCTTCAGAATGATGGGGAAAGTTAGAAATGGATGAGGGTGATGGAAATGAAGCTAATGGTGATGAAAACTAGGTTGGTGGTGATGAAAACAAGGCTAATGGTGATGAAAACAAGGTCGATGGTGATGAAAACAAGGTTGGTGATGATGAAAACAAGGCTAATGGTGATGAAAACAAGGTCGGTGGTGATGAAAACAAGGCCGGTGGTGATGAAAATGAGGATAAAGGGAGATGAAAAAGAGGCTAGATAAAAATTAGGTTTGGCCAAGAATTTAGCTTATGGATGGCTTCCTTTACTGACCCCTGATTCTTAGACGCACAGAAGAGAAATTACATAGCACTCATGAAGCCCTAAGGATTCGATTACATACCTTGCCTACCTGAGGAGCCGCTTGATGGTGTTGATGATTTGGATTGAAAACTTGTTTTTCAAGTGTTATTTGAGCCAAAATCTATGTTGCAGGTGCTGCATGGAGGCCCGATTCTTCATTGATGACTATAGTTAGAGGTTTTCTTCTTCATGGTTGACTGCTTGGCTCCATGGTTAGATCTTCTTGTCCTTTTTGCATGGTTGTCCAAACTTCCTTTTTCATGTTATTGCAATCTTCTTCAAATGAAATTAATGATGTCAAGGCCCTCTTAGCATCTTTTCTTCAATTCTTTCTAAATAGTGGTGGTTTTGTTGGGCCCTTGAAAGCTACTATAGGAAATAGAGTTTCCTGTAGTAGTCACAAAGACTCCATAAAATCACCATTTCTTGGAGCTCTTGTTGTTGTGGAAACTTAATGGATATTAGTTAAGGTTATAGTACATGTATCTATGGCTAAAAGCAAGAAGTAGAGGGATCAAATGCTGACTTTGACGAGGAGGAAGAACAAATGCATGGAAAAATGCCAAATTTTGAAAGTGGTGGAAATCAAAATGTTCTTGATTGGATTTACGGGGAATGTAATTTTGAGTATAAAGTTACCTTTGTTTTCCTCAAATTATGAAGAAAAATAGGTTTGAAATTTTTTGTAAACAAGTTAGAAATCTATGGGGAAATTTTAGGCCAAAAATGAAAGTGCTCGGATTCCAATTTTGACTTGGGGATGGATAGAATATTATTTTAGAAGGTTAATTATGCCTTCCCCAAGTCAAATTGACAATAAAAAGTTGGTGTTCTAGATTTTTGCTAAAACATGCTTATAAATGAGACAACAACGAGCTTGAAATGATGGTGTAGAGTGGCAAGAGTGGATTTTTGGTTCTTGGAATAGGTGGGAATAATTTTTTTGAGTTCAAATACACCTTTATCCCCTTAAGAAATAAAAAAAATTGGTCTTTTGTGTCCTTTTATCGAGATTGTCTGTATCGTGTAGCATTATAGGACAATCTTGTAGTGTTTTGGGACCATGCTTCGAATGAGCTGGAAATTGATGAAATGAAAGGGTAAAAGGTATGGAATCATGTTAGGAGGATGGAAAGGGGTGAATTGACCTTGCCCTGACCCTTCTTGAACAATTTTCATAGGAGGTAAGAATCCCAAGGTTGAATGTTTTTTATTTTCTGCATGCCTCACTGAACATTTATTTTTATTTTATTTTTTTGCGACACTGACCTGTTTATTTTCCTTAGGCAGGTGGAGAAGTACCCAAAATCAAACACATAGATGAAACTGGAACAAAAAATATCTTCCTTTTTCATTTTTTACCTTTTTTTTCTTTAGGCTTATTGCCTACCTCAGTGAGGTTTTCAACCAGTAGGTTTTCCTAGGTGCCTCAAAAGAGTTTTTCAAGTAGGATCTTATTATTATTATCATCTCAACTCAATAATTTCTCACAGAAGTTTTCAACTAGTGAGCCGATCTCAGGCACCTCAAAGGAGGATTTCACCTGAGATATTTATTTTTCTCTTTTTTTTAAGCATACGAATACTTCCAATGGAGCCATGTACGTACTAGGAAGACTAATACACTCATATGCAGGTTTGAAAGATGCGTTTTGAGATATACCAACATGTGAGAGATCAGCTGCTTTGATTGAGATGAGATCAAGAATTGTTGAAGAAGAGCATGTTGTTGCAACTTAATGATTATCTAGAACCAGATTTCAATATAGTTGTGATGCCCTTGGTTCACTTTCTCATTTGGATCACTATTTGTGTCCTCTTCTACCATGACATTCAGATATTATATTCTGTGTTGATTAGTCTCTTGAACACATAAAGAATATGATGATAAAAATAGTAGAAATTCTTCAATTACAGGCTCCCATGGTTACTCTCCATCAAATGTGGTACATGATTCTTTAGTCTCCTCTGGATATTCTTCCTCTAGATGTTGTTCTTCAATGACATCAAGAGAATCTCTTTTTTTCAATATTATTCCTGATCTAAGATGAAAATCATTTAGATCAAAAGGAGTTGTTTGGAAGTCTTGTACCTTAGCATTGTAAGTGGGTTGAGTTACTTCATTGTTTGGGTTCAGAAATGGTTGTAAAGGTAGTTGAGTAGGAGTGGATCTTTGACATGGATGTGGTTGAGGCTATGGTTATGGTGGAGGTAGATGGTATGGATAGCATGGATTTCGATATGGAGGATATTTAGGAAAATATTGAGGATATTATGGATTTCTCCCATAAGGCCCTTACCAACCTTATTGCGAAGATTGGTTTTGGAGTTGAGATGGCCAAGGTTTCCAAGGAAAGGGTGTGCTCCAATTACTTTGAGATTCTTGTGTGTAACCTTGAAATTGTGAATTAGGATCTTGCATCATACCAGGTTGACTATGTTGCCATGGTTGTCGTGAAGCTACGTAACAAAGTTTATTTGGTGTTTGATTTGCTCCAGTATCCTCCTAGTAAACTTCCTTTAACACCGGTAATGACAAATGATCTTTAGTAGCATGTGATTCTACACAAATAACACAAATTTCAGCATCCTCTTTTTGCTCATTTTGCATTCTTAACATACCTACTAGTTCACTTAGATTGCTAAGAATTTTTGTTTTAAATTTATCTAGAAAATTAAAAAGTTCAACTTGACTTACCGATCTCAATGTTGAGTTACTTACTCTTTCCTTTCCTCTTGATATGTGCTTGCATATTTCACACATTTCTTCAAATGATAATTGGTATACATCCCCACTACTCATTAGATCAAGGAGATCAATCCACTAATCTATAATTGTTCCAAGATAGATGGTTTTTAGTGTTTCAAATCCTAAATGATGTACCTTTTCCCTCTTAACATTATACATAAATATCTCCATTAAATCATCAAGGTCCTCATCTTCTTTTTTATTCATTTTAAACATTCTTGTTTAAGATCGTGATCTTTATATTTTTCTAGAAATATCCTTTGCATATAATTATGTGATCTTATTTAATTAGTCCCTAAACCCATGAACCATTTAAGAGCTTTGTCCTTCAATGTTGTTGGAAATAATCTCAATTTTTGAGTGTTTAATAAATAACCATAAGATATACAACGTATTTCAAATTCAAAGAGAAAGGTTTCTGGAACTTTTGACTTCATACCATGGAAATTTGGAAGAAAATATGGAGGGGTGTTCTTCATATGAACGTTGATATTAGTATTCTGAATGGGAAATCCAAGAGGATCTTCCTCAATGTCATCGTCTCCATCCATTTCGCCTACCTTCTTTGCCACCCCTTTTTCTTCTACTTACAAAAGTGGATGGTGATGTTCATCCAGACTTATGCAGGAATGCAATAGAGTACAAATATAAACACAAACATAGAGATGCAGTGGAAATAAATCTTCATTTCATTAATATCAAAGAACTAAAAGATGCTTACATATAGAATGGAAATAAACTAGCTCGGTCGATGGTAGCTTATCTCTGAGAAGAGAGGTGGCAGTTACATGCATATGAACAGTTTTATAATGAGGATCCAAGGCCTATTTACTATTGAGAAATAATGGAAAACCCTAAACATCCAAAAATCTAACCCTAGGAGATGAAGCACCAAAATTATGTGGGCCCCATTGGGTAAATTGGTACATCAACTTCCCAGGGTCATAACTTTGGCATATGATCTCTATTTGACACATACAATACCTCGTTAGAAATATTTATTTGAAGACTACAACTTTCAACTCCAAACATGAGTCTACTTATAATTTATGCTTGTTTTCTAGAAAAAATGTCGTTTAGGGCCTCAAAACGGCTCCAGAAGTTTAGGACCCGAAAAAACTGCCAAAAATAGTAAATTGTACTACAGTTAAGGAAACTGAAAGAAACAATGGTTGGGGTCTAAGTGGAATATGTGGATGTCCACCAATATTCACCTTGATAAGTCCTCTCTCCTTATGAGGCAATGGTCCCCATTGCATTGAGTGCCTCCATGAAATGGGGAAAGCTCTGTTGAACTTGGTCCTTGGAGAGCCACTTGCCTTGGTGTTGGCATTATGATACATGTGTTGTACTTGATGGCAACCCACTCATAGCATAACAACTCACTTGTATATGGTAACTAGATGAATCTACAAGAGAGATATCAGATGTGACAAAATGCATGGCAGTTCAAAGGAATCATTTCAGAAGTAATATGGAAAATTACAGTGTAACATGTCTATTCAGAAGTAACAGGACATTGGCACAGAAGAACAGGAAGATGGAAATTAGGTCTACAGATCAGAATAAAGAATGTAAAGGAAAAGGTTGATGTAAAGCAGTTTAAGAAGTATACGCAGGTCCACTTAGTCAAACAGTGTATACACGCTAGTCCATAGAACAAAAAGAGAATATACGTATACACACATTCCCATAGGAGGAAAAGCGTGTACATGTTGGAAACCAAGGTTTTGGTCCGAGGTATTTATTCCAAGGTATTGATCCAAGGTATTTGGTCTGAGGTATTGACCCTAGGTATTTGGTCCAAGGTATTGGTCCTAAGTGGTTTTGGTCCAAGGTATTGAGAAAGGTATAAAACTATATAAGAAGGAAAAGATCATTAGGCCAAGTGTGCAAGTAATGAATATCTTATGAAGAGTGAGATCAAAAGCAAATATGCATGTTATGGGTTATAGTGATTTGCTTGATCTGAACTAAGGATGAACCTTAGTGATTGATGGGGGATGAGATCTAATGATGGATCAGGATCTTGAGACCTAAAATGAATTATTATTATATGGTTTGATCATGGATAGTCTAGATCTAAATGCTAACGCGTGATTTACACTGTAAATGTTTTGATGTGGTTATGTCTGAAGTCCAGAGGTGCAACAAAGTTATGAAGTAAGTATTTGCAGATCTGCATGCTGGTTCACTTTGGTGAAGGTGCGTATACACGCTGGTTCGACTCTTCCAAGTAGCGTATACAAAAGAAAAGATTGATGTTTAGGGATGGCTGATCTATCAGATCAATACTGTTGTTTTGATGTTGTTTTACTACTATCTGTTAATGAAGTCTTCTTAGATTTGAAAAGTAAAACTGAATGCATAAAGAGTTTGTGTCTCATTGATTAATTGATTGAGAAAGAAGGGTGATCCTTGTTGCTATCTATTTAGAACTCTGTAATATGACAGTAGATCTTCATAATGTCACTGATTGGTACAGTTTGTGGTTTAGAGGTTTTATGATTCAGTATATTTAGAGGTATATGCAGGTTGGGCAAAAGGAAGTAGCGTATACACGCATGTTTTGCTTCATTAAAGAAGCGTATACATTCTGACACATGCCTTTTGAGGTTCCAGTTAGTTTTGGTTGTTGATGCAGTGTTCTAGGTTCATATCTGTGTATTGGTTACAATTATCTGTCTATCCCAATTGATTGGTTGAATTTGATTAAGTTTGAATGAATGGTTGATTTAGCTGTGTCAGAGGTTCAATGATTGTTTGATTCAGTTGTGTCAGAGGTTCAAAGGCTTCTGGTGAGCTCCAGTATTGCAGCAATGATATTGCAACTCCTGGGACTCCCTACTTTACTTTTATCAACCCAGTAGTTTGTAACAAACTTGGAAGCGACGATGCTGTATGCACAAGTACTAGCTCTTAGTGCAGGATGTCACTTGATCAGCTGGCACAAGTTCGCTAGGAGCTTAATCCAACTTCTATGAGTTAGCAGAAGAAGCTTTTAACTGTGATGAAACAAAGCTAACTCAAAAGAGGCTATTCTACTTGCAGAAAGAAGATGAAAACTGAAAGGAAACGCAAACCCTAGCAAACCCTAGTTTTACCCACTAACCCTACTTTTGCAAGAAAAAGAGATGAAACTACTAAAATGGATGCCATTGACTACTGAAAAGGTAAAATGCATGTATTCAAGCTACCTCTGAAGGAAAATATGGAAAAATCATCTCTTTGTACTTTTGAGCAATTTTATGCAGAATTATTATGCTTGTGTTTAACTATTTGCGACTGTGCAGAGGTTTGGTGGCGAAGGGAGATAGAGTTGGCTTTTGCAGGAGTTTGGGAAGGTGTGGAGAGGACCTAAGGAGTCCCTAGTACCCTTCTGGAGACTTCCTCTATGATCAGACTTCGAAAAATCACTCGCATGAATTTCTACAGGAGGCTGCAGGGGATCTACAGGAAGTTCTACAGGAGGTTCTACAGGAGGAGGCCGAAAGTGGTTTTTGGAGGTTTGAAGGTGGAGAAACAGTGGGAAAATGGAAATGAAGGCTGGATGGAGGTGTCAAAGGGTCTAGGACTCTGTCAATGAAGATCAGACATGAAAGAGATGGTTGGATTTGTTCAAAGGTCAAGGAAGCAATTTTGCACAAGAACATAGAAATTAGGGCAGTTTGGGAAAGTATGGCGAATGAGTGGAGGAAATCTTGAGAGATGGACTGGAGCAGGTTGTGTGATGGAAGAATGATAAGCTGGAGTGTTCTACAAGTGAGCTGCACACTTACTTTTCAAAACTGTCCCAAGCAAGAACTAAAAAACAGAGTTTTACCTATTTTAACCTAATTCTGACCTAAAAACCAGAAAAGTGTTGAACAGAACTTTATGGATAGGAAGTTATGCAATAAATCCATGGAAAATGAACAAGAACAGATCTAAGCATGTAAATACAACTGATATCAACTTCTCCAACTCGAAATCTCACACTAGCAATTGCATTGGAAAGCAAAAACAGTGTTTTGGTGGCAGCAAGAGTGCCTTGGTCTCAATTCATGGTCCCAAGGAGGGAGAAAGGAGATCAAGGCCTGCTTGGTAGCCTTTTTGTGGATCTTTTTCTATTATTGCAGCAAACTATCTAATCAACTTGAAGCAAGAACAACTATTCTAATCATCAAAAACAACCTAAGTAACAAAGCAAGATTTAACCTAAACAACATAAATTATTTCATGAATGTAAGAAAAGAACATATAAATACACAAAGGAGGTGCTGGGAACTTGGGTTGGGCCCAACCCCAAGAGCTACAGCCCCCTAAGAAAGATCAGTGCTGGTTCAAAGCTGGATTCATCTTCATTGATCAAAAAATAATAGTTACATCACAAAACTGTCTGCAAAAAGAGCTCGAAAATGAGCTGAGTACAAGGTTGCACTAAAGTGCAAAAATAGACTATCAAATGGCTAAAATATAACTAAAAAAATTGAGGCCCTAAGCCTTCTTATTTATCCAAATGGGGACTCCCAACAGTCCTCCTAAAATTAAGGAACTCGGCTTCCTAGAACTGAAGATAAACAATAGTCCTACTTGACTTGCTCGACTGCCCCTTGGAATCATCAATGTGGCTGCTTGTGCTTCGAGTTTCTGATGGAGAATTCAAGGTAAGGGTTCATAAATGAAGGGGACACCCTCCTACAAATCTTCTTCCTTGTTCTTCCTCGAATTTAGCTGCAAAATGCTCATTAAACCTTTGATTTTGTCTCAAAATTGACCAAAAATCCGTATAAAGCACACATTAGACATTTTGGCATAATGACTAACCCAATTCACTCTATTAGCATAAATATAATAAAAAACATGCAATAAATTAATGAGAATGGTGGATTAAGCTGAGTTAGGAGACTAAATGAGCCCATATAATTACCCATTTCTGGGGCTCATCAGCTTCAGTGATTGATTGTTTCAGTTATATCAGAGATTGATTGGGTATTTGATTGATTGATTGTATAAGTGAGAAGAAGTGATCTCTGTCGCTGCCTGTGTAAAGCTCTGTAAGTTGACAGTAGATATTCAATATATTGTTGGTTGGTATAGACTTGATTCAAAATTTTATGTTTGCAGTAGTTTTGAAGGTATACACAGGTTTGATTAACGGAAGTAGCGTATACACGTAGTTTGGGTTCAGCCAAGTAGCGTATACACTCTAATGCATGGTTTTTGAGGTTACAACTGGTTTTGAATGATGATTCAGGTTTCTGGGTTTAGCATAATGTTCTGGTGTCAGTGATTTGATTTTTCAGATTAACTGAATGTTGGTTGATGCAGATGTATTTGATGGTTGTATTGCAGTGGTGATTAATTTTGAGCTTCAATGTTGTTGATGGGTCTAGTATGAAAATTTGATGAAACGTGGCCTTCAAATTGTGGTGTTGTGTTCCAGGAGTATCCAGTTTGAAAATTTATGAAACGTGGTCCCTGGAGGAAGAGAGAAGGTCGTATCCTTCTGTAGGCTGGTGCCTACGTATTGGTAAACATATCGGCCAGTACAAGAGCCAAGGGGTTGGAGCTCCCTTCCAGTAGCAGCTGGAAAACAAGTGAAGGTTGGAGCCTTCTGTAGGCTGGTGCCTACGTACTAGTAAACAGATCAGCTAGTACAATAGCTAGGGGGTTGTAGCTCCCTTCCAGTAGAAGCTAGAGAACAAGAGAAGGTTGTAGCCTTCTACAGGTGGGTGCCTGCGTACTGGTATGAGTCTGCACCAGTACAATGTTGTAAACATATTTTCTTATTATTAAAAGAAGACAGAGATGACAGCAGCAGGTGGTTTTCACCCACATTGGGTTTCCACCTTAAATCTTGGTGTTCATGTGTGTTGCTTATGTGTGATGGTTTATTCTGTTATTACTGCACATGGTTACTATTTAATGTTTAATAAAGTATTGATGCACTGATTAAATATCAACATATGATGAATTAACTGAATCATAAGTTCACTGGATATATGCTGGTTACCTTGAGAACAGTTGCATGCACACGTGAGTTCCCTTCACTAAAGTAGCGTATATAAATCTGATTATGGAAATGAAAAAGTTATTGTTTGTAAATACTGATTCACCCCCCCTCTCATTATTATTTCCAACACTTGGTGCAGGAGTTGGTCAGCTTTGACAACTTGATACAGTTGGATCTTATACTGGAAATTGTTCTTGATATTTGTGTCCATGATCCTATCAGTTGTGGCATGTTCGATACAACTTGGGTTGAGCTCTATTTGTGTCAACTGCTTAGCAATGACTAATGTGTCCAACAATGGGGGAAAGTATGGTTACAGTCAGTCCACATTGAATAATGGGTTGAAGCCAAGGAACGATGGAGTGATGAGCTCGAAATAATTGTCTCTTATAGCCTTAGTGATGGTGTAAGTTCCATATCGAAGCGGGTGAAGCTTGCGGTGGGGCCCAACAAGGTGCTCCTTCTACAAATGTAACCAAACTTTGTTGCCCACATGGAACTTGTGTGGCACCTGATGCTAATCATGATGATGTTTGTACTTGGAATTTAATTTTTCCAATATGTCATGGACCTTCTGGTGGATGCGTTGAATGTGTTCAATGGACCTAGTAGCTCTGTCAGCGTCGGACTGGACATGAGTTGAATCTATCTAAGTAGTTGCAAGTGGTATGGAAGCATCAATGGGACATAGTGGTTGGAATCCCAACCCCACCTGAAAATGGCTATGGCCAGTTGAGTTATGGAGAGCTTTTTTGTATTTGTGCTAGACATTGGGGAGGCTTTCATCCCATGTGCATGGATGCTTTAAGTTGTGCATGTGCATGATGTGCACAATCATCTTGTTGACGACCTATGTTTGGCCATCAGTTGAGGGTGGAAGGTCATGGAATTAGTGACCTTTTTATCCAACAACAACCAGAGGCTTGACCAAAATGTACCTAGGAACCTATTTTCCCGATCCGAGATAGTGGATTGTGGGATCTCAAAGTGTACCCACACTCGTTCAAAAAAGAGTTCGATAGTGGCTTCTGTTGTGATACTCTTCTTGCAAGAAGCCAAAATGACCATCTTAAATAATCTGTCAATGACCATGAAAAAGTAGTTGTTTCCATTCTTGGTAGAAGGAATGCTTGACATGTAATCCATGGCGATGGATTCCCAAGGTCGGCTAGGAGTAGGCAGAGGAGTATACATGCCTTGATTCTTGATTTTAGGTTTGGCAATGACGCAAAAAATGCAGAATCTGATGTAATTCCCAACATCATGTTGAAGGTTCATCCAATAAAAATACTTTTGCAGCACTACCATTGTTTTTTCTTCCCCAAAATGTCCAATGACCTGACTGTAGTGTGCCTCCCAAATCTTCTTGGCACGCTCACTTGAAGGAACATAGAGGTGTCCCAGGTGACATAATAGTGTGCCCTGAAGGTGAAAGTCTAGAACTTTCTTGCCTTCCAAGAGCATCTGGTATGTGGTGCCGAATTTTGGATCACTCTTGTAAAGTTGTGACCATCCCTAAGTCTTGTGTCCAAAATATTCGAGAAAAATGGTTAGTGCCATAACCTGTGATCAACTGAGGTAGTTTTCCACAATATTGGTGTTTCCCTTCTTGTACTTAATGTTCAAATGGAATTGTTTCAGATATGTGGACAATTTCTGATGGCAATCATTCTTCAACTTTTCTTGTTTCTATATGAATAGGAGGGGTCGGTGGTCTGTGTGGATTATCGTTTTCTTCCCCATAATGTAATGCTTCCATTGTTGATAGGCCTGCACAATGGAATACATCTATTTGCCTTAAGTGGGATAATTTCGAACTATATCTAAAATTTTCTCACTATGATATGCCACTAGATGCCCCTACTAGGTAAGAATTGGACCAATCGCATAGATGGAGGCGGTTGTCTCAATTTCAAATGGTTGTTTTAGGTCTAGTAATGTCAACACTTGTGCAGAGTAGAGACGATGCTTCAACTCGTCACCCTTAGTGACTTGACTCAAAGGCCAAGTGATATGAGAGAATCCCAACATGAACCTGTGATAGAAATTGGCAAGACACAAAAAGTCGCGGATCTCTATTAGAGTGGTTTGGGCTGATCAATCCTGAATAACTTGAACCTTATGTGGGTCCACATGCAGACCCCGCTCATCAATAATGTACCCTAGATATTGAACCTGGGTCATACCAAAAGTGCATTTCTCCAAATTGGTACACAATTTGTGTTGTCGCGGGGTTTGTAGGTGATCCAGGAGGATCTTATGAGTCTAGTGTATCCATAGAGAGTTCAGGTCGTCTTCAGCTTCGTCAACTTCGCCAATGTTCTTCAGTTCTTCCGAGGTTGGTTTCATCATTAGATCTTCATGGTGGAAATGTCAAAATGTGAAAATGTTGTATATGGTTTATTTCATTAAGGGAACCTAACTCAATGTATTTAACCTATGCTACAAACCTATGGTGAAAAACCTAATGTTAAACCTAATACCTAAACCCTAGGTGCATTAAAACACCAAAACCCTAAGTTTAATGACCTCTCGGACTTTATATTATCAAAAACATTGTACAAAACCATTAAAAAACATTGCAAATAACAATACAGTCCTAAACTGCCATCTCTAGACCGTAGCAGAACCATTGTCATGTGAACAGACAAGGTAAAGTCACCGAGGTTAGCATTGACCGTAGTCCCTAACTACATTGAAACTGTGTCGGGACCGGAGGGATTAAGGTACATGTGAACGGATATGTTAACCGTGGAGTTAGCGTTGCAGCGGAGGTTATAAATAGCCTAACTACGCGGAGGAAAACCGTCAGACAGTTATCGTATGTGAACGCTTGCTTACGCAACTGTTGAGATAGCCGCCAGATGTCAAACAACAGTTAGACCGCCCCGTTCACATGCGGGTGGTCAACCTCCTCCGCTCGGTCATCAAGCCGCCATCGGATTGGTTTTATTATATGATTCAAAAATGGGTTTTAGTTGCAGTTTTTTTAACAAATTAATTCGAAGACCTAGAAGCCATTCTATGTGTCAATTTACAACTAGATTGAGACTCAAAAACCACCCAGAATACAACCAATTCATCTTGAATTCAGCCAAAGGAGGTTGGAGTGTATTTGCAGGTATTTTTAAAGGCAGTTTACTCATTTGAAGGCATTAGAGTGGTTTTGGAGTTTTTGTATGCAGATTCTGGAAGAGAGAGGTTGTTTTGTTTTTAGTGTAACTGGAGCATCGGGAGTTGGAATTGGGAACCGTGATATGCGTTGGAAATCTAGTTCAGAGAGCTTCCTATTGAAAGTGATTAGACATGCTTGTAAGCACATTCAGTTTGATCTATTCTTTGTGTAATCGAACTCCTTGGTTTCAATCCTAATAAAGCGGTCGCCCATCTTGAAAGCGGACCCGGAGACGTAGTCCATCAAGGATGAACTCCGTAATCAAATTTTCTGTCTAGTATTGCTGTGTTTTTACTGTTTTCACTTCTGTTATGCATCTTACTTATGTTTAATCAGCTATTGTAAAGTCTTTCTTCTCAAGCAGTTTCCTCGATTTCCGCACTTTTCAGTTAACAATCAATTCAATAATGGCTAATCAATTCTACATCAATTTTAACTTATGATCATTTCAGATCATATAATTTGGTATCAAAGCAGGTTGCATTTGTATAATTTTCCATTGAATGTTAACTAGGTCAAAGTCGCAACGAGGAGAAGGAATCCTTGAGCAAATTGATCCAGATATTGGAAAGCAACGAGTTGTTCATAAGTCGACCATGTTAGGATCTGATGCATGTGAAAACATTGAAACCAAGATGAGTGATGAATAGTTTCAGCAAGAATTCTTGACTATGCAACAGATGTTGGGAGAACTGTACAAAGACAAGAAGGCGAGAGATGCAGCTTCTTCTTCAAAGACATTGAAGAAGGACAAAGGTAAAGGCAAGGCTGACAGACCTCCTTCACCTCCATCATCCCATCTTTCTTCTTCTTCTTCCAGTACAGAATCTGAAACAGAAAAGAAACCGAAGAAAACATCTCTTTTGAAACTTGATGTAAAATTTGAATTACCTATTTATGTTGGTGAAATGAATCCTGAAAAGTTAGATAACTGGATTAATCATATAGAAGTATATTTTCGTATTCAGAACATCTCTTACGATAAAATGAAAATTCAGTTACCTACACTTAGAATGGGGGGAACAACATTAATCTGGTGGGAAAGTAAAACTCAAATAGATGTAAAGCGAAAAGGAAAAATCATCTCTTCATGGTCTAAGTTTTTAAAAGCTCTTAGAAAATAGTTATATCCTTTGGGATACATGCAGCAAGTTTTTATTGATTGGTAGCATCTAAGGCAGGGTAAAGGGAAAAGTGTTCAAGAGTTTACTCAGGAGTTTAGAAAGAAAGCATTGGTGCTTGGTATTTCATTGGATACACATGAAATTTTATTAAAATACATCAACAGTTTATTCATATTTGTAGCATACATTATTGATGTTTAATCCTGATGATTTTGATGAAGTGTGTGTTCAGGCCATACATATTGAATCAGGTGGCATGCCATTCAAGTTTTCATAGAAACCATCCAGACAATTGGAAATCAAGGATTCCAAAGACAGCAAGAAGAAGGGTAATCTGAATGGAAAGAGATCAGCGATGGCTCAGAAGGAAGGTGAAAGACCTACTTGTACTCATTTCCATTGGATCGGACATGATGAGTCCAAAAGTTCGAAACTTCACCCAAAACTCAAACTAAAGAAGTTTTATAAGAAGAAAGGTGAAAAGAAGGCCAATACAGCAATCCAACAAGATTTGGGTTCCGACTCAGGTGGTGAAGGTAAAATAACCGCAATGGTTTCAACAGGTAAAACTTCTGATACTGGTTCAAGTTCTAATACTTCTACCTTCTTCCAACCGAAATCATCTAAATGAGGATAAAAGGGTTGAATTATTTCACATAAGGATAACTTCTAAGGACACAAAGATAGATACATTATTTGTCAGTGGATCACAGGAAAATTTAATATCTGAAGATTTAGTTAAGAAATTGGGTTTGGAGACACATAATCATCCAAGACCATACCCTCTAGGTTGGCTCAATAAAGAGACTCAGATTAATGTCACAAAGAAGTGTTGATTAAAATTTGCCATAACAAATCACTACATTGATGAAGTAGATTTAGATGTGATTCCAGAAGATATATGTGGAGTAGTGTTAGGAATTCCTTAACTGTATGAGCGTGATGTAGTGTTTTATAGGAAAGAGCATAAATATCATCTTAAGAAAGATGGGATTGAATTTATTGTCATGGCACATAAACTTAAAACACATTTGGATTTAGTTTCAGTTAATCAGATGAGGAGATTGATAAGTTCAAGTAAGAAATATGTACTTATGGTTGTGAAAGAACAACATAAGGATCGATAGGATGTTTTTTCAAGTTGTGAATCTCAGTTCAAAGATAGATTGGTTAAAGTGGTAGATTCTTTTCAAAATCTATTTAAGGAACCAAAAAATCTTCCTCCAAAAAGAGAAATACAACATGAAATACAATTAATGTCAGATGCCCCTCTTCCTAATATTGGAATGTATCGCCTATCAGTTATAGAGAACGAAGAAATAAAGAAACAAATACAAGAATTGGTTGAAAAAGGTTTTATTCGGCCTAGTTCATCTCCATGTGGCTCACCCATAATTTTGGTTCCTAAGAAAGATGAGACATGGAGAATGTGTGTCGACTTCAGGGCCTTAAATAAAATAACAATAAAAAACAGGTATCCTCTTCCCAGGATAGATGATTTACTTGATCAACTGAAAAATGTTGTCTATTTCACTAAGTTAGATTTAAGAAGTGGGTATCATCAAATCTGCATAGCAGAAAATGACATCTGGAAGACTGCATTCAAAACTAGACAAGGACTATTTGAATGGTTGGTAATGCCTTTTGGTTTGTGTAATGCACCTGAAACTTTCATGCGGGTTATGAATGATGTTTTCCACCCATACATTGATAAATTTTTCATAATGTACTTAGATGACATTCTGATTTTCAATTCCAGTATAGAAGAACATGTTAAGCATGTTAAGCAAGTTTTTGAAGTATTGAATAGAGAACAGTTGTACCTTAAACTTTCCAAATGTGAGTTTGGGAAAACTTCACTAAATTATCTTGGTTACATAGTTGGAGGTGGAAGTTTAAAAATAGATCCAGCTAAAATCAATGTGATTGTTAAGTGGCCAAGACCACAGAATGTGATTGAAGTTAGAAGTCTTTTAGGTGCAATTCAGTATTGGAGAAAATTTATTGCTTAGTTTTCTTTGATTGCTTCACCATTACATGCTTTAATAGGTTATAAAGTTCCCTTTCAGTGGGGAGGTGAACAACAAAAAGCTTTTGATACACTTAAGAAGAAAATAGTCACAACACTAATATTAGCTTTACCAGATATTCAATAGCCATTTGAAATTAAAACAAATGTTAGTGGTTATGCAATGGGTGCAATCTTACTTCAAAAAGGGAAACCAATTTGTTTTCATTCAGAAACTTTTTCTAAAGCAGTAATGAATTATCTGACATATGATAAAGAACTATTTGCTTTGGTTGAAAGTGTTAAGAAATGGAAACATTATTTAATGGGTAAGGAAACAGTGATTCACACAGATCATCAGCCGCTTCAGTACTTACAGTCTCAAACTAAGTTGCAACAATCTCGTCATTACAGATGGATGGGATTTCTTCAGCAATTTCACTTAGTAATTAAGTACAAGAAAGGTGTCACAAACAAAGTAGCTGATATGTTATCTAGGCCATCTTTGAATGCTTCTGTATTTCTACATAGTAGCTCTTTAAAACATGAAAGTTATATAGAACAATATAGAATGGACGTTGATTTCAAAGATATTCATGAATCACTAACTCATGGTGCTCAGGTGGAAGAAATCAATTATCATGTTCATGACATGTTGTTATATCATCTGGGTAAGTTATGCATACCACATACATAAAGAGCGCATGTTGTCCGAGAAGCACATTCTTCTCACATTTCAGGACATTTTGGAGTAAGCAAACAAGTTCAAAGGTATTGTTACTGGCCTCGTATGTATGAAACTGTTGCTAAATACATTAAACGATGTGTGATGTGTTCGAGCAGCAAATCGAGCAATCAAAAGATTGGTTTATACATGCCACTTCCAGCTCCTTTGTGACCATGGGACAACATTTCCATGGATTTTGTTGGAGGACTTCCTATGTCCAGGAGAGCGCATGATTACTTGTATGTTGTGGTCGACAGATTCAGAAAAATGTGTATTCTTATTCCCTACAAAAAGCAAGTGACAGCTGGACAGACTGCAAAGATGTTCTTCAATCAGGTATGGGTTCATTTTGGGTTACCTACTTCTATTATTTCTGATCGAGACACTCATTTTGTAGGAGAATTTTGGTCCACCTTATGGGAACTCATGGACACAAAGTTGAAGAAGAGCACAACTTTTCATCCACAAACAGATGGACAAACTAAAGTGGTAAACAGGACATTCATACACATTCTCCAAGGGTATTGCAGTAAACATCCTAAATTGTGGGATGAATCTTTATCTTATGTGTGTCATGCTTACAATCGAGCCTTACATTCATCCACTAATTGATTGCCATTTGAAACATGTTTTGGGTATCTACCGAAGTCACCAATAGATTTCATGTTTGCTGAAGAGGATAAAGTGGGTGAACATGATGATGCGAACAAAGCAGTTGAGTTCATTCAACGGATACAACTGATACATGCAGCAGTGCAAGATCAATTAGAGAAGAGTCAGGCCAAGTATAAAATGTGCCATGACAAGCATCGAGTCGATCATCATTTTTAGGTTGGTGATCGGCTACGGTTGTATATTAGTAATGACAGGTTGAAAGGAGAAGGTAAGAAACTGAAACCCATCAGGTATGGCCCTTTCAAGATTATGTAAAAGATTAGAAATAATGCTCTTTGATTGAATTTACTTCCTTACATGTGAATTTAATCAGTTGTAAATGTGGAAAATCTGAAATTGTATGAACCTCCGATGATCATGGATCCCGACGAAGATACACAGATTCCGACTATTGATGATTTGGCACCTGAGTACATGAATTAGTTGTAGGAAGATATCATCTTGGACAAGAAGATTCGATTTTCGAGGCATGGAGATGTTGAATATCTTCGAGTAGGACTCAAGGGAATGAATCCGAGCAAGGCAAGGTGGATGGAGATCAGAAAAGTGAGGGAACTAGACCCTCACCTGGTATCTTCTTAGAACCAAACTTTTGTGGTCCAAAAGCTTTCAAGTGGAGAGGATTAATCCAGGAGGACCTTGTCAGTCTAGTGTATCTGGAGAGAGTTCAGGTCGTCTTCAGCTTCGTCAACTTCGCCAGTGTTCTTCAATTCTTTCAGGGTTGGTTTCATCATTAGATCTTCATGGTGGAAATGTCACAATGTGACAAATTTTGTATATGGTTTGTTTCATTAAGGGAACCTAACTCAATGTATTTAACCTATGCTACAAACATATGGTGAAAAACCTAATGTTAAACCTAATACCTAAACCCTAAGTGCATTAAAACACCAAAACCATAAGTTTAATGACCTCTCGGACTTTGTATTATAAAAAACATTGTAAAAAACCATTAAAAAACATTGCAAATAACAATATAGTCCTAAACCGGCATCTCTAGACCGCAGCGTAACCATTGTCATGTGAACAAACAAGGTAAAGCCGTCAGGGTTAGCATTGACTGTAGTCCCTAATTGCATCAAAACTGCGTCAGAACCACAAGGGATTAAGGTGCATGTGAGTGGATATGTTAACCACGGAGTTAGTGTTGCAGTGAAGGTTATAAACATCCTAATTGCACGGAGGAAAACTGTGGGATAGTTATCGCATGTGAACGCTTTGTATCAGAACCGTTGACCGCAACTGTCGGGATAGCCGCCAGATGTTAGAAAACGGTTAGACCGCCCCGTTCACATGTGAGCGGTCAACCTCCTCTGACCGGTCAGCAATCCGCTAGCGAATTGGTTTTATTATATGGTTCAAAAATGGGTTTTAGTTGCAGTTTTGTTAACAAATTAATTCGAAGACCTAGAAGCCATTCTATGTGTCAATTTACAACTAGACCGAGACTCAAAAACCACCCAGAATACAACCAATTCATCTCGAATTAAGCCAAAGGAGGTAGGAGTGTATTTGAAGGTCTTTTTAAAGGCAGTTTACTCATTTGAAGACATTAGAGTGGTTTTGGAGTTTTTGTATCTAGATTCTAGAAGAGAGAGGTTGTTTTGTTTTTAGTGTAACTAGAGCATCGGGAGTTGGAATTGGGAACCGTGACAGGCATTGGAAAGCTGGTTCAGAGAGATTTCTTTTGACAGTGATTAGAAGTGCATGTGATCACATTCAGTATGGTCTATTCTCTGTGTAATCGAACTCCTTGGTTTCAATCCTAATAAAGCAGTCACCCATCTTGAAAGCGGACCCGGGGACGTAGTCCATCAGGGAAGAACTCCGTAATCAACTTTGTTGTCTAGTATCACCGTGTTTTTACTATTTTCACTTTTTTTATGCATCTTACTTATGTTTAATCAGCTGTCGTAAAGTCTTTCTTCTCAATCAGTTTCCTCGATTTCTACACTTTTCAGTTAACAATCAATTCTACATCAGTTTTAACTTATGATCATTTCAGATCTGTAGGACTTGTTGAATATGGTGTAGGTTCTCTTCCCAACTTTAGCTAAAGGTCGGGATGTCATCTAAATACACTACCATGAATAAGTTGGTGAAGGGCTGCAAGATGTAATCCGTCAACCTCATGAAGTATACGAGGACATTCATCAACCCAAAAGGCATTGCTAGCCATTTGAAAATACCCTACTTGGATTTGAATGCAGTCTTCAACACATCGGAGGGTTCAATTGGTACTTGGTGATAACTAGACTTCAAGTCAATCTTTCTAAAATATTTGGCCACCTTAAGCTGGTCTAGAAGGTCATCAATCTGTAGGATTGGATACCTATTATGAACAGTGTGTAGGTTTTAACCCCGTACAGAAATTACCTACATACGAATTCTAAAACACATAAAATAAACAATGCGAGAGCATAACACATAAAACACATATACACAGAGATTTTCCCTTGGATCCAAGAACTGGGACTACTAGCTTAATTTTTTATTATGTTCCTTTCAATGTTACAATACATATTTATACATGCCGAAGCATCCAATACCATGGACCGAAAATCATCGCATCCAAAACCATGGACCGAATACCATCGCATCCAAATACATGTGCGAAAAATCATGCACAAAACTATAGGTAGGTCTGCCCAACCTAATATGGGGTCCAAAAACAAAATTTTCCTGGGTGTTGCCCTGGACCCCATAGAGTGGGGTTACTTGCACCCCTCAAACCCCCTGTGAACCCCCCCCCTTCACTACACAATAAGCGCAATGAAGGGAGGGGCTCTACTCCCCTTCTAACCCCCCGGTTAACTACGTGGGCTAGTCATGTAAAGAATATAACACAACCCAACATTCTCCCACTTTTTGTTTTCTTTCCATAGGGGGCCACAAGAGAGCTTAGTCATTTATCTAGCCCTGCAACGCCCACTGTTTCTCTACACCAAGAGAACTTCTCAGAGCTCACATATTTTGTCAATGCATCTGCAGTATTCTTCAAGTGTCCACCGTTACCAGCAACACCTTTTTGTCTTCTATCATATCCCTCACAAAGTGATACTAAAGATCAATGTGCTTTTTCTTTGAATGACATGCAGGGTTCTTTGCCAAGAAAATTGCACTTTGGCTATCACAGTCTATCCTTATAGCTCCTTGTACTAACCCCATACTTGAACACAATCTCTGCAACCAAACTGCTTCCTTTCTTGCATGATTGGCTGCCATGTATTTTGCCTCTGTAGTCGATAGTGCCGCTACAGATTGTTTCTTACTCATCCAACTGACTGCACCTCCAAATAGGTTAAACACATACCCACTTGTAGATATTCTTTGATCCAGATCTCCAGCCCAGTCTGCATCAACAAAGCCACGAATATCCAACACTCTATCTAATCCTGGTCTTCCTTGGTAGCAGAAACCATAATCACTAGTGCCACGCAAATACCTGAAAACCCGCTTCACTGCTATCCAGTGCTCCTTCCTTGGTTTTGACATAAACTTGCTCAATACTCCCACTGCATGTGCAATGTCTGGTCTAGTACAGACCATCGCATACATCAAGCTACCGACTGCACTTTCATATGGAACATGGGACATGTCCTCTTCCTCTTCTTGTGTATTGGGACACTATTCAGCAGATAACTTTACACCTATAGGAATATGAACCTTCACCGGTTTACTATGCTGCATATTAAACCTCTGCAATATTGTCTCGACATACTTCCTCTAGTTTAACTAGAGCTTCCTCTTTGTCCGATCTCTTTTAATTTCCATGCCCAAAATATAGTTTTCAGCACCAAGATCTTTCATATCGAATTTGGAGGACAAATGGGTCTTCAAATCCTGGATAATTTCCTTTTCATTTCCAACCAACAACATATCATCCACATACAAGACCAAATAAATAACACGGTCACTAATTAATTTAAAATACACACAATGATCTGCTTTGCTTCTGGTGAAGCCAAGTCCCCGAATAAATGTATCAAATTTCTGATACCACATCCTTGGTGACTATTTTAACCCATAGAGAGACTTCTTTAACTTGCATACCAGTTATTTCTTACCCTTCACCGCAAAACCTTCAGGTTGCTTCATGTAGATCTCCTCTTCCAGATCCCCATGAAGAAATGTTGTCTTCACATCCATCTGTTCTACCTCAAAATCAAAAGCAGAAGCAACAGATTAAAGTAATCTGATAGAAGTTACCTTGGAAACAAGAGAAAAAATATCACCAAAATCAATTCCCAGCTCCTGGGAATAACCTTTTGCTACCAACCGAGCTTTGTATTTCTCCACCTTTCCTTCTGCATTTGTCTTCTTCTTAAACACCCATTTGCTGCCAATGGATTTCCTTCCAACATGCAACTCCACTAGATCCCAAGCCTCATTTTTGTGCAAAGATGCCATTTCATCAACCATGGCCTCTTTCCAGAGTTTTCCATCCTCTGAATCTACTGCTTCCTTCACAGTTCTGGGATCAGCATCAGTAATAGATAAAGTAAAATTTGAACAGAAACAGATGGACTATACCTTTCTGGCTACCTTCTTTCTCGAACTCATCTTCTCACACCCGAAGTTTGTGGCTCTTCATCTTCTGATTCCTCCTCTACTGTAGAGTCTAATTCTTCCTCCTTTAGCTCAAAATCTATCTTCTCAGGTTCCTTTGGTTGGAATTCATACTTAATAACATCTTTCACCTCTCTGAACACCACATCTCAGTTGTACACAACCTTCCTTGTTACTAGGTTCCAAAGCTTATAACCCTTTAAACCATCCTTATACCCAATAAAGGTGCACTTTTCATATTTACTATCCAACTTGGTTATTTTCTCCTTTGGAACATGTACATATGCATCACATCCAAATACCCTCAGATGTGAAAGAGAAGGTTTCTTGCCAGTCCATACCTCTTGTGGAGTCTTATCTTCCAATGATGATGAAGGTGATCTATTAACCAGGTAACATGCAGTCTCCACCGCCTCTACCCAGAATTCTTGTCCTAACACGACACCACTGAGCATGCTTCTTGCCCTTTCCATCAACGTCTTATTCATTCTTTCTGCAGCTCCATTTTGCTGAGGTGTATATGGAGTAGTCTTCTACTGTGCTATACCACACTTCCTACAGAATTCTTCAAATTCCTTACTGCAAAACTCTCCACCGTTATTTGTCCTCAGCACCTTTATGTTCTTCTCTTTCTGGTTTTCCACCAGAGCCTTAAATTCTTTAAACCTGTCAAAGACTTCAGATTTCTTCTTAAGGAAATATATCCATGTATTCCTTGAGAAGTCATCTATAAATGATACATAGTAAAAAGACTTACCCAGTGATGGAACCTTCACAGGTCCAAACACATCACTATGCACAAGCTCTAATATCTGTTTCACCCTCTTACCACCAGGGGGGAAACTCACCTAATTCTGCTTCCCATATACACAATTTTCACCGAAATTAAAATCCAGAGAACTATTACTCATACCTTCTACCATACCTTTACCATGAAGTATTTGAAGGCCCTTCTCTCCAATATGTCCAAGCCTTTGATGCCACAATATGGCCTTCTCTCCAGAGACCACTAGATTTTCTGCTCCACTTTTAGGAGCCACGGAACTGTTGCACCCATCAACAATAGCGCTACCTTGCAGCTTGTACAGAGTTCCAATCCAAACTCCCCACATCAATACCAGTTCTCCCTGAACCATCTTGCAGGTATCCTTTTCGAACACTATTTTTACACCTGCATCATCTAGCTTGCTTACAGAAATCAGATTTCTGGCCAATGCAGGAATATGTAGAACACCCAGAAGTGTTCTAACCCTTCCACCTTGCAACTTCAACTTTACTTTTCCGCGACCAATGATTCTGGCCTTCCTATCATCCCCTAAGAAGACATCACCACCATCGTCTTTCTCATAGTGCAGAACCGCTCTCTATGGGGAGTGAAGTGAAAGGATGCACCTAGTAACAATAGGATCACCCAGAAGAAACTGCGCAAGGAAATAGGAGGCTTGGAGGGCTGAAGAGAAGGCTTGTGAGAAGCTTTGTTTGCTTGTGAGCATCCAGGAGGATTGTACTGAGAGCTGGCTAGTTGTGAGAGCTAAAGCTTTGTGTAATCTTTGATGTATTTCCACCTTGTATGATAATACAGATAGTGGGGTTTTTAGCTAAGACTTTCCCCTGAGTATTTTCTGTGTTTCATGTGCATTGATTCTTCTTCTTCTGGTTATATGTGTTCATCTCTATCTTGGTCAATCTTTAAGCTTTTGCAAAGAAAATTGATAGTAGAAGTAGATTATTGTATTTTACTTTGGTATATTGCATTATCGAGTTAATCTACAGTCAGATTTTCTACATAGATCTCAGAGGTAGATTTGTAGAGAATTTGTAGGAAATTTCTGCATGGTATCGGAGCAAAGGTTATCAGAGCTATGAATAGTATACTGAGAAGAGAATTTGAAGTTTGAAGTTTGGGGTTGCAGGTGCAAATCGAATTCATCTCATACTTCAGGTTGGTCAATGGCGTTCTATGGCTTGAGACTCGAGTATGCCTTGGATGGTAGCTCGAATTACATAGCATGGAAAGATCACATGGAGGATGTATTAGAAGACAATGGCTTGAAGGATTTCATTGATCGAGAAATCCCAAAGCCAGCTTCAACTAATGCACAAGAGTTGGCTGAGTGGAAGAAGCGTGTGGCAAGGGCAAGAGAGAACATACTTGAGGGAGTTTGAGACCATATTGTCTCGAGTCTCCATGGGAAGGATACTCCATATTCAATGTGGAAGACACTGAAGGACCTTTACCAGAACAGTAGTGACCAGAGGAAACTAGCGCTCAAGGATAAGCTTCAGAGAATCAATATGGAGAATGGAAATACTATTTCCACATATCTGAACAAGCTCACCACTTGTAGAGATGAGCTTGGAAGTGTGGGAATAACTAATGTTGATGAATATATGGTGAGCCTTGCTCTCCTTGTCCTTCCAAAGAGCTAGAATAGCTACTAGGACACTGTGAATGGAAGGGAGAAACTACCAGATTGGGAACGACTGTGGTCTGATCTTGGTGCAGGGTAAAACACCTGCACATACCCACAGTATGCATTAAGCAACAATAATGCATCTACACCTGTCCCAGGATATTTAACTCAACGAAGGATTCAAATCTACAGACCATAAATGGTCAAGTGGCCCTCTTATAAGTTCCTTTGCATAGGAACTTCAATCACCCTGCCTGAAACCTCTATCAGGTTTATAATATGAACCCTTCAGAACCACAGTTCACATATATATATAACCTTACTATATGCTTAGGTTACACATATATTAACCCAAAACACTATCGGCGCTTTTCCACTTTATATCCCATTACAAAGGGAAATACTCCCAAACACATTTTCCGCTTTCATTACGGTTCAGCACATATTTCGAGGTTGAAACCTCTATCGCAATCGCTATCGGCTATCGGGACTTCCACAGTCTTAACACATATGCACCATCCCTTCTCCGACTCTGATCTCCACTATCGGGTCAATTAACATATGCTTAGCGTTAAAAGGCCTGTGCCATATAACTATCAGGAATTATAATATATGGGAATACAAAGGAAATTTCCCTCCGAACCGCATACTCCAGATTTCAAAAACTATAGATCCGCGACTATGATTGTCGTCGGGTCCACAACTTATCGCTCCACAACGCTTCCCCTGCGACTTCCGCCGATTCCCGATCTCCGAACCTCCGATCGCTGATATATCGCTATCGGCGATATTGCAATATTCCCAACTGCTGACCCTTGGCGCTTCCGATTGCCGATATGCGATTTAATTGTGATCGTTGATCTGGCCACGATCCAATGGTCCACGATTAATCGTTGTTCACTCTTAGCAAACCTCCAAGGCTCATTCTGATAATTTGAAAAGGTTCTCCACCGATGCGACACGATCTCAGCCATTGATCTAACTGATCCAACGGGTGTTGAGAGTCAATACTTTGCTTCACTGCAGTTCCTTTTACTTAGAAAAATTACGTTGTTTCTTCCATTCTTCGGTGATTTGGTTCTTTTGAAGGTTCTGTTCCTTCACTGCTCTACTGTGCCACTCTAATGTTCCAATTGGATTCGATGATCCCTTTCGATTCCGCTGAATCGTGCAACTCTTCCACTACTTATTCTTCACTTGGATTCAAAATCCATTGTGATTCCTATGAATCACTCTGTCCCTCTGCGTCCTTCAGAATTCTACCTGCAACCTATAGCAGAGCCTACGAATTCACAAGTAATTCATACATAAATTACTTCTTAAGCATACTCACATAGACAGGAAATAACTCAGAATATATATTAATGTAAAAGCATATTACATTCGAGACTCCTCAGTCTCGCTCACACACAGAGGCTTGATTCTCAACACTAGTGGCCTCCACCTCTGTCCGTAGGCTTACATATGTTTATATAGAAACTGGGTTTGGATTACTGATCCTGTCCTTTCCTTAAATCACTCAAATAAAGCCCTAAAGCTCTACACGCATGCATATATATGTGGCAAACTTTATCCACTCTAGTTTTTCTCTGTTTTAAAACAAAAAAGTCTCCTTATCAGCTCAATGGTCCATATCTATTCTAATTAATTCCTAAAAGCTCTCTCTTGCTCCTAGAGAGTTTGATTTGACTTCTACCACTCATGTTCTCATTTATTTATTTTCAGAGCATTTACATATTCTCCCATTACCTGAAAAAATCACACTTAAATGCCTAAATACTACATTGACTTGAGACTTAGGAAAACTATTTCCTAAAATGCATGACCCCCTATGTCTACCATTTACAATGATTTTCCTTTGGCCGAATGCTCCTGCATCAGATCTCATGCAGGAGGAGATAAGGAGGAGCACACGAGATGGTTCTTCATCCAAGGATGATGAAGAAAATCTGGCCTTAGCAGGTAATGTGTTTGGTCAATTTAGTGTGTTGTAAATTGCTAATTAAAATGTCAATCTGAGATTCGTAAATTGACGAAGTGAGGTGTACTATATGTACAAGATAACCATTTTCTTAGTCTTTTGTCATTTTTGAGTTTTTTAGTTTGTTTTTGGGTTTAGCTTCTATGGATTCCCTAGTGTGTGATGGCGAAATTGAAAGTTAAGTATGGATGGTAATGGTGATTTCTACAGTGATTTTCCAAACTTAAAAGTTTTCAAAAAGAAAGCTTCAAACTAACTGTAATGAAATCAATTCTCAAAAGGAAGTAAATGTACCAAACAGTGAACTAGTGACAATGGCCCAATATCCTTACTGCTGTATGAAAAAGAAAGTAAAAACTGAACTTAAAGCAACTCAAAGACTAAAAGCAAAGCAACTAAATCACACTACTTCAACTCTTGTTCTGATCCTTCACCCTTCAACTCAATCTTTCTATAGGAAGTAATCATAAACAAGTTGAGTAATATGATATCTAAATTGCAGGAAATTAAATTGCATAAAAGGAAACTAAGATTTAACTACTCATTCATATTTCAACTCTTGAAAATGACATAAGTAATTCAATCTCTAACTTGCAGGAAAGCAAACTAAATCATACTACAATAAGTAATATTCTGATTCCTTACTAAAAGAGTCACCTGACTATAGAAAGGAAATCATAAGCAGATGAGTAATATGATGTCTAAGTAGCAGAAAAGTAAATAAGCAAAACGCAATTTGAAAAATGACAGTGCTGGAATTAAACTCAGGAAATGAAAATCAGCAGAAAGGACAAGATGATCTCATGTCAGTAGTTATCAAAAAAATATGTAAATCTGCCCGGGCTACCTAGAAAAAAACCTGTAAAAGAAGCACTTGTTAACCCTTGAATCTGCCCCAGGCTGAGGAAGGCAAAACTCAAGGCAACATCAAACCACGCTCAGCCTCGTAGCTAGCCCTACGAGGACAGGAGAGGGCTCTCTCCGGGTCTATCTCAGCAAAATATAATCAATGAGGCTCGAGATGACTGATATTATAACTAATCTTAGGCTAGGTATTAAGTGCAGAGGTTTAAAGGTGATTTTTTGGGGTTTTTGTTAAATCAAAGGGAAAGGCAATTTTGGGTGCGGGGATGAGACACAGTTTCTGCAGAGGTCTGATTGGAGCAGGGTAGGAAATTGTTTTGATGCTTTAAAAGCAATGAGGTGAATAGATCAGACAGGTGAGGAGCTAAGGAGAGCAAGAAAACCTCAAGAGTTCTCCTTAAACAGATGAAAACATAGGATATCAAACAAACTTAAAGGCAGAGCATTACAGATTATGAATTCTACCTTAACACTTCATTTGTTCAATTGTAGAAGATGAGAGAGGGAAAATGATACACATAAAAAACTTACAAGTACTAAAAGAAGCACACCATCAAGACATAAAGCCATAAGAATTCCAAAAAGTGCTGCAAAACCCTGGTCTTCCCTTTGCCAAAATGCTGAAGTAAAATGTACAATAAAGTCTCAAAGCCTCTTCCCAAAGAGTCCAACCCTGAAAATGACTAAGAAAATACATAATATAGGCAAGCTAACTCATTCCCTTGCCTCTAGGGGTCGAGCTCATCATCCTAGGAGCTGTTTCAACCAATTCTAAACAAAGCACTACAATCTAGGCAGTCAAAACAACTTGCCTCTATAAGGTAGGAAACTGATTCATTCATTTAATTTTCACTTTTTAGTGAATGAATCTTCTAGAACAAGTAATAAAGTGTCAAAATTACATCATGTTTCATTAATTACATCAAGAGGAGTGAAAAATAACATCACAAGTCAAAACTGGTCAAACTGGCTTCGTTTCCTGAGCTGAAGATGAAAATTGTGCCAAAAAACCCTGATGCGCCGCGCGCTTGAGCCCTATGCGTCGCGCGCCTTTCCACCTGCTTTTGGGGCACTTCCTGGCATCCAAATTGAGCTCACGATAGCTCGTTGGAAAGGTCTGGATGTCTACTTTCCAACCCAAGTGGAATTTTCCAATTTGGTGTCCATTTGCCCCTCCAAAAGTGCATTCTCCCAAGACTACTTCCTGTGTGTCCAAAAAGGGGCAGTGAGGTCATTTTTTGCATGTTTTTTGACCTTTTGGGGACCCAAACCTTGATGAAATGCCTTGGAAATAGCTGAGCATGTATATTTCATCATGAAAAATCCAAAACTGCAAGCCATTTGTGATTTGGACCTCCCAATCTTATGGGTCGCGCGCGGCGCGCTACGTGTTGAGCCAAAAAACCTGTTTTTAGGACAAAATTTTCTCCAAATTTCTTGAAATTTGGGCTGGGGTCCCTAATCAAGTACCATGCTCAGCCAAAGAGGCTTCGGCCAAAATCCAAAGACGATCAAGCTCCTTTTGTCTTTTTTTGCTTTTTGACCGTTTTCTTCAATTTTGCCTTAAGACTCCTAATTCGCGCCTTGCAAACTAGGTTCCGGGCCTTGTAATGCATAGCCATGTGTTTTAATAATGCATTGTCTCTATTGGCCTTTTTCAGCCGCTCCTCCAAGTAGATGTTGACCCTCTCGAGATTAGCCTCTCGATCCTCATTTACCTGTTGCTCTAGAGAAGTGAACTCAATTTCCCTATGTTGGGCAGCTTGGCGATTCTCACGGATGTTCTGTAGCTCTATGATCGTGTGCTGGTCCTCAAGCTGCTTATTCCGCTGCTCTAGATACCTGATATTTGAATTTGCCATCTCCAGCTAGATTTGCAAGGCTTGAATGTCCGTTTCTTGCTCTTTGATAATCCTGATATATTGGGCCTCCTCTAATTCTGAAGTTGTCTCATCATCATTCATGATAACAAATCCCGATGGCTCACCTAAAAGCCTCTCCTCATGCTTGGGATTCTTGCCCTTATCCTATACCTGTGGTGAAGAAGAAGGTGAGACCCTTTCCACATGATGTGGAGATAATACTCGCTTTGCTGCTGCGAACAAAGGTCTAGTGCCTCTCTGATATGTAATGAAAATAGGCCTGGTCTCATGATGCTCAAAACACTGCATAGCAAGAGGACAAGCATGCAATTCTCTAAGGTTGATTGGTTCTTCCCTGACATGTTTGCCACTTTTCCGAGGCCTCCGGGATTCCTGTTCTCTCAAGGGAGAATCACTTTCTCTCTTTTCCTCATATTCAGATGAGTGACCAGATGACATGACTGCTGATATACAAACCGCCTTGAATGAAACTGTGGTGTGCAATTGAATGTGAACTGCTTTTTTGCTCTAACAATGCTGGCACATTGATGCAAATCTTGGGAAATTTGATGATTTTTCAAGCAATTTTGTGAAGTTTTTGATGGCGCGGCACATATGGAAGGCGCAGCGCACAGAGGTTCATTTCTCAGTGCAAAAATACACTGGCGCGGCGCATAGGGAAGGCGCGGTGCATATAGCCCTGTGCATAGCGCCTTTTTACAGGAGACTTTTGGAGGCCTTCCCGGTGTCCAAATTAGGCGTAGGATAGCTCGTTGGAAAGGCCTTTGAGTCTAATTTTCAACCTAATTAGAATTTTATAATTTGGAGTTCATTTGCCTTGTCAAAAATCAAATCTCCCAAGACTAGTCAAAATGTACCAAATGAGGCTGCCTCAAGGCAGAGTGCTGTTGCAATCAACTTTTGAATGCCTTCCTCAACTCCAAATTGAGCTCATGATAGCTCATTGGAAAGATATTTTTGTCTAGTTATCCTTTGATTCATAAAGAATGTTATTTGGCCAACCAAGCTAGGAGAAAACCGGATTTTCCCAAGGTCACTTCAGAGGTGCATCAATTCTCACGAGGCAATTGTATCTTTGACATTTCTCCAAAACCATGACACCTGTGTAAAAAGTGAGGGATTTTTTTCTTCTTTGGCATTTTTTGGACAAAAACCTCTCTCAGTTTTCCAAAATTCATCTTTGATTGCTCTGAAACATCTTTTGAGTGAAACTTATCCCGATGTGTGAAACAAGGAATTTTGTGGAAATGAAGTGAAATGAAGGGGATGAGGGGCTTGTAAATTCTTGGGGAAATTTTGGGAAGTAGGGAGGGATGTTAGGAAGCAGGGGAAAGTGGAATCTTAGAGATGGAGTGAGGGGAAGGGGTCTAAAAGGGCAAAACACAGGCCTAGCCTAGAAAATTGCCAAGTTGTAGCAAGAAACTAGGTTTTGCGCGAAAATGAGGAATTTGGGGGATCTCAGTGATGGGAAGAATTTGATAAGGTACTTTAAGGATAGGGGAAGGTGTATGAACATCAGGATACAAGTTTTGCCGATGATTTGACCGTCCAAGAAAAATTGCCTTCAAAACCCTAGGAGAGGGAAATGACCTTACCTAGGCGCAACTGAAGCATGAACAAGGTGTAACATGATAATTACAACCCTATGAATGATGATAGACTTAGCTGAATAGTGACATAGATTGGCATTTGGGAAATTTTGAAAAGAGTGAAAGCAAACCCTAGACCTAATGCCTAGTGACCAAATTTTGCTTGAAGACTCACTGAAATGACAAAATTTGACCTTGACACTTCAAAATCACTTTGTAAGAGCACGTTTGATCACTGGAGGAAGGCTGGAAAGACTGACACTAACATTGGCTCCAATGGGGATGGTAGCTCCTTGGAGGTGCCAAGAACGGCAGATCTTTGGGAGAGCTAGACAGTGCCTTCGTCCATTGGGCTATGGAGTCAAGTCTCAAGCTAAAATTCATGACTGAAAACCGACACAAACTAACTTAACAAAAAGACTGAAAACTTACTCACAAATGACTCATGACTGACTTAACTAAAACAAGAACTTACAAAGCTTATGGAAGGGCAGCAGTCCATCAAGATTTGAAATCATGATGACAACCACCTGTGTTTCTTACAAGACAATATACCATCAAACTATTTCAAAATGCCAATGCAACCAATCAAGCAGATGCCTTCTTGATTGATTCTCCTGATCAGATCTTCTGGTCAACAATGAATACTGGTAACTGGGCATCCAAAAACATAGCTGACCATAATCTCCTTCATCACTGAATATTGCAATGATCACCTTCACTGCTGACTGCAACAGATCTGCCATTGGATCCTGAAAAACATGAAGTCTTGCCATTGCCACCTCCTGCTGAAAGAACAAGGTATCCTTTGTTTCAAATTCTGATCTACCTTCATCATGTGCTTCGGTAAAATTATGCTCATGGGCTTCAAAAAACTCTGAACAAGTAGATGAGCAGATCTCCTCTTGTAAAAACATTTCAACACATGAAACATATGAAGAATCTGAAAGCTAATCCTGTATGCTCTGATCTTCTGTAGTCTGACAATATGGTAGGTCATCTTCATATGATATCACAACCAAATTATCAAGTTCCTTATTACATTTTTCAAACATAAGGAAAGAAACTTCAGCTGATTCTTGAAGTGCAAAAATGACATTTCTATCATCTACCATAAATTCATCCAAAGGAACTTTTTCACTTACTTGAATGAAGATCTCATCTTGCTTTTCATGAACTGACTGAATTACCTCCTCATGCAGGCTCTGTTCTGATGGCATGAGAACATTTGGATCAAAAACTTTGTCTATGATCTCAACAACAAAACTCTCCTTTTAAGGATTCAACACAAGGTATGCTTGGTCATCACAATCTGAATCTAGAACTGAAGTAGTTGTCCTAACATTATCACATTCTGTAATCTGCATGTTGTCTTCCTCTGTGGGCAGATCTAAAATAGAACCCTCTCTTTCATCATCTTCCACCATATGACCATCTTTAGCCTGCTGATCTTGATTCTGCTGCAAAATGTCCTGATTATCTTGACAAGTATCCTCTAAGTTTTCTTTATGCTGCTGAAATGGATTTTCGTACAGGGCCTCCATCATTTCTCTGTCCATCAAGTCATCACGCCCATAAAAATCCTCAAGATCTTCAATAAAACTATGAACATGGCTACAACAGTCCTGAACTAAAGCCAAGGATGGATATGATTCTTTATACCTTTCAAAGAACATGGTATGAAAATCCTTTAAACAGTAAATAGAAGCAGATGGCAAACTTTCATACCAAGATCGGGCTTCATCTTCCAGAGTAGCCATAAACATTTTCATCAAACAGTCCTCAGGAAAATTGATCTTTAATCGATGCACATGAATGTGAAATTTCACCAGATGAAGAGCAGCATCATTACCTTCCATATTTCTAAACACAGGCAAATTCTTTGACCAATCTACCTTGGGCATTTTATTTGGAAAACCTGGGATGTGATCTCGGCTCATGGGAGCGTATCTTCTTGCAATCCGATCCATCTTGAGAAATCTCAAAGCTACTGATCTCTCTGCAGTGGAGTCACCATGAAGCACAGGTTGCTGGATTCTTCAGTGAAAGGAGTCGCCAGGTGAATGATTTCAGCCTTGCGGGTGTCTGATCGTTGTCCACCATCAATAATCAGATCTGAACATGATACATGTGCTGGGGTAATTAACAAGTTAGATGTCACGTTTACAAGCTAGACCGGAGATTGACTGAAGCAGCGTTTATCTACTTCCGCTAATGCAAAGCAAAAGCGTTTCAAAGGCTACCTGGCATAACTTCAGGCTCCGTCTGTAGCTATAAGACAAATGACATCAACAAGCAAACCATTTGTTCTTTCCCTAGTATGGTCACCACTATGTTAACCCTCGAATATGCCCCAGGCTGAGGAAGGCAAAACTCAAGGCAACATCAAACCACGCTCAGCCTCGTAGCTAGCCCTACGAGGACAGGAGAGGGCTCTCTCCGGGTCTATCTCGGCAAAATATAATCAATGAGGCTCGAGATGACTGAAATTATAACTAATCTTAGGCTAGGTATTAAGTGCAGAGGTTTAAAGGTGATTTTTTGGGGTTTTTGTTAAATCAAAGGGAAAGGCAATTTTGGGTGTGGGGATGAGACACAGTTTCCGCAGAGGTCTGATTGGAGCAAGGTAGGCAATTGTTTTGATGCTTTAAAATCAATGAGGTGAATAGATCAGACAGGTGAGGAGCTAAGGAGAGCAAGAAAACCTCAAGAGTTCTCCTTAAACAGATGAAAACATAGGATATCAAACAAACTTAAAGGCAGAGCATTACAGATTATGAATTCTACCTTAACACTTCATTTGTTCAATTGCAGAAGATGAGAGAGGGAAAATGATACACATAACAAACTTACAAGTACTGAAAGAAGCACACCATCAAGACATAAAGCCACAAGAATTCCAAAAAGTGCTGCAAAACCCTGGTCTTCCCTTTGCCAAAATGCTGAAGTAAAATGTACAATAAAGTCTCAAAGCCTCTTCCCAAAGAGTCCAACCCTGAAAATGACTAAGAAAATACATAATATAGGCATGCTAACTCATTCCCTTGCATCTAGGGGTCAAGATCATCATCCTAGGAGCTGTTTCAACCAATTCTAAACAAAGCACTACAATCTAGGCAGTCAAAACAACTTGCCTCTATAAGGTAGGAAACTGATTCATTCATTTAATTTTCACTTTTTAGTGAATGAATCTTCTAGAACAAGTAATAAAGTGTCAAAATTACATCATTTTTCATTAATTACATCAAGAGGAGTGAAAAATAACATCACAAGTCAAAACTGGTCAAACTGGCTTCGTTTCCTCAGCTGAAGATGAAAATTGTGCCAAAAAACCCTGATGCGCCGCGCGCCTGAGTCCTAATTTGACCGTTTTCTTCAATTTTGCCTTAAGACCGTTTTCTTCAATTTTGCTTTTTGACCGTTTTCTTCAATTTTGCCTTAAGACTCCTAATTCGCGCCTTGCAAACTAGGTTCCGGGCCTTGTAATGCATAGCCATGTGTTTTAATAATGCATTGTCTCTATTGGCCTTTTTTAGCCGCTCCTCCAAGTAGATGTTGACCCTCTCGAGATTAGCCTCTCGATCCTCATTTACCTGTTGCTCTAGAGAAGTGAACTCAATTTCCCTATGTTGGGTAGCTTGGCGATTCTCACGGATGTTCTGTAGCTCTATGATCGTGTGCTGGTCCTCAAGCTGCTTATTCCGCTGCTCTAGATACCTGATATTTGACTTTGCCATCTCCAGCTGGATTTGCAAGGCTTGAATGTCCATTTCTTGCTCTTTGATAATCCTGATATATTGGGCCTCCTCTGATTCTGAAGCTGTCTCATCATCATGAATGATAACAAATCCCAATGGCTCACCTGAAAGCCTCTCCTCATGCTTGGGCTTCTTGCCCTTATCCTGTACCTGTGGTGAAGAAGAAGGTGAGACCCTTTCCACATGATGTGGAGATAATACTCACTTTGCTGCTGCGAACAAAGGTCTAGTGCCTCTCTGATATGTAATGAAAATAGGCCTGGTCTCATGATGCTCAAAACACTGCATAGCAAGAGGACAAGCATGCAATTCTCTAAGGTTGATTGGTTCTTCCGTGACATGTTTGCCACTTTTTCGAGGCCTCCGGGATTCCTGTTCTCTCAAGGGAGAATCACTTTCGCTCTCTGCCTCATATTCAGATGAGTGACCAGATGACATGACTGCTAATATACAAACCGCCTTGAATGAAACTGTGGTGTGCAATTGAATGTGAACTGCTTTTTTGCTCTAACAATGCTGGCACATTGATGAAAAGCTTGGGAAATTTGATGATTTTTCAAGCAAGTTTGTGAAGTTTTTGATGGCGAGGCGCGTATGGAAGGCGCGGCGCACAGAGGTTCATTTCTCAGTGTAAAAATACACTGGCGCGGCACATATAGCCCTGTGCATAGCGCCTTGTTACAGGAGACTTTTGGAGGCCTTCCCGGTGTCCAAATTAGGCGCAGGATAGCTCCTTAGAAAGGTATTTGAGTCTAATTTCCAACCCAATTGGAATATTTCAATTTGGGGTTCATTTTCCTTGTCAAAAATTAAATCTCCCAAGACTGGTCAAAATGTACCAAATGAGGCTGCCTCAAGGCAGAGTGCTGTTGCAATCAACTTTTGAATGCCTTCCTCAATTCCAAATTGAGCTCATTATAGCTCATTGGAAATATATTTTTGTCTAGTTATCCTTTGATTCATCAAGAAGGTTATTTGGCCAACCAAGCTAGGAGAAAACTTGATTTTCCCAAGGTCACTTCAGAGGTGCATCAATTCTCCCGAGGCGATTGTATCTTTGACATTTCTCCAAAACCATGACACCTGTGTAAAAAGTGAGGAAGTTTTTTCTTCTTTGGAATTTTTTGGACAAAAACCTCTCTCAGTTTTCCAAAATTCATCTTTGATTGCTCTGAAACATCTTTTGAGTGAAACTTATCCCAATGTGTGAAACAAGGAATTTTGTGGAAATGAAGCGAAATGAAGGGGATGAGGGGCTTGTAAATTCTTGGGGAAATTTTGGGAAGTAGGGAGGGATGTTAGGAAGTAGGGGAAAGTGGAATATTAGAGATGGAATGAGGGGAAGGGGTCTAAAAGGGCAAAACACAGGCCTAGCCTAGAAAATTGCCAAGTTGTAGCAAGAAACTAGGGTTTGCACGAAAATGAGGAATTTGGGGGATCTCAGTGATGGGAAGCATTTGATAAGGTACTTTAAGGATAGGGGAAGGTGTATGAACATCAGGATACAAGTTTTGCCGATGATTTGACCGTCCAAGAAAAATTGCCTTCAAAACCCTAGGAGAGGGAAATGACCTTACTTAGGCGCAACTGAAGCATGAACAAGGTGTAACATGATAATGACAACCCTATGAATGATGATAGACTCAACTGAATAGTGACATAGATTGGCATTTGGGAAATTTTGGAAAGAGTGAAAGCAAACCCTAGACCTAATGCCTAGTGACAAAATTTTGCTTGAAGACTCACTGAAATGACAAAATTTGACCTTGACACTTCAAAATCACTTTGTAAGAGCACGTTTGATCACTGGAGGAAGGCTGGAAATACTGATACCAACATTGGATCCAATGGGGATGGTAGCTCCTTGGAGGTGCCAAGAACGGCAGATCTTTGGGAGAGCTAGACAGTGCCTTCGTCCATTGGGCTATGGAGTCAAAACTCAAGCTAAAATTCATGACTGAAAACCGACACAAACTAACTTAACAAAAAGACTGAAAACTGACTCACAAATGACTCATGACTGACTTAACTAAAACAAGAACTTACAAAGCTTATGGAAGGGCAGCAGTCCATCAAGATTTGAAATCATGATGACAACCACATGTGTTTCTTACAAGACAATATACCATCAAACTATTTCAAAATTCCAATGCAACAAATCAAGCAGATGCCTTCTTGATTGATTCTCCTGATCAGATCTTCTGGTCAACAATGAATACTGGTAACTGGGCATCCAAAAACATAGCTGACCATAATCTCCTTCATCACTGAATATTGCAATGATCACCTTCACTGCTGACTGCAACAGATCTGCCATTGGATCCTGAAAAACATGAAGTCTTGCCATTGCCACCTCCTGCTGAAAGAACAAGGTATCCTTTGTTTCAAATTCTGTTCTACCTTCATCATGTGCTTCGGTAAAAGTATGCTCATGGGCTTCAAAAAACTCTGAACAAGTAGATGAGCAGATCTCCTCTTGTAAAAACATTTCAACACATGAAACATATGAAGAATCTGAAAGGTAATCCTGTATGCTCTGATCTTTTGTAGTCTGACAATATGGTAGGTCATCTTCATATGATATCACAACAAAATTATCAAGTTCCTTATTACATTTTTCAATCATAAGGAAAGAAACTTCAGCTGATTCTTGAAGTGCAAAAATGACATTTCTATCATCTACCATAAATTCATCCAAAGGAACTTTTTCACTTACTTGAATGAAGATCGCATCTTGCTTTTCATGAACTGACTGAATTACCTCCTCATGCAGGCTCTGTTCTGATGGCATGAGAACATTTGGATCAAAAACTTTGTCTATGATCTCAACAACAAAACTCTCCTTTTAAGGATTCAGCACAAGGTATGCTTAGTCATCACAATCTGAATCTAGAACTGAAGTAGTTGTCCTAACATTATCACATTCTGTAATCTGCATGCTGTCTTCCTCCGTGGGCAGATCTAAAGTAGAACCCTCTCTTTCATCATCTTCCACCATATGACCATCTTCAGCCTGCTGATCTTGATTCTGCTGCAAAATGTCCTGATTATCTTGACAAGTATCCTCTAAGTTTTCTTTATGCTGCTGAAATGGATTTTCGTACCGGGCCTCCATCATTTCTCCGTCCATCAAGTCATCATGCCCATAAAAATCCTCAAGATCTTCAATAAAACTATGAACATGGCTACAACAGTCCTGAACTAAAGCCAAGGATGGATATGATTCTTTATACCTTTCAAAGAACATGGTATGAAAATCCTTTAAACAGTAAATAGAAGCAGATGGCAAACTTTCATACCAAGATCGGGCTTCATCTTCCAGAGTAGCCATAAACATTTTCATCAAACAGTCATCAGGAAAATTGATCTTTAATCGATGCACATGAATGTGAAATTTCACCAGATGAAGAGCAGCATCATTACCTTCCATATTTCTAAACACGGGCAAATTCTTTGACCAATCTACCTTGGGCATTTTATTTGGAAAACCTGGGATGTGATCTCGGCTCATGGGAGCGTATCTTCTTGCAATGCGATCCATCTTGAGAAATCTCAAAGCTACTGATCTCTCTGCAGTGGAGTCACCATGAAGCACAGGTTGCTGGATTCTTCAGTGAAGGGAGTCACCAGGTGAATGATTTCAGCCTTGCGGGTGTCTGATCGTTGGCCACCATCAACAATCAGATCTGAACATGATACATGTACTGGGGTAATTAACAAGTTAGATGTCACGTTTACAAGCTAGACCGAGATTGACTGAAGCAGCGTTTATCTACTTCCGCTAATGCAAAGCAAAAGCGTTTCAAAGGCTACCTGGCATAACTTCAGGCTCCGTCCGTAGCTATAAAACAAATGACATCAACAAGCAAACCATTTGTTCTTTCCCTAGTATGGTCGCCACTATGTTAACCCTCGAATCTGCCCCAGGCTGAGGAAGGCAAAACTCAAGGCAACATCAAACCACGCTCAGCCTCGTAGCTAGCCCTACGAGGACAGGAGAGGGCTCTCTCCGGGTCTATCTCGGCAAAATATAATCAATGAGGCTCGAGATGACTGAAATTATAACTAATCTTAGGCTAGGTATTAAGTGCAGAGGTTTAAAGGTGATTTTTTGGGGTTTTTGTTAAATCAAAGGGAAAGGCAATTTTGGGTGCGGGGATGAGACACAGTTTCTGCAGAGGTCTTATTGGAGCAGGGTAGGCAATTGTTTTAATGCTTTAAAAGCAATGAGGTGAATAGATTATACAGGTGAGGAGCTAAGGAGAGCAAGAAAACCTCAAGAGTTCTCCTTAAACAGATGAAAACATAGGATATCAAACAAACTTAAAGGCAGAGCATTACAGATTATGAATTCTACCTTAACACTTCATTTTTTCAATTGCAGAAGATGAGAGAGGGAAAATGATACACATAACAAAATTACAAGTACTGAAAGAAGCACACCATCAAGACATAAAGCCACAAGAATTCCAAAAAGTGCTGCAAAACCCTGGTCTTCCCTTTGCCAAAATGCTGAAGTAAAATGTACAATAAAGTCTCAAAGCCTCTTCCCAAAGAGTCCAACCCTGAAAATGACTAAGAAAATACATAATATAGGCATGCTAACTCATTCCCTTGCATCTAGGGGTCAAGCTCATCATCCTAGGAGTTGTTTCAACCAATTCTAAACAAAGCACTACAATCTAGGCAGTCAAAACAACTTGCCTCTATAAGGTAGGAAACTGATTCATTCATTTAATTTTCACTTTTTAGTGAATGAATCTTCTAGAACAAGTAATAAAGTGTCAAAATTACATAATTTTTCATTAATTACATCAAGAGGAGTGACAAATAACATCACAAGTCAAAACTGGTCAAACTGGCTTCGTTTCCTGAGCTGAAGATGAAAATTGTGCCAAAAAACCCTGATGCGCCGCGCGCCTTTCCACCTGCTTTTGGTGCACTTCCCAGCATCCAAATTGAACTCACAATAGCTCATTGGAAAGGTCTAGATGTCTATTTTCCAACCCAAGTCGAATTTTCCAATTTGTTGTCCATTTGCCCCTCCAAAAGTGCATTCTCCCAAGATTGCTTCCTGTGTATCCAAAAAGGGGCAGTGAGGTCATTTTTTGTATTTTTTTGACCTTTTGGGGACCCAAACCTTGATGAAATGCCTTGGCAATAGCTGAGAATGTATATTTCATCATGAAAAATCCAAAACTGCAAGCCATTTGTGATTTGGACCTCCCAATCTTATGGGTTGCGCGCGACGCACTACGCGTTGAGCCAAAAAACCTGTTTTTAGGACAAAATTTTCTCCAAATTTCTTGAAATTTGGGCTGGGGGTCCCCAATCAAGTACCATGCTTAGCTAAAGAGGCTTTGGCCAAAATCCGAAGATGATCAAACTCCTTTTTTCTTTTTTTGCTTTTTGACTGTTTTCTTCAATTTTGCCTTAAGACTCCTAATTCGCGCCTTGCAAACTAGGTTCCGGGCCTTGTAATGCATAGCCATGTGTTTTAATAATGCATTGTCTCTATTGGCCTCTTTCAGCCGCTCCTCCAAGTAGATGTTGACCCTCTCAAGATTAGCCTCTCGATCCTCATTTACCTGTTGCTCTAGAGAAGTGAACTCAATTTCCCTATGTTGGGCGGCTTGGCGATTCTCATGGATGTTCTGTAGCTCTATGGTCGCATGCTGGTCCTCAAGCTGCTTATTCCGCTGCTCTAGATACCTAATGTTTGACTTTGCCATCTCCAGCTGGATTTGCAAGGCTTGAATGTCCGTTTCTTGCTCTTTGATAATCCTGATATATTGGGCCTCCTCGGATTCTGAAGTTGTCTCATCATCATGAATGATAACAAATCTCGATGGCTCACCTGAAAGCCTCTCCTCATGCTTGGGCTTCTTGCCCTTATCCTGTACTTGTGGTGAAGAAGAAGGCGAGACCCTTTCCACATGATGTGGAGATAATACTCGCTTTGCTGCTGCGAACAAAGGTCTAGTGCCTCTCTAATATGTAATGAAAATAGGCCTAGTCTCATGACGCTCAAAACACTGCATAGCAAGAGGACAAGCATGCAATTCTCTAAGGTTGATTGGTTCTTCCCTGACATGTTTGCCACTTTTCTGAGGCCTCCGGGATTCCTGTTCTCTCAAGGGAGAATCACTTTCAGTCTCTGCCTCATATTCAGATGAGTGACCAGATGACATGACTGCTGATATACAAACCGCCTTGAATGAAACTGTGGTGTGCAATTGAATGTGAACTGCTTTTTTGCTCTAACAATGCTGGAAAATTGATGCAAAGCTTGGGAAATTTGATGATTTTTCAAGCAAGTTTGTGAAGTTTTTGATGGCGTGGTGCATATGGAAGGCGCGGCGCACAGAGGTTCATTTCTCAGTGCAAAAATACACTGGCGCGGCGCATAGGGAAGGCACGGCGCATATAGCCTTGTGCATAGCGCCGTTTTACAGGATACTTTTGGAGGCCTTCCCTGTGTCAAAATTAGGCATAGGATAGATTTTTGAAAAGGTATTTGAGTCTACTTTCCAACCCAATTGGAATTTTTCAATTTGGTATTCATTTGCCTTGTCAAAAATCAAATCTCCCAAGACTGGTCAAAATGTGCCAAATGAGGCTGCCTCAAGGCAGAGTGCTGTTGCAATCAACTTTTGAATGCCTTCCGCAACTCCAAATTGAACGCATGATAGCTCATTGGAAAGATATTTTTGTCTAGTTATCCTTTGATTCATCAAGAATGTTATTTGGCCAACCAAGCTAGGAGAAAACCTGATTTTCCCAAGGTCACTTCAGAGGTGCATCAATTCTCCCGAGGCGATTGTATCTTTGACATTTCTCCAAAACCATGGCACCTGTGTAAAAGGTGAGGGAGGTTTTTATTCTTTGGAATTTTGTGGACAAAAACCTCTCTCAGTTTTCCAAAATTCATCTTTGATTGCTCTGAAACATCTTTTGAGTGAAACTTATCCCGATGTGTGAAACAAGGAATTTTGTGGAAATGAAGCGAAATGAAGGGGATGAGGGGCTTGTAAATTCTTGAGGAAATTTTGGGAAGTAGGGAGGGATGTTAGGAAGCAGGGGAAAGTTGAATATTAGAGATGGAGTGAGGGGAAGGGGTCCAAAAGGGCAAAACACAGGCCTAGCCTAGAAAATTGCCAAGTTGTAGCAAGAAACTAGGGTTTGCGCGAAAATGAGGAATTTGGGGGATCTCAGTGATGGGAAGCATTTGATAAGGTACTTTAAGGATAGGGGAAGGTGTATGAACATCAGGATACAAGTTTTGCCAATGATTTGACCGGCCAAGAAAAATTTCCTTCAAAACCCTAGGAGAGGGAAATGACCTTACCTAGGCGCAACTGAAGCATGAACAAGGTGTAACATGATAATGACAACCCTATGAATGATGATAGACTCAGATGAATAGTGACATAGATTGGCATTTGGGAAATTTTGAAAAGAGTGAAAGCAAACCCTAGACCTAATGCCTAGTGACCAAATTTTGCTTGAAGACTCACTGAAATGACAAAATTTGACCTTGACACTTCAAAATCACTTTGTAAGAGCACGTTTGATCACTAGAGGAAGGCTGTAAAGACTGACACTAACAACACTGATCAACTAACAGTTATAAAAGAAAACATAAAGGAAATATAGACATCAATGAACATCAGAACAGCACAATATATATACAAACAATGATTTAAAAACAGTAAATGAAAGCAAGTAAGAAACTATACAAAGCTTTGGTGTACAGGGGCCCTCTGCAACCTCAGCCAGTCAATCACTTAGTCACAAATCAGATTCAGAAAAACTGTCTTCTCATGTATTTAAAGTGCAGAAATAAAGCAAAGTGAAACGCAGTACAGTGGGCTGATGACAACAGTCAAAATTACATTTCCAAAAACTAACTATTCAGCGTATATCAACGCGTTATTTATAAGGAAAAGGTGCTGCAACTAATTCCTAGATTTATGCTGCCAAGAGACACGTAAATCTCCTTGACCCGAGATCTAGCGTGATGGTCATCATGACAGTTGAATTCATGGAGTGGTGGCTGCTGGATTCAGTTCACGGGCTGCTCTCCAGGTGTGCCAGTACCTCTGTAAACTAAGTATCGTGCCACGCAAACCTTCACGTGGGCAAAACAGAGCTGTGCCACCGTAAAACTCCTCATTTTGCCCTTCCTTTGACCATCGTTGACCGCAACCGTTTATAAGTGATTTGGCTGATCTGAGGGGACACACTCCATGTACACGTCACTTGCAGCTTACCCATGTGGCCGGTTTCTCCATTGGATACCTGTAGCATAGCCTTTAACAAAATGGCTGCGGAAACTTGGGCTGGCTGCGGAAAGTGACAAGTTTCTGCAGCTGCTTGAACAAAAATCTAAATCAAACAACAGTCATAAACATAGTTAGGAAACCATTTCATAAGCTCTTTTTAGACTAATATGCAACGATTTGACAGCTTGGTGGATGAAGTAAATGGAAAAAGAAGGCTGAAAGGGTATATAGGGAAGTGCAGGTTTGGGACTCAACATAAGGCAAGGAAAAGGAAGGAGAAGGATTCTCATTCCAAATCGAATTCTTCTCATGGAGGGAAGAAGATTGACAAATCTAAAGTGAGATGCTTTAATTGTCATGAGGTGGGCCATTATGCAACTAGTTGCCCATTGAAGAAGTCCAAGAAGGGATCCTTGGAAGGATCTGTAGGTGAGTTATTGGCCTCTCAATTCGAATTGGATTTTACCCTCATCGCATGCATGGTTTCATCGATGATGGGTTTTGGTTGGTTTCTTGATAGTGGAGCCTCATTCCACATGACCGGCGATAAAAGTTTATTCAGTACCTTGTAGGAGAAAGACCTAAAGATTCGCATAGAGATGGGTGATGATGAAAGGTTTAGTGTTTTAGGAGTGGGCACAGTTGCTTTTCAGAGGGAGCATGGAGCTCTCATCACCTTGACAAATGTGAAGTATGTGCCTGGACTGAAGAAGAACTTGGTATCGATCGCAATGTTGGAGGACAAAGGCTATGATGTTGTCTTCAGTAAGGGAAGTTTTTCCTTCGACACATCACCACGGGACAGGTGAAGTAGATCGGTTCACGAGTCAAGAACCTATATGCTCTTGAGGTTCAAGATGCATGCAAAGCCTTGAGGAGCAAGGTAAAGGTTAGAGACTTGGTGGTTGAGAGGGAAAGTAAATTATCTCTCAACATGCAGCCCCAGAAGAAGTCTCGTACAATTTTGGAGGAGCCACAATTGGAGATGCTGAGAAGAGATCGAGTGGAGGCATCCACTCATGCAGAGACCTCCAATAGGGGGAAATTTCGAGCCAAGTGGGTAGAGGGATCACATGCAGCCATACCTCCAGGTGTGAGGTGGGGCGATGTGAAGTGATAGTCCCAAGAAGGCTGAAATTGGGCAGGGTCCATTGAGAGGTTTTATCTCATGGATCATACCTTGCTATGGGAGCCCAAAGTACATAGTAGCGGGAGGAATCAGTGGGATTGATGCAGTCAGAGATCAAAGTGATAGAGGCTAGAGCAGTTAGATACTGAAGAGCGCAGAGATGGATTGAAAACAGTGCAGAAAGGGAAAGTCAGCAGAAGCGCAGAGTTTTTAGTTGACAGAGGCAATAGCAGTCAGAGACTTTGATGACAGATGCATCATACTGATTCAGGTTGGACGTTTTTTTTGTTTCTGGAGTTGCTAAAGCATCAACAATAGAGAGAAGTGTTGCATGCAGAACATTCCAAAGGTTCAGGATTGGGATCGAGTTGAATTCCTTTCTTGTTGAGAGGGAGTGTTGAGAATAGCAACAAGAAATGCTAAAAATAGCATTTAGTATATTCCAATTTTAATTTGTCCTTGAATTAAAATTCGAATTTAGTCTCACCAGCTGCTTGGAAAATAATTATTTAATTCATCTTGAGTTAATTAGTTGGAGAAATTCAGGCTAGAAGTCTTTGGGAAGTCATGCAACAGTTATTCCTTAGATTGAGGAGATTATCCCTTAATTAAGGAGATAAGGATGAGTTGTATTTGAATTGTAATTAGTTAGCTCAATTAAGTGAGTTATGTCCAGTTAGATTAGTTCCAAACAATTTGAGGAACTAATTGTGAGTTCAGTCAGTTAATGCATGCATGCATCAAACTAGTGTACTCCAGATAACTGAATATTCTCTCATAAATAACTCATGCATGTTAGTTCAGACAAAGACCTAGTTGAGATTAAAGACGGGGACAATGTATTATCAGTTGGAGGAATTTTCCTATAAATGAAACTAATCCATGCAGAAGGAAGAAGGTTCTTTGAGGATTGCATAGTTTTACAGGGTGTGAGATCAGTGTGAGTGGTCAGTGTTACACTTGGTAACAGTAGGATCACCCAGGAGAAACTGCACAAGGAAATAGGAGGCTTGGAGGGCTGAAGAGAAGGCTTGTGAGAAGCTTTGTTTGCCTATGAGCATCCAAGAGGATTGTAGTGAGAGCTGGCTAGCTGTGAGAGCTAAAGCTTTGTGTAATCTTTGATGTATTTCCACCTTGTATGATAATACAGATAGTGGGGTTTTTAGCTGAGGCTTTCCCCTGAGTATTTTATGTGTTTCATGTGCATTGATTCTTCTTCTTCTGGTTATATGTGTTTAGCTCTATCTTGCTCAATATTTAAGCTTTCGCAAAGAAAATTGATAGTAGAAGTAGATTATTTTATTTTTCTTTGGTATATTGCATTATCGAGTTAATCTACAGTCAGATTTTCTACATAGATCTCAGAGGTAGATTTGTAGAGAATTTGTAGGAAATTTCTACACCACCATGCACTCCGTCGATGAAACCAAATGCAAAACTTGTCAAAGAATCGAAGGATGCAAAGTTTGACATATTCACACCCCTACTTCCATAAAAAAGTATCATTTACTAGGGAATTACTTGGAAAAATGCTACAGTTGAAGTTCGTAGATTATGACTTTAACGACGGGAAGAAGTACCCTCAGTTTGTACTAGGCCGGTATTTGAAATAGGTGCACTACGCAGACAGCGGAGTAACAAGGCTAGAACCACAAAATTGAGGAAATGGGTTGGTGTAGTAAGGATTATTGAATATTTTCTCATGTGATTTCTACCGAAAGACTTTATTTAATTCATTATGGATCACAGAAGCTTGAATACATAAATTATTGAATATGTTAAATGTGTCACACTTCAGCAGAAGTCCAGGGAACACAACGTGTGTGCATCAGTTGCTCGTAATGGTGCATGATGGATGCTTATGGATGGTAAATAAGGTCCCCATAGACCCAATGTTGATCTATAGGATCACGAGACTACCATACCAAGGGCGGAACCCCATGGAGGAGTTCGCTGGAAAAGATCAGGACCGCACTATAGCCGATAGTATGAAGAAGAAGTTTGGGCTAGAAAAAGGAAAAAGAGGCTACGACATGAATTCAATCAGTGACCAGGTAGTTCGCCCCACATCTCACATATTGGCTAGAAATATCATGAGAAAGTGTCGAGTGAATGAAGTTCCTATGTCAGTGGTTTCCTTAGCCACGCAATGTGCCAACGGGGTTCAGTACAACTAGGTTAAATACCTATGAAAGGAATTTATGGATGATTGTCGTGAAGTCCAAGAGAAAGGTACCACATTCCATTATGCGCGTTTATTTTTTATTATTGAAATGTTAGCATGGAGAGAGAAGGAGGATTCACAGTTCCCCTGGGTAGCATCAGATGTTTGTGAAGTTGCGCGGTATGTCTCACTATGGTTTACCACCCAGCCTTCGTGAGCAATGGAGAACAAGATGTTCTTCATATTATATCATATGGATTTGCATATGGTAGTGAAACAACACCCTTGCCTTTCACCGAGCCTATACGCACAGTATAGTGTTGTTGCAAAGTTTAAGATATATTTTCATAGAGTGTACATTTAAGCGCGCAGGGATACAAAGAAGGAATGGAATGCCCTACCATACTTAGTCACAGAAGATGATCTGTTAGCACAAGTACAGAAATGGCCCACATAATGGATGATTGCGCTAGAGTTAGAAGCACGATACAATGCGACAGAAGAAGAGGAGGACACCTCACATCATGGTGAAGCGAGTGGAAAAGACAAGGACAAGGATCAGGATGGGCATGAATCAGAGGAAGAATACCTACATGATGAGGGTCACCAGGATCCTCTAGAAGAGCAGAACATAAAATCATAAAAGATAGAGACGAACCTTGTTGTTGCTGAAAAAAGAAAGGCAGAGGGCGAAGCTGCCTCAAAGAAAAAGAAAAAGGAGAAGGCAGATAAAACGAAGGGTATCATGGTCCTTATTGATGAGGACCTAGATCAGATCAGAGATAAGATTCAGGAGGTGATAGTTGAATATTGGAGCATAGTAGAAGATTGCTATGACACATTTCTGACTAAGGTCACAGAGTAGATCAAAGAATTGAAGATATTGGTGCAAACAGTCAGACAACCAGAGAATATAGAGCAAAGGGTTGCAGTAGAAAGGCAAATAGATCCTATGCTTGTAGCGAGGTTAGTATAGATACCTACAGGAGCCCTATAGTTCATCTCAATAGAACTAAAACAATAGGCTAAGTAATGGAAGCATGTCAATATAAAAATTGCAGCAGTACCATTGCCAAGAATACCCAATTTGCACATGGAGATAATTGAAGAGTTGAAGTTGCGCAAACAACACACCTCGTAGTTAAATATTCAAGTGGAAAAATAGTGAGTTGTGCTTTGGCATAAGCTCGAGCACGTGATCCAAGAAAAGGATCAAATAACACAGGAGCACCAGAAGATCAAGGAGGCATTGAAAGCAACATGCAAGGAGATTCTGGACCTTGATCTCTGAGAGGAAGAGCCAGTAGAAGACAAGGTCGTGAAGCTCAACCTTGAAGTGAAAGGGTATGTTAGCTCTACTATATAACATTGATTCTCTAAAAGCTAGAGGAAAACTTGGTCCTTGGTCGCGCTCAAAGAAGGCCTATAATGGTTACCCTCACCTTTTCCTTTACCCCGTTCATCCTCCTTTCATCTCCATTTCCCATGCTTTTTGTTAAAAATCATATAAAGTTCCCTTGCTCTTAAGCCCCAAGCGCCAAAACCCAAACCCCATAAACCCGTGCCCATACAACTCCGCGCCTCCATAAACTCGCCACCGTAACCTCAGCCATTGATCTCCACCTCCCTATCCAATGGCTCCCCATCACATTCGATGGAAAATCCGCACGATTGTTTCCCAGCCGTTCGATCATCTCCGCCATGATCGGACGGCGTTCGCTCTCCCCGCATCCATGAAGTGTCGAAACAATAACACGCGATGGAGAGCGGTTTTCCTCTCTCCTCCACCGCTACATGTCACGCGCTGAACGACATCGTGCGCCATCGCTGTTTACTGCCCAACTCCCCAACGCCGGTGCGATCAATACCGCTTACTGCCCAGTCCTCCGTCCTCGCCCCTTAACCACCGCGCACTTCCATCGCCCGACAACCGTTGGATCTGTCCACTTGAAATCCAATAGCTCACGCTCGCTCCGCTCCCATCTCTCGCAATACCCTCCGCCAATCAATCCCTGCCGTCTATCCTCTTGATCCAACAGTTGATCTTCCTCCTTCATCCAACTCGTCTATCTGCCAGGCATTCCACGCCCCTTGACCGCTTTGTATGCCCGAAGGACAAAGGTGACCGGTCTTCCAGTACCATTTGCAGTTGCTCCTCAACCACCATATTCAACAGACAATATGGCCGAGAAGGAAAAGGACAGAGCTCAAGCAGATAACTACATTTAGCAGTTATAGAACTTCATCCTATACAACACTCCACCTGCCCGAGAGGACAACAGAGCACAGGAAAGATCAGATCCATCCACTAAAGCACGCAAATGCTCTCAGAAGCTCCATCAGGCAACTAAATGCGGTTGGTGGTCAATTATGACCCCTCCATACCTAGAATGGCCAAGTGCCTTTGTATTGAAACTCTATATATACCCAGAAACAAGATGTAATCAGGGTTGATGGTTGATGTTTTGATGTAAGGTTCAACTTCTGGAGACTGTGACTATTTTGATACTTGCAGCATCTCGTCTTCATTTTTAGCTAATACAAGCTTCTTTAGCTGTTAATTGCTCACTTTCCATTTATCTTATTTTCCAAGTTGTGCCTGATATGTTGTATTTCTGAGCTCTTGATGTTTAGCATTAGAGAAGCTGTCATCCTATCTCTGTGTTAAAGTCTTGTATGTATCAGTGGATAAGTTATTCAGGTTTCTTTTCACCTAGTGCCAGAGAGCTGTCATTCTGTCTGGGAATTATGGAATTAGATTTGCAGACTTCTTTACTTGTTGCAACCGGCCATCACATGGTCTTGTGCATCTGCTGGTGTGGTTAGTATTCTCCATATTCACCCAATCCTTAAACTGTGAGTAATTGGTGGTCTAAAGCCTTGTAGTCTGGGGGTGTTCATGCATGTCTGGAGTTAAGCATAGTAGAAGTGGTTATCTAGCTTGAATAAGCATCATTCCTTCTATTCATCCCTTTACAACAATAGTTGAATTTATATGTTCCTAGGCATCTCCGAGCTACAACCTAGGAGAGTTTCTTGGGGTGATAACATTAATTGGCGTCGTTGCCGGGGAGATAAGATTGAAGCTCAACTTCCCTAGGAGAACGACACAGTTCCATCTTTGATGATAGACAAAGTCTGGACACATTTCCGGTTGTAATCAATTATCTGGCGACTCTACTAGAGGAGCAACCTAGTGGCGACTCCACATTACAGTTCTGGCTCAGTTTGTGAGGCATACCCGGAGAAATCCTCAGAAATCACCAGCTGACCTAATGCCTGACCCTGAGAAGATTTTCAAGCAAAGGAAAACATCACAGAAAGGAGCATCAGGATTAGGTAAGCCTATGAAATCTTATGTATCTCTGCAAGAGAAGATTATAGCTGAAAATATACAGTTCGAAGATCTAGAGTCTAGCATTGTTAGTGAAGAAATACCCTCAGAGATTCATAAAGCTCCTTGTTCATTTAGTCCCCCTTTGGATCTCAGTCCAAAGAAAGTCCCCCATACAGTCCATCATATTCCTTTCTCCCTGTCAGCTATTTCACTGTTTCCTACCATTCAATCTGCCAGTATCCTTCCACCTATCCCAGTCATGGCAGGCCAACAAGTTCCCACGAAGATGGAAAGAATCATAGCTGCAAGGTATGGACCCCTGGTCTTGCTTGTTCCTTTGAATGCCATGCCTGTAGGAGAATACCAAAAATACATGCCTAAATTCACTGGTACGGAGGGAGTAACAGCTGAAGAACACCTTGAATCTTTTTATAGTTATGATAATAACCTAGATATCAGTGAGGATGATGTGTGGATGAGAATATTTGTCCAAAGCTTTGATGGTGAGGCTAGAAATTGGTTCAGAGAATTGGCTCCTAGGTCTATAACAGACATTGAAGCATTATATGATGTATTTTTGAAGCATTGGGGAGATAAAAAAGACTTGCTATATTACCATATTGAGTTTGGAAACCTCAAAAGGGAAAATGGGGAACCATTGCCTAATTTTAATAAAAGATTTAATCATATGTATAGTAAGATACCAGTTGAAGTAAAGCCTACCCCCACCTCTGCCAAACTCACCTATGCCAATGCTTTTGACTCTGATTTCTGCCTGCTTTTGAGAGAAAGAAGATGTGCCACTCTAGCTGAAATGAAAGATGCATCCCTAGAGGTGGAATCTAATATCATGGTTGCAGAAAAGCTCAAAATTCATGCTGATAGAAGGAGACAGAGAGGCGAGGCTTCTTCTTCCTCTGCTTCATCTTCAGAACCTAAGTTAGACAAAATGACTAAGATGATAGAGTCATTGGCTGTTGAAATATCTAAGCTAAAGGTCGAGCCGAGATCTGGAAAGGCAAGGCTTCCAAATACATTTAACCCAAATCCATTTAGAAGAGCAAACGAACAATTGCAGATCATTCAGAGGGGTAAAGAAGTTGGTGAAGAACAAAAGGTTAAAGCTCCCTTCCAGAACGTAGTCATGGAGGAGGAGCAATTGGAAGAAGAGGATGAAATTCATTGCATGGAAGATAAGGGCAGTGCTGCCTTTTTGACATTGGCTGCCTATGAAGAATCATTACTACAGGACCAAACCAGTCAAGAGTGGGACAGAGAGGCTGTTCTGCAGACTGATGAGCAACAAAGATATAATCTGAGATAAAAAACAAACAATGTCAAGGAGAATCCTGCCCAGAGAGCTGCTGTCCTAACAGAGCAACAGAATATCAGACAGAAAAGACCAACAGCTGATCCAGTCATCCTCAAAGCACTAGCTCAAGAGGTAAGAGGTCCTGACAAGTCCCCTTCCCCTTTCAGCTTTGAATCAGAAGTCCAGAAGTTAAAAATATCTGTGCCTCTGATAGAACTTGTAAAGAGTGAAGTTTTTAGAAAACCTCTCCTTGATGCTCTTGAGCTGAGAGCCTCACAAGCCTCCACCGATTATGTCAATTTGCAAGATGACAAACCTGCAGTTGTGCTTGGCCCAATGACTGAACCTGCTGATGATAATTCCCCATCATTTTATGTCTCCTTGACCATTCATGACAAAATCCTCCATAACTTCCTGCTAGACACAGGGGCCAGCCAAAATCTGATGCCCTAAGCTGTCATGGAAGAGTTAGGCCTTGATATCACCAGACCATATCATGATTTATTCTCATTTGATTCAAGAAAGGTAAAGTGTCTAGGATTAATCAAAGACTTGGCCATTACCCTAACTCAGCTACCCATGAAAAGCATGATGATGGACATTGTGGTAGCAGATGTCCCTCCTAAGTTTGGCATGCTGCTGTCCAGAGGATGGATTAAGAGGCTGGGTGGAACATTACAAAATGATCTATCTTATGCCACTGTCCCAGTCTTTGGAGGGGAGAGCAGGAGATTGTATAGAGAATCACAGCTGGCATACATCATCAGTGATGAGAAGAACCCTTCTAATCATCCCATTTATGCTGTGGACACTGATTTTGGGGCATGTATTCTCCAAATTGAAGAATCTCAAAAGGTCTCAATGTAGATCAAGAAACCAGTGAATTAGGCTGTGGAAGGAGAAGGAACACAGGTTTGGGAGATGTTCTTTGATGGAGCATGTTCAAGGGAAACTGCAGGAGCAGGGGTGGTGCTGATTTCTCCAAAACTAGAAAGCACACATCTGTCTTTTAAGCTGGCTTTCCAAGTCACCAACAATATAGCAGAGTATGAGGCTCTGATATTGGGCCTTAACGTAGCTAAAGACAGAGAAATCAGAGGCATAAAGGTGTTTGGAGATGCTGATCTCATCATTCAGCAAGTGAACAAGACGTTTCAAGCAAAGCACCCAAGGTTGAAAGCATATAGAGATGAGGTATGGAGACTTAGAGATTCTTTTGATAGTTTTTGTATCTCATACATCCCTAGAGTCAAAAATCAGCTCGCTAATTCCCTTGCTGTGTCTGCTAGCATGTTTATCCCTCCCATGCCTCCCAAACTAGTTTATGAAGTTCAGATGAAATATAGACTATCCTTGCCTGATAATGTCCAGCATTGGAAAGTTTTTGAGGATGATGATGAAGTGAATAGATTTCTACAAGTCATTGATGAGTTCTCTAAAATGAAAATTGACCAAGAGAATGAAGCCTTGGAAGAAAGTCCCCAGTCCCAACTTAGAAGCCAAATTGGAAAAAATAGCATTGTCCAACTACCCAGCAATCATATACCTAAAGGCCTAGTTCCTTTAGAGAAGCTGTTTGACCAGAATGATGTGGCTTATAAGGCTACCCAAAAAGAAGACCAATCTGTAGTCCATAGGCATAATATAGGGAGTCCAGAGCATCCAAGATATATAAATCTGTCCACCCATCTATCTGCTGCCCAAAGTTCTGAGTACTGCAATTTAATGAGGCAATTTGCTGATGTTTTTGCCTGGGAATATAGTGACCTGAAAACTTATGACAAAAAGATAATCCAGCATAAAATCCCTTTAGAGAAAGACACGATCCCTTTTAAGCAGAAGCTGAGGCCCATAAACCCCTTGCTCCTTCCTCTAATTGAAAAAGAAATCAAGAAATTACTAGCTGCCAAAATCATAGTCCCTCTCCGATATTCAAAATGGGTAGCCAATTTGGTAGTGGTAAGGAAGAAAAGTGGGGAAATCAGGCTCTACGTTGATTTCAGAAGCTTAAACAAATGCTCTAAGAAAGATAATTATCCTCTACCCAAGATGGAGCATTTGTTGCAGAAGGTCTCAGGAGCCAAAGTGATGTCTTTCCTGGATGGATTTTCAGGGTATAACTAGGTTGTTGTACATCCAGATGATCAAGAGAAGACTGCATTCACCACTCCTTGGGGCACTTTTATGTATTCCAAGATGCCTTTTGGGTTGATGAATGCTAGAGCCACCTTTCAGAGAGCTATGGATATAGCATTTGTAGGAGAGAAGGATAAATTCGTCCTTGTCTACCTTGATGATATAACAGTGTACTCTAGCAGCCATAAAGACCATTTGCAGCATTTGAAGAAAGTGTTCCTGAAGTGTAGAAGGTTTGGGATTTCAGTCAATCCTAAAAAGTCATAGTTTGTTTTAGAAGAGGGCAAGTTGTTAGGACATGCTGTTTCTACTGCAGGTGTCAGAATCGACCCGGAAAGAGTAAAAGCAATACAGACCTTGTCTGTCCCGAGATCAAAGAAAGATATCCAATCCTTTCTAGGAAAGATAAAGTTTGTAAGGAGGTTTATTCCTAATTTTGCAGAACTTGTAAAACACATTACCTCCATGTTAAAAAAGGGGTCAGAGATCAAATGGACTGATGCGGCAAGAAGATCCTTTGAATCCATTAAGAAAGCTATTATGGAAGCTCCTACTTTAATCAGCCCAGATTACAGCAAGAAGTTCCATATATTTTTGTTTGCCTCTAATGACACCCTTGCAGTAGTTTTGTTGCAAGGAGATGAAGAAGGCTCAGAACATCCAGTGGCGTTCTTCAGCAAAACCCTAAGGGATGCTGAGTTGAGGTATGATATCATTGAGAAACAAGCATATGCTCTTATAAAATCTTTGAAAGCTTTCAAAATTTACATTCTGCATTCCAAGGTAATTGCATATGTTCCCTCTGCTTCAGTAAAAGATGTCCTAATGCAGCCAGTTACTGATGGAAGAAGGGCTAAATGGATTGCAAAGCTGATTGAATTCAACATAGAACTGAAGCCCACCAAGCTTGTTAGGGGTCAGGGCCTTGCTAGATTGATGGCCAAAGAAAATTGCAAAATGTTCGACATGACTTTGATAAGCATAAATTCAAAAGATAGTCAGGCAACAGAAGAAACAGCTGAACTAGGGCAAAATCAGTCATTGACAGAAAATATAGCTTCTTGTGAATGGTATTCTACAATGGCTCAATTCTTGTTGAAGCTAGAAGTTCCTCCAGGCCTTAGTTCAAGCTGAGCCAGAACTATTAAGCTCAGGGCAGCTAGATACTGCATTCATGAAAATCTGCTCTATTGGAGGGACCCCTCTGGAATTCTTTTGAGGTGTCTGGACAAAGAACAATCCATGGAAGTTATGCAACAGTTTCATTCCAGCATATGTGGAGGACATCACTATTGGAAAACTACAGCTCACAAGATCCTCAGAGTTGGGTACTATTGGCCCACCTTATTTTCTGATGTCTTTTTTTTTTGTTTTAAAATCCTGTGACAGGTGCCAAAGATTTGAAGGGAAACATCAATTGAAGTCCCTACCCTTAAAACCCATACGTGCTAATGGCCCTTTTCAACAATGGGGCTTGGATTTCATTGGAGAAATCAATCCACATTCTAGTGGCCAGCACAAATGGATCTTAGTAGCCACAGATTACTTCACTAAATGGATTGAGGCCATCCCTACCAGAAAGGCTGACCATCATGTGGTCATGAGGTTCTTCACAAAAAATATCTTCGCCAGATTTGGTTGTTCACATAAATTAGTAACAGACAATGCAACAGCTTTCAAGGCAAAAGAATTGGTGGACATGCGTGACTCAATGGGCATTAAGCTAGTTCATTCCACCTCATACTACCCTCAAGGCAATGGTCTAGTAGAATCTTCCAACAAGAGTTTGATAAGGATAATTAAAAAGTTGTTGGAAGACAACAAAAATAATTGGGATTATAAGCTCAAGTATGCACTGTGGGCTGACAGAGTAACCACCAACAAATCCACAGGGAATTCTCCATTCAAGCTAGTATATGGCACTGAGGCCATATTCCCAATTCAGTTAACCATCCCTGTGGCAAAGTTTCTACAAGGAGAACAAAATGAAGAAAATGACATGGCTAGGAGGATCAGTGATTTGGTAGAGGTACATCAAATCAGAGAACAGTTGGTTGAGAAGTCTGCAGCACATCAAAAGAGAATCAAGGAAGCCTTTGACAGGAGGGAAAAAATAGATAATTTTCAGGTTGGAGACTTGGTTCTTAAGTGGGATGCACTGAAAGAGAAGAAAGGCAACCATGGGAAGTTTGATGCTCTATGGACAGGGCCTTTTATCATTTCTCAGATCCAAGGGAACAATACTTTCATACTGCAAAGTATGGAAGGGGAGACAGTTTTTGATGGCCCAGTTAATGGCCGATTTTTGAAAATTTATGTTGTTTAAGGTCTTCAGGCCTTAAAGTTGTAAATATGTCATTTTATCAGTTTTAGTGTAGACTCAGTTAGACTCCATGCCCAATGGAACACTAGGAAATCTTGCTGATATGGTTTTTGTAGGAAAGGCAATGATCTGCAGTTCTTGAGACCTCATAGGGAGGATCTCATCCCCAGAAGGAGCCAGTGTTAGCTCTGCTATATAACATTGATTCTCTAAAAGCTGGAGGCAAACTTGGTCCTTGGTCGTGCTCAAAGAAGGCCTATAATGGTTACCCTCACCTTTTCCTTTACCCCGTTCATCCTCCTTTAATCTCCATTTCCCGTGCTTTTTGTTAAAAATCATATAAAGGTCCCTTGCTCTTAAGCCCCGAGCGCTAAAACCGATACCCCATAAACTTGCGCCCATACGACTCCGCGCCTCCATAAACTCACCACCGTAACCTCAGTCGTTGATCTCCGCCTCCCTATCCAACGGCTCCCTGTCACATTCGATGGAAAATCCGCACGATTATTTCCCAGCCATCCGATCATCTGTGCCACGATCGGATGGCATTCGCTCTCCCCGCGTCCATGAAGTGTTAGAACGATAACACGCGATGGAGAGTGGTTTTCCTCTCTCCTCCGCCGCTACGCATCACGTGCTGAACGGCATCGCACACCATCGCCATTTACCGCCCAACTCCCCAACGCCGGTGCAATCAATACCGCTTACCGCCCGGTCCTCTGTCCACTTGAGTAATAGCGCTTTCCGCCACCCGACGACTGTTGGATTTGTCCACTTGAAATCCAACGGCCCACGCTCACTCCGCTCCCATCTCTCCCGATACCCTCCACCAAGAAATCCCCGCCGTCTATCCTCTTGATCCGACGACTGATCTTCCTCCTTCATCCGACCCGTCTATCCGCCAGGCAGTCCACACCCCTTGACCGCTCCGTATGCTCGAAGGACAAAGGTGACTGGTCTTCCAGTACCATTTGCAGTTGCTCCTCAACCACCATATTCAACAGACAATATGGCCGAGAAGGAAAAGGACAGAGCTCAAGCAGATAACTGCATTTAGCAGTTATGGAACTTCATCCTATAAGACACTCCCTGCCCGAGAGGACAGCAGAGCACAGGAAAGATCAGATCCATCCACTAAAGCAAGCAAACTCTCTCAGAAGCTCCATCAGGAAACTAAATGCGGTTGGTGGTCAATTATGACTCCTCCATACCTAAAATGGCCAAGTGCCTTTGTATTAAAACTCTATATATATAGAAATAAGATGTAATCAGGGTTGATGGTTGATGTTTTGGTGTAAGGTTAAACTTCTGGAGACTGTGACTATTTTGATACTTGCAGCGTCTCGTCTTCATTTTCAGCTAATACAAGCTTCTTTTGCTGTTAATTGCTCACTTTCCATTTATCTTCTTTTCCAAGATGTGCCTGATATGCTGTATTTCTAAGCTCTTGATGTTTAGCATTAGAGAAGCTGTCATCCTATCTTTGTGTTAAAGTCTTGTATGTATCAGTGAATGAGTTATTCAGGTTTTTTTTCACCTAGTGCCAAAGAGCTGTCATCCTGTCTGGGCATTAGGGAATTAGATTTGCAGAATTCTTTACTGGTTGCAGCCGGCCATCACATGGTCTTGTGCATCTGCTAGTGTGGTCAGTATTCTCCATATTCACCCAATCCTTAAACTGTGAATAATTGGTGATCTAAAGCCTTGTAGTCTAGGGGTGTTCACGCATGTCTGGAGTTAAGCAAAGTAGAAGTGGTTATCTGGCTTGAACAAGCATCATTCCTTCCATTCATCCCTTTACAACAATAAGTTAAATTTATATGTTCCCAGGCATCTCCGAGCTACAACCTAGGAGAGCTTCTTGGGGTGATGACAGGGTACAAGGAGAAAATTGTTGCAGTGCAATTCAAATATGAAATTTAGATCAGTGAGATGCAAATGAAGTTGCAGCTAACTACACTGCAGGAAGTGAGAGATTAATGGGATACTGACCTAAAAACTGTAATGGCCAGCATCTTCGCAACAGTGGTAGACTGTGGAAAACCCTTGGACAAAAGTTTGCAAATTTGGACTTTGTTGTAGGAATATCCAAATGTACAGAAACCATAGGAATAAATGCAGCAAAAGCAACAGTAGTTAGAGGAGATTCGGGCATTAGCAAAGACCTTAGCAATCTCGCAGAAGCTCGCGAAGATAAATGAGTCGAAGGACCTCGAGTAGAAAATTGAAGAGCTAAAGAAAGAAGAACAAATTTTGATAGAGAGGACTCAGCCCTAGCAAGATGAGGCCCTTTAACTATCGCAGGTAGTGGATGAGAAGCTTAAAGAGCTTTGACAGAGGAAGAAAAAGTTGGTATAGAGGGATGTAGAACATGTGATAGAGGCACTGCTGGAGGAAGTGCGCAATGAGGAAAAGTAGGTAGCAAAGCCTCTGAAGCAGTTTAATCAGGCCTACAATAACATCTCAACAAAAATCAGAGGTAAAGAAGCTGAGTGACTCGGGACGAGTCACATGTGATTGTTGGGGGCCTGTTGGGCACATCCCAACTTGGCCTAGTTTTTGGTGAAGACTCTGCATTTTGTGGAGCAGAGTGCGAAGTAAAGAATGCAGCGAAACTTGAAGTGGACCGTGCAGCAAAGCACCAAGTGGATCGCGTAGTAGATATACCGCGTGGTATATGGGCTTCGGGGTGGGCCGAAGCCCCTTCTTTTTCTAAAAGAATGTAATTTTTTAAAAGATCAATGTGTTTTAGACCATAGTAGCTTGTATTATGGGAGTCCATAGTATATGGACGATGGTATTTTGATGATATATCCCTCGATGTAATAATATATATGGGGATCAATAATAAGAATAAGAATCATATTTATGGTCTAGATATATGTTTGTGGTTGAATTATTGTGATCTATAGTTAGTGGTGAAGGAAAGGCTCTGTAGTTGAGTGTGGAAAGGCCTGAGTCTATAGTTGAGTGCGCGGACGACCTGCAACTTAGTGCATAGTTGAAGAACTATTTGTTGTACAAGATTCATTATTATAAACAATAGTTCTTGTGGACGTAGTCCCACATTAGGATGAACCACGGTAAAATTTGTGTCTTCATGTGTATTTGCTTATTATCTTTTGTAGCATAGTAGTTTTATTACAGTTACATTTTATTACAACGAAGTAATGATTATGGGTTTATATGATATGTTTATCTGATTAAATGAAAGTGGAAAAGTAATCTATGTATGTTAAAGATAAAAGAACATAAAAATACCACATCGCATCATCCCTCAAGGCTGCAGAAACCTAGTTCTGCATCCTCCCGTAATCACTTCGGGTGAGATTGTAATCTCTTTATAGGTCATTGCTGAAAGGGCCAATGATTAAGGGTTTTTTTGGTGTGCAATATACATCAAACCTGGGTCATCCAATTCTAAACCAATAATATGAAATATTAACAATTTCTCTACTTGATAATTGTTTGTGATATGTTTTTATCTTTTAGCTTATGAACCTTTCTTTGTTATCTTATAAGTGTGTTCTCTTCATCAAGAAAATTATCAAAATAAATAAATACAAGTGACAGAGTATATAGGCTTCTCCAGCCATGGCCAAAACCTCTCACCTCTTGAGAGGAAAACCCGATAAAATTATTCTTCTATATTTTCAATTGCTAAGTACCAAGACCATGACACAAACCCTTGACTATCGTATCCTCCCAAGAACCTTGTCACCCACCGTGATGTTCTACCTCTTCCTTCATTTTCCTTTCCTCCTAGAGAAAATTGGTCTCTATCTCTTATACTGCACCTTCACAACTTCCCTAGATAATCTCAGTCTCTAGGTCTTTTAGAGAGAAACTCGGTCTCTACTTTGATCTCTTAGAAGAGTCTTTCTCTTGCTGCCCCAAAAGAATTTCATTGCTCTAAATTTGCACTACCTAGAAGAAACTTCGCTATACCCAGAAGAAACTTCGCTATACCCAAAAGCTAATGTCCCAGAAGAAACTGCGCATTTATCTTTTGTTTCTCCTTCTTTGCTGTCCTTTTTAGCCCTCTCTTTGACTTTCTTATTCCTTCTTCTTTGCACTTTTCTTGTCAAGATTAGATTGAATTCTCATCTGAATTGTATGTCTCCAAATGAGGCCAAGTAGGGTTATATCTACTCTTCTTCGCTTGTCATTTAGGCCGACTTTAAAGCTGGAGCTTAGGCCGACTTCATCTAGCATCTTATTCATATTTTGTAGTCCGACTTCAAGAGGTTTGGTGACAAGTTCTTGGAGGATACTTTACATAGACAATATAAACCTTTTACAAAGTGTAACATGACTTCATTTACATGAAAATGACTCCTTTATGACTAGATGAATAAACCCTAAAGACTCTTAATGGGAGTCTTGACTAAAAAAAAATTCTCTTGCTCATGAAACCCATGAAGAAAGTCAATATAATAATTTCATTCTTCCTATTTACATCTTATTACATAAAATCATAATTACATGTCATTATGAAGACTGAACCTAGTTACACTTTTCAACAGTAATCATTGAAATCTGATCAACAGGTGTGATAGTGTCAAACCAACGTTGCGCTCAAAATCACAATGCTAAAATTTATTGAACAAAGACTCCAAAGTCATCATCATCAGAAAGAATCCATGGCAGTGGAAGAAACCACTGTTTATTTTCCATTCATTCAGTGATCCACTATAGTTGAAAAGAGGACCATTAGTCAAAGATCAGTCCCTCTGTAACCTCCGCAACTGACAAATCATTAAACCCAACCCTAACCTTGCATTATGGGTCCACCAAGTAGTCAGACCAGTCGACATAAGTCCTAGCAAAATTCAGAGAAGTGACCTGACCTAAGGGTTCATTGATTGGTGAGAGACAGAAGGAATTCAGGTAAGAATCGGGTGGTTGAAAGAGAAGCCCCAACCTTTGAATTATGTGGGAGATAGCATGGGGAACCATGAGAAAGTTGGGAAATTGTAAGAGAATGTTTTTGGTGAAATTTCGTTTAATTTTTTTAAAAGAGAAAAGAAGATCAAAAGGATTTTTCTCTCGTGAGGAAAATGAAGAGGTGAGAATGCGTGGACAATTGAGAGCATTGGAAGTGTTTCCCTATGTTTTTTTTGTTTAAAAATTTTCTAAAAAAAGAAAGACCACATTGCGGCTACATTATTTGTTGTAGAATGAAATACAGTAGATGATATATTTATTTGACATTGGAATGTTGATGTTGATGTTATGAACATATATAGGCCACGCTAGATTTGTTTTTCCTTGCAAATATTTTTTTTTTCTAGAAGGAAATCTAGTGCATGATAGATACATTTTACCTTACAATACTTGTGTTTGTTCTAAAAAAAATCTAATGCGTGCTAAATTTCTTTTACCTTGCGATGCGTTTGTTTTCACTACAAACAAATCTAACACTTGCTAGATTTATTTACCTTACAATGCTTGCTTGTGTGTTAGAAACAAATCTTATGTGTGCTATTCTTGTTTTAACTTGTAATGCTTTTGTTTGTGCTAGAAACAATTCCACTGCACACTAGATTTGTTTGACCTAGGAATGTTTGTTTTTTTTTTTCGAGAACTTCTTCTCGTGAGACCGTGCACTAGATGTGTTTGACTTTGTGATGCTTGTTTTTGTGCTAGAAACAAATATAATGCATGCTAGATTTATTTTACCTTGTGATAGCGAGACCACCCCCTCTTGCCCCTGCTTCATATGTCAAATGGGACCATACCCACTTCATAACGTCGATTTAGCAAGGCAAATAATAATCGTTTCGATGGGAAGCGAGGAACCGGGAGGCTGAACTGTGATAGTGGAACCACCCCCTCCCGCCCAATCGTATTCCAAATGGAACCATAACCACACGCATACCATTGATTTGGCTAGGAAAATAGTAGTCATTCGACAGAAGGGGTGGAAGGATAAAGCTTTATGGTAGAACCCCACGACTACGTGTCATATATTCGCATTTATTTCATAGTTTTTATAGTTTCCATGTCATTTTAGGAGCTTCTTCTCGAATATTTTTTCGAGAGTCCTATTTCAATACTTTCGAGATTCAGGTTTTGATATGGCCCACATGCTCACATATTCTCACTTTCGTTTCTCATCTGTCCAACAGTCCATGCAATATGACCGATCTCCACCTTCCACATCTTCTCGAAGAGATGAACTCAGAATTTTCTTAAAAAACATCTATTTGAATTTCCTTCGAGATTTGTCTTTTGAGATGACAAAGGAACCCATGTCATATCACACATTAACCTACACTCTAATATGTGCATGACACTTGTCTATCCCATGTAATTCCTTCTCCACTTGGCTATCGTTGAAAAGATCTTCTTTGAATTTAAATTTATCTCTTGTGGTTTTAATTAAAGTTAATTTACTCTGCATGTTGCAACATTTTCTTGTTAAAAGTGTTTCCAAGAAAAGATTGAAAATATTTTTATTTTCATTGCAATTTATAAATTTCATTATGTATATGGTTTCCTATAATAAAGTGTTATATGTATGATTAATTTATATTGGAGTGCATTCACTGAAAGCTATGTTAAAAAACAAACAAGTGTAATATCCAATGTTGTTGCTTTGTACCTACCTTTTATGCAAAATGTGATTGATAGCTATGTTAATTTGGTCTACCAAAGACGTGTATAAGTTGTACGTGGCCCAATTGTTATAAAAAGTAATGATGTATAACTAACCTGAGCATGGTTCATAATCTAATGATATGGAATTCTATTTTTTGTTTGTCCTTCAATTTGAAATCTGATGTCATCATGACTTCGATTTTTGGCCTTAATTGAAAAGTCATGGGTTGTTGTTAGAAGTTTTTGTATATTTATTTATGTTAGATTTAGCCATCATGGTCTTGTGTTTTTTGAGAGTTCTAAATTTTGAATCTTCTATAGATTTATTAATATATATTTTTTTCAATGGAATGGATAGTAGCATTTCTATCAATAAAAATTGGGAGAGGGCCCATATCCTTTACATCTATTGTGTGAGACAATAAAAAAATCTTCAATCAAGTATACAAAAAATTGTAAAAACATTTATTGTCTCATGGATTTACTAACCAGTTAAGACCAACGAGATGACAATTGTATATTCTAAAAAATAACCCAACAGAAGAATACATTTACAAAAACACATTAAAAACTAAGATAGTTGGCATAGAATGAGCTACAAAACAAAAATTTATCTCCATGGAATGCAGCAGGCATCACTAGGTGCCTCAACCATTAGCATATGATCCTCTTGGGTAAAAATATCTCTTACAAGCAGCAGAAGTTGCAAGGCCAGTGTTATCAGGAGTAGTCCTCCCAATAGAGGAGGAAACTTCCAAATATGCAACTTGAGAGCTAAGCTGATGAATTTTTTTTATCATTCCATTAAGGGAGAGTTCCATTTCAACACGGTGAACAAGCAGCTTGTCAGGCTCCAAGAACAGCTCGAAGGAACATCTTTGGCACTCCACCATATCTTCCAACTTATGGATAGTGGCAATCATAGCGTAGTGGGAATCCAACATTCTATCGATGATGTCAAACAGAAACATATTTTCAAAAGGGAAAAAAGTTTCCTCGATTATGTGGAGAGAACTCTAAACTCCAGAGACTGAAACTAAAGAATTCACACCCTCTTGATCCATATCTCAAAAAGAAACGAAAACCAAATAACCGAACACACAGAGAAACTTGGAAACCGTAAACCGACATGAGTCATCCTGCAACAAAAAGACTTGAATCTCCAAATGAAATTCACTTGAATGAAATGACACTGGTATAACATCATAACAGGACAGAAGAAATGACTTCATGCTTGCTCGAACTGCACTAGCTGCTTCAGTCGATAGGGAATTCATTAATTAAATCTTACATCAAATTAAAAATATGCGATCCCATGTGATTAGAGGAACCAGGAAAGCGAGAAATCTTTTCACCAAAAAGTGACACTTGGGAAAAATCATAATAAGTTGAGGCCGAAACCGACATGTGTAACTCTTCATAAGTTCAGAGCTTAGAACATTTTTTTTGAAATACTTTTATTGTAATGTCTTGATTCTTGACCTTTCCTGACTTTGAACCTTTCAACTTTTTATCATTTTTCGTATTTTGTCATTTTCCAAAATTTCATTTATTTGTTAGTTTAAAATGTTAAATAAATAGGGTGTGGTTTACCAATTTGCATGGACAATCGAAAAGGGCCAAAAATCAACAAATGTTTTTACAAAAAATCTAGTAGGAGGAATGTTTAAATCATGTTTTTGATGGTGTAAATGGATTCAACACTATCAAAAACCCCTAGGGCACCCAAAATCTTGAAACATGATAGCAGTAACTTGGATTTACAAAATATTGTCGTATTTTTTCAAAATTGTGCTAGAATTTCCATGGCTTTTTGTGAAATTTTGAAGCCTTGTTAGTCTATGGAAATAACAACCTTCCATGTATTTAGTGTTTTCATTTTACGAGGAATCTAAAGAGGTGACATTTTTTCCCGGAAAATAATAGGAATTCCAGCGAGTTTTTTAGAAAACTTGGAAAGAATTTTTTTAAATATGGGTTATGGTTTTCAAACTTCAAGATTTCAGGTGCCCCTAGGGTTCTTGATGGCATTGAAACCATTTCTTCCATAAAAAATAAAAAGTGATTTAAGCACTCCCATAGTAATATTTTCGAAAAAAATAAATAAATTCGTCGTGAGAAACTTGGCATCCAGGCAAAATGGTGGCCTCGGTAGACAACACCTTTTACATTTTCCATAGCCCATTGATCAACCAATAATGAAAATTGTCCATTACACATTGACAAAGCACGTCACATTTATGAAATTTTATGGAAACCTTCAGGATTCCATGCATTTAAAGTTTTAGTTTTACGACATTTTTCAAGTATGTGTTCAAGATTTACTCATAAAATTTACATTTTCATTGTAAATTTTAAAGTTTTATGCCCGAGTTTTTATATTTAGCTACATATTAAACTGTTAAGACATTTAGACGAAAACACTTTCACTAGTTCGTATTAGGTTACTTGAGAAGTTAATTTCTTCCATTATTTTTCTATCTATTCTTAATTTCTTTCTTGTTCAAGACCGCAAAATGGGAAAAAATCACCCACCTCCACACAAGTTGTTGAGGAAATAAAAGCTAAAGCGAAGTCAGTTGAGGCATCAGGGCTATTGGAAATTTATCAAAAATCCTCATTGATCTCAGATACTACATATAAAACTCAAGATGTAGGTAAGCTCCATTGGGAAAATATTTTCAATTTCTTTGAAAAAAGAGAATGGCAGGAATTAGATAGTTCACTAGTGATAATTCAGATGAGGAATCTCCCTTTGATTATGAATCCATTAGGAAAAATAAATTACATAAAATCGCAGCTAGAGTTACCATGTTTCCTTATTACGATATGATTAGATGGATATTACTACATGTTGATGTCCGAACTTGCTTTGTTATTGATTCTAATAAAAAAACAATTTCCTCATGGAAACCTAAAGTGCTAGCTACAATTTATGAACTCGATCCTCCTGAAATATTTTTTAAATATTTTTTGGGTCAATTCACTGACATTGTCCTCAAGGAAGCAAAATAAGACTATAATCAGATTGTTAGAGAGTGGCTTAGGGATGATGACCACAAACTCAAGAGAGGGAAATATTAGGTTTATAATTAAAATGATGTCTAGGCTTTATGGGGAAGTTGACCTTGGACATTGCAAACTTGAATGGGTGCCCCTAACTCATGGAATTTACAATCAATCACAAAGATTCAATTGGGAAAATATTTTTTCCAAAAGATTGTCAGACGCTATCCCAATTTCATTATCATCTGCTCCATGTTCTAAAAACATTTTATGTATGTATGATGATCTGTTAGATATTGTAATGGATTTAGTACCATTTCCTTTAATGGGATGGAGTTATTCATTTTTTAATCGATATATCATTCAAGATTATTCAACTATTTTATGGGAAAATTAATGTAAAGGTCATTTTTATGACATATGTGACAAGATAATGATTCCTTTACATCAAATTTTGTTTGGAACTTATCCTCGAATCAATAAATATTTCTAGGAAGTTGTATCTCAGATAAGGGACTCGTTTGTTGAAGAGAATTTGTCCTATATTAGAATATATGGTAGTGAGGTTGGTCCCCATGTTCTACCCAAATTTATTCCTGATAGAATAGTTATCTGAGAAATAGCTAATCAAACTGAATTATATAGGCAAGCTGGGAAATTGAGCAAAGTGCAAAAGAAAGTTTGGCCTAGTTTCCTATTAAGATTGGTCAAATGACTCTTAGAGATAGAGGCCATGCTAAATTCGAAGCAGAAGCAATCCATAGTCTTTGGTTGCATACATTTCCATTTTATAGCTATGATGTTATGAATTTTATCGCTAATTATTATAAATCGGTTTCTTATTCCAAAACTTATTAGCATCAAAATCCTTCATTTGATCATTTATTCATTCATGTTGATAGTTTTGAACATGTTATTGATAGGGGCCATTTTATGGAGGATGATGAAAAAATCAAAGTACAAAAGTTTAGAGAGGGGACTTATGAAGAATTCATTTTTGAGGAATCTAATTCCAACCATGTGCTAGGTGTTATAACTGTCCATACAAATGTGACAATTAGTTATTGTTTAGTCTAGTTCTATTGAGTTCCAGTTCAGTCATTTAATGTTAATGTTTCCTATGTAATCCATTTAATTGATTGTGAATATTGAGAATAACATCTCTGCTCCACTTTTTCATTCTCTAACATGGTATTAGAGCTCGGTCTGCATAAGACTCTTTAAGAGAGAAGCATAAATCAAAGAGTAATGTTGCATAAGACTCCAAGGAGAGCAGCATTTCAAATTTATTTTGTGCTCACAAAGAATAACAAAGGTAGTGAGGAGCTCAAGGAGGAGATGCCAAGAGAAAGTGTGGTAGAATGTAAAATGTAAAAATTTTCACATTTTAAGAAAATAAAGTGCAAAAAAACACAACAAACTTACAAAAATGCAATTTTTTGTAAATTTTTGGAAACTATCACAACCGCTCAGTGAATACAATGCAAAAGGTTGTGCAACCAGTTTGTATCGAGAAGTGCACATCTTGAAATCTTGAAGCACGTGATCAATGTAAAATCTAGAGTTGATGTGTGTCAAAAGGTTTGAAAAGCCACCATGCAATAGAAGTAGTGGTGTTATAGGCCATTTTTTACATCTAGTCAATAGGCCTGCAAACCGGATCAATCATCATCTATGAACATGTTGTCAACATCCCTACACAAATCCCTAAGCATGTCCTTTCCAAATGACTAAGTACGTGGGATTAACTACTAAAAATCAGTGCTTTTAAGCCCCCACGCATTGTGTCCCTTTGGAGACTTGCGTTTAGCATTGGCTACTCCCATCCGCACCAACATTGGTCAACGCTAGTTTCTCCTTGCTGGCGGCGCATTGGTTCTAGAAATTCAAGAAAATTAAAAATATTTTGAAAGCTTCCTCTTCCAGAAGCTTACATGGGTTGTTTTAGTCATTTACCTTGGATAAGAAGCTTGAGTCCTATCTGTTCCTACTTTGGATATTTCACCTCTTATCTAAGTGGATCTCAAGCTCATTATGGTAAATCCTAAACTACCATCCCTCTCCTATAAATTTATTTCCATCTACAACATCAAGGTTCACTTTTGGATACTGATCATGCCCTCATGCTGCTACCTTGAATCTAAGAGAGTCACCATCTTCATGCATTAGGGTAACATTGAGATGTGCTTTGTGACAAGGAAGGACAAGTTAACTTGTGGAGATATCTACAATATCAGCTACTATTTTTGGTTTTAAACTCTCTCCTATTTCTATTAATACAAAGAGTATCTTGTTTTCCTATATGTGGTGTTACATTTACATTCATGTATTTCAATGCCTCACTGATTCATTGAATAGAGTAGTTAAATTATGCTATGTAGATGTTTTGGAGCTAACAAGCCAGGAGGAAAGTAAAGCTTGCGACGGATTCCAGGTAATCTTGTTTCTCGTTATTCAATTTCTCTAAGGTAAACTCTATATTATTTTCTTCATGTTGTTCTAGACCAGTCCACTAGGTCTAGGGAAGATACTTTTGTCCACAATCATAAATTATTCGTAACAAGCAGATTGGGAGCTTAAGACAACGTACCCAAAAGTCAAAATGTCGACTAAAGGATGAAGTTTCTTTTACAAACCAGGACAGAGTGCCATGAAATTTTTTCTCAAACGAGATAAGTCACAATCCACGGAAGGGTTTGTTAAAATGTTTTTGTTAAAAGTAAAAATCCATGTTCTTAGTATTCGTAAATCCTTTTAAAAAAAGGACCCCTTTGCTCATGTAATCCATGAGTGCAACTGTATTATTAAAACCCTTATGTAATTAAAAAAAGGATCAAGTATTAAAAAAAAAAACTTCGTGGATTGCTCGTTTCAAAAAGGAAAAAGGGACATCTCATTTTCTAAGGGTCTATTAAAAAAGAAACGGGCTTATGTTTCTTTTTAAAATGACTTTCTTCATATATCATTTTTAAAAAAGGGATATTCAGAGCCTTAAAATGGGTCTATTAAGAGAAGAAGAGGGCATTATTCAAATGGTTTGTGAGCATTAAAATATGTTTTCTGAAAGGATGGAAGATATATTTGTGAAAACTTTGTGAAAGTGTTACTTTTATAGAGAACTTTTTACACCAGTCTATTTTGTGGAAATTAAGCAGCCAAGAAGCCACCACAAAGGCATTTTTATTGCAGGCAACCACTATGTTTGTAGGTCAATTTTCTTGTTGAGTCACATTCTTTTAGTGCTCAACAAATGGTAAAATCCAAGAGGTTGAGAAGGTAAAAGCGACAATAGGAAATGTTCGAGATATTTAAAGATTTGGAAACCAAAAGGAAAAAGAACGCCTTCGCATTGAAATGCATAAAAGAATTTGTAGATGACATCATTCTACCCCTCATTGCAGATGAAAATTCAACCAAGGAGGCTTAGGATACCCTTGGAAGGAATTTTGGTGTAAGGGGGAGTAACATAGTTGAAGATGAAGATGAAGAGTGTGAAGAATTTGTAGAAAAAGTAGAGAAATAGCAAAGAGATTCTCTTGAATCCCACTGTGCACTACCACAAGTTGATGACAATTTCGTTAATCGAGTAACAGAACTTGCTGATGAGAGTGAAGCTTCCATTGGAGGATTCAATGCTATGTAAAATCAATTAATTAATATAGCTTATGTAAACTTTGATGAATAATTGTTCGCTAATGATGAACGGTTGCAAAGGATGAAACATAAACATCATATCAACATGATTCTATTTAGTGAGAGAAGCCCACTTGAGTCTGAAAACCAAGTGGAAGACAACCTATTTGCAGTAGCATATGTTAATAAACAAGTGGAAGATACAAAGACAGAGGAAGAGAAGAAAGCCCACAAAGATAAAGCTCTCATTGCAGAGTAGAAAGAATATGATCCTGTAAATGTTTTTAATCTTAATTTTGATTTTGAGTGAATAGGTGTAAGCAACAACCTGGAAGAAGAAACAAATTATGAAGAATGATTAAAGTCCCTTGAAGCATGGCTTACAACACCATGTTTTGATAAAGTTTGCATAGAAGTCGCAGAAATGAATGTTGAAGACAATAGGGATGATGAAAACATTAATGAAAATTTTATGTATTGGAGTCTTGAAGAGATGAAATTGTATTATGGACTTATGTTGTAGCAAAATATTGATGATGAAAAGTGCACTATATGAAATGACATGTGGCATAAATCCACATATATGTTGATTCTTGAAGAGATTATGGACTTGCTTAGATGGCCTAGAACAATGGAAGAGTTTTACCAACAAATGACGAATCTAAAATTTGAAGCCTACAACAAAAGGAAATGCTAAAACAATTTAGAGGCTACAGGATCTGGAAAAAAAATTAAAAGGAAAAGGAAATATATTTGATGTTAAATTTTTTCAAATTGTAAACCTAGTTGATACTTAGACTAGTAGACCTCTTTATTTCAATTTTTTTGGTTGTAATTAAGGGGGAGTGTTGGAGAATCTAATTCCAACCACCTGCTAGGTGTCATAACTGTCCATCCAAGTGTCACAGTCAGTTAGAGTTTAGTCCAGTTTATTTGAGTTCCAGTTTAGTCATTTAATGTTCATGTCTCCTACATAATATATTTAACCAATTTTGAATATTGAGAAGAGCATCTATGCTCCATATTTTTCATTCTCTAACATTACCTATGAAAAGGAGTCTTAAAAGTTTAACTTCTTTTGAAAAACTTAACTTATCAGATAATGTTTCTATTCATTTTACTAAAAGTCCATCCAAACAAGAATCTGAGGTTGAAAAGGAATTAAAATATCCTCTTTATTTCCAGAAGTAGGTAAAGGTAGCAGAAGTTCGAAGAAACTCAAGGAGATTCAATATGAAATGGAGAATTTTCCTACTGAAAATAATCTTTCTAAAAAATCGCAATTGGCTCAAAAACAAATCAGTCAGGAGACATTGATTACTTATGTTAATTCAACTGAGAAAATAAATCAACTTAAAAATACTATACAAAAACCTATTGATCAGGTGAAGGTGGAGGACAATATCTGCAAGGAAGGATAATTGACTACAACACCAACAATTCCAAAATATTTTGAAACAACTTTCATGTATTTTCAAACTCCCGACTCTTCTGTAAAGATTTTGTCTTTGCAAGTGTCATTGACACCTCTTTGAACCAACACTCCTCTTAGTGTTGATCTTTTTAAACCATTATCTAAGGTTTAACTTGTAATTAATACAATACCTTCTTTTATTGATTATTATTATAATATCCAAACAAAATCAATTATAAAAAGGACTAGAAAGAGAAAGTTGGACGAGGTGGAAACAATGTCAGAGTTTAGTTGGCAAATCACAGGTGATCCAAAAAAGAAATTACAAGAATCTACTCAGGATATTGGAGCCTTTTTTAATTCCAAAAATATTTTGTAAGTGATTTCTCAATTCATTATGATAGAAAAGTTCATAGGATTAAACCATTAGAGGCGGAGCTAGAAAAATGTAAAAGTTTCAATGAAGAGGAGTGGCAAGCACACTCTGATGATCTCAAAGAAGGTTTTAATTTATCTCAACAACAATTGGAAGAAAATTTCAATGCAAAAAGAATATATTGGAAAATTAAATTACAAAGAAAGTTGATAGAAATGGAGAGCATGTATGCTTAATAGATAGAAAATCTTAAAAAGAATCGTGAAGATCAAATGAGGATTCTAAATGAAGAATCCAAAAGTAGAATAAAAGTGATTTCTACTGCATTAAATCAACAAGTTGAAACTCTATAGTTACAGGAAAGGAAAAATCAAGAGATTGATCATAGTATGAACCTTTTCAAAGAACAAGACCTAGAAGTTAATCAGTAACTGCTAGAAAATCAAAGTAAATTGTATACATAGCTAGACAATATATACAAGTTTTACCGTGACATTATTGATCTTAGTGATAGGATTGAATTTTTTATTGAAGAAGATAAAAACACGAAGCAAAGATTCATTTTAATTTTGGATTGGGAAAATAAATTCAACCCTGAAAATATTAATAAAATTCCCAAAAAATATTAAATGCTTATGTTTTCTTCACTGGGAAAAAGAGAATCTAATTCCAAGGAAATTCATGAATGGATCAAAGAAGCTGTTTAGCATTGTGATGCAACCTGGGACTTTGGTTCAGATATTGTGGAAGAATTTGATTTACCAAACACAAGGTCTCTAAGAGAAGAAGTGTCATACATCCCTCATGAACAAGAAGTTCAAGAGAAAAGAGAAAATAATGACAAACCAATCAAGGAAATAAATGTATGGACTCAGCACGACTTTTAGAAGTACCTTTAGTTTCCATTTGAACAATTAAAATTTATCTCAATATTTTATACCACTTATAAAAAGGAAAAAATATACGTTCAAAATATGATTGCCAATTGTCAGATAAGCATTGATCATTTCCCTCCTATCTACTTTTCCTCAGTCAGTCAACACTTTTCAAATTGGGAAGCCTACATTGAGGCTACTGCTCCGAACCTTCTGTGGATGGAATCCTCCAAAGCAACTCAAATCCAGGAGGTGAACTAAAATGACTCAACCACTTTTCAAGTGATAATATTTTGAGCATAGGAGTTTTACTTTTAGAAATATTTTTCAAAATCCTTCAAATTTTCTATCTTTAGCTAAAAATAAAATCTTATCCTATTTTTGTTTTGAGTAAGGGTCAAAAATTGTGAAGACTGAAGATTCTTGATTTTATAATCATACTTTTGCTTTAAAGATTTTTGAAGACCACTTTTAGAAATTGACGTGTTCTTGAGATATGAGCTTGATATCTTACAATGTTTTTAACTACTTAATGCATGCCTCTATGCTCCAACTTATTTACATATTACTTTCTATGGAAACATATTTCTATTGAAGCATTGCAATATATTTTGTTGTCAAAATTGATAAACATTTTAGATATATTATCTGTTTAGTTATCATTGACAATAATAGCTAATATTAAAATGTAAGTTGATTGATTAGTTGTCATTTTTGAGATATATATATATATATATATATATTCATTTAATCCGATATATTTCATGCAAATTTATTTAAAAAATCTTTAAATTTTTTTATAGATCAAGCATTCCTAAGCTCTTGCAAGAGTCTTAAAAAATTATCTTGTGTGGTTCACTGGACATAAATTCCAGTCAGATTCAAACACACATATGCAATACCAAATTCCGTTATGTTGGGCCCGACCTCGACCTCATATGCATGTGAACTCCTACATTGGAGTTCGACCATGACTCTGACACAATTTTTATTTTGTCACGCTAGTCCTGACCATGTCCATGAGGTCATGCCTCTGGTCGCGAAGGCCAAAGGTAAAATGGGCTAACAACCAATCACCTCCTATAAAGGCACATCTTACGCTTCATTTCCCATTGTGATATTACACATTTGGCCTACGAGAAAGATAAGGAAACCCTACTGCGTACATAACAACATATTATTGTCGTGTTAGTAATAGTTTCAACATAGCATTGGCCTTATAAGCCACAGAGGGCCATACATGATAGTATTAGTCATGCCTCAGCCTTGGTGGTTCTATAACCATTTGGACATGCGACATATTTTGACTCTTGAACTTTGGGTTATGTGAAGCACATATAGGTGCTATCGCCCTTGAGCTTACAACCAAGTTTCCCCTTCTTGGTCTCCAGAAAACATACGGTGCCAAAAGGCCATAAAGAGGCATGCACACACCAAGTCATTAAAAATCCATATATCGAAGGTTAATCATAAGCATCGACCATTGATATGAATACATAGATCATTAGAAATCCCTCCTTCGAATGGTAATCATAGGTATCAACCATGGATATGAATACATATGTGTCTATACTAAGAGCCCACGAGAATTTCATTCCTACTCGGAGCTCCATCACCTCTCTTGGGAAACTAACAAACACCAAAGGTTGTTAGAGATAATAAAGAATATATGGTGCCAATAAGCATTGCACGAAGATTGTCATACAACAAAAAAGAGGAGAAAGATCCCTCCTCAAGTTCACTAATTACCCTGCACCTTATATGTAGGGACATAAGCCTAATCAGTACCAATATAAAGAACAAGGATGCAACACTTGTGAAACTTTTTCCAAACAACCTGGCTATTTGTAGGGACACATAAATGTTGACCAAACCTCTTCCTCATTAGAAATAATTATTAATAAAGCATGGACTTATGTCACCAAATATAGAGACTAAATCTAGTCTTGGATTCAAAGATAGATAAGACATCCACCAAGTTAATTAGCCTAACTATAACCGACCATTCCATTAAATATAAATAAGGTGTTCCAACATCAGGACAACATATGAAATAAAAATCCTAGTCCTGAAGGACTAATTCAACAATATTGCATTCATAGTAGAAGTACAACATAAATGGGCCATGCTCCAAATCCAACAACGTATGGAGTCGTTGGTTCAAGATCATAATGCAATGATTATGTATACCCCACACCAGGGTATACATCCTGATTACTGGAAAATGACTCTCATACAAGGTCATAGGTTAACAAGGATAAGAAGTAGGAAACTTCACGCTACATCCTTCCTGAGCCTTTAGCCGAACCATTTTATTGTACGCTTCTCGAAGTTTTTTCCTAGAGTCCCATTTAAATTCCTTTGAGATTCAAGTTTTGCATGCTTCTATAAAGATATAAATCAGTTGCAAGATTCATTTGCAACAATTTTTTCTAAGGATTAGAATTCCAAATCAGGCTCGACATTGTAACAAGCTCCTTGTTTTTTTCTTTTTTTTAGTATTTTTAAGAAAAATTAGGAAGCGTAACTTCCATCCCTGTAGTTGTAAAAAAAACTATTTAAGTAGATGCTTAGCTTAGTGGTTCTAAAATTTTGAAGAAAAAACCCCAATTACACTGTTGTATTATACTTTCTTTCTAATTGGAAGCACCAAACCATTTGGATTTGATGTGTCAATAGAGCGGAGCAAGATTGGTACTATTATTAATTTTTCATTGCTTTTATCTTTGATTGGAATCATTTCAATTATTTATGTTTTTATCTAAATTATTTAATAATGCATTATTGTTTTGTTTTATCTTTCTTCTGTAAGAAAAATGATTTATAGTTATATGCGAATTATGTTTGTGTTACGATTTGATTAACTATTTAATTGAATTAGTTATCATATGCAAATGGTTTAATTAATGATTTAACAAGAAGATCTACATCTATGGTTATTTAGTTTCTTTCTGATTTCGCATATATAAAAGTTACCCAAGATATTATTAGGCAATAGTTTAGTTATATTTTATTCATCTTATTTCATTTCCTATGCATAGAATCATTATCCATCTTTCTATATTTCCTGTTTAGTTACTATATTTTTAAGTCTATGTTCTCTGGAGCATCTTCCATAAAAATAAACATTAAGTAAATCTATTTTTCTAATGAATACCAAACCCATGGGTGATTCACTGTCATCTAAAATACATGGTTAAACTAATAAGCTACTACATCTTAAAACTCTATAAAATACTGAAAATGACATCATTTGTAGGCCATTAAAGCTAACTAATCGAACCAATCAATGCTTATAATAGAAGGTTAAAGCTATTCATCAACTTCCCAACATGAAATCCATTGTAATCACACTTTAATTTATAAATAGTACAGATAGACATAGTCAACTTGGGTAGTTGCAAGGTGAAATAGAATTTTTTCCTACCTGCCATAGCACCATCTTCCTCGCGATGGGAAACCTCTTTTGCTCATTAGGTTCCCCAAACCTCATGATGGGGAGTGTTGGAATGATTGGCTTCTAATATCCCTTTTTGATTTAATCACAACATTTGCAAACAAAAAGTGAAGATCAAGAAAGAATGGAGGCATGGTTTTTGTGAACGTTTAGGCGGTACTTATTATTTGTGCTAGTGTGTCCACTCTTCAAATTGCAGGCGAGGAAACAAAGCAGGTGATCCTTCCACTTCAGTAAAGCAGGTTCACCATTCAATCAACAAGATCAAACAACAGACAAGCCTTCCACTTCAGTGAAGTTGGTTCAATCAAAAAACAACGTGGGTGGCGGGAACATAAACAATATTTCGAGCTTCGAGCCTTCAACATATTTATTGTAATTAAATAGCTTGAATAACTAAATATTATAGGTGATTCAAAATACCGCAGACACATCTTAGAAGCTTAAATGTAATCGGCAAATGGGCATCAACAATTATGAAACGTGAAAGCGATAGGTTGGAGATTTTAATACCCTTCATTTATGACGTGTAATTTTTAGTATACATATCAAATATGGGGAATCATACTATAATAATTCAATAGAGGATGAGTTCATATAAACTCCATATTATGAGAGTCAAATATAAGTTTGTTGCAGGTTTGAAAATAATACCACGTAACTAATTTTAAAAAATAAATCATTCATATTAACTATGGTTAAAAAAATGGTTACAAAAATTATCTACTTTAAAAACATAACATAACCTAAAATATATTAAAATATTATTTATCATTTTATTTTTGCAAAATTTCATATGTACTTTTATTAGATTTACATTATTGTTATCTACTGAATCTTATATAATAAAAAAAATATGATATATTAGTTGGAATTTTACAACTAATAGAATTTTAAAATATCAATTTAATTATAATAATAATTTGGAAATGTATAAATGAAAAATTATAATGTATACATATTATTATTTTACAATAACAAATTACATATAAATATTTCTTTGAACAAGATTTTGGTAAAGATTATTTGATAAATATTTTTTAAATACTAAATATAGAGTAGTTTTGAAAATAAATGTCAAATTAATTCAGGTCATAATGATATTACAAACATTTCACATTCTCAATTAACTAAATTAATATGTTACAATTAATTATATAACATATTCCACATAAAAGGTCACATGTTCAAATCCATAGGACATAGAGTATGTACACACATGTAGAATTCACAGTCAAATACCTACTCGAATTCACAGTGAAATACCTACTCGGAGTGGGTACCTTGTCACACAAACAAAGGAGTCTCATACACCAATTTGGTGTCTCTTTCGCCAAAACCTTCAAAATATATTATTATTATTATCATCATCATCATATGGATATAACCTATTGGAGCCAAAAATATTTATATCATTAATTGTATAAAAAAAATGATGTATATCAACTAATTCTACAAAGAGTAGTCTAACAAGATCACAATTTTTCCAGAAAATAATGGAAATTTCAGCATGATTTTGGCAAAAATACAGCAAAATTTTTGGAAAATATGGGCTACATCTATCAGGCTTCATAATTTCGGGTGTCCCAAGGGTTTTTTATGGTGTTGAATCCATTTCCACCATTAAAAACATGATTCAAACACTCTTATCCTCATATTTTTTGGAAATAAAAGGTCAGATTCTGTTGACAAATGTTTTTTGGGCAAAATTGTGGCCTCGGCAGACAACACCATTTTATAATAGTATAGTCTACCTAATAGATGTTTTTTCTCTTTTACGGTAAATTTTTCCCAAAATTTGGTAAATATCTTTAAGAATCGTAAGTTTGAGTTATATAACCTGCCAAGATTTTCTAGTTTGTTGAATCCAGTGATAGATTTAAAACATATTTTCAATAACAAGGAATCTCATTCTTTCCCAAAGGTGGCCCAAAATCCCCCCTCCCCATAAGAGCTTCCACCTTCACAAAATTGATATATGATAACTAATTCTATAATAGTGTATTGTAACTAATAGATGATTTTTCTCTTTGATGGTAATTTTTTCCCAAATTTTGGTAAAGATATTTTATAATCGTAAGTTTGAGTTGAATAACCTACTATATCTGAATTCCCCAAGGTTTCGCCACCACATCCCCCCCCCCCACAAAACAAGAGCTTCAAATAGAGTTGTCCTTCAAAGAAACCAATTATATGCCTTGGTCGAAGCATCTACCCTTACCATACTTTGCTTGTAGAATTTTCAAGAATTCTTGTTTCCAAACATCATACTTTTGTGCAACATAGTTGGATTTTACTCTTTAACGATTGTTGCAGTGATTTTTCAACCTTTCTTGGAGTTCTTTGGAGCAAATATCTGCTTCTAAAGAAGGTTCCTCATGAAAGAAAATGTATCTTACTATTGATATTAATTGTCTCACTGAAGGGTAAGATCATGAAGATCTGCAGTTGGCCACCCTAATTTGAATACAAATTCATCCTTCTTCAAAACCTCTTTCCAAACATCTTCTATGTAATAAGGGAATATGGGAGTGATTAAACTTGTTTAGACATCCATGAATCTCCAGAGTAAGTCTATACTTATTCCCCCTAAAGCACACGACAATATATACTCATTTTGAGTAGCCTAAAGATCATAAAAACTGATATTCAAAGCCTCCCTAAACATATTTGAATTGTAGTTGTGTTTATTCAACTTGACTGCAATGTTTATTTCATTAGAGAATATCTGATCTGCAATAGTTTGAGGGCCTTTCCCTTAGGACAAGTTTGCAGCCAAAATATCCTCCATCCATACAAAAAAAATCAAACAAAGGATCACAACATTAGCAATCTCATAAATAAAATTGGCATCTCCATGCCATATTGTGCATCATCCAAATAAAACTGAGTCGCATATGAAGAGAAGTCTTCTTTTGCCTCATGTAATGTTTTGAAATTTCCTCTAGACTTGAAATGGATCTTAGGGGCTAATATCTAGGAGCCACCAAAATAGAGAGAAAGAGGAGAAATAAGAACCAAAAACATACAATGAATTATTAGAAACATATGAAAAATAATAACTCTTTATTAAAATGAACGAATCATTTACCACTACATTGTCCCCTTTCCAATTTGTCCTATTATGAAGTGAGACTCATTATTTATGGCTTTTTTTTATTGAAATACCATGGGCGATTACGATACCATTGATAAATAGCATGGGCAGATACCAGGGGTAAATACCATGGGTGGACAACATGGGTAGATGCGAATTTCCATTTGGATCATTCCTCCTCCCTTAAGAAGTAACAGTCCCCATTGCGTGAAATTCCCTCTGGAGGAGCTTTTGTTGCATATGAGTTGTGGGTTTGTGGATGACCCAAAACCAAATTCTAGTGAAGACAAGAGTTTTGTGTGGTTGACCCATAACCGAGGTTTCTGGATGACCCATAACTAGGATGCACGAAGATCTGAGGATAGAGATACCCTATAATGATTGTGATCCAATTGTGATTCTGAGAGTGTGCGGCCTAGAAAATGGGCTTCACTGATAAGGGTTTTCTATGGTTGACCCATAACCATGATGAACGAAGAAGATCTGATGATAGAGATACCATGTAATTTTTTTGAGCCAACTATGATGCTGATAGTGTGTGGTCTAGCAAATTGACTTTGTTGGCAAAGGGTTTTGTGTGGTTGACCCATAAAAGAATTTTCTTACGAGTTTGTCTGGTAGAAATATGGTGACTTATCTTTGTATATTCTCATAGGACCCATTATGATAAATCGAAAAATAAATCTAAACGCCTTTTCTATGCTTGAATGGAACACCCTTTTTGAAGCTAGGTCCACTCTGATTTTTTATGCTCTTGAAGCTAGCATGAAATTTCGATATGAATGCTTCATTTGTACAACATTCAAGGCCCTTGACTTAGCATACATGTCTTTATTAGCAAGATGAATGGGAGTTTCCTTCTTGTCTTTAAATGGAAACATAACCACAAGGAAATGGGAAAACATGTGGAACATGAGCTTCTTTCCATACAAAGCTAGATCTGGTGAATGGCTTCTAATAACCTAATACATCTTCCATTGAGTGAAATATGGTTCGTCAATCTTCTTATTCCCAAACCTGCGATAACAAACAAGATCAATAACAACATCAGACTGGAAGGTCTACCACCATTTTGTGGCATGTTCGCATGCATGCATGACAACTTCAACATCATCTCCATTCGCATGGAAAATGGGCACACTCAAAGCCTTTTCCGCATCAATACAATATTGCAAGGACATGCCAGATTCAAAATCAGTAGTGAAAGAAACTTGATTACTAATCCTAATATGAATGGTCCTACCAATAGTGCTCGACACAATACCAAGATTCAAAGTCTTGTAAACCACCCCTTGTCTAGTAAAAATCTCGTATCCATGAATTAAAAATCCCTTACTCTTCATCAGATCCATGTTTGTGAAATAATATTGCTTTGCCCTGGTTTTTCCTATCATGACAGGATCCACTACCTCGAGATGGTTGTGGTTGGAAACTAGAGAGAGATGAATATGCTTACCACCATGTATTGGTTAGTCAAATGAAGTCCCAAGGTGGTATTTTTCATCCCTTGGGCTAGTATACTGCCTGGTTTCGGTATCATATAGCTTAATACCGCCACTAAATTCACTGAAAATCTATCACAAGGGTTTCCTTACCTCATTCCCCAATACATTAAACCTACCTTTATGAGCCATGCCCATAACTATACTCCCAATCCCCAAATCTATCGATATGTCAATTATCTCCTTCATGCTCAACATCAAAGTCTCTACACCATTCAGACCAAACCATTTCATGGTGGTCCATTTAGTCGCTAGAAAGTTTTCAAACGGTGCTCTCCAAATCAGCCTATCTAAAACAACCCGTTGACGGCTTTCACTATATATATTGGGAACCAACTACTTGATTATGTCCTACAACCAGTAACATTTATCATTTCCCAATATGTGCAGGTAATGGCACACTATGGTATCCCAGTAATCTTGGTCCAGGTGGTTTATTATGGCCCTCAATGTTTGAATGGGATGATTTTTCGATAGGAACCTAGCCGTCGACCACACACTAAGAAATAACTCATGGTTCAGGTCATCCTCTGTGGATCCATAAAGAAGGAGGTTCAGGTATGCTCGTACAGGCCGAGAGGACGACCCAAGATGATAAAGACTCATCTTGATGTGCCCATTGACCTGGTAAACTTGACTAGGGTTATTAATCTCATGCTTTCTTGGATAGTTTGGCTAGTTAAGGCAAGCGAAAGATCAGTCGACTACGCAAATATATTGTGAAGAAGTCAGCCCACAAATTTTCGATGCTCTGTGGATCGACTTCCCATGCCTTATGTAGCTCCCAAATGTATATATTCAACATGTTGGCCAAAACGTTGGCTATAAAGTTGCATGTCAAGTGTTGTGAAGCAGCGGCTTGTCGCGGCCTTTCGGTGGTAGTGTAAATGAAATGGTCCCTTAAAGAAGATCTGGCCATCCAATAGTTGTTGGAGGCGCTGTTGTGAAAACATATGGTGATGGTATTATACATTATCAGATCCACAACTAGATATTTTCACTGATCCTCAGATATGGGACAAACAAACTAGCCATTTCATTATCTTGTTCAAAATACTGGCATGACTGGTGTAGTGCGATGCAAAATAAAAAACACTCTAGATTAGAATGAAATGAAGCTCTCAAATGAGAGGAAGGGAACCATTGCATGCATCTGGCTCTGCTCATCAATCCCACCAGGCCAATGCCAATGAACATAAAAACCTGGATCCACTATACCACAAACAATTTATGATCATAATTGTCGAAGGTCTTGATCAGATTCCATAAGCATTGTAGTATTCCTTGAATTTCCTCTCAGCAGTGGACATTGAGATCAGCAAAGCAGAAGAACTTGGCTTCCTCTTTGAGCTCTCAGAGAACGCTGCCATCTCACAACCACACACAAAATTTCACGGTTATGTGGGACGTAGGATGGAGATGCATGGAGATCATACAACTCACACGGGCTTCAAATCAGGAACATTGACGGAACCATAGTCTAGACAAAAAAATTCCATCCATTTGAATGTCAATGATGAAAGGCTATTATCCACTCAGTGATTTTCTAAAGCCACTAAAAGTCACGTCTTCATAGATCTGACAACAATGGGTTAATTTTCATTGATACTGTGGTCCCAAAACCCTGGCTATGAATAAGAAATGGGTATCAAACTCAGATCTAAACTAACACGATCATAGAGAAACCCCATTCAAATTTTATAGATAAAAACCATAATCTCTTAGACAAATCTGTAGATCTAGAATGAAATTTAGAACCTCAGCTACAACATAAATTCCATTCAATATCATAAAACGATATACACTAAAATAGAAAATCTAACAAATAATTTAGCAGGGCAGGAATTGCCTTTCCTAATACCACTGATCTAGATCTTAGGGGTCTAAGATCAAGGAGCCACCAATGTAGAGAGAAAGAAGAGAAATAAGAACAAAAAACACACAATGAATTTATGGAAACAAGAGAATTATTCTTTATTGAAATGGAGGAATCATTTGTCACTACATTGTCTCTTTTCCAATCTTTCTTGTTATGAAGTGACTCATTATTTGTGGATTCTTTTTGTGTTGCAATACCATGGGCGATTACAATACTATGGATAAATACCATGGGTAAATACCAAGGGTGGACACCATGGGTAACTACCATGGGTGGATGCGACTTTCCATTCCAATCAAGACTTTGACATTTTTTCCAAATTCGACATAAAGTTCCTATTGCATCTAAATGAACCCAGATATTTATCCTTATTGAATATGGAAGTGTGATTGTAAATACAAAATATCAAATGGTTCTAAATTAAATCGTTGTTGGATACTCACAAATCAAAAGAATGCCAATATTCAAAATATTTCTTCATGTGTTTCAAGAGGTATGAGGAAATTTTTAATTGTGGGTCCCTCAGGGAATATACAATCTCGAACATGAGTTGTGATTTGCTACAGATTTATTAGAGCAACATTCCTACAATAATGTCCCCATTTTTCTAAACATGGGAAGTTGTGTAAGAGGTCATGTATATTGTGGAATTTGATATTATGACTCAATGAGAAATTGTCCATCCCACTAAATTCTTGTTCCAAGGCCAATTGATAAGGAACAAGCCCACTGATTAATCCAACTTAATATATGCTTAAATCCATGCTTAGCCTCATCATAATACAACTCCATATTGGTCAAAAACTCGGTTTCCTTTTCTTTCCACTTAGGTTCACCATAAGTTATGCACCATCGGTCGTTAAGGGCCACAATGCATCCATCACCTGACATAGAGATTAACCTTTTTCGCAAGTTCCCTGTACATGAATGACTCCCCTATCTCCAAAATATTTTTCTTGATTATAAGTAGACTTGCTTCTTGAATATTTTTCCCTTGACTATCATTATTCTATCGATGAAATCTACAAGATAATTTAATCTCTTTTTCTCTACAAGCTTGTATTTGTAATTTGGGAAATTTATCTTCATATCAACACATACCTTTTTAGGTGACTTATCCCCAAACTCTGGAGTGTTAATTACAAGGATTACATTAAATGGTAAAGCCCATTCATTCTTCACAAGGAATTGGGTACTAAGACCATGTTTTAAATTTAGATTCGACAAGGCCATATAATTATTTGTTGAATAACTTGGGACACTGGTTACAATTCCATTACCTTTGTATGTTACAACTATGTGCATGGGAAGGGCATACACAACCACATTGACTACCCGGGGTGACTTGAATGATAAACCAATAAAAACATGGCCAGATAGCTCTAACAAGCATGGGGACTTTTTCAGGGATCTTATATATATATATATTGATATGAAAGATTAAGGGAAGTCCTCTTAGTGATAATAAACACATCAATATCATTGATTTCAAATGCACCATGCTCACCAATCCAAAATAAATGAAAAAATAACACTATATATAGAATGGAGTCAAAGTTGAATAATTTTAAGGTGGTTTCATATATCCTAGAATTCCACAATAGAACATACTAGGATAGGAATTGTAAGTCACACACACAGCCACCACCACAAGATAACTAATCATAAAATCAAATGGATCACAAAGAGAGAGAGGATGAAAACACATGAATCTTACCAACTTGTGTCCCAAAGCTATATCGACTGAGTTTTGGGTTAGTATGAATTTTTCATATGAATATTTTAATATATGTTGTGATTTAAAACGTACTCATACACATTTTTGAGAAGTAAGATAATGACTTCACTGATTTCATACGTATTTTACCAGTACTAGTCTTTCGTTACTACTCACTAGACTTGACATATATCAATAAGAAGAATATTTCACATGTTACTGAGAAGCATGCCATACTCTAGATTGTGTGTGTGTGCTCATGTCAACAACAATAATTTGTTAATTGTGGTGCTTTTTTAGAGTATGTTACGTTTCTAATAAATCACTCAAGGTCCACCCTATATGAATAGGCCTAAAGCACTTTACCCAAGACTCTCTCAAGAATTTCCCCAAGGCTCTCAAAATTCAAGAGCATTCAAAGTAATAGTATACATTTCAAGTATTCAAGAGTGTATTTAGTAGGACATATCCTATATTATAGGTTTTATTGTTTATTTCTTTTAGTACCAAGGACCCTGATTTCTTTTCCATTGTTTTATGAGTGTTTCTTCCACATATACAATGGATCTATTATCCTTCTAAGATATTGTTGATGGTGTTGGATCCTTCCAACATGCAAGGGAGTCTTCCTTATGAAAAGGCCCAATTAGACTTCACAATGATTGTTGTGGGAACCCTTCCATAAATAAATCCTGACTGCCATATGTTCTTAGTGTTACACTAAAAAATGTCACCATGACTATTTACAGTTAGTATGGCTCAATCAACAGTCATGCTATCCTCTTAGGCAAGTCTTATGCCTCTGCTCTCCATGTCAAACTCCAAAAAGAGAGAAAGTCTTTTATAAATGTATTTATCTCTGGGGACGCAGGTTCTCTCAACCTTACCTGCGAGGACGCACCCAATTTTCACAAAAGCTGCGTCTTTGGACGCTCTGTATGTAAAGGGGCAGGTGCGTCCCCCTGTAAAGGTCAAAATGCGCAAGTTTCATCTTTAAAAAGTTACTTGTGGTCATTTCTAGAGCATTCTAGAAGGTTGTTCGACGTGTATTGAGCGCCTCCAGATGGTTCATGCACTCCTACCAAAGAGGAACTTATCCCATCAATAAGGGAGCTATCCCACCCAAAGAGAGGATTATCCCATTGATGGTGGACCTGATTAACTTCCTCTTGAGCACTATAAATATAGGCATTGGGCCAGAAGGAGAAGAGGTTGGAAGCTATACATTTCTAAGGGTAAATGCTGCAGGAATTAGGACTCCCATTTAGAAGCTTGTGAGGAGAGATTGCCATCTTTGCTTGTTCTATTTGGAAGTGGGTGAGCTTTGTCAAAGTAAAGGAGAACTCTTGATGGACCCTGGGAAGGACTTGCACAACACCAAGGCTCAGGTTGTATTTGTTCCTTTTGTTACCTATTAATGCAAATGAGTCCATTCTTCTCAATAACTTGTTATTTATGAGTTGTTTCATGTACTCCTTGGTCTATGTGTTAAATATGTTTTATTCTATGAGATTATCAAGTGCTATTTAATCGTTTGATTGTTAGTGTATGCAGGTTTCAAAGTGAAGGAGGAGCTCATCCGGATCAGAGGAGCTGGACTGCTACAACAGCGTTGGATTACAGGTAGGATCTAAACACTTGATTTCCCATATAGTAAATGCATGTTTAGAGAAGGATTGCTCTTGTTTGTCTTGTTTGTCACTAGAGAGTCTTAGGCTCCTAGGGAGGTTGGTTGTGTCCGCACAATCGACTCTTTCCGCCTGACAAATTGGCGACTCCGCTGGGGATTCCATTAATGTGAAAGTCTTTTCCTTTGTATGAACTTTGCTCTGAGAAAATTGGTTTATTTTTCTGGTTTTTGGCTCTGTGACTTTGTTTTTGGGTGGCTTAGCTTAGAGTTAGATTCCTTTTAGTTTTTCTTGAATTTTCCAGTAGGACGCACCCTCTGAGCATTGCACAGTGCGTCCCTGGACGCACTGTCACTGTGTACACAGAGCGGGCCCGCACCTGTTCTAACGGGTTGCCTGCGTCCCTTGCTAAAATTTGAGAAAATTCCATTTTTTGCATTTTTTCTCTTAGATTTTGCTTTTTCTTAGTTTTTACTGCCCAGATTCATTAGTCTCTTGTCAAAGATCTTCACCTGAACTTGTTTCGATAGCATTGAGTGTTTTAGTGGATTTCATAGAAGTTTAAGCCCTAGGGTTTGATTTTTGAGTAGGTCTTGTAGTGACTTTGGCGGTAGAAGTTGTCAAGCCTTAGATCTCTCTAGTTTTGTCAACATTCTTAGAAGTCAGACCTGTCATAAAGTCTACCTGTGTGAGCAACTTACCATTGAGTTGTCTCTTTGGCAAATTTCGAAATACTTGTTGATTAAGTCTTGAATTCCATTTTACAAAAAGAACAAAAAGATTTGAGTTTTGTTTTGACTAGTCTTTTGATTCTGCATTAGCTGGTCCTTGATTTGATTTTGGTCAAGTAAAACAACCTAGAATCATCTTTGTAAGCTTTTGCCTTGTTAGGTTTGCTTAGAGTAATTTCCTTTTTGATTTGCTTGTGAGTCAAGTTTTCATAGTTTTTATAGCTTTTAAGATTGATTTTCGTTACAATAGATTTATATGCTTTATTAAAAAGAGAAAATACAAAAATATCTCCTTTGAAGAGTTTTGTTTCAAGTAGCTTTGAAAAGTTTTGAAAGAGAAAGAGTTTTTCGTGCACGTAAGGAGTGGTCATGTTTGTATGCTTGAAAAGATAAAGAGAATTGTTTCTTTGATTGTCTTTATTAAGAAAGTTGTTTTCTATAAAATTTGCATCTCTCAACTCTCTTAGTTAAGAATTTCATTGAAAAAGGAAAAGTAGCGTAAATCATCTTAGGTGCATCTTTGTAGTGGTTTGAGTCGAGTCTACACACCATTGGTTTCACTTCCGCTACCTTTTGTCTTTAAGGAAAAACCATAAAATTAACCCTTAAAGTAAAATCGACGTAGTAACTTTTATTTACTAGGGCTCTGAAACACCAATTTAGATCAGGCTAGTGTCTTGGAGTAGGTGAGTAATTAACTCTCCAAGACAACAAAACCAAACAAGTAGCTTATCTTGTGATAGAATAAATCCAATTGTCTCATTTGTACTCTGGGAAAGCTCCTCTTAAAGGAGAAGCACGAGCTCGTGTCCGAACCAGTGAGGGGATCAATCCCCCCTCGTTGGGAACGACGCCAGACACGCACGTATTACAAACGGTAAACCTCGGATTAAACATTGTCGAGGAGCCAGGGGTCACTTGTCGGTAAACCTTGGATTATTGTCAAGGAGCCGGCAAGGGGATTGAGCTTGATACTCTGCCCTTGCGTGCTGTCGGAGTTTAGACTGTTCCCCTAGGTGCATTTGTTGCGGTTGGTAACCTTAGTGACCATTATCTTTAGGATTCTACCGAGGTGACGGTGGAGGGAAGATCCCACTGTACCTGGAGCAGACGTCGGCTAGACTCACTTGGATTTTCTGGGGGGTTCACTTCACTCGAGACGGTTAAAGTGGAGGAACTTGGTCCAGTCTATTCATTAAGCAGGTTGCCGGGGTAACTGTTCCACCCGCCACTTCTGTACTGAATCCGGCGAGGTTGGATTTCATCACCAACTAGCGCTTTCGGTCTGGAAGGCTACTGTTTGTGCTTGGTTTGACGCCCTAGATTCTTTAGGCGTGTGATTCAAATTTGTTTGGTTCTTTAGAGACTTTAGGTGGTTTGATTTGAAATTTTACTTTGTTTTCGTGTGTAGTAGTTAAAAGTTTTTAGCTGTGGCGGAATTACCGAGACAGTCCCGTAGACTTCGGGGCCAGTCTCCTGAAGTTGTTTCTGTGGCCGAATTGTTGAGAAGATCCCGTAGACTTAGGGGATCACCTCCTCGAGACGACCCGGGTAATCTCGAAGGGTTGAAGGTCCTTGTAACTCCTCCTAGTGGCAGTAGAGTAGGTTCACCTGAAGAAGGAGAATCTTCCTTGGTAGTCCATTCAGATTACCAAGGCTTAGAGACAGGTTATAATCCCGAAGCTGTTACAATTTCTGAACTTGTTGGTAGTTTTTCATCTACTAGTGATATAGGCGAAGAACCTGAAATATCTGAACCTGTCACTCCGACTTCTAGTGTTCCAGATTCACCGAGAATAGAAAGAATTATCACTGAAAATCTTCCTACTGGTTTGATTGCTATAGAAGAACTTGCTCCAGAGGAAGAAATAGGCGTCTCTAACCTTGAAGGTCAACTTACTATTGATCTAAGGGAGCGTGAATCCATCTTTTACAGCCCTCCTAGAAGTACTACTTGGTACCTTTCGTTAACCAATTATTTAGACAACTCAGGGGTAGGTTTTTCTACACCTCGTAGTCCTTTTCCACCTGGAGGTATTTATACTCCTGTAAATATGTCTCGTCAGTCGTCCGTGTTTACTCAAAGTCCTGAATCTTTCTTACACGGCGGTCCTTCTGTTCCCACCGGGTATCAATCACTTTCTGGTACCTTTGCGGGGGCATCTCCTCAACCCGTTGATCATGGGTTATTAGCTGGAAACAGTGGTAATATACCATTGGGTGTAGGAGACATTTACATGATGTCAGGTTCAGTTCCCGTTTCCCAACCTCAAGATGGCCAATTACCGCCTGGGGGGCAACCGCAGTTAACGCCTGGGGGGCAACCTCAAGGGTGGCAACCTTAAGGATGGCAACCTCAAGGGTATCAACCCCAAGGCTATCAACCTCAAGGGTACCAACCTCAAGGTCAAGGTCAACCCCAGTATCAGTATTTACCTCAAGGTTATCAACCTCAAGGTCAATACTCGAGTCAAGGTTATCAACCGCCTCAAGGTCAGTCATATGTTCCAAGTATGGGAACTGCACCTTCCAATTATCAATCCTATCCTCAATCCGGTTATGGACCTCAGTATCCTCAACCTGTTACGGGTCAATACCCTGGAATGTTAGTGTGGGATCCATCACAGGGTCAACAGGTGTTGCAGCCAAGTATACAGTTGGTTCCTCAAGCTGGACAACCCGTAGTTTCTGGTCCACCCCAGCAACCGCAACCTGTCCAGTCGAATGTTCAAGCTTCTGTAACTTCGGTAGTTACTCAGCCGCCAATTGCACCTAGTACTCCATCTCAAACGGCTGCTGCAACTACCGCTACATCTGCCACACTTACTTCTGGAGTATCGACGGCTCCAGTTTCTACTGTCTCTGTAACCACACCTCAGACATCTTTACCGTTGTCTGGATCTACGATTCAAACCACGGTCCAGATGCCTGTAGGTCAGCCTGGTATAAGTACGGTTGTCACTACTCAACCTCAATTTGTTCAACCTCCGTACCAGGGACAGTACCAACATGGGCAAGCTGTCCAACAGCCGGTTTACCAGTATCAACCGTATCCTGGGTACACTTATCAACAACCTCAACAACCCCAGTACGGTCCGGTTAATCCTGGTTTTCCAGGAGGATATAATATCCCTAATGCGATTCCTGTTCCTAGTTATCCTGGATATCCTCCTCCTGGGACTAGTCTTGTGACCCAGAGTTTTAGAGATCCTAACCGGCAGTTACCGTTTATCGCAACTTTGGATTTACCAGACTTGACGCGCCTAACGAACGATCCAATTCAATATCTTCAGTTCTAGCCGCCAATGCCAAATAAGTTGCCCAGTGATATACCCAAGTTCGAAGGTAAGTCTGGAGAGGATCCGTCCAATCACGTGATGACTTACCACCTCTGGTGTGCTTCAAATTCTATCTCGGATGATTCGATCCGCTTACGTCTTTTCCAGCGTACACTCATTGGTCTCGCGGCCAAGTGGTACATTGAGTTACCACGGGCCTCTTTTTACAATTTTAGCCAGTTAGCTACCTCGTTCCTAACTCACTTTCAGTTGCCGGTCAGATACGATAACGGCACGGAGTTATTAACTTCACTAAAACAATCGACGTCCACGTATATTTTTGATCACATTCATGAGTGGAGACGTCGAAGAAGGCTAGTGAAAGTTTTTATCCCGGACCAAATCTTAGCTGAATGGTTTGTTAAATCATTATTACCGAAGATTACTGAAGATGTAGCTAAGGCCGGAGTAGTTACTGAGGAGCAAGTCATTGCTCAGGCGCAATACCTTGACTTAGTTTACACTCAGTCTGGTACGTTACACGAGAAGATTCCGGATCTTCCAAAGTCGAATCAAATCGCTGCTGCTCCTTCGGGATCTCATGCCGCTGATGGTATGATTGGTATCGTGAATACAAAGAGCAAGAAGAAGTCTTCCAAGGCTTCAACTACTCCTATTATCACTTTGCCTGATTCCCCGACAGGAGAGTCTTCTCCTGAACTTACCGCCGATATTCACGCTGTAGAGTCATCTACGGCCAAATCAAAAAACGGTGGAAAGAAGAAAGGAAAGAAGAAGGCTAAAGCAGACAAGGCTCCAAAGGAGAAAACGGAAAAATCGGAAACCAATGACGAAAAGCGTAAACCTCGATATCCTTGTCTTATTTGTGAAGAGGATGATTTTACGAGAGATTGCCCTCATCGGGCCGAGGTTGTGAAAATAGTCAAAGGTTCTCCCACTCCTGCTGTGTTAAAAAATCCATTTCCGGAGCAGGAGAATAAGATGATAGGTTCTTCTTCGAATGCCAGTGAAGAACCCATTTTGATGATGTCTCATGTGAGGATTGCGACTCGATCGCAAGATTATGGTAGTAAGGCTCCTGTTGATGGTAAAGAAGCAGAATCTTCTCATTCTATCCCATCAACCTCAGCTCCTGGTTCCGATCCACTACAGATTGAAAAACCTAACCCGGACTTAGTAATTAAACCGCCCGCCAAGGGTGTACTTCGAAGGTCTGCTTTCAATCCACATGCCAGAGCAGCCCAGAATTACAACATTGTTGAGGACTTAGCTGTTTCACCCTCAGCAATGTCGGCGTTAGAAGTGCTGCAATCATGCCCAGCACAACGAAAATTACTTTTGTCGGCTATCGGAGCTGTTGATGTTCAGGACCTGAACCTGATAATATTCGATCTAGAAAATAGTACACCGCGTCTCCCCCATCAAATGGCTTTCCAAATTCCAGTGATAGTAAAAAACAGGCCTATTCATCGGACTGTGATTGATGAGGGAGCTTCTACGTGTATTATGTCGATTCAATGTTGGAGATCTCTTGGTTCTCCTTCGTTGAACCAATCCCCCACCATCCTTAAGGACTTTGATGGCCGTGGGTTCTGTCCGTTTGGTATTCTACAGGAATTGCCTATAGGGGTAGAAGGTAAAACCGTTAGTCTAGATGTGGAAGTGGTTGATGCCCCTCTAGACTACAACCTTCTTTTGGGTCGAAGTTGGTCATATGCTATGACAGCGGTCGTTTCATCGGTCTTCAGAGTAATTAAGTTTCCATATAACGGTAAGATCGTGACTATTGATCAGCTGACATACTTTTCATCCGACCCAGCCTCTTCAGAGAGTATCCAGCATGTCGGTAAGACGACAATCCCTTATAGGGACGTTGGCGTAGGTTTAGTTAAAGATTCCGGTTTACTGGGAACTTTTCCTTTCCCTCCAATCAACGCAGACCCTTCATTTGCAACAATTCATATGATTACATCAGAAAACATTATTTATGATGATCCTTGGATTATCCCATCTGAATCTGAGATAGACTCATTCGGTGATGCTATGCCTTTGAGTCCATATGAAATTGCTTATGAAGCTGTCATGTCTTTTACCGACTCGCGTTCAACCCAAATCGACCAAATGAATGTGGTCAGTGAAGAATCACTTTTCACCTCAACCTTAGAATGGATAGCGTTTCCCGAAGTCGTGTCATCTGACGAACAACTTCGCGAAATCCTAAGTGTAGACGATCTACCATGGGAAGATCTCCATCACAGATCTTCGTTTTTACCTAAGGATGATGCTTTTGAAAATGATTTTTCATCTATCTTTACCGCTGAATATGTCAAAGACGCTCAGGATCCAACGAAACATTCTGATTCAGAGTTGAATTTAGGGAATATTTCTCGTACTATTCCCATTGATATTTCAGTGAAGCCCAGAATTGAGGAGAACATTCATATAGGTGCCGCTTGTACAGAAGATGAAATCCAAACTTACAAGGCCCTATTCCAAGAATTCCGCGATGTGTTTGCCTGGTCTTACGAGGAAATGCCGGGAATCGATCCTGCCATTGTTGTTCATGAAATAAAGACCTACCCAGATGCTAAACCCGTCCGGCAACGGTTGCGTCAGATTCACCCTCGAAAAGCGGCTGCGATTAAAGCAGAAGTCGAAAAGCTGTTGAAAGCAGGTTTCATTTATCCGATCCCGTTAACGGATTGGGTATCGAATATTGTTCCGGTTAACAAGAAACAAGGAACAATAAGAATCTGTATCGACTATAGGGATATAAATCGAGCTTGTCCAAAAGACAACTATCCTACGCCTTATATCGATCAAATTATTGATGATTGTGCCGGAAGTGAAATGTTTTCCTTTATGGATGGTTTTTCGGGCTATAATCAAATCAATATTCTACCTGCCGACCAACCAAAAACGACATTCATTTGTCCATGGGGGACATTTGCTTATTGCAAATTACCTTTTGGGCTTAAGAATGCCAGGGCCACTTTTCAACGGGCAATGTCTTATGCATTTCATGACATCAAGCACATTGTGCAACCGTACCTCGATGATTTTCCTGCTCATTCTTTACATCGAGCTGATCACCTTGTCCACCTACGAGCAATCTTTATGAGGTGTAGGCATTATCGAATTCGATTGAATCCCCACAAGTGTGTTTTCTGTATAGAAACAGGTCGATTGCTGGGATTTGTTGTTTCAAAAACCGGCATTCGCGTCGATCCCTCGAAGGTCGAAGCTATCATCAAATTGCCTCCTCCTTCGAGTTTGCGCCAACTCCAAAGTTTGCAAGGGAAAGCGAACTTTTTACGCCGATTCATCCCAAACTACGCCGAGGTCACTAAAGGTTTTACACGGTTGTTGAAACAGAACGCACAATTCTTTTGGGACGAGATTGCCCAACAATCTTTTGATGCACTTAAACACGCGTTGACCCATGCACCGTTGTTGCATCCTCCCAACTACAACCAGGACTACTTCTTATACCTCGCAGCTTCGCATTCCACCATTGGAATGGTGTTAGTTCAAGAAGATGAATTCGGAGCGGAACATGTGATATATTATCTTAGTAGGACCTTAAATCCCACTGAGTTAAAATATTCGCATGTGGAGAAATTGGCCCTGGCAGCCGTTCAAGCTGTCCAGCGTTTTCGTCACTACATTCTTCTCTGTAAAACTACAGTTATTTCGGATTGCAACCCTATGATTTATATTTTGACAAAACAACTGCTAGGGGGCAAGTACTCTAAATGGATCGTTATCCTGCAAGAGTTCGACTTGGAGTTTGAGAAGTCCAAGTCTAAGAAATCCTTAGTTTTTGCGGAATTGATGTGTGATTTCCCGCGTGCTGACACAGAGACTGTGGCAGAGGAGTCCATTGCGGACGAATCTTTGTTTCTTATCAGTACTGTAGATCCGTGGTACGGGGATATAATCATCTATCTCCAAACCCAAACCTTTCGGCCTGAAGCTTCCAAGGCGGAACGTCAAAAAATTTGGTTTCAATCCCAGCAATACAAAATTATTGGAGATACACTTTATCGCCGGGGGGCAGACTTAGTTTTTCGACGTTGTTTAACTCACGAAGAGGCTGAGAGGGTTTTGAATGATTGTCACTCTGGAGCATGTGGCGGTCATATGTCTGGGTATGCCACAGCTCAGAAGGTGTTGCGCGCTGGCTATTTCTGGCCGTCTATGTTTAAAGATTGTATCATTGCAGTCCGGAAGTGCCACAACTGTCAAGTGTTTGATCGCAAGATGCGCGCACCACCTGCTCCTCTCCACCCTATAATTGTCGTTGGTCCATTCGCCAAATGGGGTATCGACTTTATTACTTGTAACCCTCACTCGGCCGGGGGGCACGCGTATATCATCCTCGCGGTTGATTATTTTACTAAATGGGCCGAGGCGATGCCTACATTCGACGCAAGCGGCAAAACAGCTGCAGTTTTCGTATTCAATCATATTATAACTAGGTTTGGTGTCCCACAAGCAATCATTACTGACCATGGGAGCCATTTTCGAAACATCATGATGACTGAGCTTACAAGCCAGCTTGGTTTGCGCCACGATAGCTCTACTCCTTATTATCCGCAAGCCAACGGTTTGGTTGAGTCTATCAACAAAGTTCTGGTTATCATGATCCGACGAACCATTGGTATTCATCGGTCGAATTGGCACAACATGTTATTTTCAGCGCTATGGGCATACCGAACCTCAGTGAAAACTTCAACAGGGTTCACTCATTTCCAGCTAGTTTATGGCTTGGAAGCTGTGTTACCCATTGAATGCGAAATCCCATTATTACTGACCATGGGAGCCATTTTCGAAACATCATGATGACTGAGCTTACAAGCCAGCTTGGTTTGCGCCACGATAGCTCTACTCCTTATTATCTGCAAGCCAACGGTTTGGTTGAGTCTATCAACAAAGTTCTGGTTATCATGATCCGACGAACCATTGGTATTCATCGGTCGAATTGGCACAACATGCTATTTTCAGCGCTATGGGCATACCGAACCTCAGTGAAAACTTCAACAGGGTTCACTCCTTTCCAGCTAGTTTATGGCTTGGAAGTTGTGTTACCCATTGAATGCGAAATCCCATCACTTCAAATGGCTGTCGAATTACTTCCAGCTACTTCCGAAGAGGAGAAACGTTTATTATACTTAGCTAAATTAGATGAGACTCGACGTGACGCTACATTGGCAATCGAGACTCACGCGAAGCGAATGAAAGCTCAGTATGATAGAAATGTGACCCCTCGAAGTTTTTCGGAGGGAGACCTAGTGCTATTATATGATCAAGCTAACGATAAGCTAGGTGCTGGAAAATTCGTTCCTATGTGGCATGGACCCTACATTGTAAAGCGAAAGCTAGCAAAAGGGGCTTATGAGCTGGTTGATTTTGATGGGGACTCTTTGGGTAAACCCAGAAATGGACTTTACCTAAAGAGGTATTATGCTTAAATGGTGGGTATGGAGAAATTTTTAGATAGGTTAGATTTTCTTTCTAGCTAGTATGTTTGTTAGTTAGTCAGTGTGCTTAGCTTAGAGAGTGTGTTTTTCGTCGTTATTCTGGCTTATCTTGGTTTTACTCTTGATATTGCAGATGTCGACGCCTCTCCAAACATACATTGGATTTGCTGATGGTGCTTGTCGTAGTACACGGAATATCTCTTCCGCAGCTTGGGTTATCTATTCGCCCTCTGACGAGTTAGTTTCTATGCATGGGGTAAGCCTCGGTCAAACAACGAACAACATTGCAGAATACAGTGCAGTGGTTGAATTATTATCCGAATCTATTTCATTTGGAATTCGACGTTTGATAGTGAGGTTAGATTCTAAACTTGTTGTATTACAGCTTAATAGAGTTTATGCCATTAGAAATCCTGTGTTATTAAGGTTGTTTTTGAGAGTGCGTCTCTTGGAACGTGAATTTGATTACATTGAATATCAGCATATTCCAAGGTCTTTAAATACATTAGCAGATGCAATTGCTTCTCGAATGTTGGACAGAAATTTACAATAATCATGCAAGTAAATTTAAAAACATTTCATCACATATGTTAAACAAGATAAGCCGGTAATAGTGATATATATATAGATAGGAGTGTGTCAAAAATATACATCGTCTTCGATCATAGGTTGAAAAACACCTTATGATCGGCAAAAATGATAAGTACAAAAAGCCAAAAATGTCATATGTGTCTACAAAAGTGACTAGTCAATCACTGGTGGTGCTCCCTATACGACACCACTGCACGGGCTACCTTACACAAAAATCTCCTAAACGGTCCAGGGACTGCGACTACATAGCGCTGAAGTCTGATAGGAATATCATCTATGGTAGTCTCAGGCATATCCGCCGTCAGACGCTCTAGATCCTGCTCCAACTCAGCTAGTGACTCTGCAGCCGCGTCCTGTGGGGCCGGTACCGGTGCAACTGGATGTCTCCTCTCAAAAGGCCGGAGGTTGGCTGGGCGCTGTGGACCAACATCTGCATTTTAAAAATTTTTACTGTCAGTTTTGAGACGATATATATAAAAAACAAAAAAAAATACATAATTTGAAAACTTGTGAAAAATAAAGTACCTCTGTCATCCCATTGTTCTCCCTGTGGAAGAACCATGTCCGGATCATGTCGAAAATCTACTCCGGCATACGGAAAGTCCTGGATCGAAAAAACCTGGTCCTCTAACCAGTGAAAATAACTATCAGAGAATCGAACAATCGTCGCGCCCTCGTCAGGATGCCGGGCCATCACCGTAACCCATCGTATCAGCTTTGGCTCCCGAGGACCCAAGATATCAACAGTGAGTTGCTGAGGGATCAACATCGGAACTCTCTCTAAGGCAAAGCTCACGACTAGAGGCCCATATCCAAAGGTCTTCAGTCGTCCGTTCTTTGCCCTAGTCAGTTGGCTCTTCATATTAGCCGACACAGCATCACACCAGTTGAAAATGGTGCCTTGGTAACAGTCAATCGCCATCCGCATTTGGGACCCGGAAGCAATATGTAAAGCGGCTGCGCCGCAAATTCTGGTAACCGTGAAAGCTATAACTTTGAGTTCACGCAGAGAGATGTGTTTGATTTCCACGCCTTTCGCATGGTGTGCATTGGGTGTGCACCAATCTGCCCGGAGACTAGCAAGGGATTGGCCACCCGGCCTAGTCCCGGCTAGATTGAGTTGCTCACCTCTATTCGGCAAGCCAGTGAGAAAGTATATGTCAGAGGGCTCTATCTCGAGCTGGTGCCCTCCGATGTAAAAGGATTGTTCTTGAACGTTCCATCTCTCAACCAGCCATTCCAAGAATCTTACCTGAGCCCTCATGCCAGGTATGGCCCAGTATTTATATAACCTGCATGCTTTTAGGGCATCAAGGGAAGGTTGATGTTCGATTGCAGCTTCATCAACCTCCTCGTGCTCTCTTTCTCTCCAATCCAGCATGGTAAGTGCCCTACACACAAATAAATAGGCATTAGAATTAATTTTAGGAAATTTGAATGGTTGATTTTGGAGTTTGGGGTTTCAAATTCCGCGTTTTGTGGAGGACGCACCCCGCGTTTAGAACACAGGGCGTCGGGACGCAGCTGGCCTGAAGGTGGGCTGCGTCCCCCGACCTTTTTCCTGTATAGGAAAAATTCGGGGGACGCAGGTCACCCAAAGGGCACCTGCGTCCACCGCAGAGCGCATTTTGAAACCTAAAACCCCCCAAAAATCAAAACTAAAACCTAAAATACAATTTTAATCGGATGAAATTGAAGAGTAGGATGTTGTAAAATACCTGGAAGAGACGGCGTTCGATTCTGACGGTCGGATTTTCCGCAGCGACCACGGGAAGTTTCTTGCCAAAAGCCCTTTTTTCAACCTCAACAGTAAAATGGTAAAAATGACATGGTAAAAAGTCTTTTTATAGATTTTTTGGATGAATTTGTTCATTTTTCACCATGAAAGGATGTTTTTCGATGTATTTTTGCCTAAAACAAGTATGAGTAATGTGTTGCTTTTGTGCAGGACAAAGGGATTTAGAGGGAAAATTGTCATTTTTCACGAACCAAAATATCAGAGTCATCTTTTAAGCCCTTTTCTGACTCCTAAAAAATGAAAAGATTGCCGAGTGTTTCTTTTACACTCGTTAAAACGGAATTAAAAGACCGTCCCCTTATAGCTCTTTTCTGACCGTAAAATCAGGAAAAGATTGTCGGGTTTTTGTCGTTTCAAACTCGATAAGGAAATAAAACGACGTGTCCTTGATCACTTTTTACTTTTCAGATCAGTGGCACTAATTATGAAAGTACTCCTTGGTCGCAAGATCAAGCGGTTCCCCCAGGTATTATTTTATACTTTTTCGGGCTTGAGGGACACAAATCTACGAAAAAGTTCAACTTGGAGTCTTCTTAAGTTTTTCAGACTCTCTAAAATTGAAAAACGCCGAGTTTCTCCTATACTGGGCTCGTTAAACATTTTACAGTAAAGGACCTGTTCAATTACAAACGGGAACGAACCACTCCTTCCTAGGGTTCGAATCAAAACTAGGTTGGACTCATCCGAAGGATGAGCTTATAATCAAGCATATGTTATCCTCCTCAAGCTTGTTAAAAATAAAGAGGTACTTGCCAGAAATGGTGGGGGAAAAGAGAGAAGAATGAGCCTATTTGTTACCTTTTGTCTCAGAAGAAACTTTATTACCACTCTTGAACACGACACTTTTCATTCACCTGGGTTGGGAAATCCTTTACCTCACAGTTGATCAAACCACTTTGAAAGTCTTCAGCCGGGTTCCGGGGATTAACTTTGAGTTATTCATCACCAAGCCATCTGTCGTGTCGTTATGTGTTCAAGAGGTCTGCAAGCAAAACTTTCATCTGCAAAATACTTGTCATCCATTTGACCATCCCTGAGTCAGTCCTTACAGCAACATTTCTTCAACTTGAACAATGATTTCGTGTTGTGGGCTTGCCTGCAACGGGTCGCTTTCTATCGACATCAGCACATTATCTAGAGAGATGACTTAGAAATCGTCAGTACCTTGAAGTCTGCATGCATCAATGGCAGGTTTCTCGCCTTTGACGTCAGTTTACATCATTGACTTTCGATCGAAGGATTCCGTGAAATGTTCGACATCAACTCATGCATTCACATCTCATGGATTGTACTGGGTACTTTGAGAACCATTGACATTACTGGTGGTCTCTCTCACGCTTGTTAACAGTTTACATCATCGACTGGTAATCAAGTGGTTTCTACCATGTTCGACATCGACTCATTTATTCGCATGGCTAGAATCGTACCAATTCGGGAAGTAGAAATGAAGACCCTGGATCTAGTTTCCACCATCCAGGCTGCGAGGAGTTTTGTATTCATTATCTAAGTAGACTAATCATAAACAGATGGCTGCGCCCATACTGTGTCTACAAAAGTCTATGATTATGATGTACTGCAAGATCATTCCTGTATCAGAGTAGTTAGTCTGTTAGTTAAAGTTTTAATCTGAGTATGGGAATGCCTACCTCAGTGATGATATAATCTTATACATGTATTTTGTGTTGAAAATTGCAGGTTCTGACCAGGCTCTCCACGAGATAATCCTTGAAATGATAAAGCGCTTCACCCTTCCTAGATAATACAAACCCTAATCTATTACAGGCTTCGCACTTTAGGGGGCAATCTGTTACACTAAAAAATGTCACCATGACTATTTACAGTTAGTATGGCTCAATCAACAGTCATGCTATCCTCTTAGGCAAGTCTTATGCCTCTGCTCTCCATGTCAAACTCCAAAAAGAGAGAAAGTCTTTTATAAATGTATTTATCTCTGGGGACGCAGGTTCTCTCAACCTTACCTGCGAGGACGCACCCAATGTTCACAAAAGCTGTGTCTTTGGACGCTCTGTATGTAAAGGGGCAGGTGCGTCCCCCTGTAAAGGTCAAAATGCGCAAGTTTCATCTTTAAAAAGTTACTTGTGGTCATTTCTAGAGAATTCTAGAAGGTTGTTCGACGTGTATTGAGCGCCTCCAGATGGTTCATGCACTCCTACCAAAGAGGAACTTATCCCATCAATAAGGGAGCTATCCCACCCAAAGAGGGGATTATCCCATTGATGGTGGACCTGATTAACTTCCTCTTGAGCACTATAAATATAGGCATTGGGCCAGAAGGAGAAGAGGTTGGAAGCTATACATTTCTAAGGGTAAATGCTGCAGGAATTAGGAATCCCATTTAGAAGCTTGTGAGGAGAGATTGCCATCTTTGCTTGTTCTATTTGGTAGTGGGTGAGCTTTGTCAAAGTAAAGGAGAACTCTTGATGGACCCTGGGAAGGACTTGCACAACACCAAGGCTCAGGTTGTATTTGTTCCTTTTGTTACCTATTAATGCAAATGAGTCCATTCTTCTCAATAACTTGTTATTTATGAGTTGTTTCATGTACTCCTTGGTCTATGTGTTAAATATGTTTTATTCTATGAGATTATCAAGTGCTATTTAATCGTTTGATTGTTAGTGTATGCAGGTTTCAAAGTGAAGGAGGAGCTCATCCGGATCAGAGGAGCTAGACTGCTACAACAGCGTTGGATTACAGGTAGGATCTAAACACTTGATTTCCCATATAGTAAATGCATGTTTAGAGAAGGATTGCTCTTGTTTGTCTTGTTTGTCACTAGAGAGTCTTAGGCTCCTAGGGAGGTTGGTTGTGTCCGCACAATCGACTCTTTCCGCCTGACACTTAGAGATTTTCCTTGGCTCTGATGGTCAACACAAGAGAGTTATAATGTAAATGTACTTTTGGATGAACAAGTGAGTATGCCTTGTGGAATGTTTAATTGCCTAATGTATCAAGGTTCTTCTACCGAAGGGGAAATAAAAGTGAGCCTTTAAAAGAGGAGTAATACTATTGATCCAATAAAGACACACACACACACATTATGAATATTAATGAATTGTTGATCAACTAGTGAAAAAGTTCACATAGAAGCAATGATTGTTAAACACATACAACACACCTTCAACAATATAAGCACCAAAGCCACCGAAATAGTTCAATTTCTTTAGTACAAATGAAAACAACATATATAACAAACATTCAAACGATAGTCTTGCAACATTTATGGAATCCACACGAAAGTGTGTTGGATCAAAGAGCTTCAAGTATTAAGCAAAAGTTCCAAGATACATTATTACAATGAACACCACTAGCTCCAATAGTGGAGCATCAGAGAAACCACTTTCTCCTCCAAAAGAACTATATTCCTCTCTATTGCCTTGTAGGAGGAGCCAAGGTGAAAAGTATTTTTCATGAGCTATGAGGGTGTATATATAAAAAATAGGTTGACTCTTCACCTCCTTTGTGACTTTTGGGTTACCCTCTCTGACTTCCATATGACCTTTTGACTTCTTAGTGACTTTTCACATTCTACAGATGACTCTTGCACTTCCACATTACATTACATTCTCATACATTGAAAATTACATAATCATATCTGTCAGACCAGGAGGTAACTCCTCAAATCAAATCATATTATTCATTCAGGCTGTTCATTATTATATACAGGAGGGAGTGACTGTTCAGTTCATCTCCCGATGACTCTCCATCTTCTCTATTATTTATTTACACTAATTATAGTTGTTCACACAATCCCTATGATTAGGTGTCAACATTCCCCCCCTTAATATGAAGGGATGTTGGTGAGTCCAACCATCGTTCTGAATCTTTCAAGCTTTTCTCTTCCAAGCTCTTTGGTGAAGATTTTTGCAATTTTCTCATTAGTGGAACAATGGCGGAGATGGATTGTTTTGGCCTCAACATGATGTCAAATCAGATGATATTTAGTATTGATGTGCTTCGTTCGATCATGGAACTTTGGGTTCTTGGCCAACTTTATTGTCGAGGTATTGTCAATCATGAGTGGAGTCGATTGTACTTGTTTTACCTGCAAATCTTCAAGAATTTTCCTGAGCCACACAATTTCTTTTGTTGCCTCAGCTGCTGCCACATATTCTGCCTCTGTTGTGGAATCTGTTGGAACTGATTGTTTGCGTGATCTCCAGGAGACAGCTCCTAATCCGAGACTCATAACATAACCTAAAGTAGATACCCCAGTTTCTTTGTCTCCATCGAAGTTTGAATCAGAGTATTCAATCAAGCTGAAGTTGCCCACTTGTGTATACTTGATTCCAAAGGCTTGAGTTCCCTTCAAGTACTTTAGAACTCTTTTTGCAACAGACCAATGTCCCTCACAAGGCTTTTGCATAAACCTGGAGAGGATTCCAATAGCAAATGAAATGTCTGGTCTGGTAGTAGTTAGGTAGTTGAGACTTCCTACAAGCTATCTATACTTTGTTGCAACCTCAAATTATTTTCCTTCAATGGATGTGAGCTTTAAGTTTTGCTCCATTGGAGTAGTCAAAGGATTGCATTCAGTCATGCTAAACCTGTTCAACAGATCTCCAATGTACTTCTTTTGAGAAAGGAATATGAACTTCAGATGTTGAGTTACTTCAATACCAAGATAGTAATGAACATAGCCCAAATCAGTTATTTCAAAACCTTTCCTCAATTCCTTCTTTATGGACGCAAAGTAGCTCTCATTGTTCCTTGTCATCAAAAGATCATCTACATATACCAAAAGATATACAATTGTTTTGCCAACCTTCTTAACAAACAAAGTTGCATCATCAAGATCATAATGTTTGAAATTGAGTTTCAGAAGATGCTCAGTTAATTTTTCATACCAGGCTCGCGGTGCTTGTTTGAGGCCATACAAGGATTTCACAAGTTTGCATACTTTATGTTCATGTCCTTTCATAGCAAATCCTTCAGGCTGGGACATAAAAACATTCTCTTTTAGATCTCCATTCAAGAAAGAAATTTTTACATCCATTTGATGGACTTTCCAGCCATTCTGAGCTACTAGGGCAAAGAGTGCCCAGATGGTAGCCCATTTTGTTGTGGGGGAAAAAGTCTCCTCATAATCGACCCCTTCCTTCTGTGAAAAACCTTTTGCCACAAGGTTGGTTTTCTTCTTGTCAAGTGAGCCATTAGCTTTATACTTGTTCTTGTAGACCCACTTGCAACCAATTGGTTTGGTTCCCAATGGAGGATCAACCAGCTTCCAAGTGCCATTCTTTATCAAGGCATCATACTCCTTTTGCTTCGCTTCTTTCCATTCATCATGAGAAGCAGCTTCTTTGAAGGAAGTTGGTTCAAAATCTATAGACAAATTCAATTCACAATCATAAGAAACATCCATATCAACAGGTGAATCAGAGTCATCTACATCACCTCCATTTTCCCGGTATGCATTTCTAGTTCCTGTCTTTCCAACCTCATCAGGATGAACACTTTCAAGTGTCTTTGTCAGCCACTTTGGGGGACCTTTCTCAGATGGTCCAAGATGCTCCGTTCATTGAGTTGGGACTGAATCAAGATTGAGTCTCCCAATTTTGTCAATCACATTGTTGACACCTAATCCTCACGATTGGGTGAATTCATGTAAATAATTAAATTAGGAATGTGAACAATCATCAGGAGATGAATTGAACAGTCACACCCTTTTGTATATAACAATAACATACCTGATGGAATAATACGAATCAGTTTTACTGCCTATTGGAGTTCCTACCTAGCCTGACACACATCACTCAAAGTATCATCCGTTGTTGGAGTTTCATGCGGGGGAGAGAGTGCTTCAGAATAATTTTCCACTGGTTGATCTAGTATAGGAATCCCCCCTTCAAGATGTGGAATCTGATTATCAAATTCTTGAAATGATTTTGCATTTGCGAATCTATCCAAGCGATCAAGTTGCCGCTCAACAACATTTTCAGTTTTGGATGATTCAAGAAAGATTACATCTCTAGATACAACAAACTTTTTATTGACTTCATCATAGAGACAGTATGCTTTGGAGGTGTTTGAATACCCCGGGAAGATACACTTACGAATTCTTGCACCAAGTTTGTTTCTATGTACCTTTGGTATCAAGGCATAACATGTGGAACCAAAGACCCTAAGATACTTTACCGAAGGAATGTGCCCATACCACATTTCATGAGGAGTCTTGTTTCTAATAGCATTAGATGGACATATATTCTTTACATATACAGCACATAGAACTGCATCTGCCCAAAATATCAATTTTACATTTTTGAAAAACATCATGGAGTGTACCATATTTAAGATTGTCCTATTCATTCTTTCAGCTACTCTTTTCTGTTGGGGATTATAAGGCACAGTTGTTTGATGTTTGATCCCATGTTCACGAATATAGTTTCCAAATTCATTTGAAATGTATTCTTTTCCATTATCAGTGCGAATAGAGCCAATATGAGATTGTGCATCATTTTCAATCCATGTATGAAAGTTCTTGAATGTTTGAAAAGCATCATATTTGTTCTTCAATAAATAAACCCAACACGTTCTGGTGTAGTCATCATATATTTATTTCCATTTGCAGAAGGAACAGGCATTGGACCACATAAATCTGAATGAATGAGTTCAAGTTTTCTATGTGCTCTGGAATGTGAATCATGAAAAGACTATTTGCTATGCTTTCCTAGAATGCAAGCATCACATTGCTTAAGTTTCGTAGGAATTGTAGGCAAACTAGTAACACCATTTTTCTTCAACAAGCGGAGGCTGTCATAGTTCAAGTGTCCAAATCTACCATGCCATAATAAACTTGATGGAAATGTACTTTCTTCATAATGAGAAATTTTGTGCACAAGCAGAGGCACCCTATAGCTTGAGAAGCCTTTCTTCTTCTATCCCTGTCATGACAAGTGAGTGGTCTGATGCTTTTCTCACCTCAAGCTTGCCATCAAACATATGAATGGAGTGTCCTTGCTCGTGGATGTGGACCAAGGACAGCAAGTTTCTCCTCAACTGTGGGAGATATAGAACATGATGCAAAAGAAAGTCTCGAAGACCGGGAAATTTAAGCCTAATTGTGCCAAACCCTAATGGCTTGAGTTTTGATTTTTCTGCAAAGTATACTACTCCATCAACATTGTCAATAAATTCTTCAAAAAAATCTCCTCTAAAAGTCATGTGGCAAGTTTCTCCTAAATCAAGCAACCAATCATTTTTCCAAGAAGCAAGTGAAGCATTAAATAAGCCTTCATTTACTCCAATATTATAGTGTGCCACAGCATAGTGAGCGGATTCAGGTGCTTTACCTTTCTCTTTGTCATTAGTTTTACCTTTGGGTTGGTTTCTTTCCTGCTCAATTCTGTCCCAAGGCAACTTGCATGTGGATGCATCATGTGATCCATCTCTTTTGCAGCATATGCAGTGAAAATCTAACTTTTCTCCTTGAGAGTGTCTACCCCCCCTGCCTCTGAAATTTCTTCCTCTTCCTCTTCGACCACCTCTTCCTCTGGAAGAATCTTGAGCAAGATTATTTTCTCTATGAGCAAGGCACACAACCTCTTCAGAAGACTCAGGAGTTGTCTTCTTCCCAAAAGCTTTCTCTCTTTCAGCAAAGTTTTTCACAAGGGAGTCAAAGATAATATCTTTGAGGTTTCCATTTGCTTGCAATGACTCATGATAATTTGAGTAAGTGGGATAAAGTGCCTTAAGAAAAGCTATCAGAGGAACATCGAGTTCAACATTAGTGACTTTCATATCATGCATTATAAATTTTACTTCTGATGCAAGCGCAAGAGGATCATTATTTTGTAATTCTAGGGTGAAGACTTTAATCATGAGTTGAACAACTTCAAGTGCAGAGTGTGAGTCATAGAGTTCCTTCAATTTTTGTAAGGCTTCGAAAGCATTTGAACATGGTGAAATATGGCGACTCACCTCATTTACTGATGCTGCAATCAATGCATAAGCCTTGTTGTTCTTATTTTCCCAAATGACGATTTCTTTGTCTAAGGTAGGTTGTTCTGGCTCTTTGTCTCTGTCTCCAACACACACTCCTTTCCACAGCTCATTAAAAATGAGAGTGTGTTTGATTTTCTATGACCATTCAGGATAATTCTCCTTCCCATTGAGAACCACTCCCACGATAGATATTAATGAATGCATTGTAAAATCTGTGTACTGTGGAAAAAAAATACTTCTGCTGCAAAATTTTACTCCTAAAAAAAATCTAATTCTGATGTATGAAGACAAAGGTATTATGGGAGGAGGTAATTATGATAGCAGTGTATTATGATATCAAATGGGAAATGCAGTTGAAACAGTCCAACAGGTTTGTTTGGTGTAGGACTTCTTGAGTTGCAACAGGTTCAGCAACAACTTACATAGAACCCCAACATGATTAGTGAAATGATGAATATACCTGCCATTCAGAACCTTATGAACAACCCCAATTTGATGCTAAACTTGATTATGAGTAATCTGCAGATGCAGGAAATTATTGACAGGAACCCAGACCTTGCGCACATACTCAATGATCCTGGCACTCTTAGACAGACTTTGGATGCAGCAAGGAATCCTAAACTCATGCGAGAGATGATGAGAAATATTGAAGGCTTTAACATGCTCCGTCGTATGTATGAAATAGTTCAAGAGCCATTTCTCAATGTGACAATAATGGGAGGTGATAGTGGGAATGACTTGGGCTATAATCCTTTTGCTGCTCTGTTTGGATAGCGTTATACTGGAGCAGATTCACATATGCCAAAGGCCAGGTATAGACTGTGTATGGAGGAGGGCCATGGAGGAGGGTCATGGAGGTATCAACGAGCAGTTGTATGGTAGCAGCGTTCAAAACTGGGAGGCCTTTAAACTGAAGTTAGCAGAAAAGGGAGAGCGCAGAAAAGGTTGATCGTTTTGTATGCAGGTATCAAAGTAGCAACAAGAGCAGCGTAGCAGAGAAGGTAGCACTACAAAAACGTTCAAGTCAATGAATACCATGTCAGACTAGTGGAAGCATCAGCATCAGAGCTTCTAGGCTTAGCCAGAATGGTAAATCTGATGAGTAGAAGAGCCCGAAAAAAGAAGAGTTACAAAGGTGCATGCAGAATGCCTAAACCTAGAGACCTGAGCTCTGATACCATGTCAAACCAGGAGGTAACTCCTCAAATCAAATCATATTATTCATTCAGGTTGTTCATTATTATATACAAGAGGGAGTGACTGTTCAATTCATCTCCCGATGACTTTCCATCTTCTCTATTATTTATTTACACTAATTACAGTTGTTCACCCAATCCCTATGATTAGGTGTCAACAATATCCACAAGTGATGTGGAAAATGACTCATATAACATTTTGACATGACACCTTAACAAGACATGACCTAGACTAAATGATGATATGGAAATGTCAATCCATTTTTTCTACTACTATCTTGGTGTCTTCTTGAAGCATGGTACATGTTCTTATTCTTCCTCCTCCATAAGGCTTGAAGGTAAGGAGTCTTCACTATGATCTTTACCTCCAATTGTTGTGGCAATTTGGTGTCCCTTAATCTTCTTGTTTAACAATCAACTTGTCTTTGCGGCTACAAAGGTGTATTCTAGTAGGATCTCCTCCTTCATTTCCTTCATCATCATCCTATCATAACAAGATATAATAGTTGCAACTAAAATCCACTCATGACAAGATGACATAAGTCTGAAAATTCCTTGTACAACATTTGTTGGGTCTTGAAAATGTCATTCATTTCCATTACACTTTCACTATTATGTCCATTATATCACCTCAATTTCACCTCCATTTCACTACTATGTCACTACATTCATCCCACTTTCATTATCATTGGGCCACATTTATGTTTTTCCAAACTTTATTAATTCTTAGCCTTTTTAAGTGAATTTGTAGTTAAAAATTAGAAAATAATGTGCATATGCTTATACCTAACAAGTGGGTTGAGATTGTTGACATGTGTAGGTCAAAAGGAGGCTTCTAGAAGACCTTTATGTGGCACTCTAAGGCCAAATTCGAATTTGAGTGGAGAGAATCATGGGATCATGAGGATATGTGTCACATCTCCTATTTGTATTGAAACTCTAAAAAGACATGTGTCTTATCAGTTCCTATTTTGATTAGGACTCTAGAGGTAGAGGGAGAGATTCATGGACTCTCATTAATGAGATGGCTTCTCATCTTTTTGTATAAATAGGAGATCTCTCTCCTTCATTTGTTAGCTTAGCTTTTTAGTTCTTAAGCTTGTAGCTTTTTGGTAGCTCTTTAGCTTGGAGTTTGTAGTTCTTCCTTGATGGCTTTGGAAAGCTTTGGAGAGCTTTGTTGTACTTTGTAATTTTGAAGAATTTGAATAAAGCTTTGATGTTCTCAACATGGAAGGAGATGTGAAGTAGATGTCATGGAGCACATTAGAATGTAAGGTAGAGTAGATTTTGTTTTGAAGTTTTGCTTTGATTTCATTCAAGTATGTCATTTTATTGCTTTCAAGTTTGATAGTTTAGATTTTCCATTCATGCAATTTTAATTCATGCAAGTGTGTTCAACCGGTTGATTGTAGATTTATCTAACTGTGTAATTTATGCTTGACAAAATATTCCAAGAAAGTAGTCTTCCTATTTTCTGATTGGTGAATTGGAGCATAGAGAACACAATAGATTAGTTTTTCTTTACATGTTCTTGCTTTTTTCTTAGTAGGATACTCATTACATAAGTTCATGTCTCATTGAGTCTTTTTAGTTCCTTAAGAACGAAATTGGCAATATGTGAAGTTATGAATGGGATTTGATTTGTTTACATGTTCTTGCTTTTTGCTTAGTAGGATACTCATTACATAAGTTCATGTCTCATTGAGTCTTTTTAGTTCCTTAAGAACGAAATTGGCGATATGTGAAGTTATGAATGGGACTTGATTTGTTTTTATTTCTTTCTGTTTATTGTAGTCTTTCGTTCTCTCATGATTATATGATGATGTTTCTAAAGCCAACATTGGCGGAATGTTATGATTATGAATGAGATGACTTGCTTTCCATTAGTATAGCATTAGATAGTTTAGTGTCATTCTCTCATCCCATATAATGATGTTTCTAGAGCCAACATTGGCAGAATGTTTTGATTATGAATGAGATTATTGACTTGCATTTCATTAGTTTAAGAACAGTTTCAAGTTTTACTTTTGCGTTTAGTTTAAATTGCAACAACTTTATTTTTCTTGCTTTCTCTTCTTAGATATTTTTCCGGCTTAGATTAATCTAACTGTTCAAAGTTTTGATTTGTTTCATTTTCTCTTTTCTTTAGAAATTAGATTCTAACATAAGAAACAAAACCCCCAAAAACAACATAAACTATAAAACAACGAAGTAAGAAAAAAGGTTAACTAAGAACATATGGTGCACCACACTTCATCAGTTTAAGATACCCAGATTGATAATTTATGTAGAGAAATTTAGGACATTAAATTGACTAAACAACATGCTTCATGAAAATCATCGACTGAGCTGGAACTAGGTGTTGGGTTGAGAGACTAGCTCAGGGATTGCGCAATTGTGTAGCTCAAGAGGTCAGGAGCGAGGACTAAGGCTTGATACTGTGTAGTTCATAGTTCAAGAAGGCTAGGGTTGGGAGATTGCGCAATTGAGGGGCTCAAGGAGGAAGGCCTAAGTCTTGAGGCTTGAGGTTTCCCACTACATAGTTATGGAGAGAGATAAGTCTAGGGATTTTGCAATTATGTAGTTCAAGGAGTTAGGATGGGAGCTTTAGGCATGAGACTGTACAGTGCATAGAAGTGGATTGACTAGAGGTTGATCTATGTAGTTCTTGGGCTCAAGGGGTTGGGATTGAGCTCTAAGACTATGCATTACATAGTTTACAATGTAGGAATTGTGCATTGCGAAATTTCAAGAGGAAGGGGACGATATTAAAGGTCGAGACTGCGTAGTGTGCAGTTTAGGAAGGTTGAGTGAAGCCAAGTTGCTTGGGCAAGAAATTTTCAAAATTTGGCTAAGTGCGGGATCAGTGAGGTCAAAGTGAACAAGGACAAACTTGACAATGATCACACATTAAAAAAAATCGGCCACACAAAATTGATCACTCAGAACACATGAACAAAAAAATCCCTCAATGTGAATACAATACGACAAATTTCCCCAGGTGCAACACTTAAGATACAATTTGCGATGACAATGACGACACTTGTGTGACAGTGCATAAAAATTTGGGAATGAGTGTAATACATGTCTACATGATAAGTAGGACTCATTGGCACCAAAGTTACCCCTTTTAATGAACCATAACTACATTTATGTGATATGTGACACTTTCCAAGCCAAAATATGATACTTTGGTTTTCTTCGAAAAGGGACTTGAAAACTTAGAGAAAACACATGGGATGACTCTTACTACTAGAAACAATAGCATGAAAAGTCAAAGTAGGCTCCAAAATTTAGATGTAGGCCAAATTTTTTGAGGGTGTTGTAGCAGCGACAACACTTGGCGACACACTGGTTGAACTTCAACTTCTTTGCCTTGGTCTAACTTTTGTGCAGGCTCTAATCCTTTAGGAAGTATTGATTCATCGTGCAGATTACTTCAGCTTCACCACTTACCCTGTTTATAGACATAATCCCCTTCATCCCTTTCTTGGTTGAACTGTAGAAATTCTGACTGTAGATTAACCTGATAATGTAATATAACTAAAGCAAAATACTTTAATCTACTTCTACAATCAAACTTGAGGAAGCTTAATAGATTTGAGCAAGATCAAGCTGAATACATAAAACCAAAAGAAGAATCAATACACATGAAACACAGAAGAATACTATGGGGAAAGCCTCAGCTAAAAACCCCTCTATTTGTATTATCATACATGTGTAAATATATCAGGATTACACAAAGCCTTATCTCTCACAGCTAGCCAGCTCTTAGTACAATCCCTCATTGATGCTCGCAGACAAAATAGACTACTCATATGCCTTCTCCTCTACCCTCCAAGCTCCTATTTCCTTGTGCAGTTTCTCCTAGGTGATCCAGCTGTTACCAAGTGTAACACTGATCACTCACACTGATCTCACACCCTGTAAAACTGTGCAAATCTCAAGGAATGAATTCCTTCTGCATGGATGAGTTTTTTTATAGGAAAACTCATGCAACTAATAGTACATTTTCCCTATCTTTAATCTCAACTGGGTCTTTCTCTGAATAGACATGCATGAGTTATTGATGAGAGAATCTTCAGTTATCTGGAGTACACTAGTTGGATGCATGCATGCATTAACTGACTAAACTCACAATTAGTTCCTCAAATAGTTTGGAACTAATTTAACTGGAATTAACTCAGTAAACTGAGCTAACTAATTACAACTCAAATATAACTCATCCTTATCTCCTTAATTAAGAGATCATCTCCTTAATTTAAGGGATAGCTATTGCATGACTTCACAAACACTTCTAGCTTGAATTTCTCCAACTAATTAAAACTCAAGATGAATTAATTAATTATTTTTCAAGCAGTTGGTGAGACTAAATTCAAATTTTAATTCAAGGACAAATTAAAATTGGAATATTCTTGTTGCCACATTTCAACACTCCCTCTCAACAAGAAAGGGATTATCTTCCACCCCGATCCTGTCTTTATGGAACTCGAATTTACACTTTTACAATGCCTTCGTCAAAATGCCAGCATCTTGCTCCTCGACCGAAATATACTGCAACAACATGATCCTCTTCGCCACACAGTCTCTGAGATGATGATACCGGATGTCGTTGTGCTTGGAACTATCATGAAATACTGGATTCTCATAGAGTTTCATACAACTCTGATTATCACAATAGATCATAGTTGGATCCATCCTCTGATCAAACAAACCAACTAGAATTTTCCGCATCCAGATGGCCTCACATGCTGCCGGACTTGTATCCATGTATTCAGCCTCTGCCGAGCTGAGTGCAACCGACCTCTGTTTCCTGCTGTACCAAGAAACTGCAGCTGACCCAAGGTTGAAAATCCCTCCTGATGTTCTCTTCCGATCTGATGGACTCCCTCCCCAATCTACATCAGTGAAGCCCTGTAGTTTCACTCCCTCTGTCCATATGTACCATAATCCATACTGAGATGTGCCTATGAGGTATCTCAAAACATGCTTTTCCACCTTTCAAAACATCTTGGTAGGCTGAACCATCGCTTGACTCAGCTGGTTCACCGCATAGCACAAATCTGGTTGTGTGTTCACTAAGTACATTATTGAACTCAAAAGTTGTATGTACACAATAGCCTCTACTACTTCTCCTGAAGTAGTGTCCTCCTTCCTCAAGTTACCTGCTAGAGGAGTCTGCATGGGCTTGCACTTCTCCATGTGGAATCTCCTGAGTATCTCGTTGGCATACGTGCCCTGAGACACAAACAACTCCCCATCCTTCTGCCATACTTCCATGTCAAGGAAGTAATGCATGAGACCCATGTCTTTCATCTCGAATTCTCTTGCAAGGTCCTCCTTGCAAGACATGATCAACTGATCATCACCTGTCAATATGAGATCATCAACATAAAGTACAATGATCAACTACTTACCTTTCACCATGATGTGGTACAAGTTCGCATCCACTTCACTCTTTGTGAAGCCCAACCCGGTGAAGTAGTTGTCGATCCTGGTGTACCAAGCACGAGGTGCTTGCTTCAGCTTGTACAAAGCTCTCTTGAGTCGGCACACATGCGACTCACGATCGAAGGTCTCAAAAACTTTCAGCTACTTTATGTACACCTCTTCCTCAATATTTCCATTGAGGAATGCAGTCTTCACATCCATCTGATGGATCTTCCAACCCATCTGTGCTGATAGTGCCAACATCGATCTGATAGATGAGTACCTTGCTACAAGAGAAAAAGTCTCATCATAGTCGATCCCCTCGACCTGTGAGAAACCACGGGCAACAAATATTGCCTTATGCTTCTCCAAACTACCATCAACAACTTGTTTTACCTTGTAAAGCCAACGGGAACTCACAATTGACTTGTTCTTTGGTCTTGGAACCACATCCCAAACACTGTTATGAACTATGGAGTCATACTCCTCCACCATAGCATCAACCCAAATCGGTTGCTACACTACTTCCTCAAAGGAAGATGGCTCGGTCTCAACACATTCCCCAACAAGGGCCATGTATCCAGTGTACCTCTTAGGTGACCTCCTCTATCTGTGCTGAGAATATGGTTCTCCCATATTCTCTCTCGCATCCGACAACAATCTATCAACTTCTCTTGTGCGCTTCCGTCCATCTCTAGAACACTTTGCTTGAGTGGATGTCTCCACTCTTGGATCCTCCGCATGCGGCTACTCCGCATTAGTTTGAGGCTCCTCCTCCTTAGGAACCAACAGTTCGTCCACAACCTGTAGTTGGAGCTCTCTCTCAAGGGAAACTCACATGGCCTTCTGCTCATCAAACTTGAGATCTCTGCGAACCACTGTCCTCTGACTGGTAGGCAAGTACACCTGATAGTTGTGGGGTGTATCAAAGTACCCCACAAGTATCCCAACTCTGTTGTCGGCTCAAGCTTCTTCCTTGCATCCTTTGTCACATGGAAATATACCGATGAGCCAAAGATCCTGAAGTGACCCACATCTGGTCTCTTACCGGAGAAATCTTCCTCTGGTGTCTTCATCCCAAGTATGTGATGTGGGCTTCCATTCTGCAAATAGACCGTTGTGTTTCATGCCTCATCCCACAAATGAAGTGGTAGGCCTTGGTCATGCAGCATCGCCCGTGCTGCCCCTACAATAGTTATGTTCTTCCTCTCGGCCAACCCATTCTTTTGTGGGTTAAGAGGTGCCGCCAACTCTTGTTTAATTCCTTTCGTTGCATAGAAGTCCTTAAACTCTTGAAAGACATATTCTCCACCGTTGTTGCTTCTCAAGGCCTTGATCTTCTTCCCCGAATCTTTCTTGACGAAAGATTTGAACTCACAAAACTTTGAGAAGGTTTGGTCCTTCTTCTACATGAAATAAATCCAGCATTTACGAGAATAATCATCAATGAAAATCACATAATACCTTTGCTTCATTGTGGATTCCATCGAGAATGGTCCACACACATCTGTATGAACTTGCTCTAAGACTGCTTTTGCTCGACTGTCTCGATCATGAAAGGAAGACTTGGCGTACTTTCCCAAGCTACAACCTTTGCATGTGTCAACTTGCTCAAGTTTATCTTTGGGAAGTCCGATAGATATCTGTTGCATTATCTTCAAGGCCCCATGATGCAAATGGCCCAACCGCTTGTGCCATAACTCACCAATGTCTTGGCTTTGCACCAATTCTACTTTGGAACTCAATGCTACACAATCATCTACCTCTAGTTTATAGAGATTCTTCACTTGAATCTTGATCCTCTTGGTCTGACCTGTGGCTATATGTCTTAGGAATGCCTTTCCTTTACTGAAGACAACATCATAGCCTTTGTCCTCCAACATCGTGATAGATACCAAGTTCTTCTTCAGTCCAGGCACATACTTCACATCTGTCAAGGTGAGAGGAGCTCCATGCTCCCTTTGAAAAAGAACCGTGCCCACTCCTAAAACACTGTACTTTCCGTCGTCACCCATCTCTATGCGCATGTTGAGGTCTTTCTCCTCCAAGGTACTGAATAAACTTTTATTTCCGGTCATGTGGAATGAGGCTCCACTGTCAAGATACCAAACACAACCCACCATCAATGACACCATGCATGCGATGAGGGTAAAGTCCATTTCGAACTAAGAGGCTAATGCCTCACCTTCCAATCCTTTCGAGGATCCCTTCTTGGACTTCTTTAATGGGCAATTAGTCACATAATGTCCCATCTCATGAAAATTAAATCATCTCACTTTAGACTTGTCAACCTTCTTCCCTCCATGAGAAGAATTCAATTTGGAATGGGAAGCCTTCCCCTTCCCTTTCCTTGCCTTACTTGCTAAGGCCAGATTTTCTTCATCATCATTCTTTGATGAAGAACCATCTTGTGTGCTCCTCCTGATCTCCTCCTGCATCAGATCCGACCACAGTCGTTCCTAATCCGGCAGTTTCTCCCTTCCATTCACAGAGTCCTAATAGCTATTCCAACTCCTTGGAAGGTTGAGGAGAGTGAGGCTCTTTATATCATCATCGGTAGTAGTTATTCCCACACTACCAAGCTCATCTCTGCAGGTGGTGAACATGTTCAGATATGTGAAAATAGTATTGCCCTTCTCCATCTTGATTTTACGAAGCTTATCCTTGAGCGCTAGTTTCCTCTGGTCGCTACTGTTCTGGTAGAGGTCTTTCAATGTCTTCCACATTGAAAATGGAGTATCCTTCCCATGGAGACTCAAGACAATATGGTCTCTAACTGCCTCCAGCATGATCTATCTCGCCTTCACGAAACACTTCTTCCACTCAACCAATTCTTGTGCATTAGCTGCAGTTGGCTTTGGGATTTCTTTATCAATGAAATCCTTCAAGCCATTGTCTTCTAATACAGCTTCCATTCTATCTTTCCATGCTATGTAATTCAAGCTGCCTTCCAAGGCATACTCGAGTCTCAAGCCATAGAATGCCATTGACCAACCTGAAGTATGATATGAATTCGATTTGAACCTAAAACCTTGAACTTCAAACTTCGAATTCTCTCCTCAGTATATTGTTCACAACTCTGATAACCTTTGCTCTGATACCATGTAGAAATTCTAACTGTAGATTAACCTAATAATGCAATATAAATAAAGCAAAATACTTTAATCTACTTCTACAATCAAACTTGCGGATTCTTAATAGATTTGAGCAAGATCAAGCTAAATACATATAACCAAAAGAAGAATCAATACACATGAAACACAGAGAATACTCTGGGGAAAGCCTAAGATAAAAACCCCACTATCTGTATTATCATACAAGTGGAAATATATCAGGATTACACAAAGCCTTAGCTATCACAGCTAGCCAGCTCTCAGTACAATCCCTCACTGGTGCTCACAGACAAAATAGACTGCTCATATTCCTTCTCCTCTTCCCTCCAAGCTCCTATTTCCTTGCGCAATTTCTCTTGGGTGATCCAACTATTACCAAGTGTAACACTGATCACTCACACTAATCTCACACCCTGTAAAACTGCGCAAATATTGAGGAATGAATTCCTTCTGCATGGATGAGTTGTTTATAGGAAAACTCATGCAACTGATAGTACATTGTCCATGTCTTTAATCTCAATTGACCCTTTCTCTGAATAGACATGCATGAGTTACTGATGAGAGAATCTTTATGTTGACACTTAATCATCAGGATTGAGTGAATATAATGTAAATAGATAAATAAGTAATATGAACAGTCATTGGGAGATGAAGTGAATAGTCTCTCCCTCATGTATATAATGAAGACCTACCTGAAGGAATAATACATACGAATCAAGTTGTGTTAAGGAGTTACTGCCTGGTCTGACATGGTATCAGAGCCAGCTCCCAAAATAGTTGTAACTCCCTTCTGCCTACTGCTCTCTGTCCACTGCCTACTACTTTTTGTCCACTGTCTACTGCTCTTTGTCCCCTCCATGATCGCTGCCACTGTCTAACGCACTGTTGGAAGAAGCAACAACATAACGTTTGAATTGTTTCACTGCGTTGAACAAACCATTCCCCCCATTGTTTTGAAACCTTGCTGGAGTTGTTGGGTCATCCTCAGATGATGGGAATTCTGTTGGTGCATGTTCTGAAGAGCCGGAGAGGACTCCGGACGGATGCCAATCTTGCAGAAATTTTTTAACGCTGGCCTGGTATTTTTTTAACGCTGGCCTGGTCTTATATTAACGCTGGCCTAGTATTTTTTTAATGCTGGCCTGGTATTATATTAACGCTGGCCTGGTATTTTTTTAACACTGGCCGAATATATAAATTTCATCTAGTTACCTGTTTACGAGGTCTAATCTCTGCAAACTTCGACTTATAAACTTTTCGATATTTTGGCATCTCTTCAAGTAAAGTTACAGTCCACATGGTAATCACTATTCAAATGCGCTATGAAAATTATCCAAGGTACAACAGCACTCGCATAAGTCAAGTGATACACTGCTGGCTAGCATCTTCACACTGTTTGGCATTGTATTAAAGTTGTTTTGGTATGCCATACATTGAACGTTGTTTTGGGACATTGGTAAGCCATGTAAAATATGTTAAATGGTATGCGTTGAACCGTTTTGAAGTTGCATTGTTCATTGCGGTGGTGTATTGGTAAAGTGTTGCGCTGATTCGAGCCCACGGTGGTAGCCGAGAGACGCTGTTGGAGTGCTGTATATACCTCTGTTGAATGCATTGTAAATTTTTTTATTTACACTGTCCAATTCAGAGCACTGTCCAGTTGAATGCGCTGTATAGTTTTGTGTATTTACGTGTATTTACAGTCTTGCGTATTGACATTTGAATTTTCTGTCCAGTCATATCATAAATATTTTTTTTTCCATTAGGAGAAAAAAAGAATTGCAGCGGAAGTATTTTTTTATGCATTCAATCATATCTATTGTGGGAATAGTTCTCACTGGCAAGGAGAACTATCCTAAGTGGTCCCGGATGATAAAACACACCCTCATTTTCAATGAGTTGTGGAAAGGAGTGTGTGTCGGAGACGAAGACAATGACCCAGAACAGCCTACCTCAGACAAAGAGCTCGTCATTTGGGAAAACAAGAACAACAAAGCTTATGCATTAATCACAGCATCTATAAATGAAGAGGTGAGTCTCCATATTTCGCCATTTTCAATTGCCTTTGAAGCCTTACAAAAGCTGAAAGAACTCTATGACTCACATTCTGCACTTGAAGTTGTTTAACTCATGATTAAACTCTTCACTCTTGAACTACAAAATAATGATCCTCTTGCTCTTGCATCTGAAGTAAAGTATATAATGCATGATATCAAATCCACTAAGGTTGAATTGGATATTCCTCTTATCGCTTTTCTGAAGGCACTTTATCCTACTTACTCCAATTATATTGAGTCATTGCAAGCAAACGGAAATCTCAAAGATATCACCTTTGACTCTCTTGTGAAAAAGTTTGCTGAAAGAGAGAAAGCTTTTGGAAAGAAGACAGCCCCTGAATCTTTTGAAGAGGCTGTGTGCCTTGCTCATAAAGAAAAGCATCCTGCTCAAGATTCTTCAAGAGGAAGAGGTGGTCGAAGAGGAAGAGGAAGATATTTCAGAGGCAAGGAGGCAGACACCCTCAAGGAGAAAAGGAAGATTTGCACTGCATACGCTACAAAAGAAATGGATCACATGATGCCTCTACATGCAAGCTACCATGGGACAAAATTGAGCAGCAAAGAAACCAATAGAAAGGTAAAATTGATGATACAGACAAAGGTAAAGCACCTAAATCCGCTCACTATGTTGTGGCACAATGTAATATTGGAGTAAATGAAGATTTATTTAATGCTTCACTTGCTTCTTGGAAAAATGATTGGTTGCTTGATTCAGGAGCAACCTGCCACATGACTCATAGAAAAGATTTTTTTGAAGAATTTACTGACAATGTTGATGGAGCAGTATACTTTGCAGATCAATAAAAAATCAAGCCATCAAGGCTTGGCACAATTAGGCTTAAGCTGCCCAGTCTTGCAGACTTTCTTCTACATCATGTTCTATATCTCCCACAGCTCAAGAGAAACTTGTTGTCCTTGGTCCACATCTGCCAGCAAGGTCACTCCATTCATATGTTTGATGGCAAGCTTGAGGTAATAAAAGCATCTGACCACTCACTTGTCATGAGGAGAATAGAAGAAGAAAGGCTTCTCAAGCTGCAAGGAACCTCTGCTCGTGCACAACATTTCTCATACAATTCTCATCATGAAGAAGGTACACTTCCATCAAGTTTATTATGGCATGCTAGATTTGGACATTTGAACTATGACAGCCTCCAATTGTTGAAGAAAAATGGTATTGCTGGTTTGCCTACAATTCCTAGGAAACTTAAGCAATGTGATGCTTGCATTCTAGGAAAGCATAGCAAACAGTGTTTTCATGATTCACATTCAAGAGCACATAGAAAACTTGAACTCATTCATTCAGATTTATGTGGTCCAATGCCCATTCCTTCTACAAATGGAAATAAATATATCATGACATTTATTGATCACTTACACCAGAATGTGTTGGGTTTATTTATTGAAGAACAAATCTGATGCTTTTCAAACATTCAAGAATTTTCATAAATGGATTGAAAATGATGTACAATCTCATATTGGGTCTATTCGCACTAATAATGGTAAATAATACACATCAAATGAATTTGAAAACTATCTTCGCCAACATGGGATCAAACATCAAACAACTGTGCCTTATAATCCCCAACAGAATGGTGTAGCTGAAAGAATGAATAGAACAATCTTAAATATGGTACGATCCATGCTCTTCTTCAAAAATGTAAAGATAATGTTTTGGGCTGATGTTGTTCTATGTGCTGCATATATAAAGAATAGATGTCCATCTAATGCTATTAGAAACAAGACTCCATATGAAATGTGGTATGGACATGTTCCTTCGGTAAAGCATCTCAGGGTTTTTGGTTCCACCTGTTATGCCTTGATACCAAAGGTACATAGAAACAAACTTGGTGCTAGAAGTATTAAATGTATCTTCTTGGGGTATTCAAACACCTCCAAAGCATACCATCTCTATGATGAAGTCAATAAAAAGTTTGTTGTATCTAGAGATGTAATTTTTCTTGAATCATCCAAAACTAACAATGTTGTTGAGCGGCAACTTGATTGCTTGGATAGATTCGCAAATGCAAAATCATTTCAAGAATTTGATAATCAGATTCCACATCTTGAAGGGGGGATTCCTATACTAGATCAACATGTGGAATCTTCTTCTGAAGAACACTCTCCCCCGCATGACACTCCAACAACAGATGATGCTTTAAGTGATGTGATTGATAGAATTGGGAGACTCAATCTTGATTCAGTCCCAACTCAATCAACGAAGCGGCCTAGACCATTTGAGAAAGGTCCCCCAAAGTGGCTGACAAAGACACTTGAAAATGTTCATCCTGATGAGGTTGGAAAGACAGTAACTAGAAATTCAAACTGGCAGAATGGAGGTGATGTGGATGACTCTAATTCACCTGTTGTATGTTTCTTATGATTATGAATTGAACTTGTCTACAAATTTTGAACCAACTTCCTTCAAAGAAGCTGCTTCTCATGATGAATGGAAAGAAGCAATGCAAAAGGAGTATGATGCCCTCATAAAGAACGACACTTGGAAGCTAGTTGATCCTCCATTAGGAACCAAACCAATCAGCTGCAAGTGGGTCTACAAGAACAAGTATAAATCTGATGGCTCACTTGACAAGCACAAACCTAGGCTTGTGGCAAAAGGTTTTGCACAGAAGGAAGGGGTCAATTATGAGGATACTTTTGCCCCCACAACAAAATGGGCTACCATCCAGACACTCTTTGCCCTAACAGCTCAGAACGGTTGGAAAGTCCATCAAATGGATGTAAAAACTGCTTTCTTAAATGGAGATCTAAAAAAGAATGTTTTTATGTCTCAGCCTGAAGGATTTGCTGTGAAAGGACATGAACATAAAGTATGCAAACTTGTGAAGTCCTTGTATGGCCTCAAACAAGCACCGCGAGCCTGGTATGAAAAACTAGCTGAGCATCTTCTGAAACTCAATTTCAAACATTATGATCTTGATGATGCAACTTTATTTGTCAAGAAAGTTGGCAAAATAGTTTTATATCTTGTGGTATATGTAGATGATATTTTGATGACAAGAAACAATGAAAGCTACATTGCATCCATAAAGAAGGAATTGGGGAAAAGTTTTGAAATGACTGATTTGGGCTATGTTCATTACTATCTTGGCATTGAAGTAAGCCAACATCCGAAGTCCATATTTCCTTCTCAAAAGAAATACATTGGAGATCTGTTGAATAGGTTTGGCATGACAGAATGCAATCCTCTTACTACTCCAATGGAACAAAACTTAAAGCTCACATCTATTGAAGGAAAAGAATTTGAGGATGCAACAAAGTATAGACAGCTTGTAGGAAGTCTCAACTACATAACTACTACCAGACCAGACATTTTGTTTGTTGTTGGAATCCTCTCCAGGGTTATGCAAAAGCCTTGTGAGGGACATTGGTCTACTGCAAAAAGAGTTCTAAGGTACTTGAAGGGAACTCAAGACTTTTGAATCAAGTACACACAGGTGGATGACTTCAACTTGATTGGATACTCTGATTTAGACTTCGATGCTATGAGTCTTGGATCAGGAGCTATCTTCTGGAGATCACGCAAATAATCAGTTCCAGCATATTCCACAATAGAAGCAGAATATGTGGCAGCAGCTGAAGCAACAAAATAAATTGTGTCGCTCAGGAAAATTCTTGAAGATTTGCAGGTAAAACAAGTACAATCAACTGCACTCATGATTGAAAATACCTCTGCAATAAAGTTGGCCAAGAACCCAAAGTTCCATGATCGAATGAAGCACATCAATGCTAAATATCATCTGATTCAACATCATGTTGAGGCCAAAACAATCCATCTCTGTCATTGTTCCACTAATGAGCAAATTGCAGACATCTTCACCAAAGCGCTTGGAAGAGAAAAGCTTGAACGATTCAGAATGATGCTTGGACTCACCAACATCCCTTTAGATTAAGGGGGGAATGTTGACACCTAATCATCAGGATTGGGTGAATATAATGTAAATAGATAAATAAGTAATATGAACAGTCATTGGGAGATGAAGTGAATAGTCTCTCCCTTATGTATATAACGAAGACCTACCTGAAGGAATAATACATACGAATCAATTTGTGTTGAGGAGTTACTGCCTGGTCTGACACTTTAGTTATCTGGAGTACACTAGTTGGATGCATGCATGCATTAACTGACTGAACTCACAATTAGTTCCTCAAATAGTTTGGAACTAATTTAACTATACTTAACTCAGTAAACTGTGCTAACTAATTAAAACTCAAATATAACTCATCCTTATCTCCTTAATTAAGGGATAATCTCCTTACTTTAAGGGATAACTGTTACATGACTTCACAAAGATTTCTAGCTTGAATTTCTCCAACTAATTAACTCAAGATGAATTAATTAATTATTTTTCAAGCAACTAGGGAGACTAAATTCGAATTTTAATTCAAGGACAAATTAAAATTGGAATATTCTTGTTGCCACATTTCAACATGAACACATACATAAGGCCATCCATATCACAATGTTTCAATTTAGGAGAAGGGTAATGTAGTTCTTGAGATTTAGATATTCAAAGTCTTAGTTATAATCTCTAGTGTTTCTCCACTACTAGCAGGCCTAGAGAGTAGCCCGGTGGAGTCACTACAAGAACACAAGCATTTCTTTGATGCCATTGAGCCTGGACAGTACCTCGGTGAAGTTACTTGCTTCACCTCTCTACATAGGTAGCCTTTCTATTACTTCACCCTTTATTTATAGAATTGTGCTTTGACACTTAGTTATTGCATGGGGTGGAAGAAGGATCCCAATTTATTGAGAGCAGAAGACGTTGTTCCTTCAAATACGTTTATATATATATATACCTTTGATATTAGTATGCTCGTTAATATTTTCCCCTTGTCCTTCTTCACTTGATTGGATCAGTGTGGAAAACACTGAAACATAAAGAACTAAGTGTAAGTATGAGGTTCCTAGAATAGATATGAATATCATGGTTTGACTCAAATCTTTCCTTATGAAAATATCATATTTTATATTATCAACCGAGCTGGTGGGGGTTGGGTTGTGTCAACCTTCAACCCAGCGTAACTATTTCAAACCAACTTTTGATTGGAAGCTAGCCCTTCCAATCTGAGAGGGCTCTCTCAATATATTTAGAATATAGATGGCTAACTCTAGTTTTCTATGTGATTTTTGTAGGTGAAAGAGTGTGAGGACAACCACCATTAGGCATGGAGTCAATTAAAGAAAAACAACAACAAACAACATTGTTTTATGGAAGTTGAGGCATCTTTGGTTTACTAATGTGGAAATGGACATTCATAATAATCACATAAAATTGAAGGAAGTTGGAGCAATGCAACATTGAATTCCAAGTAATCAAATAAGCTCTGAAAACTAATAACAAAGGAGCATGATAGGATAGGACTAAAACCGAAATGAATCTCAGGTTAAAACAGAGTATGTTGCAACTGTATTTTCTATTAATTGAAAACAATACAATAGTGGTTTTCTCATTACAATGATCCATTTCCTCCACAGAGTCGAGAATCTACATATTTATAGAGAAAGATCTCTTTTACAAAATCTGCCACCTGGGCTAGATTCCATCAATATCTATGAGATTAAATCCTATCTAATTAATAAAACTTTGAGCCTTCATAGGAATTTATGTTACAATAGAGTTCGAATACAAATGGGAGTCATATGAACAGAACCTATCTAACAGTTACAATTATTTAGGAAAATCAAATTGTTGTAGCGTGGCATTGTATTTGTGGAAACTCGAACATCTGGCTCTTCGAAATCTTGCTGTGTTGTTTCTGGTTGTCCTCTATGTTTCACTGTGCTCTTTTCTTGCATTCTGTTTAATGACCATGCTGCTGAAGAAACGTCGAAAAACACCCTCGTTGTCTCATGGAGCGGAAGCAGAATAGATATTTTAATATTCATGATCTGGGTCATTGATCTGAGCTGATTTAACCTGGTCCAGTGATCCGGGCCTTTTTACATCGCAATCGCAACACAGGAGAAGGTACTTTTAACACTAATTCATGGTAATTCCCTGATTTTTCAGACATGATGGTTTATAGAACGCATCACATAAAATATCACATCTGGGAGGTTCTCACACATTGCAATTCCAAGTCGAAAAAGACCTCGGGGAGCAGGAACTTATGACTATGCGATCCCCGATTGAGATATCGAAATCGGTGGGAGGAAGAATTATCACAATTGGCAGGGCCTATCACAATTGGCATGCAGAAATTTATCGCAATCACGATCAGACTTTATCGCGATATTGCAATCTCGGCGGGAGGAATTGTGATATCGGCAGAGAAGGGGTGATGGGTTTATGCGATATCGCAATTACAGGGGAGGACTTGCGATATCGCAATCGCAAGTGGAGGAGTGACATGGGCGAATATGGTTTCGCAAAAGGGAAAGGGTCGATTGCAATATAGACTGTGGGTCCAAGCCCTTTAAAAAGAACTACGATGAGAGTTAAAAAAAGGGATGCGGCTAGAGTTTAAATATAGGTTAAGGCTAGAGTTGAAATATGGGATGCAGCTAGAGTTGGAAATGGGTGAAACACTGCTATATTTTTTAGAAAAAAGGAGTAAACTGGGTTTTGGAGAATATGGGAATTTCTCCAAAATGATTTAGACTGGACATGTCCTTCTTTCTTTAATCTCCAAATGCAAAGAACAACAACCTATTTCAAAAAAGCAACAAATAGATGCAAAGATCAGTCGTGGAAAACCTTATCTAAAATGACAAATCAAACTAAAATTTATTTCTAGTGGTTATCATGGATAACATTTTCCATCAAAACATCATCGACCAAAAGGTGTATACCAAGACAAAGAAGAAAGACTAAAGGTTAACCAAATGTTGCAATGCCACAAGGCCCTTTTCAACTTTGCCACACGCATTCCAACCAAGATAAACACTTTCACACATGACTTATTCACAAAACTAACAAACAATGGAAAATACTAAACATTAAAAACAAACAAACAAACAAGACAGACTATATACATAGGGTAGGGCACAAGCCTAAAGTGTCATTGAAAATATTGTTTCAATTATTGGCCATTGACATGAAGAGAGTTCATCTTCACATCCAAATATCGGAGATGATAAGTGTGGTGGCCAAGTTTCTCATGAACAAAAAATGGTTCGATCAACAGGGACTCGAACTTAATGTGTTTCCCTTTCTCTTCATGGGATTTGTCCCACTTTAATATCAGGTCACCCACACTGAATTCTGTTTTCCCTGCATACTTCTTATCACACCATCTCTTGATGTGGTTATGATGAAGAGAAATTTTTTCTTTTTCTTTCCTCCTTTCTTCTTGTAGCTTCAAGAGTGTGTTTATCCTACTCTGAACCAAAAGACAAGGCTCACCCTGAGACTCTTGTGAAAGTTGAAGGGTAGGCAGGTAAATGTTTAGAGGTAGGATGGATTATTTTCCATGCAGTAGAAAGTAAGGAGAGGTTCTCATAGAAGTTTTAGGCATGAAACGGTTAACCCATAGAGAATTCACCAAAGCATTGTGCCAGGTCCTTTGTTCAAAGTATACATTCTTTTTTATAATACAGATGAGGTTCTTATTGGTCAACTTAGCAAGATTGTTACCTTGTGGATAATAGTTAGATGAATGTTTCAATACAATGCCATTTTCTAATGCAAAATCATAAAGTTTAAGTGATGAGAAATATGTTTCATTATAAAAAAACAGGTAATGTTGAAATGTCGAACCTGGTAATAATGTTCTTCTTGAGTAAACTGATGACTTCTTTATCATTCACTTGCTTAAGAGGAACCGCTTTTTTCCACCGCATGAAATAATATGTAGTAGTGAGAATGTTGCGTCGTTTCTTTGATGAGTGTGGAAATATCTCACCAATAACATCTAAGCCCCATTGTTGGAATGGTTCTTCTACATTGATGGGTTGGAATGGGGAAACTAACTTCTTATCTTGGCCAGTGCATTTCTCACAAACCAAACATTTACGGGCATAAGAATGAGCATCCTTGAAAAGTGTAGGCAAATAGAAACTAGCCCACATAATCTTGTGCACAGTAGTGTCACCCACGAAATGTCCTCCGATTGTTCTATCATGAAGGTCACGCAATACCCTTTCTGAGTCAGGTTCTTCAAATCATCTGAGCAGGACTTCATTATGTTGCTTCCTAAAAATCACTTCGTGTACCAACTGATAAGATAGAGATTTCAATCTAGTAGCCCTATTTTATCTTATTGATAAATGATAGGGCAGGGTACCATTCTTAAGATATTGTCGCACATTTGCGTACCAAGACATGGATGTGTTAGTGGGGGTAGCTTGTTCGATATTATACATTTCTATTTGTTGCTCCTATCCAGAAGAGTCATCTACTTCTGAACTTGTTGCTTTTTTTGTTAGCTGGCATAGACCATGGCCTTTGATCGTGTGAACTAGCTTCAACTCAAGATCATATTCTTGCAAGCTATTCATCCAGTTCCCTCTTATTTCACCCAGTTCTCTTTTAACAAACAAAAATATTACAGTTGGGTGCGGCACAAATAAAATAACATGATTCTTTAAAAGATCAGGCCTAAAGTGTTTTACTACCTTGTAGACTACGTACTATTTTTTATCGATGGCAGGGTAACTTAGTTTAGGTCCTTGCAAGATGGCACTCATGAATGATATAGGTCACTCATTGTATTGATCATCCTTTTGTGTAAGAATTACGACAAGAGAAGTAATAGAAGTGAAGGTGTGCAATAAGAAATCTATGTTGAAGTTTGGACTATATAGTGTTGGTGCTTTTGTGATTACTTACTTAATACATATGAATTTGCAAATGAAATTCATTTTCCCTAAGAAGGACTACATGGATTTATTGTTAATTAGGAAGGGAATTTGAGTGATATTTTTTACCCATTCAGGGTCCACCTTAATACCACTCTTTGTGATGATATGGCCTAAGAGATTTCCCTTAGACACTGTGAAAATGCTCTTCTTGGGATTAAGAGATATCCCATATTTTTTAAATTGCTCGAAAATTTGCTCTAAATGACGTAAGTGATTAGATCTTCTTTTCGTAATATTGTCACATCATCTAAGTAAAACACAATGTTACCCCGATGGAGTCACGTCAAGGGCACAAACGTTGCTTCGTTGCTAGTGATCCTAGATAGTACCCTGGGGAAGTTGCTTGTTTCACCTCTTTGTGAGGGAAGAATTTCTATCCTTTCACCCTTTATTTATTTATTTAATAGGATTGTGCATCGACATTTATTATTTTCAATGGGTGGAAGAGGTATCCTGACTTATTGAGATCAGAGTAGTTACCCCTTCAAAGATGTATTTTATGACCTCCGATTTTGGTTTGCTTGCTTTAGATTTTCCCCTTATCCCTTCTCTACTAGATTAGATAAGTGTTAACACATAGGTAGGTTTACATCAAGTTGAGTAGTTTAGAAACTAACATAGGTGTAGATTTAATAGGTTCCCTCAAACTTCTCCTATTGGACGAATTTTATTTTCCATCTGGACTTAGCTCAACCTATGGAATTTTCCCAGACCAAGAAGGATAACAACAAAAGCCAAGCATTGTGGTTGTCACACTTATTTATTCCTTTACAAAGTCCCTTTTGAGCCATGCATTTTTTCACACAAGATCTTATTAAGAAAACGCGAAAGAAAAGACATACAAAACCAAAAGCATAATCAAGATACAAAGTAAATGGAGATTGAGGCCAAAAACATCATAGAAAACAAAACATATGCAGAGACTAGATGGAGAGTAGGAAAGAAGGTGGATGCAATGCAAGAGGAACTAAATGCAACTAAGCTTACTCCTAGTCTAACAAGCTACAAGGCCATGGCTAAGTGTAATGATATTTCCAGTGAAGCCAACTTAATTTCTCCTGACCTGCAATCATAAAGATATGAACAATGAAAACCGATGTAATACAATGTGCAACAGGAAAGATAAGAACTTTATTTGCACAAAAGAAAAAAGGTATTTTAATAGATGTAGAGAGATGTGTCATGACAACCAACCTTAACTAACCTGCCACCTTAACTTTTCGACGAGAAGAATAATCAAACAAACCTTGAAAACTTCTTCTGGTTGTATCTTCACTTGTATTGTCCTTCTTAGCAAGTATGAGAAAATCCCAAAGATTTGTATTAGCAAAGGGACATGCTAATTAAGAGGCCTCCAACTGATCATAAATCGGGTCATAAAATTGAAAATAATCCTCTTGAAAACCCTGAAATTTTTGTAAAGATAAATTTCCAATTAATGGCATAGAAAAAGGATGGGAGCCTCGTAAGGGAAAATGAATTCGACCATGTTCAGAAATCTTGTCAAGATAGTGAGGGCCTGACATAACCATTAGCAGAGGCTGAAGTGCCTCAACTGCTTAACAAGTATATGAAAATTGAGAAGATAAACCATAAGGCTCAAGCGATGTAAAACAATTGTCATGAGATATACTAGTGGAAAATGGTCAATTAGATTACATTTGTTAGAACAAGAACCACAATCAGATGGAATGATCAAAACAAAAGACTCTTGATTAGTAAAAAACAAGGATAAATCAATTTGAACATCTTCGCAAATGCTTCGAACTAGAGAATCATCTTTATCATATGTTGAATGTGGCAAACCGTTTTCTTCTAACTAGTGATAAGTTGGATTGGCATCATAATCATTAAAATAATAAAAAAGGAATGCCAGTATGGAAAACACCTAAAACTAGTCAAGATGAAATGGGTGAAAAAGAGGAGCTTTATTCAGCAAATAACATAAGCATTCACTAACACTCAAGAGGATATCCGATAGCATTATAACATTCACAAGATGGACTAGGAGCTGATTATTTTCAAAAGTATCTGATAGGTATGGATCTTTTTGTCGATGATAATATTTAAAAAGATCATCTTCATGGCTCTATATATTCATGGAAGGTGTACATTCCAAACCCAAGTTAGATTCAAGATATTTTCATGAAGATAAGTTGATTGAAACAAAATTTTCAATTTGATCAAAAATTGAATCTTGAAAGTAAGAAGAGTTATGTCTAGAATACCATAATTATTTCAAGATGGAATTTATATCCAATGAAACCATGGAAATGAAATAATTTTGCTAGGATATCCAAATCTAATTCAGTTCAAGGGCCTTAGCATAGTCGTGAGAACCTGACATAACCATCAACTAAAGTTGAAGTGCCTCAAATCCCCGATGAGTCCTAGATCATTCAAGAATTGTAGAATTATGTTTTGAATATTGAATCAGATCATGCACGGTATGTGGACAAATATTGTCAATAATTGCAACAAGGTCACTAGTATCAAGTTGGAAACCATATACATTAATAATTTGATCATAATTTACATCTTTAAAAAACAGATTGCCCAAGTTATAAAGTTATTCTGAGTACACCTTTGAGGATGAATAGATTGAAATAATTTCATGATTAACCTGTATTAATGAATTCTCCTCATGCAATACTAGAAATGATAGGGAATGGAATGAATACTTGATGATTTCAGTACTTTCCTCTTCATCATGAATGATCTCACCACCATGAGTCAATTCAAAATATAACTTATTAGATGAAGTATCCCCATCACAAGTTAATGCCTTACAAAAGGTAGAACACAAGGGATAGCGAGATGAAGAGGCAATTTCAAATTAAACACCTTCATTTACTGAATTAGATTCAAGATATAAATCTTTTGAAACAATGTTTTCTTGAGAAAATGAAAGATCAGTAGGCGCACTTGGGAAACCATTATTACATGAGATAATGGAGTCGAAATCAATAAAATGAAGGTTTTCCAAGACTTTAGACTGATTAAGCAAGTTAACTTTATTTAATCCATCACCAATATTCTTAAATTCACAATCAACCCATGATGAAAGAACAACATCTTGACATGGAGGATTTTGAAAAAGAAAAGAAAGGTTAATAGAATCCTCACCTTCTTACTCCTCTAACTGTGAATAATGATACCTTGCACTTGATCATTGTTTAGATTTGGAAGATATTGATAAAGTATATCGAGGGGAAAGGTATCATGAGAAAGAGGTGATAGAGGATGACAAGAATCAAAATCATATTCAAGACTAGAGTTATGAGTGTTAATACCATATGGTGTAATGGAGGTATTAATCTTCACCATAGGATTCATGAACCATTCCAAATTATCCCTAGTGAGATCAAGATCATGAGAAATGGATGATGGTTGAGAAGATTGATTAGAAATTTGGTTTCTATATCTCGTAACTTCAACATTATCACAAGGAGGCACCCAAATTGGTATTGTAAAAGGAGGAGGACAAAGAACAAAAGGAATAGTAGGTTCCTCCTCTAGAATTGGGGGTGTCTCACAATGTCCAAAAGCTAGGAGAACAAGAACATTTGGAGGTTTAGATTCAAGATGATTCAAAGAGATCTGAACCAAATGCTCAAACTTTTATTTAAAGACATACAAATCCATATTGTCTTTAGGCATCTCACAATATAAGTGAAAGAATCTATCGTAAAAATCATCAATTGATTCATTGGCCTCCATTCTAATTTGATTGATTATTTTATAAACATCTTGGTAATCATACCTATCAAAAGCTTGATGAATCTCCTTAAGAAAATGATCAAAAAAATGCATAGAGGTAGATCGTAAGGTGTGATACCATCAACTAAAACAACCTTATTGAGTTAGGGGGAATATAACACACACAACATCCTCATCATCGACTTGAAGATATTTACAAAACCCAAGAAAATCATTTATGTGTTTGGATAGAAATGTACCACCCTCCCCATCAAACTTGAATTGAGACAAGGGATGAATGAGTTTTGCGGAGATTTAAAGTTTACCAAGAGGTAGGTTAGAAAAAAAATCCAAGACTATGACTTGGGAAATATCAATTTAAGATAAGAGATTTATCATAGACTCAAAGGTCACAACTTGTCATATATCCCTCCTTCTAGCTCCAAAATGTTGACGGTGCTGGAAACTACCAACATACAGGGGGTCTCTCTGATATAGGGCCCCAACTAGACCTCACACCATTTGGTTTAGGATTCCCATCTAGAATACAACCTGACTATTGTTTACATAAAGATATTCCTTGGATTTAGCTTTCAGCACAAGAGAGAAGTGCAATTTTTCTTTCGAATGAGCAAGCTAGTATGCCTTATGAATGTTCAATTGCAGATGTATCAAGGTTTTTCTACTACGGGGTGGAATTAAGTGAGCCTCTAAGAGAGAATTAATAGTACTACCCTAATGGAGACACACATGAAAGAGAAAGTTTCATCTAACATCAAGTGAAACAATTCACAAGATGTGATGATCATTATAAACATAACAACACATTTCCAACAAGAAGTACTGAAATAACCGAAATAGTTCAATTAATCCAGTACTAATGAAAGAAAACATGGACCATAAAAATTCAAAGAATAGTCTTATAAATATTCACAATCCATGTGTGAAAACATGTTGGCCTAGAAGGCTTCAATACTAAGCAAAATTCCCAAGATACATAAATGAAGTGAACATCACCAGCTCCAATAGCAGAGCATTAGAGCCACTACTTACTCCCCAAAAGTACTAGTGATATCTTTCTACTGCCTCGTGGGAGAATCCAAGGTTAAAACGCCCTTTACATGAGGAATGAGGATCTATTTATAACTTGAGGAATGAACTTTCACATCCTCATGACTTTTAAATTTCCAACTTCTAGTGACCTTTGGACTTCTACAACCTTTGGAATTCCAAATGACTTTTGGAATTACATATGACTTTTAATATTACATGTATTTTGGACTTCTATTGTTGGAAATAATACTGAGAGAGGGGGTGAATCAGTATTATCAAATTATTTTCAATATACCTTCCAGATTTATACTTTAATTTATTCTTCAGATATTGATCATTAATTTGTATGTCAGTGCCATATAATAATGAACAAGAACAAGAAAAATAGATAGGCACACCAAAGAACACCAGATATAAGGTGGAAACCCAATGTGGGTGAAAACCACCTGCTGCAATATGTCTCTATCTTCTTTCAATTAGAAACTTCTTTTACAAGGATTTTGTACTGGTGCAGTCCTTTACCAGTACGCAGGCTGCAACCTGCAGAGAGCTACAACTCTCTCTCGTTTTCCAGTCTCTCCTGGAAGGGAGCTACAACCCCCTTTGCTCTTTTACTTCTTTAAGGACCACGTTTCATTAATTTTCAAACTGGATCCAAGAAGATCAAATAATCATCAAGTACATGCAAATCACCCAATCTCCTTATACAATCAACCAATGAATCACCCAACTTCTCAGAATGTTGTAAACAGAAAAGTAATACCAGAAATCTAAACCCAGAACTCTGCAGCAATAGATAAAAGGCAGCCAACAAATGTTTCAAGATATGTCTGCAACTTCACCAATAGAGGCCTGCAAATACCCGCAGCTCTTCTGTGTCTAAACTGTGCAGATTCGCACCTGGTCAGTCTTCTTCTCTGCGTATCTCCACACCACTTGTTCTGCTACCCTGCGTACCTCTGCTCAAATCCGCACCTGCATTGTCCGTCTGATAGCGTACCTCCGCATCTAGTTCTTCCGTTTCCCTGCGTACCTCCGCACTGTGCCTTCTGCTACGCTGCGTACCCCCGCACTGCGCCTTCTTCTGCGCTGCGTACCCCGCACTGTGCCTTCTGCTGCGCTGCGTACCCCCGCACTACGCCTTCTTCTGCGCTGCGTACCCCCGCACTCACGCCGTGGATCCCCTACGAACCTCTGATTAGGGCCAAATTAACAGTCCTCCAATGTGCCACAGACAGTCAGATCCACAGATCTGATCATGCGCCCGAGAGATCACGACTTATCAATAGATTCGCCTTAAGTTTTCTCCTTGATTTAGATCTAGCTTTTAAAACTAATCACCCAAAATTTCAGATCTTAAGATATTCAAATTTCACTTGTGTCTAGCCAAGTGATCTCTTTTCCTTTTTATAGGCAGGCCCTTATTCAAACCATGGGACAAAACCATCGAAAACCAATACAAGGGATCCAAACAGGGGTTCAAATAATTTAGATCCTATACCACGGGCCAAAACCATAGGATCATGAACGACGAGCTAAATACCAAGGGCCAAACATAAGAAACCCCACGTGAGCACGCTTCTCTGCATTGGAGTGAGTGAACTGGGGGACTGCACCTTATGAACGGATAACCTGCGGGTATGTCCGCACTTCCTGGACGGCGAACCTGCGGGTCCGCACCTTTTGAACGATGCACCTGCGAACCTCTTATTTTCCATCATTTTGAGAGCTTGAAACAGAGTTTTGCCACTTGAGTGAGTTGCCATCAAGTACAACACCTGTACCAGAGAGCCAAACTAGAATCATAATGCCAACAATCTCCCCCTTTGGACTTGATGGCAACCTGAAGATCCTCATAACGTCATTCTCCCCCTTTGACATCAAGGGCAAAGGGTTATGCTCCCCCTGAGAACATGCTTAGGCCTTTGCTTTGCTGATCATGCTCCCCCTGACTAAAGATCAGATCTGCAAACGAAAAATTTCTTCAAGATGAACCATAATCCACCATACACCATACATGACCTTGAAAGAGAAAGAGACATATTGCAGCAATATTTAGATCAGCATCCATGTTCTCCTTCTGTACTTCCTCCAAGATCTTCTACCATAATGCCAACAATGCATTATTAGAAGAATATATGCTCCCCCTGAACCTGTGCCATTCGATCTTCGACCAATCCGCAACCCAGCAAATGTACGCGTATACCCCATATGAAACTTGCGTACAACCAACAATCTCTGAAACAGATGAGATTCAACAACAAGATGATGCATCAACAACCCCTAGCTTTTGCCTGAGGTATTCAAAGGTCTCCCTGGGCAATGGTTTGGTGAGTATATCAGCAACTTGTTCCTTAGAAGGAACATATTCCAACTTGACCTTTTGTTCAAGCACTTGTTCCCTGAGAAAGTGATACTTGATCGGTATGTGCTTGGTCTTTGAATGCATGACTGGGTTCTTTGAAATGCTAATTGCACTTGTATTATCACATAAGATGGAGATAGGTGGTGTACAAGTGATTTGAAAATCCTGCAAGGTCTGCATCATCCAAAGGAGTTGAGTGCAGCAAGATGCAGCAACCACATATTCCGCTTCAGCTGTAGATAAAGCAATCGAACTCTGTTTCTTGCTGAACCAGGATACTAATCTGGAACCCATAAAGAATGCACCACCACTTGTGCTCTTCCTGTCATCCACGCTTCCGGCCCAATCTGCATCTGTATAAGCATGAAGTGTGAGATCTGTATCTCTAGGATACCATAAGCCATAGTTTTGAGTTCCTTGAAGGTACTTGAAAATTCTCTTCACTGCCTGAAGATGAGTTTCCTTTGGATTTTCCTTAAATCTTCCAACTATTCCCACTGCATGCATGATGTCTGGTCGGGTACCTATCAAATAAAGTAGACTTCCAATCATAGATCTGTAGGTTGGTTGATGCACTGCTGGTGATTCATCATTTGCACTGAGACTACATCCTGTGACCATGGGGGTACATACTAGTTTTGCATCTTCCATGCAATATTTCTTCAAAATCTGCTTGAGATACTTGGTTTGAGACAAGAAGATCCCGCCTTCATTTTGTTGGATTTGCAATCCAAGAAAATATGTCAATTCTCCAAGTAAAGACATTTCGAATTCTTTCTGCATCACCAAGGCAAAGCTTTGACTCATAGCTTCTTCATTGCTGCCAAAGATAATATCATCTACATACACAACAAGTATTAGCAATTTGTCATTTTCAATTTTTATATAAAGATTGCTATCTACTGATCCCTTTGAAAAACCTTGTTGATGAAGATATTTGTCCAAACAGTAGTACCAAGCCCTTGGAGCCTGTTTAAGACCATAGAGAGCCTTTTTTAGTCTACATACTAGATTTGGATCATTCCCAAGGATGAACCCATCTGGTTGCTCAATGTACACTTCTTCTTCTAAGTCTCCATTCAGAAAGGCTGATTTTATGTCCATTTGAAATACTTTGAACTTTTGAAAGCTTGAGAGAGCAAGGAACATTCGGATGGCCTCAAGTCTAGTAACGGGAGCAAAATTTTCTTCAAAGTCTATTCCTTCTTGTTGAGCATACCCTTTACAAACAAGTCTGGCCTTGTTTCTAATTACTTCCCCATTTTCATTCAACTTATTTTTGAAGATCCATTTTGTCCCTATGACATTCTTATCTTTTGGTCTAAGAACCAACTCCCAAGTGTTGTTCTTTTCGATCTTCTCAAGTTCTTCATCTATCGCCTTGACCCAACATTCATCTTTGCATGCCTCTCTTACATTTTGTGGTTCAGTGGAGGAGAGTAATGCCAAATAGCTTGAGGCTTCTGCAATTGTTCTTCTTGTTTGTACACCTGCCTCTTTCTGCACCAAAATCTGAGATTCTGGATGATTCTTCTGAACATACCTAGATGGAGTCTTCTCTTCTATCCTTATCTGTTCCTCTGGTGCCTCTTGAGGTTCTTCTTCATCATCTGTCTGATTTGGAGAGTAGTCTACATTCTCTTCGATATTTTCATGATTTACTTGCCTAGGGATGTATCCTTTTTCATCAACCACTACATCAATGCTGTCAACAATTCTTCCAAGCCTTTTATTGTAACACTTATATGCTTTGTTGTGGGGAGAATAACCAAGGAGAATGCCTTCATCTGCTCTAGGTTCAAGTTTGCCAAGCTGTTCATCAGTATTCTTAATATAGCATTTGCTTCGAAAAATTTTGAAATGCTTTACCGAAGGAGTCTCACCATATCAGAGCTCATGCGGAGTTTGAGTGCTGTTCACTCGGACATTTGTTTTGTTGAGTATAACAACCGCAACAAATGCAGCTTCACCCCAGAAGGTTGCAGGAGTTCCAGACTCATCAAGCATAGCACGATCCATTTGTTGAACCGTTCTGTTCATCCTTTCCACCACTCCATTTTGCTGAGGTGTCCTAGCTGTAGAGAATTCCCTTCTTATTCCATGTTCTTCACAGAAATCAAAAAATTCATTTGAGGTAAACTCCCCTCCTCTGTCGGACCTGAGGCATTTAATTTTGTGATCTGATTCGTTTTCGGCCAAGGCTTTGAAGGATTTGAATTTTTCGAATGCTTCGTCTTTGTGCTTCATAAGTCCTAACCAAACCATCCTGGAGAAGTCATCAATGAATAATATAAAGTATTCTTCTCCTCGAGGTGACCTTGTCCTAAATGGACCACATACATCTGTATGGACTAGCTCAAGAGGCCTGCTAGTTGTTCCTTCCTTCTCAGGGAAGTTAGTTCTGGTTTGCTTACCAAACTGACATGATTTGCATATTGTGTTGTCTGGAATTTTGATATCTGGAAGACCACGAACTGCCTGGTATCTGCAAGCTTTCCTTATTTGTGAAAAGTTTAGATGCCCTAACCTTCGGTGCCATAACCAGTGTTCATCATCCTTGCTCAAATAGCATTGTTTTTGTCCTTCTTCAAATATGTATAAATTATTTGGAGTTCTTCTACCTTTGATCACTATTTTTCCTGTATCAAGATCATGAACACTACATCCATTTGATCGAAATATTACCTCGGTTCCTTGATCGCACATCTGACTGACACTCAGTAGATTATGCTTCAAGCCATCAACATACAAAACATTTCCAGCTTTGACCTTTTCTTTTAACTGAGCAGTGCCTTTTCCTTTTATGGCTGCAGGGGTATCATTTCCAAAAGAAACTTTCTTTCCCTTTTCTAAAGCAGTATATGATTCAAGTTTTTCTTTATCACCTGTCATATGCTTTGAACATCCACTGTCGATGTACCATAGATTTTCCTGTCCTTCTGCATAAAAAGCTATCCCACATCTTTCTGGTTGTGGTTCCTTTATTCTCCATGTTCTGGTGCTTGAGGCTTGTTCCTTTGTCTGCCGAAACCTGCTCCTGCATTCAGAATCTTCATGACCAAAGTTATTACAAATAGAACATTCAATTTCATTTTCAAGTGCCGAGAAGTTGTTATAGGTCCTTTTCGTAATCCCAGTCATACTTCTTTGTCTTTGAGCTTCTCTAGTCATGATTGTCTTATAGGCAACACATTGGGCTGCTTTGTGACCAAAGTTATGGCAAGAGAAACATTGGCCATTGAAGAAACTTCTACAATTATCAAATCTACCAGCCAAATGATTGTAATTTCTATTGTCATCCATTCTTGAAGCAAATTGAGAAGTTTTTACCTATGGCTGGTTGTAGCTTTTGTTCACCCTTAACATGGATTGCCCCTGGTTTACCTGGTAGTCTTTGTTTTTTCTTGATGTAATTCGTCCCTGCTTTACCTGGTGATCTCCATTGGGCTTTTTCTCATTCCTCCTTCCTGCATCAAGATAACTCTTTGAGGTGGATGCTTGAGATGTTTCTCCATTATAACCTAGACCTGTCTTGATTAGTGGAGAACGCTGTACATTGATAATCTCATCCAAAGTTTCAGATCCTTTAACAAATTTAAGATTAAGAGCCTTTGTTTTCTCAATTTATTTTCTAAGGCCAACAATCTCACATTCTAACTTCTCAAGAAATTTTTCTTTTTCATCAAGTTGAAATTACAGAGTATCAATGATCACATTCTTTTCTTCTAAACATGTCTTGAGTCTAGAAATATCTTCATAAAAGCTATCCACATCTATAGCATCCATGTAATCATCATCTTCAAAAGCCATTAAAAGTTTATAGTCATTACCTCGTTCATCTTCATCACTATTTGATAGTCCATCACTGTCTTCATGAGTGTAATAGCTTTTCTTATTTGCATTCTGTTTCTTGTTCCATCTAACAGGTTCCTTTCCCTTGTCGATCTTATCCTTATGAGGACATTTGGCAGCATAGTGACCTACTCTTCCACAAGCAAAGCATTTGAAAGGTAACTTACCTCTGAATCTTCCAGTACCCCGTTGAAGATTTCTGACAAAATTTGATTCTTCTTCTTCTTCTGACACGTGTCCTAATTCATAGTACTCTCCTTTGCCTGAAGCCTTGAAGGCAGCTTCTCTCCTGTCTGATGGACCTCCTTTCCTCATTTCATAAGCAGTTAGGATTCCGTGCAACTGTGACATTTTAAGATTTTGTAGATTCTCCTTTTCTTCTATAGCAGAAACTTTAGATTCAAACCTAGGTGAGAAAGATCTTAGAACTTTTTCAACCACAACAGCCTCTTTTATTTCTTCACCCAAATTTTTCATACAATTAACAATCTCATCTACACGAAGAAAATAGTTAGCCACACTTTCATCATTATACATCTTGAGATTTTCATACTGAATCCTGAGGGTTTGAAGTTTTGCTCGTTTTACCTGATCATCTCCTTCATAGCTCAGAACAATCTTGTCCCATATTTCTTTTGCGGATTTATACTGCATAACTTTCACGAATTCTGATTGAGATAGACATGCTAGAAGAGTATTGACCGCCTTTGCATTTGTTTCATATTTCTTTTTCTCAGCTGGATCTGTAGGAGTAGCTGATGGAAAAGTATACCCTGTTTCTATGATGTCCCAGACTTCTGTACCCAGAGATTGAAGATATGCAGTAACTCTTACCTTCCAATATACGAAGTTTGTCCCATCAAAAATCAGTGGCCTGATTGATGCTTCCCTCTCGTAGTTGCTCATGATGATAGATCTTCCTTCAAGCGATCAAGCTTCTTCAGAAGGACCTGCTCTGATACCAATTGTTGGAAATAATACTGAGGGGGGGGTGAATCAGTATTATCAAATTCTTTTCAATATACCTTCCAGATTTATACTTTAATTTATTCTTCAGATATTGATCATTAATTTGTATGTGAGTGCCATATAATAATGAACAAGAAGAAGAAAAATAGATAGGCACACCAAAGAATACCAGATATAAGGTGGAAACCCAATGTGGGTGAAAACCACCTGCTGCAATATGTCTCTATCTTCTTTCAATTAGAAACTTCTTTTACAAGGATTTTGTACTGGTGCAGTCCTTTACCAGTATGCAGGCTACAACCTGCAGAGAGCTACAACTCTCTCTCATTTTCCAGTCTCTCCTGGAAGGGAGCTACAACCCCCTTTGCTCTTTTACTTCTTTAAGGACCACGTTTCATTAATTTTCAAACTGGATCCAAGAAGATCAAATAATCATCAAGTACATGCAAATCACCCAATCTCCTTATACAATCAACCAATGAATCACCCAACTTCTCAGAATGTTGTAAACAGAAAAGTAATACCAGAAATCTAAACCCAGAACTCTGCAGCAATAGATAAAAGACAGCCAACAAATGTTTCAAGATAGGTCCGCAACTTCACCAATAGAGGCCTGTGAATACCCGCAGCTCTTCTGTGTCTAAACTGTGCAGATCCGCACCTGGTCGGTCTTCTTCTCTGCGTATCTCCGCACCACTCGTTCTGCTACCCTGCGTACCTCTGCTCAGATCCGCACCTGCACTGTCCGTCTGACAGCGTACCTCCGCAACTGGTTCTTCTGTTTCCCTGCGTACCTCCGCACTGTGCCTTCTTCTGCGCTGCGTACCTTGCACTGTGCCTTCTGCTGTGCTGCGTACCCCCGCACTGCGCCTTCTTCTGTGCTGCGTACCCCGCACTGTGCCTTCTGCTGCGCTGCGTACCCCCGCACTGCGCCTTCTTCTGCGCTGCGTACCCCCGCACTCACGCCGTGGATCGCCTGCGAACCTCTAATTAGGGCCAAATTAACAGTCCTCCAATGTGCCACAGACAGTCAGATCCACAGATCTGATCATGCGCCCGAGAGATCACGACTTATCAATAGATTCGCCTTAAGTTTTCTCCTTGATTTAGATCTAGCTTTTAAAACCAATCACCCAAAATTTCAGATCTTAAGATATTCAAATTTCACTAGTGTCTAGCCAAGTGATCTCTTTTCCTTTTTATAGGCAGGCCCTTATTCAAACCATGGGACAAAACCATCGAAAACCAATACAAGGGATCCAAACAGGGGTTCAAATAATTTAGATCCTATACCACGGGCCAAGACCATAGGATCATGAACGACGGGCTAAATACCAAGGGCCAAACATAAGAAACCGCACGTGAGCGCGCTTCTCTACATTGGAGTGAGTGAACTGGGGGACCGCACCTTACGAACGGATAACCTGCGGGTATGTCTACACTTCCTGGACGGCGAACCTACGGGTCCGCACCTTTTGAACAATGCACCTGCGAACCTCTTATTTTCCATCATTTTGAGAGCTTGAAACAGAGTTTTGCCACTTGAGTGAGTTGCCATCAAGTACAACACCTGTACCAGAGAGCCAAACCAGAATCATAATGCCAACATCTATGACTCTTTAGTTCATACATGACCCTTGGGCTTCCATTTAACTTTGTTTACAATGATTTCAATAATACATCATGACCTCCACATCATCATATGATGAGACTTGACATGTCACTATCTTTGATGGCTGGGAATAATAATGATTGATGACATGGACATTCTCTAGTGGTGACATGGCTGCCACTTTTTTCTTCATTTTTTCAAGCATATTCAATTTTTGATATCCTCACCCTCCAAAGGGTGTTTGATATAATGGATTCTTTGGGGTGATTTGATCATCAAGGTTCAAGTGTTCTCGTCATTCTTCATGCAGCTTCCTTCATTTTTTCTCCTTTCATGATCTTCCTCATGTGTGCTTTCCATGATGTTTATGGAATACCTGTATCTGAAATCACTCATGATGAGCAACTATAAACCTAAAAATTACCATGACCCATGCATATTTTTTGTTTAGGCCTTTTTGGTGCACTTGAGAGGGACAAAAGGGGCTTTTGGGTGCACTTTGAAAGGCTGAAGGGTTGAAGGAAAAGGCTCCTTGGCTTGGGTACACGCTCATGCACTCAAGAGAGGGAGACATTCAAGGCAAGGTACATGGTGTAAGTCAAAAGGACGAAGGGGAAGGATTTTGGCTTTCCAAGTGTGTTGTGCACTCAAGGGAGAGAAAGAGGGCACATGGAACACCCCTAAAGGCTTAAGGACTAGGCTTTTTTCCTTCGGAGTGTGCTCATGTTCTCAAGAAACGAAGGAGGGTGCATCCCTCTGGGTCGAAAGAATGCTCTCAAGGAGGGTGCATTCCTTTAGGTCGAAGGAGTGCTCTCAAGTAGGGCACATCCCTTCAAGTCAAAGGAGTTCTCTCAAGGAGGGCACATCCCTTTAGGTAGAAGGAGTGCACTCATAGGAAACCAATTAGGGCCAATAGAAAATGTCTAAAAGCTGAAGGATGAAGCTTCATGCCTTCGAAGTGTTCTCATGCACTCAAAAGACCAAAGAGGGAATATGTCTCAAGTTTGAAGGCTAAAGGATGAAGCTTCATTCCTTTGAAGTGTGCTCATGTGCTCAAGATATGAAAGAGGGTGCATGGTGCAAGTTCGAAGTCTAAAGGATGAAGCTTCATGCCTTCGAAGTGTGCTCATGCACTCAAGAGGAAAAGAGGGCACATGGTGCATTTTGGAAGGTTGAAGGGTGGATCTGAAGGCCTTTGGGGTGTGTTATGCACTCAAGGAGGGCACATTCCTTCGAGCCAAAGGAGTTCTCGTAAGGAGGGCACATTCCTTTAGGTCGAAGGAGTGCGCCCAAAGGAAGGCTTGGTTTTTGAAGGGATTAGTTCGAAACAAGGAAGGGGAAAGATGGATTAAGGAGTGAATTTTATGCTCTTGTAGGGTGCATTTCCCACTTCTTAACAATGAAGGACACTCTATCAAGGCTTTAGGGTGCACTCATGCTCTTGGCCTCAATGGGTTTTCTTTGAAACCAAAGATTTGTCTAAATCTGGGAAATAGAGCAAAGGGTAATCATGATGATTTTAAACGTAAAAGTGTGACTCATACCAACTCATTAGGAAAACTTATACAAGCTTGAATGATGATAAATATACATCAAAACACCACTTTGTACACATTCCCCAAGTACCATGAGTGAAGTGTGTGTGACTGCGACCCAAAAGTGTTGTTTTACAAAAACAAAGATGTTTTGACCATGAAATGAACCTAAAGATGTTCTAATCAATGTGATGAAACTTGATATCATTCAAAAACACCTTAAACTCATATAATAACATGAGGCAACACTTGGTGATCAAGGAAACACTAGATACGGCGGTGATAGTAGGCTCCAAAATTCGAATGTAGTGAAATTTTGGAGGGTGTTGTAGCAGTGACAACACCTTGATTAATTGTCTCATAGATGTTAAATCATATCGCCAAACATGGCATCAATTTGTGCCATCGAGAAAAGTGTGCAAAGTTGTGAAATGCACAACGTAAAGGTTCCTCTGCACATAATCCTTTTCCACATAGTCATTACTTCGAACACTAAAAGTGCTTTACCTTTCACATTCAAATGATCATTCGTGTAACAAAGTGCTTCAACCTACACTAGAGTTCAATGTTTATAGCAATAAGACTATATTTGAATTAGATGTATATAGCAATAATTAGTGTTACACTTTCATTGTACAGAATAAGAAACAAGCATGATGAACTCTTGTTATATATTTTAGCACTCCACACAATGAAATTAACTAAACTAACAATAAATCAATCAAATACTTAACATTACCCAAGTTTTAGGTTCATATAATTTTTTATTGACTAATGCAAGAATCTCCAATGACGGATATTGAGTACATTACATACGATTAACTCAAATAATTTTTTTTCACAAATGTATTTGATCATTATGGAATAGATCACCTAGAGTCTATTGCGGTCTGTTAAACAACACGTGTGAAATAACCCTACCTTAATCAATGTGTAAATTAAGCCTAACAAATATTATAATGTATGTAATAGGAAAATGTGAAATATTTGTTTGTTCTAGTCTACAAATCACTTTTTCTAGTTATGCATACTACAATATGAATTGAAGCTTCTATTCATTGTTAAATTAATTATGCGTCTATTGAATAAAGTTCCCTAAGCACCATCTTACTCCCACACATACATCACCCTCTGCACAAGGCGTCATAATAATCTTAACTGGATATTTTTCCAGCCTCGACCCTCCCCTAGCCCATATATAGAAAAATGTCAGTTTGGTTAATCATGATCGATTAACATAAAAGCGTTGTATGGAACCAATCTAAAAACAACTTAATGTTTATGAAAAATGAAAAAGTTATATGTATTCACAATAATTACTTTGCAAAAGAAAGATGTATCGGAAAACTCTACAACGATGGAAATTGAGATGAAGGTGCAAAAAAAAAATCGCCAGTGTGGATATTCTGAAGTTCACACAACTAGAAAAGCTTCGCACTCTATTCTCCCCACGTTTTGCTCACCCTTTCCACTTCTAATATATTGTGCTCCCCTCCTATTTTTGTATTATTTTTAAAAAAATATTGATTTGTACCTATATAGAGGGATAATCCATACAAATTAATTGATATATAATATTGATCAGTATTTTCTCAATATCAATTTTTTGATTCCACATAATGAAATGCCGAGACATATTGTTGGATGGCTACATGTTTGGAGATGTGTAAAATGGGTAATGATTAGTGCAGATCTACGGAAAAGGCTTTCGGAACATTAACATCGACATTTTCTCTATTATATCTAATTCTACTACTCAATAAAACTTTTGACTCCACCTCGGCACTCCGCACAATGAAAACGTCAATACTAGCAACTATATCAGTTTCTTACAGTAAATGATTGCTACGTTTGACACACTTTATAAATCAATATCAACATATTATTTCATTAATATCCTAAAAATCATTCTATTTTGGTTAACTAAAGCTCTCCAGCCAATACAATGTTAAGATTGGAAGCACGGATATGCAAAAGCACAAAAGTGTGCATGACACTAACCAAGAGAGTTGTCCGACAATTGTAACTTAAGCTACTTTCAGATTGCACAAGTCATAAGCTATGAAAGATGCACAATTAAAGTGTAGCCTTTGTGCCAATGTGCAAAAGTGTTGTTGTCTTTTCATTATGAGTACCATGTCTGCTTCATTTCACTCTAAATTCTTACATTTTTTATTGATTTATCGAATAACTAGTCAGACAATTTTACAAGTTGGTTACGTGAGATAATCGATGAATCATTTTTCAGTGATACTATTTCCAATTAATGGAGTCTACAATAACAATTTTATTTTTTTACATTGTCAAGCAATCCAGTACCAAAAATAATTCTCATTTCTTGCATTGTCAAGCAATCTTAACATTGCCTTATACTTTCTAGTTGAAGAATTTGAATATTGTAGAATAGCTCTTTCAGTTTATTGGATGATTGGGATCTAGTTTAATTTTATCATTAGGAATGTGAGAATGTGTAGAAGTGAGAAATATCGATTTCTCTGCACTCCTGCAAAGTTAACTTCTTATGCACTAAAGACTCCATGCTCTATATTTTTTCTCGGAACAGGTGCAAGAGTGCGGAGATTTTTTTGGGTGTGGAGAGTGAGTGCAGAAAATTCAAAGCTAATAGACAATGCTAAACAATCAACTTTTCCACACTTCAAATCCAACATACAATAGAAAATCTCATTTATCAAATTTAATATTGCACATTGTACTCATTTTTATCGTAATTTAATATTAATGTTTATAACATATTATATTACGTAATCATTCTAATGATAAAAAATAACGTACAAACTATTGAAAGCATTTTACTAGAGCATGTGCGAAAGGACAATTTTGTTATATGTAAAAAATTGTGTCAAAGCGATAATGTTTACGAACATGCTGAAACTTGGAACTCGCACTTAGTATTCAATAATTAATTAATGCTTAGCAGTCTTATTAATATATATTCAACAAATCAATACGCAATCACGTTATCGCAAAAATTCGTAATAACATTTACTCTGATAAATTATGTTATGATTGTTGGTTGCAAACATATCAATAAAATTGTATCTATCAATATTATAAAATAATATTTCTGATATTTATTCAGTGAATTCAAGTATACATACTGTGTTTAAAAGGTGGCATTTAGTAATTGATAGATTCCTTCTGGATTGGATAAAAAGGAATGAGTTTTAGTTGGAGATGCTACTAGTGTTGGTGTTGGTGCAACTGGTGTTGGTGATGTGTGGCTTGTATCTACATGTGAAGAGTGAGAGAAATTACTCATAGATAGAGGGTATGTTGAGGAAGTGTAGTTTGCAAGTTATATTAGGTTGGAGGCCAAATGGTGCTTATGCGAATAGACCTAGTTTTGTTTCTATCAGATTGAATCTATTCCCAAGGTTATTTCTCAAGTAAATAGTTTGAGACTCATTTTTATTACACCGTACCTATATGAAGGTGCAACATGGAGATGGATGGTTAGTTTTCTTGAGTTGTAGCTTGTGGAGTACTATTTAGTGTCATCTTTTTGGTGATGTTCAGAGCATAATGGTTTTTGGTAATGTGATGATGCTGAAAGTTTTCTAGATCCTAAAAGTTTTGTTAAGCTTTTATCGATATTGTAATATTTCCTTTTTTGTTTGGAATATATTGATACATTGTTTCATTTACAAAGTCTTCCAACATTGTCAATTTTTTGAGCTTTTTATTTTCCATCTTATTTGATTGTTTTGGTCAATTGAACACAATATTGAAATGAACAAACAAATAGATAAACATAAAGAGCTTTTCAAATGCCACATTTTCAAACTTTGATAAACACACATAAGGTGAAATGTTACAATTTCATAATTGCTAATGTCTAAACCATTTAGAATGGTAACCTTTCGCAATTTGATTTTTAAACTTATGCCTTTTTATAGCAAAGCTTCCTTGTGCATAGATTTCATGGTGTAGATCTTACAATGGGATATTTAAGAAGGTTATAATAGTTTTGGAATTTTAGTTTTTAACAAAAAAAAAAAGGTAGAAACCATACCAAATCATAAATAATTACTTAATTGAGTAAACGTAGTTCATTTAATATATGATAATATGAGTTCAGTTGACAACTGTGAAATCATTAATGTAAAATTGGTTGATAGAAAAACAATTTTACATAGTAAATGTCTTGAATATACATTGGTTGACGGAATAAATGGCAAAAAGACTAGTACTTATACACAAGAGAGCTTTAGTTAATCAAAATAGAATGTGATCTAGGATATTAATATAATAGTATCTTGATATCGAATTCTAAAGAGTGAAAAACAGATCAATCATGAAAAGTAATCATATCAATTGGACTATCTTGAATTGGAATTTAAGTAAAACATATATGATTTAACGAAATCAATTTCACAATAGCCTTTTATGATTAAAGATCAGGAAAATGAGTACTAGCCAAATTGATGACGATCATTGGTTAATGAATACCTATAAAATCAATAGCAATTAAATGCCATTTTAGATCTTAGATGTCAATTTGTGACTTAGATACCTTATCACCTTTGATGCATTATATGTAGGTATGTTGTCTTTGAAAGCAATTTGTTAATGTTCATCTTGTATGGTTAACAGATAAGAGCATAGAGAAATTTGCAATGATTAGCCAAAGTTGCATGGAAATATTCAAAATAAAATCAAACTTTGTTATCCGTGTTTACCGAATACTAACTGTATTAGTGATTTCACATTTTTCAATTGAAATCATATTATGTAATATTAAATAAATTGTGTTTTCAATCTATGTGAGGAAGAAGTGTTGTGCGGTAAAATGAATATGTGAACCATACTACGAATGAGTCAATTAAGTAGAAATTTGTGTCATGAAAATTTTGGTCTATGTGTGCACCAAACACTGAATAAATATAAATGATTAAATGATTTAGTTAAAGTCTATGCAAATGTAACACCCTCCTCACACATCTACCCATGTAGCTAGCCAATTGGGGTAAACATGTGACGAGAGGCTACTATGATTGGATTCGACCTCGTATGTGACCTTAAGGAAGTGGAATCGACATAACACATCAACAACAGAACCCTCAGGAGAAATGTCAACCACTCAGACATTCTATCCTTAGGTCCCACTGATGTTCTGTACATTTTAAGCCTCATTTTCTCTCATGCTATAGGCATGAGAGCGTCCAGGAACCCATAGTCGCTCTCATAGGCTTGTCTGCGAGCAACCAAAGACCCAAATTGCCAAGTTTGTGCCTATGTCCCCGGGATTTGAGCCACTTTTTCATGCCTTGAGCCCAGGTCATTGCCCATAATGGAATGATAACTTAAGATTAGTCAAAGAATAAGGATACTATGATGCAAAATCAATAAGTTAAAAAAGACCTTAATTAGACCCCTACTCGCCATGATAGGTATTTCGTCAAACATATCATCAACATGTAACCTATGGGTTTAAACAACATAATTAAGTCTAGGGATCTCATACTTATCTGAGAATCATTATGAACCATTTTTCCATCATGTCATTTGTTGCATTATCATCTGCTAGGCCATAGATATATTATCCACTCATTTTCAAGTAAAAACATGCTGAGAGCCATACATAGTTGTTGTCATAAAACATACATATAACCATCATAATAGGGATAGAAATATCATAAGCATATCAGCCATAAAATCTACATATACATCAGTACATTTACACATGAAAATTAAGGGAACAAATTTATCATTATTGGATGCAATAAACCAATCGAAGGTGGGACTACCATGTTCCACCTGACCATAGATTGGCTAAGCCAAGCCTATATTCAGTCAATCACCCCCATGCCATATTCCAATTATGAATGTGGGACTCATAGAACACACCAAAAAAACACCAAATAAGCATGGATGCCATCGGATTTCTCCACCTACACCATGAGGAATTTGAGTGCCTCCTAGTCTCTCGGGCTTTACCGTAATCCAAAGTCGGATCCAGGGATCACTAATCCCTACACTGAGACACACTCTCTGGGCTTTACTGTGCATCCCATCTTGCGACTACTAGGTCCAATGGAGAGAAATCCACCTCTTGGATTTACAGTATATTCAGCCATTCATCGGTAAGGATTCCTAGGCCCACTGAAGCACAAAATCCTAGCTTTACCGGAACCCACAGTTTGGCTCAAGGGTTACTAGGCTAGTGGATTTACCATGATCCACAGTTTGGTTCAGGGACTACTAGGCCATGTGTTTGTCATTTTGGAGATCCACCCCACTCAGCTTTGAAATCATCTGGCCATTCCACATTAATCAAATATGAGAACCCATCTCATCAGAGATATTAGGAAATGGCAAGGCTAGGTTGAAGAATATTGTCACACCTGGAAAAATGCATGCCATGATAGAAAATAACCACATGCAATGCGATACTTGCCAAATATAGCAAGGAAAATACATATGCAAGTTGATACCTACAATGAAGCCTGTTGTAGTTACTTCATCCTGCCTTTCCCTACTTGATCTTTGCTTCCTCTTGCCTTCTTTCCCTTTATTTATCCAATGACAAAGTGCTCCAAGATACGTTAAGTGTCCAAGAGTGAGAGAGATAGAATAATGAGAGAGCTCCAAAGCTAAATTGACAAAAGGTTACCAACTAATCCTCAAAATCCTTTTCATGAATGAGGCCTTTATTTTCTTCATTTTCCATTATTTTCCTTAAAATTCCTCCTCACATGCAACCTGTGACCTTTCACCTCCCTTTTCTCCTAATTTCCATTATTTTCATAAATAAATGTTGCCAAAAATGCCATTTTTCCATTCCAAAGCCTTATCCATTGCCTTTGTCAATTTCCTTAGCCATAAGCAACCAAATGAACACCCCCTAGGATGTCTTACCCAACATTAAGCTTGGACTAAGTGTCCCATCAACCGTGGTTATTATTTTTAACTTTTATTACATGGAATTTTCACCATGTCTGTTACATAACCCTCCCCCTTAGGGGAACACCTTCCTTGATGTTAAATGAGACCTATTACCAATAATACTACTGAAAACAAAACATACTTCCCATGGAGCTTTATAACATAGCTTGATGCAGTATTTACAATGATCATCCTGCTGACTACCAACCCACATGACATCATAGCAACATGATAGCATAACCACATGATAGCATAGTAACATGAAAACATAATCATAATGACATGACAACCATACAAATTAGTGGAGATTTATAACATAGTTCATGGTAGTATTTACGTCCATATACATATGTACATATAGAAATATCACCAAACATATACCAAAACATAAATTGAGACATCATAGAAAAACATGTACCAAAACACCATATCAAACCATATACCAAAACACCATCACAAAAATGCTTTACCTCAACCGAAAAATAAGGAAGGATACATAGCTCGCATCTTATCTGCCATCTCCCATGTAGCTTCATCGAGCCCAACGTGCTTCCATTACACTTTAACTTTCTCGGTTCCAGAGCATGAACACATTTTTCTGCAATATACATTGAAGCTCCAGCTGAAATTATCTGTCTGGCTCCACTTGTAATATAGACCAGTCAGTGACATGATCAACATATTTAACATACTTCTTAAGAAATGATACATGGAAAACATCATGGACTTTCACTGTCATAGGCAATGCAATTCGATAGGCTACTCACCCAATCCTCTCAATGATACTGAAAGGTCCACAAAACCACGGTGCTATCTTGGCACATGATCCAATCCGTAAGTAGCTCTTATTTGGTTTGATGCACAACTACACATGTTCCCCAACCTGGAACTCCTTTAACAACCTTTTCTAATTTGCATAGCTCTTCTTCCTATCTTGTGTTGCCTTTAGGTTCTTCTTGATCACATACATTTCCTATTCCATGTCTGCCAACATCTCTAGTCCAATCAGCACTCTGTTAACCGGGTCACTCCAACTGATAGGAGTATTGCAACTCCACCCATACAATGCCACAAAAGGACTCATCCTCAATGACTCTTGATAACCATTGTTGTATGCAAACTCAACCAAGGGGAGATACTCTTCCCACTTCTGTTGCTAATGCATCACATACATCCTCAACATGTCCTCCAATATCCTGTTGACCCTCTCTATCTGTCCATCTATCAGTGGATGATAAGTTGTTCTGAAGGCCAACTACATGCCCAAACCTGCAAACAACTCCTTCCAAAACTTGGAATTGAACTTTGCATCCTTGTCTGACACAATATTCTTTGGAACACTAAGCAACCTAACCACATCTCTGATGAATACTTGTGCTACATCGCTGGTTGAGAATGTAGAATTCACTGGAATGAAATGTGAAACCTTTGTCAACCTTTACACAACAACCATGATGGAATCATGTTGTCTCACTCTCTTTGGAAACCCTGTGATGAAGTCCATTGAAATGACCTCCCATTTCCACTCTGGAATCGCGATCTGTTGTAGCAGTCCACCTGGATGGTTGCACTATGCCTTCACTCATTGAGTCAAAACACCTAGCCAAAAACTCTGCTACATCCCTCTTCACATTCATCCAATAATAAAACTTATTTACTACATTCAATGTCTTCTGATAGCCTGGGTGACCTGAATAAGGTTTCACATGAAACTCTCTTAATATCACCTTCTTGAGCTCACTTCTATCCGGCACGTATATACTGTCTCTGAATCTAACCAATCCATCCACTATAAGATAATAATCCACACCCCATGCACCTGCATCTGTACCTATACCTGTACCTGTGCCTATACCTGTACTGCCACCTATACATGTACATGTACCTGTACTACCACCTGTACCTGTACCACTATATGTACTTGTACCTACAACTGCACCTGCACCTATAATGTCACTTGTACCTATATCGCATTAGGGGATTTTTTAGGTCTAAAATGGGCCTCCTAAGGAAATTATAAAAAATAGTGGAAATAATAAAATAAGATTACATTACATCATCAAATTTTAGAGGGAAAAAAGACAAAACTATTTTTTCAACTTGTATTTTCAACTTATCTCCGTATGGATTTACTCAAATTTTGAGTGGAAAACACTCGTTGGATGCAGAATTTGATTCATTATCAAAGCAGTACCCATGTTGCATACTTTCGATGGACTCTGCTACAAGAAAAATGAGAAATACATGAAAAACGTGATTGCAATCACGTGTTTTCATGTATTTCTCATTTTTCGTGTACCAAGGTCCATCAAAAGTATGCAACATGGGTACTCCTTGGATGAGGAATTAAATTTTTCATCCAACAAGTACTCCACTCGAAATTTGAGTAAAAACTTAGGGAGATAAGTTGAAAATATGAGTTGAAAAAGTAGTTTTATTATTTTATTATTTTTTATTCTTTGTGCTTTTTTACTTCAAAAATGGTTAATCATTCCCCATGGTTGACATCATCATCTTGAATCCTATTGTTTCTTATAAAGTTTATTTTGGTTGTACATTTTTCTTAGGACGCCCATTTTAGACCTCAAAGATCCCCTAATGAACACCCTGTTGCAACCTGTGCACAATCTCCATATACCTGACATCCAGTTGACCTACCTACAAGATCCTATCATGTAAGTTTGTCCCATAGGAGCTCATAGATGCTAAGTGATTTACCTGTACCCACCTACTAAGAGCATCTGCCATCCTATTCTCCTTACCTTTGATGTACCTGATCACGAAGTCAAACTCTCTTATCATGGCCAACCATCTAGCCTGCATGGCATTCATATTCAGTTGGTCAAATAAATACCTCAACCCAATATGATCACTCATCAGTACAAACTTCTTTCCAAGAAGACAGTGTCTCCACATCTTCAATGCATTTATGATCGTTGCTAATTCCAAATCATGTGTCAGGTAGTTCTTCTTGTGCTTGTTCATCTTTCGTAACTCATAGCATACCACCTGTCCATCCTACATAAATACTCCACCAAGTCCTCTCTTGCAAGCATCTATGCATACTACAAACTCTTTGTCTCGATCTCCAATCTATAGCATAGGTGCATGTGTCAACAACTACTTAAGCTGCTCAAAGCTAGCCTCACACTCCTATGTCCATTCGAACTTCTTACCTTTCCTCTACAATTATGTAATAGGATAAGCAATCTGCGAGAAGTTCCAGATGAACCTCCTATAATAGCCTGCCAAACCCATGAAATATCTCACCTCATCCACACTCATAGGAGCTACCCACTCCATGTTGAATCTTATCTTTTCTAGATCTACTGCAATGCCCTCCTTGGAGACAACATGCCCCAATTGGTGTAACTCAGTCTAAAACAAACTACACTTTATGAGCTTAGCAAACAAATGATTCTCTCTCAACAACCTTAACACTGTTGTTAAATGCTTGGCATGCTCTTCCTCATTTTAAGAATATACCAATATATCATCAATGAACACAATAACAAACTTATCTAAACACAGACACAACACACTATTCATCAAGCACATAAATGTAGTTGGAGCATTAGTTAAGCCAAATGGAACTACAACAAACTCTTAATTCCAATACTTGGTTAAGAAAGTTTTCTTTTAAATGTCCTCCTCTTTGATGAGAAATTGATGGTATCTGGATCTCAGATCAATCTTTAAGAACATTGTTGCTCCCTTCAGCTGATCAAACAAGTCATCAATCCTTGGTAATGAATATATTTTCTTGATGGTCACTTTGTTCAATTGCCTATAGTCAATGCATATTCTGATAGTTCCATCTTTCTTCTTCACAAACAATATCGATGTGCCCCAAGGTGATACACTTGGCCTAATGTATCCCTTGTCCAACATTTCCTTCACCTACAATTTTAACTCAACCAACTCATGTGTGCTCATCCTATAAGGTGTTTTTGATGCTAGAGCTGCCCTTGGCACTAACTCAATAAAAAATTCTACCTCCCTGTGAGGTGGAAACTCTGTAATGTCCTCAGGAAATACATATTGAAACTTATACAAAATTGGGTACCTGATCAACACATCTGCATCCTCAACCTCCTTACCCTTATCACTAGAAATGTGTACTACAAATAACACACACCCTTACTTGCAGCTATGATTTGCTTTCATAGTTGTCACCATCCTAACTGATGTGGCTTTCTTCTTACCCTGCAAAACTCTTGGTTCCCCATTGTCATCGACACACTAAATGGCTTTGTCATAATAGTCTACCTTGGTTCTATGAAGATATAACCAATCCATACCCAACAACATACTATATGATCCCAACAACAATACATTTAGATGTGTTGTGGTAGGCATACCATTCAAATAAAATGCACAAGCTCTTACCCAATGGTACACTCGCTTCTTTGTACCTGTAGCCAACTGCACTAACCAGGACTCTGGATGCAATTCCTTACTCAAACCACATGTATCCACCAAGTGAGGACTAACATAGCTATAATTAGATCCAAGATCAATCAAAATAGAAATAACTTGATCACAAATCTTACCATCCATCTCAATGATAATTTTCTGGTGTTATGCATGTCTATTGTCCACGACAACATAAATACAAGGAATGTTCTTCCCTTCATCCCCAATAGTATGTGCCTCTTGTTCACTATATGTATTAGGCCTACCACCCTGATGTTGTGGACAATATCTCCTAAGGTGTTTCTCTCCACATGTCCAACATTCCAACCGACCAATGCCCTCACCTCTATGTTGATGTTGATGTTGTGACCCATGTCCTTGTCTAGTTGCATTAAACTTCTTTTGCGGTGCCATATTTTCTTTCCCATTTGCATTTTGAGGCCTTGTTCTCTTAGGCTACCATTTACCTTTACCTTTGTCCTTCCCTTTCCATCCTTGTTGAGATTCATTCTTACGCTTTGACTGTTCATAGCAATGCTTCAATTTCCCAATGACTTCCTTAAGTGACCGAGGCTCATCATACTCAATTCGATCTCTAAATTCTAATGGAAAACCACTGAAAAATCTTTGAACTTTAGACTTCTCATCTGTAAGATACAGTACATATCTCAATAGCTCCAGAAACTTGGTCATGTACTCTTCGTTTGCCATTGACCCCATCTTTATCTCATAGAATTCTTTGGCCTTACTGTCGTAGTAGCTCTCTAATAAGTACTTCTTCCTAAAAATCCTCTTGAACTCCCGTCAACTCAAGTCATCTGTCCTAATGTCTTGAACCCTCTTAACATCTTCCCACCAGATGTATGCTTTACCTTTCAAGCTGAAGATAGTTATTCTAGCCTTCATGTTATCTGTGTACTCATGCAAATCAAATATTTTTTTCATCCCAAGTACCCAAGCCTCCGCATCTTCTGGCTTCTTCACATTTCCATCAAAATTAGGTGGCTTTGCTTTATTAAACTCATTTGGCAAGTATCCCCTATCATTCCTCCTTTAAGGATGATAACGATGACAATCATGATGTCTATCAGAACTAGAACTAGAATAGTACATGTACACATCGCCTCTCCTATCCGGAGTGTCCAACAACCTGCCATATCTCACGATATCATATCTATCCGACCTATGTCTACTAGGAGACCTACTTCCATATGCCCCATTAGTTTTGTCCTCCTGTCCATGGTTTATTCGAAGTGGCCCTTGTCACTTCAATTCTGACAAACTCTAAAGAAGTATTGCATTAACCTATGCTTGTTTCTCTTGTGCTTGTATGATCCGGTCATTATCAGCCTTACAACTCCTTATCTCTACCTTCAAGCTTCTCACTGTATCTGCCAAATCAAAAGAGTGCCCCACACCATGTTGCTCATCTGATGCATAGGAAGATTCTATATAGTCTACCACCTTGCTAGCCATTTGATCTCTTTCCTGCAATGTATAATATGTCAGATAAACCAAATCACAATAAATAAACGTACCTTAGTATAATTCGGGGAGGATACCTTGTCTGCAAGATCAAAAATCAGCATGATACATGTATAACATAATTATAATAGCATATAGACATATAACAAGTAAGTGCATCAATGCATAAACATCATTCTAGCTAGGGTCCAATCATCAATGCAAGGCCATATCAACAATATATATTATGACCTCATGCATGAAAACAACCATTACTCTATTGTACACATTGCCACATGCAACCATCAACATGCACAAGCAATGCAAAATCAACTACATGTATGCATAGGCACATGTAATCAAGCATAAGCGATCAATTCTTGTAATCAACGTACAAGACTGATACATGTAACCAAACGTATAAGAACATAGCCTAATATACAAGGATGTAAGTAGGTGAAATAAAATCAACATGTAAGCGACATGTAACAATATGTGACCAGTCATATACTCATGATGATGCATTCCACAATATCAACATCAACTTCTCGATAACAACCTTACTTCAACCATAATCAATCATTAAGCAAAGGTAATAAGCACATGGAATGCAAGTGTAAGAGACACACATGCATGCATGACCAACACACATGGCCCATCCTATTCGAGGGGTGAACCATGCTCTGATACCACTCTGTAACACCGTCCTCACAAATCTACCCAAGTAACTATCCAACTGGGTTAAACATGCGATGAGAGGCTACTATGATTGGATTCGAATTCCTATGTGACCTTAAGAAAGTGGAATCGATGGAACACCTCAACCAACCTATCCACATAGAACCCTCAAGAGACATGTCAACCACTCAGACATCATGTTCCCAGTCCCACTAATTTTTTGGACATCTTAAGCCTCAGTCTCTCTCATGTTATAGGCATGCGAGAATCTAAAAACCTAGAGTCTCTCTCACATGCTTGCCTTCCAGTGACCAGAGACCCAAATTGCCAGTTATGTGCCAATGTCCCCAAGATTTGAGCCACTTTTTTATGCTTAGAACCCAGGTCACTGCCTAGAATGGAATGATAACTTAAGATCAGTTGGAGAAAAGGGAAACCATGATTCAAAAGCAATAATTTAAACAAGACCTTAATTAGACCCCTACTAGCCATGACAAGCATTTCGTCAAACATATCATCAACATGTAAGCTACAAGTGTAAACAACATAATTAAGTGTAGGGATCTCATACTTACCTGAGAATCATTATGAGCCACTGGTCCCTCGTGTCATTTGCTGCATTATCATCTACTAGGCCATAGATACATTATCCACTCATTTACAAGTAAAAACATGCTAAGAGCCATACATAGCTATTTTCATAAAACATACATATAACCAACATAATAGGGACAGAAATATCATAAGCATATCAACCATAAAATCCAAATATACATCAGTACATTTACACATGAATATCAAGGGAATGAATTTATCATTATTGGATGCAATAAACCAACTGGAGATGGGGCTACCACGTTCCACCCCACCATAGATTGGTTGAGCCAAGTCTCTCTTCATCCAATCACCCCCATGCCATATTCCAAGCATGGATGTGGGACTCATAGAACATACCCAAAAAAAACACCAAATAAGCATGGATTCCACCATAGTTCTCGACCTACACCATGAGGAATTTGAGTGCCTCCTAGTCTCTCATGCTTTAACGTAATCCATAGTCAGATCTAGGGATCACTAGTCCCTACACCGAGACACGCTCTCCAGTATTTACCGTACATCCCATCCTAGGACTACTAGGCCCAATGGAGACAAATCCACTTCTTTTCTTTACCATATATCTCGCCATTCACGGACAAGGATTCCTATGCCCACCAAGGCACACAATTCTTGCTTTACTGCAACCCACAGTCTGGCTCAAGGGTTACTAGTCCAATGGCTTTACCATGATCCACAGTTTGGTTCGGGGACAATTAGGCCATGTGTTTTTCATTTCGAAGATCCACCCCATTCAGCTTCGAATCCATTCATCCATCCCACATTAACCAAATATGAGAACCCATATCATCAAAGCTATCAGGAAATGGCAAGTCTAGGCTAAAGAATACTTTCACACCTGGAAAAACCCATGCCATGATAGAAAAGAACCACATGCAATACCATTCATGCCAAATCTAGCAAGGAAAAAGCACATGCAGGTTGATACCTGCAATGAAGCTTGTTGTAGCTGCTTGATCCTACTCTTCCCTGCTTGATCATTGCTTCTTCTTGCCTTCTTTACCTTTCTTTCTCCAATGCCAAAGTTCTCTAAGAAACTCTAAGTGCCCAAGAGTGAGATAGAGAGAGAGAATAATGAGAAAGTTCTAAATCTAAACTGACAAAAGGTTACCAACTGATCCTCAGAAGCCTTTTTATGAATGAGGCCTATATTTTCATTTTCCATTATTTTCCTTCAATTTCCTCTTCACATGCAACCTGTGACCTTTCACCTCCCTTTTCTCCTAATTTCCATTATTTCAAAAATAAATGTGCCAAAAAATCCATTTGACCTTTCGAAATCCTTAGCCATTGCCTTTTCCAATTTCCTTAGTCGTAAACAACCAAATGAACACCCCCTAGAATGTCTTGCCCAACATTCAGCTTGGAATAAGTGTCCCATCAACCATGGTTATTATTTTTAACTTTTATTACATGGAATTTTTGCTAGGGTTGTTACACCAAAACTAAAAACTGTATACAGGTAACAACACAAAGTGTATCCCCAAAAAATTTTGCAAAAAACCATCATTTCATAGCACTTCACGAAATTGATGAATAGATTCAAAATTAGAACAAAGTGATCTCCATTTGTGCTTGAAAAGTATTTAATAATAACAAAGAACATAAAACATATCCTCAAAAACATTTGCAAAAGCATCATTTAACAACATTGCATAGAAATGGTAAACATATTCAAGCTTAGAACAGAGGTATCACTATTTGTGTTTGAAAAGTCTTTAACAATAACAGAAATAGTTATAGTAATAAGAATTGTATCCAGATTAAAATTCTAATTACCATATCTATGATTAAAATAAACATCAAAAATGAAACATATTTCTGACAACCAATTTTTTTTTATTGAATATGCATTTTCATTTTGATCAACAAAACAACCATCATCTCATAATTGTCCACAAAATTGCTAAATAGTAATAGCATTCACACAAAGTAATTAGTTTTAAACAGTAACGAATACAATTGTAATGATAATAACACTACATGGTTATTCATTGTAGCTATTATATCCATAATGAGACTTTTTTGATATCATGTCTCACTAGCATATTCACAATGGCCATTTCCCTTTTCTTTCTCTTTAACTTTTCACACCTACATTTTGGAAAATTAGCAACAATTGATCCATAATGAATTAAATACATGTAATAAATGATAATATAACTCTAGAACAATTCTATTTGGAAAATAAAATGCAGGTGTAAATGAAATCCCTTATGTAAAACACTTTGAAAGTTTTGGATACATAAAATAACACTTGATTCTTAAAGTGCTTATCAAAGTATTTATACCTAGCCACAAAAGTAAATGAATTGAACTCCCATGAACTGTAATATGAAAAAACCATCTACAAAGAAAAAAAAATAAATTGTTTCTAGAAGTTGTCTTTTTTCTTGATATCATATCTAACAAACCTAAACAATTAATCACTAGTAAACAAGAAAACAAAATTTCCAAGATTTAAGAAGACTCACAATATGTAAAAGCATAGATGCTAATTGTTTAAATATCAATTGTTTATTTGATTTTCAGCTTGATGAAGCAATCTATTTATCTTTTTCTACATGCAATCTTTCATAGGAGCAGCTGTAATTTCCAATTTGAAATGTTGATTGAATATCTCCTTCTCAATTTCCCTCGCTTCTCCTTGCAATTGTATAACTAAAGAAAAGTTTTGTTTATTAACATTGACAAAGGTAATTAGCTATTTTTTAATTTCCTGTGTAATAAAAGTAGATATATTATTGAATTTTGTTGCCTTTGATTGTTTTAGTTGATTTAATTAAACTGTCAATGTTTCTATTGAAGTTAATCCATAGTCACATGTGATAAATGGAAAGTTCAGATCCTGCACAATCTGTACAGCGTTGACTTTGGCATTTTCTCTTTGAATCTCTGTGTTTTCACATTCAAAATAATCTTCTCCAATATTTGGATTCTCTAAGAACCTGTAGCTTTGATTTGCTTCGTTTGATTAGCATTCGGTAGTTCCTGTCCTTTATTCTTTATATAAAAAAGTAAATCAAGTCTCTGGATAAAAGAAAATAAGTCATTGTTCACGAAATACTTGTCTCCTTCGAGATTATGTTGAATTCAATCAAAAAATGACTTAGTTCTTTGTACTAAATGCAACAAATCAAAATCTTATTGCCATGAATGTTCAATTATTTGCAATATATCACATTATTACTGATAATACATGTTTTCACTGCATTAAGGATATTAATAGGTTTATAAAATCTATGTGATGTGTTAGGGGCAGAAACTACCAATAGTGTTTTCCATATTGTCAATGGAGTCATCAACAAAGGACCTGGATTTAGAGCATCTTCTAAGTCCTTTATTCTTGTTTTAGTCTCAAGTTTTCTACTTCCTATTAGCTAACAGACTATACAAACATGTCATCGATAGCTTGATACAATTTCACGATCAATATGTTTGTAACTCCAAATATCTCAGCATGCATTTTTGTTTGGTCAAAAACCTTTTTGCTATGAATATTTCTTTCTCAATCTTTAATTTTTTACTTCCCATCATCCTTTTCATCTTGCAATGTGACAGAACGGTCGTCAAAAGTAATAATTCTTTAACAATTTGTTGCATTGTTTTCTAATCTTTTGCAAAACAATAACTAACCCAATTATATAGCACAATGTTGTCAACTTCTACATTTATAGCTCCTTCAACACCTTTTGTTTTCATAGGAATTATGAAATTGGCTTAGTCACCAGTATACATTCTTTTTTAAATGAATCTTCAATCAGGCTCTTTGTCATTTCCACTACATGATATCTTATCATGAATCAATTTCATATTTGCATTATCTTTTGTGTTTTTTTTTTCACTTAAGGATGAACTTGCATCAATATCATTTGTGCAACATACAAATTTCTTTGCAGAAGTACAGATACTTGATTCTTGGTTATTTCTTTAATATCTATGACTAGCCCTTGAATTTTTTTTATGCATTTTGACATTCCTCACTCTACTCTCTAACTTCTAGAAACAAGTTCCCATACCCAATATTTTCTAAGTGTTTTCCAAATAGATCCTCCTTATTAAAGGCTTTAATGGCTTCGTCTTTACTTAAGTTAAAAGGATGAAAAGTCTCTGCGAGCTTTGTACATGAACCATATTCTTCACTATGATTTCTCCAACAGTAAATGACAAAGAAATGAATTGTCTTGTCTTTTTGCTTTCAAATATAATCATCCAGTCATCTTATTTCCTACTGACTTCAGCAACAAAATGTCTATCTATAAAAATATTTTTCAACAACAACGACTTACCTTGAAATCCATAAATTCGAATTAACATATTACTTTCTCTTTATTCAAGCATGCCTTTTCCCCATAGGAAATTATGTACCTATACAGATAATTGATGAGGTTCTTATCTAGTTATCATGCAATTGACTCTTTTTACAAAGATATATTGAATTAGAAAAAAGTTTAAAGAAGCATTATGCTTCCATAGTATACGATATTAGAACTGCATTAGTTCTTGATTCACATTGAATTTATGATTATATAGCAAACATCAAAAAGCATGGCTAGAAACCAAAGCTATTATGAGATACACCATCATAAAGAACCTATTGGTCTTGGATAAATGTTCTAACTAAGAAGCTAATTCATTAGAAATCATATCAGCCCAGTCGAATATACAATCTTTTTATATGTATGATAAATCATATAGAGAATTCATTTTGGAACATTTTCTATAGTTTCTCAGGCCATGATGTGGGCATAGAGCCAAAAAAAGTCCCTAGATTATTATTTAAACAAAGAAATATCTAGGATAGAAAGACCACAAGGAACTTGGAAACTTAGTGAAAATAAATCTCCAGCAATGCTATCCTCACCTAATTTTGACAATGGGAAACTATTTGCTTTAAACAATTTCAAGCACATATTAGGTTCTAGTAACTTCAATATACATCTGAATGTCTTCATATTCATAGGAATCCTTTTCGCTAGTAGCACATTTTTTCTTATTCTTGAATCAATTTTTTTGTGCACAAATGAACAATTTCCCTTAAAAAAATTAAAAAAATAAATAAATAAATAAATACATAAAAAATTGGCACACATGTAGCATTCACCAATCCACTAGTCCAAATATTTTTTCTTTCTTCTCTTCTGTCAGCAGATTCACGTAACTCTCATATGCAATTGACCAGAGAAGGTTCTCATCGATACGAGCAAGTAACCTAATCATATCAGTGCAAACAACTTCTCTGCTTGCTTGACTAGCCATTTTCTTTTTGTAGCTAAAACACTTTTTCAATGAATAAAGCTCTCAATGCTTCTTAACTACAAAAAAATTCATTTTTGTATATAATGGCCAATTGTTACTATTGCAAGCGCGAAATCATATCTTACCATTGCAAGTGTTAAATTTGTTATATGGGAAATTTCTCAGTAAATATCAATTGAATATACCAAAGCTAATGTTTACAGAAACTATTGCAAATAAATCTCGAAATTCAAAAACCATCTCGTCCATTTATTACACATATTGCTTCTGCATTGCTATGAATTCTTTGTGATAATGAAAATTAGCTTACAGTATCCTTAAAATTGTTCTCGTCAATATGATATGGACTTACAACATTAATCCTTCTCTGTAATAGTTATCAAGATCAATATGTTTATTATACTTTACATATCTTATAATGTATGATCTCTCAACGCCTCCTTTTTTCCTACCTTGTAGTGTATAACAAGATGCAAATTTTTCTATGCATACATATTCAATGTTTTCTATTCGTTACACATAATAGTCGATAACTAATAAAGATGCTATGTTTTATGATTCTTCCAGTTAAGGCTCAAGGTCCTTTGGTTTCTTTAGTAAAAAAAATTAATCATCTATTGTTGAAGTATTAATAAGTATACATTTTCTTGAACTAGTATTCAATGGCATTGACAACACTATATATAGCTTGTTGTGCAGACATTTGATGTAAGTTCAATAAATCTTTTCCAAGTCTTGCAACTGTTTCTATGATATCACCATTGTTTTTTTGGCATTCACTTCGTACATGTTTAAACATTGATGTCATCATTTTATCTAGCTTTGTCATATATGAACTACAATAAGTAGTTGTAGCATATGATTCAAGTACGAATTAGGCATTAGTATTTGCACCCGAGGTTAAAAGAATATGTCGAGCAAAGCAATTAGTCCATATGTCTACTAGTTATTTTTTCAATAGAATTGTTCTTGATTTCACAGTGCATTGAATTGCATGGATATAATCAGATTCACTTATACCTATTTTTTCAAGAAAAATATCAAATGCATATGTCTCATCATGTTCCATATTCTCTAATGCATCAAATATTGTTCTTTCATTCTCTTTTGTAATTGCATTATCGAATTCCACACACTTAAGGATTTGTGTCTTTGGAATTGGTGGAATTAGAAAATGAACATGCAACACATCTATTTCCCTTTCGTACAAGTGTTTATATGATGATGACTTTGAATAGTTTTTAGATTTGTGGGTAGTTTAGTTGAATCACAACACAAGTACTTGTCAACGAAACTTTCAATTCCAATATTCGTACGTGTTCCATAGACATAAGGAGCATTTTTTATCCATATCAATCCATGTCCATGTTGGATTCCTCAATTTCAAAATTTTGTCACAAAGAAATAGTCAACAATGTCACCAAAGTACTTGGACTCATGTAAAATTATCTGGTGTAGAGAACTCATTCTACTTATGTAATATCGTACACAAGTAACATGGTCATTTGTTATCAACGTATCAATATCATCTTCCCATACTTCTTTTTTAGTCGACAGTTTTTTCTCTCGATGTATTTGTTGTAAAGACTTTACTAAAGGCTCTTAGATATGTTCAACACTACTAACCAAAAAAAAGAAATTTGATGGACCCAGTTGTTGGATCATTGGATATAAGTTCTTGCGCAGATGCGAAAAATAGTCTGATGATGTCTGTATTCATCTAAGATCCATATATGCAATGTTCGATGCTAGAATGTGTTTCAAATTTTCCTTTGTTTTAATGTCTCTAGCTATTACTTTTTTTCCTTTTAATTGTCCTTTTCTTATATGAATCCAACTACAATTGAATACTTGGTTGAGGATAATTCACATTGTTTTATAAAAAAAAAATCATTTTATGATACAGAAAATCATGATCTTGACGCAAAACTTCCCATCGAACAATATCGTGATATGTAAAGTTTCTTGTAACATTTTTTATCGTTTCTTCCCATAAAACAGTGTGGGAAAGCCCATCTCTTCCGGATACGTATCTCTAAATATGCCCAAAGGCCTATAACCTTCACTCGGAGCAATGTTTATTTGACTATTACGAAGATCATAAATACTATATGAATTTCTAAATCCATGTAATAGTGTTTTTGTTATCAGCTCTTGATCATAGTAATCATTATCATCATTTCTTTTCGTATATGTCTCACAGGCATATGCATCCTTGTTTTGATAAAAAAACGTGTTTCCAGTTTTTGTTTATTCTGACATTCTCTATTCTATAAATTGGAGTTTTACGCAATCATCTCAATGCCTTCATGACTTTATGAATAATTCTTCACCCAACAAAAAATATTCTTTTAAACATTAAACTTCTTTTAATTTCCACAACTACGATACTAGATTCATTTACATGATGAGGAAGTGCAATTTGAATTCGAGATGCATCAGTAGATACAATGATTAGTCTACTAGTCAATGAGAACTATGGTTTTCTAAAGCGTTGTCCAAGTTCCCGTAGTTACAAAAAATGGTAATATTAATGGTATTTGTCTTTCCTCTAGTTGATAAAGTTCTTTCACTATGGAAATTTTTTTATTATGCCTAATTTTCTTTGGAACTGCAAATTTGATAACTTTGTCATTGTTTAATACTTTTTTGGCATATACACTTAACTTTGGACACATTGCTAAATTGTTTTTCTATGAAATCTCTTTTAAACCAAGTTTGGTTTCATATTGCACAATCATAAGCAGGAAGATCTTGTATTTTATCAAAATATTGTTGTTCAACCATTGTTTCAAATGTATAATCGAGCATCTATAACGATTCTTTATGTTTATTAGGAAAAATGGTATTCTATTTTGACTTTCGTTGCTTTGATCGTCTTCTAATCAAACTTGTTTCTATAACATTATTGTTTCTTATGTATTTTTTAAGTTCATGCAACAAGAAACATGGTATCTTTCTTACATTGACAAAACTTGCATTAAGTTCCATAGTATCTTCTTTTATGTTGGTGTTCTTAGAGCGAGAATTTAATGGTTTGCATAGTTTTCTAAGAACACTTGTTTCGCAAATTTCCTTGTTTTTTATGATTTTTGAGTTGATGCAATGATAGTCATGATATCTTGCTTGCATTGATAAGCTTTGTGTCAAGTTCAATGACATTTTCATCTATGTTCATGTTTCCCAAGTCACTCGCATTAACCTCACTATGTTTTTATTGGATTCTTCTATATCTTTCTCTTTGTTAACTAGTTCAACTTATGTAGGAGTTCCTGTTAAAGAGAACCATGGAACTTACGGCCTGAACCTGCTTGATGTTTTCCCTAACTGATTCAAATAATTTGTCACACAAGGAGTCTAAAATCTTGCACAAAACAAAAGGTTGAATTGCTCACAACAACTCAAACATTTCTTCTTTTTTTTCCTTCAAGGAAACCCCCCTCACTAATAACTTAGATCTGGAATCAATCCTCTCATGCCATAGTCCTTTAGCTCTGATGCCAACTTAAATGAATACATACCACTGGCAATTGAATAATAAAGAAATTGTTTTTATTAAATTGGGCCAAAACCCTAATGTTCATGGGAAATACATCAAAATGTCTCCTTATAAATCAGAATAACTCCTACTCGACTAGAATTGACTCATCTACTTGAATACAACTGACTCATACTGAAAACAATGACTTCTACAAAATCTAGAACAATCATGTCTCAAGTTCTACACAATCTAAAACATTCACTAGAATTCTACATAATCTGGAACATTACATTTCCCCATTAACTCTAAGTCTCCCCTTTAATGGGGAAATGAATTATTTATCACTCCTAACGTGTCTCTACATAACATAAACTTATCTTACATCCCCACCCTCAAATTATAAAATAAAAAGGGATTGATCATGATGTTAGATAAATCTCCACACCATGTGATTGTCTAAAGTGTTTTCTTATTCTATTTTATAGGCCTTTGGAGAGGCTTATGGAGTTAACAATGACATTTCATCTATTTTCTACTCTACAATTTACCACTCCAATCATTACAGCTTTAATAAATAGGATTTCTGAAGAAATCTTCTATCTCAACATTTTTTTATCAATGTTCTTAAAGGATGGGAGAGACTTATTTTCAACTAAAAAGTTATTTTTGAAAATAAAGAAAAATTCAAGCATTGAAATGAGTATGGGGTTTTTCTCAGTTTCACACACACACACACACACACACACACACACACACACATGCATACATGCTTAACTCATACATTAATTTGTTTAATAATAATAAAGTTATACTTTAGTTAGTTTTATGATTTTTTTTAATTTAAATTTGAAAATATGAGATGTATTAAAAAGTAAATGTTTTGATGTTTATCATTATTTATTAACCATTTAATTTATATAATTATACTATGTTTTAGTTTATTTCCAAACAAAGTTATCATTATATGATATTACCAAGATTACCAAGAATGATTATCAAGAATGAATAAAATTTTAAAAAAAATAATTCAATAAAATTCAAAAAGACTTCAAATTTAAATTTTTGTGGCTTCTCATTATTAAAGGCTATAGCTGAGTGACATGGTTCAAGTTTGAGTTTGGGTTCGACAATGATTAGGTTTGGTTCAAGTTCGAATTTTTTGATGAAGTTCGGATGAGGTTTGCCATTAGATTTGTCTAAATACATTTTCTAAATATATACATATATTAACTTTAAAATGAAATATAGGATAAAATAGTAAGATATCGACATCAATAAACAGAAAAAATGTTATCACAAACATGGAAATTGTAAGGATAAATTACAAGCTTAAGTTGTGACATGAGATTATGAGTTTTGATCTATGGACTTGGCCAATGGATATGAGGTTTGATGAGGTTCACTGAACCTCATAATTTTTCTAAGGTTCGCCAAAATTCAAACCTCAAGGTTGAAGTTCGATGAACCTTATGACATAGATCTAAAATTACTCTTCTCAAGAGATTCTTATTTATCTTTTCAATTTCATTTTATCAAACTTCTCATCTTATTTTAAAGCAATTGAATATGATTCAAAATAATTTTAAAGTGGATTATAGAATTTGAGGAAAAATGAATGCAATTGTGAACTCCTAAATCTTTATGGTTGTGTGTCATATTAATTTATTTAATCAATTTTTAATAGGAAAAAGTGTAATATGCACTTGGATTTGTGAGAAATCATATCATAATTTCAAAACAAAATTTGCAAGCAATATTCAATGTGAACATCTTTCCAAAACCTTTATATTACTTCAAGCAATATGTAATGTAAAAATAAAAATAAAAATTGGTATTGTTTCAACATTTCATTTATAAGATATAGTTAAAAATAATACATATATTTTTTAAGAAAACCATTCAGAAGAAGATTTATGCAATCAATTATAACTTTTTAAATTTTGTTGTCTCAAGAATCATTTGTCTTAAGCAATTCTTTTCTAAGGAGATTATGGGTGACTTCTTACATGCCTAGACACAAAGGCCTATGCAAAAGTACCTACCCTGAGCTACAAACATCAACTCTCCCTCTTACCAAGGGAGATACTTCTGACCCCTAGAACTGACTCGGATCCTATACTAGCATCTGTTGCGATGGCTGCTCCCTCAGAACTAGAAGACTTCCCTACCATCATCCTTGAAGACTCACTCCCTGTGAGCTTGTTCCTAGAAGCTTCATTCTCTTAAACATCATGTAAGTTCATCTCGTACCAAGAGACCTCCTTGATAAATTGAGGAGAATATATTAATTGTTCCTTCCCTCTTGAACCTAAAGGTTGACTCCCTCTGAGTTGCACATCCTTTGGAGCTACTTATTTTTTGTTTTCTATCACTACTATGTTTGTCCATGTGCTAAGTTCTTGTAGCACCCTCAAAAAAATCAGTGGTTGATAGATTTTCTAAGATCTCCCTTGTGGATCTATCTTGGTGATTTGGGACATCCACAAAATCTACTGCCATACCCTCCACTGGTATTGTCTCTCTCCCTCTAAAGGTTGACCTTTGTGTTGTTAACAAAAGATGCCGATATTATCTTTCGTACCATAAACTTATTCAAATTACACAAAATTACAATTTCAAAAAATCCCCATCACAATTCAAACAAAAATTAATTCCACCAAATTTTAAACAAAATTGCCCCCAAAAAAAATGAACTAAACAAATCTAATAGTTAGGCTATGGCTATTAATTTCTCTATTATTATTAAGTTAAGTTCTCCATTAAATTATCTCTATTATTAAGTTCATTGTGGTAATTATCATAATTTTCTTGACCATTAACTTAACTCATAAATAAATGACTCCATTGTTTAGGTGGATGGACTAAAGAAACTGAACAAGTAAATGATTATAGGCATGGACCAAATTAATTTTTTTTATTTTTTCCAATATGTTGAGGAAAATTTATTGACTAATGACACCACGTCGTGACGCCAATGCCAATGGTTATTGACTAATGACTCGTGGACCAAATCAATTTTATTTATTGTTTCCCATACGTTGGGGAAAATTTAATGACTAATGACACAACGCCGTGGGGTAAAGAAACTGAACAAGTAAATGATTATAGGCATGGACCAAATTAATTTTTTTTATTTTTTCCAATACGTTGAGGAAAATTTATTGACTAATGACACCACGCCGTGACGCCAATGCCAATGGATATTGACTAATGATTCGTGGACCAAATCAATTTTATTTACTGTTTCCCATACGTTGGGGAAAATTTAATGACTAACGACACAACGCCGTGGGGTAAAGAAACTGAACAAGTAAATGATTATAGGCATGGACCAAATTAATTTTTTTTATTTTTTCCAATACGTTGAAGAAAATTTATTGACTAATGACACCACGCCGTGACGCCAAGGCCAATGGTTATTGACTAATGACTCGTGGACCAAATCAATTTTATTTATTGTTTCCCATACGTTGGGGAAAATTTAATGACTAATGACATAATGCCGTGACCCCAATGTCAATGGTTATTGACTAATGACTCGTTGTATGACCCAGCTGTATACGTCTTTGGGACGCCATATTAAATTTATTTATTTTTTCCATACGTTGTGGAAAGCTCATTGACTGAAGTGCCATATTAAATTTATTTATTTTTCCCCATATGTTGCGGAAAGCTTATTGACTCGGTGTGACCCAGTTTTATATTTGGATTTTCCAGTGAATGAAGCAATTATTCAGTATTTTAAAAAAAAAATTATCAAAATATAAATATTTTTATTTAAAAATTATAGAAATAATTTTATTTTTAAAAATTATTAAAATATTTAAAAGAAAATTGAAATTACTTTCTCTATTTTTACCTTTTTAAATTTATTTTTATTAGGTTATTTCTTTTAATTAAAAAATAAATATAATTTTGTCTTAATTTTTATAATTATAATTTGTTATTTTTTAAATTTAAATTTTCAATTTAATTAATATCTTCAATTAATTAAAAGGAAATTGAAAATACTTTTTACATTATTATAACTAAAATGTATTTTTACCTTTCTAAAATGTAGGTTTATTATGTTATTTCCTTTAATTGAAAAATAAACATAATTTGTCTTAAGTTTTTATAATTATAATTGGCTATTTTTAAATTTAATTTTTCCCTTTAATTAATATCTTCAATTAATTAAAAAGAAATTGAAATTACTTTCTATATTTTAATACTAAAATATATTTTACCTTTCTAAAATTTAGGTTTATTATGTTATTTCTTTTAATTAAAAAATAAACTAAATTTATCTTAATTTTATAATTATGATTTGTTATTTTATAATTAAAAATAAATATGTTCTTATATTATTTTAATTAAAAAAATCAACTCATTTTTAATTTTATAATTCACCTTTTTATATTTATAATTTTTTACTCTTTATATATTTTATTAATTAATTTAAAATAAATATAAAATATAAACTAAATCACATCAATCTTCGCTTTAAAAAAATAAAAACAATTATATAAAATAAAATTTTATTTTCCTACTCTTTAATTTCACATTGATTAATTTATTGCAAATTAAGAATTATTGATAAAATATCTAATATGATGTCAATCAAAAAAATATTAGAAATATTATTTCCCTACTGTTTAATTTTACATAGATTAATTTATTGTAAATTAAGAGTCATTTATAAATATCTAATATGATGTCAATCAAGTATTTTGTCCTTGTATATAAGGAGCTTTGGTTTCAAGTTTTCTTGTATCATGATTTAGTCCCTGTAAAGTAGAATGTGAACGAACATTATTTTCTCTTAATTTGGTATTTCAATATTTTTAAAATTAATTTTTTTTCTAACATTATAAACTATATGAAATGAATTTTTTTATTGATTATTTTTATATTATTTAAATTTAACTATTATTTATAAAATTATAAATTATTATCTTTTATATTATTTTAAACTATTTAAATTTAATTATTATTTATAAGGTTGCAAATTATATAAATTAATATATATTAGAGGAAATATGTTTTTTCTTTTTCATTATTTTAAATTAAATTTATATTTTTTTTTCCAAATCTCATATATAAATCGAGGAGAAATTATTTATTTAAAGAATAATTGGAAAAAAAAATTATTAACTAGATTTATTTAAATGAAAATATTATTAATATTTAAGTAAATATAATTAGTATAATAAAAATTAAAAAATATATTAATTTTTTTAATATTGAACAGATTTTTCATAATTAAAAAATATTAGTTTTATTAATATTAAGTAATTATAATTAGATATTTTCATAATTAAAAAATATTAGTTGATTGGAAACATCTAGCAACAACATGAAATGTGATTAATCTCAAAAACATTGTAAAAAAAATTAAGTAATCAAAAATTTTAAGAATATAAAAAAAATTTAAATTATTTACATCAATCCTAAGTATATATTATTAAAACACTCATACTAAGTATATATTATTAAAACACTCATACTATATACATTTAAAATGTATATATGAATAAATAATTACATAAATCTGTGTTTGTTTTATTAGTAAATTTTTTTAATTAAACTTTTAAAATATAAAACATTAAAATTAATATTTATTTTTAAAGATTCAATATATATTAAAAAGGAAATTAAGAAAAAAAGATGTTAATAATTTGATTATTCTCATTTAATATATAGATATTAAAAGATCATAAATGTGTGAGACATAATGTTTTTTGGATGTAAAACTTTTTTCCCTTTCATATTTTTCCAAGATCATAATTTACAGCTTACATAGAATAACAATATTATATTTTTTTTTAAAATAGATAGTATTGTAACAAATATTTTAATTAAATCTCCTCATATGCGGGTGATCGCACAACAAATGAGGTGGGGAAGTTGTCACATGTCAGGGCCACATGAAAGCTTGATGGCAATGGTTAGGTAGAGGTCATTCCCCCGATTCACCTCAAACCACATTCCTTGCAGCTAGGCGATGAAGCTTTAGGAAAGGACAAAGCAATTAAGCCACGAACGAGATATGAACTCTTCCATCACTGAGGAGTCATGCATTCCTTCTTCCATTCATTCCCTCAGCTATGCTTTGCGAGCGGTTGGTCATTGGGGGTTAGGAGAGGTAGCGAGCCTTCAGTGTTTCCAAGTCCGAGGTAGTGATTGCACAAGCCTGCTTATCATGGTGAGCAAATGGGGATGAGCTAAATGAGGATGTAGAGGTATTGGATGCCAACTGTTGGAAATATTTCCATTGATGGTAAAGGAGCAGCAAGGTATGCAAGAGCAAAAGTAAGGAAAAGAAGGCAAAAGTGCATTGTGATGGAAAAGGAGCAGCGAAGATGTAGCAAGGCAAGGAGAAATATAAGGCAAGGTATGCAGAAGCAAGGACAAAGGAGCAACAAATACATTAATGGTTTGATAGAACATTAATGTTGGCATGTTGATGGCTTGATGCTTGGATAATGTTGCAGAGATTATTTAATTAAGAATTTGTGGTGACACTAATTTGTTGTTAAGCTGAATTGTTGTGATGCAAAGGCAAGACTCCAAGGCAAAGGCAAAGATGTTGCAAAGATTGTTGTGATGCATTAATGATAAATATTGTTATTTGATGTTGGAATTAGGTTGATGCATTTAATCATTACATGTGGCTGAAATTAATATTGGATAGATTATTTATTTTTGTGTTCTAATATTCAAGACATGAAGAGTTTGGAAATGAATAAGTGAAAGGAAAAGAGTCAAGCCTATTCACTTCATATTCCTATGTGGGATACAAACAACCAACAAACTATCTTTATAAAATATGTGATTTTGGAAGGCATGTGAGAGTTAGAGAGTGGGAGAATGTGTGAGAACTAATTGAACTATTATGCATTAGTTACCTAGCACATATGAAGCTTATGTAAAGCAGAATTGAAGAGAAGAAGATGCAGAAATGAAGATGGAGATATGCAGAATTTATGACCAGGTAAACCAACACATTCTTATTTCTTGGTTGCATCAGGAGATGTTAGTCTCCTTTCAAGTAGTGGTTTGATAAACATCAAGTTGGATCTTGTTGAAGTAGGAGCCTCATGTGGGTTGTAGCCTACAAAAAACATATGGGAGTTGGAGCTTCCTTGCAGTTGCAACTTGTAGAAAAGTGAGGTAGTAACCTCCTGTAGGTTGGAGCCTACAGAAAATCAGATGTAATAAGGAGTAGAAGCTTGCCTTTGCATCACAACAATAATAAAATCATGGTTTTCTCCCTTTATGGGTTTCCACATATATTTGGTGTCAATATGTGTTTTTATTATGTGCTGATGTAATGTTTCGGTTTTCTTGTTACTTGTTGTTCACATATTCAATATGTTGGTCATTATTTGTTAAGATGTTCATGTAATGTTCTAGTTAATGAGGTTAATGAAAATAATTTTAATGTCCATGAATATACTAAACAGATTCACCCCCCCCCCAGTTTAGTCAAGTTTGCATCAATTAGTATCAGAGTAGGTTCCTTGTGTATAAGCCTAACAACTTGAAGGTAGATCTGGTTGAATCATGGGCTATCAAAGTGTCCCTGTGTTGAGTGAATCAAACTTTCATGAATGGAGAGATAAGGTAAAATCTGAATTGATATCTTACGGACCTGATGTATGGAAACTAGTATGTGATGATTACTTCAAGTATTAGACTCCCTCTTTGCAAGAACAATAGTGGAATGCTAAAGAAAAATGTGTCATGTATAACAATCTTCATAATAAGGATCTTGATACAATCATAGATTTAGCTTTTGCAAAAGAAATCTAGGATAGATTACAGCTCATGCATGGAGAGGCTAGCAGCAGTAGTGTAGAGAAAGAAAAGAGAAAGAGGAAGGAGAAAAAACCTAGTCAAAAGGAAAGTGTTCGGTTAAATGAAGCCTCTACCTGTGTGAATGTACCTAACCCTCATCAAGCTAGGCTTGAATTATCATTGGCTAGTATAGAAATATTGAAGAATGAAAAAAAAGATTTGAAGAAACTATTGCAAATATGTGATGAAAGAGAACACAAATTCAAGGAAAAATTTCTTAATTTGAGAACAAAATTATAAGAAGCAAGGAGAATTGAAGAAGTGATGAGCATAAGACTTAAGGACAAAGAAGAACAATGTGAAAAGTTAGAGGACAAGACTAATTCAACTAGAAGTAAGTTAGAAGAAAAGAATGGTTTGTGTAAGCAACTAGAAGAGGAGGTTGCCTCCATGAAGAACTCAGAAAAGATATCCATTAAAGATGACAAAGAAGCATTAAAAAGACCTACAAAAGAAGAAGCAAAAAAAATAAGCAACAACATAGATGAAGAAATGGTCCTTTTCAAAAAGGCCAATTGCTCCCAAAGATGAATAGGGAAAATGTGGAAGATCCCAAAGGAAATTGTTTTCTCCTTTGAAAGATATCAAAATTTTTCTTGCCATAAACTTGGACATGTGGCAACAAAATGTAAGAGAAAGAAAACTAGGACTACTCAACAAAAGATGCAGCAAATGAGGAGGATCCCTCAAGCATTCAAACAAAGAAGAAATTCATTCACCAGGTACACAAATCAATTCTATGGTTACTGTTATCTATGCAATGAATTTGGACATAGAGCTATTGAATGCAAAAAGTATGTAAAGAAAAATATAAATGACTCAAGAAAACACACATCATTTGTTCTTTTGCTCGGCCATATAAGGTTCTATCTATGTAGCAATCCTAAACACAAAGCCAAATACTGCAAGTTGCACTATACCTTAAAGAACTCTAGACAAAAGATGGACTCTACAAGAAATCCAAATAGTGAGACAAAAGAAAATGTAGACACAAGAAGGCAACTAATGAAGGGTTGGAAAAGGAAGAATAAAGAACAACCAGTGACCTAGCTTGATCTTAGGGGGAGATGTTCAATAAAATGACAATAGTCACGAGGAAGAAGAACGTGTTAGTATTAGAAGAGCAACAACATCCCAGGAGGAGAGCAACCCATAAAATGTGAGAAGATGATGGACATAGTGATATCATAGTTGGCATGGAAAACGTGAAGCAAAACAAATACATATACATGAAGCAACCCATAAAATGTGAGAAGATAATGGACATAGTGAGATCATAGTTGGCATGGAAAACGTGAAGCAAACAAATACATATACATGCAGAGGCAACAATTAAATAAATAACAGTGGGAAAGCCATGGGGGAGTGGAAATATCATGAGGACAAACTTGATTGGGAAGTTGAAAATAAATAAGAAGTTCTATTTGCAGATTATCTTGTAACTTCAAAGGCCATAAGAGAAAAGCACCAAACGTATCCTAGAAGAGATATTTTGTTTAAGAAAATAAGTTGTACATGGACCATTCACCTAGCAGAAATTTGGCCAAGTGTGCAATAAAAATATTATTATTTCCATCGGATTGGTAAAGGAAAATAGTTCAAGGTTCATATGATCGATTTGTAACCTTGGACAACACTAATCAAAAAATTAATTGGGTTCCAACAGATATTATTATGAATCTCAGGGAACGAGTGGAAGGTTATCAAACTTTGAACTACAGGTGAAATCCAATGCTAGGTTACTTAGTCCATATATATATATATAAACTTAGAGGGAACAATAAAGAGAGCAAAAGTATTCCACCTGGTGATACATAGAAGGCTAGAATAAATGGCGCTGCAATTTTTGAAGAATCGTTGTCTTGGAAGCAGAGTTCATTTCTTAGCAAGCAAGATTGGGTTAATAAGGCCAGTCCATTAGTCAATCAACAATTAAATGGGGAAAATAAATAAATGTTTCCAAGTTTACCAATTAAAGAGGACTAATCTATGACAGAGAGGGTAAAAAGGAGGAGGAGTAGAATGGTATGCGCAAGCAGTGTGAAGGAAAGCATTGAACTAACAAAGCTGGAGAAGAAGAAATCTGATAGACCAAAGAAGGTGTTGCACAAGTCAATCTTCAAATGCAACTCCGTTTTACAAGCTGCAAGAAGGTTGATGAATATTTTCCAAATGTTGAATATTGATATATAGGAGCAGGGAGATGACGTAAACAAACCTTCAGTCAACGGGACATTTTCAATATTCCTCATCCTTGGGCTCGCACTAGTGCTGCATTGCAACTACGGGCTACACTAAGACTGAGAACACATCCTGGAACTCGAACTCGAGACAACCGATGAAACAGAAGACTGAACTTGGAGATCGGAGATGAAATCTGGGAGTTGTGAGATCCTTCCATGTGGTAAAAATGGATTTTACAGAAGTTGAAAATCGAATCCTTTGATTGGCCAAATCTGCCTAGCCCAGTAGAGCAACACCTTCAGTGTAATTATATTTTTAAAAAGTGGTATGTTTATTGTAATTTTTTTGAAATCGATTTATCTTTAATTTATTACTTTTATGTAATTTTTAATATAATTTTCAAATAAATATACATTAAATTAAATACTTAGAAATTAGTTAAAAATATTCTAATTCTCAAAATGTTATATCTTAATTTTATAACTAATTAAAAATTAATATAATTAGCATATTCTAATTTTGTATTTAATTAAAAAAGATTAATGAAAAAGAAAAAATATAATATAAAAGAAAGAAATTAATATAATTAAATTTCATGTGGTTTGAATATCGATTTTCAAAAATAAAAAATATAATTATCTCCTATCTACTCATGGAATCTATGTGCAAGCCTCTTGAATGCAACGATAGACAAGTTGCCTCTAATCATATTAACCGAAATCAAAGGGGCAAAAGAGGAACTGATGTCTCAGAAATCCTACAAGGAAAAGTTGTCGCGTTCTTTAGAGTTGGCTAACTCGACAAAACTAAGAGCCCAAAAAATAATTGTCAGAGTTGGCTAACCCGACAAAACTAAGAGCCCAAAAAATAATTGTCTTTATACAAGATAACGTGAATGGTAAGGGAAATAGCAACCTCGGTATAGGCACGATAAAATGTAGCCTGCAAGCTGATGGACTTACGACACACTGTAGAGTCAATTTTGCAGGTGTTAGATAACGTTGTCTTAAATTCATATGGTTTTGTCTTAATTGTTAACTGTCTTAAATGGGTTTTGTCTTAATTTCCATAATCTTAAATATAAAGTTTTGTCTTAATTTCCATAATCTTAAATATAAAGTTTTGTCTTAAAAAAAATTGTCTCAAACTATTTTTGTCTTAAATATAAAGTTTTGCCTTAAAATATTTTTTTATCAAATTGTTTTTGTGTCAAATATAAAGTTTTGTCTTAAAATATTTTTGTATTAAACTATGTTTGTCTTGAATATAAAATTTTGTCTCAAAAAATATTTCTTTCAAACTTTTTTGTCTTAAATATAAAGTTGTGTCTTAAAATATTTTTGTGTCAAACTTTTTTGTCTTAAATTTTACATTTAAATATAAAGTTGTGCCTTAAAATATTTTTGTATCAAACTTTTTTGTCTTAAATTTTACATTTAAGACAATTCAATTAATCTTAAATTTTAATATAAAATAACTACTATTTTTATGTCAAACTTTTTTTTGTCTTAAATGTTACAATTTAATTATTCTTAAATTTTAATATAAAATAACTAAGATAAAAGAGTGAATTTTAAAGACAAACAGTTAAAAGTCTTAAAAGTGCCTTCTGTGTAGTAGTGTAAACACCAAATAAAAACGAGAAAAGAGTGAAAATAGACACAAATACAAGCTTTTGTCAGAACTGGACTGAAGATAAATCCCACAACTAAATTACCTTAAGAATGTTTATCACAAACAATGGTGGCAATGCTTTTTGCGCCATGAATATTTTCTCCAACAATAATTGTCAAGGTGGTGATAATAGGTTTGGAGTTAATGGTAAGCTCATCAAGTGCAGTTTTATACTGGCTAACAAGCTCCTGTTTTCCCCCACCTCGTGAAGAAGAATCAACTATTTCCCTTTCACTGTCTTTACCAATTCAATTATGTCATCATTGTGGTCAACAAAAGTTTTGCTTCACCTATCTCCCTCCTGTTCGCACTCCCTTTCAATTTCCCTAAACTTCTCCAGCGATGGGCTACCTTGTTATGATTGTGTGGATGCCTTTAAATCCCTTTGTCATTAGTGCCCCCTTTCCATTTTCCATCAGTGCGAAGCCACTCCCCTGTTGCACTTTCTCAATTTTTCTCAAGCTCTACACAAACTTTCTCAAGATCTATGCAAAGACAGTTAAAATTTGCAGCGAAAAACAGACAAACACGTGATCCTCTCTCGTGGGATCTCCTTCATGAAGAATGCAATGCGAAAAAGCAGGAGGTGATGAGTGTTTATTGTGTGACATGGAAATATATTAATAATCATTTTTCCATGTGTCTCTCTCATCAACGTTTATTATTATGTCCCATGCCAACTTACAATTTATCAATACATACATTTGTACGTGACAACTTCAATGACCGTATCTACGAGTATGGAATTATTATTTTTGTCCATCATTATTGCTCATTGAATATTAAATAATTTTCACATAGGTTCTGAGTTTGGAAGTGATTGTGATGGACCGAACAAGAAACAACGGGATAATAGGGATAATGATATGAGATCATTGGTGGTTCCAAGCACGTCGATCAAAACAAAATCTACAAGCGTAAAAGGTAAAGGATAAGGATGGGACCATCCTATTCATGTTCCTATTCTTAAAGTCCTTCAACTATAACCGCTAATGTGAACCAGAGCGAGATAAAAAGTACCTGGTGATAGTTGCATCATATTAATTTTTTGTGTTACACCATTAAATTTTTGTGTTACACCATTGATCAAATATAGCATAGAAAAGGTAAAATAAAACAATAGCTCCTCATTATCTACTCTCATTAGAAATCTTAGGCATTTTTATATTAGTTTACTAATGAGGTTCTCACTTTAGAATTTACCAGTCCACCAAAAAACTAGCAAGTAAAACTATTACCAGTCCACCAAAAAACTAGCAAGTAAAACTACGCACGTCGATTTTCTAGATTCACATAAAATTCTAGACCTCAAACAATCAATAGAAATTTGTCCATATCATTCATGAATTCGTTTGCATTTTTAAATTTGTATTTAGAGTCATTTGAGTTAATTAAAAACAATGATGTAATTATAATTTAAGATTTAAAAAATAAAAAACGTAAAGATATAATTGAATAACATTGTTTTTAGTTTAACAAAATGAATAGATCTTCGATGGTACAATATAGATTTTCAAAAAATAAAATCACATATTTTCCCATAATGTTATAGTAATAATATCAAAAAATTTAAAATAATCCATAATTAAATAAGATATAATTTAAATGAAATTACAATTTTGAAAAATATTAACATTCATGAATAAAATTTTATATAAATTATAAAATCGATTTTTTTTAATAAAAAAATTATTTCGCCAATTTCTTTTATTCCTTGGACGTACTTTTGCATGTTTAAAAGCAATTTCTAATTATGATAAATATTATGTTTATATATTATCACTATCGCATTGAATAAAGTCACCAAAACTTTGGACTTTATGAAAGATTTGAAGAACTAGCGTATTGAACGGGAGAGAAGTGACATATAAGTCGACGTTCCAGGCCCCATTTGGGCCGCCCAATTAGTGTTGGTCGATGGCTGAGCTGGAAAATTTTTAAAGACTCAACCTCAAACAAAAAAAATCATCACTATCGCATTGAATAAAATCACCAAAACTATGGACTTTATGAAAGATTTGAAAAACTAGTGTATTGAACGGGAGAGAGAAGTGACATATAAGTCGACATTCCAGGCCCCATTTGGTGCGATGGCTGAGCTGGAAAAGTTTTAAAGACTCAACGTCAAGCAAAAAAAATCATCACTATCGCATTGAATAAAATCACCAAAACTATGGACTTTATGAAAGATTTGAAAAACTAGCGTATTGAACGGGAGAGAGAAGTGACATAAGTCGACATTCCAGGCCCCATTTGGGCCGCCCAATTAGTGTTGGTCAGTCAAGATGCGATGGCTGAGCTGGAAAAGTTTTAAAGACTCAACATCAAACCAAAAAAAAAAAATTCTATACGTGGTATTTTTTTTTTTAATTTCTATATGTGGTATTTTTTTTGTACGCAGGGTATTTGACGGTTTTTTTCCCAAGGAAAAAATTATAATTTTATTAATGAAAATAAAATTACATGTATATTGCTTGCAAATAGTCCATTATCTAGTCAGTGACTTATGATCATAAGTTCATAAATAATCAACTGACAAATAAGGAGAAAAATTAGACTTTTCTCCATTTATTCTTTTCAACTTTCCACCATTCTCCTTGAGATGGCATAGATGAAACAAGAGTTAGTTGATTTTCTTCTATTCTTGTGGTTTCCTTGTCTGAATCTGAGTTATCAGGCATTTTATACCTCCATCCTTTTCCTCAGATATCCTGATTAGCTGATTTGTGGGGCTGTGTAATTATGTTGGTATGTGTGTCTTTTCAGCTTGTTCTTCGTTTTCTGGTATGTGTTGTTCATCCTACTTCAGAGTGGGGTCCTTTTCTAATTCTTCTTCTTCCTCATTTGATTCAATTGGGGGGAATTTCCATCGTTTTGGTTGCTTCCCTGTTTTCTTCTTTCTTCGTTGCTCTTTCTTGGTGTCAGGGCATATGTTCTGTAAGTGTCATGTTTGGCGGCGTATACGGCATCTGAAAGTTGTGTTCTCAAATTCCAAGATTTGGGTCCATCTCTTTTTATTGTGTATCAGTTGAATGCGGTCTGGTAGGCCTTTACTGAGACCCACTTCCACACATATGCGTGCAAAAGTATAGATTCATTCTTCCATCCTTTGTTCATCAGTCTGTATGTATCAGACTAGTATATTTCCAATGGTTTCTAGCACTTGATTGTGCCAGATGTGTAAGGGAAGGTTATGTAGCCTTACCCAAACCACATCCTTGATACAATCATGGTGTTTGCGTCAAAATCTAGAAACCATGGAGTGGTGAAGATCCCTATCAATCCCCAGAACCATGGGCCTTCTTGTAATATAATGTCCCTTTCTTCCGATGATACAAATTTTACGATGAAGCCTTTTATATAGACATTTTTGTGGTGTCAGCATTAATTTTGTTTTCGTTTGGATCAGCTCGGTTGTTTTTTTCCTTGACACATGTGTTGTAACGGTTTTTTGGGATATATTTCTGTTTATGTTATTCCATACATGGGCCGCCTACATTGATTCGACAATTTTTCGTGTTGTCCTTTTCTTTTTTTTAGTTTTTTTTCACATTTAATCCTGTGGCATATGGTCGTTTATGACTTTTGCCTCATATATCATTATGTATACCAGTTTCTTTTCCTTAATCTAATGAAATCATATCTAGCTTTTCTTCTTTAAAAAATAAAAAATCAAAATAAAAAAAGTTGAAAAAACTGCACATTAACTAATACTCTGAAACATCGTCAAACTGAATGAGAGATGGAAAAGTGAAGGAAGCAGAGGTATTCACTCGAGGTTTTCTTTGGTGGTGGAATTTTCAAGCCAGTGAGTAGTTTTATATTAATGAAAAGTATATTTATATATAAACAAATGATGTTGTTATTCTCCCAACTTTCTTTATAGTTGTCTTTAGTGAGACTTTTTGGAAGCTTTTTTGGTGGGATTTTCCCGTCTAATTTCTCTAAAATATGATAGGAATTTATTGAAATCACAAGATTGATGGGTAACCCCTGCACAATCGAAGTTCCCTAGGGGTTTTTCAGGGTGTTGAATCCATATATACAGTAAAAAAACTAGTTTAAATAACACAAATCAAGATTTTACCTCAATTTCTTCCGTCAGATTCCGGCACCAGAAAGTCCAAAAAGTTGCACTAAAGACAACTCCAATTTCTTTTTCTTCTCATTTACCAGTTTTTTTAATTTCCTTTTCCTTTTATTTCTCATTTATCAAATCCAATTTCTCCATCCCCTAAGTTTTTTATCTCTATTTCCCAACGTTTAAAGGAGGATGGAATATGATAGCTCTCAAACTTAGTGTTTAAAGGACGATACATTTTGACAAAATGTCAAATTTTCTTTCTCCCAATCCCATTTCCAACTTGATCATTATATTTATGATAGATGTTATATTTATATGTTATAACTATCCCATTGAATAAAGTAACCAAAACTTTGGACATTATGAAACATTAGAAGAACTAGCATATTGAACGGGCGAAAGAACTGACATATAAGTGGATGTTCTGGATCTGGAGGATTACCAAGGACTCTGACTAGAGTGGATTTCAATCAAGAAAAACCACACACTTTGTAAAGAACCATAGATTGACCGAAATAAGTCTCTTTCATCTTAAAATCTTAGGAGGAATAAAGACGTTAAATTCATAAAATTAACTCTTACATGAGACTTAGAAACATAAATGAATTCTTGGTTCTCAGAATTTCTGGAGGACACTCTATATCCTTCCTTCGATCCGGGACCCTTAATTGAGTCCATTGAACCAAGGGAAGACTTACACATTCAGGACCTTTGAGCAACGAATCTCATATCTTCTGGTTCCCAATGAAGTTAATGTCCCTAAATCTAAGAGGGTTGGGATCTGCCCATTCGGAAAGATTCCTAAACTACCACATCATGGACAAACATCTGCCAATTGTTCTCCTTCAAGAAAATATGATGTCTAAGGAAAAATACTTGCATATCTTACTATGAATACGCCCGACATGGCATGGTTACGCTATCAATTCCTCTAGAAATTCGGGTGGTCTTGCAGCAATATGGGATCCTACCTATTTCTCCTTTCTGGCCTGCAAACTTATTTTAGGCATAATTCTATCAGGACATGCTCGGGGCCGGAGTTGTAGACTCTTAATTATTCATATGTATGGTCCTTACAAAAATCGTAATCTTTTCTGGGAATTGATTGACAATTCATGCTTATTGGATATTCACCCATTAATCATTCCAGCGGACTTAAATTTAACAATGAATACGGGTGAATGTTGGGAGCACACGGCTAATCCAGATTCTTTGGTGGCATATTTTACAGATCTCTTCAACTCTCCATGACATTTCTCCTGATCCAATATGTCCAACATAGCAGAATGTATGGGCACAGACGACATTGCTAAAAGAATTGGCATATTTCCGGTGGACTCTAACTTATCACTTAGATTGAAAAGCCTCAAGTCATGTACTTTCTTCTCGGACATATCTAATCATGATGTCATTATCCTGGAATGGCAAGATGACCTAGAGGGCATAAAAATTTCGTTCAAATTTAACCAGATGTTGGTTAATGAGACTGGTTTCTAGGACCTGGTTCTACAATCTTGGTCTAACCCTCTCTCTCCTAATAACACTGATGTGTTAAAGGTGGTTATTAAAAAGCTAATGAGGATGAAAACTATGGTAAGGAAATGGATTAAAAAAAAAAAAAATCTCATAAAGGAGCTTCAAACAATAGACATAGAACTTGCCCTACTGATGGATCTTATAGTGTCGGGCCACTTTTCTGAACATCAGAATGCAACAATTTTAGACTTGATTTCCAGAAAAGATAAAATCCAAAAATTACAAGAAGAAGATTCGCGCCAGAAATGTAGACTTGCATGGATCAAAGGAGGTGATCGAAATACAAAAAAAATTCATAGGACCGTGTCCAAAAGAAACAAGCAAACTCAATTTGGTCAATCAAAGATGAAGCATGGTACACTTATACATCCATCAAAAAGATCAAAGAGATAGTGTTTCAACATTTCAAAAATCAATTTCAGGAAAGAGAGGATACTCATATGATTGATAAGATGGAACTAGTTTATCTCTTTCCTACATGGATCTACAACGAAAATACTTCATCGATGGACATAAAAATTTCCAATGAGGAACTGCTACAAACCCTTGAGGAGAGATGGAAAAGGACAAAAGTCTTGGGCCCGATGGCTGGCCTTGTGAATTCTTTCTTTTATTATTTCATTTGACGGGCCTGGACTCGATAAAGATAATGGAAGTAGTCAGAATTCCAACAAAATTCTAGGTGTAATCAATTCAACCTTTCTCACTGTCATTCCTAAGAAACAAAATCCTCTGTCTCTCAATGACTATAGGCCTATTTCTTTATTCAATTATGTATATAACCAATGGTTTCTAGCACTTGATTTGCCAATGTGTAAAAGGTTATGTAGCCTTACCCCCACATCCTTGATACAAGAACAGTTTGCTTCAAAATCTAGAAACCATGGAGTGGTGAAGATCCCTTCAATCCCATGGGCCTTTTGTAATATTTCCCTTTCTTCCGATGATACAAATTTTACGATGAAGGCCTTTATATAGACATTTTTGTGGTGTCAGCATTAATTTTGTTTTTTTGGATCAGCTCTTCTTTTTTTCTTGACACATGTGTTGTAACGGTTTTTTGGGATATATTTCTGTTTAGTTTCCATACATGGGCCGCCTACATTGATTCGACAATGTTTTGGTGTTGTCCTTTCTTTTTTTTAGTTTTTTTTCCATTTAATCCTGTGGCAATGGTCGTTTATGACTAGCTTCATTCTCATTCTTTACCAGTTTCTTTTCCTTAATCTAATGAAATCAAAACTAGCTTTTCTTCAAAAAATAAAAAATCAAAATAAAAAAATTGAAAAAAGCAATTAACTAATACTCTGACATCGTCAAACTTGAGATGGAAAGTGGCACAGATTAGTAATCTTTGTGCTAATTCCCCATTCAAATAAAACCCAATATGCTTATATTTGCTTATAAAGTGCTTAAAGATTCACCATTTTTGCTTAATTAATTGATTCCCATGAGAGTTTCTTATGTAAATGTTATAAACAATTTAACATAAAATTATGTTGAACAACAACAAAATAACAACAAAGAACATCAAAATCCAACACACAACACAGAGATTTGATGAGGAATCCACCCCTCCTGGTTTACATATCCTTGGTCCAGATTCCAATGCTTGGGCCTCCTAGAATGCCAAAAGTTACAACAAAATTTCTTTTTCTTCTCATTTACCAGTTTTTTTAATTTCCTTTTCCTTTTATTTCTCATTTATCAAATCCAATTTCTCCATCCCCTAAGTTTTTTATCTCTATTTCCCAACGTTTAAAGGAGGATGGAATATGATAGCTCTCAAACTTAGTGGGACGATACATTTTGACAAAATGTCAAATTTTCTTTCTCCCAATCCCATTTCCAACTTGATCATTATATTTATGATAGATGTTATATTTATATGTTATAACTATCCCATTGAATAAAGTAACCAAAACTTTGGACATTATGAAACATTAGAAGAACTAGCATATTGAACGGGCGAAAGAACTGACATATAAGTGGATGTTCTGGATCTGGAGGATTACCAAGGACTCTGACTAGAGTGGATTTCAATCAAGAAAAACCACACACTTTGTAAAGAACCATAGATTGACCGAAATAAGTCTCTTTCATCTTAAAATCTTAGGAGGAATAAAGACGTTAAATTCATAAAATTAACTCTTACATGAGACTTAGAAACATAAATGAATTCTTGGTTCTCAGAATTTCTGGAGGACACTCTATATCCTTCCTTCGATCCGGGACCCTTAATTGAGTCCATTGAACCAAGGGAAGACTTACACATTCAGGACCTTTGAGCAACGAATCTCATATCTTCTGGTTCCCAATGAAGTTAATGTCCCTAAATCTAAGAGGGTTGGGATCTGCCCATTCGGAAAGATTCCTAAACTACCACATCATGGACAAACATCTGCCAATTGTTCTCCTTCAAGAAAATATGATGTCTAAGGAAAAATACTTGCATATCTTACTATGAATACGCCCGACATGGCATGGTTACGCTATCAATTCCTCTAGAAATTCGGGTGGTCTTGCAGCAATATGGGATCCTACCTATTTCTCCTTTCTGGCCTGCAAACTTATTTTAGGCATAATTCTATCAGGACATGCTCGGGGCCGGAGTTGTAGACTCTTAATTATTCATATGTATGGTCCTTACAAAAATCGTAATCTTTTCTGGGAATTGATTGACAATTCATGCTTATTGGATATTCACCCATTAATCATTCCAGCGGACTTAAATTTAACAATGAATACGGGTGAATGTTGGGAGCACACGGCTAATCCAGATTCTTTGGTGGCATATTTTACAGATCTCTTCAACTCTCCATGACATTTCTCCTGATCCAATATGTCCAACATAGCAGAATGTATGGGCACAGACGACATTGCTAAAAGAATTGGCATATTTCCGGTGGACTCTAACTTATCACTTAGATTGAAAAGCCTCAAGTCATGTACTTTCTTCTCGGACATATCTAATCATGATGTCATTATCCTGGAATGGCAAGATGACCTAGAGGGCATAAAAATTTCGTTCAAATTTAACCAGATGTTGGTTAATGAGACTGGTTTCTAGGACCTGGTTCTACAATCTTGGTCTAACCCTCTCTCTCCTAATAACACTGATGTGTTAAAGGTGGTTATTAAAAAGCTAATGAGGATGAAAACTATGGTAAGGAAATGGATTAAAAAAAAAAAAAAATCTCATAAAGGAGCTTCAAACAATAGACATAGAACTTGCCCTACTGATGGATCTTATAGTGTCGGGCCACTTTTCTGAACATCAGAATGCAACAATTTTAGACTTGATTTCCAGAAAAGATAAAATCCAAAAATTACAAGAAGAAGATTCGCGCCAGAAATGTAGACTTGCATGGATCAAAGGAGGTGATCGAAATACAAAAAAAATTCATAGGACCGTGTCCAAAAGAAACAAGCAAACTCAATTTGGTCAATCAAAGATGAAGCATGGTACACTTATACATCCATCAAAAAGATCAAAGAGATAGTGTTTCAACATTTCAAAAATCAATTTCAGGAAAGAGAGGATACTCATATGATTGATAAGATGGAACTAGTTTATCTCTTTCCTACATGGATCTACAACGAAAATACTTCATCGATGGACATAAAAATTTCCAATGAGGAACTGCTACAAACCCTTGAGGAGAGATGGAAAAGGACAAAAGTCTTGGGCCCGATGGCTGGCCTTGTGAATTCTTTCTTTTATTATTTCATTTGACGGGCCTGGACTCGATAAAGATAATGGAAGTAGTCAGAATTCCAACAAAATTCTAGGTGTAATCAATTCAACCTTTCTCACTGTCATTCCTAAGAAACAAAATCCTCTGTCTCTCAATGACTATAGGCCTATTTCTTTATTCAATTATGTATATAAAATGATGTCCAAAATTATTGCTAACCGTGTCAAAAAGATCATCTCCCCATATATTTCACAAGAACAGTTTGACTTCTTTTCCATTACCTCCTCCTGAAGAGACTTCTCCTTTGGGAGGTTTGGAACTTTCTCCTTGCAACCTACTATTCCTATTTTCATAAAGGACCTTCACTATCTCTGTCATATCAAAGAAAGCCTTTTTGGACGTCTTCTCATCTTCTGTCATGTTTGTAGGTTCTCCTTCATGAGACATGATCTCTGGAGTTTCAACTGCGACTTGAGGATGTGCTGGTGTAGAAGACTTTGGCAACCTTGCCCTTCTTCCACTTGAGCCAACTACAAGGCTTTCAACTAGCTTCCATTCTCCTCTTTTGAGTTTTAACCTTGTTAGCATGACACAAAACTAGCAAACAATACTCCTTCTTTGCACAAGAAAATTTAGTAAGCAAAAACCAGTGCTCTGATACCAACTTGATATGAAATGGCACAGATTAGTAATGTTGTGCTAATTCCCCATTCAAATAAAACCCAATATGCTTATCATTTGCTTATAAAGTGCTTAAAGATTCACCATTTTTGCTTAATTAATTGATTCCCATGAGAGTTTCTTATGTAAATGTTATAAACAATTTAACATAAAACTTATGTTGAACAACAACAAAATAACAACAAAGAACATCAAAATACAACACACAACACAGAGATTTGATGAGGAGTCCACCCCTCCTGGGCTACATATCCTTGGTCCAACTTCCAATGCTTGGGCCTCTCTATTATGCTCAAAATTACAACAAAAGTGTGTTTACAGTGCTCAAATGCCTCGGAAACCTGTCTCAATGAGTTCAGAATTGCAAAAACTGCTAGAATTCACTCTTTTTTCACCTAATTTCGATAAGAACACAAGAAGTTATGACCTCTCCCAGTGGTCCCACAATTTTCTCAACAAATTCCCCTTTTCTGGCCATTAGCCATCAAATTCGGCCTAAAAACTGCTAAATTTTCCACATTTCAGCCACCGGAGCCATACTTCCCAATGGGTTCGAAAATCGCAATCGGCGTTGGCGGAGAGACGAACGGAACAACTCCTTTTAAAAATTGCAATCAGCGATTTGCGATGGTGGACTTAACGATTTATGCACCATGATTCATAACAATTTTGCGTCCAGTATATATTAGCTTGTCCTAATCGGCGCGGGGACCGGGGAATTCCTTAACAACTTGTTGTTTGTTGTTATGAACTGTGAACTGTGATGAATTTTCGGACCCAAACATTCCATACATTGTAACCTATTCCCTTTTCACATCTAGTTCCATCGACATTTCGCTATTGATGTAGGTGTGTTGATTCTTAACAAGACTTCCTGTTATGATGCGATATCACATCTCGGTAGGACCAGGGGCCGATTTTTAACAAAAAAATTATGCCGATGTGATGCGATGAGCCAATTTGTTGGACTAGCAATAGAGTGACACTTGGCACCTCCCGATTGGCTAAAGAGACTTGAACTTGTTGATTGTGCACTTATTTTGCCTGTTTAGCAAACTGGTCAGAACTCATTTTGTTATATACCTAGGGGGGATAATATGGGGTACCAAGGGAGGTACCCAAGGTAATAATGTAATAATGGGATGGGCCATAGTAATAAATAAGGTGGTTAACCCATATCATGTAAGGGACCACAAGTAGTTAGTAATAAGGTAATGGGCCCATGGTATTAGTTTGATGGTATGAGGGAACCATGGTAATGACCCAAGGTATTGTATGTATGAGGCCTATATAGAGGCTAGAGACTCCACATGGACAATGTCAAGGAATATTGTGTCAAGGATTATTGTATGAACAGGCATATGGCTTGTGGAGTGTTCTCCTTCCTTAAGGAGTGAATGTATGGTGTTGCCCTACCTTAAGGGTTTGATCAATAAAGAATCATTTCATATTATTTCTGGATTTATTTGCATTATCTTTTATTTTCATATCAGATATATAATATTTCCAGGTTAGATCTATAACAAGTGGTATCAGAGCTATAACAAGTGGTATCGGAGCACTTTCTTGGGCAAACAGTGGAGAATTTTTTTTATTTTTTGCAGGATTTCGGGGGCGGCGAGTTTGCAGATCAGATCTGTATGTTTTGGTGCAATATCTGCAAAATCTAATTGTGTATCTAGATTCTTTGTGAAAAAATAGCCGATTTAAAAAAAAAAAATCAGTTGAATCGGAGCCCGGATGAAGGAGATATCGCTGATCTAAAAATCAGTGGGGTTGCAGACAATTTTTTTTTTTTTTTTTTTTAAATTATCAAAATATAAATATTTTTATTTAAAAATTATAGAAATAATTTTATTTTTAAAAATTATTAAAATATTTAAAAGAAAATTGAAATTACTTTCTATATTTTTACCTTTCTAAATTTATTTTTATTAGGTTATTTCTTTTAATTAAAAAATAAACATAACGGGCGGGTGACTTTTCTTTTCTTTTAAGAAAAAAAATCCACTGGTTTCGCGGGGAGCTCTGAGAAGAGAATGGAGCAGGTTAGGGTTTCGAAACCAGGGCACAGGGCGGAACCCCGCACAGGCCACGGTTAGGTAGATTTGGTCAGACTCCAAGCACAGCTGCCGACGCGGGGGGCCATCCTCTGCAAAGACGACTGGCAGGTGGAGGTAAAAAGTTTGTCTTGGTGCGTGTTTTGTTTTTTTAGTTATACCATATTACTGCTGCTCTCAGCGTTATCCGCCTGTTTTCCGTTTTATTCAACAAGCTACCGTGAAGTTTATCCCCATTGACTGTCGGTTGACGCTTTACCTTGGAACGGTTCGAAACTATGGTTAATCCCGCCGAATTTGTAGCCTTGGACCCAGATGTGGAAGACATCCTCTCTATGTGGGGGAAGGATATCACCGCTCAGAACGTGGAACACTATTTTGGGGCTTTCGAACAGCCAAGTTTGGAGGCAGTATCACAGGCGGAAACACCACTGTTCCTGTTTCAAGACAAGGATTCGGGCAGCGAGGTTCACAATACCGGTTTATCGGTCGTCTCCAAGCAGGTAGCGAGAGAAATAGTGTCGAGTGGGGTAAATGAGGAAGGTTTGCCCACTGACCCAAAGGGCAAAGCAACGATAACCCGGTTTGCGCCCTCTAAGGGGTTTGAAGATATAACCCATTTAGGGCTTTCTGCAGGATTTGAACAATCAAGGGCTCCAGGTGGTTTTCCCTCGCTTACAAGGGTTACCCTGCCAAGAGAACCCCCTTACCTAAAAGGGTTTTCAGCAAGCGGTCCCGGAGATACTTCAGCTGGGGAGCAGGCAGGCACTGATGGATTGGAGACTGGTTTCTTCCCCTCTGGGAATGGCGACACGGGTCTTTCGGGTCAGTTTCTGTCACAGTTGGAGACAGAACCTCATGTGGGCACAGCACAGATAATCCCTGAAAGAACTGATGGTCGAGAAGGATTTAGATCGACGGCGGAAGGGTTAAGATATAAAGGTGCGAAAAGGAAACCGCAAAGACCCATTGGATCTCAGGCGATAGCAGGCAATCTGGTCCTTGGGATGGAGGTTTCCATGGTAGAAGCCCTAGCTGTTGCAGATTGTACCTTGGTCGGCAGAGCTAGAGGTAAGAAATACACTTCTGAATTTCTTCAAGATTGGGGTGAGAAATGTTTCGCATCTGATAGACCTTTACAGTTTGAAGCCCTAGTTTTAGCGAAAGGATGGTTTAAGCTCAGATTTGTAGATAGAGAATCGGCAGATTGGGTTCTTCATCGAAATTGGCACATAGGGAACATTCCTGTTTTGCTAAAGAAATGGACCCCCCTTTTTGATGCAATCAAGGAGAGAACGGATGAGTTCCCTGTGTGGGTGCGTGCTCCGGGCTTACCATCCTTCCTTTGGACAGAGGAAGTTTTCAAATCAATTGGTAATAGGCTGGGGGTTTACCTGGAAGCAGATATGACCTTCTTGGCAACGAAAAATAGGGCGATGGCGCGTATACTAGTCATGCTCAACCCGAGCGGAGGCTTGGCACAAAAAATCAATCTTCAATTCAATGACTATGTGTATGAGCAGATATTAGACTATGAATACCTGCCGTTTAGATGCCATCGGTGCCATGAGTATGGGCACTTGGCAAAAGACTGTCCACAGATGAGAAGAAGGAGACACTTCCGAAGGACTACAGCTTACAGAGAAAATGTTCAAGCAAATGTTCAGATGACCATGGAGCACGAAATGACGGAGACGCAAGAAACAAGGCATTTGGAGACAGAGGAGACTGTGAAGGATCCAGTGGACGAAGATGTACAAATTCAGGAGGTTGCTCTGGCGAACGTCATTCATCCGGTGGTAGCTGTGGAGGAAACAGCTAAAGAAGCGGAAGCTGTGGAAGAGATCGTCGAGAAAGATAATGCAAATCATACCCCACACGACGAAGCTGAAAAGGGTATGTGCTCAGGGACCCCTATTCCCTCTCTTAATTCTCCTGAGCATATTTCTGTTCATATAAATATGTCGTCCTCATTTTATCAAGAGCAAGAAAATAATAATGTTGAAAATATGGAACATATAATGTCTTACCCGAATGTAGAAACTATTGCTGAAGCTTTACCGTCCCTGGATATAAACTGTGAAGACCAATGGCCTCCCCTTTCACTCCCAGCATCTCGGCCTCCTTGCCCTTACAACCTGAGATCTTTGGGAGGGAAACATGATGCCCAGGGGTCTTTAGGTGGTTTGGGACAGACCCCTTTACAGAGTTGTTCCAAAAACAAAAGAGGCCGGAAATCCGATATGTCCAAGGCAAAACTCAAAGCAAAATTGGATGTTGCAGATGGCAAACAATATTCTATCCCGGGGGTTCTTAGAGCAGCTCATCCCCCTGAGGGTGTTATTAAATGATCCTGACATCCTGGAATTGCAGAGGTTTGGCCAGCAAACCTAAAAAACTGGCCTTGAAAGATTGGATATCTAACTCAAAACTAGATGTTATTTTTCTGCAAGAAACCCTGGGGAAGGCTTCTGAGATTGAACCTATGCTTAAATCCCTTCTGCCTGGGTGGTTTTTTACTGCTATAGATGCCTCTGGTCATTCGGGGGGCCTTGCAATTGGTTTCAAAGAAGGGCGGGTAAAAGTCATCAATCAATGGGGGATGAAAAATGTTATGGGCATGGAGGTTTTATTACCAGACTTCACTTTCCCCATCACCTTAGTAAATATTTATGGGCCATGTCAGGGCAGGGAATCTTTTGGGGAGAATTGCTGACAAAAACTGTGATGAAATCCCCTTTGATGATTATGGGAGGTGATTTAAATTTTTCCATTGGCAGAGCAGAAGCTTGGGGTCCATCAGCGAGAGAAGATCCCCTCTCAGATTTTTTCTTCAACCTCATCACGGAGAATAACTTCATAGATCCTTCCCCGATCAAACTAAAGCCTACTTGGAGGAATCGAAGGATAGGAGAAGATCGGATTGCCAAAAGACTAGATCGCTTTCTGATAGCGGAGTCTTTATCTTCCAAAGTTCCTATGATCAGACAGTGGGTTGAGGAAATAGGGAATTCGGATCACTTCCCGGTTTTCTTAGACTTAACTCTTCCTCCTCCAAAACCTCCTGCCCCTTTTAAGTTCAATCCTGCTTGGCTCCAAGAACCCTCTTTCTGCAATCTGTTTAAAGAAACTTGGATTCACCCTGATCACAATACAGGCGAGGATAAAAGTTTTTTGTTCATGGAGAATCTCAAAAGACTGAAGAAAGCTACAATCTCCTGGGCAAAGGAAAGAAAATTGAAACAAAATGAGGAGATGATCAAAATTAGGGAGGAGCTGAAGCAGATGGAGAGTATGGAGATAGATGGATACTCCTCACAAGCCTCAAAGGACAGAATCCTTCATTTGGAGAAGCAGCAAAATAAAATTCTTTTGGAAAGGGAAGAAGAATGGAGGATCAAGAGTAGAGCAGTTTGGCTAAAATCTGGGGATGAGAACACTAGGTTTTTCCATAATTTTGCAAAAGGAAGGAAATCTGTAAATACTATCTGGCGCCTTAAAGATGAAGAAGGGAGAGAAGTCAGTTCCTTTCCAGAGCTTTCTGGTTTAGGAAAAAGACATTTTCAAAATATTTTTGCAGATCAGGGAGAGGCTACTATTGCAGAAGTCTTTAGAACTGTGCAAAGTTTTCCTAGATTCATTGAGGAAGATGAAGCAGAAGATCTTACAATTCCGGTTACTAAGGAGGAGATTGAAGCAGCCATGAAGCTCATGGGTAAGGACAAAAGTCCAGGCCCTGATGGCTGGACTATAGAACTGTTTCTCCATTTTTATGAACAAATTGGAGCCGAAATAACTGAAGTAGTTGAAGAGTCAAGGCTGAAAGGAGAAGTCTATAGACCTTTTAACTCAACATTTATTGCTCTCATTCCTAAGAAGGATGATCCGGAAAGTTTTGAAGACTTTAGACCAATTTCATTGTGTAATTGCATTTACAAGATTATTTCAAAGGTTATTGCTCTCAGAATTGCACCAATCCTGTCAAGAAATATATCAATGGAACAATTTGGGTTCCTGGATGGAAGACAAATTCATGAAGCCATAGGTGTGGCCCAGGAGGTTATTCATAGTGTCAAAATGAAGAAAAAGAAGGGAGTTGTTCTCAAAATCGACCTATCCAAAGCTTATGATAGGATCAGCTGGCTCTATCTAAGGATGTTGCTAACTCACGTGGGATTCAGCTATCCTTTTGTCAGCTGGATCATGGGTTGCATCACAAATGTCAGCTTTGCAGTACTGGTCAATGGAGCAGCTTCCTCTTTCTTTAACAGCCAGAGAGGCCTCAGGCAAGGGTGTCCATTATCCCCTCTCCTGTTTCTCCTTGTGGCAGAAGGGCTAAGTAGACTGATTCACAAAGCCAGAAGAGAGGAGAAGGTAAAAGGTATCGAGGTAGCAATCAATCTCTTCATCACTCACCTTCTTTTTGTTGATGATATCTTGATTTTCACCAATGGTAATTGCAGTGAACTAAAGGAGTTAAAATGCATTTTTGATCTTTTTCTAAAAGCAACTGGAATGCAGATAAACTCTGGGAAATCCCAAGCTTGTGTGGCAGATTTTGAAAGAAGAGAAAGAAATAGAATGGCTAATCTATTCCCTTTCCCCATTCAACCACTGGACGCTCCCTTCAAATATCTGGGTTTTTGGTTAAAGCCTGCTGCATACAAAAAAGAGGATTGGAATTGGCTCATTGCAAAGATAGAAGCCAGAATATCACACTGGAGCTTTAGATGGCTATCCAGAGCTGGTAGATTGACCCTTATTAAATCAGTCTTGTTAGCCATCCCAGTATACTGGGCCGCTCTGACTTGGATTCCCAAAGGAGTGATGGAGAAAATCAGAAGAATCTGTTGCAGATTCCTATGGGCAGGGTCAAAGGAATCCTCGGGTTTACCCTGGGTTGCTTGGGACAAAGTGGCCAGACCAAAAGAATGGGGAGGGTGGGGAATTAAGAGACTCCCTGAGTTCAGCATTTCATTAGCAGCAAAATCAGGATGGAGGCTAATAACTATGGAAAATCTTTGGACAAGGGTGGTGAAAAGGAAGTACATAGACCCAATCCCTCTGGAAGAATGGATCCGGAGTCAAAATAAGAAGTTAAAAAATTCTTCAGCTATCTGGAAGGCCACGGTGGAAGCCTTTTCAGTGATCGAGCAAGGTTTAGCATGGAAAGTGGGAGATGGAAGACAGGTCAGGATTGGCAGAGATCCCTGGGTTGGATGCAATGAAGCTTTTGCTTTATCTCCAGGGCTTCTTAGACACCTTGATAGTAAAGGTATTACATCATTAAATCAGGTGGAAAGAGTTGGACAGTCTACTATCTGGGGTCAGGCTTGGAAGGATGATGAAGAATTAGGGTTAAATATTAGATGGAAGAACGAGTGGGAGGGGTTCATCAAAGAACTACAACGATCCAATGTCAGGATAAAAGATGAACCTGATTGCTTGATGTGGGCACAAAGCAAATCTGGGGAATATTCCCCAAAAGATGGATATTCCTTTCTAATGGGAAAGAAGGGATGGGGAGTACCGGAATGGTGGGCCAAAGATATATGGAAACTCAAATGCCCAGTCAAGTCTAGGCTCTTTCTCTGGTGCATTTTAAAAAGGAAGGTCCCAACATGGGAAACATTACAAGCCAGGTTTTTAGCTGGGCCAGGGCGATGCCCTTTATGCAAATCTGATGAGGAAACCATCAGTCATCTCTTCACAACCTGTGCTTTCTCAAGAAAGATATGGGAGGAGGTCACTGATTTGCTCAAGGTAAAAGCTCAGTGGGGGCATGACCCCTTGGATGCTGCTTGGAGGAAATGGTGGCAAACCTATCCGGAGGGGAACTTGAGGAACCTGCCCCTTATTTTCTGTTGGGGGGTATGGCTTGCTAGAAACAAGAGTCTGTTCCAAGATAAGGACACACCTACTTCCGTTATTGCCACTAATATCACAGCCATATACACTGCCATGCCTCCCCCTGATGACAAAAATCCCAAATCAAAACAAAAACCTATCATTATACAGGAGGGCATTCCTTGTGGGTTCTTTGATGGGGCTTCCCAAAACAATAGGGCTGGAGCAGGCATGTGTATACACATCAATCCGGATCACTCTTTAAAAGCTTCTGTTGGGTTGGGTACAGGCACAAATAACTATGCTGAATTATCGGCCTTACGATACCTTTTATGCTGGCTCCATCACAGAAATATCAACACAATTCAGATTTTCGGGGACTCACTAAATGTCATAAACTGGGTCAATGGAAATGCATCTTGTCAAAATCAGATTTTGAAGACACTTGTTGAAGAAATTTCTTTTTTGAAGGCATACTTTAACAGGTTTTCGATATGCCATATCTACAGGGACAGGAATGAGGAAGCAGATCAGCTATCTAAGGCTGGTCTACAACAGGATCTGGGCAGCTGGACAGTAGAAGAGATCAGACAGGGGCAGTCTTTCATATCAGATCAGCCTCCATATGCTCAGCCTTTTTGATCACAGCTTTATCATCTTTTTTGACAGCACACTTCTCGGATATATATTTCTGTTTTATAATTTTTATATAGTCTCCATTATAGTTTTTTTTCTCCGGTACATAGCTACAGCAAACAGACTTTTATATATAATTTTTATATGTATCCACATGGTTATAGACTTATAATTTTTGTTGTAAGGGGTTGTTTTTCCTTCGTCGAAGGAGACCCCAGGTTTCTTTGTTTTTGTTATGAGTTTGACTATGCCTCCATCCGGGAGGAAGACTGTTACAGGTTCTTTAAACAGCAGAAACAGCTCCATGATGTTGAGCAGATCCAGAAAACAGATGAGCCAGCAGTATGGCTTATGACCAATTTGCATGTAAAACTTTTTATAGTCTCTCAATAAAAAGTTTTGATTTTTTCCTCGGAAAAAAAAAATAAAAATAAACATAATTTTGTCTTAATTTTTATAATTATAATTTGTTATTTTTTTAAATTTAAATTTTCAATTTAATTAATATCTTCAATTAATTAAAAGGAAATTGAAAATACTTTTTACATTATTATAACTAGAATGTATTTTTACCTTTCTAAAATGTAGGTTTATTATGTTATTTCCTTTAATTAAAAAATAAACATAATTTGTCTTAAGTTTTTATAATTATAATTGGCTATTTTTAAATTTAATTTTTCCCTTTAATTAATATCTTCAATTAATTAAAAGGAAATTGAAATTACTTTCTATATTTTAATACTAAAATATCTTTTTACCTTTCTAAAATTTAGGTTTATTATGTTATTTCTTTTAATTAAAAAATAAACTAAATTTATCTTAATTTTATAATTATGATTTATTATTTTATAATTAAAAATAAATATGTTCTTATATTATTTTAATTAAAAAAATCAACTCATTTTGAATTTTATAATTCACCTTTTTATATTTATAATTTTTTACTCTTTATATATTTTATTAATTAATTTAAAATAAATATAAAATATAAACTAAATCACATCAATCTTCACTTTAAAAAAATAAAAACAATTATATAAAATAAAATTTTATTTTCCTACTCTTTAATTTCACATTGATTAATTTATTGCAAATTAAGAATTATTGATAAAATATCTAATATGATGTCAATCAAAAAAATATTAGAAATATTATTTCCCTACTGTTTAATTTTACATAGATTAATTTATTGTAAATTAAGAGTCATTTATAGAATATCTAATATGATGTCAATCAAGTATTTTGTCCTTGTATACAAGGAGCTTTGGTTTCAAGTTTTCTTGTATCATGATTTAGTCCCTGTAAAGTAGAATGTGAACGAACATTATTTTCTCTTGATTTGGTATTTCAAGATTTTTAAAATTAATTGTTTTTCTAACATTATAAACTATATGAAATGAATTTTTTATTGATTATTTTTATATTATTTAAATTTAACAATTATTTATAAAATTATAAATTATTATACTTTTATATTATTTTAAACTATTTAAATTTAATTATTATTTATAAGGTTGCAAATTATATAAATTAATATATATTAGAGGAAATATGTTTTTTCTTTTTCATTATTTTAAATTAAATTTATATTTTTTTTCCAAATCTCATATATAAATCGAGGAGAAATTATTTATTTAAAGAATAATTGGAAAAAAAAATTATTAACTAGATCTATTTAAATGAAAATATTATTAATATTTAAGTAAATATAATTAGTATAATAAAAATTAAAAAAATATATTATTTTTTTTAATATTGAACAGATTTTTCATAATTAAAAAATATTAGTTGATTATTAATATTTAAGTAATTATAATTAGTATAATAAAAATTAAAAAAAATATTAATTTTTTTAATATTTTCATAATTAAAAAATATTAGTTGATTGGAAACATCTAGCAACAACATGAAATGTGATTAATCTCAAAAACATTGTAAAAAAATTAAGTAATCAAAAATTTTAAGAATATAAAAAATTTTTAAATTATTTACATCAATCCTAAGTATATATTATTAAAACACTCATACTAAGTATATATTATTAAAACACTCATACTATATACATTTAAAATGTATATATGAATAAATAATTACATAAATCTGTGTTTGTTTTATTAGTAAATTTTTTTAATTAAACTTTTAAAATATAAAACATTAAAATTAATATTTATGTTTAAAGATTCAATATATATTAAAAAGGAAATTAAGAAAAAAAGATGTTAATAATTTGATTATTCTCATTTAATATAAAGATATTAAAAGATCATAAATGTGTGAGACATAATGTTTTTTGGATGTAAAACTTTTTTCCCTTTCATATTTTTCCAAGATCATAATTTACAGCTTACATAGAATAACAATATTATATTTTTTTTAAAAATAGATAGTATTGTAAATATTTTAATTAAATCTCCTCATATGCGGGTGATTGCACAACAAATGAGGTGGGGAAGTTGTCACATGTCAGGGCCACATGAAAGCTTGATGGGAATGGTTAGGCGGAGGTCATTCCCCCGATTCACCTCAAACCACATTCATTGCAGCTAGGCAATGAAGCTTTAGAAAAGGACAAAGCAATTAAGCCAGGAACGAGATATGAACTCTTCCATCACTGAGGAGTCATGCATTCCTTCTTCCATTCATTCCCTCAACTATGCTTTGCGAGCGGTTGGTCACTGGGATTAGGAGAGGTAGCGAGCCTTCAGTGATTCCAGGTCCAAGGTAGTGATTGCACAAGCCTGCTTATCATGGTGAGCAAATGGGGATGACCTAAACAAGGATGTAGAGGTATTGGATTCCAACTGTTGGCAATATTGCCAATGATGGTAAAGGAGCAGCAAGGTATGCAAGAGCAAAAGTAAGGAAAAGAAGGCAAAAGTGCAATGAAGAGGCAGCGAAGAAGCAAAGTGTGATGGAAAAGGAGCAGCGAAGATGTAGCAAGGCAAGGAAAAATATAAGGCAAGGTATCAAGAAGCAAGGACAAAGGAGCAACAAATGCATTAATGGTTTGATAGAACATTAATGTTGGCATCTTGATGGCTTGATGCTTGGATAATGTTGGAGAGATTATTTAATTAAGAATTTGTGGTGACACTAATTTGTTGTTAAGCTGAATTGTTGTGATGCAAAGGCAAGACTCCAAGGCAAAGGCAAAGATGTTGCAAAGATTGTTGTGATGCATTAATGATAAACATTGTTATTTGATGTTGGAATTAGGTTGATGCATTTAATCATTACATGTGGCTGAAATAAATATTGGATAGATTATTTATTTTTGTGTTCTAATATTCAAGACATGAAGATTTTGGAAATGAATAAGTGAAAGGAAAAGATTCAAGCCTATTCACTTCATATACCTATGTGGGATACAAAGAGCCAACAAACTATCTTTATAAAATATGTGATTTTGGAAGGCATGTGAGAGTTAGAGAGTGGGAGAATGTGTGAGAACTAATTGAACTATTATGCATTAGTTACCTGGCACATATGAAGTTTATGTAAAGCAGAATTGAAGAGAAGAAGATGCAGAAATGAAGATGGAGATATGCAGAATTTATGACCAGGTAAACCAACACATTCTTATTTCTCGGTTGCATCAGGAGATGGTAGTCTCCTTTCAAGTAGTGGTTTGCTAGACATCAATTTGGATCTTGTTGAACTAGGAGCCTCATGTGGATTGTAGCCTACAAAAAAAATATGGGAGTTGGAGCTTCCTTGCAGTTGCAGCTTGTAGAAAAGTGAGGTAGTAACCTCCTGTAGGTTGGAGCCTACAGAAAATCAGATGTAATAAGGAGTAGAAGCTTGCTTTTGCATCACAACAATAATAAAATCATGGTTTTCTCCCTTTATGGGTTTCCACATATATTTGGTGTCAATATGTGTTTTTATTATGCGCTGATGTGATGTTTCGGTTTTCTTGTTACTTGTTATTCACATATTCAATATGTTGGTCATTATTTGTTAAGATGCTCATGTAATGTTCTAGTTAATGAGGTTAATGAAAATAATTTCAATGTTCATGAATATACTAAACAGATTCACCCCCCCCCCCCCCCCCAGTTTAGTCAAGTTTGCACCAATTAGTATCAGAGTAGGTTCCTTGTGTATAAGCCTAACAACTTGAAGGTAGATCTGGTTGAATCATGGGCTATCAAAGTGTCCCTGTGTTGAGTGAATCAAACTTTCATGAATGGAGAGATAAGGTAAAATCTGAATTGATATCTTACGAACCTGATGTATGGAAACTAGTATGTGATGATTACTTCAAGTATTAGACTCCCTCTTTGCAAGAACAATAGTGGAATGCTAAAGAAAAATGTGTCATGTATAACAATCTTCATAATAAGGATCTTGATACAATCATAGATTTAGCTTTTGCAAAAGAAATCCAGGATAGATTACAGCTCATGCATGGAGAGGCTAGCAGCAGTAGTGTAGAGAAAGAAAAGAGAAAGAGGAAGGAGAAAAAACCTAGTCAAAAGGAAAGTGTTCGGTTAAATGAAGCCTCTACCTGTGTGAATGTACCTAACCCTAATCAAGCTAGGCTTGACTTATCGTTGGCTAGTATAGAAATATTAAAGAATGAAAAAAAAGATTTGAAGAAACTATTGCAAATATATGATGAAAGAGAACACAAATTCAAGGAAAATTTTCTTAATTTGAGAACAAAATTAGAAGAAGCAAGGAGAATTGAAGAAGTGATGAGCATACTACTGAAGGACGAAGAAGAACAATGTGAAAAGTTAGAGGACAAGACTAATTCAGCTAGAAGTAAGTTAGAAGAAAAGAATGGTTTGTGTAAGCAGCTAGAAGAGGAGGTTGCCTCCATGAAGAACTCAAAAAAGATATCCATTAAAGATGACAAAGAAGCATTAAAAAGACCTACAAAAGAAGAAGCAAACAAAAATAAGTAACAACATCAAGAACCAAAGAATAAGATGAAGAAATGGCCCTTTTCAAAAAGGCCAATTGCTCCCAAAGATGAATAGGTAAAATGTGGAAGATCCCAAAGGAAATTGTTTTCTCCTTTGAAAGATATAAAAAAATTTTCATGCCATAAACTTGGACATGTGGCAACAAAATGTAAGAGAAAGAAAACTAGGACTACTCAACAAAAGATGCAATAAATGAGGAGGGTCCCTCAAGCATTCAAACAAAGAAGACATTCATTCACCAGGTACACAAATCAGTTCTATGGTTACTGTTATCTATGCAATGAATTTTGACATAGAGCTATTGAATGCAAAAAGTATGTAAAGAAAAATATAAATGACTCAAGAAAACACACATCATTTGTTCTATTGCTCGTCCATATAAGGTTCTATCTATGTAGCAATCCTAAACACAAAGCCAAATACGGCAAGTTGCACTATACCTTAAAGAACTCTAGACAAGAGATGGACTCTGCAAGAAATCCAAATAGTGAGACAAAAGAAAATGTAGACACAAGAAGGCAACTAACGAAGGGTTGGAAAAGGAAGAATAAAGAACAACCAGTGACCTAGCTTGATCTCAGGGGGAGATGTTCAATAAAATGACAGTAGTCACGAGGAAAGAAGAACGTGTTAGTATTAGAAGAGCAACAACATCCCAGGAGGAGAGCAACCCATAAAATGTGAGAAGATGATGGACATAGTGACATCATAGTTGGCATGGAAAACGTGAAGCAAACAAATACATATACATGAAGCAACCCATAAAATGTGAGAAGATAATGGACATAGTGACATCATAGTTGGCATGGAAAACGTGAAGCAAACAAATACATATACATGCAGAGGCAACAATTAAATAAATGACAGTGAGAAAGCCATGGGGGAGTGGAAATATAATGAGGACAAACTTGATTGGGAAGTTGAAAATAAATAAGAAGTTCTATTTTCAGATCATCTTGTAACTTCAAAGGCCACAAGAGAAAAGCACCAAACGTATCCTAGAAGAGATATTTTGTTTAAGAAAATAAGTAACTGTACATGGACCATTCACCTAGCAGAAATTTGGCCCAAGTGTAAAATAAAAATATTATTATTTCCATCGGATTGGTAAAGGAAAATAGTTCAAGGTTCATATGATCGATTTGTAACCTTGGACAACACTAATCAAAAAATTAATTGGGTTCCAACAGATATTATTATGAATCTCAGGGAACGAGTGGAAGGTTATCAAACTTTGAACTACAGGCGAAATCCAATGCTAGGTTATTTAGTCCATATATATATATATAAACTCAGAGGGGAAAATAAAGAGAGCAAAAGTATTCCACCTGGTGATACATAGAAGGCTAGAATAAATGGCGCTGCAATTTTTGAAGAATTGTTGTCTTAGAAGCTGAGTTCATTTCTTAACAAGCAAGATTGGGTTAATAAGGCCAGTCCATTAGTCAATCAACAATTAAATGGGGAAAATAAATAAATGTTTCCAAGTTTACCAATTAAAGAGGACTAATCTATGACAGAGAGGGTAAAAAGGAGGAGGAGTAGAATGGTATGCGCAAGCAGTGTGAAGGAAAGCATTGAACTAACAAAGCTGGAGAAGAAGAAATCTGATAGACCAAAGAAGGTGTTGCACAAGTCAATCTTCAAATGCAACTCCGTTTTACAAGCTGCAAGAAGGTTGATGAATATTTTCCAAATGTTGAATATTGATATATAGGAGCAGGGAGATGACGTAAACAAACCTTCAGTCAACGGGACATTTTCAATATTCCTCATCCTTGGGCTCGCACTAGTGCTGCATTGCAACTACGGGCTACACTAAGACTGAGAACACATCCTGGAACTCGAACTCGAGACAACCGATGAAACAGAAGACTGAACTTGGAGATCGGAGATGAAATCTGGGAGTTGTGAGATCCTTCCATGTGGTAAAAATGGATTTTACAGAAGTTGAAAATCGAATCCTTTGATTGGCCAAATCTGCCTAGCCCAGTAGAGCAACACCTTCAGTGTAATTATATTTTTAAAAAGTGGTATGTTTATTGTAATTTTTTTGAAATCGATTTATCTTTAATTTATTACTTTTATGTAATTTTTAATATAATTTTCAAATAAATATACATTAAATTAAATACTTAGAAATTAGTTAAAAATATTCTAATTCTCAAAATGTTATATCTTAATTTTATAACTAATTAAAAATTAATATAATTAGCATATTCTAATTTTGTATTTAATTAAAAAAGATTAATGAAAAAGAAAAAATATAATATAAAAGAAAGAAATTAATATAATTAAATTTCATGTGGTTTGAATATCGATTTTCAAAAATAAAAAATATAATTATCTCCTATCTACTCATGGAATCTATGTGCAAGCCTCTTGAATGCAACGATAGACAAGTTGCCTCTAATCATATTAACCGAAATCAAAGGGGCAAAAGAGGAACTGATGTCTCAGAAATCCTACAAGGAAAAGTTGTCGCGTTCTTTAGAGTTGGCTAACTCGACAAAACTAAGAGCCCAAAAAATAATTGTCAGAGTTGGCTAACCCGACAAAACTAAGAGCCCAAAAAATAATTGTCTTTATACAAGATAACGTGAATGGTAAGGGAAATAGCAACCTCGGTATAGGCACGATAAAATGTAGCCTGCAAGCTGATGGACTTACGACACACTGTAGAGTCAATTTTGCAGGTGTTAGATAACGTTGTCTTAAATTCATATGGTTTTGTCTTAATTGTTAACTGTCTTAAATGGGTTTTGTCTTAATTTCCATAATCTTAAATATAAAGTTTTGTCTTAATTTCCATAATCTTAAATATAAAGTTTTGTCTTAAAAAAAATTGTCTCAAACTATTTTTGTCTTAAATATAAAGTTTTGCCTTAAAATATTTTTTTATCAAATTGTTTTTGTGTCAAATATAAAGTTTTGTCTTAAAATATTTTTGTATTAAACTATGTTTGTCTTGAATATAAAATTTTGTCTCAAAAAATATTTCTTTCAAACTTTTTTGTCTTAAATATAAAGTTGTGTCTTAAAATATTTTTGTGTCAAACTTTTTTGTCTTAAATTTTACATTTAAATATAAAGTTGTGCCTTAAAATATTTTTGTATCAAACTTTTTTGTCTTAAATTTTACATTTAAGACAATTCAATTAATCTTAAATTTTAATATAAAATAACTACTATTTTTATGTCAAACTTTTTTTTGTCTTAAATGTTACAATTTAATTATTCTTAAATTTTAATATAAAATAACTAAGATAAAAGAGTGAATTTTAAAGACAAACAGTTAAAAGTCTTAAAAGTGCCTTCTGTGTAGTAGTGTAAACACCAAATAAAAACGAGAAAAGAGTGAAAATAGACACAAATACAAGCTTTTGTCAGAACTGGACTGAAGATAAATCCCACAACTAAATTACCTTAAGAATGTTTATCACAAACAATGGTGGCAATGCTTTTTGCGCCATGAATATTTTCTCCAACAATAATTGTCAAGGTGGTGATAATAGGTTTGGAGTTAATGGTAAGCTCATCAAGTGCAGTTTTATACTGGCTAACAAGCTCCTGTTTTCCCCCACCTCGTGAAGAAGAATCAACTATTTCCCTTTCACTGTCTTTACCAATTCAATTATGTCATCATTGTGGTCAACAAAAGTTTTGCTTCACCTATCTCCCTCCTGTTCGCACTCCCTTTCAATTTCCCTAAACTTCTCCAGCGATGGGCTACCTTGTTATGATTGTGTGGATGCCTTTAAATCCCTTTGTCATTAGTGCCCCCTTTCCATTTTCCATCAGTGCGAAGCCACTCCCCTGTTGCACTTTCTCAATTTTTCTCAAGCTCTACACAAACTTTCTCAAGATCTATGCAAAGACAGTTAAAATTTGCAGCGAAAAACAGACAAACACGTGATCCTCTCTCGTGGGATCTCCTTCATGAAGAATGCAATGCGAAAAAGCAGGAGGTGATGAGTGTTTATTGTGTGACATGGAAATATATTAATAATCATTTTTCCATGTGTCTCTCTCATCAACGTTTATTATTATGTCCCATGCCAACTTACAATTTATCAATACATACATTTGTACGTGACAACTTCAATGACCGTATCTACGAGTATGGAATTATTATTTTTGTCCATCATTATTGCTCATTGAATATTAAATAATTTTCACATAGGTTCTGAGTTTGGAAGTGATTGTGATGGACCGAACAAGAAACAACGGGATAATAGGGATAATGATATGAGATCATTGGTGGTTCCAAGCACGTCGATCAAAACAAAATCTACAAGCGTAAAAGGTAAAGGATAAGGATGGGACCATCCTATTCATGTTCCTATTCTTAAAGTCCTTCAACTATAACCGCTAATGTGAACCAGAGCGAGATAAAAAGTACCTGGTGATAGTTGCATCATATTAATTTTTTGTGTTACACCATTAAATTTTTGTGTTACACCATTGATCAAATATAGCATAGAAAAGGTAAAATAAAACAATAGCTCCTCATTATCTACTCTCATTAGAAATCTTAGGCATTTTTATATTAGTTTACTAATGAGGTTCTCACTTTAGAATTTACCAGTCCACCAAAAAACTAGCAAGTAAAACTATTACCAGTCCACCAAAAAACTAGCAAGTAAAACTACGCACGTCGATTTTCTAGATTCACATAAAATTCTAGACCTCAAACAATCAATAGAAATTTGTCCATATCATTCATGAATTCGTTTGCATTTTTAAATTTGTATTTAGAGTCATTTGAGTTAATTAAAAACAATGATGTAATTATAATTTAAGATTTAAAAAATAAAAAACGTAAAGATATAATTGAATAACATTGTTTTTAGTTTAACAAAATGAATAGATCTTCGATGGTACAATATAGATTTTCAAAAAATAAAATCACATATTTTCCCATAATGTTATAGTAATAATATCAAAAAATTTAAAATAATCCATAATTAAATAAGATATAATTTAAATGAAATTACAATTTTGAAAAATATTAACATTCATGAATAAAATTTTATATAAATTATAAAATCGATTTTTTTTAATAAAAAAATTATTTCGCCAATTTCTTTTATTCCTTGGACGTACTTTTGCATGTTTAAAAGCAATTTCTAATTATGATAAATATTATGTTTATATATTATCACTATCGCATTGAATAAAGTCACCAAAACTTTGGACTTTATGAAAGATTTGAAGAACTAGCGTATTGAACGGGAGAGAAGTGACATATAAGTCGACGTTCCAGGCCCCATTTGGGCCGCCCAATTAGTGTTGGTCGATGGCTGAGCTGGAAAATTTTTAAAGACTCAACCTCAAACAAAAAAAATCATCACTATCGCATTGAATAAAATCACCAAAACTATGGACTTTATGAAAGATTTGAAAAACTAGTGTATTGAACGGGAGAGAGAAGTGACATATAAGTCGACATTCCAGGCCCCATTTGGTGCGATGGCTGAGCTGGAAAAGTTTTAAAGACTCAACGTCAAGCAAAAAAAATCATCACTATCGCATTGAATAAAATCACCAAAACTATGGACTTTATGAAAGATTTGAAAAACTAGCGTATTGAACGGGAGAGAGAAGTGACATAAGTCGACATTCCAGGCCCCATTTGGGCCGCCCAATTAGTGTTGGTCAGTCAAGATGCGATGGCTGAGCTGGAAAAGTTTTAAAGACTCAACATCAAACCAAAAAAAAAAAATTCTATACGTGGTATTTTTTTTTTTAATTTCTATATGTGGTATTTTTTTTGTACGCAGGGTATTTGACGGTTTTTTTCCCAAGGAAAAAATTATAATTTTATTAATGAAAATAAAATTACATGTATATTGCTTGCAAATAGTCCATTATCTAGTCAGTGACTTATGATCATAAGTTCATAAATAATCAACTGACAAATAAGGAGAAAAATTAGACTTTTCTCCATTTATTCTTTTCAACTTTCCACCATTCTCCTTGAGATGGCATAGATGAAACAAGAGTTAGTTGATTTTCTTCTATTCTTGTGGTTTCCTTGTCTGAATCTGAGTTATCAGGCATTTTATACCTCCATCCTTTTCCTCAGATATCCTGATTAGCTGATTTGTGGGGCTGTGTAATTATGTTGGTATGTGTGTCTTTTCAGCTTGTTCTTCGTTTTCTGGTATGTGTTGTTCATCCTACTTCAGAGTGGGGTCCTTTTCTAATTCTTCTTCTTCCTCATTTGATTCAATTGGGGGGAATTTCCATCGTTTTGGTTGCTTCCCTGTTTTCTTCTTTCTTCGTTGCTCTTTCTTGGTGTCAGGGCATATGTTCTGTAAGTGTCATGTTTGGCGGCGTATACGGCATCTGAAAGTTGTGTTCTCAAATTCCAAGATTTGGGTCCATCTCTTTTTATTGTGTATCAGTTGAATGCGGTCTGGTAGGCCTTTACTGAGACCCACTTCCACACATATGCGTGCAAAAGTATAGATTCATTCTTCCATCCTTTGTTCATCAGTCTGTATGTATCAGACTAGTATATTTCCAATGGTTTCTAGCACTTGATTGTGCCAGATGTGTAAGGGAAGGTTATGTAGCCTTACCCAAACCACATCCTTGATACAATCATGGTGTTTGCGTCAAAATCTAGAAACCATGGAGTGGTGAAGATCCCTATCAATCCCCAGAACCATGGGCCTTCTTGTAATATAATGTCCCTTTCTTCCGATGATACAAATTTTACGATGAAGCCTTTTATATAGACATTTTTGTGGTGTCAGCATTAATTTTGTTTTCGTTTGGATCAGCTCGGTTGTTTTTTTCCTTGACACATGTGTTGTAACGGTTTTTTGGGATATATTTCTGTTTATGTTATTCCATACATGGGCCGCCTACATTGATTCGACAATTTTTCGTGTTGTCCTTTTCTTTTTTTTAGTTTTTTTTCACATTTAATCCTGTGGCATATGGTCGTTTATGACTTTTGCCTCATATATCATTATGTATACCAGTTTCTTTTCCTTAATCTAATGAAATCATATCTAGCTTTTCTTCTTTAAAAAATAAAAAATCAAAATAAAAAAAGTTGAAAAAACTGCACATTAACTAATACTCTGAAACATCGTCAAACTGAATGAGAGATGGAAAAGTGAAGGAAGCAGAGGTATTCACTCGAGGTTTTCTTTGGTGGTGGAATTTTCAAGCCAGTGAGTAGTTTTATATTAATGAAAAGTATATTTATATATAAACAAATGATGTTGTTATTCTCCCAACTTTCTTTATAGTTGTCTTTAGTGAGACTTTTTGGAAGCTTTTTTGGTGGGTTTTTCCGGTCTAATTTCTCTAAAATATGATAGGAATTTATTGAAATCACAAGCTTGATGGGTAACCCCTGCACAATCGAAGTTCCCTAGGGGTTTTTCAGGGTGTTGAATCCATATATACAGTAAAAAAACTAGTTTAAATAACACAAATCAAGATTTTACCTCAATTTTTTCCGTCAGATTCCGGCACCAGAAAGTCCAAAAAGTTGCACTAAAGACAACTCCAATTTCTTTTTCTTCTCATTTACCAGTTTTTTTAATTTCCTTTTCCTTTTATTTCTCATTTATCAAATCCAATTTCTCCATCCCCTAAGTTTTTTATCTCTATTTCCCAACGTTTAAAGGAGGATGGAATATGATAGCTCTCAAACTTAGTGTTTAAAGGACGATACATTTTGACAAAATGTCAAATTTTCTTTCTCCCAATCCCATTTCCAACTTGATCATTATATTTATGATAGATGTTATATTTATATGTTATAACTATCCCATTGAATAAAGTAACCAAAACTTTGGACATTATGAAACATTAGAAGAACTAGCATATTGAACGGGCGAAAGAACTGACATATAAGTGGATGTTCTGGATCTGGAGGATTACCAAGGACTCTGACTAGAGTGGATTTCAATCAAGAAAAACCACACACTTTGTAAAGAACCATAGATTGACCGAAATAAGTCTCTTTCATCTTAAAATCTTAGGAGGAATAAAGACGTTAAATTCATAAAATTAACTCTTACATGAGACTTAGAAACATAAATGAATTCTTGGTTCTCAGAATTTCTGGAGGACACTCTATATCCTTCCTTCGATCCGGGACCCTTAATTGAGTCCATTGAACCAAGGGAAGACTTACACATTCAGGACCTTTGAGCAACGAATCTCATATCTTCTGGTTCCCAATGAAGTTAATGTCCCTAAATCTAAGAGGGTTGGGATCTGCCCATTCGGAAAGATTCCTAAACTACCACATCATGGACAAACATCTGCCAATTGTTCTCCTTCAAGAAAATATGATGTCTAAGGAAAAATACTTGCATATCTTACTATGAATACGCCCGACATGGCATGGTTACGCTATCAATTCCTCTAGAAATTCGGGTGGTCTTGCAGCAATATGGGATCCTACCTATTTCTCCTTTCTGGCCTGCAAACTTATTTTAGGCATAATTCTATCAGGACATGCTCGGGGCCGGAGTTGTAGACTCTTAATTATTCATATGTATGGTCCTTACAAAAATCGTAATCTTTTCTGGGAATTGATTGACAATTCATGCTTATTGGATATTCACCCATTAATCATTCCAGCGGACTTAAATTTAACAATGAATACGGGTGAATGTTGGGAGCACACGGCTAATCCAGATTCTTTGGTGGCATATTTTACAGATCTCTTCAACTCTCCATGACATTTCTCCTGATCCAATATGTCCAACATAGCAGAATGTATGGGCACAGACGACATTGCTAAAAGAATTGGCATATTTCCGGTGGACTCTAACTTATCACTTAGATTGAAAAGCCTCAAGTCATGTACTTTCTTCTCGGACATATCTAATCATGATGTCATTATCCTGGAATGGCAAGATGACCTAGAGGGCATAAAAATTTCGTTCAAATTTAACCAGATGTTGGTTAATGAGACTGGTTTCTAGGACCTGGTTCTACAATCTTGGTCTAACCCTCTCTCTCCTAATAACACTGATGTGTTAAAGGTGGTTATTAAAAAGCTAATGAGGATGAAAACTATGGTAAGGAAATGGATTAAAAAAAAAAAAAAATCTCATAAAGGAGCTTCAAACAATAGACATAGAACTTGCCCTACTGATGGATCTTATAGTGTCGGGCCACTTTTCTGAACATCAGAATGCAACAATTTTAGACTTGATTTCCAGAAAAGATAAAATCCAAAAATTACAAGAAGAAGATTCGCGCCAGAAATGTAGACTTGCATGGATCAAAGGAGGTGATCGAAATACAAAAAAAATTCATAGGACCGTGTCCAAAAGAAACAAGCAAACTCAATTTGGTCAATCAAAGATGAAGCATGGTACACTTATACATCCATCAAAAAGATCAAAGAGATAGTGTTTCAACATTTCAAAAATCAATTTCAGGAAAGAGAGGATACTCATATGATTGATAAGATGGAACTAGTTTATCTCTTTCCTACATGGATCTACAACGAAAATACTTCATCGATGGACATAAAAATTTCCAATGAGGAACTGCTACAAACCCTTGAGGAGAGATGGAAAAGGACAAAAGTCTTGGGCCCGATGGCTGGCCTTGTGAATTCTTTCTTTTATTATTTCATTTGACGGGCCTGGACTCGATAAAGATAATGGAAGTAGTCAGAATTCCAACAAAATTCTAGGTGTAATCAATTCAACCTTTCTCACTGTCATTCCTAAGAAACAAAATCCTCTGTCTCTCAATGACTATAGGCCTATTTCTTTATTCAATTATGTATATAAAATGATGTCCAAAATTATTGCTAACCGTGTCAAAAAGATCATCTCCCCATATATTTCACAAGAACAGTTTGACTTCTTTTCCATTACCTCCTCCTGAAGAGACTTCTCCTTTGGGAGGTTTGGAACTTTCTCCTTGCAACCTACTATTCCTATTTTCATAAAGGACCTTCACTCTCTCTGTCATATCAAAGAAAGCCTTTTTGGACGTCTTCTCATCTTCTGTCATGTTTGTAGGTTCTCCTTCATGAGACATGATCTCTGGAGTTTCAACTGCGACTTGAGGATGTGCTGGTGTAGAAGACTTTGGCAACCTTGCCCTTCTTCCACTTGAGCCAACTACAAGGCTTTCAACTAGCTTCCATTCTCCTCTTTTGAGTTTTAACCTTGTTAGCATGACACAAAACTAGCAAACAATACTCCTTCTTTGCACAAGAAAATTTAGTAAGCAAAAACTAGTGCTCTGATACCAACTTGATATGAAATGGCACAGATTAGTAATGTTGTGCTAATTCCCCATTCAAATAAAACCCAATATGCTTATCATTTGCTTATAAAGTGCTTAAAGATTCACCATTTTTGCTTAATTAATTGATTCCCATGAGAGTTTCTTATGTAAATGTTATAAACAATTTAACATAAAACTTATGTTGAACAACAACAAAATAACAACAAAGAACATCAAAATACAACACACAACACAGAGATTTGATGAGGAGTCCACCCCTCCTGGGCTACATATCCTTGGTCCAACTTCCAATGCTTGGGCCTCTCTATTATGCTCAAAATTACAACAAAAGTGTGTTTACAGTGCTCAAATGCCTCGGAAACCTGTCTCAATGAGTTCAGAATTGCAAAAACTGCTAGAATTCACTCTTTTTTCACCTAATTTCGATAAGAACACAAGAAGTTATGACCTCTCCCAGTGGTCCCACAATTTTCTCAACAAATTTCCCTTTTCTGGCCATTAGCCATCAAATTCAGCCTAAAAACTGCTAAATTTTCCACATTTCAGCCACCGGAGCCACACTTCCCAGCGGGTTCAAAAATTGCAATCGGCGTTGGCGGACTTAACGATTTATGCACCATGATTCATAACAATTTCGCGTCTAGTATATATTAGCTTGTCCTAATCGACGCGGGACCGGGGAATTCCTTAACAACTTGTTGTTTGTTGTTGTGAACTGTGAATTGTGATGAATTGTCGGACCCAAACATTCCATACATTGTAGCCTATTCCCTTTTCACATCTAGTTCCATCGACATTTCGCTATTGATGTAGGTGTGTTGATTCTTAACAAGACTTCCTGTTATGATGTGATCCATGCGATATCACATCTCGGTAGGACCAGGGGCCGATTTTTAACAAAAAAATTATGCCGATGTGATGCGATGAGCCAATTTGTTGGACCAACAATAGAGTGACACTTGGCACCTCCCGATTGGCTAAAGAGACTTGAACTTGTTGATTGTGCACTTATTTTACTTGTTTAGCAAACTGGTCAGAACTCATTTCTGGGAGCATATGAACTCCATTTTCGATGAAACGAGTTGCATTGGATTTAGATCATCGAGATCTATCCAACCATATAGTTTCCATTCCATTCTATGAAATTTTATTTTTGAGCATAAACTTAAGGACCTGATCAATGATCCTATACAAAATTGGCTTCAAACACAGACATGTCAGATGGATAATGGCCAGTTTCAAATTTGCATCCATGGTGGTTCTCATCAATGGGGATCCCACAAATTTATTTAAAATGAGCAGAGGATTGATACAAGGTTGTGCTCTATCTCCTCTATTGTTTATTCTTGTAATGTATACATTAAGCAGGGGGATCAACTCCATGAAAGAGGTAGAGGCCATAAAAGGTTGTGTGATATCAAAAAACAGTGGACCATTACATCTGATGTACGTGGATGATATCATGTGTGTTGGGGAGGCAAAAATATCATAATGGGAAGCATTCCACAAGATTTTTCTAAAATGCAGCAATGCATCTAGGCTTAACATTAATAAATATAAGACAAAACTTATTTTTTATGACGGTTCCTCGATGGAGGTAATCATAATTGCTGATATGTTTGAGATTAATATTTTCCCACTATCAAATGGCTTCAAATACCTAGGATGCCATTTGAAACCTAGCAATTACAAGCTTTCAGATTGGGATTGGCTATTCAACAAATTCAAGCGAATGTTATGCCACTAGGATCATAGGTGGTTAACTCTTGGAGGCAAGGTTTTCATGATTCGAGCGGTTTTCCAAAGCATCCATGTATATTGGATGCATATATTTCACATCCCTCAATCTACTATGAAGAAGATTGAATCCATTGTGTGACATTTTCTATGGTCGGGATTTGGCACCAAAAGAAAAATCCCCCCTTGTTGGCCTCAATCTAATCTCTAGACACATTAAGATTGGAGGTTATGGATTCCTTAATTTACATATTCGAAGAACAAGGTCTATGGACAAAATTCATGGTTTCAAAATATCTACATAACTGTGGATTGGAGGAATGAATTAGAAATGGTGTTCCATCCACTACATGTATATCTGCAACTTGGAGAAGCCTACGAAGCGAAGTCCCTTGGCTTTGTAGTAACCTTGTTTGGGTTGTTGGCAACAATTTACAGGTCTATGTGGGGATGGATGCCATCAAAGGCATGCCCAAAAGCCCCCATTTATGCACCCCCATCATCATCTCCCTTAATCAACTGGGATACTCCTCTTTGGCCAGCATTGCGAGGGACCCCCAGACGCTCTTGTCTCCCCCAATTTGGCCACATTCCTAGTAAATTGGCATCCCATAATATTTGGCAGTTGAATGGGAAGTTTATCATAGTAACCATTGCCAGGCTGGTATCATGTTATCCTCCCACCCAGATTATCTTGTTTGGGGCGATCATTTAATGGACGGAAGAATTTCATCCACAAAAGCATATAAACACATAATTTCTTGTTCTCCAATCTTTCCATTTTCCAAGCTCACTGCACAATTGTGGTCCTGGGATATTCCTTTCAGGATTATATGCTTCACTTGGCTTCTCCTACATAATCAGATTTTGACCTAGGACACACTCATGAGGAGAGGATTTGTGGGTCCTAGTAGATGCCGTCACCAAAAATCTGCATTGGAAGACTATATTCACATCTTCATTCACTACCCTTTCGCACATGACATATGGAGGAAAGTATCCTCTCACTTGGGGACTCAAGTCATTAGTGATAGTTCCTCCATTGCGGACTGGATTTTCTCTCGAGGCTTCCAATCAAAAGAGCATCAGGTTGTTCCCCTATACGTCTTTTGGGCATTTGGTGCTCTCGCAATGAGTACATCTTTGAAGAGACTCCTCCCAATCCTAATTTGACTACTCTGCATTGTTGCTCACTTTCAAGAGATAGGCCCCTGGTGTCCCAAAGAATCTACCAAGTCCATCGCTCATGTTGACTTGTCCAATATTTTCCCAATTTGTTTTTTTGATGGAGCTTCCGCTGGTGGGAGATGCGGATGTGGTGTCTCCCTTCATATCAATTTAGTTATGTCCTATCAATTTAGGTGGTTTGCTTACATGGGAGACAACAACAGAGTAGAAATGCTCGCCTTATGGGGTGCCTTATAGGTGGCTCTATGGCTCAATGTTGATTGCATTCTGGTTGTTGGTGACTCCCTTTCTACAATCAGATGGATTCAGGATCGCAACGCCTTACAGATCCCCTCACTTTTCAACTGGATGCAGCGGATTTCGGGCCTAAAGCCCCTCTTCTCGGAGATCTCCTTCCAACATGTCTTTCAGGAGAAAAATTCTGAAGCAGATGCACTTTCCAAGCGTGCTTTGTCCCTTCTGCTTGGGCAGATTCATTATGAATTGTTTTCTGAGGGGATCTCCTTTTGTCTGGGTTCTTTTGATTTTTGTTAATCTCTTCCCACTCCCCTTGATTTACTTTTGGTTTGCAGGTCCCTGGTGCGTTTCTAGGTGCCTTGTCTTGGTAATATTTCCTTTTTTGATCTTCTGCATTATGTCTCATTAAATAGACTCAGCTCTTTCATATCCATGTATATGCTCTATTTCCATATGTGGCCACAAGGTGGCATTCACGAAAATTCTATGACATACTCAACACTGCATTAAGGATATTATCAACAAGGGTATTTTCTCTGTAATTTGAACAAGATCTTCGACAACGTATAACATTTCCCAATAATGAAAATGTTACCGTCTGTTTTCTCCTGAAAAAAAGTGGGTGTTCTAGGCCTCATTTGTGCCGCCCAAGTAGTGTTTGTCGGTCACGATACGATTGGTGAGCTGGAAAAGTATTGACTAGTGGGAAAGACTCCATGTTAATAAAAGAAATCAGAAAGTTGAAAAGACAAGACATTTACAAATATTCAAAAAAATCGTTTTCGTGATGGAAAAGTGAAGAAGTTTATGTATTTTCAGCAATAAAATTTGCGATTGAATTTTGCTTTATGTTGTTAAAAATGAAGAAGTTTATGTATTTTTGCAATAAAATTTGTGGTTGAATTTTTATTTGTGTTGTTTAAATTGATTTTTTGACTATATGGATTCAACACCTTGAAAAACCTTTGGGATAATTTGATTCTTACCAGATTTTTAAATTTTAATTTTTTTCTTCTAAAAATCTGGTAAGAATTTTTGTAAATCTAAATAAAAACTATCAAAATTCATAATTTAGGGGTTTTTCACATTTAGTCCTATGGCCTATGGCATATGGTCATTTATGACTTTTGCCTTGTATATCCTTATCTATATCAGGTTTTTTTTGGTTAATCTAATGAAATCATATCCGATTTTTCTTCTTTAAAAAATATAAAAAATCAGAAAAGTTGAAAAAACTGCACATAAACTAATCCTTGGAAACATCGCCGAATTGAATGAGAGATGGAAAAGTGAAGGAAGTGGATGTATTGACTCGGAGTTTTCTTTGGTAGTGGCATTTTCAAGCCAGATGTCAGTTTTATATTAATGAAAAGTATATTTATATATAAACAAATGATGTTGTTAGTTTTTTATTTTATTTTTACTTGTATTTAGTGAGATTTTTTTGGAAGTTTTTCTAGTGGGCTTTTTTCATCTAATTTCTCTAAAATCTGGCAGGAATTTATTGAAATCACAAGTTTCATGGGTAACCCCTGCACAATCGAAGTGCCCTAGGGGTTTTCGAGGGTGTTGAATCCATATATTCCATATATATAGTAAAAAAACCAGTTTAAATAACACAAATCAAGATTTTACTTCAAAAATCCAAAAAGTCCCACTAAAAACAACACCATTTTTTTTCCTTCTCATTTACCAATTTCCTTAATTTCCTTTTCCTTTTAATACAATTTCCTTTTCTTTCTCATTTATCAAATCCAATTTCTCCATCCCTAAGTTTTTTTTTTTTCTCTCTCTTGCCCAACGTTTAAAGGAGGATGGAATATGATAGCTCTCAAACTCAGTGTTTAAAGGACAATAAATTTTGACAAAATGCCAATTTGTCTTTCTCCCAGTCCCATTTCCAACTTGATTGCTATATTTATGATAGATGTTATATTAATGTATTATAACTATCCCATTGAATAAAGTCACCAAAACTTTGGACTTTATGAAAAATTAGAAGAACCAACATATTGAACAGGCTAAAAAAGTGACATATAAGTGGGCGTTTTGGATTTGGAGGATTACTAGAGCCGATATCAATCAAGACAAACCACACACTTTGTAAAGAACCAGAGATAAAGTCCTTAAATTCATAACATTAACTCTTACAGGTGACTTAGAAACAAAAATGAATTTCTGGTTCTCAGAATCTCTAGAGACTCTATATCCATCCTTCGATCCAGGACCCTTAACTGAGTCCACTGAACCAAGGGAAGACTCACACATTTGGGACCTTACAGCAGCAAATCCCATATCTTCTAGTTCCCAATGAAGCTAATGTCCCTTAATCTGAGAGGGTTGGGATCTACCCATTCAAAAAGATTCCTAAACTACCACATCATGGACAAACATCCACCAATTGTTCTCCTTCAAGAAACTATGATGTCTAAGGAAAAATCCTTGGAGATCTTACTTCGAAAACGCCCGACATGGCATGGTTGCACTGCCAATTCCTCTAGAAATTTGGGTAGTTTTGCAGCAATATGGGATCCTACCTATTTCTCTTTTTTGGCCTACAAAATGATTTTAGGCATAATTTTGTCAGGACGTGCTCGAGGTTGGAGTTGTGGACTTTGAATTATTAATATGTATGGCCCTTATAGAAATTGTAAGCCTTTTTGGGAATTGATTGACAATTCAGGCTTATTGGATATTCACCCATTAATCGTTGCAGGGGACTTAAATTTAACAATGAATGTGGGTGAATATTAGGGGCACAAGGCTAATCCAAATTCTCTAGTGGCATATTTCACAGATCTCTTCAACCGCAAGGCTCTTTATGACATTTCTCCTCATCCAATATATCCAACATGGCATAACGATAGGATGGGCACAAATGGAATTACTAAAATAATTGACAAATTTCTGGTGGACTCCAACTTATCACTTAGATTGAAAAGCCTCAAGCCATGGACTTTCTTTTTGGACATATCTGATCATGATGCCATCATCTTGGAATGGCAAGATGACCTGGAGGACATAAAAAATCCATTCAAAATTAACCAGATGTGGGCTAAGGAGACCGATTTCCATGACCTGGTTCTTCAATCTTGTCCTAACCCTCTCTCTCCTGATAATACTGATCCGTCAAAAGCTAATGCGGATGAAAACTATGGTAAGGAAATGGATTAAAAATAAAAAACGAAATCTCAGAAAGGAGCTCCAATCAATAGACATAGAAATTTCCCTATTGATGGATCCTATTGTGTCGGGCTACTTTTCTGAACATCAACACACAACAATTTTAGAGTTGATTTCCAAAAAAGATAAAATCCTAAAATTACAGGAAGAAGATTGGCACCAGAAAAGCAGACTTGCATGGATCAAAGGAGGTGATTGAAATACAAATTTTTTTCATAGGGCCACATCCAAAAGGAAACAAACAAACTCAATTTGGTCAATCAAAGATGAAGCAGGGCACACTTATACATCCTTCAATGATATCAAAGAGATAGCATTTCAACATTTCAAAAATCAATTTTAGGAAAGGGAGGAAATTCATGTGGTTGATAAGATGGAACTAGTTGATCTCTTTCCTACATGGATCAACAACAAAAATACTTCATCAATGGACATATAGATTTCCAATGAGGAGCTGCTACAAACCCTCAAGGAGATGGCAAAGGACAAAATTCCTGGGCCTGATGGTTGGCCTTGTGAATTCTTTCTTTTCTTCTTTGATTTTATGGGCCTGAACTTGGTAAAGATGATGGAAGTGGTCAGAATCTCTAGCAAAATTCCAGGTGCAATCAATTCAACCTTTCTCACTCTCATTCCTAAGAAACACAATCCTCTATCTCCCTCTATCTCTCAATGACTATAGGCGTATTTATTAAGCAATTCCGTATATAAAATGATGTCCAAACTTATTGCTAACCGTGTCAAAAAGATCATCTCCCCATATATTTCGCAAGAACAGTTTGGCTTCTTGCCTAATAGGAGAATACAAGATGCAGTGGCCATTGTTGAAGAAGGCATTCACTCAGTCAAATCAAGGAATCAAAAATCATGTTTCATGAAAATTGACCTCATCCGGGCCTTCGATTGTATTGACTGGGAGTTCCTCACTATGATGCTATACAAAATCGACTTCAAACACAGACATGTCAATTGGATAATGGCCTATATCAAATCTGCATCCATGGTGGTTCTCATCAATGGGGATCCCACAAACTTCTTCAAAATGAACAGAGGACTGAGACAAGGTTGTGTGATCCAGGTGGATATTGGTGGCCACCCGCCAATTCCACTTGGACCCCCACCATTTCTTCTTTCAGTTTTTTAGTTTCCTTAATTGTAGCACAGTTTACTATTTTTAGTAGTTTTTTTGGGTCCTAAACTTCCAGAACCGTTTTGAGGCCCTAAACGATGTTTTTTTGGAAATCTACCGCCAACAATTTTCTAACTAAAATCATCTTTTCCATCGTAGTCCTCAGAGAGATCTTTCCAACAAGTTATCATGCATGTCAAACGGAGATAATATGACCAAGTCGTGACCCCGAGAAGTTGGTTGTCCAACTCACCCCAACGGGGCCCATAAACTCTTGGTGTTACATCTCCTCGGGTTAGGGTTTTGGTTGTTTAGGGTTTGCTCTTATTGTTCAATAATAAAAAGGCCCTTGAGCCTCATTGTAAGGCAGTTTAGAGGCATGTAGCTGCCACATCTCTTCTCAGAGATAAGCTACCATCGCCCTAGCTAGTTTATTTCCATTTTTGTTTGTAACCATATTCAGTATTTTACATTAATGAAATGAAGTATTATTTCCGTTGCATATCTCTCTTTATGGTTATCTCTGTAATTTGTTGCATTCCTGTATAAATTCGAATCAGTGGTATTAGAGAGGTCTACTTTTTCTCTGTTTTTCTTTGCATGTCCCCAACGAGGTCGGGATATAAGGAGTTAGGGCTTGAAATGGTCAAACCTTTGCAAGACCAATCTTGCAAATCCTGATGGCCTCCCATGGCGGAAGACAAGAAAGACGAGGGGGCAGGAGATCCTATCAAAATATTGCTCGAAGAAGCCCTCGAGCAACAAAGGAACGCAATGATGGACAACTTTACGCAGATCCTTCAGCGACTACCCAGAGGCGATGCACTGGCTTCCAACAGCTACTCTGGAAATGCCACACCGTTTAAGGTACAATTTAATTTTGAAATGCCCATCTTCGAGGGTCAAATAGATGCAGATGCCGTAGATAAATGGTTAAATCTGCTAGATGGGTATTTTTTTGTTCATGATTTTTCCAGTTGGGAAAAGATTATTTTCACTCTTCTCAAAGTAGCCCCCCACGTCAAGGACTGGTGGGAAACTTACTGCGAGCAGAAGGATGAAAGTACAGGCTCACTATTTTCAGCCGCATCCACTTGGAATTCATTTCGGGATGCCATCAAGGAGCAGTACTACCTTGACGGAAGCTATGAGGATCAATACATAAAGTGGACCATGCTGCGGTAGGGAAGGGACCAAGACATGCCGGAGTTTACCAATATTTTCCATACCCTTCACACAAAGTTGGGTATCAAGGATTCAGAGCATCATTTGGTACTCAATTATCACGGCTTCCTGCACAAGTACATCTAGGAAGAAATAGAATTCCTGAACATCTCCTCGCTCGGCAAAGCATACCGATATGTCGTCAAGGTCGAGCAAAAGTTTAAACAAAAGAAGTGAGACTTTGGATCTGCAAATTTGAAGCAAGGGAAAGGTTCCCCCAAACCGCAAAACAAAGGACAAAGCCAAGGCGGGGTGGCCCAAGACAACTCGCCAAAGCTGCAAGCAAAGAACAATGCTGCAAAGCCGAAAAAGGACACGAGAAAGTGGTGTGAGTTCCATAAGAGCTCCACTCACAACACAAGTGAGTGGTAGAGCCCAACGCCACCATTGCCACCACGAAGATCTAGAAGGAGAAACCCAAAGATCCAAAGGAGGAGGAGCATCTCTTCCACTCCCAAATGTAGGTAAAGGGATCCCCGCTACAGTTCATTGTCGACAATGGGAGCGAAAAGAACCTCATTTCAGTAGAGGTTGTGAAGCAGCTTGGCTTACCGACCACAGCACATCCACAACCGTACACCATCGGGTGGCTTCACCAAGGATGGGATCTTCGCCTGAGCCAATAGTGTCACCTTCCATACAACATCAAGCCCTTCACGGATGAGGTATTGTGTGACATTGTTCCCTTGAAGTTTGTGATGTATTATTAGGACAACCATACTTGTGGAAGTGACATGTTGTGTATGAATCAAGGCCCCGTGTTGTTATTATTACTTTTGGAAATAAGTTGTACAGGATACTGGAGGTAGCACCGCCTACTGCCATCTCTTTGGTTACTACAAAAAGCTCATTTCCAAAACCGGGAAATTTGTTTTCCTAATGATACGCCCTCAAGGAAAGAAGAAGATGGTGGCCACGACCTCCAAACATGGCCCCTCTGCACGATAACTACAGATGGACAAGGTCGTGGAGGAGTACGAGGACATCTTCACCTCCCCCGCAGGGGTTCCTCTGCACTGTCAAGTCAAGCACTCCATCGATCTGACCCCAGGTGCACCGCTGCCCAATGGACCAATATATCAGCGCTCCGTTTTGGAGAACAATGAAATCAAGAGGAAGATTCAGGAGTTGCTGCATAAAGGTCACATCCGTCTGAGTTCAGTGCCCTTTGGGAGCCCGATCGTGTTGGTACAGAAGAAGGATGGGACTTGGAGACTTTGTATTGACTATCGGGCGCTGAACAAGATCACTGTTCGTAATAGGTACCCGATCCCACAGATTGATGACCTCCTAGACCAACTGAAGGGGACAAAATATTTTATCAAGATCGATTTGAAGTCAGGATATCACCAGGTACCAATCGAACCCTCCGATGTGTGGAAGACTACCTTCAAAGCCAAGGAGGGCCTTTTCGAATGGTTGGTTATGCCTTTTGGATTGATAAATGCTCCTGCAACCTTCATGAGGCTAATGGATGACATCTTACGGCCATTCACCAACTCATTTGTAGTGGTATACTTGGATGACATCCTAATCTTCAGCTAGAGTTGGGAAGAGCACCTCCACCACATCCGACAAGTTATCCAAACACTGCGACAATACAAGTTATGTGCCAATTTGGAGAAATGCACTTTTGGCATGACCCAGGTTCAGTATCTGGGATACATTATTGATGAACAAGAGGTGCATGTCGATCTAGCCAAGATTCAAGTCATTCGGGATTGGCCATCTCCAACCACTTTGACAGAGCTTCGCAGCTTCCTAGGTCTTGCCAACTTCTACCGCAGGTTCATGTTGGGATTTTCTCATATCACTTGGTCCTTGAGTCAAGTCACCAAGGGAGGAGCGAAAGCAAAATTATTTTGTTCTGAATCTCAACAGAAGGCATTCATAGAGTTGAAAGATCACCTCTGCTCGGCACTAGTGCTCGTATTACCATACTTGCAACAACCATTTGAGGTCAAGACAGATGCCTTTGACTATGCTATTGGGGCAGTCCTTACTCAACACGGGCATCCAGTGGCATATCATAGTGAGACACTTTCATACATAGTTTGGAAGTATCCCACTTATGAAAAAGAGATGTATTCCATTGTGTAGGCCTGTCGACAATGGAAGCATTACATTTTGGAAGGAAACGGTCATCCACACAGACCACCGAACCCTGCAGTTCATATAGACCCAGGGGAAATTGCAGAATGATTGCCATTAGAAGTGGTCCACATACCTACAACAGTTCCATTTGAATATCAAGTATAAGAAGGGCAACACCAATAATGTTGCAGATTGCATCAGTCGACCACCGATCATGGAGTTAACCACCGTGCTCAACTCTTGTGGGCACAAGACTTCTGATTGGCCACTTCTCTACAAAGGCAACCCAGAATTCGGCCACACATACTAGGCACTCTTGGAGGGTCAACATGTTCCAGACTTTCACCTCTAGGATGCCCTGTTATGCCACCTAGGTCACCTTTGTGTTCCTTCAAACGAGCGTGACAAGATGATTTGGGAAGCACACTATAGTCGGGTCGCTAGGCATTTCGGGGTCGAGAAAATGGTGGCAGTACTGCAGAAGTATTTCTATTGGCTGAATCTTTGACAGGATGCCAGGAAGTACATCAAATCATGCACTACATGCGCCATTGCCAAACCGACCATCAAGAAGCAAGGCCTCTATACCCGTTGCCTACCCCTAGTTGACCTTGGGAATCCATCTCCATGGATTACATGTCAGGCCTTCCTTCCACTAAGCATGGAAACGACTGTGTTTTTGTGGTTGTCGACAGGTTCTCGAAGATGGCCATTATGGCAGCTTGCAAAAAGAATATCACAGCAGAAACCACTGCTAAACTCTTCTTTGAACGAGTGTGGGTACACTTTGGGATCCCAAAGTCTATCATCTCAGATCGGGATAGCAGGTTCCTTAGTACATTTTGGTCCAGTCTATGGTCGATTCTGGACACCAAACTCACTAAGTCCACAGCCTTCCATCCTCAAACTGATGGCCAGATAGAGGTTATCAATAGGATGATCGTACACATTCTGTGCATGTACAACTCAGAGCATCCAAACACATGGGACGAGAGCCTCCCCTATGTTCAGCACAGCGACAGCCAAGATCTCCATAGCTCGATTGGCCACAACCCTTTTCAAGTGGGCTTGGGATTCCAGCCACTATGTCCCATTGATGTGGCCATGCCATTTGCAACTACTCACGCAGATTCGGCTCATGTCCAGTCCGAAACAGATAAGGCAAACAAATTCATTGAGCACATCCAACATATTCGCCAATAGGTCCGTGACATTCTGGAGAAATCTAATGCCAAGTACAAGTAGCGACATGATCAACATCAGGTGTCACACAAGTTTCAGGTGGGCGACAAAATCTGGTTGCATTTGCAAAAGGAACGTCTTATCGGAGCCTATCGGAAACTCAGACCACTCCGATATGATCCTTACACCATTACCAAGGTTGTGGGAGACAATGCATTTGAGCTCAGCATTCCCCCATTCCTTGCCCTGCACCTAGTGTTCAATGTGGACCATCTTTGGCCATACTTTCTGTAATGTCCCTTAATAATAAATAATAAATAATATAATATAATATTAAATAAATAATAAACAATAAATAAAAAATAGTAATAGTAAATAAATAATAAATAATAATAAATTAATTACATGCTCTAAATAAATATAAATAAGAATAAACAGAAAAATAGTAAAAATCAGTAAAGCTATCAAAAAGTAAAAATGAAAAAAAATAAAACAAGAAAGCAGTAAAAATCAATAAAGCTATCAAAAAGTAAAAACAAAAGAATAAAACAAGAAAGCAGTAAAGTTGCATGTTGACACATGGAGTGTGTGCATGTGGTTCCCCTTCCAATGTTTGCTCTATTTAATAGATGGGGAGGAAGATGAGAGGCATTCCATCATTCCATGATTCCACCATCCATTCTCTTGGGAGAATAATGTTGTGAGACAAAGGATTCCCTGGCAGTAGTACGTTGATTGAGGGCTCGGGGATGGCCAGTTGTAGCAAGATTTTGTGCAATTGAGCCTACGGTTTGGTGGAGAGTCGTCCCTAAGACTTTGTTGCAGTTAGCAAAATTCAACTAGCGTTCAACTAGCATTTCACAGGTAAGTTGTCTCTACTCATATTTTTGAAATTTAATGTTAACTAGTTGATAAATTTCATGTTGATTATAAATCGCATGATTAATCTAATTAATTACATGTTTTTATTTTGGGACTGTTACATATGGTATCAGATGAGGATGTGGAAGCTTACAATTTCCACTTGATTCATGTAGTGCTCCTCTCTTACCATTTGAACTTGGATCCTCACATAGATCATGATTTTGGACAGAGAATAATGGCTTGGGTGCAGGCATGCCCTGGACTAACGTTGGATTGGTCGCAACAAATGCTGACGTTGTGCATGATGAAAATGCAGGGACAGACAGAATTGAAGAGATGTTTGCCTCATTTACAGAAGAAGAACTAGCCCTTTTGATCCACAGTCATTTGTATTGTTGCTATAGAAGTCAGATTTGGTTTGGTAGCATATACCTCTTTATGAGTATGAACTTTGTCTTTAACCGCATTAGGTAGACCTGCTTGCTTCGAGTTCTGTTGATGAATGGTAAATGACTGCCCTAAATTACTCAAATTTTCACTTCCCTGATTTTCTTTCAATGCAAGTGAATTTAAATAAGATGACAAGTTCTCCACACCAGTGTCAGTGGCCACCTTTTCATAGGCCTCAGTAGACACAGAAACTATAGGAGTAGATGACATATTTGGCCTAACTTCAACATCATAAATGTAACAATCACTCTTTAGTGTATCACTACAACCCTAGGCAAGATTATAACTTACAAATTGGCCCCTTCTAACAAAACTTTCTTTGTTATGTTCACTTATGAGTGAAGGGTAGGGCTTACTGTGAATGGAGTCATCTCTAGAAAAAGAGCTTGAGAATGTCTTTTTGCCATTGGCAGCATGCTTCAACAAGCTACTTGACTACAACTGCACTTGTTGGTCGTCACACACTGGATAGAGTTTCTTATTTTGTGTGTCTGTAATGCATGAATTTGGAAGCTCAATACTTTTGCCTTTAATTGAGGAGTCAAGGTTCACAAAATGCACCCTTTTTGGCTCATCAGATATCACTAGTTTTAAAGGCTCGGACCTACCAAACGCATCATGAGACTCCTATTGTTGATTCAGTGGATGTTTTGGAGCTGCCGCTACTTCAACATTTGAATGCACAGAGTAAGGCTTAACTTCTTCGTTGTATACACTATAGCTATTCGTGGATAAATTGTGCTAAGTCATTAATTTCTGGAAGCTTACCCCTGAATCAAATCCACCTGTGCCAAAAAAAAAAAACCGTAAACTTAGATTAACTAGTGGTCGTTGGATAAAATTTGGTAAAAAAAAAAAATAATGCAACCTCATTCATTAAATTCAGGAGTTGGAATGAATTAAATTGACTGTGTTTAAGTTTAATAGTTGATGTGAGTGGTATTAATTGTGAAAACTAGCAATTTGTTTTTGTCAAAACCATGAGCAAGCATTTGTAGAATCCTGAATGAGAATGAAATGGAGCCAACATTATTTTCATGCTTGTGATTATATCTTATTCAACTAACATATGGCTATGTTTGAATACCATGGGCTGGAATGGTGAACGGTAAACCTTGAAGTATAGAGCCATGGGTTCTTGAAACCATGGAAATTATTGAAAATACAAGGTTTTTTATTTTTAAGATTTATTGGTGGTTGGTCATATATTATTTTGCAGTGTTTTTAATTTTTATCTATTTATAGGAGAATGCTGTGGAGGTCGTTGGTTGGTGGATAATGTGTAGAAACTATGGGTAGCTTTGTGAAAATATCTGTTGGTTGTATTCATAATTTCATTGTTGTTAAAATTGGCAACTAGGGCCAAACTCCACATGGGTCATCTTATTTATGACAACTGATATTTTGATAGTTACAAGAGTAATATTATACTGGACTGCCAGGTTCGTCGAATCAGGAACTGTGAGTTTGAGCAAGTCAAGGTCCAGTGGGACCAATATAGCCCAGGGTCAACTACCTGGGAAGATGCAGATGTTATTTTTAATGACTTTCCTTATTTACTTGATTAAAATGTGTGTCGAGATATATTAATATATTCATTTACTACATGATGATAGGTATTTAATGTTGAATACTAAAGATGGATATGATATGCATAACGTGGCATAGGAATTATGATGCTATAATATGAGGTTTATTGACATGTGGTTTATTTATTATGTGAAATCATGATATGTCTTTGATGCAAATATGTTGATGTTATAAATTATGATGGTATTTCATGAGGTGAAGCATGTCATAGTTGCGTACAAATTTATGACATGCATGAGCATGTAGTTCGTTATTATTCATAATGTTGTGATTAACAATGATGAATGTTCTCATGATGACATGCAAGACTTGGCATGTGGATTACTTTCTATGATACTATGATGGTATAGCTAATGCATTGGTTGCATGTTGAGGTGTGATGATTGACAAGACTCCACAAATGGGCCGAGAGGGCTAGTTTATTTGATGATATCGTGCGAGCCCATACGCACGAGGGAGAATAAGTAACACCATATAGGTTGGGGACAAACTCAATCAACACTACATATGCCAGTGGTTCCTTTGTCTTGTATAGCTCTTGATGGATAGCTCTTGAGGGCTATGGGACCATCTTGAGGAGGCCAAGTGCCTGATATTGAAGGCTGGTGCCTAGTATTGTCTTGGGATGCTTATGTATGATTCTGAAAGTGGGAAAAAGGACCGAGATTCCTTGAGATTTCCTGGGTGTTGTGAAACTTTCGATGCCTGCAGGTTATACTAGTTCAGTAGAGGGTGTCGGGACTGTTATATGAAGTAATAAATAACAAAATAAATGTAATGTCCCTTAATAATAAATAATAAAAATAATAAATAATATAATATAATATTAAATAAATAATAGTAATAGTAAATAAATAATAAATAATAATAAATTAATTACATGCTCTAGATAAATATAAATAAGAATAAACAGAAAAATAATAAAAATCAGTAAAGCTATCAAAAAGTAAAAACAAAAGAAATAAAACAAGAAAGCAGTAAAAATCAGTAAAGCTATCAAAAAGTAAAAACAAAATAATAAAACAAGAAAGCAATAAAGTTGCATGTTGACAGATGGAGTGTGTGCATGTGGTTCCCCTTCCAATGTTTGCTCTATTTAATAGATGGGGAGGAAGATGAGAGGCATTCCATCATTCCATGATTCCACCATCCATTCTCTTGGGAAAATTGTGTTGTGAGACAAAGGATTCCCTGGCAGTAGTATGTTGATTGAGGGCTCGGGGGTGGCCAGTTGTAGCAAGATTTTGTGCAATTGAGTCTACGGTTGGGTGGAGAGTCGTCCCCAAGACCTTGTTGTAGTTAGCAGAATTCAACTAGCGTTCAACTAGCATTTCATAGGTAAAGTTGTCTCTACTCATATTTTTGAAATTTAATGTTAACTAGTTGATAAATTGCATGTTGATTATAAATCGCATGATTGATCTAATTAATTACATGTTTTTATTTCGGGACTATTACACTTTCCACCATTACTAGACACATCCGACATTGCAGAACAACTCACACCCACAGAGTTAAATCCAAATTGCATGGAACAAGCTGCAACTGATTGGATCATGGGCACATAGATCAAGCACACTTGCCAGTAGAATATCCAACTGTATCGAGTTGTCAAGGCAAGCCAACTTCTTCGCCAGGGCAAGTGGCTCACTAGGGACCAAGTTCAACAAAATTTTCCTCATCTCATGGAGGAACTCAATGCAATGGGGGCCAAGGCAATCCAACTCCTTCGCCAGGGCAAGTGGCTCACTAGGGACCAAGTTCAACAAAAGTTTCCTCATCTCATGGAGGAACTCAATGCAATGGGGGCCATTGCTTCCTAAGGGGGGAGGAATGATCCAGGTGGATATTGGTGGCCACCTGCCAATTCCACTTGGACCCCCACCACTGCTTCTTTTAGTTTTTCAGTTCCCTTAATTGTAGCACAATTTACTATTTTTAACAGTTTTTCAGGTCCTAAACTTCCGGAGCGGTTTTGAGGCCCTAAACGACGTTTTTTTGGAAATCTACCGCCAACGATTTTTTTTTTTATTATCTAAAATCGTCTTTTCTGTCGCAGTCCTCGGAGAGATCTTTCCAACAGGTTATCATGCGTGTCAAACAAAGATAATATGACCAAGTCGCGACCCCGGGAAGTTGGCCGTCCAACTCACCCTAACGGGGCCCATAAACTCTTGGTGTTACATCTCCTCAGGTTAGGGTTTTGGTTGTTTAGGGTTTGCTCTTATTGTTCAATAATAAAAAGGCCCTTGAGCCTCATTGTAAGGTAGTTCAAAGACATGTAGTGGCCACATCTCTTCTCAGAGATAAGCTACCATCGCCCTAGCTAGTTTATTTCCATTTCTGTTTGTAAGCATATTTCAGTATTTTACATTAATGAAATGAAGTATTATTTCCACTGCATATCTCTCTTTATGGTTATCTCTGTAATTTGTTGTGTTCCTGTATAAATCCGGATCATTGTGCTTTGTCTCCTCTATTGTTTATTCTTGTAATGGATACAATAAGCAAGGGGGTCAACTCCAAGAAAGAGGTCGACAATAAAAGGTTGTGGGATATCAAAAAAACAGACGACTATCATATTTGATGTTAGTGGATGATATCATGTGTGCAAGGAAGGAAAAAAATCTCAAAATAGGAAGCATTCCACAAGATTTTTCTGAAATTCAACAATGCATTGGGGCTTAACATTAATAAAAATAATACATAACTTATTTTTTATGACGGTTCCTCGATGGAGGTAATTAGAATTGCTGCTATGATTGAGATTAAGATTTGCCCACTGTCAAATGGCTTCAAATACCTGGGATGCCATTTGAAACCTAGTAATTACAAGCTTTCAGATTGGGATTGGCTATTCAACAAATTCAAGCGAATCTTATGCCATTGGGATCAAAGGTGGTCAACTCTTGGAGGCATGGTTGTCATGATTCAAGTAGTTTTCCAAAGCATCCCTTTATATTGGATGCATATATTTCACATCCCTCAATCTACTATGAAGAAGATTGAATCCGTTGTGCGACATTTTCTATGGTCGAGATCTGGCACCAAAAGAAAAATCCCCCTTGCTGGCCGCAATCTAAGCTCTATACCAACTAAGATAAGAGGTTGGGGCTTCCTTAATTTCAAAAAATTCAAATTTGGCTCTTTTGTTTGCTAATCTATGCCGCATCTTCAGAGAACAAGGTCTATGGCAAAAGATCATGGTTGCAAAATATCTACATAATTGTGGATTGGAGGAATGGATTAGCAATGGTGTTCCATCCACTACATGCATGTTTGCAACTTGGAGAAGCCTATGGAGTGCAGTCCCTTAGCTTTGCAGTAACCTTGTTTGGGTTGTTGGAAACAGTTGACAGGTCTATGTGGGGATGGATGCCATCAAAGACATGCTCAGAAGCCCCCATTTATCTGCCCCCATCATCATCTCTCTTAATCAGCTGGGATACTCCTCTCTGGCCAGCATTGCGAGGGGCCCTCAGACGCTCTTGTCTCCCCCAATTTGGCCACCTGCCTGGGAAATTGGGATCCCAAAATATTTGGCAGTTGAATGGGAAGTTTATCACAACAACCTTTGCTAGGCCGATATCATGTTATCCTCCTGTCCAGATTATCTGGTTTTGGGTGGACATTTAATGGATGGAAGAATTTTAGCCACAAAAGTACATGAACACATTATTTCTTGTTCTCCAATCCTACCATTTTCCAAGCTCACTGCACAATTGTGGTCCTGGGATGTTCCTCTCAAGATTATATGTTTCATTTAGCTTATCTTGCAAAATCAAATTTTGACCTGGGACACACTCATGAAGAGAGGATTTGTGGGTCCTAGTAGATTCCCTCACTGCAAATCTGCATTGGAAGATTATATTCACCTCTTCATTTAGTGCCCTTTCACATAGGACATCTGGAGGAAAGTATCCTCTCACTTGGGGACCCAGGTCATTAGTGATAGTTCCTCCATTGCAAACTGGTTTTTCTCTTGGGGCTTCCAATCAAAAGAGCATCGGGTTGCTCCCCTATATGTCTTCTGGGGCATTTGGTGCTCTTACAATGAGTATTTATTTGAAGAGACTCCTCCCAATCCTAATTTGATTGCACTCTGCATTGTCACTCACTTTCAAGAGATAGGCCCATGGTGTCCCAAAGAATCTGCCAGGTCCATTGCTCATGTTGACTTGTCTAATATTTTCCCAATTTGTTTTTTTTTTTTTATGGAGCTTCTGCCAGTGGGAGATGCAGATGTGGTGTCTCCCTTCATATCAATTTATTTATGTCCTATCAATTCAGGTGGTTAGTCAGCTTGGCAAACAACAACATAGCATAAATGCTCGCCTTATAGGGTGCCTTACAGGTGGCTCTATGGCTCATTGTTGATTTCATTCTGGTTGTTGGTGACTCCCTTTCTACGATTAGATGGATTCAGGATCGCAACGCCTTACAGATCCCCTCACTTTTCAATTGGATGTAGCGGATTTCGGGCCTAAAGCCCCTCTTCTCAGAGATCTCCTTCCAACATGTCTTTCGGGAGCAAAATTCTTAAGTATATGCACTTTCCAAGCATGCTTTGTTCCTTTTGCTTGGGCAGATTTATTATGAACTATTTTATGAGGGAATCTCTTTTTGTTTCGGTTCTCTTGATTTTTGTCCATCTCTTCCTGCTCCCCTTGATTTGCTTTTGGTTTGCAAGTCCATGGCATGTTTCTAGGTGGCGTCTTGGTAATATTTCATTTTTTGACTTTTGCATTATGTCTCATTAAATAGACTCAACTCTTTCAAATCCGTGTAGATGCTCTGTTTCCATATACAACCACAAAATGGCATTCACGTCACTTCTATGACAGACTCAGTAGTGCATTAAGGATATTCTCAACAAAGGTATTTTCTGTGTAATTTGAAGTAGATCTTCGACTATGTATAACATTTCCCAATAATGAAAATGTTCCACACACCATTTGGACTGCCCAAGTCGTGTTCATCGGTCATGATGCAATGGGTGAGCTGGAAAAGTATTGACTAGTGGGAAAGACTCCACGTTAATAAAAGAAATGACTTCATGAATGACTAACTCAATTACTTTATGGTTGATTCCCAAGGACACTCGTCACATAAATGACTCACTCCATTATTTCATGGTTGATTCATCCAGGACAGGGACTTATGACGCGAATGGTTACGGGCACTTATGACGCGAATGGGTTAATTTCTCTATCAAATTTCATCATTTTATGAATAACTAATTTTATTGTTTAATAATTGATTGATTAAGCTAACATATAAATATAAATGCTTATGTGTCAATTTATTTATTAAATTTACCATAATATATTTTATTAAAATTTAACTATATATATTTTTAAGTGCATAAATTTATTTAATATATCTGAAAAAAATCTAAATCATATAAATTATATACCTAAAGTTACACTTCCAAAAATTTTAGAAACCTTTAAAAGTTAAACTTTTTTATTAAATTATATCTATACAATTAACTATCATAAACTATTGACTTCATAAATGAATGATTCTATTGCTTAATGGTAAATGAATGACTCAATTGTGAATGATTTTATTGTCTAATGATAAATGTCTCCCTTGTCTGCTAGTTAGTTGATTATAGTCATGGACCAAATTACTCTTCAAATTCTATCCCTGCCAGTAACATCATTCTACTATTATTTGAGACGATTTCTATGAGATATTATTATTTGGGATTATTTTTATTGTATTCCGTGATATTCACCAAAAAAAAAGAATTTCATTTTAATATTTAAATTTTAATATTGTGAATAAAAATTTCATTTTTTTAATCTTCTATTTAAAAACATTGTGAACAAAAATTTTACTGATTTTTGAATAGTTCACTTAACCCTCGTTACATCCCGTAATAATCATGAAATAAAAAATTTCACCTCAACAGTTAACAGTTAATAGTTCACTTAACCCTCGTTACATCCCGTAATAATCATGAAATAAAAAATTTCACCTCAACAGTTAACAGTTAAAAACTTATAGATATCGTGAACGAAAATTTGGCGGTGTACATACGAAAATTTCGCGGAGTCATAAAATAAAAAATTTCACCTCAATACTTAAAAACTTTAAATACCGTGAACGAAAATTTCTCGGAGTACGTACGAAATTTCGCGGAGTCATAAAATAAAAAATTTCTCCTCAATACTTAAAAACTTTAAATATCGTGAACGAAAATTTCGCGGAGTCATAAAATAAAAAATTTCACCTCAATAATTAATAACTTTAAATATCGTGAACGAAAATTTCGCGGAGTACGTAATGCTTGCCGTCTACGACTCGACTATTCCGTGTGGAAAAATTCACATCAATACTTCTGATTTAATTTTATCCGCGTAAGTCTGGCCGTCCAGAACTCCAGTCTTCTTTTCGTACTGAAAAAGTCACATTCGAGCTGTTCACTTACTACAAAGTGAGTAAAAATAAAATATTTGTGTCCTTCAATATTTTAGTGTGAAATGACCGTGGGCACGACTTATGGAGAAGGAGTCTGACGGAATAAATACTTCAAGGGAAATTTCCACTAGATTGGTTGAGTTTGAATTTTTTTTCTAACCGTGGTTAACAAATTAAGGTTTAACGATAAAGTGAGGCTAGTACTCTATATAAACGGATGTAGGTGGAAACTCTTTTAACATATTTTGGTTTTCTCGCCCCCTGCCTGTTTGTTGTATTTCACGAACCTTTCTCTGAGAAGAGGAGATGGATATCTCTGACACTCCTACTCTTTTCTTTAATATTATGAGACTCTTACTATTCTGGACTCTCTTGGTCATTCCTTCTGCGTTTTCCACAGTTGAATTATCTAATCGTCTCCATCCTCATCTGAGCAACGCTTCTGACCAAGAGGCTCTGCTTGGATTCTTGTCTGCCATCACTGGTTACAATCCATCCCAATCATTACCCACTAACTGGACAACCAATGTTTCGTTCTGCGAGTGGAGAGGTATCATTTGCAGTCGGCGGAGGCAGAGAGTGGTTTCTCTCAATTTTTCAAGCATGGGATTACAAGGTACAATCTCTCCTCTTCTCAGCAATCTCTCATTTCTTAGAATTCTCGACCTCAGCAATAACAGCTTTCAGGGGATCATTCCTCAGGATCTGGGTGGGTGCCGCAGTTTACAGCGGTTGTCTTTGTCCCGTAACAATCTCACAGGAAACATTCCCTCGGAACTATGCCTGCTCTCCATGTTACAATTCTTTAACTTAGGAACCAACAATTTGACGGGTACAATCCCTGCCTGCTTGGGAAACATATCCTCTTTGCACTTCGTAAATTTGTGCAACAACCACCTTCATGGGAGTGTTCCTTCCGAATTGGGTATGCTAAGTCAGCTAAGCTTTATGTTTCTGTGTAATAACCATCTCACGGGAAAATTTCCGTCTTCCCTGTCAAACTCCACCAATCTTATAGAATTAGATATATCTTCCAACCAGATTACTGGTCGCATTCCAGCCGAGTTGTGTAGCAAGAATACCCAGTTGACAGGTCTCTATCAGTTTGGTAATCAGTTGAGTGGTAGCATTCCTGCTTCCCTCTTCAATTGTACGAATCTTCAAGTGATCGACTTGGGGGACAATCAGCTAAGCGGTGTAGTACCCATGCAGTTGGGTAAGTTGACACAGCTCCAAGTGCTTGACTTGCAAAATAATCAACTAGTCAGCGGCAGCACTACGAGCTTGCCCATTCTTACTACTCTGACTAACTGTTCCATCCTGCGAAGAATAGAGTTATCCTCTAATTATTTCACAGGACAATTGTCCTTTTCTATAGGCCACCTTTCTACAAAACTGAGCTACATAAACTTGGGCTCCAATGAACTGGGAGGAGAAATACCTCCACAGATTGGAAACCTAACTAATTTAACACTCTTTGAAATATACTCCAATTCCTTCACAGGGACAATCCCTTCTTCCCTTGGTATGCTTTCAAAGTTGGAGAGATTATTTATGGGAGGTAATAATTTGGAAGGAAACATTCCAATGGAAATTGGGTTACCCAAAAGCTTAGGGCTTTTAGATCTCCAAGCAAATAATCTTTCTGGAAGAATTCCCGATTCTCTTTTTGACCTGCAACAACTAAGATATTTGAGTCTTGCCCAAAATCAGTTATCAGGGAATATACCTCCAACTTTAGGGAAATGCATGAACTTATTACTTCTGGACCTATCATACAACAAGCTCAATGGACTCGTCCCTCCAGAGGTTGGAGGGCTTGTAATATAGCTTTGTATTTCAATATTTCAAACAATTTATTACAAGGTCCATTGCCTTTGGGACTAAGTAAGATGACTATGCTTCAAGCTATAGATGTTTCTGCAAATTTCATAACAGGTTTCATTCCAAGTGCATTGGAACAGTGCAAAGAATTAGAATACCTGAATCTTTCATATAATGCACTTGAAGGTCCAATTCCAGATTCACTCAATGAACTTCAAAGTCTCCAGGACATGGATTTCTCCTCCAACAATTTGTCAGTGGAATACCTATGTCATTGGAGAATCTCAAAATGCTTAGCCACTTAAATCTTTCTTTCAACAAGCTATCAGGAGAAGTTCCTAAAGGTGGAGTTTTCAAAAAGTGTGGTGCTACATCATTTATGGGGAATCTTGGTCTTTGTGGCCCTTGGGTAAGTCTATCACCATGCTTTCCTCACAGAGATCAAACTGTTTCACATATGGAAATAGTCATCATACTTATATGTGTAGTTATAATTACTATGGCATTGTGTCTTTGGTGGAGATTAAATACTACAAGGCATAATCTTAGAGAGGTTGGAGCATCCTTGAATGTGGGGCACCAGAAGATCTCCTATGGAGAGCTCATCATTGCAACAAATAAATTTGATGATGTGAACTTGCTAGGAGTTGGGAATTTTGGAAAAGTGTACAAAGGGGTTCTAAATGATGGCACACTTGTTGCCATTAAGCTTCTTGACTTGAAAAATGAAAGAGCTAACAAGAGTTTTGAAAGGGAGTGCAAAGTTTTGGGTAAAGTAAGGCACCGAAATCTGATTAGAATCATAACATGTTATTCAGATCCCCAAATCAAAGCTTTGATATTTCCATTTATTTCAAATGGAAGTCTAGAGAAGTGGTTACATCCCAATGATAAAGAAGAAAGGTGTTTGAGTTTGATTCAAAGGTTAAATATAGCAATAGATGTTGCGCAAGGGTTGGCATATCTCCATCACCATTGCTTTGTGCAAGTGATCCATTGCGATCTGAAACCTAGCAATGTGCTTCTAGGTGAAGACATGGTGTCATATTTAATAGACTTTGGCATTGCTACTATATATCTTGCAAATTCAGAAGGCTCAACATCCACTTCCACACATGCACTCAAAGGATCCATTGGTTATATTCCTCCAGGTAATATTTAACCTACATAGCATATTATCCAATGTCATTAGTTTCTTATTTTCATTACAACTTCTAAATCAAAAACCTTACCATGAGGATTTGTGGATGCAGAATATGGACTCAATGGACATGTTACAACAAAAGGTGATGTTTATAGTTATGGAATAGTTTTATTGGAGATACTTACAGGAAAGAAGCCCACCCACAACATGTTTGCAAAAGGAATCAACTTGCAAACATGGGTGGCTAACAATTTTCCAAACAAAGTAGGAGAACTTGTGGATAAAACTCTATTAAGGAGAACTGGTATGGGAACTAAAGAAGATAAACCTCTCAACTGCCTTAGTGAACTCATGAGTGTGGGTTTGCTATGTACAAGAGAATCTCCCAGAAGACGACCTACTATGATGGACATCGTGGGAAAACTCCTAAGCATCAAAGACAATTTTCTAGAAGTTGTTGGTAATCCAAAATCCCAAATAGATATCAAACATTTGTTGGACAATACAAGTAGTGCTTACAGCAACATTAGAGAAGGTCAAAGTTCTTCATCATTCTAAATATAAGGAAGTATGAACAAGGCAATAATTTGACTACATTATTGTTAGCTTCCTATACTTGTAACACAATTCCTTAAAAATGTTTTACATAATTTTCAATATCATTTTACATGTATTGTTTTAAATTTATCTCTTTGATTTATTTATGTTGTTATCTCAAATAAATGTATCAAAATATAAGTATTTTTATTTAAAATTTACAAAAATAATTCTACCTTTATGGAAATATTTAAAGGAAAATTTAAATTACTTTCTATATTTTAATAACAAATGTATTTTTATCTTTCTAAAATTTATGTTTATTAAGTTATTTATTTTAATTAAAAAATAAACATAATTTTGTTTATTTTTTATAATTATAATGTGTTATTTTTTAATTCAATTTTTTTATTTAATTAATATCTTCAATTAATTAAAAAGAAACTGAAATTATTTTTTATATTTTAAGTAATTCAAATTATTTTTTATATTTTAATAACTAAATGTATTTTTACGTTTCTAAAATTTAAGTTTATTATATATTTTTTTTAAATTAAAAAATAATCATAATTTGTGTTAATATTTATAATTATGATTTGTTATTTTTTAATTAAAAATAAATATATTCTTATATTATTTTAATTAAAAAATCAACTCATCTTTAATTTTATAATTTACCTTTTTATATTTATAAACATACTTTTTAATTTTACATTGATTAATTTATTGCAAATTAAGAATTATTGATAAAATATCTAATATGATATCAATCAAAAAAATATTAGTTTCCTACATTTTAATTTCACATACATTAATTTATTGTAAATTAAGAGTCATTTATAAAATATCTAATATGATGTCAATCAAGTATTTTTCCATGGTATACGAGTTGTGGCTTTAAGTTTTCTCGTATCATCGTTTAGTCCATGTAAAGTAGAATGTGCGTGAACATTATTTTTTTTAATGAGGTATTTCTATATTATTTAATATATATATATATATATTTTTTTTTTTTGGTTAAAATTATAAATTATATAATTTTTTTTTATTATTTATAAAATTATAATTTTATATTTTTTTATACTATTTAAATTTATTTATTTTTTGTAAGTTTGGTAGTATTTTTTTATTTTTGAGTTTACATGTCCATTATTCACCCTGCTATAAGGGAAAGTAGCACAAGATTCGAACCCAAAATCTTTGATTTCGTGAGACTTCATTCCACAGCCATGGCTACTTGAGCTACCCCAAGCAAATTATTTAAATTTAACTATTATTTATAAAGTTTTAAATTATATAAATTAATATATATGAGAAGAAATGTGTGTTTTTCTTTATTATTTTAAACTAAATTTATAATTTAATTTCAAATTTTATTGAGAAAAATTTTATATTTGAAGAAAAATTAAAAAAAATTCATTAACGAGATCTACTCAAATGAAAATATTATTAATATTCAATTAAATATAATTAATATTATAAATTTTAAAAAATAATTTATTTTTTAAATATTAAATATATTTTTCATAATTAAAAAACTATTAATCGGTGCTAAACATTGATGACTAATATGAAATGTAATTAATCTCAAATACATTATAAAAAAAAATTAAGTAATCAAAACTTTTAAGGACGGAAATATTTTTCAAATTATTTACATTAGTCTTAAGTATATATTATTAAAACATTCATACTATATAAATTTAAAATGTATATATGAATAAATAATTACATAAATATGTGTGCTTGCTTTATTAGTAATTTTTTTTTTTAATTAAACATTTAAAATGTAAAAGATCATAAATGTGTGAGGCATAATGTGTTTTGGGTGTAAAACTTTTTCCTTTTAATATTTTTTTCAAGATCATCATTTATGGTTTACCCAGAATAATAGTATTATGTTTTTTCCAAAAATAGATAGTATTGTAATTAATATTTTAATTAAATTTCCTTAGATGCGGGGATCGCACAATAAATGAGGTGGGGAAGTTTTCACATGTTAGTCTCACATGAAAGCTTGATAGGAATGGTTGGGTAGAGGTCATTCCCTAGATTCACTTCATGCGACATTCATTGCAGCTGGGTGGAAAAGCTTCAGGAAAGGACAAAGAAATTAAGCTATGAACAAGATATGAACTCTTCCATCGCTGAGGAGTCATACATTCCTTCTGTCGTTCATTCCCTTAGCTCTGCTTTGCGAGCGGTTAGTCGCTGAGGGTTAGGAAAGGTAGTGAGTCTTCGATGGTTCCAGGTCCGAGGTAGTGATTTCACAAGCCTTCTTATCATGGTGAGAAAAAGGGGATGAGCTAGAGGATGGGGTAGAGGTCCTTGATGCCAACCTCTCCCTCCCTGGCATGATTAGGGAGAAGAACAATTCGATGAGGAGATGCCAATGCATATTCATCGTCTTGTTGATGCTATGGAAGCTCAATAGAGAAGAAACACATATAATGTACACCGGGTTGTCCAGAATTTGTTGGGAAGACAACTCTGGGAGCATGAAAAAACCGGGGAAAGAACTAAAGGTAGATTTTTTGAACTTAATCCCTTCCTTCTGCACACACTAAAGGCCTCACGAAATTTATCTAAAGTTATGGGAATCATGTCCCCCCCCGCCTCTCCCCTATCCCTCCTCCGGGGAAAAGACACTCTTAGTCTGACACACTTAGAACCTCAAGCCCAGAAACAAAAGATTGCTAGTAGTCACAGCTATCCTAAACCAATTGGATAGGTGATGAACTTAGCTAGCTAGGCTAGCGTTGAGGGCTTGACCAAGGGAGAAGCCTCTTGGAGGGAGGAGGATTCCTATACTAGTAAAGCATTCATTAAAAGGGAGTGTCCCCCCTGGCTTCCTAAAGGATATGATGACCCTTTCGTTTACCTAGAGCAACAACAGAAAGCTAGGAACGAAAATACTCAACAATGTAAGGTCTCAAGGGAGAAAGCACATCTCAACTAGACCAAGGTCATTGAGGACGAGGATATGGGTGAATGCAAGAAGATGGATTACACTTTTGGGCCAAATATAGTGATGAAGTTTCAAAATTTTATTGTTTTATTGAATTGAAGCCCTCAAAATTCATATAGGCTTTGTGAATTTTGATTAAGAGTAAAAAGGCAATTTGGGGAGAATTATGATGTTGTCCTAATAATATTTTTTGCAAAAAAATTTAGTGTCGTATAATTTGTCAATTTCCCATTAAATGAAATGTTTGTTCTTGCAAATTTTCGCACATCTTAAGAGGTATGTGTGAGTTCATGTAGCATAACTTAGCCTCATATATATATATATATATATATTATCTACACAAAGACACTAAGTTGTGCATATTATTTTTTTTTTTATGCAAAATTATATTTTTTCTATTATTTTTTTAAGTTGGCAAAGTAATATTTCAATTGGATTTTGTAGACAGATGTGTTCGCGAAGATTTTTTCTACTATTTAAATAAATTCAAAAACCAATAATAACCTTTTGAAGGGAACTCGTAAATGAAGATATTTGTAATTTTTGATTTTTTTTTGTTTTGTATATTTTATGTTATTGATTTTGTATTCAAACCTTTTGAATTGTCCAAAACAGTTTCAAACAGTAAGTTTAAAATAAATTAGATGAAAAATATCATATGAATTCAAAAATGCCAAACTTATATGCCATAGCTTGAAATAGCTTGATTGAGCTCTTTGAATCATAAACTCCTCATTGTGTTTTCGGCAAGAATTAAAAAAAAAAATCCCTCAAATCGAGCTCCTATATAACTGTGGGTTACATATGAGCTTGATCGAGGGTTTATTTTTAAGCCCTCAAATAGCTCGATCAAGAGCTAAAATATTGCTCGATCGAGCTGCTTTCTTCTCCCTCCCAATTCACACACTTGCCAAAAAGTGTAACCCATATTCATGCATTCAGTCATCAGCCCAATCAAACATGCCAAATTCCCCAGACAGTTAGTCTCAAAGTCTCAATTTTGCATGTCATCTAGTTCTTTTTCTTACTCAGTTTAAGTCATTTCTTTTTTGTCTTGGTGTCATTTAGTCATCATTTCATTTTCAGTTTCAGTCACCATTATAACTTAGAACTCTTTAGGAGACCATTTGATTTACCTCTCATGGATAAATGGTCTCCTCAATTTTCTCCTTAGAACACACTTGTCTCTTTGTTATTTTATTTTTCTTGTTTTGCAAACAAGTGAAGAGATACAAACTATTCAGACCTCCATGATTGTACCTTATGTAAATATAAAGATTTTTGCTTGCTTAAAAAAAATAAATGTATATTAAATTAATTAAAAATTTAATTATTTTATTAGCATGTTTTGTGTGTAAAATTTATTAATATTTAAAAGAAGCGAAAAGTTAAAAAAAAATTAAACAAAAAAATTGTTAAAATGATTATATATTAATTTTTAATTTTAATTTATAAATATATATTTTTATTAATGAAAATTACTTTTATATATTATTTTTATAAATAAAATAATTATATTATATTATTATAATGAAATTTTAAAATTTATATAAATAGAAAATAAGTTTAAGAAGGAATTTAATAATTGAAGCTCACAATTATTTTATAAAATTTATAAATGTGTGTATTTATGGAAGTAGAAACATCATAAAAAAAATTACAAAACCATTGACTTAACACTTTCAACTTTGTAAGAGCCCTATCCTAGGGTCTTCTAACAGAGCTATTTCTGATGAATTTAAATGCAATAAGAGACAATAGTTTACTTTCTTACAAGACTTTTAAACAAATAAAATTTTATCATTTACATTCTAATCCTTATAACTTATGGAGAACATTTCATTTTAATAAATTTACTTGAGTAATCTATAGAGGAATACCTGTACCAATGGCTGGTGGAGATGCCTTTGAGTTGCTGCTCCTGTTGAACGCTCCTCTTGACTGACCCAACTGGATTTACCTCCCAGCCAACTAGGAAATAATTCATAGCCCAGAAAACCTCCACAGGTTCCCTAGCCCTCCGAGCCCAAGTCTAACCAGATGTAGTGTGTGTGTCTAAGATGAATGATCTAGACCAAGATGAACAATATTTTCCTCCTCTAAACAACCCAAGAAACCTCCACAGGTTCCTAAGGTCTTCAAAAATCACAACAAATCCTAAAATCACAACCAACCCCCAAAATCATAAGTAAGGGCCCAACATCCCCTTTTCTCCCTTCCCCCTTCCCTTTTTATACCCTCCCTCTCTTCCCCATCTCAACCACCTCTCATTAATGTCATTAACTTCTCATCCATCCTTAAAGTTGATTTCTCTTCTCCCAAGTAAAGTTGGGAGTACATTTGGAAATGTGACATGAATATAAAATTTGGAAATTAATGGGAAATGACCATGTCTTCTCCCAAGTAAATCTGAAAGTACATTTGGGAATGTGAGATGAATATATATATATATATATATTGATAATTAAATGGAGAGGACTATGTCTTCTCCTAAGTAAATGTGAGGGTACATTGGGGAATGTGAGATGAATATATATATATATATATATATATTGATAATTAGTTGGAGAGGACCATGTCCTCTCCCAAGTAAATGTGAGGGTACATTGGGGAATGTGAGATGTAATTAAATGGAGAGGACCATGTCTTCTCCCTAGTAAATGTGAGGGTACATTGGAGAATGTGAGATGTTCATATATATATTGATAATGAGTTGGAAAGGACCATGTCTTCTCCCTAGTAAATGTGAGGGTACATTGGGGAATGTGAGATGAATATATATATTATTTGAAATAATGGAAGGAGACCATATCCTACCTAAGATTCAATTTGAGAAGGTGAGTTGGGAATTTGAATAATAGAAATCATGAATTTTATATTAGACCAATATCTCTCAATATTTTTCAGATAATGTAAACATTAATAAAATTTGCAGGATAAGTTTTAAGTGGGACATTATATATACCCCTCCTTCAGAAAAATTCGTCCCAAAGTTAGAATGAAAATATACAAGGAGTTTGAAAGCATAGCAATTCAGAGAGAGTTATAGCAATAAAATTTGATAAGTCAGACAATGACATTACTTTCCATCAAGAGTCTCCAACTGATCTATATCCCCCTATCCATCCCGACCTACTTCCGTTCCCACCCTATCCATCCTCTATTGCTTTATCAGTGGCAACGACCATACTAACCACTGATAAAACGGACATGGTGGAAGCGTCGACTATGTCAACCTAACTTCCCCAACAAACAATTGGCAATCGTCATCACACGTCTAGGGGAGCGTTTCCACCGCTGCCCTCCCACAATTCCAGGTTTCAGAGGATACACGGTGGGAAATGCCTCTGTCTCTCCTTCAAAACTAGGGTCAACACCTTAATATAGACCACACTACAGAGCTGGTTGGACTTGTCATCGAATAATCCAGTCAGGTCGTCTTGCCACCTGTCATTTTGCATTTTACTCGTGTCATAAGAGTGCATATCAAGTAGATACCACATGTAGTAGAATAATGTACATTATACCTTTCTCATGAGATGTCTTGTCCTTCCCTCAATGGAATAGTAGATCTCAGATATCATATAGTTCTTTTCCCCCTGTGGGTTAGCTCTCATTCATGCATTTATATAACAACAAGACATATGATCATCACATTATTAAGTCTAGTATCCATGTGTCAATCTAGGAATTCTCACTGGAAGTAAATCATAAATTCACTAAGTCATTCATTTAAATAAATCATATCCACTTGAGCTATATATGAACCAAAATAATTATGATAAGTTACGCACTAGATAATCCATCACTAGGTGAGTCACACATGTAGGCCATACATCAACCACTTCTATCATCAATATCAAATCTATCAATTGATTGATATAAGTAGTTTTATGTGTCAAACCAAATGCATCAATATTACATAATGTTCATAAATAAATAACATGGAACTACAAAATAGAACCTTAACATAGGTAGCCGCCTAAGTCAAAAATAGGCATCACAGATGCTCAAAAAGTGAGGGGTAGTTACGACGCATAGTCTCTACATCCTCCCAAGTAGCAGATCCTGGGCTATACTTGTCCCATTGGACCTTAACTTGGTCTACCGTGCGACGTCTGAGCTATTGAACCCTACGGCCCAATATGCGTAATGGTTCTACCATTACGGTTCCCATGTCTAAGACCTGCAAGTCCCGCCAATCCTGTTTGTGAGATTTTTCCTATTCCTCGATTTCATGAACTAATTCTGGGCCAACTATCACTCGGTCCTCCAACTTTTCCCAACTCAACGGCATCCTACAAGGCATTTGATATAGAGCTTGATAAGGAGGCATCCCGATTGAACTATGATAACTATTATTATAGGCAAACTCTACGAATGGTAAGTACATTTCCCATTGAGTCTGATTATCCATGACGTACATCCTAAGCATGTCCTCTAGAACTTGATTTACTCTTTCAATTTGCCCATCTGTTTTTGGATGATATGCAGTGCTCAGGTTCAACTGAGTCCCTAGTGTTGACTGCAAACTTGTCCAAAAGCTAGATGTAAATTGGGAGTCTCTATCAGAAATGATCTTTGTGGGCAATCCGTGTAGTTGAATAACTTCATTGACAAACACTCGTGCCACATTCGTAACATCGTAAGTTTTCCTTACTGGGATGAAATGGGCACTTTTGGTCAATTTATCAATTATAACCAATATATCATTGTGCCTCTGGGAAGTGAGTGGAAAACCCACCACAAAATCCATGGAAATTACTTCCCATTTAGATGTAGGGATGTCATGAGGTTGCAGGAGTTCTGCTGGATGGTGATGTTTAGCCTTCACTCGCTAACATTCAAGACATTGGGCGACAAACTGGACTATGTCATGCTTCATGCCTACCCAAAAGAAGAGTTTCCTTGTGTCTGCATACATCTTCTTTACCCGAGAATGTGCACAATAGAGTGCTCTATGAGACTCTTTGAGTATGGTTTCTCTTATACCCCCTTCCTTAGGTACATACATTCTCCCTTGGAATCTCAATAGCCCATTTGGTTCAAGGACATATCCCTCAAACTTTGGTTCTATCTGTTTCCCATTCTGGATGGTTGAGATGACTTTTAGATACCAACTATCTTCAAAGAGTTTCTCCAATATCTGCTCCCTTAAATTTACCTTTAAGGCTACTAGGGAGAAGGTTTGTGGCCTCCTGCTTAGTGCATCCACCACTATGTTCTCCTTTCCCTTGATGTATGAGATTTCAAAATCATACTCACTCATGAATTCGCTCCATTGCCTTTGTCTGATGTTCAAATCCCTTTGAGTGAAGAGATGCTTCAGGGTTTGATGATCCATTCTTAACTCAAATATTCTCTCAATGAGGTAGTGTCTCCATAGCTTCAAGGCTAACATCATTGCTGCCAATTTTAAGTCATGGGTAGCATATATCTCTTCATGCTTCTTCAATTTTCTAGAAGCGTAAGCTATTACTCTACCTTCTTGCATCAATACTGCACCCAATCCTTGCGCTGAAGCATCAGTGCAGACAATGAAGTCTTTTCTTATGTCTGGTACTTGAAGGATCGATGCACTAGTTAGTAACCTCTTCAGCTCTGTGATCGCAATGTTACATTCATTTTTCCATTCATACCTAACCCCTTTTCGCTGTAATGTGGTGATGGGTTTTGCAATCCTTGAAAACCCTTCCACAAATCTGCGATAATACCTAGCTAGCCCCATAAAACTACGTACCTCATGGGCATTTTTTGGTACTGGCCAGTCCATTATGGCCTTCACCTTTTTCGGATCAACTGAAATCCCTTCTCCTGAAATGATGTGCCCAAGGTAATGGAATTTCTTTTGAAAGAAGGAACATTTTGACAATTTCCCATACAATTGATTTTCCCTTAAACAAGTCAATACCACCCTTAGGTGCTTTTCATGCTCCTTTTCATTCTTGGAATATAGAAGAATGTCATCAAGGAAGACTTGCATGAATTGGTCCAAATATTTATTGAACACCCCTTTCATGAGGCTCATGAATACTGTTGGTGCATTAGTTAAACCAAATGGAACAACTACTAACTCATAGTGCCCAAATCGAATTCGAAATGCAGTTTTTGAGACGTCCTCCTCCTTTATCCTCAATTGGTGGTACCAAGATCGTAGATCAATTTTTGAGAAGACTGCTGCTCCCTTCATTTGATCAAATAAGTCATCTATTCGAGGTATGGGTACCTATTCTTTATCGTGGCTTTGTTTAAGTCTCTATAATCTATGCATAGCCATAAGGAACCATCCTTCTTCTTGACAAAAATTACTGTTGCACCCCAAGGTGAAATACTAGTTCTAATCAATCCCAAGTCTAAGAGCTCCTTTAACTACATCTGCAACTCACAAAGCTCTGGAGTTGTCATCCTATATGGTGCCTTAGATATTGGTTCTACACTTAGGTTCAAATCAATGGTGAAATCAATCTCTCTTACAGGAGGTAATCTAGGAAATTCCTCTGGAAAAACATCCTTGAATTCTACCAAAACTGGATGTTGATCGAGGGAAGGTCCCTTCTAGTCACTTACAGCCTTGACCAAATATAGTTTGCAATCTTGTCTGAGACAAATTTTTACCTTCATCATGGATATGAATCGTAGGGACACACAAACTAGCTCAGATCTGATGCCTCAAATCTCCTCCACTGTTTGCCTGCCTCCACTGTGCAATCCTGCATGAGAATCACGTGAGCACAAGCTACAATTGCCTTGATATTGGCCCACACTGTGCAATCCTCATTGGCATAACTCAAATCCATGCATGTGCAAATCTCATGCACAACTGATAGTCACAACTCACCCTTTCACTTACCTCTAACACCTGTCTCTGTTGAACTGTCCATGCACTGAGTTAACTGATGTATGCTTTAGTTTCTTTATGAGTTAATAATTAGTGAATTAATTAATATTTAATTCAAACAACTCATCACTAGTGTATTCTTTAGTTAGACTAAATACAACTAGTTCAACTAAGTCAAACTGAACACAACTCCATCAACTCCACAATCAACTCCACAGAACTCACATGCATGAGTTCTAACTGAAGTCCTCCATGCAATAGCTCAACTAACACATAAGAAACCACGTGATTCCTTCTTTTAGCTGCATGTTCCACATCCGTAGCTCGTGTTAGCCTCCTGCTGCAGCAGGTTAATCATCTTTCATGATTGATAGTTTTACATGCCAAATATGTCGTGCTATGCATGCTGCAATGCTCCATATTTGCTACAGATGGCCAAAAAGTATCCATAAGAGTAGGCTGGTCTAAGGGCCATTGCTGTGTTCCAATTTTGATAAAGCAATCCATTTTTGGTTTGAGGCAGTTTTTCAGTTGGAGGTACTCAGGCTGGAGTTCACTAACATCTCTCTTTTTCTCATCACCCTTATTATATAACTCCCTATTACTTTTTCCCTTCCCCTATTAAAATCATGTATATAAATCCCCCTATGTAAATACCCCTCCCTGGCAATATAACCATACTTTCTACTAAGTCTGGGAAATCTCAGTCCATCTGGGACTGTTTTTAGCCCATCCGCGTCATTGAGGAACTGGTTTGACATCTGGTCAGCTAGTAACCTCTCCCTTAACCCCAAAAACCCCAAAAAAACCCATGTTTTCACCTTCCCCCTTGTAAAACTTCACCCTGATGCTATAAAAACCCACATTTCGCCCCTAACCCAAAGTTCCTGTGCATAATTATTAACCCGCGCCTTTATTTAACCCCGTAAACCCGTTTTCCTAAGTCTATAACCCACCGCGCGCATATTAAATTCGGAATATTCCTGCGAATATTCCCGCCCGTTAACTCCACATCCCGTCGTGTCCGCCGCCAGCTGTCCGATCCACAGCCCCGCAGATCTACGGCTGGCGGGCATCCTCATCCCCGACGCGCCCGGCCTTTAACGTCCGGGAGTTCGGCGGTTTCGCCGCCGTACTCCCGCCACGCGTCAGGTGCCGGGCTGTGGCGGAGCCCTTCCCTCCGAAACCGCCATCCCCCATAAGCGGTGCGCCACATACCGCTTACCGCCTGGTGACGTCACCAGCCCACGTCACCCCCCCTGTACAGTCACCTGCCTGCGTGGCCTCCTGCCACGTCACTGCCACGTGTCCCGCCACCGTACCTGCCACGTCATTGTCCGTACGTGCTGACGTCATCTCGCCACGTCGCCATGCTGACGTCACCCGCCGTACAATGTTGACGTCATCAGCCCTTTTTGGACGTAGAGGCGCAAAAGTCGCACTTCGAAGCCCCAGAATTGAATTTTGAGGCAGTTTTTGATGAGCGATTTCGCAGGATTTTTTGGGCCAAAATGGAGAATCTTCAGGGAATCTTTAAAGAATCTTCGCTCCATGCAGCCCCAGGAAGCCCGAAAAGGCGCAGAAATGATCCGTTTTCTTCACAGAGCATACCAAAATGATCAGAAAACAATTCCAGATGATATAGAGGCCGAACAACGGCCATTTACTGGTGATTAGACACGCAACACAACAAATCAACAGCCCAAATTTTGTCAGAGAGTATCAGTGGAAGAAAGGACGCCAGAAAGAATCAGTCATGATCTTTTAGGGGCTCGAGGCACCTGAACATTGATGAAGCCCCCAGAAAATCAAATCGATAAGCATCAGCCCATCCTTGCCTTCAAATCACCGTCAAGGCATTTAAGGCACCAGGACAGCAAGAAAGCATAAACCCATACCCATTTATTGCAGAAAACACTGCAGCAAGCCACCGAGGACAGCATCATTCATTCAGTTTTGACACATCGGCCCTGAGCACGGCCCGAGACATTCTTTGCATTTATTTCTAGATAGGATTAGGTCAAGTAGTCATTTTTATGACGTAATTAGGTCAAGATGTAATAAAGGAATTCTGCAGAGAGTTTTGCCCTATATATACCACCCTCTGTGTAGTTTTAAGGGTTGGTCAATTGATAATTTTCACTAGAGACTCGCTGTGTATACCTGAATTTTTCTGTAATCAAAGATTGCTTAAAGCTTGGAGAGCGAACTGCCTGTGGTTGATGAATGTGTTGAAGAGTTGAAGATGGAATTCCTGCGCTGCGGCCTGAAGCAATAAGTGCCTCTTATCTTTGTTTATGTGTTTGCCATTATCTAAATAGCAGGAAGAAAGAATAGCCTAGAATTAGTTTAAATACTCTCTATGCTCAATTCCTGCTGTTTCTTGATGTTTTCTTCTAAATGAATTGGTTATGAACATTGAATTCCTTCTGGCTCATGTTTACCCCAGTTCACCTGTGCTGGCCAATTATCTAGGAATTCTTAACTGCTCCTAGGTAGCGCCTTGTTGTTTCCTCTGCTAATCTGTTGGAGAGATTCTTAACTGCCTCTCTTTCTTTAGCATTCTTGCCATCCCTTGATCTTGAAAGTTGCTTCTGCTTCAGTTATCTTGCTCCATCTTCCCCTCACCGTTATTAAGGAAAGACACCAGCAGTTCCCCTCCTCGACTCCACGCCCAATGGTTTGAAACATTCAGACTATACTCAGCCTCTCTACCTGAAAGTGTCAGTTTTCCCACCAAAGCTCAATCAAAACCCCTGTGCATCATATCTAGCCTAAAATCACCCCCTTCAACAAAGCTAAATCATAAAGAGAGAGCCCTCTCTGACTGCAAGCAGGCTAGGGCCTGCAGTCCAAAGTTGGTTTGTGGTTACCTCGGCCGTATCCCTTTAGGAGTCAAAAGGGACAACCTGAGTGATAACATAATGGCGACTCCGCTGGGGAAATGAATCATGTGTCTATTAGTGCAAATCCTCAATTTTGACCAGTTCGCCTCGTTTTCTGGAGAAAGTGTTCCTTTTCTTCAGGGTTTTTCATGTTCAGCTCTGATCTGTGACGGTGGACAGAGATCAGGCACTTTAAGGTTACATCATCCACCTGGCGACTCCACATCATCCTCATAATAAAGACTCCGCTGGAGAAATGAACCCGAAGGAATTATATAAGCAGATCAGGTTCTTGATTTGGATGATCATCCAAGAGACCATGTTCTTTCTCTTGCACCAAATTTTGTTGTGCATATTGTACTTTAAAAGCGATTTTATGTCAGATTTTTGTGTTTTTCCTTTGGAAAAGATTGTTGAAAAGCCTCCTTGCACATCAGAGCAGCAGCTTTCAAATGTTGTTGAAGATCATCATACAGTCAAGGAGGAACCAAAAATAGAGTCCAGTCTTCTAGTTCCTGTATATACTCCCATGCCTTGTAAAGTTCCTGAAAGATATAAGCCACTCGTTTTGCCTCCTGTGCTTGGTCCCCTGCCGGCAAATCATCCTGAATATCTCCCTAGATTTGATGGAGAGAATGGCACTACTGCCCAGAAACATATCTAGGCTTTCGAAGATTATCTTAATACATTTGAAGTGGAAGATGAAGATGTCAGTCTTATACTATTTGCCCTTTCTTTGCAAAGCGAAGCTAGGACTTGGTTTAAAGCGTTGCCTGAGGCGAGCATCTCTAAGTTTCAGCAGTGCGCCAAGCTTTTCCTTGATAGATGGATGATCAGAGGTAATCTCTTCTTTCTCATCGAAGAATACAATCATTTAGAAAGGCATCCGGATGAATCTGTTCAGCAGTTTTCAGACAGATTCAATCAAGTTTATCAAGCCATGCCTCTAAATATAAGACCTCCCCTTGATTTAGCTCTATTGCAATATCCTAGAACATTTGACGCAAAAATGGAATTCTGTCTGAGAGAAAGATGCCCGTCCACCTTGAAACAGATGCAGGACATAGCCGTGGACGTGGAGGCAAATCTAAGAAGGAGGGAGGAACAGCACAAAGCAGAGCAAGAAGAAAGACTTCATAGTGTGTTACAAAAGACAGAAGAAATGATGCAGCTGATCACAATGAAAGTAGAAAGTTCAGAGCACCAGAACAGATCTGTTTCAGATCAGGAAAGTAGTGACATTCGCGAACAAACCTGCCACAAAACAGATGACATATTCATCCAGCCATACATGATGGAGCAGTCTCCTGATATACTGTGTGAATATAATAGCTTCTCTTCTTTCAACTGTCTGCCCAAGTACGATTTGTATGATGATGATTATGAGCCTAACAACCAAATCAGCCTTGCAGAGGAATCAGATCCTATTTTGGCAGGAAGTAGTATTCAGGTTCAGCAACCTGAACCCAATGATCAGCGTGCCCATCTCAGCTATGAAGAAAAGGAGGAAAACGCAGAGTGTGCCGATTTCAGTGAAGGAACTTTACCCTTTTGTTTTGAATCTTTCCAATTTATCAAGGATAACTATCATGCTATATATGATCAAGTGTCACCACCTGTTGCTATTGACCGTCTGGAGGTTAATCAAGATACTGTTCCAAAGGTATCGCCTCTAGTTTTGCAGCCCCAAAGAGCCATTGAATATCAGATTGAGGAGGACCCAGAAGCAGAAGCATATGACCAGATGATCCAAGTGGATCCCCTGCCTCTTTGTTTTCAGCCATCTGAATTATTCAAAGAAGAAGAAGACCAGCAGCCCGCACAGATCAGTCCGGCCCTATTCGAGCCAGATTGTAATAAATTACAAGCACCTCTGCAAGTACTGAATGACCTATCCGCTGGCAGGCAGAATGATGAAAGAAATCAGTGCACGTCGCCATCAACAGGCTGCAAGGCTCAGTATCGAGTTGACAATGATCTCCCGACTCCAAGGCATGGTAGTGATCCTGAACCTTTGTACAGTTCTTTAATTCAGCCAAAAAATTGTATATATATGTTGCAGGACAGTTTTGTACAATATTTAAACACCGCAAAGGAGGTTAGTAGCTTCCTGATCTTCTCAAAGATTGACAAAGCCATAACAAATTGTAAAATCTCAGTTGGTGTCACTAGCAAGCACAAGCAGCAAAGCCCACTCATGTTATTATTACTTAAGTGGCTGCATTGGTTATTTCACTTCACCTAACAACAAAGTAAGTGCTGGTTAGGGTAGGTAGGTAGGTAGGATCAATAAGGTAGCCAGCTAAGAGAAATTTGCAGAACACAGCAACAATTGAATGCAAGGCAGTCTGACCTGTTGTTCTTGACTTTTCACAAGGAAAAGCCATCCCCAAGTGGAGCCACTGTTAGCCTCCTGCTGCAGCAGGTTAATCATCTTTCATGATTGACAGTTTTACATGCCAAATATGTCGTGCTATGCATGCTGCAATGCTCCATATTTGCTACAGATGGCCAAAAAGTATCCATAAGAGTAGGCTGGTCTAAGGGCCACTGCTGTGTTCCAATTTTGATAAAGCAATCCATTTTTGGTTTGAGGCAGTTTTTCAGTTGGAGGTACTCAGGCTGGAGTTCACTAACATCTCTCTTTTTCTCATCACCCTTATTATATAACTCCCTATTACTTTTTCCCTTCCCCTATTAAAATCATGTATATAAATCCCCCTATGTAAATACCCCTCCCTGGCAATATAGCCATACTTTCTACTAAGTTAGGGAAATCTCAGTCCATCTGGGACTGTTTTTAGCCCATCCGCGTCATTGAGGAACTAGTTTGACATCTGGTCAGCTAGTAACCTCTCCCTTAACCCCAAAAACCCCCAAAAAACCCATGTTTTCACCTTCCCCCTTGTAAAACTTCACCCTGATGCTATAAAAACCCACATTCCGCCCCTAACCCAAAGTTCCTGTGCATAATTATTAACCCGCGCCTTTATTTAACCCCGTAAACCCGTTCTCCTAAGTCTATAACCCACCGCGTGCATATTAAATTCAGAATATTCCTGCGAATATTCCCGCCCGTTAACCCCACATCCCGTCTTGTCCGCCGCTAGCCATCCGATCCACAACCCCGCAGATCTACGGCTGGTGGGCATCCTCATCCCCGACGCGCCCGACCTTTAACGTCTGGGAGTTCGGCGGTTTCGCCGCCGTACTCCCGCCACGCGTCAGGCGCCGGGCTGTGGCGTAGCCCTTCCCTCCGAAACCGCCATCCCCCATAAGCGGTGTGCCACATACCGCTTACCGCCCGGTGACGTCACCAGCCCACGTCACCCCCCCTGTACAGTCACCCGATGAGTCACCCGCCTGCGTGGCCTCCTGCCACGTCACTGCCACGTGTCCCACCACCGTACCTGCCACGTCATTGTCCGTACGTGATGACGTCATGCTGACGTCATCCCGCCATGTTGCCATGCTGACGTCACCCGCCGTACAATGCTGACGTCATCAGCCCTTTTTGGACGCAGAGGCGCGAAAGTCACACTTCGGAGCCCCGAAATCGAATTCTGAGGCAGTTTTTGATGAGCGATTTCGCAGGATTTTTTGGGCCAAAATGGAGAATCTTCAGGGAATCTTTAAGGAATCTTCGCTCCATGCAGCCCCAGGAAGCCCGAAAAGGCGCAGAAATGATCCGTTTTCTTCACAGAGCATACCAAAATGATCAGAAAACAATTCTAGATGATATAGAGGCCGAACAACGACCATTTACTGGTGATTAGACACGCAGCACAGCAGATCAGCAGCCCAGATTTTGTCAGAGAGTATCAGTGGAAGAAAGGACGCCAGAAAGAATCAGTCATGATTTTTAGGGGCTCGAGGCACCTGAACATTGATGAAGCCCCCAGAAAATCAAATCGATAAGCATCAGCCCATCCTTGCCTTCAAATCACCGTCAAGGCATTTAAGGCACCAGGACAACAAGAAAGCATAAACCCATACCCATTTATTGCAGAAAACACTGCAGCAAGCCACCGAGGACAGCATCATTCATTCAGTTTTGACACATCGACCCTGAGCACGGCCCGAGACATTCTTTGCATTTATTTCTAGATAGGATTAGGTCAAGTAGTCATTTTTATGACCTAATTAGGTCAAGATGTAATAAAGGAACTCTGCAGAGAGTTTTGCCCTATATATACCACCCTCTGTATAGTTTTAAGGGTTGGTCAATTGATAATTTTCACTAGAGACTCGCTGTGTATACCTGAATTTTTCTGTAATCAAAGATTTCTTAAAGCTTGGACAGCGAACTGCCTGTGGTTGATGAATGTGTTGAAGAGTTGAAGATGGAATTCCTGCGCTGCGGCCTGAAGCAATAAGTGCCTCTTATCTCTGTTTATGTGTTTGCCATTATCTAAATAGCAGGAAGAAAGAATAGCCTAGAATTAGTTTAAATACTCTCTATGCTCAATTCCTGCTGTTTCTTGATGTTTTCTTCTAAATGAATTGGTTATGAACATTGAATTCCTTCTGGCTCATGTTTACCCCAGTTCACCTGTGCTGGCCAATTATCTAGGAATTCTTAACTGCTCCTAGGTAGCGCCTTGTTGTTTCCTCTGCTAATCTGTTGGAGAGATTCTTAACTGCCTCTCTTTCTTTAGCATTCTTGCCATCCCTTGAACCTGAAAGTTGCTTCTGCTTCAGTTATCTTGCTCCATCTTCCCCTCACTGTTATTAAGGAAAGACACCAGCAGTTCCCCTCCTCGACTCCACGCCCAATGGTTTGAAACATTCAGACTATACTCAGCCTCTCTACTTGAAAGTGTCAGTTTTCCCACCAAAGCTCAATCAAAACCCATGTGCATCATATCTAGCCTAAAATCACCCCCTTCAACAAAGCTAAATCATAAAGAGAGAGCCCTCTCTGACTGCAGGCAGGCTAGGGCCTGCAGTCCAAAGTTGGTTTGTGGCTACCTCGGCCGTATCCCTTTAGGAGTCAAAAGGGACAACCTGAGTGATAACAGCTCGAACTGAAGTGCTCCAAGAGAATAAGATAATGTTTAGAGTCCAAATATTACTAAGGGCTAATAATATTTGACTGTTTCTATTTTTAGCTTGGCAGTCTAAAAATAAACTCTGATCACTCCGCTGTGAACCAAAAATAGAAGTCCATCTATTTTTCCCAACATGACCAATCATCCATAAACAACATCCTGCAACTCATAGACCATGATCCATATGTCTAAAAATAGACATAGTTTAAAAATAGACTTTGCACCAAAAATAGCCTGCGGACCCACTTAGTGAAGGCGACTCCTTTCCACTAAGCTCCATCATCTTGTTGCATTCTCAATACTCCCTCTCAACAAGATATGGATTATCTGCAACCCCTATCTTGCAACTCTGGAATGTTCTGCATGCAACACATTTGCCCGGTCCACTTGCTTCAACAACACTTGGAACAAAAACACTCCCAACTGACCACTCTGTTGGGCTAGGAACATACTCTGATGCTAAAGCTATACCTGCTGCTAACAAGTGATCCCTCTCTAACATCTGAGCTACTGCAACATCTCCATGCATCTTGCACCATTGCACACTTCTCTGTGCCACCTAGCACTATGCAAAACACCTGTGCCTCTCGCATTGCTGCAGCCTGCTAGCTATGCGCTATCCTGGGATTCCCTACACTGTCGTTCTCTCTGCCGCTCCATCCGCATCTGTCTCTACCCAATCAGTCAGTTCCTGCTACTCCACATCGGGGCTCCCGTAGCAAGGTCTCATCCAAGAGGTTGGGTACCTCAAGGATCCTGCCCCTCCTCCTTGGGACGATCACTCTATATCGCCCCACCTCCTACCTGGAGGTATGGCTGCATGTGATCCCTCAACCCACCTGGCTCGAAGTTTCCCCCTACTGGAGGTCTCTGCATGAGTAGATGTCTCTAATCGATCTCCTCTCAGCTTCCCTCGTTGTGGCTGCTCCATAACCTCCTGAAGCTGCTGCACCAATCGTGGCTCCTCCACAATTGTCTGAGACTTATTCTGGCTCTGCATGTTGAGAGGTAATATACACTCCCTCTCAACAACCAAGTCTCCATCAGTTGCCTCACTGCCCAAGGCTTTGCATGCATATTGAACCTCAAGAGCATATAGGTTCTTGACCCGTGAACCAATCTGCTTCACCTGTCTAGTGATGATGCGTCTAAGGAAAACCTTTCCCTTACTGAAGACTACATCACAGCCTCTGTCTTCTAGCATCGCGATTGACACCAAGTTTCTCTTCAGTCTTGGTACATACTGGACATCAGTCAAGGTAAGGCGAGCTCCATGCTTCCTTTAAAAAATAACCGTGCCTACACCTGAGACACTATACTTCTCATCATTACCCATCGCTATGAGTATCTGGAGATCTTTCTCCTCCAAAGTACTGAACAAACACTTGTCACTGGTCATGTGGAAATAAGCTCCACTGTCAAGAAACCAACCACTTCCCACCATGGATGAAACCATGCATGTGAAGAGTGTGAGTCGCTCTTGCTTTGGAATAGATCTGTCAACGCTTTCCACATCAAGTATGGATAAGCCTTTCCATGCAGGCTAGACACAATGTGATCCTTCACGCCCTCCAACAGAATCCTTCGACACTTTGTTGTCTTCTTTTGCCAAACCTCAGCTTCGGTAGCATCAATAGGCTTTGGGACCTCAACCTCTATGATCTCCTTCAGCCCATTATCATCTAACACTGTCTCCATCTTGTCCTTCCATGCAATATAGTTTGAGCTGCCCTCAAGAGCATACTCCAATCGCAATCCGTTGAAAGACATTGCAACGTTGACACCAAGAAAACACTGCTGCAAATTCGAATTCCACCAGCTCCAAATTCAACCGCTTCTGATCTAAAATTCGTGAGAACAAAGTATTTCTTGTACAGAGATTGACTGTATGGGCTTTTACTAGATATCTCACCTTCCAAAGGAAGGATGAATCCAGAGGCTACCTAGCCCGATTACAGACTCTGCCTGAAGAAATAGAATGTAAACACTTCCTGAATAGTAGATCTGATGATCAACAGCTTTGATACCATGTAGAAATTTTGAATAATAAACAGTTATTCACAGAGATTATCCCGATTATAAACTATTGCGGAATACATGCATAATACATAACCTCCTCTATGTTGATCATCAATTTAGCAGCATCAAAAACAATGAAACATCAATCGCATGCACACATTAACACAGTATGTAACCCGGGGAAAGCTTACAACTGAAAACCCCACACTATCTGTATATTAATGATTGAGAACATGTAACAATACATAGTACAATACTCCTCACAAGTACTCAGTACTATCTCCACCTGTTACACACAAACTAGCTCAGATCTGATGCCTCAAATCTCCTCTACTGTTTGCCTGCCTCCACTGCGCAATCCTGCATGAGAATCACATGAGCACAAGCTACAATTGCCTTGATATTGGCCCACACTGCTCAATCCTCATTGGCATAACTCAAATCCATGCATGTGCAAATCTCATCCACAACTGATAGTCACAACTCACCCTTTCACTTACCTCTAACACCTGGCTCTGTTGAACTATCCATGCACTGAGTTAACTGATGTATTCTTTAGTTTCTTTATGAGTTAATAATTAGTGAATTAATTAATATTTAACTCACACAACTCATCACTAGTGTATTCTTTAGTTAGACTAAATACAACTAGTTCAACTAAGTCAAACTTAACAAAACTCCATCAAATCCACAGAACTCACATGCATGAGTTCTAACTGAAGTCCTCCATGCAATAGCTCAACTAACACATACGAAACCACGTGATTCCTTTTTTCAGCTGCATGTGCCACATCCGTAGCTTGAACTGAAGTGCTCCAAGAGAATAAGATAATGTTTAGAGTCCAAATATTACTAAGAGCTAATAATATTTGACTATTTCTATTTTTAGCCTTGCAATCTAAAAATAGACTCTGATCACTCCGCTGTGAACCAAAAATAGAAGTCCATCTATTTTTCCCAACATGACCAATCATCCATAAATAGCATCCTGCAACTCATAGACCATGATCCATATGTCTAAAAATAAACATAGTCTAAAAATAGACTTTGCGCCAAAAATAGCCTGCGGGCCCACTTAGTGAAGGCGACTCCTTTCCACTAAGCTCCATCATCTTGTTGCATTCTCAAAAAGGTTTACCTGACATTGGTCAACACTAGGCCCTACTTCTTGTTTTATTCTAGAATCCATCTCAACTTGTTTAAAGTCATTGTGCTCATAGGCTGCCAACACACATTTTTCTAATGCAACTATTGAAATGAAACTATCTATAGCACCAGAGTCAAACAAAATTTTAACTTTTACTTTGTTTATCATACCTAAGGTTTCTACCACGGCAGACTGGTGTTTAACATGTTGATTGTCAACTGCTGCATAGATTCGATGGTGGCTACCTGCTCTCCCCATTGGTTCTTTTCCCTCTCTTCTATTGTTACCGGTTTGAAACTTAGGGTAGTCCCGCTGGTAATGAGGTCCTCTGCATCCCCAACAAGTGATGCGTGGTGGACATTGAACCAAATGTTGTGGAGTTCTTTGGAAAGAGTTTCTTCCCCTGGAACCCCTGCCCCCACTTGCTGCTCCTTGCGTATGACTTTTATTTGTACGCGCCCTTGAAGCTGAGGGTGAAGCTGCACTAAAAACCATTGAAATCCCTACTTTCGGTGTTCTAGGTATAATCATGTTTCCATATGGTGGTGGCCTCAGACTTCCTCCCCATTGGAAGGTACGAGGGGCCTTCCCTATGAACCCTGTTTGATGTGAAAAGATGGCCCTGCCTTCACCCGTTGAGTCTAAGTGTTCTTCAACATAACGAGCCTGTTCTACAGCTTCTGCAACTGAGGATGGTTTCCACATCCGCACCATTGCCCTAATCTTAGGTCTCAATCCATACAAAATGTTAGTGTCAATCTTTCCAGCCTTCCTCCAGTGATCAAACATGCTCTTACAAAGTGATTTTAAGGTGTCAAGGTCAAATTTTATGATTTCAGTGAGTCTTCAAGTAAAATTTGGTCACTAGGCATTAGGTCTAGGGTTTGCTTTCACTCCTTTCAAAGTTGTCCAAATGTCGGTCTATGTCACTATTCAGCTGAGTCTACCATCATTTAGAGGGTTGTCATCATCATGTCAGGTTCCAATGGGTCATTTTACACCTTGTTCATGCTTAAGTTGCGCCTAGGTAAGGTCATTTCCCTCTCCTAGGGTTTTGAAGGCAATTTCTCTTGGACGGTCAAATCATCAGCAAAACTTATATCCTGATGTTCATCCACCTTCCCATATCCTTAATATACCTTATTAAACACTTCCCATCACTGAGATCCCCCAAATTCTTCATTTTCGCACAAACCCTAGTTTCTTGCTACAACTTGGCAATTTTCTAGGCTAGGCCTATGTTTTTCCCTTTTGGACCCCTTACCCTCACTCAATCTTTGAAATTCCACTTTCCTCTGCTTCCTAACATCCCTCCCTACTTCCAATAATTTTTCCAAGAATTTAGAAGCCCCTTATCCCCTTCATTTCGCTTTATTTCAACAAATCCCTTGTTCCACACATCGAGGTAGGTTTTACTCAAATGATGTTTCTGAGAAATCAAAGATGAATTTGGGAAAAATGAGAGAGGTTTTTGTCTAAAACAGGCCACTAAAGAAAAACAATCCTTCACTTTTTACACAAGTGTCATGGTTTTAGACAAATGTCAAAAATACAATTGTCTCGGGAGAATTGATGCACCTCTGAAGTGACCTTGGGAAAATCAAGTTTTCTCCTAGCTTGGTTAGCCAAATGACTTGCTTGATGAGTCAAATGATAACCAGACACAAAGATATTTCCAATGAGATATCATGAGCTCAATTTGGAGTTGAGGAAGGCATTCAAAAGTTGGCTGCAACAGCACTCTGCCTTGAGGCAGCCTCACTTTGGCACATTTTGACCAGTCTTGGGAGATTTGATTTTTGATAGGGAAAATGAACTCCAAATTGAAAAATTCCATTGGGTTTGTTATGCTCTTAACCTGCAAAGCAATACCCAAGTGAAGAAAAGATACCGAGAACACAGAATATGCGAATAAAATATACCCAGAACACAGAATAGCAATGATTTTATTATTCAGAGAGAAATGTTCACAGGCCTCTTCGAGGGGGCAACCTCCAATAGAGCAAAGCTCGATTACAAAACAAGACACGATGCTCCTCGCAGGGAGTCTCTATCCTTTATATATGACTCATACATGCAATACCACGGGCCAATATCGTGGGTTTTATTAATACCATCTATCTAATACTACCGCCCATTTACCATCTATCTAATACTACCACCCATTTGCAACTAACTGTGGTCCCGTCATTAATTGCGAGTTAACCACTTACAAATATTAATATGGGATTTATTGACTCTTGACTATGACGTGATCCCATGACATAAATAAGGGGGTTAGGGTGGGACCCTAACATGCCCTCCCCCTTAAGACTAGCCTTGTCCTCAAGGCTGAAGCTGCGGAAACTGCTGAAGAATAGTGGCTGGTTCCCAAGTTGCATCTTCCGGAGAGGTGTCTTTCCATTTGAAGAGGACCTCCTTAAGCATGCGGCCGCGCAGGTGCTTGTCTCGTGTGTCTAGAACCTGTTCAGGTTGAAGCCAGATTGACCCTTCTTCGTCCAATTCAGGTAGACTGGTTTGAACTCGGCAATTGTTCCCAATCACTTTCTTGAGACACGATACATGGAAAACTGGGTGGATTTTTGCTGTAGGTGGCAAAGCCAACTTGTAAGCCACTTCTCCAATGCGCTGAAGTACTTGGTATGGTCCATAGAATTTTGGAGAGAGCTTTTGACAACCCTTGTCTTTGAGTGATGTTTGCTTATATGGTTGTAGCCTCAAAAAGACCTGATCCCCTTCTTGAAATTGGCACTCTGAGCGATGTTGGTCAGCCTGTTGCTTCATACGGTTCTGAGCTTGATGAAGATTCTCGCGCAGATGGGCAAGCATGGTTGCGTGGTGTTGTAGGAGTTGATCCACGGCTTGTACTTTGGAGCACCCCGTGAGATAAGAAGTAGGGGAAGGCAGAAGTTGTCCATAGACTGCTTCATAGGGAGTCATTTTGGTGGTGGCATGATAGTTGGTGTTATACCACCATTCCGCTAGAGGTAACCACTGTACCCAAAGGTGTTGTTTTTCTGAAGTGAAACACCTAAGGTAGGTTTCTAGACATTTGTTGACGGCTTCGGTTTGACCATCTGTTTGCGGATGATATGAAGTACTGAGTTTGAGTTGAGTGCCTTGTATTCTGAAGAGCTCCTGCCAAAAATTACTGGTGAAGATTGGGTCGCGGTCGGACACAATAGAAGTGGGCATGCCATGCAATTTGAAGATCTTATCCATGAAAGTTTGAGCAACCAAAGTGGGTGTGAATGGTTGGGGTAGGGCGCAGAAATGAGCATACTTCGACAGTCGGCCCACAACCACCATGATGACTGACTTGTTCCCAGACTTTGGAAGACCTGTAATGAAATCCATGGAGACCTCCGTCCAAATTGACGCCGGAATGGGCAATGGTTGTAATGTGCCTGGTGTGTTGACGGTTTCCCCTTTGTGGCGTTGACAGACGTCACATTCTGCTACGAAATTAAGGATGTCCTGTTTCATGCCGGCCCAAAAAAATGATCGTCTGGTGCGAGCATATGTCTTCTAAAAGCCCGAATGTCCTGCAATGGGAGATGAATGCAATTCTGCCAATATGCGACTTTTGAGGGTGGATGTTGGTGATGTTACGACTCTGTCCTTGTAGCGAAGAATATCATTCTGCCACGAGTAGCCCTTGCTGGAATTAGGATCTACCTGCAATTGAGAAATGAGTTGGGAGAGCCCTGGATGTGAAAACCATTCCCTGCGAGCCTCTTCAATCCAGTCTGGAATGGGGAGGGAAATTGCGTGCAGAGTACTTTCCTCCTCAAATTGGCGCGACAATGCATCTGCTACCCTGTTGTCTTTCCCTTTCTTGTAAATGATCTCATAATCATATCCCAACATTTTGGCTAACCATTTATTTTGTTGTGGGGAAGATAGGCGTTGCTCCAAAAAATATTTAAGACTGTGATGATCTGTGCGGATTTGGAAACGTCGCCCCAACAAGTAAGGTCGCCAGGTCTCGACTGCATGTAAGATGGCCATCATTTCCTTCTCGTAGGTAGATTGGCCCAGATTCCTCCCACTTAGTTGTTGGCTGGTGAAGGCCAATGGTCGCCCTTCCTGCATTAAGACCGCTCCAATACCTGTTCCCGAAGCATCAGATTCAATGACAAATGATTTGGTGAAGTCCGGTAGTGCTAAGACAGGAGTGGTACACATGGCGGTTTTGAGAGCTGTAAATGCCTGTTGTGCTTCTTCGTTCCAGACGAAGGAATTTTTCTTTAGGAGTTGCGTTAGGGGCTTCGCTATGCGGCCATAGTTGCGGACAAATTTACGATAATAGCCTGTGAGACCCAAAAATCCTCTCAAGCTTTTCAAGGTCTTAGGTTGAGGCCATTCTTGCATTGCTTGGATCTTTTTTAGGTCCACCTTGACACCTTCACGCCCCACAATGTGGCCCAAATACTCAACTTCTTCCATGCCAAACGAACACTTAGACATCTTGACAAATAATTTATGCGTGCGGAGTAGTTGCAAGAGTAGATCTACATGCTGAAGATGTGCCGCCCAAGTGCCACTATAGATGAGGATGTCATCGAAGAAGACAAGGACAAATTTTCTGAGATATGGTTTGAGGAGGTGATTCATAAGGCTCTGAAAAGTAGAGGGGGTATTACAGAGACCAAATGGCATGACCAGAAACTCATAATGGCCTTCATGAGTTCTGAAAGCTGTCTTGGGAATGTCGACTTCCTTCATGTGAATTTGGTGGTAGCCTGAGCGAAGATCCAACTTAGTGAAGAATTGAGCCCCATTAAGTTCGTCCAGCAAATCGTCAACCACTGGGATGGTAAATTTATCTTTGACTGTTAACTTATTGAGGGCCCTGAAGTCTGGACACATCCGCCACTCCCCATCTTTCTTGAGGACCATGACCACTGGAGATGAATAAGGACTAATACTGGGATGAATGACACCTCCTTCCAACAATTCCTTGATGATTTTTTCTATTTCATTCTTTTGGGTGAACAGATATCTGTATGGCCGCACATTTGGGGGTTGGGCCCCTGGAACCAATGTGATGCTATGATCATGTTCCCCTCGCGAGGGTGGAAGCTCATGAGGCTTGTCAAAGACTGTCCGATGTTTATTTAAAATCTGTTGCATCTCAGGATGAATTGGCTGAGACATGGTGTCTACTACCTGGATGGCATTAAATTGAGCTACCACTCCATGATGGCCCTTTTTTAACAATTTTTCCATCCTATGCGAGATGATGATAGAGGGGGCTCCCGCCTGTAGTCCACGGAGGGTATGTGTGGAGTTGTTCTGCTTAAAACTCATATATAACTCCTGGAAATCCATTGTGATTCGCCCAAGGGTGTGGAGCCATTCCGCACCGAGGACAATGTCGCAACCGCCCATGTGTATTGCAAACATGTGGGTTTTCAATTGATAATCCCCCATTTGAATTTTGACATTTTCACAGCGACCTTCACATTTCATTGTGCCCCCATCTGCAATCTGGACTTGGAAGTTAGAAACTGCCCGGACGAAACAATGTGCTGCTTCAGCGATCTTTTGGTGGATGAAATTATGGGTACTTCCACTATCAATCAAGACTACTACTGGGCGATGTTTAAGAAAACCCTGATTTTGAGAGTTTGAGGGGAAGAAATTCCTGCCAATGCATTTAGCGAAATAATTGGTTCATCAGATACAATATCCTGTTGGTTATCTTCTTCGATCGCCTCTGGTTCCTCAAGTGGTGGATCTTCCTCGGTGGAGCTGTAGTCAGTGGCATCTATTTGAAAAAACTTGTGCTCTTTGCATTTATGACCTGGGGAATATTTTTCATCACAGTAGTAACATAGTCCTTGCTTCCTTCTTTCTGCCATTTCCGCAGGTGACACCTTTTGAATCTTAAGTGTCTGAGTCATATTGGGAGCCTGTGAGGGACGACCTTTAGCTGGGAAGTTGGGGCAGTTGGATTGGGTTGTTAATGCACGTTCCACCTTACGGGCTACCTGGAAAGCCTCTGTCCATGTGGGAGGGTGGTGGAGTAGAACCTGAGCTTTGATGGCTTCTTTAAGACCACTGATAAAGCATTCCATGTAGAACTCATCTGTGAGACCCTTAGTGCGGAAGGCTAAGGCTTCAAAAGCAGTAATATATTCCTCCACTGTACCCGTCTATCGGAGCTTAGTGAGACACCCCAAAAAAGAGTCTTCCTGTTAAAAGCGACTGCGAAGAGTTTTGGCAAATTGGGCCCAATTCTGAAAATGTCCATTGCAACGCTGATGCCATTCCTCCCATTGCCATCGTTCATTGTCCAAGTACATGGTGCCCACCATAAGCTTAGTCCCCTCATCTGTGATATGATTCAATTGGAAATACTACTCCATTTGTGCTAGCCATGCGGACGTGTGAGAACCGTCAAATTTCTGCATATCCAACTTGGGAGGTCACTGACTGGGTGGTGGATGGGAGTGCCAAACGTGAGGAGAGTGGCTAGACTCACCCTCATGGTATTCATGGCCATTATACACCTCCTCGTGGGCTGGCTTCTTGCCCTTTGGGAATGCCTCCTATAACTGGTTACTTATTCCTTTAAGCTCAAGTTCTATGTGGTTACTCATTCCTTGAAGCTCAAGTTCGATCTTGTGCACCGCAGTTTGGAGGGAGTGCACATGGTTTTCAATTTTGTCGATCCTTTCATTGGCCATCGCTTGAGCGTGAGTTTCTACCATACACCAATCTGATGAAAAATTGGGACCGCCTAAAAAATTTTTATTAAGAAATTGAATGGTACCACCTTGCTCAGCTCGTCGTAAAACTCCTAACGGAGTTTTACTCCTTCCTGATCAATACTGCAGTCGCCAAATCCTCAAAATGTCAATGCCACCAGAAGTCCTGCGAAAATTATATCCAGGTACAGGAACCCTTCACAAATACTCCGATCTGGTGGATCTGAGAGATCTGAATGGTGGAACAACTGCTGCTGCTGATCTGGAATATCCAATCTGGTGGATCTGAGAGATATGAATGGTGGAACAACTGTTGCTGCTGATCTGGAATAGATGATGTGTGATCCCCCGATAGAAAGGGAACTATGGTCTTGGGGAGTGTCAGGTGCTACAGATCGCAATATACATAAGGGTCTGACAGTAGTACTCGGCCCAATGTTTCAGGGCTCTAACTAAGGAGGATCGACCGTACCCTTAGCCTTACAACCCGACTACCCTATCGTACGGGCGAGTAATCTCTCCGAGTGCTGTTCTCGGTGTACTGTAGCCACAAGACGGCCGAAGGTTTATCTATGGCGAGGTTTCAAGGGAGCTAGGGGGCTTCCTATATACCCAGAGGGTACGTCAAAGACAGTCTGTGCGCGGTTCTGTCTAATGCGCTACTACTCGAAGGGGTACCCACAGGGGTTACAAGGGAGTCCAACAGACGTGACCACCTCTTATATTTCCTGCATGCATGCCTCCCCAAATCCGCAAGTTTATGCGCTTAACGACAGATCCCGTGGTTTAAAGACGCCAGAACACGTCTCTAGCCAAAATTTTTTTTGCTAAAATTTGGAGATCCCACCGAGCCCTGGAAAGCGCTTTGATACCACTTGTTATGCTCTTAACCTGCAAAGCAATACCCAAGCGAAGAAAAGATACCGAGAACACAGAATATGCGAAGAAAATATACCCAGAACACAGAATAGAAATGATTTTATTATTCAGAGAGAAAATGTTCACAAGCCTCTTCGAGGGGGCAACCTCCAATAGAGCAGAGCTCGATTACAAAACAAGACACGATGCTCCTCGCAGGGAGTCTCTACCCTTTATATATGACTCATACATGCAATACCACGGGCCAATATCGTGGGTTTTATTAATACCATCTATCTAATACTACCGCCCATTTGCAACTAACTGTGGTCCCGTCATTAATTGCGAGTTAACCACTTACAAATATTAATATGGGCTTTATTGACTCTTGACTATGACGTGATCCCATGAAATAAATAAGGGGGTTAGGGTGGGACCCTAACAGGGTTTGAAAGTAGACTCAAAGAAATTTCCAACGAGCTATCCTGCACCCAATTTGGACACCTAGAAGGCCTCCAAAAGTCACCTGGAAAAAGGCGCGGCACACTGGGAAGGCGCAGCGCATTGGGCAAAAATTTCCAGTGTAAAAATACACTGGCGCGGCGCACTGGGGAGGCGTGGCGCACTGGGCTAAAAAGCCTGAAATTCACTCAAAAAACTCTCCCAAATTGAAAACTTTGCTCAATCTTCTTGTGTTCAAGTAAGTTAACATTTCTCCCATGACCAATGAATGAGTTACCTTGGTGTTTATGGTGTTTTAGTGAGAAAATTTTCAAACCCTACCTCCTTGCAATTTTTCCTCAAAAACAATTGCTTAGGGTTTGCAGTTTGAGCTTTTGTTGTCAAGTCCACTTCATCACTCCCTCCCTAATTTATTTTCCAATTTCATAAACCCATTCCCTAACCCCATATCCCTAATTCTCATTAACCCTATATTCCTAACTCCCACTATCCCAAACCCTAGCTGTTATCCCTAAAGCTCCCTCATTCACTCCTAAGCCCCTTTTTCCTATCCCTAAGTCACATCATTCCCTATCATTCCTATTTCCCCATCTCATTTGTAAAATCCCAAGTTACTCCAACATTCAGTGGTTGTCCCCTCCTCCAAAGTTTGTCAAATCCTCAAAGGGCAAACTACCACTTGGCAAGACTTCATTGTTCCCACTGTCCCATTTTTGCCACAGTCCCTCATTTCCCTTTGGCACACATTTGGCATTGAAACAAGAAACCAAGTTATTATTTCTCATTCTCAACAAACCAAACATATACTTGGCATAGACTTTCAACACCATGGAGGCGGGCACCGGTACATCATACGACCAAGACAATGACTTTACAACTGAAACTGCATGCACTAGGAGGGCACTAAAACGCCATAAAAGGGAGGATAGACTCTGAATCTTGGCCGAAGCCTATTTGGCTGAGCATGATGCTTGATGAGGCACCTTCAGTCCAAATTTCAAGAAATTTGGGGCAATTTTTTCATTTTGAAATTTTTTGCACTAAAAAACAGGGTTTTTCTCCCTATGCGCCGCACCATGAGGCGTGTGCTTTTTTAGGGAGCTCCAAATTGTAAAAAGTTTATATTTTTGGATTTTTCATGAAAAATCATGACTGCTGGTGCATGGCCAAGAATTTTGGGCAAGTTTTGAGTCCTCAGGAGGTCAAAAATACTCAAAAAATGACCTCTCTACCCCTATTTTGACACACAGGAAGCAGTCTTGGGAGATTGAAGTTTTGGAGGGGCAAATGGGAACCAAATTCATAAATTCGACTTGGGTTGGAAAGTAGATAGGCAAGGCTTCCTAAAAAGAACACTTGGGCTCAATTTGGATTTTAGGAAGTGCCTCAAAATCAGCTCCAAAGTGGCGTGACGCATACAGATTTTGGCGCGACGCATAGAGAATTTTGGCTTGTTTTTCACTGTTCAGCTCAGCAATTCACCCAGTTTTGCTTCTTGAAGTTATTCTTGACTTTTCATGATGTAATTTGACAACCATGATGTAATTTTGGCACTTACCTACTTGTTCTAGAGGATTCATTCACTAAAAAGTGAAAATTTAATGAATGAATCAGTTTCCTACCTTATAGAGGCAAGTTGTTTTGATTGCCTAGATTTTAGTGCTTTGTTTAGAATTGGTTGAAACAGCTCCTAGAATGATGAGCTCGACCCCTAGAGGCAAGGGAATGGGTTGGGCTAGTCTATATCATGTAATTCCTAAGTCATTTTCAGGGTTGGACGCTAGGGATTGCTTTGGCATATCATTGTACATTTTACCTCTGCATTTTTGGCTAAGGAAAGACGAGGGTTTTGCGGCATTGTTTGGGATCCATGTGGCTTTATGTTTTTGATGGTGTGCTTCTCTAAGTAATTGTAAGTTCATTAGTGTTATGTGTATCATTTTCCTATCTTTTCTTCTGAATTTGAACAAATGAGTGATTAAGGTGGAATCCATTAACTGTTATGCTCTGCCTTTGAATTTGTTTAAATTTCTATGTTTTCATCTGTTTAAGTAGAATTCTTGAGACTCTCTTGCTCTCCTTAGCTCCTCACCAGTCCGATCTATCCATTCACTCAATTTAAAGCATCAAAATGATTGCCTTCCTTGCCCCAATTAGAACTCTACAGAAACTGTGCCTCATCCCCGAGCCCAATTTGCCTTTCCCTGTTTCCAGCACAAAACCCCCAAAAACTCAAAACAAATCCTTGTACTTCATACCTAGCCTAAAATTAGCTTTTATTTCAGTCATCTCGAGCCCCATCGCTTGTCTTTTGCTGAGATCGACCCGGAGAGAGCCCTCTCCTGTCCTCGTAGGGATAGCTACGAGGCTGAGCATGGTTTGATGTGGACCTAGAACCTTGTCTTTTCAGCCTGAGGAAAATCTAGGCTCTAACACATAAAACGATCTACTTGGTGCTGGTCAGTATCCATGTAGGAGACATACTTGACCAATTCCATAAATCAAATTTTGTATTCTTCTACGATACGACCTCCCTCTATCAGGACATGGAAGGCTCCTACCTGCTGTTCTTCATAATGTGCTGGCAGGTACTTCTTCCTGAACCTCTCCTCAAATAATTCCCAAGTAACTGTGCCTAGAGTGAGGTGCATTAGACACTCCAAGTTACCCCACCAATTCAGAGCACTAGCTCTGAGTTGGAATATTTCTATTTTGGCTTTGGAATTGGAATTGTAATCCCTTAATGCAAAATCTCATTCCTTCTAACCAGGCTTCTGCATGCTCATTGGCACGAGCTCCTGCAAACTCTGGGAGTTTAATATTCTAGAGCTCCCTAGTAATGTCCTCAATTGGAGGTCCCCTATCATAGTCTCTAGATCCCTCGGGATTCCCTAACCCTGATGGAGTGTGTTCCCCTTCCATTACATTTGTTTGGCGCCCTCTCAAGGTCTCATTAATTGCTTCTAGGGAACACAGGATGAGAGTCAATTATGGTGAAGGTAATGGGTTATTTGAAGGAGGTCCTTGTGAACACTCTCTAGGCCCTTGGTTCCTACGCGTCCTTACCATTTTTATTTGTTCAAAATTTGCACGATATCTAAGACTTATCAGCAGTATTCCTAACATTTTCTACCACACTCTAGATAGTCCAAAGATAACCCAAGCAATGGATCAATTCAAGTTATGACAAGATGAAATATTTATAAAATATGTTGTATCAAACCATGTTTAATATCAACTATCCAAAAAATTGGTAGTGATCCACATACCTAATGATATGTGTAGCCTCATGCCTAACATATGGGTGAAGGAGGTCCAAACAAAATAAGACTTTCATCCTTAGGCTGAGTGGCAGGAATAATAGCAAATTCTCTAGGTAATCAATTACTATCACATCATCCTTTTTTTTTTTTTCCTCAGCCATAATCAATCAACAATTGTGACCCATGGAGAGAACATGATTATAGGGAATAAAGCCACCACTACCAATTTGAACAGATATAAGAATGCATGTAAATATGAATATGAAAGGGAGAGAAAGATTGTGAGGAGATGGTTTATAACATTTGCAAACAAAATTGACTACCATAAAAAAATACAAATGCATCAAATCCTAAGCAAATTAGTTATTTAACACTGATTTTTTGTATTGTGCATAAAATTTTTTAAGCTCAATAAGTATGATATGGTCTTTGCATCTCAATCACACAATTCAAACAGAGTCAAAAATATCCAAAAGTAGTCTCTAATGCATGAACATATCCCAAATTTAACAAGTCACTTGAATCATTAAAGGTCTTACTTTGAATAAGATATAGACAATGTTGTTGCATGTGGAAGTCATGCACAACATGCCTTCCTTGAAACAAATGAGATGGTGAAATGGATTTCTTCCAAATATGGTTTTATTTTCAAAAAGTGAGGAAATGAATATGATAACCTATATCATTTTAGTGCCCAAAATCCTATGTTAATAGAAACAAAACAGACGTTGGCATTCTTGCAGTTATAAGGTGTAGAAATAGAATAGGACAAACAACTTTGTTTTCTAAAGTGGTTTCCATTTCAAAGGCCATGAAACCATTTCTCGAGGAATGGAACTTTTCTTATGACCATCTCTTGAAAAGTGTGATGTCCTTTCTCCATTGATCCAATCTGTTTGTGAAAAACATCCTATGCTTTTCTCATAAGTTGGTATGTTTCTTATAGGGAAGAAAAGATCAAATTATTTTATTAATATCCAACAAATGAGATTAAGGTCACCTAATTCTGCCTTGTATTACCTGAATAGGCATTTGGAATTATTTTTCTTTTAAGGCTTAGAGAATTGTGGTTACAACGTATATCAGTTGCCACGCAAGCACTCAGGATTTGGGCATGGACTGCAAACACTGGGCTGAGTTTATTTTATATTCTAAACTATGCTTTCATGACAAAGAACATGTTAATTTTTGAAAAGGCAAATTTTACAATTTGGGAATCTTGTCATAATGCCTTAACCTTTGATTTATATTCTTCTGTTAATTGATTTTGTTTGTAGTTCTTTGTAATATGACAAAGAATGTGCATAGGGAGTGAGTTATTAAGTAGGCAAACTCAACCTTTTTGGTGACTCCATTTTTTTCTCTAGCAAGGAAAAGTTCTGCCATGATCCACTTATTCTTTAAAATTTTGACAATCTAGGTTTTCTTAAAATGTGCTAAATCTTTAAGGGCAAAGTCCATGGTCAAAGATCCCATCAGTCGGGTGGAACTATAACTTCTGGCAAAATTTCTACCAATTTTGGGGAAGAATTTCAATCAGAAAAACCTTGAGCTAGTCCACTTATTAACTTACTTTTTGCACACAATATTAACAGGATTCTCTACCATATATAATTTTCTTTCCAACCTTCTCTGTTTGGTAGTGTTTTTGTATACAGTGTTAGATATGAATAATTTTTGTATATACAGTCTATATGTTTCTTACATGCTAAACCTTTGTATTGGGCTTCTCATATTTAGTAACTTAGCCAAAATCACTGTATACATTATCATTCACATCAAACACCAGAACTGTAGTCTCGAAATTGAATAATGGAATTACTCAGCCAACTTGTAGCCAGCAACAAGTCTGATAGGGATGCGTTTGTCCGATAATAAAGAAGAGATGACAAGTGAGGCGTTGGTTTCAAATCCAACAAAATAAATAGGGAAATATGTCTGGTTAAGCACAATAAAGCTACCGACGGCCGCAACAGGGCCTGGGGTTTTATAATTTGCAAATAATCAATGCCGAAATCAATTCGTAGGTAGTCAATGCATGCATCACTTTCTTGTAACAAAATCGAGTATGCCCCTTTTATTTCCAAACATGTTATTTCTTTCCTTGTTTACAGGCACAAGGGATGGATGAGATAGCAATCCAGTTGCAAAAATTCACTAGATATACAATATGCAGATGATTTGGAGGCAAAAATAAACTAGCTATACTCATGAACCTCGTAGGCACATAGGAGTGACACCAATATCCAACTTAATAATACCCACAAGCTAGAGACGAAAAGAAACACTGGGCAAAACAGAAGGGACAATGCAAAAACTTATAGTCTATCCACATGGTAAGCGTACATATATTGATTGGCGTCGCCCTTCTAGTATTTGGGTACACTTGACTTTTAGAATCGATGATTGACCGATTGCCTATTTCCAAGTCTTTCTACTCTCACTTCCTCTCTTCTGCGTTTACCTGGTTTCAGTTTTGCCTCAACATTTCACAAGGCGATCGGATTATCTGGCAACCCAGAAAATTGAGATGAAACGTGGGTTTGAAGGGAAACAATTTATTAGTTGGAATGGATAAAAAGAGCCTCCCAGGAATCTGAATCGTCACCATCATCACATCAAGGCATCAATGGAAAACAGGCTCCTCCCAGACGAGCAGAAACAGCAGTAGGGATTCAATGCCTCGTCACCTTCTCCTGACGGGGAAGACCCTATAGCCAAGAGGATGACTATTGAATTTCTTTGAGCGCGCCTATTGTCGAAGAGGTCTGTTTCCAGGGCTGCAAACCAAAAGGCTTACCATCTCGCCCAAAAGGTTTTGGAACTGGAAAAGGCAATTGGAGATTGTAATTGAGCAGAGAAAAAAAGGTAGAAACCACCACTCGAGAGGCCCTTTCCATATTAGAAAGTGATGGGATGACAGATTTTTCCGAGTCTTTTGACTCACTCTCTGCATCTGATCAAGACAGAGCTGGCCCTTCTGAATCCAAAGATGTTGAGGAGATAAGCAATGGAACTTACCCGAGGCTCAGCTTTGCTGCTGGAGAGGAGGATGATCTATCAACCATCGGCAGTGGAAGTGAGAAAAATTTACATGAAACAAATGGGTTTGATCCATCCCAGTGTGTACGTAGATGATTGTCTTGGCAGACTCGTGAAAATTCCTGTAGTCAACATGGAAGTATTACTAGAAAATGTTTGAATCGAACAATGGAGAACAAATTTCTCAACCACAATCGCTCTAGGAGTATTTCAGATGCAGAGTCTGTTTCAAAAAGACGCATGGGAAAGTCATGTCGTCAAGTGAAGAGGCGAGAAACAAGAGCAGTTACAGAGGAGGAAGTGGAACAAAGGGTTCTAACTGCTTCCAACGAAGATGAAAATAAGAAGCCAGCAGATTCCACTTTGAAAGAGTTTTCAAATTCAAGGCAAAAGGAATATGTGGACCAGTTTTTGAAAGTATTCGATGTTATGTCGAAGAAAGATTTTGATGGAGGTCTTCCTCTTAAATATGAAAAAGCAATTGGTGGCAATTCCTGCAGCCAAGCTGCAGAGCACGAAGATCAAATTGATCTAAGGGCTGATCAAATTGGAGAAAAACTTCGAGACAAGAATGCAGAGGGATAGTTCACTCACAATTGTCGGCTACCCTGTAGAAGATCAAGAGAGACAAATTGACTCGGGAAGTGACAAAGAGATGGAAATGGAAAGGGTGCTAGAACAGTAGGCAGAGTTGATTGATCAGTACAACACCGAGGAAATGCTTAAAGAGAATGGGTAAAGAAGTTTAAAGAGCTCAGTTCTTCATCTGCGCAAAGCATGGAATGCCGCAAACATGAACACACGCTAATATTACTTCAAATAACAACACACTGAAACAGAGAAGCGATTGCATTCTCATCTGCAAGCGATTGAAGAAGAACAGAAAGTGAATTTGCTGCATAATAACAGAGAAATCATCTCAAGGAAACAAAGTGTGAATTGGCTGCATAATAGCAGAGTGAATTGACTGCATAATAACAGAGAAATCATGTCAAAGAAACCCGTAGCGATGGATATCCTCTCTGAGAAATCTGTAGCGATGGATATCGACATGGATATCATCTCAGACAAACCAGAACCAGCAGGAGGAAATAATAAAAGCTCAGCCTCCTACTCCTACAGCCACACCTCCAAAAGGGTTGTAGCTCCAAAGAGATGTGAAGAAAACATGGACAGAAGGAATAATAGCAGATGCAGGAGAGGATAGATTCATAAAAAGGATAAAGCATGCCGCTATTGGCTTGCAGGCAATTGCAAGTACGCAAGCGACGACTGCAAATATCTATACATGAAATTGTCTTTCAAATTGCTCAAAGAACTGCCTTCAAAGTATACTACCAAAAGGTTTAGCACAAAATGGTCTTCTACACAATTTTATTTGCCCGAAAATAGAAAATTTTCTTGTTGCAACATAAACTAAAGTGTTATTTTAGCTTAGATGGAAGCTTCTACCGGATTGCAAGGAAAATTTTAAAGTGCAATTTACAGGTTAGTAATGTCTTGGTCTTCAAAGATTCAACTAGATTTGAAAAATCTCTAGTGGGTAGGCTTCAAGGTCCAGATTTTGAACCTAGCTCTGATACCATGTGTAAGATCCATATCCTAGAGTCTTCTAACAGATCTATTTCTGATGAATTTAAATGCAATAAGAGGCAATAGTTTACTTTCTTACAAGACTTTTAAACAAATAAAATTTTACCATTTACATTCTAATCCTTATAACTTATGGAGAACATTTCATTTTAATAAATTTATATGAGTAATCTATAGAGGAATACCTGTACTAGTGGCTGGTGGAGATGCCTTTGAGCTGTTGCTTCTGCTGAACGCTCCTCTTGACTGACCCAACTGGATTTACTTCTCAGCCAACTAGGAAATAATTCCTAGCCCAGGAAACCTCCACAGGTTCCCTAGCCCTCCGAGCCCAAGTCCAACCAAATGTAGTGTGTGTGTCCAAGATGAATGATCCAGACCAAGATGAACAATATTCTCTCTTCTCAACAACCCAAGAAACCTCCATAGGTTCCTAAGGTCTCCAAAAATCACAACAGATCCTAAAATCACAACCAACCCCCAAAATCATAAGCAAGGGCCCAACATCCACTTTTCTCCCTTCCCCCTCCCCTTTTTATACCCTCCCTCTCTTCTCCATCTCAACTACCTCTCATTATTGTCATTAACTTCTCATCCATCCTTACAGTTGACTTCTCTTCTCCCAAGTAAAGTTGGGAGTACATTTGGAAACGTGACATGAATATAAAATTGGGAAATTAATGGGAGAGGACCATGTCTTCTCCCAAGTAAATCTGAAAGTACATTTGGGAATGTGAGATGAATATATATATATATATATATATATATATATATATATATGTATGTATGTATGTATATATGTATATATGTAATTAAATGGAGAGGACTATGTCTTCTCCCAAGCAAATGTGAGGGTACATTGGGGAATGTGAGATGTAATTAAATGGAGAGGACCATGTCTTCTCTCTAGTAAATGTGAGGGTACATTGGAGAATGTGAGATATATATATATATATATATATATATATATATATATATATTGAGTTGGAGAGGACCATGTCTTCTCCCTAGTAAATGTGAGGGTACATTGGGGAATGTGAGATGAATATATATACTATTTAAAATAATGGAAGGAGAACATATCCTACTTAAGATTCAATTTGAGAATATGAGTTGGGAATTTGAATAGTAGAAATCATGAATCCTATATTAGACCAATATCTCTCAATATTTTTCAGATAATGTAAACATTAATAAAATTTGTAGGATAATATTTAAGTGGGGCATTACAAACCTAAACATATCTCGAAATTGAGAACTTAAAATCCATCTCTTTATTTTTGATGTGTTTTTAATTGTTAAATTAGGTATTCAAGGTCTTAAACTCTTGGTGAAGAACTTGTGTTGACCTAGTTGGTGTTCACTTCAATTCTCAGTCAAGAGATTGTATAATAATCTATTGACTAAGAGTTTGATTTCAAATATTCATCCATCTTTACAAAGAATTGTGACATATCTTCATGTGATCACTTGTACATTAAATATTTTAAAAACATCAGTGAGTATTATGTACTGTGGAGTCCTAGTAACAATAATGATATCAACAATTATAGCTATAATGGCACCATAGAAAGGAATAGTGGTGTTGTGCTAGTTAAGAGGATTAATGCTTGTATTTCAATTATAAGCACATGTGCATGTAAATCATACTCGTGAATAAAATAATTTAAGGCCATGTCAATGCTTAATAATAAAATTGACTATTTTTTGCATAAAATAATTTAAACTCATGTCAATGCTTGATAATAAAATCGACAATTTTTTAGTAATAATGTTGATTTTTATATTTGAATTAATCTGTTTGAATAAAATTATTGTATCAATGTAGTGTATTGTTTAAGCAATATACTATGTGACTAAACCTTTGTTTAATGCAATAATGATAATAGTATATGTAAATTGGAATGTAATAGTTTTCAACTCTAAAGAGTATGATAGGTAAGAAATTAATTTTATTATATATATAAATGAGGGATTATTTGTCATACAAAATAAGATGACATAAAAATTTATGATAATTAAATGTCAATAAATAATTATTATAATTATTGGTAATTTCATGTCATATCAATTGGACTATATCTTTACATTAAATACCTAATTTTGTAAATAAATATTCTAAAATATAAAAATTGTATGATTTTATTATCTTAATCATAATTGATATCTTCAAATATTATATTGCTTGAGTTGCTTGCATGCATAATTTCTTCATTGCTAGTAGGGAATATTGCATTTAGGTTGTTTGCAATTTTTTCTTGAATAGTATGATTTGTTCCTTCTCTTTATGTTCCTTCTAAAAACATAAATAAATTGGAAGTATATCTACATTTATAATATAATATGCATGATTATATAAATAGAAAATCATACCATAAAAATGAATGATTCATAAGTGATACATATGCTTTAACATCATACTTCATACCTTATCTCAACATATGTTCTAATGGCTTCTATACACCACAACAAAGTATAAATATAATTATTTTTGTGAATTAAGCTTGTGTTAATTCAAAATTGTATTATACATCAACAAAACTATCACTATTCATGTAATTCTTAGTCTCAATATGCTTCTAGGGAAACCAGATATGTTGACCATTAACTGGAGTTAAGGTAATGCACAATAAAAAGACCTAATACTTAGAAACTACTAAGCACTATCATATACCGAACTATAAAAGGAAATAAAACAACAACCAAAAGGAATAACATAATATCAATAGTTTGAAGTAGTATGTTATGAAATCAGCTCATAAAAAGATAGAAAAGATAGATCAATTCCTAAGAATTCAGCCTCTTCGAGGGGGAAACCTCCTTTACATTACAAAAATGAACAATTCTTGGATGATACAAATGAAAATACCTCCTTTCTATATATAGGAGTCTAAGGGGTCATAATATAATCAGAGCTGACATAACAATAATAATGTAAGGGCATAATAATAACAATAGTGGGTTTCTATGGGGCACAATAATAACAATATGGGGATTACATGGGTACAACAATATATTAAGGGGGTTGTACTAATAACAATAAGGGGTTACACCAGTAGTATAGGGGCCTAACATGCCCCTCTCCTTCAAAAAGTGTTGTCCTCAATGCTTGAGTAATTCTTGATGCTTCTGTATAAAATTCTTGTCCTTCCATGTGAAATCTTCAATAGGTAAGTTCTTCCACTTGATGAGATGCTTTGAAATTGATCGATTTCGTAGCTGTCGACTTCTCGAATCTCCAAATGCTTCAGGTTCCAATATGATTTTTCCTTCCTTGTCAAGTTCTGGCAATATTGTTGGAACTGGGATATTCAGAAACTTTTGAATGGGTTCCCACCCTGCTTCACCATTCTTTCATTCATACCTTCCTTTGTTTATCAAATTTGGTTGGATAATTGTACCAACCTCTACCATTTCTGCAACTATATGTTCAATTTCACTCCTTTGGGCATATGGATATCTATAAGGCTTGACGTTTGGTGGAACACATCCTGGAATAAAATGAATAGCATGATCATGATCACGAATACATGGGAGACCTTTGGGAGTCTCAAATACCTTGGAATGATTGTCCAAGACTTTTTGAGATCTGGAGAAATACATGATTTCGATGTGCGAACAGTTAGTGAACATAATTGTGCAATTACGCCTCGCTGTTCTTTCTTTAGAAGCTTTGTCATTCTGTTAGAGTTGATTATCTTTCCTTATTTCCCTGTGATACCCCTTAATTCAACTTCCTTTCCTTCCGAAGAAAATTTCATAAAATGTTCTTGAAAATTAAAAGCTATTGTACCCAAGGATTGTAGCCATTGGACTCCTAGTACAACATCAACACCACCCATTGGAACGGAAAACATTGGGCTATTCAATACATATTCTCCCATGGATAGTTTGATATTATGGCACTTTCCAGAGCAATTTATGGTTCCTCCACTTACAATCGTCACTTGACACTTTGGTGCTGGATCTAGGAAGCAATTCAAGTCCTTGGCTATATTACAATTAATAAAATTATGGGTACTACCTGAATCAATCAATATTATTACCTTTTTCTTCTTGATATGTCCTTCTATCTTTACAGTTTGAGGAGTGGTAATTCCGACGAATGCATTACAAGATATGGTCGGATTCATTTCTTTTTTCTCTGGGGTTGGTTCCTGGTGAGTATCCTTTTCTTTTGATGTTTCTTGATACTTTTCTTCTTGATATTTCACTTTTTGAACCTTCTTCTTCTTGATATGTCCTTCTATCTTGAGAGTTTGGGGAGTGGTAATTTGTTCCAATGCTTTACAAGATATGGTCGGATTCATTTCTTGATGCTCGATGTGATCTTTCACTTCTTGAACATTTTTCTTCTTCATATGTCCTTCTATCTTGATAGTTTGAAGAGTGGTAATTCTGGCTAATGCATTACAAGATATGTTTGGATTCATTTATTCTTTCTCGATGTGATTTTTCACTTCTTGAACCTTTTTCTTCTTGATATGTCCTTCTATCTTGAGAGTTTGAGGAGTGGTAATTCTTGCCAATGCTTTACAAGATATGGTTTGATTCATTTCTTCTTTCTCTGGGGTTGGGTCCTGTGTATATCCTCTTCTTTTGAGGTTTCTTGATCCTTTTCTTCCTCCTCTTCATACTCTATGTAAAATAATTTCTACTCAACACACTTATGACCTTTAGTGCATTTTCTATCACAATTGTAACAAAGCCCTTTTTCTCTTTTTTCTTCCAATTGTTGTGGTGTAACCCTTGTAGGTTGTGGAAGGCTAGGAGAAACAACACTTCCATCTTTATAGTTGTGAGGGGTAGATTTCCTTGTTTCCATAATTTTACTTTCCACTATGTAACAAATCCCTTTTACTCTTTCCAATTGTTGTGGTGTTGCTCTAAAGAAGGTGTTGCTCTTTGTATCCTCATAATGTGCTATCATTTCCTTCGTGAAAATTGACCACGTAACAAGTTGTTTACGAGAACAAAGCCCTTTATACCATAAAAATTGATCCGGTTCTAAATATGAAGATGCAATACATAGCTTTTGTAACAGTGGTACACCATGTACATCAAAATATTGCTCCATCTGAAGTATCCAATTTACTGGATCCTTGCCATCAAACTTCCTCATCTTGCTTTTTCTTGATGTTAGGAGCTCAATCTTCAAACAACTGTAACTCTGTACTTTCAGATTTTTAAGTTCTGAAATTGCGACTTGCAGTAGCCCTCTGCTTCCTCTTTCTAATGCCACCAGTTTGATCCAAATTGAATTCTCCAAGGAAGAGTTATGCCAAATCTCCCATAGTGACCTAATTATAGACAAGTTCAGTAGAGTGAACTTGTACGACATGCCACGTGTCACTGTTTCAACCTTTGGCTTTGAAAAATATATAAAAGAAACTACATTCCGTCCTATTTTTGTACCTTCTTACGAAATTTCAATTCGATGCACAGAGAGAAAGTTATGACAATTTTCCCCAGGTCACCTGTTTGGAATGTAATTTAGGAGTTTGCAAAAAGAGAAACTTCCGTAGATCATATCTCTGCAAATATAGCACGAAAAGCTCTGAAATTTGAACCTGGGGTTCAGTGAAATTTCGTCTCAAATGAGTTTTTTTTTTTCTTCTGAAATGTCATAGAAAAAAATTATAGAGAAAATTCCATGATGACCTATTTGGAGCAGAAAAACCCTAGAACCCAAAGCTCTGATACCAAATGTTATGAAACCATCTCACAAAAGGATAGAAAAGATAGATCAACGCCTTAGAATTCAGCCTCTTCGAGGGGGTAACCTCCTTTACACTACACAAATAAACAATTCTTGGATGATACAAATGAAAATACCTCCTTTCTATATATAGGAGTCTAAGGGGTCATAATATAATCAGAGCCGACATAACAATAATAATGTAAGGACATAATAATAACAATAGTGGGCTTCTATGGGGCACAATAATAACAATATGGGGACTACATGGGTACAAAAACATAATAAGGGGGTTGTACTAATAACAATAAGGGGTTACACTAGTAGTATAGGGGCCTAACATAGTAACTAGAGATAGGTCCTAAACACTTGTACCAACTGGAGCAAGAGGTTTTAGGTCACATTGAAGATAAATTTCAAGATGAGCTAGCCAGACATCCAAACTAGCAAGACTGAGCGTTGATATTGTTACACCTGCTTGATTTTATTCAAAGAAGAGATGATATCATTGTGGTCTTCATGCTTCTTAAGACCCTACCTAGAAGAATTTATCTACCAATGGAGGGTGATAGAGTTGAAGTATTGATTCCATCTTCCCCTAGTATGGCCAGGGTTAGGAACCCAATTGGCTACCTCCTCTTGGATTTCTGAATTTTAATAAGCTTATTGGTCATTGGTGGCGAAGCTTTGACTTGACATATATCTTTGTGAATTTCAAGTAGGGTGGTAGAATGGAAGATGGTTGCAGCGTCTTGGGCATGAGCTTGGGCATGCAACCTACCCTAAGGGCCTTTTCCCCTATATCCCTGACAATTATGCATTTGTTATCGGGGCATATTGCACCAAAAGGGAGATGTCTAGGAAAGATAACTTACCAACAACAGTCTAGGACTGAGAGGAATAAGACCGAGGAAGCCCAAAAGAAGCAAAAACTAGGGGGTTTGGGGGATCCAAGACAGACAAGGCCAACAAACAAAGAAGGACATGCGAAGAGGAATGGTAACTGAAAGACTTTTGGTAGGGGAAGGAGCTCATCAGGAAATACCACAAATCTAGCCACTATCCAACCTAGTTGAAATCAAATAAAGAAAATGAGCATCCATTAGCGAGGAACATAACTAGTGAATGAAATTATTGAACCAAAAAAGTAGAACAATACACCAAATTTGTCGACCCACCAAACTTGGACCGAAAAAGTGGCGTGTGCTCAAGAAATGCTAATGTTACTAGCTCCTACAATACCTAACTCCAATTTAGTTGTTGGAGTCCCTAGATTTGTAACCCTTGCGTACCCAAAGCTTATCTCCTAACTATTGCTTTGTCTCTTGTGCCAATGCCAAATACTTCTAAGCCCATAAGCTAGGTTGTCTTCCATCCAGGCTTAGGTCAATTCAAATCCATAATAGAAGGATGACATCCAATATTGATAAAATTCCCATTGACTATGCCATAGCCTTGCAATTTTTCTGCCAGATGTGAACCCTCCTCTATTAGACACCCAAGGGAATTGTCCCACCTTTAGTGGGGAAGAAGCCTAAGAATACCAGAAAAGTTGGAGAGCAAGGTCTCCCTTCTCAAAACAATTGAACGAAGTAAATTTTGACATGGGAATGAATATTAGTGTATGTAGTTCACATATGTGTTGCATGTCGACGGTTGGACACACCACACCTCGTTTAAATGTTGTGAGAGGAAGTGGGGTGGCCGGATCCTCCCCATGACCTCTAATGTCCCATTGAACAAAAACCCGATCAAGGGCATTTTATCAGCATCACAAATGAGTTATAGAGGTTTCTTCTAGCTGGAAGACACCACTTCAAACCAGGTTTCTATTAGATATATGTATCAATCCTAGCACCCCAAGTTGGCGAAGAAGTCAACGCTTTGTTTCCCATTTGATGAGAATGGGAATTTGTGACAAAATGGATAGAATGGAGAAGCTTTTGAATGTGAGAGATGATATGTTCCAATCACCAAATCTTGGACAATGTTTCTATAGGCATCCAGTTGTTGATTTTATTGATAGTTGAGATAATCAATTGGGAGTCCCCATCAACCTATAGTTTTGAATATCCTTCATTGATCACCAATACTAGACCTTTTCCTAAGGCAAGGAACATTGCTACATTATTTCTTTTGAAGCCACACTTTGTAGCATACAACTTTAAGGTTCAAATTTCCTAGTCATAAAAAATCCCTCCATAACTAACTTGACCAGGATTTCCTTTGAAGCACCATCAAAATTTAACTTCAAAAAACCCATTGGTGGGCAAGTGTAGATTGAAAGAGAGATATTTTTGGGAGAGGGAAAACCTAGGAGGAAGATATGGGATCATTGAAGGAGCGAGCTCAAGTTTTAATAAAATCTCATATTCCTATTGATTCACTTTCTAGCCCTCCTGGGTTCATGCTTCAAAGAGGATGGTATGATGGATATTTTTCTTAATAATTTGTCGAATTGTGCCTTCTTCATTTTTATTTTGTCTAGATATGATCTTGTTTCTTTCTTTCCAAGTCACCCACATGACAAATCTAGGAATAAGAATACATTCTTGATTCACCACGAGGTTATTGAACATGCTAGTTCTCCATTTCTCCAAATTTTCCACCAAGATGTTAAAGTGGTCGAAATATCCAAAAAGGAGTAAGAATCGTATCCAAATATAGTTGGTGAAAGGGTAGGAACTCAAGAGGTGTTCCATAGTATCTTAATGATTCTAGCATAAGGGGCACATCGAAGGTCCTTGGAATCCTTTTTTTTTTTTTAATTTGACCCCATGAAAGGTTCTTTTGTCTCCTTACCAACCATAGGAATTGTGAAACCTTAAGCCAATGTCCATTCATCCAAATATTCTTCCATAAAGGTTCCTCATGGATGTCCTTGTGAACAATGAGTAGAAAGTATGCTTCCTTAAGAGTAAACATCCATCTAGTTTGATATCCCCACCAAAGTTCATCACAACCTTGAGTAATGGATATTTTTCATCTTTGTAGCTTCTAAGCTAAAAGAAGTCAAGAAGTCAAGGCTGAGAGTTCTAGCTAATCATCAATCATTTTCCATTCTCCCCAAAGCATAGAATCATGCTTCATTTTCTAATAATATGTTATTGTTGTGCATTGTTGATCTGAAGTAAATTTCTCTATTCCTATAAGTTCCTCATGGTACCCGAACTGTGGCATTTTTTGCCAAGAATATTTCCAGAAAAAGTGCATTTCTTCCATTCCTAATCTCCCAAAAGATACGATTTTGAATTAGAGTCTAGTTTGCATATGAAAAATTCCATATACAAGAGCCTAAGGGATATACTATAGCCCTTAACTTTTCCGATTGAGAAAAGAAGCGGTAATATTTCCTACCCCAAATTTGTTTCCAAAGTTCATTTCCTCTATGAAGCCATCACTACCATATTTTAGCTCCCAATTCCTTATTAAGGATCTTTGAGTCTTTCAAACCTAATCCCCAAGATAGCTAGGTTATACAAATATTTTCCTAGGAAATTAATGGCAAGATTTTCCCCTTCTTTGCTCCTCTCTAAAGAAAATATCTATATAGGGAAGTGATGGATTTAAACAAAAATTTGGGAGCATCTAGGGTTGTTCACTAGTAAATTGAAGGATAAACTTAATAAGCACTAACCTACTTGCAAAATTAAGAGACCTTAATTCCAAACTATCTAACTTATTAGATATCTTCTGAGAATTCCTTACCAATAGGAAGATCTCAAAGAGTTCTCGACCAATGGTGCTCTCAGGTATTTAGCAATAATTTTTCCTATCTGAAATTCCACGAGGCATGCTAGGTGTCTTTGAGCAATCACATTAGTGTTAAAGAAATAAATGTTTGATTTTTTTACATTTAAAACCATACCTGAAGCCTTCATGGAGTCATTGAGGATAGTTTTAAAAGCCCTGGGTTCCCCTAGAGTGGGCATGCCAAAGAGCATAATATCATAAAAAAAAAATTGATGGGTGATACGTAAATTATTTCCATAAAGGCTAAGCCCTTAATAATTTCTTGATGCCCATCAACTTTAAGATATCTTCCCATGATCCAAGTGGCTCCAGAATCATTCAATGATCAAATATGGCTCAGGAAAAGATAAAAAATGAAAGTTAGTTTATTGTCATAAAACTAGGGTAAGATCAAAGAGATCTTTGAAAGCTTCCCAACAGCTCAAACGACACCTCAATCTGAGTTTGTATGTGAATGTTATGGCTAGTCAAAGTTTTGGTCAAACTAGGCCCATTGGCTAAATTTGCAGGAGCGCCAACTAAGTTTGGAGGTCTGCTAAAATTGGAGGTCTGACTAAATTTGGCGGTCACAAACGAGGCAAAAATTTGGCACTTATTGGTGATGTATTTCGGCAGTCGAAACTGGTGAAATTGTTGCCTAGTTTCTAGTGACCCTTAAAAATCGAAGGACAATTTTTGACCATTTTATTTTTTTATATAAAAAATAAATTTAAAAACACGGTGTGGGCCACCAACCCCGCTGCCCCCAACCATTACATATATAATATATATTCGGCCAACATGGTCGGTCGTTTAAACGATTATGCCACATATTGAATACAAGGGGTTGGCGGGGATCAAACTCGCTCAGTCGATTCGGCAGGCTTGCTCCATGGACAACCCCACTCAACGGTTACCACTTAAACATAATCTTCGCCCAAAAATTAAGACAAAGACCAACCAGTGGGGATCGAACCCACCCAGCCGGTTTGGGTGGCCCCACTCAACAGTTACCACTTAAACATAATCATCGCCCAAAAATTAACACAACATCCAACCCTTATAACGGTCCACCAAAATAAAAAAATTGAAATGGGGATTCAAACCCCGATCTTTCATTTAAAATTTTCCCAGTTTAGCCAACGTTCCACCAAGCCTTACATTAAAATTTTCGTCCATAAAAATATATTTAAGCACTAAATTCATTTGTGCGATGTGGGGTGTTAGAGTCGGTCTGGTCATCCCTCCATCAGAGATCATTTCTCTTATTGCATTTCATTTTTAGGTGTCTTGCTCGATTCACTCCGTTGCATTCCGCTAGGGGAATGCCATTATCTGACGGAAGGGCCTCGTTACTCATTCCCCTCATGCCTTATCTTGCTAGTTTAGGTCTGTTTGTCGAATCAATTTTAAAGTCATTTAAAGTCCTGTTTGATGACTAGGTCAACAATTCACTAGGTCTAGGGTTAGTCGATTTAGTCCTCAAAATGTCCAATAAATCCAGCAGGCGAGAGGGAGGTTCAGATTTTCATCATCAATAATGCTCAAGGATGATTCCTCTTCAAAACTCTGTTTTGAAGAGGAAATTGTCAAATTAATTGTTTGTAATGAGTATGTCTTTTTAAAAGTCCTCCATCATGAAGTACTTCAACTGCAGCCTCTGGTCATCCTTTGCCGAAGACATGCCACCATCTCCTACAAGAATCAACCAAAAAGCCATCGTTTTAGCTAAAAAATCAAAGTGAAGAAATGCCAATTCTGAAACATTACCAAAAATGGGTCTTTACAAAGCAAAGGTCAAAGCTATGACTTGATATAAATATTTCTATGTTTATCCATGCCATTTGCACTCAAGAGGTCAATTGAAGTCGGAGTTTAGTGGAGAGAGGGAAAAACTTGTGAATTTTCAAGCTATGACTGTGCTTAGAGTGTGCGTGGCGCATTGAGCAGGTGGCGCGATGCACTGAGCAAGCGCGGCGCATTGGGTGCCTCCACGCAGTGTATTTTTACATGGGCGTGGCACATTGGTGGGGTGCGGTGCACTAGTCTGTTTGAATTTCAGTCAACTTGCAAAAAATAATCTTTATGGAATCTAAAATTTTCCTTAAGGGAAAAATTTTGACAGTTTCAAAACCAGGCCGACTTTATACTCAAATTACTCAGTTTCTCGCAAGGAGCATAGTGGCAAAGTAATATTTGTCATTTGAACAATAGAATTCCATTCAACCAATGAGAACAAATCTTTGGGGAATATTCGAGTTCCCGAGGTTCTAGATTTTGACGGCCTCAGAATGGGGTCAAATTTATAGTCAATTGACATGATTTCACGCCACGAATTCAATGGTGCAATCCATTTTATAAGCATAGTTGTGCATTTTTAGGTCATACAAAGAAGTGGAGGTATATGATGCAGCGATGCTATGTCTTTCTTTTGATTTGCTAAGATGATGATTTTGATGTTGAGATCCTTGTTTACCATTCTATTGGAGGATACTTATATGCCACCTCATGTGAGAATTTGATATGTTGTCATGCTAAAGGAAGAACCATATGGGTGAGAGTTCCTATAGGATAATGTCTCATGGAGAGACATGCCACTCTAGTTGAGGGAGTTTTCCCTTGTAATGAAAAAGAATACACCATGTACTCATCATCATCTTGCAGCATTTAATGAAGCGGCTACTAGTAAATTATATATTACAAAGCAATGGAACACATAAAATATATTGCAAAAATATAAACACAGAAAATGCATAAAACAAGAGAGACACAAATTTATGTGGTTCACCCAATTTAGGATATGTCCATGGAGAAACAGCCAGTCCTTCCTTTTATATTATCCAACAAACTAAAGAGATACAACCTACAACAGATCCGTTGTAATTCCCTCTTCGCTATCACACAATCTCCTCTCTCTTTCTCACTCAGAATACAGATCACATAGACGCAATACAATTCCCTCATATATAGCGAGGGGTTGCCTTCTAGGGCAACAAACCCTAAATTAAACATAACTTCTACCGTCATATCTCCTCCTAATGAATGACCCAGATTGACTACGAAATTACAACATTTTACAAGGAAAATTTACATCTATTTTTAGCTTTGGGGGCGTTGCCCCCGATTCCCCGTTGGGGGGGGGGGGGGGGTGCTCCAAATAATCATCGTTGCCCCCTGTGGACCCCCCTAGTGGCGAACATTTTACGGGCAATGTTGCTGCCACATTACGAACTGGGGTCCAATGCAGCAATACCTTTGAATAAAGAAGATAATCAGGCTCCACACTCAACAGTAGCCTCCCCACTCTTGTGACTGGTCCTGGAGACATAACCCGCGTTGGGTGAACTCCATTACAACTTGTGTGTGTTATTTGATTTGATGGTTTCCTTTATGTTTCCTCTTCTTTAAAGCATGCACATGTGGTTTTTCATACTCTTTCATATGAAATTTTGCTAACATCATAGAAGTAAAATATATTGGTTAATTTGAGTAGCAGAGAGAATCTGGACCATCCCAATCCCTTGACTACCAAGATAAATAAAAAGGGTGAGTAGGGTCACCATGGTGAAGGCTTCTAGAGGGATATAAAATCATGGTTGGAGATCCATTCAGAAGAATAAATAAGAAGGGAATAAAGATGAGGGACTTGATCCAAGCGATCCATTGAGATGAGATCCCAAAGCCCTGAAGAGTTGGGAGAAAATAATCCCAATTTAATGATCATAAGCTTTAGAGAGGTCTAGTTTGACAAGCATGTTGACCGACTTGGACCTCTTTATGGAAAGGATAACCTCATGTGTTGCCATGATCTCATTAAGGATTTGGTGGCCTTCAATACAACCTATCTTATTTGGAGAAATGATGTTGTTCAATAAAGGTTTAAAGAAATTTACAATGATTAATGATGTAATATTGTAAACAACATTACAAAGGGTCAGCTATAGGTTAAAAACCACTAGGGCTATCTATGTTACCGGATTTAGGAATTAAAGTGATAAAAGTAGCATTAATAACTAACCATACCTTTGGGAGTGGATAGATTATTCAACTAATGCATGCACTTTAGATCCTAAGAAAGGCCAACAAGCCTAAAAGAAGTCCATTGTGAAACTGTCAGGTCCCAGAGCTTTATATTTTGTCTTCACCATCACCACCTCTTCCACTTTTGCAAATGAGACTTCTCTCATTAGGGCCTTATTTTTCTCAAGATGAATAAGATTAGGGATATGCAAGGTAAGTTTTCGAATAATGGTTGAACTATTGGGTAATGGATCCATAAGCAGGGAATGATATTATGATACAAGTTCCTATTCCAACTCCACATGTTGGACCAATTGTTGTCTATTGTTGGAAGAAAGAGAGAATATCTTATTATTATGACAATGTTTTATCATAGCCTCATGGAAATATTTTGATTCCTATCTCCTTCCTTTAGCCATTGGACACAATATTTCTATTTCCAAAGGGCCTCCTCCTATTTCCTCCACTAGTCCATTTTATTAGTTAATTTTCCTTCTAGTATAATCAAAGCATTTGTGCACCCATCCAGAACAATTTGTTGTTGCACATGCTCCATGCATGTCTCCAAGAATTGTTTTCCATGGAGATATGTCCAAAATCCTTTGTATTATATTCTTTTTTTTTTTTTTTCTGACCTTAAATTCCTTAAGCTTTCATTGAAAGGTACACATAGAATTTAAACCTTGGACATGTAATTCATCCCACTAGCTTTTAGCTTTGGGTATGATGTCAGGATCTTGTAACCAAAATCTTTCGAATATGAAGGGTCAATTGCGAGGGGTCACTTTCAAGTCTAATTCCAAGTAGAATTCCCAATGGTTAAAGCCAATGCTTGGTGTTACCGGGAATAGTGTCTATGCAGAACTGCTAATCCCACTAAGGGTGGTAGCTACCTTAGAAACAAACAAAGTAAAACTACTTTCGTTTTCCTTTATGAAAGATAGATGAAAGAAGAATAAAGGAGACCAACCTCCGTCTTGCGCTTGGTTCCTTGCTTGATTCCTCTCTCTTCTGATAGTCCTTTGCTACTTGCTTTCTTGTATACCCAGCTTCACAGAATACCTGTAGAATCAAAGCATCATAACACTATATGAGAACATGGATCTATTATCATAAACAATCTAGGATCAGATGTAAATTGACCATACAAATGCATAAAACATAAATCACACAAGAGTATGGAGGAAAACTTGAATAGCTTTATTGATAATCAAGAAAGAGCCAAGAGAGTTACAACCAGTTGTTCTGACCCAACATCATCCTCTCAGCAAGTAAGCCCTTCTTCACCTCATGAAAAGCTTAGATCACCCAACACTATGATGTTGCCTCAAGAAACCAACAACAATTCCTTACAAGATGCAAAATTCCAGCCCCCAACCTCTGGATCTCTGGGATGAGAGATCTATATATAGATATTTGCAGAGGTGTGAGTCAGCTCTGGGTTTTTTATTAGTGTCTTCTCTCTGATAGTTCTTGATTCCACTTGGAGATCTCATTGATCTCTTACTCATCCTTGGGCGATTCTGAGAGGCAAGTGTCCCAGGAGAAGTTTCTGGAAGATTCCAAGATCATCCACTTAGCAAACTGCTTCCACCATTTGTCTACTCTCGTCCATCGCACCCCATAGAAGGGATTTTTGAAATGCATCGCACTTCCCGTGTGTACAAGGTGCGATGCATCGCACCCTGGCCATGGAGCAAGTGAGATGATCTAGTTTTGACTAGTTCTGAGTAGTTTTTCATGGAGAAATTTTGGGAGATGATGTAATCAGCTGACCTTATTCCTTTAGGGTATGAAACAAAACTTTTAGGGACTTAGGAGCCCTTGGTTTATGGACATTTTATGCTTGGGGTTGCAGGGCCCAAAAATGTCTATAACACTTGGTAGAATAATGGCTTCAAAAAAGCAATCACATTCACTTAGGCTTCACATACTACAAATCATTCTGATCTACTAGATGCTTGGTTCCTTCTCCACAATTATTACATGTATAGACCCCATTGATAGTATTTAGATCCACCAATTGGATTTGGTGAAGAAGGTTAGAAAACTATTACACCTCAGGGTTAAGCATCCTAAACCCCCTTATTTTCCTCCAGTGGTTTAATAAGGTTAAAATATACACCAATGACCCAAAGCACATATTGATGGAGAGATATGAATGTTTTAATGTTTGTCAAAAGGCCAATTTTTCCATGGGAATTAATGAGCCCCAGTTGTGAAACAAGAATGTTGCAACTCCCAAGACTACCAACTTTAATTATCAATCTGGGTTCTATACAAACTTAATAGGTGTCGTCACTATGTGTGCAACATGTAATGTGTCCTTCTTTCGTTGACTGATGCAATGAAGTCAATTGAGAAGCGTAGAGACAATTTCGAAAATTTCAAAGGAAGCCAACTACTGAACTTATCGTTACAAGAAAGAAGCAATTGAAACTTTACTTGTCCTACTGCATCAAGGAAACTCTAATATATTTTCAGAAACAATCAAGTTCTCAAAAGGGGTCAATGCAAACTATTTATATGTTATTTAACTTATGATCAAAACAGTAAATCCTAATTGCAAAATTAAAGCTACGATGAAAAAAAATGATGTTCAAAAAGGTATATGGTCCCTTCCAGTTGGATTCCACAGCTTGGGCTATGTTTCTAAGTGATGAAAAGAAAAAAAATAGGCTTAAAATGAATTTTTCCCTGAGTTCTGATCAATTTTGTAAAGTGCTATGGGATGCTACAACATTGCTACAAGATGTTGCATGATTTCATCTAAAAGCATTATAAGGAATCTAGAAGTGATTTGAAAGTGGGGAAGATGGTGGAAGGTTGGGAAAGAGTTTAGAAGACTTTCCAATCTTATATCTACTCGGTAGACCATATTTCACAAGGGGAAAAGTCAAACTAATGGTCTAGGTAACCATATTTACAGAACAATGAACTAGTGAGCTGATCTAAGCACCCCAATGCCTAAGCTAATCAAGTGAAAATTCCATGGGATAATTTTTTTTATTAAGTGGTATGTTTTTAGGCTTCAATCCAAGTGGAATCCACTCCAAAAAATCTCATTAAGATGTGCTAAAATTCAGTAGAAATTTATTACTTTTTTGCTACATGATACTTCCATAAATTGCATATTGTGAACTAGTAAACCAATCTAAGTAGATGGATAATGAATATGACTTTGCAGAGTTGTTATAAGGATAAATCATACTTGTAACTATGTAAATTCCCTGAAAAACCACTAAATTAAATCATTTAACCAATCTAACCTACAACAAATGAAGCATGAATACTAAGTACATAAATAGGAAATGCAAGAATAAGAAATGCAAGTGGTCAAGACATTCAAAGAAGATAAATAAATTTTACATCAGGGATCTTAGGCTCTTGGGGTAGCAAAAACCAACGATACTTAGATTATTATGAAGGAACTAAGACTTATAAGCTGAAAATGAAACAAAACTTCATTCTTAGAATCAATTCAAGTACATCCTTGCTGAAAATGAAAATAGAGCTACTAAACAACAAGTTTTATTCATAAGAAGACTAAAAAATCTATGCCCATAAGATGGCAAATTAATAGCATCGAATGGGTGCTTCTACAAGATTCGCCAATGGAGTAGCATCCACCTTGAAAGGAGGTAGTGTTCCCCTCCAAAATCCCTCAAAAAATGGAACTGGTTCCCAATAGTAGGAATCTTCATTAAATATTGAGTTCTAGCTTCTTTTGTAGCAGGGAACACATCCCTAGATTTTCTCAATCAGTGGAGGTCTCAAATATGCCAATAAATTCATGATATTTTATTTATTTATTGGTCCATCATGTAACAGGGAGAAAGTCCCTAGATTATCTCATCTTCCAAATCTTTATAATTTGCCCAATATTCTCACAATTTTCTACAAAAATAAATAATAGTAGGCACATAATAAGCAAGGATAAATCAAATTCCAAAGGACCCATTAATACTATAAATTAACTCTATGATTTCCAAGTATAGGGTCTCAAATACATATTTTAAATGTCTAGAAACAATCAAATGGACCTAATAAAATATACAATTCTCGGGCCCATCATTTCCTCCCTACTGGAATTATTTTTTGAAAATTGTAGTGAGAATGGGTTCCTCGTTTTGTGCCTTAATTCAACGAACCTAAACAAGTTTCTCCTTGAGCATGCACGAGTTCCTATGATTTAGGAGTTACTTCCTAAAAAATGGGACGAGTTCCTAAAATTTATGGAAAATTCCTAAAATTTAGGAAGTGTTCATGAAGTAGTTAATTGATGTGTCAAAGTGGAAGGTCGAGTTATCAATCTTCTAGTGTGAGTTAATTAAGGGAAAAGAATTATGGTTGAGTCTCAAGAGATAAGAAGAGTTGCATGAGTAGTTAACTCATGCTAACTCAAAAAATCACAAAAGAAAACTCCTTATTTAGAAACTCACCAAATTTGGCCATTCAAATTGCTTTAAAAGGAAGAGTGAAGACACATTGTTACTCATTGTTTGATGAGCATGGGATAGTGAGACAAAGAAATAGGAGTATGCACAAGGTTATGTGTGAGATTGTGGGGAAGAGTGCGCAAGAGAAAATTGTGCACAAAATTATCGTGAGGAAGAGTTCCCTCAGGTAGTGTGCATAGAAATAGGAGGAAATTCCTATTTAATAGGAGCACCTATTGTGCAAGGATTTATGGATCAGATCGGGCTACAACAAGCATGATTTTATGGCCTAGGAAAGGTAGGAAGAAGGGTGTATTCTCTATTGAAAACGAAGTTGTATTGTAAGAGAGAATTCTTCAGTTTCTATCAATAGTATTCCCAACAAGAAGACTCTAGAGGGTTTTCCAAGTTGGGTTACCTACAAATTATATCTCTTGAATTGTGTTAATTGTATTTATTTATGTTCCTATTCCACTGCAAAGTTTAGTAGAGAAATTTTGTGTTTATATGAGAACACTACTACATTTGGGTTGAAATTTGAACAACAGAATCTGACAAAATGGATAAAATCAGAAAAAGTGTCGAAAGTTAAATGTATTTTCTATTTTATTTTTTCTAAAATCCCAATGCCCATCGAATATCCGATGGGATTTTTTTAAAGGTTGAATATTCGATGGAATATCTTCTCTCATCGATTATCCAACATTGCATAAAGTTCAATTCCACCATTAATGGATTTTTGCGCTGACAACATCTAAGATGGGACTTCTTGATGTTGATTAGTTTAACTAATTAAAATAAATATAACATTAATATTGAAATTACATACATACATACGTATACGTATACATACATACATACATACATACATACATACATACATACATACATACATACATACATACATACATACATACATATATATATATATATATATATATATATATATATATATATATATATATATATATATATATATATATATATATATATATATATATATATATATATATCTAGAGAGAGAGAGAGAAGAGAGGCCCTAACATCATATGACTTTGACATAGGTGTTATATATATTAGTTGTGATTGTTTTGAAATGTTGTAGGCTTATTTTGAGGTTAATTTTTTAACAAAATCATCATTGAAAGTTTGGTGAGAAAAAATGTCACATAACATTCCTTAAGTATACCAAGGATACGTGGGATTGATGTCGAGGGCTTCTAAGGATCAAAAAAGTTTTTTCCCTTGTATAAATTACAAGGGCTTGAGGCCAAGGAGAATTCTAATAAAATCAGCTAAAACACATTGTAGAGACTATGGGCACGCTGAAGGTGGACATGAATAACATCCATTTGTAAATCATTTATTATATTTCTTTGTATTGTAGATTTTTTTTAAAATGTTTATATGTATATTGTATTTTAGATTGTATCCCTGTGTCTGGTAAATTGTATTATCTTTCTATTGTAAATGTATTTTATAATATTCTTTTTGGGAGGTGTTTGAGCTATGTTTTCATCTTGACGTGGACTAGAAATATTATTTGATTATTTTTGATATGGTCGATTAAGAGTATAGATCGAGTTAGGGGTTACCTAATTTATGTGCTTAGGGTTAAGGGGCTATTGTTTAAGGGTTTAGGGGTTAGGGCTTAAGGGCTTAGGGCTTAGGGGTTTAAGATCTTAGGGGAATAACGTTAAGGTGTTAGGGGGTTATTGTATGTTCAAGGGCTTAATTTTGACCTAGAGGATTTATAGGTTAATCATGGGTTTTTATGGAGCATTATTAATAAGTTTTTAAAGTAGATTATGCAAAATATGACATTATAATGATGAATGCAAAATAAGGTCAACAAGTTTTTTATTTTGTTCATGGATATATATCTCAGAAAGTGTCTCACTTCTTACATGTCAAGAAAAGTAACATATTTCTTAGATTTTCTCAACACATTCTTAAATATATTGATAAATTGCACAAGAATCATCATTGGTTTGTTGTCTTTGTTTCTTGGTCTCACCTAAGTTGTCATTCTCCTTGTCTTTTCTCTCTTTGTTTTCCTTATATATTATATTTGTAAATTGTTGTTATATAAACATTTCAATATTTTCTATATATATTAATATTACTTTATTAATTATAGTTGTATAGTATGGTCCCCCTAGGGCATTTCTCGACGAGGAAGAGGTGGTTGTAGTACAAGAGCTTGTTCAAGAACATGGAGCGATTAATATTGAGGATCAAGCTAATCATCCTATGGAAAAAGATAATCATTGTTGATAACATAGTTGAAGAAGATGGGACAAATAGATTGATCTAGGAGACATTTAATAATGTTGGAATGGATAGTGATGAAAATCACTATGATGACCATGCTTTTGATTTACTTGTACTTGAGAGGGCAACTAAACCTCTTTATGAAGGCTCAAAAACATATTTCCTCTCTACTGTATTGTTGTTGGTCAACGTAAAAATGGTGAATGGTTTGTCAAACACATGTGTGACACATCTCCTAAGGTATGTAATATATGTTGTGACATTTAGTACTATATACATGATAAATCAATTATTTTTCCATTGTTTTTAATGTTAGTACATTGATCTGCATCATTTCATTATTTTGTAACATTTGGATGCAATATGTTCGATTAATATTGTTTAGTGCATTAACCAATACTATTTTTTTTTATGTTGTAGATTATTAGGTGAATTTATGTTACCACCGTCAAATGTTTTACCTCATATGTAACCCGATTTACATGCCTTTATGAAAGATATTGGAATGGAGTATCATTTTATTCATGCATGCCTTAATGATGCTATTCTCTATTTATAAAGAACACGCGTTGAAAGACAAATGCTCAAAATGTGATGGGAGTAGATATCAAACCGATAAAGTAACAAAAATCTGCCTTGCAAGGTTCTTCGTTATATTCCCATAATTCCACATCTATGACAATTGTTTAGGTGCAAAAGCATAGTAGAACTTATGGATTACCATGAAACAAATAGAAGTGAAGATGGTGTTCTTCAAATGCCCACAGATGGAATTGCATTTAGGAATATAGAGGAAAAGTGGACAAGGCTTAAAAGAGAACCTCGTAATCTTAGGCTTTCATTAGCAACTGACAGTGTTAATCCATTTGGAGACCCCAGATCTACTTACTTGGTGTGGCCAATTTTTATTATCAACAATAACATTCAACCGTGGAAGTCAATAAAGAGGGAACACATAATGTTGAAAATGATTGCTCCAGGTATTAATTTGTTTAGAATAATTTTTTTTAGCACAATAACATCTCATTTGTCTTGTTTATTTCATAATTATGTCTTACATTTTTTTATAAATTTAATCATATATGTTCAATTATGCCTTATAATTATGTCTGATAAATTTTTTTATTTACTCATATATGTAATAATTATGTATTGTATGTTAAATTAATTAGGTAAGGACCATGTCAAAGATATGAATGTAAATCTTGAGCCTCTTATCAATGAGTTAGTGGAGTTATCGAATAGTGTCACTAAGTGTGATATCTCTAGACCATTAGTTGCACAAAGGGAATTTGAATTCCATGCAATGCTTATATGAAAAATTCATGATGCCCCAGGGCTAACACATTTATGTGGATGTTATAAAGTTACCCTGCACTTTAACAATGTTTAATTTGTAAAGTTCATTTCAAGTATGTCTTTTAAATATTTCGACCTTCATTGTACATACTTAAAATAATTGATATAAAAATTATTCCATTTCTTATAGTTCTTCAAACAAAGGGTAAATTTGCTGGTGTAGTTTGTGGTCCTAAGATGAAATATCGTCGTTCAAGAAGTTTAAGAAATGATTTGTTTGATGAGTATAGACACTCCTTCCTAAGAACCATAGGTACCAAAGTACCGAAAAACATCTTTTCAATGTCATGAAGGAAGAGACTGAATCAAGACCATGGAGAATGACACCTCGCACATGTAAGTTGCAATATAATAGAGTCTCTCAATGTATGGTTTGAATTGTCTAGGTATCAATATACATGATACATTGTTTGGATTATTTTATATTTTTATGGCATTTTCTTCACTGTACTAATTGATAGGTTATATTGTTGTTATAATATTTTTAACTATGATTCATGTTGTAGGTCGTCAAGGCATTAATAACAGGGAACTTCCATGAGGAATGAAAAGTTATCCCAAGTAATTTAGTAGACTCCCATACTATGAGCACCTAGAAATTGTTCATTTGTTTGACATAATGTACATCAAGAATAATGTAATAGAGACCTTATGGCCAATCTTAGATGGAAGGAGAGACAAAGAATTTTTTTTCAAGATTTGCAGTGACATTAAGGAGGTTGACCATGCATTTCAAAGTGGGATTCATTCAAATAGTGATGGACACATCCAAAATATAAGCACCCTTCCATGGTTATTGACAGAGAAACAAACCAAGCATGTTAAAGAGGTTATTGAAAAAATTAAATTCCCAACTAGATTTTCTTCAAGCATAAAGAATATCCTAACAAAGATAGGTGAATTAGGTGGGGTAAAAACTCATGAATGGAATACATTCATTAAGGTAATTATTTTGGTGTATATATATTGTATACATTGGTGAAACATCTTGTGAATTAGTGTTTTTTTATATTAATTTTGGAAAAAATAATGATCAATCATTATTTTTGTTACATTATTTTCTACCTTTATCTCTCCGAGAAACTTTGACAACAATGTCAAACAAGTTACATATGACCTTTGCAAATACATGAGGTAAGTGGATATTTATATGCAAAGTGTACTTTGTTCAATAAGTTTTCATGTCACATTTTTTGATTGCATGTGTTTTTCTTGTCATCATGTACTATATTTTGTTTTTTGTTGAAACTTGTGATTTTCTTGCTTCATTTGAATATGGTTGTCATCTAAATAAATTGATGAAGAAGATATAAAGTAGTAGAGAAAAAAAGTTCCCCATCTAATGTGTTAAATGAAAAAGTATCTACTTCCAACATTTTTCAATGCACAAGAACACTACGTCATACACCAAGTCGAGGAGGTTGAAAATTGTGGACCTGTACACATAAGATCAGTGCAGATGGCTGAGAGGTACTTGAAATCATTAAAGAATTTGGTTGGAAAAAGAGCATATCCTGAGGGTTATATGGTAGAGGGATATATGGTTTATGAAACCATTATTTACATTCATCATTAGATTGATGAAATAGGAAAAAGTATTAATGTATTGGATTGCATTTGGAATTTCAACTCCGTGGACAGTTTTCAAGGGGAACACCTATTGGGGAAAGATAGAATGAGAAAAGTGAGATGTAAGTAGATAGTGGAGATTTATAGCAAATTTGACCTTTTTTGTTTTTACATATATGGTACTTATTTAATTTTTAGTCTTCCTTCATAATCCATTATTATGAATGTATAACATGGTAACTAATTCTATATATGTGAATTGTTTTATTTTAATAAAGTTGGTCGATAGTGGGATGCAATACATTTATACATTGATTGGCTGAAGGCATGGATTAAACGCTACAAACAAGCTGATAATGGTAGGTTATCATGCTATGGCATGTCTACATTGGTCAAAGAAGCTCAATGTAGTGGAGATAACAATCTTTCACAGAGGGAAATTAATTTAGCATATGGTTTAAAAGATTATTAGGAAAGCATATTTACCCATGCTACTTAGCTTTCTTACAATTATATTGATGCATATGGTGTATTTTTTTTCTTAAGTTTCAAATTTTGTAAGTATAAATATGCATGCTTATCAATTGACAATGCATTTTTTATGTGTTTAATGAATTGCAGTTGAAAAACCACAACAAAATGTGGTGCAATGGTTGCAAATTTCGCATCAAAAGGTTGGATGAAAAGATGAAAAAATATTATAGTGGGATAACTGTAGTATTTCAAGTTACCAATGTTTCCTCTATAGGTGATAGACATCCAAAACTCTCTGATAATTGACACTATGGGTATCTGCATGATATACTTGAGTGTGACTTTGAATCCTTTAAAATAGTTGTGTTCGATGTCAATTGTTCTAGGTTACGAATCCATGAACATGACCCTAATATAACTGTTATTGAGCATGCTAACGAAATTTCCATGGCTGATACAAGGAATCTTAAGCCAGGATTAGAGCGATATGTTCTTCCAAGCCAATATGAACAATTATTTTATGTAGATGTTCTGTGTAAAGTGGGTTGATCATATGTTGTTAGATATGATACCAGAGGAAGGCCTCTAAAGTATAATATAGAGAAAGAAGATGAAATTGAAGAAGAAGATGATGTAGAGGAGTAGGGGGTTCATGTAGTGCCAGATGAATATGTCAAAGAATTTCAAGGAATATATGTTAATTGAGACAATGTTAATTTAGATGAACTATATGATATTGATGTTGTATTGGATGAAGAACTTGAATAAGTTGACCAAATGTAGAAGAACATGTTCCAGATGATGATATAGATGATGATGATGACATGGTGAATCCTTTGTACATGAATTCTGAACTGTATTATATAGTTGATAAGTTGGATGAGGAAGAATATTAATGATATCAAAATGTTGAAAAGTATGAGGTATGTATTTATATGTTTTTGGTTGGTTTGTTCTCTTTCATTCACCTTAAATTTTTATTTTCCTAGATTTTATGTTTAAATGTTATTGTTCCCATTTAAAATATATTGTAGTAGATATATTAGGTGTCGAGGAATTGAGAGTGATGTGAGGGGGGTTGGGGGTGGCGGAAGCAGTCATATGAGCTTCAACCTTCACATGGTTGGCCTTGTTAACTAGAGAATATATTATTCTTGAAATGAAGAGAAGCTCATTTATGTTTATACCATCATTTCCAATTTTGACAATGGTTCATTAAGCAGGCGTACTTGGAGAGTTGGGCGACAAGTGAACTAGGTGATACAGTGGCTAGGCAGATGTGTGAAGTAAGTTTGACCCATGACTTCCCATGAACTGTGTTCCTACTAGGGTGTTACATAATGATTTTCAGAAAATTGACTAAATTAATGTAGGTGTTAAAAGTCAGTTTATAATTGATTGATTATGCAGCATGGACATACTAACAAATGATAATATTTTGTTTTCATTGATGAGCTAATGATTTGTGTTGAATGATATGCACATTAGGGTGAACTCTTATGCCCTGGGAGCACCCGCATGAAGGAGGAGCACCCAGGAACCCTTAGGGGCATCCTGTGTTGGGCACACTACGACGCCCACCTTGTAGGGGCACCTATGTGACGAGTTGGGGTCGACCCGAATTAGAAATGGGAACCCACATAAAAGAAGTAATGTCAGCCCATGACTTCATATGGACAAATTTCCCACCAAGGGGTCTCATAATGATTTTTAGAAAATTGACTAAATTAATATTTGGGTGTTAAAAGTCAGTTTATAATTGATAGATTATGCAGCATGGTACTAAAAAATAATAATATTTTATTGTCATTGATGAGGTAATTATTTTTGTTCAATGATATGCACATCAAGGTGAACACAAACTCCCTATGCGTGCCCGCATGAAGGCGGGGCGCCTGGGCGCCCATAGGGGTGTCGCGTGCTAGGCAAGCCAAGGCGACCATGTGATGAGTTGGTGGGTCAACCCGACTTGGCAAGGGGTGCCCACACAAACAAAGTAATTTCATCCCATGAATTTCCATGAATTGAGTTCCCACAAGGGAGTCTCATAAATATTTTTAGAAAATTAACTAAATTAATGTTTAGGTGCTAAAATTCAGTTTATAATTGAATATTGAGCATGCACCATGGAAATAACAAATGAGAATATTTTGTTGACATTGATGAGCTAATGAATATTTTTATTCACTGATTTTCACAATAGTGTGAACGTTCGTGCCCTGAGCACGCCTACATGAAGGTGGGGCACCCAGGTGTCATGTGTTGGGCATGCCAGGGTGCCTGTGCAATAAATTGGTAGGTAGGTCCGACTTGGCAAGGGGAAACCACACAAAAGAAGTAATGTTAACCCATGACTTCCCATAAATAGAGTTCCAACAAGTGTGTCTCATAATTATTTTTAGAATATTAACTAAATTAATGTTTAGGTGTTAAACGTCAACTTATAATTGAATATTGATAATGCAGCATGGAAATAAAAAATGATAATATTTTGTTGTCGTTAATGAGACAATGATTTGTTTCACTGATTTGCAAAATATGGTGAATTCCTGCGCTTGCAGGAAGGCGAGGCGCCCAGGTTCCCATGGGGGTGTCGTGTGCTAGGTATGCCAGGGTGCTCATGGGATGAGTTGGTGGGTCAACCCGGCATAGAAAGGGACACCCACACAAAACAAGTAATGTCGGCCCATGATTGTAGGTTTATGTCGGTACTAAAAAATGGTTTTTTTTTTTTCATTGATGAGCTAATTATTTGTGTTTACTACTTTCATAATAGGGTGAAGGCCCACACCCTTGGCCCACCTGCACGAAGGAGGGTCGTGCAGACACCCATCGGGCATCATGTGTTTGGCATGCTAGGACGCTTGCCTGGTAGGGGCTTCCGTGTGACAATTTAGTGGATCATCCCAACTTGGCAAGGGGTGGCACACAAAAAAAGTAATGTCGGCCCATTGCTACCCATGAATAGAGTTCCCACAAGGGGGTTTCACAATGATTTTTAGACAATTGACTAAATTCATGTTTAGGTGTTAAAATACGGTTAATAATTGATTGATTATGCATCATGGTACTAACAAAAGATAATAATTTTTGTCATTGATGAGCTAATGATTTGTGTTCACTAATTTGCACAACATGCGAATACCTGCGCCTTCGGCATGCCTGAACGAAGGTGGCGCGCATGAGCGCCCATGTGGGCATCAAATCTTGGGCACACCAGGGCACTCATGTGATGAGTTACTGGGTCAGCCCAACTTGACAAGGGGCGCCCACAAAAAAGAAGTAATGTCAGCCCAAGACTGCCCATGAACATATTTCCCACAAGGGAGTCTCATAATGATTTTTAGAAAAATCACTAAATTCATGTTTAGGTGTTAAAATTCAGTTAATTATTGATTGATTATGCACCATGGTACTAAAAAATGATAATATTTTGTTTTCATTGATGAGCTAATGATTTTTGTTCATTGATTTGCACATTAGGGTGAATGAACGTGCTTGCACGAATGCAGGGCACTCAGGCACCCATAGGGGCATTGCGTGTTAGGCACGCTAGGGTGCCCACTTGGTAAGGGTGTATGTGCGATGATTTGGTCAGCCCGACTTGGCAAGGGGCACCCACAAAAAAGAAGCAAAGTTGGCATATGATTGTCCATGACTTGAGAATGGGGCCAATGTTGATTTTTTTTTTCATTTTTCATTTTATTTTTATTTATTTATTTTTATTTATTTATTTATTTATTTTATTTATTTATTTATTTTTATTATTATTATTTATTTTATTATATATATATATATATATATATATATATATATATATATATATATATATATATATATATATATATATATATATATATATATATATATATATATATATTTTTTATTTTTTTTTTTTTTTTCAGTTTGTGCTCGTATGCACTGAAATTGGACATGGCTTTGGTAGATGCATCCATTGACAATATGGGAGGGTTTTGATACTCAAATACGACTCATAGAAAGAATTCGACAATCAAATAATAAAATTATCACATATATAAATGTCAAGGAGATGAAATAATTTATTACTATTTACCATTTGTGGGCTTATAATGGACTTCATAGTCCAGAGGTTGAGAAAAATACCTACTCTTTCATTTGAGAAAACTTCTTACCTTTCATTGTTATCTTTTTCATTATCTTCATCATCACCATCATCTTTTTGCCAGACGAGTTGGGCAGCAGGTGAACCAGGCAGCATGACGGCCAGGAAAACGTGGTTTAATAAAGCTATAAAAACTAAGACTTGATAAACAATGTACCATACAAATTTTCATGGTATGAAACCTTGTATAAATATTTATTATTATTATCCTATTATATCTAATTCTAGTTTTCACTTTATTGATCACGTTGAATATTGATTCAAGATTTCATTAAAAGTATTTATAGGTGACATTATTCTTCTCATTATTACTTGTAATAATCAAATTCCTTGAACAAAATTACCCTCTAAAACTTGCTTGGAGTTCTCCAAATACACACATAGTTGATATGATTCACTTAGTTTTCATTGGATTTAGGGGTTCAAGTGGAATTCCCGCCAAATGTTGATCTTAAATTATACCCATCCTTAATAAACTCCTAAACTTGACATGTCATAAGCTAAAATTGGTATATTCCAAGCCTAATATAACCGATTTAACGACTCATATCTATTCATAAACATAAATTATTAATATACCCTTATAATTCATAAACAACTATAAGCATAAATATAATCAATTAAATAGCGACAACATTGTTTGATCATGATTTATGCTCTGCGGAAAAACCCTAGCCCTTGGCAGGAGAGCATGGTAGCCCCAAGCATAGTCACCGTAGCACTCGGCCGCATCGCAGTGACAACAAGGCCATAAGCCAAGCCCTTGAAGCCCATCTCCGTTCCTGTAACCCGACCTACAATCAGAACCGGAACGAGTTTCGCCTCCCCTCACAGATGGCTCCTATGCAACGCTACCACGCCACTACTGGAGGTCAAACTTGGATTCGATTTGGGTGCCACATACAGTCTGTCTGCCTCTGAGGACTTCCCCGTTCTTGTTGTTGCATCACAGATTGATGATCAAGGGAGGGCTTGTCAGGGGAGCGGCTCCAGGATGTTGGATCTGGGAATCTTCAAAGGGATCAGACATAGCACCCCAGATCTGATAAACCTCGCTACTGTAAGGGAAGTGGCAATGGGCAACAGAGATAGAAATCTGAACGACCTAACAAACAAAGGGTGTAGAACTGGAACATACATGAGCCTACAAGTCACAAACCCATGGGTAAGGGACAACACGCCTTTCATAAACCTTTTCTATAATCCCGAGCTTGATATTGCAGTTTTTGTATGGACATTGAATAGATCAGGGGCGATAATGCATGCCACGGAAGGCAGCAATTTTCTCAGTCTTGGTAAAGATCTAATAGACCAGGATTTTAGAAGACTGAAAAGCCCACAAAAGGTTCAGATCTGGGGGCAACATAGACAGATTCCAAAGCTCTGCGGTGCTCTTGGGCTTATGCAGAAAAAGCCTGATCCAACAGATCGAGACCTTACAAAGGTTGTTCCATTAAGTGTGGAGGAAGATTTGATACAAATATTCATCAAATCAATAGGGGGCAGACATTATTGCATGCAGCTCAGCAAGGGGACGAGTATCCAAGAATTAAAGAAGGAAATCCAGATACAGCTTGGAACCCCAATAAAATACCAAAATTTGATATATACAGGACATAGTCTGCAGGACAACCGTACACTTCAGGACTATGGCATCAACAAAGATTCAACTATCTTTCTCAATCTGAGACTGCGAGGTAGATGCAATGGAGCCAGCTCTAAAAATACAGGTTCCTTTCGTGACGCAGTCAAAGGAAAGGGAAAAATGCAAAACAATCCAGCACCAAAATCAGAGTTACCAGGCCCCTACATCGTGGAACAAAAATCGGAATCGCCAATGCTGACAGTATCTTTGCTGGAGGTAACTCATCTATACACAGATCTAGCCCAAAATGTTGTTATCTGTAGATTTAATGGTTTCTGGCCAAAATCTGATGCACTGCATCAATGGATCTTCTCCGCATGGTCACCAAACTGTGAAATTTATCTATGCCCAAAAGGGTTTTTTATAGTTAGATTCAACACAGAACAAGAACGAGATAACATTATCAATCAGGGGCCTTGGTTTTGGGGCAATGCTGGCCTCTTCATCACCCCCTGGTTCCCTGATTTTGATGCCAATACCATGATAGTCTCAACAATGCCAGTGTGGGTCAGGTTACATAACCTCCCTCTTCATTTTTGGCATCACAAAGTTTTAATAGCCATTGGGAATTCCTTGGGGAAATTCCTAAAAATGGATGAAGACAGAGCTATTCGAGGAATCTTCACATTTGCCAGAATATGTGTAGAAGTGGACTTGAGTCAGGGGATACCTGATCACATCACATTGAATTTTAATAATTCTCCGTGGACACAACCGCTTGACTATGAGAACATAGCATTCAGATGTCGCGGATGCTTGCAAACAGGGTACCTCCAATATGCCTATCCACTGGCTAGAAAGGATCCTAAAGGGAATAAGAAACAACAAAAAAAACCCAAAGGCTGGTAGCAAACAGAACCACTGGAAGAAGAGGAATTGAAGATAGAACCTACAGGCACGCAAATGGGACAGGAAAATCCACAGGAAGAGAATACCCAAGTGACTAACTTGGGGCCATATAATATGAAACCGCAACAAGAATCTCAACTGGAGTAAGTGGCATCAAACGAACTCATGGATCCGAAGGATCGGAATCTGACAAAGAGCATCCAATGAACACAATGGAAAACCATCTTACCATTATTGGATCCACTCCCAACACTGGAGGTTGGCGTAGAGTGGAGAAGAAGAAGGGCAGAAAATTATAAGCCAAATGGATCTTTTTCTTTCTTTTTTGTATTCTTTGTTTCCTGTTTTCAGGAACAGCTCATCTGCATATGCTTTAAGCATCTACAAAATGTAATTTTTTCATATGAATAAAATTACGACTTTTTCTATGGGAAAAAATAATAATCAATTAAATAGCCATAAATAATGAACACAACAATTTCTAAGGAAAAATCACCATAGTAACACTATAAGACTTAACTTATTAATTACAAAATATTTTTCAAACCATGGTAATCTATTAACATTCTTGAATAGAATGAGTTTCCTCTAAAAAAAATATCACACAACTTTGGCTTTGGATTATTTAAATTATGGAGGGGTCATATGAGCTTCAACCTTCACATGGTTGGCCTTGTTAACTAGAGAATATATTATTCTAGAAATGAAGAGAAGCTCATTTACTTTTATACCATCATTTCCAATTTCGATTATGGTTCGTTAAGCAGGCATATTGGGTGAGTTGGGCAAAGGGTGAACTAGGCGATACAGTGGTTGGGCAGACGTGTGAATTAAGTTCGACCCATGACTTCGCTTGAACTGCGTTCCTACCAGGGTATCTCATAATGATTTTTAGAAAATTGACTAAATTAATGTTTAGGTGTTAAAAGTCAATTTATAATTGATTTATTATGCAACATGGACATATTAAAAAACGATAATATTTTGTTTTCATTGATGGGCTAATGATTTATGTTGAATGATATGCACAGCAAGGTGAATGCTTGTTCCCTAGGTGCACCTACACGAAGGAGGAGTGCCCATGCACCCCTAGGGGTGTTGCGTGTTTGCCACGCTAAGACGCTCGCCTTGTAGGGGCACCTCTGAGACAAGTTGGTGGGTCGGCCCTAATTAGAAATTGGAATCCACATAAAAGAAGTAATGTCAGCCCATGACTTCATATGAACAAAGTTCCCACCAAGGGGACTCATAATGATTTTTAGAAAATTGACTAAATTAATGTTTGGGTGTTAAAAGTCGGTTTATAATTGACAGATTATGCAGCATGGTGCTAACAAATAATAATATTTTATTGTCATTGATGAGGTAATTATTTGTGTTCACTAATATGCACATCAAGGTAAACACACAATCCATAGGTGTGCCCGCATGAAGGCGGGGCAACTGGGCACCCATGGGGATGTTGCGTGCTAGGCAAGCCAAGGCAACCATGTAATGAGTTGTTGGGTCGACTCGACTAGGAAAGGGAAACCCACACAAACAAAGTAATTTCATCCCATGACTTATCATGAATAGAGTTCACATAAGGGGGTCTCATAATTTTTTTTTAGAAAATTAACTAAATTAATGTTTAGGTGTTAAAATTCAGTTTATAATTGAATATTGATCATGCAACATGGAAATAACAAATGATAATATTTGTTGACATTGATGAGCTAATGAATATTTTTTTTCACTGATTTTCACAAGAGGGCAAACGTCTGTGCCCTGGGCACACCTACATGAAGGTGGGGTGCCCAGGTGTCTATCCCGATGTCGTGTGTTGGCCACGCCAAGGTGCCTGTGTGACGAGTTGGTGGGTCGCTCGACTTGGCAAGGGGCACCTGCACAAAAGAAGTAATGTCAGCCCATAACTTCCCATAAATAAAGTTCCCACAAGGGGGTCTCATTATTATTTTTAGAAAATTAACTAAATTAATGTTTAGGTGCTAAAAGTTTGTTTATAATTTTGATCATGCAGCATGGGCATAAAAAATGATAATATTTTGTTGTCATTAATGAGATAATGATTTGTTTTCACTGATTTGCAAAACATGGTGAATGCCCACACCTGGAGGAAGGTGGGGCACCTAGGCGCCCGTGGGGGTGTTGTGTGCTAGGCACGCCAGGGTGCCCATGCGACGAGTTGGTGGGTCGGCCTGACATAGCAAGGCACACCCACACAAAAGAAGTAATGTTGGCCCATGACTCTAGGTTTATGTTGGCACTAAAAAATGGTAATATTTTGTTTTCATTGAAGAGCTAATGATTTGTGTTCACTAATTTTCATAACAGGGAGAAGGCTCGCACCCTTGGTGCACCTACACGAAGATAAGGTGTGCGGGTGCCCATGGGGGCATTGCGTGTTTGGAATGCTAAGGCGCTTGCATGGTAGGGGCGTCTTTGTGATGAGTTAGTGGGTCGGCCCATCTTGGAAAGGGGTGGTGCAAAAAAAAAGTAATGTCGGTCCATGGCTGCCCATGAATAGAGTTCCCACAAGGGGGTTTCATATTGATTTTTAGAAAATTGACTAAATTCATGTTTAGGTTTCAAAATTCAGTTAATATTTGATTGGTTATGCATCATGGTACTAACAAATGATAATATTTTGTTGTCATTGATGAGCTAATGATTTTTGTTCAATAATTTTCATAGCATGCGAATATCTGCGCCTGCATGAAAGCGGGGTGTGCGAGCGCCCATGGGGGCATCACATGTTGGGCACACCAGGACACTTGTGCGATGAGTTGGTGGGTCGGCCAAACTTGGCAAGGTGCACCCACAAAAAGAAGTGCTATCAACCCAAGACTTCCCATGAATAGATTTTCCACAAGGGGGTCACATAATGATTTTTAGAAAAATGACTAAATTCATGTTTAGGTGTTAAAAGTCGGTTAATTATTCATTGATTATACACCACGGTACTAAAAAATGATAATATTTTCATTTCATTGATGAGATAATGATTTTTATTCACTGACTTGCACAGTAGGGCGAATGCACATGTCTGCACGAAGGCGGGGTGCCAAGGCGCCCATGGGGCATCATGTGTTGGGCACGCTAGTGTGCTCGCTTGGTAAGGGTGTCTATGCAATGAGTTGGTGGGTCAGCCCGACTTGGCAAGGGGAGCCCACACAAAAGAAGTAATGTTGGCACATGAATGCCCATGACTTGAGAATGGGGCCAATGTTGATTTTTTATTTATTTATCTATTGATTATTGAAGATTGATAAAAATTGTCCTTCACTTCCATTTTTGTTTAATTCTCCTTAAAATTCATAAATCATGTTTAACATTATTTTCTTTAATGCTCCAACACACTTTGCAATTTTCTTTCCTTTGTGTGTGAACCAATGATTTTAAAATCTTCATCACCCTCGTAGAGGGGTAGATGGTGGTGCAAAATTTATTTAAAGAGGATGGATTTTTTACTATATTGTAGTAGGAGGAGCTAGTCATAGGATAGTCAATGGTTTCTTAGTGTTTAATTGATAAACTTTGGTTGATTTTACTAGAAGGTTTATTTCATCGATCTAACAATTCTTATCTTTATATTATGGAAAATGTCTTGTTTGTGGTTGCATCACTTCCTTGAAATGTTTGAAAAAAAAATTGGTATCCTCCTCAAATAGTAAATCATTTAAGGGGTACAGTTCTAATATCTTTTATGTGGAGTAGTATGTTATTATCTCCTTCAATACTTAACCAATTACACTTTTTCTGGGGTATTCCAAGGACCAACATATCTCTCACATTTAAATGGTTGTTTAGTTCATACCACTATGAATATCGTCAAAAACATAGTTCTAAATGTTCCCGAAATAATTCTTGAACATGAAAAATTATTGTACATAGACTACTTGTTACATAAGGATTTTGGATGATTATGTATCATATGTCCTAACTCTCAACCTCTATGCTTTCAACATTCTCTACCAATCAAAGGGTGAAAATGACTACCTTTACCAACTTTATATCTTCATTCAACACAGGAACCGTAAAGGATTCTTCCCATGTGACATCTATATAATCATCAAACCGATTTAGCACTCCAATGACTTGCCACTATTGAGGATTTTTCCTTTGGGATTGATGATAGTTTGGAACATCATGCATCACTACACTTTTCTTTTGGATTTTGTCCCTTCCAACTTTTTGAATATTAATCATTGTCTTGTATGATTGCATTCTTTTGAGAATCCTTTTCTTTTTTTCTTCATCTAGTGCACACTCTCGCTCTTTTTTTCTTGAGCATTTTTTCAACTAGCATTCAAAAAATATTCCCACCTAGATTGTAATTTTTTCTAATAGGTGCTTGTTAGTGGAGATTGGGGTTCAACAATTTTCCAAATTCCTTGGCCAATCAAGAATTTGTGAATTAAAGTGGGTTCTATGTAAAGGAACTAGTCATATAATTTTTCATAAAATCTTATTTTAACATCATCGAGGGATTCCTTTCTTCTATTCCTTTCTCCGTACAAAAGTCATCTAAGATTTTTTTTGACCCACTTATCCAAGTTTGTTTGACCACTATTAATCAATTTAGAGATAATTATTTAATCTTAATCAAGATTAATCATGTGCACCATATTCTATAATTTTCTTAATTTCTTTAAGAATGGATATGAGGAATTTTTCATGTGTTTTTGTGAAAGTTTGTGCTCTCACCTATGCAAATGTGACATAATTTCATATAGAATCATTTTCAAAATAATTTTAGAAATTTCTTTATCACCACTCTCAAATTATAACTCTCAAATATATAATGAAATATAATATTATTATACTATTATATATAATATATTAGATAAATTTTATATATAATATATAATATATATATTATATATAATATAGATTATATATTATATAATAGGTTACATAATCAAATAATCAAAAGGTTAGGTTCACAACAAATCAAGCATGGCATAATCGAAAAGGTCAAGTTCACAGAGCGAGCACGAAAGCATTTGACAGAGGGGCACAAGAGCATTTGAGTAGACTAGGAGTTCATTCAAGTAGTGGGCATGAGGGCATTCGAGTAGGGCATATGTTATGCAACCATCTCACAAATAGATAGATCAACAACTTAAAAATTATCCTCTTCAAGGGGGGAACCTCCTTTACATTACATAAATGAAAATTTCTTCCATGATTCAAATGACAAAACCTCCTTTCTATATATAGGAGTCTAAGGGGTCACAATATAATCAGATCCGACATAACAATAATAATGTAAGGGCACAACAATAGAAATAGTGGTCTTATATGGGGCACAATAATAACAATATGGGGACTACATGGGCACAACAATAACAATAAGGGGGCTATATTAACAATAACAATGAGGGAATACACTAGTATTATAGGGACCTAACATGCCCCTCTCCTTCAAAAAAGTGTTGTCCTCAAACCTTGATTAGTTCTTGATGCTTCTGTATAAAATTCTCATTCTCCCATGTGGAATCTTTTGCAGGTAAGTTCTTCCACTTGATGAGATACTCTAAAATTGATCGATTTCATAGTTTTCGACTTCTTTTTTTCGTGACTGCTTCAGGTTCCAATATGATTTTTCCTTCTTCTTCTTTCTTCCATTAATCCTTTGCTTCGGTTATCCAATATGGTTGGATAATAGAAATGGCACAAAGTAATGCTTTCACATCCTCATCCTTTCTTGAGAGTGCATCTGCAACAACGTTTTGCTTCCATTTTTTGTAGATGATTTCAAATTCATAACCCAACATATTTGTGACCCATTTTTGCTACTCTTTTGAAGATAATATTTGTCCTAAAAAGTATTTAAGACTATCACGATCCTTTTTTGCCTTGAAGTGTATTCCCATTAGGTAAGGTCGCCATTTCTTAAGTGCATGTAGTATTGCCAACATTTCCTTCTCATAAATAGCTTTGTGTAAATAGTTTCCTTTGATTGGACAAATTTCAAAAGAAATGGGTGTTCCTTCTTGAATTAAAACAACACCAATTCCATTTCCTAAGGCATCACATTCCACAATAGAGGTTTTTGTGAAGTCTAACATAGATAAGGCCGATTCTTGGCACATTGCACCTTTAAGATGTTCAAAGACCTTAGTTGCTTCTAGAGTCCAAGAAAATGCATCTTTCTTCAATAATGTTGTTAGAGGTGCTGATATTCTCCCAAAATTATTAACAAACTTGCAATAATACCTTGTTAACTTGAGAAATCCTCACAGATGCTTTATGGATGTGGGAATTTTCCATTCCTTAATGGCTTTAATTTTGTTAGGGTCTACCTTAACACCCTTATGAGATACAATATGACCCAGATATTCCACCTCCTGTGCTCCAAAGAAACATTTGGATGTTTTTGCATATAATTGTTTCTCCTCCAATAGTTTGAGCACCCTGTCCACATATTGAACATGATCATTCCAAGACTTGATGTAGATTAGTATATCATAAAAAAATACAAACACAATTTTTCTAAGGAAGAGTTTGAAAATGGAATTCATCAAACCTTGAAATGTAGAAGGTGCATTGGTAAGGCTAAAAGGCATCACCAAAAATTCATAATGACCCTCATGAGTTCTAAATGTTGTTTTCAAAATGTCTTCAGTATTCATTCTTATTTGATGATATCGTGAATGAATATCCAACTTGATGAAGTAATTTCTCAATGTAATTCATCAATGACAGGAATGGGAAATTTATCTTTAATAGTGAGCTTGTTGAGCTCCCTATAATCTAGACACATGCACCGTGATCCATCCTTCTTTTGTACCAATACTACTGGAGTAGAGAAAGAACTTTGACTAGGTTGAATTATAGTAGCCTCTAGCATTTCTGCAACCATACGTTCAATTTCACTCTTTTGGGCACAAGGATACCTGTAAGGTCTGATGTTTGGAGGAACACTTCCTGGAATCAAGTGAATCACATGATCATGATCATGAATAGGTGGGTGGCCTTTGGGAGTCTCAAACACCTTGGAATGATTGTCTAAGACTTCTTGGAGATATGGAAAAATAGATGACTTTGATGTTTGAACCCCTAGTGAGCATAATTATGCAATTACGCCTCGTTGTTCTTTCTTCAGAATCTTTGTCATGCGATTAGAGCTGATTATATTTCTTGGTTTCGCTATGATACCCCTTAATTCAACTTCATTTCCTTCCCAAAAAAAATTCAATAAAAGTTCTTTAAAATTGAAAGCTATCGTCCCTAAAGATTGTAACCATTGGATTCCTAGTACAACATCAACACCACCCATTCGAAATGGAAAGCATTGGACTATTCAATACATATTCCCCCATGTTTAGCTTGATATTATGGAACTTTCCAGAGAAATTTATAGTTCGTCCATTTTCAACCATCACTTGACACTATGGTGCTGGATATAGGAGGCAATTCAATTCCTTGGCTATCTTAAAATAAATTAAATTATGGCCACTAACCGAATCAATCAACACGATTACCTTTTTAATCTTGATATATCCTTCTATATTGAGAGTTTGAGGAGTAGTAATTCATGCCAATGCATTACAAGATATGGTTGGATTCATTTCTTCTTTCTCTGGGGTTGGTTCCTGGTGTGTATCCTCCTCTTTTGAAGTTTCTTGTTCCTTTTCTTCCTCTTCTTCACAATCTATGTAGAATAATTTCTTCTCAGCACACTTATGACCTTTAGTGTATTTTCTATCACGACTATAACAAAGCCTTTTTTCTCTTTTTTCCTCCAATTATTGTGGTGTCAACCTTGTAGTTTGTGGAAGACTAGGAGCATCAACACTTCCATCTTTATAGTTGTGAGTTGTAGATTTCCTTGTTGCCATAATTTTTCCTACAAATTTTCTTGCCATCCTGAATGCCTTCTACAATGAATTAGGTTCCCAAAGGCAAACCTCATGTTGGATGTTATATTTTAAAGTCCCTATGAAAACATAAATCCTATACCCCTTAGATATATCAGTTACCCTAATATTCAATTTTTGGAAGTCTTCAATGTGCTCTACCATTGAACCCTTTTGTTTGAGATTTATCAATTGGCCAGGTGAAAAGTGGTTTACGAGAACAAATCCATCTATACCATACAAATTGATTGTGTTCTAAATATAAAGATGCAATACGTACCTTTTGTGAGGGTTGCACATCATGTAGATCAAAATATTGCTCCATTTGTAGTATCCAAGTTACCAGATCCTTGCCATCAAACTTCCTCGTACCTTTCTTTTAAATGTGGTGGTTCTTAAACCCGACATTGGAGCCTCTAAAATTGTAATTGATATTCCTTTTGTCTTCATCATGATTTTGATGGATTGCCTTGTCACCACTGGGACACTTTTGTTCTAGCAACTTTTCCAAACCTTCCTTCAACCCCTCTATCTTGACATTCATCATTGCATTCATGTCTACTTTTAAACCATCATTTCAAACTCCCACATTCCTTTTTATACATTCCATGTCATTCTTCAAACCATCCATCTTAGCTTCTGTTACTTTTTGTGAGAGCAAAATTTGTTGCACTTGGTGTCATAACTTTGGTATATCATGTTGCATTTCTTCCTCTTCTTCATGCGTCATAGTAGATATTTCAGGTTGCTTACTAGGTGTTTCCATTTTTTTTTCTTTGGGTCATGAATTAATGATATTTATTCTTCACTTTTCATTTTGAATCACTTCCAACTAATTTTTCAAACAAAACTTATGAAAATTTTAAAAAATACACACCTTTTTCCTTCTTTGTAGGAGCTCAATATTGAATCTGTTTTATATATGTAATTTCGGATCTCCAAGGTCTAAAATTTCATCCTACTGATGCCCTCTGATGCCTCTTTTCAACCCCACAAGTATGATAGATATTGGATTCTCCAAGGAAGAGTTATGTCAAATATCCCACGATGACCTTATTATGGACTGGTTCAGTAGAGAGAAGTTGTACAGGATGTCGCGTGTCATTATTTCAACCTTCGACCCTAGAATTTCTACAAAACAAGATAAAGTTGATTAAATTTCAGCCACATTTTAGAAAATTGAAATATGATGCCTGAAATGACAGTTATGACAATTTTCCCTAGGTCACCTGTTTGAGACAGAATTTTGGAGCCTGCAAAAACCCTAACTTCATCGGATCATATCTCTGAAAATATAGGGAAACAAGATCTATAATTCGGACATGAAGTTAACGATGATTTTGGATCCATGTGGTTTTAATTTCATCTTTTGATGTTTCGTAGAAAAAAAGTTATAGTGAAAATTCCACAATGATGTGCTTGAAGCAACGAAACCCTAGAATCCAAAGCTCTGATACCAAATGTTATGCAACGAGCTCACAAATAGATAAATCAACGACTTAAAAATTATCCTCTTTGAGGGGGAAACCTCCTTTAAATTACATAAATGTAAAATTCTTACATGATTCGAACTACAAAACCTCCTTTCTATATATAGGAGTCTAAGGGGTCACAATATAATTAGAGCCGACATAACAATAATAATGTAAGGGCACAACAATAACAATAGTAGCCTTCTATGGGACACAATAATAAAAATATGGGGACTACATGGGCACAAAAATAACAATAAGGGGGCTATACTAACAATAACAATGAGGGAATACACTAGTATTATAGGGACCTAACAACAAATTTGTGGGCACGAGGGCATTCGAACTCAGTAGCATTTGACACTTATCTTCAATATGGCGGTAATATGAAAACCCTAATGTTGGATTCCTCTGCTCTTTTTCAGGTGTGGTCCCTTGTAGGGTTTTTCTATGGCTAAGGATAAAGAGATCAATGTTACTTCTCTTTGCTATTTTTTTGAAAAGAAGGCCTTTTGTCAACCCTTCATAGAACTGACTCATAGACCTTAACCCATGATTGTAAGATCAAAACACTTACCAATGATTATAAGCTCAAAACCCTAGAAGGTTTAGCTTGATTTTCATTGTGTGGTATTGTCTTGGTGGACCTATCTGTATTACTTATGCTATTATGGGTTATTGAGTTTGTAAGTAAATCTGGAGGGACCTTTGCTGATAGGAAGAGGAAGAAGGTTGATTCAACAATAATTCCCCTACAACATGATTTAAAGCCTTCCAAATCGAGTGCTTATTTCTTTGGTTGAGTGATTGCAGATTAAGAAGGAGGCTTCTTATATGTTAGATTTAGATTTGGGAGATTATCTTGAGGTATTGGCTCATTGTTTGCTGATAGAAGATAAAAGTAAGATTTTCTCCACTTGTGAGTGATAAGTTCGTGAGAAAAGCGAGGGATGATTCCATATATTTATTCACTAGCTATTGATTTTTAATATTCTTAATGATAGAAATATGGGTTAGAAAGAGGATTGGAGTAACAAAATAGATATTAAATTGTCAGACGTACCTTCACTTACTTGCATCTATGTTTCTTCCGCTTGATGGCTCACCAGCTTCTTCCAATGGGAATTTCCATACTCCACTTGGTTATTATCCTCTTCCTTCCTATCATTTTCAATTTTCTAGGCCAAATAATATAACCTTTCATTCTCTTACCAATCCAAAAATTATATCTAGTAGTTTCACCCGTCTGGGAAAGCCAGTCAAAAAAGGAAATCTATCTCTTATCTTGTAACTAATATCACCTACCCCTACAAGGCAACCCTTCCCAATCCCAATATCCAGGTAAGGAAAGCTGGGTATTTAGAGTTACTATGGTGAAGATTATATCAACCCCTAATAGTCACTTGCTCAATCTAGCTTTAGATCGATAATCTACTTGTGATACACACATATTGACTTCTACGTAGGGTCCACTAGTTGTTGGTAACAAACAAGCTTTTTCTTTTATTGTAAGATACTTGTCAACTATAATTTGTAATGGTGAACCAAAATGTTGCGTAGAATTGATGGCTTCTCCCCAATCTCCTATGTTGTTGTTTCTTGTTGGACATGCTAGCTCTAGGTTATCTATTGGCACATAAATCCAGTCCCTATAAAAGTGAGTAACCTGATGAGAATGTGGTGGAAATTTCAGTTTAACATTTAGAATAATTTGTCAAATAATGTCACAAGCAAATTCTTCTCTTCATTTGGGTTGGTGCTTTCTGGCCTTAGGGGGGTGTCTCTAGAGTTTCATGTGTTTCTTTCCCTGTAGATTTGCAAAATAACACACAAAGTGGGTTACAAAAAATATTTTGTAAATAGTTTTGGAGTTCCCTTCAACATTTGATTTAAATGATGAAAGAAAATTTAGAATAAAAACACTTTAAAATAGTATTTTTACCAAAATAAATGCATATGAACTTTTAAAACATTGCATCTAAATCATCAAAATACCAACAAAATCTAAGGGCCAGATAACAACATAACTAAGGTTTATTCTTCATAAATAAAAATCCTTTGATTGCTTCAAAGAGATAGCTATAAATATAGTGTAATGATGTTTCCTACATGAGAATATATAAGATAGAAGATATATATATATATATATATATATATATGAGAGAGAGAGAGAGAGAGAGAGAGAGAGAGAGAGAGAGAGAGAGAGAGTAGGTTATTATTAATGAATATCAAAGTAAAGAAGGAACAAATAATTCCCTCTCCCAAGTAAATCTACTTCAAGTAACCAACCCTTTACAAAACAATTTAAGAAAAGCAAGTCAATTAAAATAATTTTATGTGATACAGAGAAAGAAACCCAATATGGGTTTGTAGTTGAAACAAACTTCAAATCCAAAAAGCCAAAAAAATTCAATTATAAACTTCTATCAGACATTTTTTGACTAACCAACTAGGGATGATAAAATAATACCCACAATCAAATCATATAGGGAAATCACCTCTGTAAAAATGAGTATGAGGATCATGCCCACAAAAAGCTTAGGCTACTGGGAATTTTCTCTGTAACCAAAAGGAAAAGTATCCATAAGTAAGAGATCGTATAATAGATTTAATTTTAATACGACTGTTAATTATCCTCACCTATTCTATGTCAGTATTAGGTATACATGCACAAGTGAAATGAGAATTACTTTCTAGCATCACATAGACATTCAAATTATGACAATAAAAAACAATAGTTCTAATGAAAATTTGGACAAAATTTGATAATGTTTTATGTGTTATTAATTTTAAAGATAAAATTTTTTAAATACACTCAATAAATCACTCTCATTATTAGCAGATTAAGCATTAAGAGTTTGAATCGTCATGAGGCCTTCCCTAGACCAAGCCAACCATTAAAAAATCTAGACAAAGACTTCCCAAGACAAAACCAACCACCAAACAAGCTAGACAAAGACTTCCTAAGAACAATCCAGCCACCACACAATCTTCCTTGAACAAAAGAAAGATCTCCAATGAGTCAACAAGGTTGAACTTACCAAGAATTTAACTTCTCTAAATTTCAGATTCATCAATCAGTTCTGCAACTTTGGCTTCTAAAAACTCAAACTTGCAGTAACTCAAGAATCACAGAAACTCGAACAAGTGGGCCAATAATAGTAGGAGATCAGAGTTCTTTCTTTTGTTGAGATTATTATTTTCTTCGCTAGGGTGGTTTCTTGTATTTTATCCTCATCACACTACTTTTCTATGGCATATCAAATGCCAAGGTGTGTGTCACTAGAGGAGGTAGAAGTCCTCTTATTTTTAGTCTTCACAAGGGCTAGAGTGGGCCCCTCTAGGACGATTTTATCATGGATGCCGCCTTGGTTATGTGATATTTATAGACTTTTTTAAACATGAAAATAATATTTCTTTCTTGATACAAGATCCCAATTGGGTCTATTATCTCATGACATAAACTTTGACTCAAGACAAAAACCCTAAAGCACTCAGTGGGTGCTTAGACCTAGGAACCAAAAACTTTGTGCATGAAACCCATGCTTTAATAAATAAATTTTCTTTTACAATAATTTTCTTTTTCTTTTTATAAGTACATAAGATATGCATCATGTCATGAGACAAATACAATAATGAAGACCAATACTAGTTACAACTTTCAATAGGAACTTCACATGTTACATACCTTCAATGTCTTCTAAGGAATATTGCTCATCAACTAAACTCATCTCTCCTTCTTTTGTACTTCACATTTCTTCTTATCTGTAGACTTACTCTAAAATGAAATGCATGTGTGATGTATCTCAAAGGAGGTCGAATGCATACTTATATAGCTTTCCAAGGACTCTTTAAGCCCAATGTCAGGCCAACTTCAGCTAGCTAGCTGACCTGTTCTTGGGAGCACTATAAACATTTTTCCAAAATACAAATGATTTTATTTCTTTGATACAACTGCCCAAATTTGTCTTTAGATAATGAAAATGAAATTTTGACTGAATACAATCGTATAGGCATGGAATGGATGCAGAACATATTGACCAAATACTCAAGCATGAAACCCATGCTTTATAAGATTTTCTTTCTATAATTTTTTATTTTTTTTATCAATATATAATAATTACATCATGACATGATACAAATGACAATTATGAATACCAAAACTAGTTACATTTCCCAACAGACAAGATCATGTTGGTTCACCTAAGCCATAGGAGAAACACCAATTTTGTTGCCATTTTGGGTTTCTCGCTTAGTTTGGCACAAGTTTCATTTGAAATATGACAACAAGAGAACTATGGTTTATGATATATGTTTCATAATGATATTGTCCATTCCTCCAAGTGCAGTGAAACAATATCTCCAAGGGTAGTGAAACAATATCTCTTCAAGATGATGTCTCTTCTAGCCTTGCATTCTCACCAAGGCAACCTACAACACGTCTTGCAATTTTGGACATGAGGAAACCCTAGAAACCCTAGGGTATTCACACATGTGAACATTAGAAGACAGATTACAAACTTTCAAAAAATTAATGTGTCTTTCAATAGGTCAAAGATCCATGTCTATATAACCTTTCCAAGATGCTCCATTAGCCCTCTCTAGTGTAACATCCTCCTCCCACATCTACCCAAGCAACCGGCTAGCCAGGGTAAACATGCGACGAGAGACCACTATGATATGATTCGACCTCCTAAGTCACATTAAGGAAGTGGAACTGACGAAAACACACCATAAAAACATTAATCATCAGCTAGAGGACCCTCATGAACTAATCCAATACTTTAGGCAGCTTACCTTAGGGTCCCACTGAAATTTTGGACAAATTAAGCCTTAGTTTCTCCCATGCTATAGGCATGAGGGCGACTAGAAACGCAAATTCGCTCTCACAAGCTTGCCTGTCAGTGACCAGAGACCAAAGATGTTAGTGCTATGCAAGCGAATCTAGTATTTGAGCCACTTTTTTAGGCCCAAAGCCTAGGTCACTACCCAGAATTGAACCATCTCTTCAAATCAATAAAATAACATGGAAATGAAATTACTAAAGAAAATACTTGTTGAAGACCTTGACTATACCCCTACTAGCCACGTAGGAATTTCGTCAGACATATTGCAAATGTGTAATCTACATGTGTAATTAATAGTTCTGAGCATAGGGGTGTCATACTTAGCTGAGAATTTCTAAGAACCATTGATGCCTCAACACATCAACTTCCATTCCATCCATTAGGTCATAGATACATTGATCATTCAATTACAAGTAAAAACATGATGAGATCCACTCATGATTGTTGTCATAAAACATATACATAACCAACATAATAGGGAAAAAAATGTCAATGAAACCACAACCATATACACCGCATGTAATCCACCATAATACTCATAGAAATACCAGGAGAAATAACCTTTTGTTAATGATGCAAAATCCAAACCCGGGATGGGACTTCCAAATTCCACCCGACCATAGAATGGCTGAGACAAATCTCTCTTTAGCCATTCACACTCGTGCCATATTCCAAGCATGAATCTCATAGAACACAACAATAAAAAACCATACAGGGCTTCTAGAGGCCATTCACCTCAACCCATAAAACATTGATTCCACCTCATGGTTGAATATCACAAAACCATCATTGCATCGATCTCTATCCCAACCATCCAGGGCTCCAGAGAATTTGTTCCAACCAAGGCTCCAGGACTAGTAACTCAGCCCATAGCTATCGTTGAGCTCCAGAGCATTTGTCCAACCAAGGTTCCAGGACTAGTAACTCAACACACCAAAGGCTCTAGAGCGTTTTTCCAACCAAGGCTACGAGACTATTAAGTCAACCCAAGTTGTTACAGGGCTCTAGAGCATTTTTCCAACCAAGGCTCCAGGAACTAGTAACTCAACCCAAGTGAAGGAAACATGAGAACCAATAAAAAACAAACAATGAAAGTAAACCCACAATCACCATGGCTATCCGAAAATGGCAAGGTTATCAAATCCACTATCAATCCATACCATCCTCCATGCCAATGATAGATCGCAACCAAGAATCACATGCATGTGTCATGCATGCCAAAACTAGTGAAGGAAACATACATGCAACTTAGTACCTGCAAGAAAATATGATGTAGTTGCTGATCCCAATTCCTTCTTGTTCTTTCCTGCTCTTCCTTTGCCTTCTTTCTCCAAGAATACAAGTATGCCACACCCACGAGGAGTGCTCCAAGGAAACTCTAACTCTCCAAGAATATGAGAGAGAGAGAGAGAATAGAAGATAGCTCCACCAAAACCTATCAAAAGCTTACAAACGGATTCTCAAAAGCCTTTTTATGAATGAGGCCTCTATTTTCTTCATTTTCCATTATTTTCCTTCATTTCCTCCTCACATGCAACCTGTGACCTTTCACCTCCTTTTTCTCCTAATTTCTATTATTTTCATAAATAAATGCCAATTAATGCCGCATGCCTTTCCAAAACCTTAGCCATTGACTTTTCCAATACCCTTAGCCATACTAAATTGAATCAACGCCCACTAGGATGTTTCTCCACCATTTAGCTTGGAATACGTGTCCCATCAACCATGGCCTTATATATTTTTTACATGGAATTTTCACTAGAGCTGTTACATCTAGGCCGACAAACCCTAGGACCATTCAATAGATGCTTCGCCTAATGACAAAGTGAATTGAGCATGAAACACATGCTTTACAAAAACCATTTTCTTTCTTCTTTTGATAGATACATAAGAATTACATCATGACATAAGCCAAATGAAACTTATGAAGACTGAAACTAGTTACATTCTTCAACATATTGAAGTATCTTGGCAAGATTTTGTAATGGAAGATTAAATGTTATCAGATGATGTTGATTTCCCAAGTTATCGAGTGAGTTCATTGGTTAGGATGAACAAGTTCTCAAGTTCTCAAGTTTTTAAATATTACTTGAATATCTTAATGCAAATAAATTCCTTGTAACCCACTTTTACTATTATAATGTTCTTGTGGTTTCGTCAAGATGTTTCTCAACATCCCTTATGAAACTCACTAACAATTTCTTTCATTTGATGGAGTGTTATAGGGCGTTCAACAAAACAGGGATTTGTCAGATCTATCTTCGTCGAGTGATGGAATTTCAGGTAGGATAGAAGAAATTGACCAAACATTAGCTACGTCATCTAGTAGACAAAGATCAACTAGAGGTGAAAAGATTAGAAGAAAATTCCATAGACACATGGAATTTTTTCTTGCTAAAGGGGGGTCATTTTCTTATGATAATGAGAGAATAGATGACATCAAGTTTCCCTTGAGGCACAAACACCTAGTGAAACAATGGCCACCCAAGGATCTTCTTGAAATAATTTTGATTTTTCTACGAATGAAAGGATATACTGCATTACCCCATTGTCATTACATGGTTTATGGCTATTTTCCATGGATGGCCTAAAGGTATGTTATAGAGTATTAACTGAATTGATGGAGTATGTTGGAACCAATTACAACTACAATGATTGGGTATAACTAGTCCAATATACCAAAAGTATGCGAAGATATGGAGTGGCCACAAATTATACAAAATTATAAGATAATGATGAAAATAAAGGTGAAACTGTGTATAATGATGGAAGGCCAAAAGCAGTAGGGAATATTGCAAGTTTTATACGTAGTACATGACTCGTCACCACAAATAAGCAACCTAATTTCATATTAGAGGGACGTGAAGGAAACTGTGTATTCACATGTGCCATTAAATCAATAGTTGCAAGGGAAGAGTTGCTCATTTATTGCAATTTTAATAGAATAAATCAAAAATATTTCTATTATTGGGGTGGTATGTATTCAATTTTTACCCAACTTGTAAGCAATGTCTATTGTATGTTATGATTGTCATTTAATACAATATATTGTTAGACATCTTATGATGAGGAAACATTATAATACATCATGGTTAAAATATTGTGTCAAGTTGATCAAGGTCAAAGGGCACTAGCCTCATAGTAGGTAAACATTAATGTAGTTTTATGTAAAATAATATAACCACGTGATATATATACAAGTAGCATTTTATCCATTATAGATTAAGTAAAATTCATATTTTTAGGCATCTTATAACAAAATGAAACATTCACTATGGATATGACCAACTTGAGCAAATGCATTCCTTATTCCTTTTCAAAGTATGTTTTTATACAATATGGAATATATATTGATCATGTCATAATGCATCTTGCAAGAGCCTTCTAAGATGATGAATTTTTCGTAAATTTGAACCTTTTATATTGGCCATGATATATTGTTAATTTTCGATATAAATTTAGACATATATCAGTAGCAGTTTTCTTATTAATATAATGATGATTAATTATGGATGAATTACAATTTACACTTATTTGATAAACATTGTGATAATGGGAAAGAACTATCCTTAGAGTATTCCACAAATTCTCTTGAGGAAGAGGTTATTGATGAAGCATGTTTTATGTCCAACGATCCAATCCAAACAATAAATAAGCTTAAAGTCGAAGCAAACAAGAAACTTAATTATTTATTTCTAATTGAGCCTCAGAAAGATGAGATAAAAGGAGAAATCAGAACCTCGATGCAACAATTTCATCGGTATGGGGTGAGTAACTCATTTAATTATACCACTTATTTTCTTATGATTTAGTTATCTCATACTTCATAAAAAAAACTCTTCATTTTATAGGAGGTTTTAGCAGAGTACGATCCTCATGCTATGACTGTGGGGGATGACATTGGTAGCAATGCCAACGTTCCACTTGTGAGTGAGTTACCGGTCATTGAGACTGGTACACCCACAGCAGGATCTACACCCCTTGAACAATGTATGTCAGGATCCACACATGATTCTTTGGATGCAAAGCATGATTCGATTACACAATTTGAAGTGATGGGATGCAAAGCATGGGATCACTAACAATGACGTTTTTGGTAGATGGTGATAATGTCCCCATGAAAATAGAGAAACTTGCAGGTATTTAAGAAATATTTTAAATATTAATTACAACTTAAATGAAATTAGTGTGTAGTCTGTGATTATTTTAAACTAATGATAATATCGTTTTGCGGGAAATTATGTATTTTATTGTCATTTGTATGACATAACCTTGGAAATATTTGGGTCGACCATTCGCACAAACTGGAAATCCAAAATTCCCAAGTTAAAAGATCAACTTATTAATAGGATGGTTTTCTTGTTCAATGAGGGCACCTTCAACAAATCTGGAGTTACCACAAAGGCAGGCCTACATTTAAAATATTTGCGAGACCCATATAGGTCTCAACTAGAAAGGGCCAGGTCGCATGAGCGCCCTCCATCAATTCCAGAGATGGAGTGGAGAGTGCTCGTGGCAGATGCACTTGAGAAGGAACTTTGAAAAGAAGGGAAGACTCCACCTAGACGAGGAAGGTATGATGCACTTTTAATAATGTAATTATGATTCTTTATCATCATTGCAACATCTAATTAAGTTTTTCAATGTTTTAAATATAGGATCGTAGACATTCCAAAGCAATAATGGCTAAACATGAGCAAAATCATCTTGGCCCATGTGTTTAATCGAAACTGCCCACAAAAATTGTAAGTATTTAAAAAAGTAAATTGCATCCAAATTGTAAATTGTTAACAATTTTAATTCATGTTTTAATGAAAAATTTTAGGGGTCACAATTCAAAGAGGCTCCCATGAAGGAATAACTAAAGGTTTATTTCAAGTATAACTATCAATCCATGGTTGAATGGAGGACAAGCTTGACGTCTTCACAACCTTCCACCACCCAACCTAACACTCAGGAAAATAAAGAAACGAATATCATTTATAAATCATTACTTGTACAATCTATTGGTTACTATTTTTGGCCATAAAGTAATGTGCTTGATTGTGAAAAGCAGGAAATCAATGTAGATACAACACATGAGCCTATTGATAGTGGAGTGCTTGATCTTGAGACTAATGTTCAACTTGATATTGAAGGTATTTCATGTTATAAAAAAATTGTAGTATGGAATGCAATTAAAAATATTTATATGCAAATGTTATATTAATTGTAACCTTTCTTGTTTCTACTCTAGAGAATGTACAGGATGTGGTCAGAGAAGAGGAGGAACATATGGCCACATCCAAAAGTATTTTGCTTCCCTATTATAAATATGAATTTAACATTTCTTTCTTATTGCAGTTAATGCATGGTCCCACTTGGACCAACATAGTCATAGGATTAGGTCAGCAACAAGACATATTACACTAGAGACCACAACAACTGAAGGGGGCCAAGATCAAGACATCCTTGCTAACTTCATCTTAAAAGAGAGAAAGAAACCTGATAAAAAATGACTGCACTTGTTTATTTAGAGCATGTTTTTTTTGGTACCATACTTTTCACTGAGAGGTTGAATGCCTCATGGCATGTGCACATGTAACTTTAGACTATATTAATAAAAAGTTGTGATTTTTATGTTGCAAAAAATTAGAATGATTTTGTTTCATGTTATGTAAATGTTGAAAATGCAGTAGGAAAGTCTCAATTTTTATTTTGCCTTAATCAAATTGAGAAAATTTGAAATTCCACATCAACAGACAATTTGGAGAAGTTAATTGAGGTGAAATGGCTCTTGTCACTTAGTTAAGAACACTCAATTTGAGTTAATGAGTTCAAGTTTAGTTTGCTTGAGTTGATTCCTAAAAAATAGGAGTCTAGCTCAGTTAATTCGAGTTAGGGGCACGAAGTTTTGTTGTCTCGAGTGATTCCTAAGTTTTAGGAGCCTAGGTTGAGTTAATTTGAGTTGTAGCAATTTAATTTAGCTAAATTGAGTTATGTTCAGTTAAATTAGTTCTAAGTGTTCGAGGAACTAGTGGAAGGTCAATTTGTGGAAGTGTAACTTCAACCACACTCAGTGATCATCTAGATAACTAATAAATCACCCTAAACTTGCTCATGCATGCAGAGAATTTGAGTTACCCATTTGAGATGTAGATTCTTAGGAAGTGTATTATAAGTTGTAGACTATTCCAATGTGTACATGTGATGCATGTAGTCAGAGGAACATAATAGAGGAATTATGCAATATAATTGAGGAATTTGTTAATTAATAGGGGCCTAATTCCTTAAGGAACAATGTAAATACATAAGAGCTTGGAGGGCTTGAAAATTGGCTAAGTGTTGGCCAGAGTCAGTGAGTCGGGCAGAGAGATAGACTATACACTTGTAGGTTGTGCTCAGGCTTGAGCAAGCATGTATATTCATTTCTATTCTTTAATTAATGCAAGACAAATAGGAATGGGTTTTGAGCAGTTTCTTTCCCACAAATAAATCTCTGGCCATGTGTGATGTTTCATTTTTCATGTCTATTATTTATGTTCTAGATTGTGAATTAATCTTCGCAGAGCAGTAGAGTAGTTTTGAGTCTTGTGATTAGTAAATTTCATGAGAAGTTTTGAATCTACAATCTAATTTTTACATGGTATCAAATTTGGATTCACAATAGAACATGAAATTCGAAGTTGGTTATCAGAGGTTTGAATTATGAGATCACTATTGTAGGTTTTCTTCAGGGCTTAGAAGATGGATTTCAGTGGACTAAGGCTAGAGTATGCCTTGGAAGGCACCTCAAATTTTGTTGCATGGAGGCAATATTGGATGACAATGGGTTGCTAGAATACATCAATACAGAAGTTGTAAAACCTCAAGCATTTGATGCTTAGAACCTTGCTCAATGGAAGAAAGATGTAGCCAAGGTGTGGAGAATGATCTTGGAGGGAGTACATGATCATATTGTCTTGAATATCCACAAAAAAGAAAATTATTTCGTGATGTGGAAAGCACTAACAGATTTTTTGAAGAATAGTAGTGACCAAAGGAAGTTGGCACTCAAGGATAAACTTTGAAGTATAAAGATGCAGAAGAATGACACAATTCCACAGTATCTAAGCAAGTTTACATAGTGTCGTGATGAACTTGGCGGGGTCAATGTTAATGTCCCTAAAGAAGACTTGGTAGCTCTATCCATTTTGGGTGTTCTCAAGAGATACCATAGCTATCAAGATTCAGTGAATGGGAGGGATCAACTACCGAGTTGGGACTGCTTATGGTCTGATTTGGTATAGGAGGAAATAAGGTGGAATACCAGAGATGGGACCTAATACAAAGAAGAGGAAAAGGAATTTTCTCTAGTCATCAAAGTAATGAGGGCTAAGGGAAAGAAGTCCCAAGGCAAGGCTAATTCCATCCAAGAAGGAAAGAAGAAATATTTGTCAAAAATTAAATGTTTTAATTATCATGAATTTGGGCACTATGATACTAAGTTTCCACGCAAAAAGTCTAGCAAGAAGGATTCTGTAGTAGCAACAACATGTGAAGATTTGAATTCACAATTTGAGATATATTTCACCCTTATCACATGCATGGAAAAAACTATGATAAGGAGTGTGTGGTACTTGGATTCGGGTGCCTCGTTCCACATGACTAGGTGTAGAGATTTTTTCAATCATATAGAGGAGAAAGATCTCCAAATGAATATTGAGTTTGGACATGAAATAAGGTATACCGTGATCGGTATTGGTACAATCACCTTTCAGAGGGATTCACGATCCCCTCTCAGACTCAAGGATGTCATGTTCGTTCCAATCCTAAAGAAATTTCTCATATGTGTTGCAGTTTTGGAGTAGTGTGGTTATGATGTGATCTTCAGCAAAGGAAAGGTGTTGGAATTATGGTACAGGTGTTGTCCTTGATGGAAACCAACTCATAGGTCAGTTCAAATTTGATGAAGGGTAACTCCCATTGTAACATGTCAGTTCAGAGGTAACATAGTAATGGTACAAAAGAACACGATGATGGGACAAAGAACTACAAATCACAATCAAACAATTGATGAAAAAGAATGTTTTAAGTTGTATACGCTAGTTCACCTAGTCCAAATAGCATATACAAGCAGGTTCACAGAACGAAAGGCGCATATACGTATGCACACACTTTCACAAGAGGAAAAGCGCATATGGCATGGAAAATTAAGATTAATGATTACCAAGGGTCCATACTATGGTAATAGCCCACAATATTGAGTGGAATAATGGCTACTTGATCCCATCCAAGAATACCATAGGTTCTAAGTGTTGTTTTGGTTTGAGGTATTGGGAAAGGCTAAAACTATATAAGGAGGAGAAGATCAAAGGGCTAAGTGTGCAAGTGAAAGGGTTTTTCATGAATACTTCTATCTGAAGTATATTTTATGTTGCAAGGGCTATGGTTATGATATGATTTGAAATATCTTGTGCACCTTTGGATACAATGTTGGATCAGGATCATGAGACCTGAAATGACATATCATTGTATGATATGATAATGGATGGGCTAGATCTGAATGCTGACGCATGTTTTATTCTTTATATGTTATGATATGGGTATGTTTGAAGTCTGGAATAGCTGCGAAGTTATAAGTTATTATTTTCAGATCTATATGCTGGTTCGTATTTGTGAAGGCACATATACACACTGGTTCGACTCTTCCAAGTGGAGTATGCAAAAGAAAATCTTGTTCTTCAGAGATGACTGATCTAAATGATCAGTGTTGTTGTTTTACTGTTATTTGTCAATGATGTATTCATTAGATATGAAAGTAGAACTGACTGTATAACGAGACTGAGTTTGATTGATTGATTGATTGAGTGAGAAGGGTGATATTTGTTGCTATATGTTTAGAACTCTGTAATTTGAGAGTAGATCTTTAGAATGTTACTGGTTGGTATAGTTTTTGGTTCTAAAGATTTATGATTTTCTATTTTTAGAGGTAGACGCAGGTTGGATTACAGAAAGCACCGTATACATGCATGTTGCCTTCATTGAAGTAACGTATACATTCTGACATATGATTTTTGAGGTTGTGGTTGGTTCTGATTATTGATGCAGTGTTCTAGGTTCAGCACAGTGTTCTAGTGACAATGATCTAATTGTTTAGATTGATTGATTATTGATAGATGCAGTTGTATTTGATGGTTGTATTGCAGTGGTGATTGATTTTGAGCTTCAATGTATTGATGGGTCTAGTATGAAAATTTGATGAAAAGTGGCCTTCATATTGTGTTGTTGTGTATTAGGAGTATCCATTCTGAAAATTTATGAAATGTAGTCCTTGAAGGAAGAGTGAAGATAGTAGCATTTTGTAGGCAGACATCTATGTATTGGTAAACATTTTATCCAGTACAAGAGCTAGGGGGTTGGAGCTCCCTTCCAATAGAAGTTGTAAAATGAGTGAAGGTTGTAGCCTCCAATAGGTAGATGCATGCATACTAGAAAAGTCTTCACTAGTAAGAAACTTGTAAAAACTTTTTATTATAAGAAAATTGAAGACTGAGACGACAATAGTGGTGGTTTTATCCCACATTGGGTTTCCACCTGAAAAATCCTGATGTTGATGTGTGCTACTTATGTGTGTTGATTTATTTTGTTCTTACTGCATCTGTTTACTTCTTAATGCATCACACTTTGATTTAAGACAATGAATTAAATGTTTATCAAGTTTATTATATATATATATATATATACGTTGGTTTCATTCTTTATAGCCGTGGACATACACTGGTTGGTTTTAGTAAAATAGCGTATAGAGTTTGAAAAATAAAAAATTATATTAAAAGTTAAAATACTGATTCACCCCCCCTCTCAGTATTTTTCCCAACAATTGGTATCAGAGCAGGTCCTTCAGAAGAATCTTGATCGCTTGAAGGAAGATCTCACAAGATGAGCAATCACGAAGGAATGGGATTTATCAGACCACTAATCTTCAATGGAAACAACTTAGTATATTGGAAGATAAGAACCAAAGCCTATCTTCAGTCACTTGGAGCTGATGTTTGGGAAATTGTGGAAGGACGATACCAATTTCTAGCAGCAATACCCACAGATACAACAAGAAATAAGTCATATGAAACCAATGCCAAAGTTGTCAATTCTTTATTGGGAAGTCTGTCAAGATCAGAATTCATCAAAGTTACGCAGCTCAAGAAAACCAAAGAAATATGGGAAAAAATCATTCAGAGATATGAAGGAGACTCACAAGTAATATGTGCTAAGCTCCAAACTCTCAAAATTCAATATGAAACTCTCAAGATGCATAGTGATGAAAGTATTGCTAGTTACTTTTTACGAGTAGATGTGATTGTAAATTGTATGAATAATCTGGGTGGAGAAATAAAGGAGGCTACTTTAGTAGTGAAAATTTTGAAATCTCTATCTTCTAAATTTGATTCAAATGTATCTGGCAGTAAAGAGAAGCATGATCTACAATCTATTACTGTTGTTCAACTTCATGGAATTTTAAATTCCTTTGAAATGAGGAAAGGAGGTTCATCAGATATTAGAGAAGTCGCTTTCAAAGCCTCGGCAAAGGGAAAAAAAAAGGAAGATCTCAAGGAATTAGGATATATTTCAGAAGAAGATGAGGTAAACTTTGTAAATAAGCTTCAACAGGGTTTTGGAAGATTCAGAGCTAAGCTTCCCTTCAAATGTTTTTCTTGTGGTAGAATTGGTCATTACGCTGCTAAATGTCCTCATAAATATAGTCATGAAAAAGGAAAGGATTCTGCAAAAGGTAATAGGAAACAGTTTGTTAATAGAATAAGTTATTATACTCATGAAGATAGTGATGGATTGTCTAATAGAGATGAAGATGAATCTAAACAAGATATTAGACTACTCATGGCTTATGAAAATGATGATTTTATGGATGCCTTAGAAGAATATTTTCTTGAAGAAATCACTCAACTTAAAATTCATTTGGAAGAATGTGTTGGATTGGTTTACTAAAACAAAAAGACGAAGCATTTGAAAATATTAAAGTCTTCAAAGCTTTAGTTGAAAATGAATTAGATCTAAAAATAAAATGTCTCAAATCAGACCGGGGAGGAGAATTGATATCAAATGAATTCTTTGAATTTTGTGAACAACATGGAATAAAGGGACAATTCTTTGTTGCTATAACTCCTCAACAAAATGGCATGGCAGAAAGAATGAATAGAATATTTCAACAAATGGCTCGCGCTATGTTGGATGAGTCTGGTACTCCTGACACCTTCTGGGGTGAAGTTGTACATACTGTAGTAAATATTCTCAACAAACCTCATTTTCATGTAAATAGTGATCAAACTTCATGTGAAATTTGGTATGGTAAGCCTCCTACTGTAAAACATTTCAGAGTTTTTGGAAGCAAATGTTTTATCAAAAAGACTGATGAAAAACTTGATAAGTTTGAACCGAGATCAGACGAAGGAATATTTCTTGGTTATTCATCTAGAAGTAAAGGATACAAATTTTATAATAAGAGACTTTGAAAAATTGTTGAATGCATTGATGTTGTAATCAATGAAGCATGCAGAAATCTGAAACAGGTGACATCAACAAAGGAAGATGATAATGATGAAGTCAGTGAATTCTTTCCCATCTAAAATCAAAATTATATAGAGGAAGAAACCAGTGAAGCATCAGAAGAAGATACATCTGACAGGGAAAAGGCTCCATCTAGGTATGTTCAAAAGAATCATCTAGAATCTCAAATTCTAAGAGAAAAGGGTCTGGAGTACAAACAAGAAGAACTATTGTAGGAGCTTCTAGTTATCTAGCATTATTATCCTCCATAGAGCCACAAAATGTAAATGAATCTAGCATAGATGAATGTTGGGTTAAGGCCATGGATAAAGAAATTCACCAAATTGAAAAGAATGATACTTGGGAATTAGTTCCTAGACCTCATGATAAAAATGTTATAGGAACAAAATGGATATTCAAGAATAAGTTGAATGAAAATGGAGAGGTAATTAGGAATAAAGTAAGGTGTGTTTGTAAAGGGTATGCTCAACAAGAAGGGATAGACTTTGAAGAAAATTTTTCACCTGTTGCTAGACTTGAAGCCATAAGATTTTTTCTTGCTCTTTCAAGTTTTTCAAAATTCAAATTTTATCAAATGGATGTAAAATTTGCATTTCTTAATGGAGATTTAGAAGAAGTATATGTTGAACAACCAGAAGGACTCATTCTGGGAAATGATGCAAAGCTTGTATGAAAACACAAAAAGGATTTATATGGATTGAAACAAGCTCCAAGGGCATGGTATTATCATCTTGAAAAATATCTTCAACAACAAGGTTTCACAAAAGGATTTGCAGACAACAACTTATATGCAAAATTGAGAATGATAAACTGATAACTATTGTTGTTTATGTTAATGATATCATCTTTGGCAGTAATGAAGAATCTATGAGTCAAAACTTTGCTTTTGACAGCAAGAATTTGGAATGTGTTTACTTGGAGAGCTAACTTATTTTCTTGGTCTACAAGTACAACAAACAAAAGATGGCATCTTTCTTTCACAAACTAAATATCTCAAGAAGATTTTGAAGAAGTACGGAATGGAAGACTCAAAACTAGTATGTACTCCAATGGTAAAAATATGTAGTCTCAGTTCTAATGATGAATCTCCTATAGTGAATCAACCAGTGTACAGATCTATGATTGGAAGTCTACTTTATCTAAAGGTACCGGACCAGATATCATGCATGCAGTAGGAATTGTTGGAAGGTTCCAAGCCAATCCGAAGGAATCACATCTTCAAGCTATAAAAAGAATATACAAATAACTCCAAGGAACTCAAGACTTTGGCCTATGGTATCCTAAAGATACAAATCTTACTCTTCAAGCTTATGCAGATGTGGATTGGGCTAGAAATGTTGATGATCGAAAAAACACTAGTGGAGGTGCATTATATATGGGATCATGATTAGTATCTTGGTTCAGCAAGAAACAAAGTTTGATTGCCTTATCTATTGCTGAAATAGAATATGTGGCTGCTACGTCTTGCTACACACAACTACTCTGGATGATGCAAACATTAAAAGATATTCAAATCACATGTTCTCCACCCATCTCCATTCTATGTGATAATACAAGTGCTATTAGTATTTCGAAAAATTCAGTCATGCACTCTAAGACCAAGCACATACCCATTAAGTACCACTTTCTATGAGAACAAGTGCTTGAAAAAAGGGTTAAATTGGAGTATGTTCCCTCCAAAGAACAGGTTGTTGATATATTTACCAGACCTCTTCCCAGAGAAGCATTTGAAAATCTCAGACAAAAGATAGGAGTTGTTTCTGCCGCATCCTACTGTTAAAACCAGTTTTTAGAGGAATGTTTCCTATACACAGATTTCATGAAGCAGAGTCGCGTATATACGTGAGTTTCTGTGCCTGCAGTAGCGTATGTTCTTTTATGATAGAAAAACAGTGGGTCAGACTCAAAATCAGTTTCTGACATGGGTGTTCAGTATGATATTGATGGTTATTGTCTGCTGATATGCTTTGTTCATTTATGTTTATTTGATTGATGAAGATGCCTTGATGAATGAATTTTTGACAAGGCATAGGTAGCACAGGTTCAGGGGGAGCATTAGCCTTCAAAAACATTATGCATTGTTGGCATCATGATTTTTGAATTCAGTTATGGTCTCAGATATTCATATCATTTGTTGTAAAGGTCATGTAAAGTCCTATGGTGTAATACTATGTCTCTTTCTGTCATAGTCTATTAATGAGTCCTTTTGGACATATGATGTAATTTGTACCCCCATTATGCATGGGAAGGATGATGTAATAATTGCAATTTTTCAAGTCATGTATGAACATTTGGTGTATACCCATTTGGTTGGGTGTTGATGTATGTATGAGTCATTGGTGATAGGAAGGTCATACTCACATAGTTGAGTTATAGAGTCATGTTATTCTTTTGAAAAAATATTTCTGCAGCCTCTGCATGTGCTTAGGGGGAGCATGCATAGTATAGTGCATCTCAGCATGTACTAAGGAATATATCTTGGTCCACCATTTGTCCTTGATGTCAAAGGGGGGGAGTATCATGGTGTTGCTTGATATCTCTAAGAGATTCTACATCTTGAAGTAATCAACACCAATATGGTTGTCATCAAGTCTAAAGGTGGAGATTGTTGGCATTATGGTACAATTGTTTTCCTTGATGGCAACCCACTCACAGGTTAGATCATATTTGATAGAGGGAAAGTCACATTGTAACAGGTCAATTCTTAGGTAGCAGGGTAATGCTACAGAAGAACAAGATCACAAGACAAAGGGCTACAGATCAAAATCAAACAATTGATGAAAAATAATGTTTTAAGTTGTATACGCTCATTCACCTAGTCCAAATAGCATATACAAGTGGGTTCACGGAACAAAATGCATGTATACATATGCACGCACTTTCACAAGAGGAAAAGTGCATATTGCATGGAAAATTAAGATTAATGAATACCAAGGGTCCATACCATGCTAATAGCCCACAATATTGAGCAGAATAATGGTTACTTAATCCCGTCCAAGGATACCATAGGTTCTAGGTGTTTTTTTGGTCCGAGGTATTGAGAAAGGCTAAAACTATATAAGGAGGAGAAGATCTAAGGGCTAGGTGTGCAAGTGAAAGAGATTTTCATGAATACTTCTATATGAAGTATATTTTATGTTGCAAGGGCTATGGTTATGATATGATCTAAAATATCTTGTGCACCTTTGGATACAATGTTGGATCATGATCATGAGACCTGAAATGACGTATCATTGTATCATCTGATAATGGATAGGCTAGATCTTAATGCTAACGCATGTTTTATCCTTTATATGTTATGATCTGGGTATTTCTGAAGTCTAGAATAGTTGCAAAGTTATACATTATTATTTTCATATGCATAAGTTGGTTCGTCTTGGTGAAGGCACATATACACACTGGTTCAGCTCTTCCAAGTGGCGTATTCCAAAGAAAATGTTGTTGTTTAGAGATGATTGATCTATCTGATCAGTGCTGCTGTTTTACTACTGTTTGTCAATGATGTCTTCATTAGATCTGAAAGTAGAACTAACTGTATAAGGAGTTTGAGTTTGATTGGTTGATTGATTGAGTGAGAAGGGTGATTGTTTAGAACTTTGTAATTTGACAGTAGATCTTTAGAATGTTACTGCTTGGTACAATTTTTGGTTCAGAAGATTTATGATTCAAAATTTTTAGAGGTATATGAAGGTTGGGTTACAAAAAGCAGTGTATACATGCAGGTTGGCTTCATTGAGGTAGCGTATATATGCTGACATATGATTTTTGAGGTTGCAGTTGGTTCTGATTTTTGATGCAGTGTTCTAGGTTCAGCATAGTGTTTTGGTGACAGTGATCTAACTGTTTAGATTGACTGATTGTTGATAGATGCAGTTGTATTTGATGGTTGTATTGCATTGGTGATTGATTTTGAGCTTCAATGTACTGATCCAATATGAAAATTTGATGAAAAGTGGCCTTCATATTCTGTTGTTGTGTACCAAGAGAATCCAGTCTAAAAATTTATGAAACGTGGTCACAGGAGGAGTGAAGGTAGTAGCCTTCTTTAAGTCAGCGCCTACATACTGGTAAAAATATCAGCCATACTGGAAAAGTCTGCACCATTACAAAACTTGTAAACACTTTTTATTATAAGAAGATTGAAGACTGAGACGACAACAATGGTGGTTTTTTCCCACATTGGGTTTCCATCTAAAAAATCCTTGCGTTACTTATGTGTGTTGATTATTTTGTTCTTACTGCGTCTGTTTACTGCTTAATGCATCACACTCTGATTTAAGACAATGAATTAGCTGTTTATCAAGTTTATTATATATATATATATATATATTATGGTTACATTCTTTATAGGCACAAACATACGCTTATTGGTTTCAGTAAAATAGCATATACAGTTTGAAAAGGAAAAACATTATATTAAAAGTTAAAATACTGATTCACCCATCATCTCAATATTTTTCTCAACAAAAGGAATTCCTGAGACACATAGCCACAGGACAGGTGAAGCAAATCAAGGTTCGATTCAAGAAGCTATATGCACTTGAGGTCTAATATTCATACACATTCTTGAGGATCAAGGCAGAGACTAGAGATATGGTGGTTGAGAGGGAGCATGTTAGACTTCTCAACATGCAGCCTCAGAAGGATTCTCAGGAAGTTGTGGAGTAGCCACAAATGGAGAGGCAGAGAGAAGGAAGTGTTCAAACATCCACTAAAGAAAATACCTACAATAAAGGGATAGTTCAATCCAAGTGTGCAGAGGGAGCACATGTAGTTATACCTCCAAGAATGACGTGGAGCGATGTAGATCCTTAGTCCACGAGTTGCATAAATTTGGGCAGGGTTTGTTGAGGCGTTCTCCTCATGGATCACTACCTTGCTATGGGGGGCCACAATATTCAATAGAAGGAGGATCATTGTTAGTTAGATACTAAGGTGCAGAGGAGTGTTGACAGTAGAGCAAGAGGATTAGTAGCAGAGTCAGCAGTAGCATAGCTTTCCTAGTAGATAGTTGTAGACACAGTTGATTCAATGTTTTTTTTTATGCTTCTAAGTTGCAGATGTTGCAATAGCAGTAGCAACAATGAGAGTTGTTGCATGCATTATATTCCACAAGTGCAGGATAGGGGTGGTTGATAATCACTTTCTTTTCTGAGAGTGAGTGTTGAAAATGCAGCAAGAAATTCTCAAATTTGATTTTTCCTTAATCAAATAGAGGAAATTCGAAATTCCACATCAGAAGAAAACTTGGAGAAGTTAATTGAGGTGACATGGCTCTTATCATTCAGTTAAAAACACTCAGTTCGAGTTAATGAGTTGAAGTTAAGTTTGCTTGAGTTGATTCCTAAAAAATATGAGTCTAGCTCAGTTAATTCAAGTTAGGGACATGAAGTTCAGTTTTGTGTAGTGTTTTCTTAAAGTTTAGGAACCTAGGTTGAGTTGATTTCATTTGTAGGAATTTAATTCAATTAAATTAAGTTATGGATAGTTAAACTAGTTCCAACTGTTAGAGGAACTAGTGGAAGTGTAACTTCAACCACACTCAGTGATCATCGAGATAACTAATAAATTATCCTAAATTAGCTCATGCATGTAGAGAATTCAAGTTACCTAGTTGAGATTGAGATTCCAGGGAAATGTACTATAAGTTGTAGACTATTCCAATGTGTAAAGGTGGTGCATGCAGTCAAAGGAAGAGCCTAGGGGAGTTGCCCAATCCAATTGAGTAATTTCATAATTAATAGGGGCCTAATTCCTCAAGGAACATCACAAACAAATAGGAGCTTGGAGGGCTTGAAAATTTCCTAAGTTTTGGATAAATTCAGTGAGTCAGGCAGAGAGATAGACTATACACTTGTAGGTTGTGCTCAGGCTTGAGCAAGCATATGTATTCATCTCTATTATTTGATTAATGAAATATATATAGGAAGGGGTTTTGAAAAGTTTCTTTCGCCTAGATAAATCCTTGTGCATGTGTGATGTTTCCTTTTGCATGTCTATGATTTGTGTTCTAGATTGTGAATTAATGTCCATAGAGAAGTAGAGTAGTTTCGAGTCTTGTGATTTAGTAAATTTCATGAGAAATTTCGAATCTACAATCTAATTTTTAGAGTGAACATATTTTTTGTGACAAAATTTATTGAGATAAACTATTTTGTGGATGTATGAATGAATGAATGAATGATGACACCCTTTCCTTGAATAATACATTTCTTGTTGAATTAAGGCTTCTGTGATCCATAAAAGGTTTATGTGAAGAGTCTTCAACGAAAATCACATCATAATTCATATTGTCGACGCATTTGAAACCAATGAGTGTGGTTCATCGTCAGGACGAGTTGAAGAACTAGATCAAGGCTGCATGTTAAATAGGGAGAGTAGGTCATCCAACGGCTATATTTGATTGGGAAAGTGCTAAATTTGACTAGGCAACTAGACTGGACCAACAACTACTAAGTAACGGCTATGATTGACTGGGCAACAAGACCAAGGGAAAAGGAAAAATTAATTAGTTAATTAAATTTTTAGTTATATTTATTACAATATGAATGAATCAATAATCTATTAAAAGGCCTTTTTAACATTTAATAGGCAAATGGTTAGTTAATTAATTTAAGGGTTATTTTGTTATATTTATTAAATTGTCTATAACCATAACCTATTAATAGGTTCATTAAATATTATTAAAACCATCTAAATGAATAAAAGAGATATCAATGATTTATGAAATAAAAAGAAAAATTAAAATGGATAACCTTTAAACTAGTTAAATAATGACATAATACTAACTGAAACGAATTGGATAATTAACGATTTTAACCACTTATGTATCTCTCTCTCTCTCTCTCTCTCTCTCTCTCTCTCTCTCTCTCTCTCTCTATATATATATATATATATATATATATATATATATAAAGGTCCATTAATTACTAAGTGGGGTCGGAGGAAAATAAATAATTTGTAAGCTAGTTTCTTATAATTAATACCCTAAAGATGAGCAATAATCTATTAATGGGCCTTTTTACTAAACCTAGATAAACAAATAGTTGTGATGCCTCAATCAACCTTCCAAATGAATAGTTAAGGGTTTAATCCTCTAAGTTTCAATGATTAAATTTTTCATCTTCATGTACCCATTTAAATTACATAATGGTTTCAACTCATGTGATAATTAACTCAACTATCAATTTGATAAGATCATGACCAACGAAAGATGGGCATCTCATTTAAATATACCATTGACTCACTTAGTACTACTAACTAGGCCTCCTAACCTACAACTAATCCAAGTCAATTCAATTAACAAAAATATTATAGCCCATTTTTCATTCACCTCATGATGGTTATTAGCCAAATGATGCCTAATCCAATTGAGCTAACTCATTAAATTGGAATTTTTATTGATCTAAAATGTTTCATCAAATTCAAATCCTTGAATGTTTATAGTTGAGGATGGTGGAATAAAATTATAAATTACACTTATCTGATAAACAAGGTGATAAGAGGAAGGCACCATCCTTAGAGAAGCCCACAAATGTTGTTGAGGAAGTGCTTAATGATCCTGATTGGTTTGATGATGATGAGTTGTACATGTCTCTTGACCCAGTCGTAACATTCAATAAGCTTGTGGTTAGAATGAATGAAGAACGTTCTCGTTTGATTCACATTAGAAATAAAATTCTTGATATTAAAGATAGGATCAACATGCTCAACCAACATTTTCAAATATATCAGGTAATAACCATATTTTAAAATGTTTTTTTTTAAGTCATAAGTTCAATTATGAATGTTTGTTTTTTAACTTTTACATTATCTAATCGATTTTTTCTTTCTTTCTTATATAGGATATTTTGGTACATACAAACACCATAGCGCACCCAAAAGAGGAGCATGGGGCATCCATTCCAATTGTGTCAACTAGTGCACGAGGTAAAGAAAACTCTAATGTTATTTTTATCAATGAAAAATAACCAAAAATATCAATTTAACATTTCTTTCTTGTTACAACTGATGATCCACCCCTCTTGTGGCAACCTTGACAATGTCATGAGTACATGACCAGACCATCAAAAATAAAGAAAAAGAAAAAAGAAATGATTTTACTAGTTATTTGATTAAAAACATCACGTGTCATATTATGAAAATGTATTTTTTAATGATAATTTTTCTTGAGATGAAGTATTTTGTGTCTATGATTAATGAATGAATGGATGAATGTTATATGTTAATGAATAATTTCAATATACCTCTTTACGTGCTTATAATTTCGATGTCTTGATGCATAGGTGTAGAGTATGGATTTTGGAATTCTTTCAACAAGACTTAAGCTCAGAACAAGGTCATCAATACCATCAATATTGGATCTCTTTTATGCACCAGTGTATTCTCTTTCAATAGTGCTTTTGGCTCCCTTTGAAAAGGTGACAATGACAAACCTTTCAGGGCTTCCAAAAGAGACTCATGCACATGCCTTTCAACTTGATACTATGATCACTAAAAACTTGTCTAGAACGAAGGCTTGATAGACGAGTCCATGGAGAGAAGGCATTCTAGCTATTTGGTCATTAAGAAAAGTGCTTATATCCCACCAAAACCCCGTGCTCCTTTCTGTGTATATTATCGACCTTATCTATGCAATTAGGGCTAGTAATTATGTCTATATTTTTGTTCTTCTTTCCTTCACAAATTCAGACTAAGGAATTATCTCTTCTTGAGATGAGACGGTGCCAAGTTGATCTTCTATTCTAACCTCACTTCAAAACCTAGCTCTACTACCATGTTGATAAATCTAGGGCTGAGAGTTATTTAAATATTAACTTGATTTATCTTTAATATTTGACACTTTCTTGAGATTTATATCCTTCCATTTCTTTGGTTATAGATCAATGTAATGGGTTGTTCATAGATTTATAGCCCAATACAATCATCACAAATTCATAATTGATCCATCTTTGCCAGCACAAATAGGCTGGTAGATAATCACTTTGGTCCATACAGATAGAGAGACATGTAGGGTTAGCCTATACACCAAGGCTGTGCTATCCCAATTGGGCTTGATAACCCCTGTTCACTAACTTCAAATACAAGGAGGGTGTAGAATACCATATATTGGATAAATTTATGGTATAAGTCAATTAACTCTATTACGAACACAAAAGCCTATAATTAGATTCCCTTGTTTAACTAAGCATTTACACAATCTGGTCCCATGGTAAGACAACCATCTATTACTTTGTATCCCTATCCCACTCCACCACACTACCACACTCCTAATTTAGGTGCTAGATACTCTTGATTCAATGCCTAACCACAAAAAATTGTGAGTATGATGAAAATTTAAGCACATACATGTGTAATTTCCATGATGGGACGTATGAATTGTTCTCCCCAAATTTCTCGTCAATGATTATAACCTTAAATGGGTTAGCACTGGTTTATCTCATCATCTCAAAATGACCCGGTAAATAAAAATTTATAATTTTTGTCATCATCACTTCACACTATCTCATGGATGACCCTCTCTATAGATTATATGCATGAATTTATGGAAGGCCATCCCCTCTACCTATCATATGATTGATTGTGACAATAGATGAATAAAGGAAAATTGATGGATATTTGTTTACAAGATCCCCTACTTCTAAATTGTACATTTTTCACCTATTCTCACACTCAATAATAGGCTAGGTAGAGGGGATGGTCTACCACAAATTCATGCACATAATATGTAGATGGTTTCATATACGAGACAATGTGAAGTGATGATGAAAGGCATGGTAAATTTCATCCGTTAGTTCATTTTGAGATGGTTATGACAGACCAGTGCTAGCCCATTCAAGGTTATAATCATTGATGGGAAATGTGCAGAGAACAATTCATACATATCATCATGGACATTACACTCATATGTACTTAAATTGTCTTCATAATAAAAAACGGTTGTGAATTGACAACTAATATATGTTAGAATATTGTTATACTAAAATAGATTAGAAAATGCAACCAATATATAGATTACTTACAATACATATAATAGAAAATATAACATCCATTCCAACAATGTCGACTAGTGCACGAGGTAAAGAAAACTCTAATGATATTTTTATTAATGAATAATAACAAAAATATCAATTTAACATTTCTTTCTTGTTACAACTGATGATCCACCCCTCTTGCAGCAACCTCAAAAATGTCATGAGTACATGACGAGACCATAAAAAATAATGAAAAAGAAAAAGAAATGATTGTACTAGTTATATCATTAGAAACAACACGTACCATATTATGAAAACATATTTTTTATGAGAATTTTTTTTGAGATGAAGTATTTTGTGTCTATGATTAATGAATGAATGAATGGATGATATATGTTAATGAATAATTTCTATATGTATTTTAATGTACATGACCTTGTTTCATATTATGCAAACATATTTTTTATGATAAAATTTATTGAGATGAAATATTTTGGGGATTTACGAATGAATGCATGATTGAATGTTTGTTATTTGTTTTTTATATATCTTAATGTCTTTCTTTCAAGTATTTCCTATATAGTAGATACATTGGGTATTGGAGAATTGAGAGTGACGTGAGGGGGGGAGGGGCCACGAGAGCTTCCACCTTCATGTGGTTGGCCCTATTCAGCAGAGAATAAATTAGGATTTGGATAATGTTGGAGTAAAACACCCTCAATCCAACAGAACAACAAAAAATTTCATTTTGACTTAGATGTTGCTTCGTCGAGTGGAGGAGGGCTTTCTCCAAGGTTAAACTACTCCAAAAATTTATTCTCGTAACCAAGAGGATCTCATTCAAGTATTTTTCACGCAAGTCCTTTTAAGGGTTTGGGTGAGACAACAATTTTTTTTTGATATTTGTGTTGTATGTCTTGGCGAAGTGGGAGTTACATAAAGGTTTATAAGAAATAAAAAACTTTTCCTTGAAAAAAATTCATGTAGTAGTTCTCTTTCTTTGACCATTGTGTTTGTATTTGAGTGAAAAACCATAAATTGTCATTTTTCATGCAGGGAAGTAGGAGAAAATCTTACTCTATTAATTGGACATAAGGAATTGGTATGATTTTTCTTCTATTTTATTAATTATTTCTCGCATCTAACTTCTCCTCCTTCCTTTATTTTGTAGGTACTTTCATTCGCATATTTGGATTTGAAAGATTAACTAAGGTTGAAGTCATTTACGCGAAAAAAAAAAAAAACGCATTGAGGTATTACTCAACTTTAGCCCACCAAGTGCTTGCCTACGAGTTGCATGATTTAGTTTTGTGTTGCATTTGACTTCAAGAATTTTTTTATTTCTACGTTGCATATCTTCCAAGACCATAGATGTTATGAAAAAACTTGGGCAAAAAGAATTATAGTTTCTTTTATAATTTTTTCTCTTGTTAAATTAACAATTATTGTGATATAATGTTAGTTCATCATCATCATTATTATTTTGTGTTCAACATCAAGAAAATTCCAATAAAGAAGATCACAATGCAAACAAGACCACTAGAAATAGGCTCTAGACCAGGGAAAAACCCCTCCATAACGGAAAAACCCAAAAACTTCTCTTCTTATAGAAATTCAAGGAAGACCTCCAAGACCTTTGATCAAGACAACTCACTAAGTGATAGGTCAACCACCCAAACAACAATGATTCTCTCTATAACTCGGTTTGCTTCTCTTATCTAGCTTGAAATCTGAACAGAGATAACTTTCTTCCCATATGTGTGAGCTTTCCAAACAAAAAATTGATGCACAAGCCAAACAAATAGACATTATTGATTTCCTCGCTATCCTTCTCCTCTTTCTTGCTCTGAATTTTCCTCATACTTATCGAAGAGAGTCAATTACTTGTGTGACTCAAATGAGGTCCAATAACTCTCCTTTATATAGTCTTTTGGTGGGGTTCAAGTGCCTCTTGTGGGGCTGACTTGATGGGTTGGCTGACCACACTCAGGGAAAACATTTTTCCCTTAAGAACACTAAGTTATGTGGGATCAACAAAGAACTAGAATAAAACCAACAATAGAATATGTTTTAGTAGATGGTTTTTCTCACCTACTATACTTTTCATCCTTTGACAAGGGAGTTTAGTTTTGAATTACTCAACCTCCTTCTAGAGCTAACTAACATAGTGACTCAAACTTCACTATGCTTTAATAGAATTTCAATAGTATTTCTATATAATTTTATTTCCCCATCCAAAAAAATCCCATGGAGGTATCATCTATATGTAAAATATATAAGTCTAGCAATCTAACCCCTCACTAAAAAAAAAAAAAAAAAAAAAATCTAATTTCCTAAAATTAGTCATTATTAACCACCTATGTGGCATCCTTCCTTCTTTTCAATGTAATTTTTTAACAAAGTATTACTAAACATCCCTATGTGTCACCTTTTGGATATTTCCAAATAAATATTCTTCCTAAGTACCAAATTAAATAATAATATATTAATTTTCACTCCAAAAGTGGGTAATTTTTAAGTGAAATGATATCAACAAGTCCACTTAGATTTGTACTATTTTAAGTATAATTTGGAAGGATTAGTGTTGGGGGGTAAGGATTACACACCACTAATGCATTTCCTTTATCATAACTATGAAATGAGGACTCTATCCCCTTAATCCCATTATCCCCAAGGTGGAGGTATTCAATTCACATATTTTACAATGTGGGACTATTTCGCTTGTTGTCCCATTACATTACATGTCAATGTTGTCATTGCCAATGTCACGATTAAATGAGTTAAGTCAAAGCAAGCAACTCATCATAGTACTTGTCATGGTAAGGCATAAATGTTAGGTCTATCAATTCATATTCGCGTAGCTCAATATTTTATATGACAACATAGTCCAAAGGTGTTGTTGCTTCATGCACTATGGTTGTCACATTAACACAAGACCATGTCGATGTATCACTATCCAAGACGCTTTCATGTGTGCATATATTTACTCAAAAACTACTTTTACAACTCATAAGTTCACTATTTTAAGTTAGCAGTTGTCTTGAATTCACTGTTTCTATTTCAAGTTTATTATATCAAGGTCATTGTACAATAATTCAAAATGCCAAGTCAATAGTAATGTATCAGTCGTAAAGTGTCAAATTCAAACATTTTATCATATCATGCTCACTATGTCAATGAAGATGTTGTTTGTAACCTTGTTATATTACAATAATGAGCATAGGTATAAGCTAGAATTGTGGTCTTAACAAGATGTAGGATATAGTAGGTTCGCTAAGATTAGAATACTAGTCAATAGACTACATCAAAAATTAGGAGTCAAGGTTGTGTAATTATTTTATTAATATGTCAAGTCCTATGAGTCAAACTAACATGTCATGTCACTGTTTTCAATAAGACAATACATCACTTGTTAAGTTTGTATACATCACATAAAAATAATGTTCAAAGTCAATGATTGGGTTATTGTCTTTGGTTCTTGAAGTTGTTCAACTTATAGAAAATGAGATTGAGGTATGAATTGTTATCATATATAGACAAATGTTGGTGAAGATTGTGTTGTAGCTAACATGAGGCCACATGATACTGGCACATCTACACTTAAAGAACAATATTTACTTCATTATATAACAACATCATTGTATAATATGTCAAGAAGTCAAGTCCATAGTCATGTATCTTTGATGATGCAATGTTTCATTGCAATTGTATTTAAGATGCCTTCAAACTTGTAATCAGAATCAACTAACTCCATATTTCAACAAGAAGAGAATTGTTTGGTAGTGAGGTTGACATGGAAACTTCTAGAGTACTATGTTCTAGACCTTAACAGTGGGATCTCAAAGTAATATGCAACCTTAAATTTGAAAGATTAGTCAAGTTATGTAATGAAGCTTGCAACCCGAACTCAGGTTTCACAAATATGATAAGACTTGTCCACAAAAATTTCTCTTGAGTTAGGGCTTAATTTGTTGATGAAAATTCATTGTTAGGACTTTTATTTTCCTTGTAATGATAAGATATTACCTGTAGGGTAATAATTCATGAATTCACGCTTTTGTGATCCGTATTGATTAAAAAACAAAAATTTTCGGTAGAAATCACATAGTAAAAAAGGTCAAACATCAATGAAGTCAAAAAAGATTATTAATTATCAACCACCATAAATGACTAACTAAAAAAATATTATCTATTTAAATAATATCGTTAAATACCAAGAACCAACTCTAATAATTAATATTAGGGATCAATTTCAAATTAAAATAGAAAAAGTAACCAAGTCAAACATTAACTAAGGATCTAAGTCAAAAAAGGCAAAGGAGTCAATATCCTAGGAGGTAAGACCTTATAAGAAACTAACAATAGAAATCCAAAATAAATAAAAATAAACTAAATGAAAATCAGAAATACATCAAATTCAACCTATTAGGGCCTAAATCTACCTCAAGCTGAAGGAAGGCAGGTCTAGGGTAACATCAAACCACGTTTAACCTGGTAGCTAGCCCTACCAGGTTAGGAGAGGGCTCTCTCCTTGTCAATCTCAATAAAATATAGTAAATGAGGCTTGAGATGACTGATGTAAAGACTAATTTTAGGCTAGGTATATGCTCATAGGAGTTTGATTGAATTTGATGATGTTTTGTTGGCTTAAAAGTGAAAGGCAGATTTGGGTCTGGGGAATGGACTCAGTCTTGCAGAGGTTTCTGTGGGGCGAGGTAGGAAAATGGTTTAGTACTTTAAATTGAATGAGATGGAGAGTCTTAGGACTGGTGAGGAGTTGGAGAGGGCATGAGAGTCTCAAGGATCCTCTTCAAACAGTAGAAAACATAAATAACTAAACAAACCCTAGGTAGAGTACTGCAATTTCAATGATTGCTACCTTTATCCTTGATTCATTTAGTTCAGTTGAAAAAAAGAGAGAATGGCATACATAAACACATGTAAAACTTGAATTACAGAAGAAGAAACAATACCAAATCAATTTCCCACAAGAATCCCACAAAAGGCTGCAAACCCTGCTCTATTCCTTTGCCAAACTGCAGAGAAGAATGTACAATGTTGCTCAAAACTTTCACAAAAGTCCAACCCTTACAAATGATTGAAAAAGTACTAGATATAGGCAACAAACAACTCATGCTAGGATTTAGGGGTAGAATTCATGAGTTTAGGAGCTGTTTCAACAAGATCTAAACTAAGAACTAAAAAGTAGGCAGTGGAATATCTTGCGTCTAAAACCTAGGAAACTGATTCATTCAATTTCAAAACTACCTTTTCATGATGTATCTACCTCCATGAGTGAATTTCAACATTTTTACATCAAATTCCATAAATTTACATCAATTTACATCATAAGTTTGACCATGAGATAGAAAAAATTCAAATTGAGAAAAAATTGGGCGAAAAACAGAGTTTTTTGGCAAAAATGACAATTTTCCATCCTGTGTGTCGCGCCACTGTCCCTGTGCGTAGCTCCTTTTTGTAGCTGATTTTTGAGGTCGTCCCTTGCACCAAATTTTCTCCAAGTGGGCTTGTTGGAAATTTCTATCTATCTACTTTCTAGAACAGGTGGAATTTCTGAATTTGGTGTCCATTTTCCCCTCCAATAGTGAGTTCTCCCAACACTGCTTCCTGTGTGGCCAAAAAGGGGCAGAAAGGGCATTTTTGAGGTGTTTTTGACCCTTTTGGGAGCTCAAAACTTGACAAAAATTTCTAGCAATTTCTGGGAATTCATAATTTTGCATGAGGAATCCAAAAATGTATAGTTTTCCTCCAGAGGAGGTCCCTAGCAAAAGCGAGCACCGGGTGGCGGTATGCACCAAGCAGAAAATCCTGTTTTTTCCTCAAAAAATTCAAAATTGACAAAAAGTATGCCAAATTTCGTAAAATTTGGCTGAGTGACCTGCATCAAATACTATGTTTGGCTAAGGAAGCCTCAGCCAAGATTTTGAGTCTATCTTGGTCTTTCTTCCTCCTCAAAATTTTCCTCAATTTGGCCTTCAAGGTCCTTATTCTCGCTTTGCAAATCTTGTTTCTCACCAAATAGTGATAGGCCATGTGCCTCAACATATTTTTCTCTTTTTTGGCCTTCTCCAGCAACTTCTCCAAGTGCATATTTGTCCTTTCTAGCCAAGATTCACGATTAGCTTCAATATCTTGCTCTAGCGGTATCAATTTGATTTTCCTACTCTTGGTTGCTTGCCAGTTTTCTCTTATGTTTTGCAGCTCCATGATAGTCTGCTGGTCTTCCAACTGCTTGTTCCTTTACTCAAGATATTTTATTACCCACTTAGATCTTTCCAGGTTAAGAGACAAGTCATGAATATTAGCTTGCTATTCCTGGATGATCTCTTTCAGTCTTGAGCTTTGGGGGCCCAAATCAGTGTCCTCATCCTGAATGAGAATGAACTCCCTCTCTTGACCTTCTGAAGGCCCCTCATCATGGAATGGATGTTTACCTTTGTCCTATACCTGCTTTTCTGTTGAATGAAATGAGACCCCTTACACCCCGGGTGGAGATAGTACTCATTTTGCTGCTGCAAATAGCCTCCTTGTCGCCTTTTGATAAGTGATGAATACTGGCACACTGGTGGTTTGAGTTTCATGCACTTCTTGCTGATGTGAAGGTCCTCCTGCCTCATGAAAAATTGATGGGGTCACTTGAGGACTTGTGAAAACCTCATGTGAAATGAAATCATCCCATGGAACATTCAACAAACTCAGCTGATGCAACACCACAATCTTGATCAATGCAAAATGATATATGTTGTTGTATTGTTGATGAGGAGGCTTTCTTTTCACAAATGTGGTCATTTTCTCAATATCTGGCACATGAAATAGAAGAGGTTCATCATCCTCACCCTAGTAAAATGCATCAATAATCTGATGTGGTAGGCATACAAGCGAGAAAATCTGCCTTCACAGCTGAAATATTTGATTACGAGCTTCATCAATGGAGCATATGTGTCTTGAAGATACCTGAAAGGAAAAACTCTACTAATCTTCCTCTGAAAGCTAGCCTTGATATAAGGCTCATAATGCTCTTTTCAACCAGCTGTCCCTTGTTCCATTGTTCTCCCACATTCGGAATACCTCTTGCTTCAGCTATTGATTCAAGTGTCAAAGTGAATGTAACACTTGCCAAATTGACTTGGCCATTATGAAGATGAAGGACAAACAATCTAGCCAGCTCATGATGGTATTTGACTCTTTCCACCATCTCACAAAATTGATAGCAGGATTGATGTTTGAAGCATGTTACAGCAAGAGGACAAGCCAGTAGCTCAGTAAGTGTAGTGGGCTCCTCCCGGATATGTTTGCCTCCCTTGTGAGGTTTTCTGGGTGCATGAATTTCTTGGGAGGAATCGCTTACTGTTTCCTCATCTCTTTCATAAGGGGAATCTGTCTCCATGTTTGTCACTGTTTGGGTTGAAGTGATGAGTATGAAGATATTTTATATGAACAATAGGTATTTGCTGCTAAATGACAGGGATTTGATGATGGGGACTGTGAATGTGGAAGTTTTGTGATGATTGTAGGGTCTTTGGGAATGGCAGGGTTTGGGAAATAAGGATTAGGGCTTAGGGATGTTAATTAGGGTTTGGGAGTAGTGGGATTAGGGACTATGGTTTTTAGTTTTAGGAATAAGGGGATAGGTGAGTGTGAATGGAAGAGGAGAGGGAAAGTGATATTAGTGAAGTGTAGTGAGAGAAAAATGAAAATGAGGGATGGGAATTAGACAGCAAAAGCTATAGTTTTGCAAACCCTGGGTATCTTTTTCAACTGAATGTGCAAGGAACTAGGGTTTTGTTTTTTACTTATTGAAACACCATAAAAACTGATAAAAAAAACCCTCACAATGGCACTTGGGATTGTTAACTTACTTGTGGAATGAGGAATTTGCAAGTTTGGAGCTTGGAGGAGGCGATTTGGATGAATTTTGGGCTTTGAAGGCAGGTGCACTGTGCCCACTAACAGGTGCACCACACCTCTCTGGTGCGTCACGCCAGTTTCAATTTCAATGTATTTCCTGTGCTGTGTGCACTGCGCCGGCCAGGTGCGCCGCGCCTCAAGAATTCTCACAGTTTGTAGCAAATTCACTCCTTCGGCTCAAAAACACGATTTAGCACTTGTTTTTTCTTCTTTGGCACACAAATGAGCTCTTTAACATGAAAAAGACTTTATATACAAAGGATTTTAATTTTCACTTATAAAAACCCACTTTGTAATGTTTGGCTTTTCACTTGCTTTTAAAACTCTATTTTGGCAGTTTGACTTGTTTTTTGCCTTTGATGGACTAAATGCTTTGAATTTTTGACTCTTTTGTAGGAGCTGGAGTGCATGAGCTTGGCAAGGTGACCAGGGCTGCATCTTGGAATTATTACATATAGGAAGAATAAAATTACATGAAAATTATATACATAGAAGAAAAACTCTTTTTTTCCTCAAAACAGGGTTTTGAGAAAAAATCAATCACTGATCATGTGGTTATTGAAATTTTTGATGTTGAAAACTTATTTGACCTCCTCATGTGCCTGTTGACCATTATTGAGCTTTTACAAGAATTTAATGACAAACCCTAGACCTAATGAGACCTAAAACCCTAAAAATGACTTTTGCAAATGTAAAGATAGAAAATGACTGTAAATGACTTGAATTTGTGAAAATAGGTCAGCAGGTAAAGACCATGAGGAAATTTGAGACTGAGCCACTACCATTAGATGATCCATGACCTAATGGAATGCAGCTGATCAGATGAGACACTTAAAATGCATGCAAAAAGAGAATTTTGATCACTGATGGAGGGATGAAGATACCGACACTAACACAACCAAAGATAATTAAAGTAAGAGAGACTAAACTATTAAGGCAATATAATCAAATTAAATACAAACCAAAAAATCTAAAAATATAATGGGTCCAAGAACAAGACGATACAGAAATTTATAAAAAATTTAAGAAGAAACAAAAGCCCACAAAAGACAAGAAGAAACTTAAAAAAACTAAAACAATTAGAGGATAGGACAGGGCCCCAACTTTTTCTAATATTCCAACCATCGTCTATTCAAATTGGTGGGCCTTTTTTCGATTTCTAATGCCTCCTTGAATTTTTGATGATGGAAATGACTAATCCTGGCAATGACTTGGGCCTCCTCAATGCATATGTGATGTTTGGTTTTATCTGCATGTTCAACCAAAGCAAAGAGCCCACCAATTTAAATAGAGATGATGGTTGGAATATTAGCAGAAGTTGGGTCACTATCATGTCCTCCTAATCATTTTAGGTTTTTAAAGTTTCTTCTTGTCTTTTGTGGGCTTTTGTTTCTTCTTAAGTTTTTTAGAAGTTTTTGTATCGTCTTGTTCTTGGACCCATTATATTTTTATATTTTTTGGTTTGTCTTTAATTAGATTGTATTGCCCTAATAATTTAGTCTCTCTTACTTTGATTATCTTTAGTTGAATTTTATTTATTTATGATTTTCATTTAGTTTATTTTTATCTATTTCGGATTTCTATTGTTAGTTTCTTATAAGGTCTTGCCTCCTAGGTTATTGACTCCTTTGTCTTTTTTGACTGAGCTCCTTAGGTAATGTTTGACTTGGTTATTTATTCTATTTTAATTTGAAACTAACCCCTAATCTTAATTATTAGAGTTGGTTCTTGGTATTTAACGATATTTTTTAAATATATAATATTTTCCTAGTTAGCCGCTTATGGTGGTTGATAATTAATAATCTTTTTTTACTTCATTAATGTTTGACTTTGCTTGTTTAATTCTTTTTATTTTAATTTTTTTTAGCATAGTTCTTGATTTAATTAGTATAAATTATTCCTATTAATTAATATTATTAGTTAAATAATATTATTAGTAAACTAGTCGTTTAGTAGTCATTATAGTATCTATACATCGATCCCTATTTAAGTTATTGCGATGATTTGCATCTTCATCTTGTCCTGATGATGAACCACACTAGATGGTTCGAAACAGATCAGAAAAAAATTTCTACTATGTGATTTCTACTGAAAAATTTTGTTCTTCAAGATATTACCTCGTTTATTTGCCACGAACCTTACAAATTAGGGCATGAAGCTTTGATAGTTTAAAGGAGTTCATACAATATTGTATTCAAAGTAAGCCCTATATTACTGAAACTACTTGACCAATAGGATTTGAATAATATTTGGTCTTGAAATATACTTCTAACTTACAGGCCAAAAAAACAACTCTTCCATAGGTAGCCTCAGAAACAAGGGTTTCTTTAAGATATAATTATGTGTCAAGAGGGGTTGAGGTAAAACAAAAGGAAAGGTTTTAATGCTAAATCCATAACAAATCCCGAAATGCGAGCACTATTGGAAGGTCAAAAGGCTACAAAGAGATTTTCCCAACCACTTCAACAAAACAAAACAAAAACACAATCATAACTACAAAAAAACAAACTTACCTTGGAGGTCGAATATAAGAGTGATGATCTACCTCAAGAAAAAATTGTTGGTCTTATCCTTAGTAGATCAAACTCCTAATTTCTTTAGAACTTGTTCATATATAGCTAGGCCAAAAGTCATAAATCTAAAAAGAATTCGTTGTGATTGATATGTTATTTAAGGATTGATAAGTGTCCTTTTATAGTGTATAGGTTAGACTAGTTAGGGGCTTTTTAGGTGACCATTGGAGATGGTCTTTTAAGATATTTAGTACTATTAATTTCTTTAAATTATTTAATTAGGATAATTAAAATGTCTACTTAGGCCCTAACCAAAACCAATTCGCTTCATTAAAGAGGAAATTAGGCTAGCTAAGAGGTTAATTTCACAAATTATGATGAGGATCCCTTAGTTTTCCATGAATCATCACGAGTAACCCTTCTTGCTTGAGCTTTTATTCCCACAAAAAATAAAATTATGCCATGTCATACCCTTTTTGGTTTTAGCCAAAAAATTGGGGTCCCTAACTTTAAAAGTGAATATCTCTCAAACTAGGAGGCCTCTCAAGGTGGACCACATATCAATAGAAACATATCTTCAACGAGAATATAGGAACATATATCTCCAAACCAAAAATCAATGGATTTTCCCTTCAAAGACCCTTGACAAAATTAGGGTACATCCTCATTCCAGGGAACCCAAACCCTAGGAAGTGGGTTTTCAACCATCCAACAGTGAAGCTACCAACTTGATGTAATCTAATAATTACTAGGAAGCATTCATTAACCATTTGACATCGATGATTGGTGTTTTTAGTCAAATTCAAACCCAGTCAACTCCATGGGTTGACATCAATGACAACACCATCCAACACATATTTGGTCATTAATCTCCACTTCAATGAGCCAAGGTGCTAAGGAATGAGAAAGGATTGCATAGTTCCCTATCTTATCATCTACAACACATAAAACATTATTTATGGGATCATTGTGTTCTTTGAAATGATACTTTCTAAGTGGTTCCCTATGAAATGTGACAAATGTCCCCTCATAAGAGGGGATTATGACAAAAGAAAAATCCATTTTTAGTTTTTTGCCTAGATCATGAGAAAAATTCCTAGACAACAACATGCCCTGGTAATATTGCACATCAATAACCACAATATCCATTAAAAGTGTAATATCCAAATCAACCACTAAAGGCACTTGAAAATTATTCATCACACCAACAACCTTCACTTTTCTAGCATCCATAGCTCACACATTTCTACAAAGTCTATTGGTTTTGTCAGCCCTAATGGTTGCATGTAAAAAAAGGCATAAAGTTGGTAGAAGCCCCAATATATGTTGGAAATAATACTAAGAGGGGGGGTGAATTAGTATTAGCAAGTCAATAATATTTCTTTTCACAATCAAATTTGTATACGCTACTTTAGTTAATTAAACTTGCGTATATATGCAACTGTTGTTAAGAAAACTAGTGTATATCCTGTAGACTTATAATTTAGTTAATTCATCAGATGTTTATCTTTAATCTATGCATCGGAACCATATAACAGTAACTAGGTACAGTAAAAACAGAGCAGACAATCACACACAAGAACACAAGATATAAGGTGGAAACCCAATGTGGGTGAAAACCACCTGCTGCAATTCGTCTCTATCTTCTTTTAATGAGAAACTTCTTTTTACAATATTTTTGTACTGGTGCAGTCTTATACTAGTACGCAAGATTCTACCTGCAGAAGGCTACAACCTTCTCTCGTCCTCCATCTTCTCCTAGAAGGGAGCTACAACCCCCTTATCTCTTGTACTAGCTGATGTACTAGTACGTAGGTGCTGACCTACAGAAGGCTACAACCTTCTCTTTTCTTCCAGGGACCACGTTTCATAAATTTTCAGACTGGATCCATCAATAACATCAATCAAACATAAAATATATCTACATCAACCAATCTCCTTTGTACCAACCAAAACTGAGTCAAACAATCACTTTTCTGAAAGCTGTAACTAGAACACAGTAATAATAACAAGAACCCAAGCCAGAACCCAGAACACTGCAACAACAAACAAAAGTAGCTAAAACATATTTGATGAGGTGTACACTACTTCAATGTGTCGAACCTATGTGCGTAGGCACTTTTCTCAAGAAAAACATACGTATATGTTATTTTGAAATGCTGAACCAGTGTGTATACACGCCTTTGCTATAATGAACCTGCGTACAGATTTGTAAAAGATGATTTAACCTTCACAACTATTCAGACATCAGTTATACCCAGATCATCAGATTTACAAATTACGACATGTGCCAACTAAAAAGATCAAAACCACATAAAGACACTTCTCTTCAAGTCTTAGGATCTTGATCCATCAATAGAACTTATCCTTCTTCAAGTGCTCAGGTTCCTCCTTGATTCAAATCTAGTTGTGCACCATAACCCAATGACCAGTATTTTAGATCTTTCTCTTCATTAGATATTCAAATTACTTCAATGCCTTTTTCCTAATGATCTCCTCCTCCTTTTATAGTCTTAGGCCTTACTCAATACCATGGTCCAAAACCACTTAGATTCAATACCTTGGACCAAATACCTGGGGTCAACACTTCGGACAAAATACCTTGGACCAATACCATGGGTCAAAATACCATGGTCCAAATACCACGGACCAAAACCAAATTCTCCAACATGTACGCGCCTTTCCTTGTGTGAAAGTGCGTGTATACACATGCATGCCTTTTGGTCGGCGAACCCGTGTGTATACGCGACTTGGTCAAGGGGAACTTGCGTATATCTCTTTTTCCTTCATTCTGAGAGCCTAAACTATGATCTGTCATCTGAGTGAGTTGCCATCAAGGACAACACCTATGTCATAGCACCAAACTTGTGTCATAATGCCAACAATCTCCCCCTTTGGACTTGATGGCAACCCCAAGTCACTCTCCCCCTTTGTCATCAAGGGCAAAGGGTTGTGCTTCCCCTGAGTATATGCTGAAATCTCTGATATGCTGAAGTATGTTGTTCATGCTCCCCCTGACTGTAGGCAAGGTCTGCAAAAGATGTTCTACAAGAAGAACATGACTCTATACATCATAAATGACCTTCCTATCACCAACGATTCATACATACATCCATCTCCCAACCAAGTGGGGATATACCAAGATTGACACATCCACCCAATCAAGTGGGGATACACCAAAATTTTATACATGATAAGACAAGAACATTACATCATCCATCCCAGGCATAGTGGGGAAACAAAATAGGTCGTTACATGACCTTGATAAGAAAAGATATACATGACATAGAGACAAAATATCTAAAACAAGTCTATGATAGTCATAAGCAACTATCATCAGTAGCATCTGTTAGTCACCATCCAGACCACAACCATGATCTCCCTCTACGCCTGTTCCACCTGTATCAAAAACCACTGTGAAATTGTACCCAGATATTCTAAGATAATGCCAACAATGTATTATTAGAAGTATATGATCCCTTTGAACCTATGCCAGATGATTACTGTCAGACCCATATCAGACTCTTTTCATCCTAAGTTTGGCCTATTGTTTTTCTTCAAACCAACATATACACAATTGTATCCACAGAAACCAATGTATGTATGTGGATATGATTCATGAAACTCACGTACAACCACTTTTCTCTGAATCAGATAGGTTTCAACAGCGAGATGATGCATCAACTACTCCCAGCTTCTGTCTGAGATATTCAAATGTCTCTCTAGGAAGTGGTTTGGTGAATATATCAGCAACCTATTCTTTGGAGGGAACATACTCCAATTTGACCTTTTTCTCAAGCACTTGTTCACGAATAAAATGATATTTGATAGGTATGTGATTGGTCTTGGAATGCATGACTGTATTCTTTGAAATATTGATTGCACTTGTATTATCACATAGAATGGAGATGGGTGGAGTACATGTGATCTGAATGCCTTGCAATATTTGCATCATTTAAAGGAGTTGTGTGCACCAAGATGCAGCAGCCACATATTCTGCTTCAGCTGTAGATAATGCAATTGAACTTTGTTTCTTGCTGAACCAATATACTAATCTGGAACCCATATAGAATGCACCACCACTAGTGATTTTTCTATCATCCACGCTAACTGCCCAATCTGCATCTATATATGCATGAAGTGTAAGATTTGTATCCCTAGGATACCATAAGCAAAATTTTTGTGTTCCTTGAAGATATTTGAAAATCCTTTTGACTGCCTGAAGGTGTGCTTCCTTTGGATTTGCTTCGAATCTTCCAACTATTCCTACTGCATGAATGATGTCTGGTCGGGTACCTGTTAGATAGAGCAGACTACCAATCATGGGTCTATAGGTTGGTTGATGTATTGTTGCTGATTCATCATTTGCACTGAGGTTGCATCCTATTACCATAGGGGTACATATTGGTTTAGAATCTTCCATGCCATATTTCTTCAAGATATGCTTGAGGTACTTGATTTGTGATAGAAAGATACCATCTTTATTTTGTTGAACTTGTAAACCAAGAAAATATGTGAGATCGCCAAGAAGGGACATTTCAAATTCTTTCTACATTACCAAGGCAAAGTTATGACTCATGGCTTATTCATTACTACCAAAAATGATATCATCAACATACACAACAAGTATTAGCAATTTATCATTGTCAATTTTTATATATAGATTGCTATTAGCTGATCCTTTTGAAAAACCTTGTTGATGAAGGTATTTGTCAAGACAATAATACCAGGCTCTTGGAGCTTGTTTTAGACCATAGAGAGCCTTTCTGAGTCTGCATACAAGTTTTGGATCATTTCCAAGGATGAATCCATCTAGTTGCTCAATATAAACTTCTTCTTCTAGGTCTCCATTAAGAAATGCAGATTTCACATCCATTTGGTATACTTTGAACTTATGAAAACTGGAAAGAGCAAGGAACATTCTTATGGCTTCAAGTCTAGCAACCGGTGCAAAAGTTTCTTCAAATTCTATTCCTTCTTGTTGAGCATACCCTTTACAAAGGCCTTGTTTCTAATAACTTCTCCATTTTCATTCAGCTTGTTTTTGAATATCCATTTGGTTCCTATGACATTCTTACCATGAGGTCTAGGAACTAATTCCCAAGTATTATTCTTTTCAATTTGCTCTAGTTCTTCATTCATGGCCTTGACCCAACATTCATCTTTGCATGCTTCATTTACATTTTGAGGTTCAATAGAGGAAAGTAATGCTAGATAGCTCGAAGCTTCTGTAATAGTTCTTCTTGTCTGCACACCTGCCTCTTTCTATCCCAAAATTTAAGTCTCTGGATGATTTTTCTGAACATCTCTGGATGGAGTCTTTTCTTCTGCCATTATTTTCTCTTCTGGTGCTTCATTGGTTACTTCTTCTTCAGCATTAGTCTGATTTGATATGGAAGGATAATCCTCATATTCTTCCCATTCTTCAGTTTTTACTTGCTTTGGATTTTCCCCTGCTTCATCAACCACGACATCAATACTTTCAACAATTTTCCCTAGTCTTTTAGTATAACACTTGTATCCTTTACCTCGGGAAGAGTAACCAAGGAGAATGCCTCTCATCTGCTCTAGGTTCAAACTTGCCAAGTTTTTCACTAGTCCTTTTGATGTAACATTTGCTTCCAAAAACTTTGAAGTATTTTACAGTAGGAGTCTTACCATACCAAAGTTCATGTGGAGTTTGAGTGCTATTTACTCAAACATTTGTTTTGTTGAGAATAGTGACGGCAGCAAATGCAGCTTCACTGCAGAAGGTTGCAGGAGTTCCAGACTCATCTAGCATAGCACGAGCCATTTGTTGAATAGTTTTGTTCATCCTTTCTACCACTCCATTTTGCTGAGGAGTCCTTGCAGTAGAGAATTCCCTTCTTATTCCATGTTCTTCACAGAAGTTGAATAATTCATCCGAGGTAAATTCCCCTACTTGATCAAACCTGAGGCATTTGATTTTGCGATCTAATTCATTTTCAACCAAAGCTTTGAAGGCTTTGAACTTTTCAAATGCTCCGTGTTTATGCTTTAGAAGTCCTATCTAACACATTCTGGAAAAGTCGTCAATGAACAATATAAAGTATTCTTCTCCACGAGGTGACTTTTTCCTTGATGGACCACATAAATCAGTGTGGACAAGTTCAAGAGGATTACTAGCTGATCCTTCCTTCTCAGGGAAATGTGATCTGGTTTGCTTACCAAATTGACATGATTTGCATATTGCATTTTCTGGAATTCTGATGTCAGGAAGATCATGAACAGCCTAGAATTTGCATGCTTTCCTTATCTAAGGGAAGCTTAGATGCCCCAATCTTCTATGCCATAACCAGTGTTCATCATTTTTTTGAGATAGCACTGTTGTTGTCCTCTCTTGAGTATGTATAAATTATTTGGAGTTCTTATGCCTTTGATCATTGTTTCTCCTGTATCAAGCTCACGAACAACACATCCATTTGATCAAAATAATACCTCATTTCCTAACACTCAAAAGATTTTGCTTTAAACCATCAACATACATAACATTCCTAGCTTTAACCTTTTCTTTTAAGAGAACAGAGCCTTTACCTTTTATGACCGCAGGAGTGTCATTTCCAAATGATGCCTTCCTTTCCTTTTCTAAGACATTATATGACTGAAGTTTTTCTTTATCACCTGTCATGTGTTTCGAGCATCCACTGTTGAGGTACCATTGATTTTCTTGTCCTTCTGCATATAAGGCTATACCACATTTTTCGGTTTGCTGTTCTTTCTTTCTCCATGTTTTGGGACCCAATGAAGCTTGCTCCTTCTGAGATGTTTTTCGAAATTTACTCCTACATTCAGAGTCTTCATGACCGAAGTTGTTACAGATAGAGCATTCTATTTCATTTTCAAGAGTAGAAAAGTTATTGTAGGTCATTTTCATGATCCTGGTCACATTCCTTTTATTTCGTGCTTCTCTAGTCATGATGGTCTTGTAAACAACACATTCAGAAACTTTGTGTCCAAAGTTATAACATGAAAAACACTGGCCATTAAATAAATTCCTACGATTATCAAATCTACTGACCTGGTGATTGTAGTTTCCATTGACATTCATTCTTGAAGCAAATTGAGAATGATTTACCTGTGGTTGGTTATAGATTATGTTCATCCTTGAAGTGGATTGAACTCTATTTACCTGGTGATCTACTTTAAGCCTTTGCTGACGATTGTAGACATGTTCACTTCTCCTTGCTGCATCAAGATAGCTTTTGGAGGTTGATGGCTTCTATGCTTGAGATGATTCTTTAGTATATCCAAGACCCGTCTTTATCAAAGGAGAATGCTGCACTTTGATAATTTCATATAAAGTTTCTGATCCTTTAGCAAACTTAAGATTGAGAGCTTTTGTTTTCTCAAAATCTTTCCTTAGACCCACAATTTCACATTCTAACTTTTCATTGTGTTTTTCCCTTTCAGCGAGTTGGAATGTCAGAGTATCTATAATCATACTCTTTTCTTCTAAACAGATTTTAAGTTTAGAAATTTCTTCATAGAGACCATCTTCATCTAAAGCATCCAAGGAATCATCATCTTCAAAAGCCATTAGAAGTCTATAATCATTACTATTTTCATCGTCATCACTATTTGATAAACCATCGTTATCTTCATGCGTATAGTAGCTCTTCTTATTTACACTTTATTTTCTATTCCATTTTGTTGATTCCTTACCTTTATCAAGCTTATCTTTGTGAGGACATTTGGAAGCATAATGACCGACTCTTCCACAAGAAAAACATTTGAAAGGTAGTTTACCTCTGAATCTTCTGGAACCCCGTTGAAGGTTCTTGAAAAATTTTGATTCTTCCTCTCCTTCTGACGTATGTCCTTATTCATTGATTTCTCCTCTTCCTGAAGCTTTGAATGTGGCTTCTCTCATATCTGATGGACCCCCTTTTCTCATTTCATAAGTAGTTAGGATTTCATGCAGCTGTGACATAGTGATACTCTAAAGATCCTACCTTTCTTCTATGGCAGAAACTTTTGATTCAAACTTAGAAGACAAGGATCTTAAAACCTTTTCAACTAAAGTAAATTCTTTTATCTCTTCACCCAATTTTTTCATGCGATTAGCAATGTCATCTATACATAAGAAATAATTAGCTATACTTTCATCATTGTGCATTCTGATAGTTTCATATTGAATTCTGAGAGATTGTAGCTTTGTACGTTTTACCTGATTGTCTCATTCATAGCTTAGAATGATCTTGTCCCATATTTATTTGGCAGTTTTGAGTTGCATAGCCTTGACAAATTCTGATTGTGACATATTCCCCAATAGAGTATTGTCAGCCTTGGCATTTGTTTCATACTATTTTTTACCTACCGTATCTATAGGAATTGCTGATGGAAATGTGTATCCTCCTTCCACGATTTCCCAAACATCTGTTCCAAGAGATTGAATATAGGTTGTGGTTCTTACCTTCCAATAAACAAAGTTGCTCCCATCAAAGATTGGTGGTCTAATGGATGCCTTTCTTTCATAGTTACTCATGATGATAGATCTTCCTTCAAGCGATCAAGCTTCTTCTGAAGGACCTACTCTGATACCAATTCTTGGAAATAATACTGAGGGGGGGGTGAATCAGTATTAGCAAGTCAATAATATTTCTTTTCATAATCAGGTTTGTATACGCTACTTCAATTAATGAAACTTGCGTATATATGCAACTATTGTTAAGAAAACTAGCGTATATCCTGCAGACTTATAATTTAGTTAATTCACCAGATGTTGATCTTTAATCTGTGCATTGGAACCATATAACAGTAACTAGGTACAGTAAAAATAGAGCAGACAATCACACACAAGAACACAAGATATAAGCTGGAAACCCAATGTGGGTGAAAACCACCTGCTGCAATTCATCTTTATCTTCTTTTAATAAGAAACTTATTTTTACAATATTTTTGTACTGGTGCAATCTTAGACCAGTACGCAGGCTTCTACCTGCAGAAGGCTACAACCTTCTCTCATTCTCCAGCTTCTCCTAGAAGGGAGCTACAACCCCCTTAGCTCTTGTACTAGTTGATGTACTAGTATGTAGGTGCTGACCTACAGAAGGCTACAACCTTCTCTTTTATTCCAGGGACCACGTTTCATAAATTTTCAAACTAGATCCATCAATAACATTAATCAAATTTCAAATATATCTACATCAACCAATCTCCTTTGTACCAACCAAAACTGAATCAAACAATCACTTTTTTGAAAGTTGTAACCAGAACAAAGTAATAGTAACCAGAACCCAAGCTAGAACCCAGAACACTGCAACAGCAAACAGAAGTAGCTAAAACATATTTTATGAGGTGTATGCTACTTCAATGTGTCGAACCTACGTGCATATGTAATTTGCTCAAGACAAATCTGCGTATACGTTGTTTTAAAATGCTGAACCAACGTGTATACGCGCCTTTGCTATAATGAACCTACGTACAGATCTGTAAAAGATGATTTAACCTTCACAACTATTCAGACATCAGTTATACCCAGATCATCAGATTTACGGATTACGACATGCACCAACTAAAAAGATCAAAACCACATAAAGATACTTCTCTTCAAGTCTTAAGATCTTGATCCATCAATAGAACTTATCCTTCTTCAAGTGCTCAGGTTCCTCCTTGATTCAGATCCATCCGTGCACCATAAACCAATGACCAGTATTCTAGATCTTGCTCTTCATTAGATATTCAAATTACTTCAGTGCATTTTGCCAAATGATCTCCTCCTCCTTTTATAGTCTTAGGCCTTACTCAATACCATGGTCCAAAACCACCTAGATTCAATACCTTGGACCAAACACCTGGGGTCAACACTTTGGACAAAATACCTTGGACCAATACCATGGTCCAAATACCACAACCAAAACCAAATTCTCCAACATGTACGTGCCTTTCCTTGCGTGAAAGTGCGTGTATACGCATACACGCCTTTTGATTGGAAAACCCGCGTGTATACGCGGCTTGGTCAAGGGGAACCTGCATATATCTCTTTTTCCTTCATTCTGAGAGTTTGAACTATGATCTGTCATCTTACTGAGTTGCCATCAAGGACAACACCTGTGTCATAGTGCCAAACTTGTGTCATAATGCCAACAATATATAACATCAAATTGTGAAAATTCAAATTATTAGCACCCAAAAAAATGAAGAACAATTCATACTTACCATTTGAACTTCCTATATCTGTTGTTTGCAAAACCATTAGTTGATCTTAGGAAGGATAATCTTTATTAAATCACATAACCTTATTTGTCTTCTTCCTAAGTGATGGAATCTTCATTAATTCTCATAAAGGGACAGTTAGATGGGATTTAGTTAAGTACATATCGAAATCAATGTTAATTTTGAACCTTCTTAAGTTGATATCTTAGAATTCAAACTTACATCTTAGACCCTTGTTGATTGGCCATTTATTTTAAAAATATTCTTAGGTTGGCTTTCTCTTGAGATTCTTGAGGCTGACTTTGTTGTTTCCCCTTTATTTGATAACTTATCCATTTTTTATCTCTAATCATCTTCCTCATTTCTTCTTGAGAAGGTCTAGGGGCTAAGACTCTCTCAATGGCTTCTTGGTCAATCATTTGATCATTGGAAAACATATAGTAATTGTTGACCATGTTTAGGATTTCTTCCACATAGTTGTTGAGGTCAGTTGGGCCATCCCTATTAATTTCACTTGCAAGTTTAGTTATCTCTTTGGCATATAAGAAAGTGTCTTGGAAATGTGGTAGATTGTAAGGTTGACACCAAGGGAGATATTCCTAATCCACCCTATTGTTTCCACTAAGAGGATTTAGGAGTCTTTGAATTTGTTTAATGTCTTGAATTATCCCAATTGGAATTTCCCCTAGGTTTAAACCTACTTTTCCTCTCTAGTAGGAGTATCTTATTTTGCATGGCCTAGTTTTTTTGTTGGAGTACTTCATTATATTTTGAAAAAAAGTTTCCCATTCTCTTCATTGCATTGGCCAAACATGCTTATCGATGATTTTTCAGTATTTATGGTATTCTTTTCCATTTTGGATTCAGATGAAGAGGCTCTAGAAGCATTAAAGGTTATATTTAGAGGAAAACTTTTTTTCTTAGCTTTAGCTACATATTCCTATGAAAAATCTAAATTAGTAGGGTTCTTATCTATTAGTAAGAAACCAAAATTCCATTCAAATGGATTTTTATAATCTTATAAGATGACTACATGGTTCGGTTTCAAGTTAAGAGGAAAATCCATTATCAACTTATGAAACTTTTCATAGAAATCCTTAACTATATCACTATCCATCTTCATCTCATGAAGTTGTATGAACATTAGTCTTGCATATTTCGTAATAGACCACCTTTTTGTAAAATAATTCCAATCTATGATACCATAGTATAGTAATCCATTAAACCATGTTTTAACATTTTCTTCTAGAGACAATGCAAATAATTTCATGACTACATCTTCATCTTCATTAGGAATCCCATGCATACCAATAGCCTAATAAAAACTAGTGATGTGTTGCTTAGTTGATATTGCATTGTTACTTGAGAATTTAGCCAACTAGTTTTCATATTTTTCAAGCATGGCCTAAGGGAAATTGTTTATCCCAATCATACTGAGTGATTTGTAGACATTTATAACCCAAGATTTATCACCCATGATGATTGTTCTTGTTTGAGTTACAAAATGGATTGGATCCAGAGTAATGGGACTATAGAAGGCTTGAGAAACCTCTTCCCCTACCTCTTCAATATCTGAAAGGGTCCAATAAAGGGTTAGATTAGAACTTCTTGTTGAATATTCACTACTAGACTCTTCCTACTATGGAGGCGCTCTGTAAGTTAATAAAACCTCCAAATATTTCTCACCAAATTTAATTGGATCCAAACATTGAATATGTTGGATACCTATACCAATAGGTTTCATATTTCATGATTGGCCAAGGAAAGTCCAAATATGCTCTGCTTTGGTATCACAAAGATCCCATATTTCCTAGAGAACAAGAGGTGTGTAAAGTGTTTCAAATGTTGATGACCTTATTTCAAATTTGATGGATGATCCAACAGTTTAACCTGGATCATGCCATGTTTCAATTTTGAGTTATAGAATAGAGAAAGAAGTCTGTCCAAACTGCTTAATCTTGGCAGACCAGTAGTTCAGGTAGAGAAGAAAAGGTTCCCAACAGCTCAATCTGGGACCTTGGAAGAAATAAGGGTAGAAGTAGATAGAAAAGAATAAAGAAAAAGCCAAAGAAAAGAAAAGGCAAGTAAGGGTTTGCAAGTCCAAGTGCACCCTCCAAGGAGAAACAGAAAATGCTAGGAAAATAGCTGGGTAAGCAGTTGTGGTTGCAGAAAGGGTATTTTCACCATTACACATATGTCAAAAGGTGTTTTGCCAAGGCAAAATCTATCAATGGACAAAGTGGTTAATTCCATCAAATTGCAGCAAGAAGCATGACTAACCTCCCTTTCCCCCTTCATTTCATTACTAACATTCCCTTTTCAGCTGAGATTCATGGAGAGAGATCATGGTTTTATGGTGGCTCTTGTTCATTCAGAAACCACATTTCTTGTCTAAAATCTTTTCATTTTGATCTAGTCTCTAAACTAAAGCAGTTTCACATGAACTCAGTGAGATCCCCCTCATTTGCCCCTTTCATTCATATTAACCTCTAATTCTACTATATAGCTCCCCCATCTTACCTTGTCCCCTAATAATATTAACACTATGGTGTATAAAGCCCCAAATTCTATAAATACTCCTCCCCTTGGCATTATAGCCATATGTTCTTCAAAAGGAACCAAAGTGACCTCTGGTCACCTTGGTGAACCTATCACGTCCCATTCCCCCTTGCTACAAGCCAACTTGCTCCTCAAACCACCATTTGCATTGAAAAAACCCTTATAAACCCTCTTTTACCCTTAAATCCTTTGCAAAAATTACCCAAAGTCTAAAAAGCCCGCCTCTGGCACATTTCCAAAAGGTTAGCGCGCAGTTTGTTTTAATGGAAAACATTGAAAAACCATTAAAAAACCATATTACAAAGTTTTCCGCCTACGCTTATAAATCAAGCACCTTTTTACCTCACCCACCGTCGGATCAGATCTTAAGGATCCGACGATCCACAGCGATATCGGAGCGGCCCCCATGGTGGTCCTTTACCGCCCGAGAAAGTGACGTTGCGTCACGTCACGGGCAGGCCACGCGTCAAACAATAAGGGCTCTCGGAGCCAGGCCTGACACTTTCAGCACCGTACCCAGACCGCCCCGAGAGACCGTAGCGGCTAGCCTTAACCATAACCGCTACGGTCCTGACCGCCAGCTGCCCTCCTATGTCATATCGCCACGTCATTTCTGCTTATCCTTTTGCCGTTGATTGGTCCACCTCGCTGATGACATGGCTGCCACCTCATCGCCCCCATGGACCAATAGCATACCGCCACGTCACCCGATGACGTCAGCTGACGTCACCTCACCTTGACCCACCAATGACGTCATGCTGACGTCATCACTAAAAAGCGCCAAAATGGTAAAAAGGTCCATATTAACCCAAAAAACCGTGTTTTCCTCACTTTTTACTCCTGTCGCTACTTCGGCTCTGCATGGCTGTTCACGTCCAAATTTTCGCCAACCTGCTCAGTTAACCAAGGCGACCTCCAGAGCTCCAACCGTGCACGCCCATGCGACCTCTGTTCGTCAATTAACAGGTATTTACCGTTTGCTGCCCTCCATACGCCTGTTATTGAAATTAAAGTTACTCAGAGGGCTAAGGAGACCTTAAAAATTATATTTTCACCGGCCATTTCCCTCTGCACGTCCACATTTGCAACTGTGAAGTCCAAAAACACCAGCCGAGCCTTAATACCTGTAATTTCGCTCAAAAAACAACATTCACCGCGTATTCCCGGCAAATTTCTTGTTAAACTCAATTCACCCGCTAAAAGAGGACATAGTGAGACCATAGAGAAGCCCTGCTCCTGAAACAAACAGTATTTCAACTGCTGTTGTGTAAATTCCTCCTCTGGTATCTGAGATACAAACTGTTTTTACAGAAAATCACTTCTACTCTGTGTTGCTTCCAATTAAACCATCCACCTACAATTGTTGAACTTTGAAGAAGATCATGGAGACTCCCATTGCTCTCAACATCAAGCCCCTCAATGCCCCTCACCAGGAATTGGAGTGGAAAGCCCTGGGAGATATGGATTACCAAATGCTGGACTGGTTTCTTATGGGCTCCAAATATAATATTCAGATGCTGAATGAGTTGAAAGCCCAGCATCTTAGTGGAGCAGACATTTTGGGAATCTGGGACTCAAACCTGCCAATCTATAACCTCCCCCAGGTAAATCCTATGCCAGAGTTGATATACAGCTGCCAGGAATGCTATGACCCAAGCCGAAGAGCTGTCATTAGCCCCTCAGGCTTAGTTTTGTTCCAGATCACCTCAGAGAGTATTAATGAGATGCTGCACTTCCATACTGCCAAGCAATTGACCCCCCTCAATATGCAGAATTTGATAAAGAAAGGAAGCAGGCTGACAACCGACCAAGTCATTAAGATTAATCAGCTGTTTGTGAAACCAGGCTCTGAATCCTTCAGAACTCCTCCTATTGGATATCAGTACTTGAATGAATTGGGCAGGATGTTAGTGGATTTGATCAGCTATGCCCTAGGATTCAAGGGAATGGAGGATGTGGATGAAACCATAATGGCAATGCTGTCTCTATTCTCTCCTGGTAAGCCCCCAGCTGTGCATTATGATTATGCTACATACATTGCAGATAAAATCCATGACCAGTTTATGAACTTGAAGAGGGAAAGACTATTCAGGTATACCTCATACATATACCACCTCTTCTTGTTTTATCAACCAGCTACCTTCTCTTTTCCTTTGAAGCAACTCAATGCCCAAGGAAATCCAAGATCAGTGGTGTTCTGGACCTCTGTCTTTCACCATACATCTGTGTCACCTTACACATACAATGAGTTCATTGACTTATTCATTTATCCAGCCTTGACAGTATTGCATGGTGTTCCTCCTCCAAGGCTAACTGATGATATGAAGAGAGTTCTTCACCTAAACAAAACCTACAGCATTGGTAATTGGTACCTCTACCAAAACCACACAGTCATCAGAGTATATGGCTGTGAGTTGACACCTTTTAGGTTGCCAAGGTATGTCCCCATGAGGCTTTTTGCCTTGGAATATTTCAGACAGTTTGGCAACTCAGACTACCTGCATTTTCAGAGCAAGAACAAGAAGTCACAGCTAAAGGTGAGAAGCCAGCTGGGTCCTTTCCTTTACAATAAGAAAGAAGAGGGATGGAAAGAGGCAAACACTATCCTGGAAGGCCTCAGACTGCAAACTAGTTTTGAATGGATACCCTATGACCCCAATCATTTTGTCTCTCTCAGGAGGATAAAATACAAATTGGGTAGTTATGCACACAAGAGACAACCTGAGATTGAACAGTATGCCAATGCATCAAATTGGGAAGAGGGTACCTTAGAAGAAGAAATAACTGCTGAAGAGCTTCTAGAAAGAGAAGCTAGAAATATACAAAAGCAAGCTGACTTGGAAAATTGTGGACAGGTTCCTCATTCATACAGAAGACAGCTTGGATCAGCCGCTTCATCATCAACAACACAGCAGCAAGCTGCCGAGAAAACACCACAAACAGCCAGTAAAGATAAAGGGAAACAGGTGGAACAGCCACCTCCATTGACAGAAGAGCAAGTGGAAACATTGGTGCAACAGCAAGAAGAGATGGAGCAGCAGCAAGAAGGGCAACAACAAGAAGAAGTGCCACTTAAGGAACAGCAACCCTTGCAGCAAGAAAGGGTGATTGACACTCCTAGTTCCACTGAGCAACAGGCTCAGAATATAGTGCCTCCTAGGGCAGAAACTACTTTTGATGCCTCGGTCCTCCAAACCCCACAAAAGGAGGACTTAACCAGGAAAAGAGATAGAGAGACTCCCCTGACTTCATCCATCAATCCGGGAGAGAAAAGGCAAAGGTTGAATGACTTCCCAGAAGATGATGCGGCAATAAGACAAGCATCGGGCATGGGCCCACCCAGCCGAGAAGTGTCAGCCAGTTCATTCCAGCATGAACATGATAGAGCTATGGGAGGAGAGGTCAGTTCCTCCAGCCAGCACCAAGAAGGACAAGTAAGCATCAAACAGCAATTTATCGACATTAAAAGGAGGAGTGATCCTATTAAAATACAGCTGTACAATCATTTGCTGAACCTGGCTCCCACCAATCAGCAAAGACTCATGTCTGCCTTTGATGTAAGTGAAGGCAAAATGATCATGAGTCACTTCATGCCCACAACTATGCATCCCCAATCTACCTCGGATTACCTAAGGACCAACATGGAGGTTCTGGCTAAAGACATACACCCTATGGATAAAATCGAATTGCATAAACAAACTGGTGAAATGGTGTATGCCTCCTTGGCAGATGAAACATTGGAAAATTATAAATTGAAGAGCAGCCTGGATAATACAGCCTCTCAGCTAGAATTGGAGAGGGCTTCATCACAAGCCAAGGACAACAGAATCAAGTCCTTGGAGGATGTAATTATAGAAATAGGACATGATCCTAAAGATGTTAAAGGTATCCAAGAACTGTTAAAGATAAGGGATCAAGACATGGCTGCCTTAAGGAGGAAAATCAAGCTCCCAGTCACCATCCATCCTCAAACAGATGAAGTTGCTCAGCAAAGGCTAGAAAAGGATGCTACGGATTTGATGATATCCTTATACAAGGAGCTGGTTCGGACTCAAGACCAGCTAGGACAATCAGAAGCTGCAAAGGCAGCATTACAGATAGCATTGAAACAGAGAGAAGAGGGCCAAACTTCCCAGCCCCCTCCGGAAGTAATCAATCTTGAAGAAGCTCCTCCAACAACTACTCTTCCTCCTCAGCAGACAGGAACTACAGCACCATCTACAGCAACAACTACGCCAACAACAGAGCAGACTCCTAGTCTGGATATGCAGAAGCTGCAAGCTGAGATCCAAGTTCTTGAATCCCAAATGAAAGAGCTTGATGAAGTCAAAAGGTCTTTGACTAAGGTGAATGAAAGATTTGACAAAAGCAAGCAGAATGAGGCAGCAAAGGAAAGAGAGGTAAAAGCTCTAAAAAAGAGAATAGCTGAACTAGAAAAGGAGCTTGCACTAGAAAAAGTAACAGCAGAATTAAAAGCAGTCCTCTGGGGCAACATTGGTCGATCCATCACCAATCAGTGGCAGTATATTGAGACTATGGATGAGAAAATAGTACTCATCACAAAGGCAAACAAGGAAATACACAGAGCTAGAGCAAGCCTTGGCCACATGCCAGATGCTGCCAGCAGAATGATCAATATTTTAAATAACAAGACAAGCTCTCAGCTGGCCACAATAGGAATTACCAACAGGACTGAGACAATCTCAGTAGTTAAAAGAGTCCTGACACTACGAAGTCTAGTTGGAACGCTGGAGAGGAGAACACAGGATATGCAGACCGAGATCAACAAATTCCTGGACAGATTCCTGGCATTACAGAACAGAGGCCTCCCCAGCATATTAAGCAGTGTAGGAAGACTGCTTACCCTGGAAAATTACATCAAAAGGGTTGATGCCCATGCCGCAGCACAAATTGCAAAACAGCCCAGTACCTCAGCAGAAACAGGGCCAGCATCAGGGCAGAATTTGTATGATAGGGTGGATAACCTGTTTTTTATCATGAATGAAATTGATCACCTGTTTGATACACCACCAAATTTCTTTAAGTATACAGAAGCAGATGAAACTATGGAGGCAATCATAAAACACCAATTGCCCACACAGGAAGTATGGAGGAATTTGACACAGATAATCTTATCAGGCCAGAACCTGTAGCGTTAATTTTATCCAGTTTATGAACAGTCATGCACAGGCAGAATTTTGGTGGATAAATCTACAAGGAAGAGACAGATGCTGAGCCAACTCAGCATGGCTATTTACTCACCACAGCAGCAATCACAATCACAGGTGGCAGACCAAAAATACAGCGCACGAGCCATAAAGTCGGGTTCTCAAGCATTTGATCAAAGTATCCCAACCGACTCAGCAACTCCCAAAGGCCAAAATATCTTCTGACAGAACATCAAGACGCCTTTATTTTGTATTCAATGCTGTAATAAATTTCTGATAATAATATCTCAAAAGTTGGTGAGAATATTAAGTCTGAGGTAACTTAGAGCTCAGATATTTTTGTAAAAATCATAAGTATATATGCGCCCCGCACATAAGCTTAAGGGTTGTTGTTTTTTTTCATTTTGGGAGATCTCACTTGCTGTAAAATTCTCAGAGAAATAATACAAAGGGTGAATGGAATTTCCGAAGCTTGGCGTACCTTGATGCATTGTGATGAATGGTGAATGTTGCAGGATTCCAGAGTGTTTCATAAAACAATAAGTCTTTCTCGAATCTCTGTATTACATGTTTTTCGAGTCTTTTGTTCTCTTTTATTGTTTAAATGTCTTACACTTAATAGCAAAGTAGAAGAATAGTTCCAGGATTTAATCACTGATTACCCTGAACTCAAACTAAGCTATTATCCATGTTTTCTTCAGATACAGTGAATGAAGTGTAATTCTTAATTGCTGCACTTTAAAACTATATCTTTTGCAGTGATAGACATTCCCAGGGATTCAAGTTTTGCCCCTGAGACATCTATCCGTTTCTCATACCTAGTTTGGTGGAAATACTTAAATACTTTAGTGAAAATTCTTAAATGCTTTCACTGTTTGTTTCACCTGTTCATGTTATAAATCAAAAACTTTGTTGTATGAAGTATCCAAATGGCCCTGTAAGTTTCACCAATTCACCTCAAGGTTTCTAGACACCTGTAGCCATAGACTCCATTGCCCAATGATATTTGACTCTTTGAACATTATATCACAAGACCTGAAAGAAAATCTTCAACCAAAACATAAACAAAACCTGTGCATAATACCTAGCCTAAAACACTATCATAATAGATACAAATCATAAAGAGAGAGCCCTCTCTGATCACAGTTTGGCTAGAAACAGTGATCCAAAGATTGGTTAGTGGTTACCCCGGCCGTATTCCCTTGGGAGTCATAGGGAACAACCTGGGTGTTAACAGAAAAGAGGGAATGGACTTTAACCATGGCAACAATGCACAAATATTATCTCTTAGACTCCCCCTAGAGGAAAATATCTAACCTTGGATATGGGAAAACATAAGTATACTACTAGGTAAGCCACCCATTGTTACTAGGTGACCTTGCCTCTTTCTTAAAGTCTCAGGAAAGATCCTAAACCTAAAAAGGGAATAATTAAATGCCTATTCTCTATTTGCTACATGGTTAGACAGTTCATTCTATTAGAATGAGTAGTCAATACATGCTTCTAGTCATATCAAAAAGGATGTGGGGATGATGGCCTCATCCAATTTTTGGCCCCAGCTTTGCATTGCCTCTGTCACCGCTGCCTATTTATATGTAGTCTTGATAGTTTTTTTATAAATGTTGTAAATATATCTATGCTCAGTGTGGGATGGTTTCAACAACATCAACTATCATTCTCTCCAAATTATCCCTGTCATTGTACTGTTGGAAAAAAAATGTGTATCTAATTTGTAAGAAATGAACACAAAGTAACCTCTAATTGATTCCCCGATTGTTTCCTAGAGCAATTAGAAATTGATCAATTAAATCAACTAGTGGACCAATGGGGTTTCCAAAGCAATTTACTGCATTACAAATCTCTCCATCAAGATGTTCATCATCTTCACAGAAAATTTTGAGTATTGTTTCAAATAGTGCTCATCACTCCAATGAATTACAATGACTACCCATACAAGTGGAAAAAATATTAAAATTAACAATAGTAGGTTGACAATATTTAGCACATCATTGGAATTTGACATTGCCACTCATGAGATTTGGTATTTCACTGTTTCTATTGTCTCTCCTGTTTTTCAATTATATTATCTAGAATGATATGACAAATGGAGAAAAGACACCCAGTAAATTATTTTAGTCCTATGTAATAAATAGTGGAACCCTCCATCAATAAATTTCATAACAAACCATGCACAGTAGCCCTTAAACAGAGTTTAGTTACTTTCTTACATTCTTATAATTACCATGTCTCTAATATTAAATGGAGCTATGAAAATAATTTTCTACCTTTTAAATAGGGTAAGTAAATTAATATGTGATAGAGAAGTTGTCCACAACACCTTATTGACACTAACTTGAAAGTCAGCTTGGTTGGAAGAAGTTCCCATCAGAAAGTATCTTTTTTAGCTGAGGGGTTTGGGTTCATGTTTTTGGTTTTGCACTGTAGTGTAGGTGTAACTTTTCATGTGAATTCAGTCTTGTTCAAGCATTTCTTGCTAAATTAATTGGTAAGATGGCATTCTATATCCAAAATTTTTTTGTTCTTAAAAAGGAAAAGGGAGCTTGCATTCCACTCTTAGATATGGGTGCATACGAAATCTATCTACTTCATCATTGAGAATGGGAGTTGGAAAAATATTATTTTACTACATACAATTAGATCCATGTGAATTATATCTACTTCATCATTGAGAATGGGGTTGGAAAAAATATTATTTTTATACATACAATTTGATTATTTTATTAAGTCAAGATGAGGAATTTCACATCACTTATCAATGAAAATTCCATGACAATGTTCACCCATTCAAGGACAATTTTTTGTGATGCAACCTTGCTTAATTTCTACAACATTCTACTAAGGAAACCTTTAATGTGGGAGAATGATAGGGTTTACGAGTCACATTGTCAGCATCACCATCCTCAATATCGTGTACCAATGCTATTGAGCTACTAAGGTCATTCTGAAAAGTAAGGCTAGCTTAATTTATGCAGTCAATCTCAAAAACTAATCAGACATTATAAAAGGTTCTTTTTCTTGAAGTTCCACTCACAAGTCATGAAAAACACTCCAATACATACTCACATTTCCTTATTTTCACAACTTAATCAACAAAATCAACTAACCCTGCTTTTTTAAGAATATTGGATACCTTTAGGCTAGCAAGCAGGCCATTTGATTGACTCAGTTCATAAGTTCCATTCCCCACCAAATCAAGTATTAGAAAGGTTGATATCAATTAGTGTTGTTATCTATAGCGAAACACAAAAATTCAACAATAGTTTTCCATCTACGCCTAGCTATGCTTTTTGGTTTTTCTGAATTTACCAAAGTTTCCCTTTCTTAGGGCCTTGGCTTGCTTCTAGAAAGCTTTTTTTCATTTACTCTATGCTTCATCTAATTACTTAGAGAGAGATATAAATGAGGATAACCATTACTAGAAAAGTGAAGGCGCCACCTACAGGATAACCATGGAGCTTGAAAGGTGGAATTATAATGAGATAAAAAATCTGCGAAATTATATTTTTTTTACGACGCAAAATTCTGTCGAGGCTAATAATTGAATATTTTACTCATAGGCATAGGCTAATCATTGAATATTTTACTCATAGGCATAGGCTAATCATTGAATATTTTACTCATAGGCATACTTTTCAAATAATTGATGCCACAACTAAAGAAAATAAGTGTCGGTCATTTTACACTCCCGTCAGAAATAACTCTGATCCGACGAATATCCGATGCTTGCATCGGTCTACATGCCCCAAACCTGCGGAATGACTCGTCTGATATTCAAAATTCTAGTCGAAATAATTCAACTTGACATCAGTTACCTGACGCTTATATGTCGAATGGGACACTCAAGACCAATGGAAGGGAGCATCAGAGTGATAACACTCCCTTCACACAATTTATGTACACTGTCGATTATCCAACACCCAAACATCAGTTTTTCTCATCGGACAAACCTAACTATTTGTCGAATATATAATGGCCAACTATCGCAACACGAAACCCGTCGGATATTTGATTTTTTATGTGTCAAATATCTGATGATTTATAGCGTCGCAAAATCTATTTCAAAACATCTATTTTTTTATGATAATTTTTTCCTTTCTTTTTGTCGAATAATCGAATTTTGTACCATCAAATATTCAATGTTAACTAAAATATCAGCTATTCAACATAATTCCAATGATGATTTGATGAGCACCAATGTTTCAGTTAGTAGATGCCAATAAGTCGCATATCTGACTGATAGCGATTATATTTTGGCCCATTTGTACTACTGGAAGAAATTATATTTCAGATCGTTCATATTAGAATATCAAAATATTTTCTACATTGTTGCTCACCCCTAGGAAACTCAATCCTTTTCCTTCTGACTATCTTTCACTTTCCTCTATTATTGTGGTGTCATTGGTTGTCATGTATTCCTTTTTGTCTGCTTTACTATCTACACATCCACTCCTTTTTACTCACCACATCATCACTTTAAACAGATGCTCAGTCAATGCCCCATTTACCACATCATATTTGTTGTTGTTTTATAAAATCTCATATTGTAGAATTTACAGAGTTCTTTCTTTTGACAATTGACGGGTTTCCTTTAATTTTTATGTCAAATAGTGATGAGGAGAGATGGAGCTTACCATCTATCCTGATGATTACCTTTATTCTTTGAATTTTTAGGTGGAAATAGCCTCTTGTAGCACCCAATATTCTTCTTGTAGCACTATGTACATAAACCTATAGCACTTTATATAGAATCTTGTAGAATCGTGTGTTGACTCCTTGCAAAAATAAGGCTTTCTTGGCACTCATTTCCTCATTTCTTGATCCTTTGTCCCAATGCACTCTTGTAGGTAAAATGGTGATCCTATTGATATCACTTTCATTGAAATGTATTTCCAATCCTCTCATTGTCATCACAAACTCTTGGTCACTTGGATTCCTTAGGTTGACTATAAATTCCAATGCAAGTTCATCATCATACCCCTTTAATTTTCAAGGAACCCCATCTAGTTGCAATTTTGAAAAATGGTGAGTAATCTCTGGTTGTGGAATGTCTTTGGATTTTGCTTGGATCACATAGTTTTTGCCCCACAAAGGTCTAGGTGTCCCTTATGCTTCCCACAAATCACTTTGAGGGTTCCTCTTGATATTTTTTCCTCCCAGCCTTTGTGAAAACTCATTTCAGAGAAAAATTGGTTAGGGGAAGGAAAAATTGCATGCCCAACTAAAAAAAAAAGTCCATTTTCCTACTATCATACTCAATTCACAAGAAAGACTCATACTCCAATTCCCTTTTGTTTTCAGAGATTTGCTACAAGATGTTCTATGGGAAAAAAGTTGACAATTGTGCAGGGTTCTTATCCACAGGAGGTGACAAAAAATAGGTACCTACCCTTCCCTTGGATGCTCCTTTATGAAACTATGGTTTTGTGGCCGAAATTTCTCAATATCAGGTTCTTTTTAACCCATCTAGATAATCCTATGTCACGTGAGAGCAATCCTGTAGCACACAGTTCGAATCCTATAGAAATTGCCTTCATCCTGTAGAAAACTTGTTTAACCGATATCTATCAAATGATATATTATATTCTTTTGAAAAAATTTTATCATATTACCATCATCCTTATACATCTCCCCATAAAAAATCTTCGCCGATTGATGCACAAATTTTGAGAAAAACGAAAAATGGTTGTAGGTGACGATGACCAATTTCTTGAAAAATATGCATTGGAATTTGCTAAAATGATTTTAGCATGTTACCATAATCCCTATGCATATCCCCATAAAATATCTCAGCCAATGGATGTAAGGTTTTTTAGATATGGTCAAGACAATTCCTACCCTATGCTTTTTTGAAATTCTGGAATATCCTGTCGCAACACAGAACTTTGTTGTAGCAGTTACAAGACAACGAGAAAAAAATGGGAAAGGCTTCAGAATGATGGGGAAGGTTAGAAATGGATGAGGGTGATGGAAATGAAGCTAATTGTGATGAAAACTAGGTTGGCGGTGATGAAAACAAGGCTAATGGTGATGAAAACAAGGTCGATGGTGATGAAAACAAGGTTGGAAATGATGAAAACAAGGCTAATGGTGATGAAAACAAGGTCGGTGGTGATGAAAACAAGGCCAATGGTGATGAAAATGAGGATAGTGGGAGATGAAAAAGAGGCTAGATAAAAATTAAGTTTGGCCAAGAATTTAGCTTATGGATGGCTTCCTTTACTGACTCCCGATTCTTAGACGCACAGAAGAGAAATTACATAGCACTCATGAAGCCCAAAGGATTCAATTACATACCTTGCCTACCTGAGGAGCTGCTTGACGGTGCTGATGATTTGGATTGAAAACTTGTTTTTCAAGTGTTATTTGAGCCAAAGTCTATGTTGCAGGTGCTGCATGGAGGCCCGATTCTTCATTGATGACTATAGTTAGAGGTTTTCTTCTTCATGGTTGACTGCTTGGCTCCATGGTTGGATCTTCTTGTCCTTTTTGCATGGTTGTCCAAACTTCCTTTTTCATGTTATTGCAATCTTCTTCAAATGAAATTAATGATGTCAAGGCCGTCTTAGCGTCTTTTCTTCAATTCTTTCTAAATAGTGGTGGTTTTGTTGGGCCCTTGACCGCTGCTATAGGAAATAGAGTTTCCTGTAGCAGCCATAAAGACTCCATAAAATCACCATTTCTTGGAGCTCTTGTTGTTGTGGAAACTTAATGGAGATCAAGGTTATAGTACATGTATCTATGGCTAAAAGCAAGAAGTAGAGGGATCAAACGCTGACTTTGACACGGAGGCAGAACTAATGCATGGAAAAATGCAAAATTTTGAAAGTGGTGGAAATCAAAATGTGCTTGATTGGATTTATGGGGAATGTAATTTCGAGTATAAAGTTACCTTTATTTTCCTCAAATTATGAAGAAAAATAGGTTTGAAATTTTTTGTAAACAAGCTAGAAATCTATGGGGAAATTTTAGGCCAAAAATGAAAGTGCTCGGATTCCAATTTTGACTTGGGGATGGATAGAATATTATTTTAGAAGGTTAATTATGCCTTCCCCAAGTCAAATTGACAATAAAAAGTTGGTGTTCTAGATTTTTGCTAAAACATGCTTATAAATGAGACAACAACGAGCTTGAAATGATGGTGTAGAGTGGCAGGAGTGGATTTTTGGTACTTGGTATAGGTGGGAATAATTTTTTTGAGTTCAAATACACCTTTATCCCCTTAAGAAATAAAAAAATTGGTCTTTTGTGTCCTTTTATCGAGATTGTCTGTATCGTGTAGCATTATAGGACAATCCTGTAGTGTTTTGGGACCATGCTTCGAATGAGCTAGAAATTGATGAAATGAAAGGGTAAAAGGTATGGAATCATGTTTGGAGGATGGAAAGGGGTGAATTGATCTTGCCTTGAACCTTCTTGAATAATTTTCATAGGAGGTAAGAATCCCAAGGTTGAATGTTTTTTATTTTCTGCATGCCTCACTACTCATTTATTTTTATTTTATTTTTTTGCGACACTGACCTATTTATTTTCCTTAGGTGGTGGATAAGTACCCAAAAGAAAACACATAGATGAAACTGGAACAAAAAAGATCTTCCTTTTTCATTTTTTACCTTTTTTTTCTTTAGGCTTATTGCCTACGTCAGTGAGGTTTTCAACCAATAGGTTTTCCTAGGTGCCTCAAAAGAGTTTTTCACGTAGGATCTTATTATTATTATTATTATCTCAACTCAGTAATTCCTCACAGAAGTTTTCAACTAGTGAGTCGATCTCAGGCACCTCAAAGGAGGATTTCACCTGAGATATTTATTTTTCTCTTTTTTTAAGCATACAAATACTTCCAATGGAGCCATGTACGTACTAGGAAGACTAGTACACTCATATGCAGGTTTGAAAGATGTGTTTTGAGATATACCAACATGTGAGAGATCAACTGCTTTAATTGAGATGAGATCAAGAATTGTTGAAGAAGAGCATGTTGTTGCAACTTAATGATTATCTAGAACCAGATTTCAATATAGTTGTGATGCCCTTGGTTCACTTGCTCATTTGGATCACTATTTGTGTCCTCTTCTACCATGACATTCAAATGTTATATTCTGTGTTGATTAGTCTCTTGAACACATAAAGAATATGATGATAAAAATAGTAGAAATTCTTCAATCGTAGGCTCCCATGGTTACTCTCCATCAAATGTGGTACATGAATCTTTAGTCTCCTCTGGATCTTCTTCCTCTAGATGTTGTTCTTCAATGACATCAAGAGAATCTCTATTTCTCAATATTCTTCCTGATCTAAGATGAAAATCATTTAGATCAAAAGGAGTTGTTTGGAAGTCTTGTACCTTAGCATTGTAAGTGGGTTGAGTTACTTCATTGCTTGGGTTCAGAAATGGTTGTAAAGGTAGTTGAGTAGGAGTGGATCTTTGAGATGGATGTGGTTGAGGCTATCGTTGTGGTGGAGGTGGATGAAATGGATAGCATGGATTTTGGTATGGAGGATATTTAGGAAAAGATTGAGGATATTATGGATTTCTCCAATAAGGCCCTTACCAACCTTATTGCCAAGATTGGTTTTGGAGTTGAGATGGCCAAGGTTTCCAAGGAAAGGGTGTGTTCCAATTACTTTGAGATTCTTGTGTGTAACCTTGAAATTGTGAATTAGGATCTTGCATCATACCAAGTTGACTATGCTGCCATGGTTTTCGTGAAGCTACATAACAAAGTTTATTTGGTGTTTGATTTGCTCCACTATCCTCCTAGTAAACTTCCTTTAAGACTCGTAATGACAAACGATATTTAGTAGCATGTGATTCTACACAAATAACACAAATTTCAGCATCCTCTTTTTTCTCATTTTGCATTCTTAACATACCTACTAGTTCACTTAGATTGCTAGGAATTTTTGTTTTAAAGTTATCTAGAAAATTAAAAAGTTCAACTTGACTTACCGATCTCAATGTTTAGTTACTTACTCTTTCCTTTCCTCTTGATATGTGCTTGCATATTTCACACATTTCTTCAAATGATAATTGGTATACATCCCTACTACTCATTAGATCAAGGAGATCAATCCACTAATCTATAATTGTTCCAAGCTAGATGGTTTTTAGTGTTTCAAATCCTAAATGATGTACCTTTTCCCTCTTAACATTATACATAAATATCTCTATTAAATCATCAAGGTCCTCATCTTCTTTTTTATTCATTTTAAACATTCTTCTTTAAGATCATGATCTTTATATTTTTCTATAAATATCCTTTGCATATCATTATGTGATCTTATTCAATTAGTCCCTAAACCCATGAACCATTTAAGAGCTTTGTCCTTCAATGTTGTTGGAAATAATCTCAATTTTTGAGTGTTTAATAAATAACCATAAGATATACAACGTATTTCAAATTCAAAGAGAAAGGTTTCTGGAACTTTTGACTTCATACCATGGAAATTTGGAAGAAAATATGGAGGGGTGTTCTTCATATGAACGTTGATATTAGTATTCTGAATGGGAAATCTAAGAGGATCTTCCTCACTGTCATCGTCTCCATCCATTTCGCCTACCTTCTTTGCCACCCCTTTTTCTTCTACTTACAAAAGTGGATGGTGATGTTCATCCAGACTTATGCAAGAATGCAATAGAGTACAAATATAAACATAAACATAGAGATGCAATGGAAATAAATCTTCATTTCATTAATATCAAAGAACTAAAAGATGCTTACACATAGAATGGAAATAAACTAGCTCAGTCGATGGTAGCTTATCTTTGAGAAGAGAGGTGGTAGCTACATGCCTATGAACAATTTTATAATGAGGATCCAAGGCCTATTTATTATTCAGAAATAATGGAAAACCCTAAACATCCAAAAATCTAACCCTAGGAGATGAAGCGCCAAAATTTTGTGGGCCCCGTTGAGTAAATTGGTACATCAACTTCCCAGGGTCATAACTTTGGCATACGATCTCTGTTTGACACGTACAATACCTCGTTAGAAATATTTATTTGAAGACTACAACTTTCAACTCCAAACACGACTCTTGTTATAATTTATGCTCGTTTTCCAAAAAAATGTCGTTTAGGGCCTCAAAACGGCTCCAGAAGTTTAGGACCTAAAAAAAAATACCAAAAATAGTAAATTGTACTACAATTAAGGAAACTGAAAGAAATAATGGTGGGGGTCTAAGTGGAATATGTGGATGGCCACCAATATTCCCTTGATAAGTCCTCTCCCATTATGAAGCAATGGTCCCCATTGCATTGAGTGCCTCCATGAAATCGGGAAAATTTTGTTGAACTTGGTCCTTGGAGAGCCACTTTCCTTGGTGTTGGCATTATGATACATGTGTTGTACTTGATGGCAACCCAATTATAGCAGAACAACTCACTCGTATATGGTAACTAGATGAATCTACGGGAGAGATATCAGGTGTGACAGAATGCATGGCAGTTCAAAGGAATCATTTCAGAAGTAATATGGAAAATTACAGTGTAACAGGTCTATTCAGAAGTAACAGGACATTGGTACAGAAGAACAGGAAGTTGGAACTTAGGTCTACTGATCAGAGTAAAGAATGTAAAGGAAAAGGTTGATGTAAAGCAATTTAAGAAGTATACATAGGTCCACTTAGTCAAAACAACGTATACATGTTGGTCCACAGAACAAAAAGAGTGTATACGTATACACGCACTCCCATAGGAGGAAAAGCGCGTACATGTTGGAAAACCAAGGTTTTGATCTGAGGTATTTAGTCCAAGGTATTTTGGTCCAAGGTATTGATCCAAGGTATTTGGTCCGAGGTATTGACCCTAGGTATTTGGTCCAAGGTATTGGTCCTAAGTGGTTTTGGTCCAAGGTATTGAGAAAGGCGTAAAACTATATAAGGAGGAAAAGATCATTAGGCCAAGTGTGCAAGTAATGAATATCTTATGAAGAGTGAGATCAAAAGCAAATATGCATGTTATGGGTTATAGTGCTTTTCTTGATCTGAACTAAGGATGAACCTTAGTGGTTGATGGGGGATGAGATCTAATGATGGATCAGGATCATGAGACCTAAAATGAATTATTATTATATGGTTTGATCATGGATAGTCTAGATCTGAATGCTAATGCATGATTTACACTGTAAATGTTTTGATCTAGGTATGTCTGAAGTCCAGAGGTGCAACAAAGTTATGAAGTAAGTATTTGCAGATCTGTACGCTGGTTCAGTTTGGTGAAGGCGCGTATACATGCTGGTTCGACTCTTCCAAGTAGCGTATGCAAAAGAAAAGCTTGATGTTTAGGGATGGTTGATCTATCAGATCAATACTGTTGTTTTGTTGATGTTTTACTACTGTCTATTAATGAAGTCTTCTTAGATTTGAAAAGTAAAACTGAATGCATAAAGAGTTTGTGTCTCATTAATTAATTAATTGAGAAAGAAGGGTGATCCTTGTTTTTATCCATTTAGAACTTTGTAATATGACAATAGATCTTCAGAATGTCACTGATTGGTATAGTTTGTGGTTTAGATGTTTTATGATTTAGTATCTTTAGAGGTATATGTAGGTTTGGCAAAAGGAAGTAGCGTATACACACATGTTTGCTTCATTAAAGAAGCGTATACATTCTGACACATGCCTTTTGAGGTTACAGTTTGTTCTGGTTGTTTATGCAGTTTTCTGGGTTCAGATCTAAGTATTAGTTACAGTTATCTATCTATCCCAGCTGATTGGTTGAATTTGATTAAGTTTGAATGAATGGTTGATTTAGCTGTGTTAGAGGTTCAGCGATTATTTGATTCAGTTGTGTCAGAGGTTCAAAGGCTTCAATGATTGATTGTTTCAGTTATATCAGAGATTGATGATTGGGTTTCAGTTATATCAGAGATTGATTGATTGTATAAGTGAGAAGAAGCGATCTCTATCGCTGCCTGTGTAAAGCTCTATAAGTTGACAGTAGATATTCAATATATTGTTGGTTGGTATAGACTTGATTCAAAATTTTATGTTTGCAGTAGTTTTGAAGGTATACGCAGGTTTGATTAATGGAAGTAGCATATACACGTAGTTTGGGTTCAGCCAAGTAGCATATACACTTTGATGCATGGTTTTTGAGGTTACAGCTGGTTCTGAATGATGATGCAGGTTTCTGGGTTTAGCACAATGTTCTGGTGTCAATGATCTAATTGTTCAGATTAACTGAATGTTGGTTGATGCAGATGTATTTGATGGTTGTATTGCAGTGGTGATTAATTTTGAGCTTCAATGTTGTTGATGGGTCCAGTATGAAAATTTGATGAAACGTGGCCTTCAGATTGTGGTGTTGTGTTCCAGGAGTATCCAGTCTAAAAATTTATGAAACGTGGTCCCTGGAGGAAGAGAGAAAGTCGTATCCTTCTGTAGGCTAGTGCTTACGTACTGGTAAATATATCGTCTAGTACAAGAGCCAGGGGGTTGGAGCTCCCTTCCAATAGTAGCTGGAAAATGAGTGAAGGTTGGAGCCTTCTGTAGGCTGGCACCTACGTACTAGTAAACAGATCGACTAGTACAAGAGCTAGGGGGTTGTAGCTCCCTTCCAGTAGAAGCTGGAGAATGAGAGAAGGTTGTAGCCTTCTACATGTGGGTGCCTGCATACTGGTATGAGTCTGCACCAGTACAATGTTGTAAACAATTTTTCTTATTATTAAAAGAAGACAGAGACGACAGCAGCAGGTGGTTTTCACCCACATTGGGTTTCCACCTTAAATCTTCGTGTTCATGTGTGATCGTTTATTCTGTTATTACTGCACATGGTCACTGTTTAATGTTTAATAAAGTATTGATGAACTGATTAAAGATCAACATATGATGAATTAACTAAATCATAAGTTCACTGGATATACGTTGGTTACCTTAAGAACAGTTGCGTGCACATGCAAGTTCCCTTCACTATAGTAGCATATATAAATCTGATTATGGAAATGAAAAAGTTATTGTTTGTAAACACTGATTCACCCCACCCCCCCCCCCCCCCCCCCCCTTAGTATTATTTCCAACACTTGGTGCAGGAGTTGGCCAGCTTTGACAACTCGATACAGTTGGATCTTATACTAGAGATTGTTCTTGATATTTGTGTCCATGATCCTATCATTTGTGGCATGTTCAATACAACTTGGGTTGAGCTCTATTTGTGTCAGCTGCTCAACAATGTCTAATGTGTCCAACAATGGGGGAAAGTATGGTTGCAGTTAGTCCACATTGAATAATGGGTTGAAGCCAAGGAACGATGGACTAATGAGCTCGAAATAATTGTCTCTTATAGCCTTAGTGATGGTGTAAGTTCCATATTGAAGCGGGTGAAGCTTGCGGTGGGGCCCAACAAGGTGCTCCTTCTGCAAATGTAACCAAACTTTGTTGCCCACATGGAACTTGTGTGGCACTTGATGATGATCATGATGATGTTTGTACTTAGAATTTAATTTTTCCAATACATCATGGACCTTTTGGTGGATGTGTTGAATGTGTTCAATAGACCTAGTAGCTCTGTCAGCTTCGGACTAGACATGAGTTGAATCTATCTAACTAGCTGCAAGTGGTATGGAAGCATCAATGGGACATAGTGGTTGGAATCCCAACCCCACCTGAAAATGGCTATGGCCAGTTGAGTTATGGAGAGATTTGTTGTATTTGTGCTAGACATAGGGGAGGCTTTCATCCCATGTGCATGGATGCTTTAAGTTGTGCATGTGCATGATGTGCACAATCATCTTGTTGATGACCTATGTTTGGCCATTTGTTTTAGGGTGGAAGGTCATGGAATTAGTGACCTTGGTATCCAACAACGACCAGAGGCCTGACCAAAATGTACATAGAAACCTATTTTCCCATTCTGAGATAGTGGATTGTGGGATCTCAAAGTGTACCCACACTCGTTCAAAAAAGAGTTTGATAGTGGCTTCTGCTGTGATACTCTTCTTGCAAGCTGCCAAAATGGCCATCTTAGAGAATCTGCCGATGACCATGAAAAAGAAGTCGTTTCCATCCTTGGTAGAAGGAAGGCTTGACATGTAATCCATGGTGATGAATTCCCAAGGTCAGCTAGGAGTAGGCAGAGGAGTATACATGCCTTGATTCTCGATTTTAGGTTTGGCAATGACACAGGCAATGCAAGATTTGATGTAATTCCCAACATCATGTTGAAGGTTCAACCAATAAAAATACTTTTGCAGCACTACCACTATTTTTTCTTCCCCAAAATGTCCAATGACCCGACTGTAGTGTGCCTCCCAAATCTTCTTGGCACGCTCGCTTGAAGGAACATAGAGGTGTCCTAGGTGACATAATAGTGTGCCCTGAAGGTGAAAGTCTAGAACTTTGTTTCCTTCCAAGAGCATCTGGTATGTGGTGCCGAATTTTGGATCACTCTTGTAAAGATGCGGCCATCCCTAAGTCTTGTGTCCAAAATATCCGAGAACAATGGTCAGTGCCATAACCGGTGATCAACTGAGGTAGTTTGCAACAATATTGGTGTTTCCCTTCTTGTACTTAATGTTCAAATGGAATTGTTTCAAATATGTGGACCATTTCTGATGGCAGTCATTCTTAAACTTTCCTTGTTTCTGTATGAACAGGAGGAGTCGATGGTCTGTGTGGATTAAACTTTCCTTCCCCATAATGTAATGCTTCCATTGTCGACAGGCCTGCACAATGGAATACATATATTTGTCTTAAGTGGGATACTTTCGAACTGTATCTAAAATTTTCTCACTATGATATGCCACTGGATGCACCTACTAGGTAACAACTGGACCAATCGCATAGATGGAGGTGTTTGTCTCAATTTCAAATGGTTGTTTTAGGTCTGGTAATGTCAGCACTTGTGAAAAGTAGAGACGATGCTTCAACTTGGCAAATGCCTTCTATTGTGATTCATACCAAGTGAACATTGCTTTTAGTTCACCCTTAGTGACTTGACTCAAAGGCCAAGTGATATGAGAGAATCCCAACATGAACCTACGATAGAAATTGGCAAGACACAAAAAGTTGCGGATCCCTATTAGAGTGGTTTGGGCTGGCCAATCCTGAATAACTTCAATCTTGGTTGGGTCCACATGCAGACCTCGCTCATCAATAATGTACCCCAGATATTGAACCTAGGTCATACCAAAAGTGCATTTCTCCAAATTGGTACACAATTTGTGTTGTTGCGGGGTTTGCAGGTGATCCAGGTGGATCTTGTGAGTCTAGTGTATCCAGAGAGAGTTCAGGTCATCTTCAGCTTCGTCAACTTCGCTAGTGTTCTTTAGTTCTTTCGAGGTTGGTTTCATCATTAGATCTTCAAGGTGGAAATGTCACAATGTGACAAATGTTGTATATGGTTTATTTCATTAAGGGAACCTAACTCAATATATTTAACATATGCTACAAACCTATGGTGAAAAACCTAATACCTAAACCCTAAGTGCATTAAAACACCAAAACCCTAAGTTTAATGACCTCTCGGACTTTGTATTATCAAAAACATTGTACAAAACCATTAAAAAACATTGCAAATAACAATACAGTCCTAAACTTCCATCTCTAGATGCATTGGAACCATTGTCATGTGAATAAACAAGGTAAAGTCACCGAGGTTAGCATTGACCGCAGTCCCTAACTGCATCGAAACTACATCAAAACTGCGAGGGATTAAGGTGCATGTGAGCGGATATGTTAACCGCGGAGTTAGTGTTGTAGCAGAGGTTATAAACAACCTAACTACGCGGAGGAAAACCGTCGAACAGTTATCGCATGTGAATACTTTCTACCGCAACCGTCGAGATAGCTGCCAGAAGTAAAACAACGGTTAGACCGCCCCGTTCACATGCAGGCAGTCAACCTCCTCTGCCATTCATCAAGCTGCTAGTGGATTGGTTTTATTATATGGTTCAAAAATGGGTTTTAGTTGCAGTTTTGTTAACAAATTAATTCGAAGACCTAGAAGCCACGCTATGTGTCAATTTACAACTAGACCGAGACTCAAAAACCACACAGAATACAACCAATTCATCTCAAATTCAACCAAAGGAGGTTGGAGTGTATTTGTAGGTCTTTTTAAAGTTAGTTTACTCATTTGAAGGCGTTAGAGTGGTTTAGGAGTTTTTGTATGCAGATTCTGGAAGAGAGAGGTTGTTTTCTTTTTAGTGTAACTGGAGCATCGGGAGTCGGAATTGGGAAACGTGATAGGAATTGGAAATCTGGTTCAGAGAGCTTTCTTTTGACAGTGATTAGACATGCCTGCAAGCACATTCAGTCTGATATATTCTCTGTGTAATCGAACTCCTTGGTTTCAATCCTAATAAAGTGGTTGCCCATCTTGAAAGTGGACCCGGAGACATAGTCCATCAGGGACGAACTCCGTAATCAAATTTTATGTCTAGTATTGCTGTGTTTTTACTATTTTCACTTCTATTATGCATCTTATTTATGTTTAATTAGTTGTTGTAAAGTCTTTCTTCTCAAGCAGTTTCCTCAATTTCTGCACTTTTCAGTTAACAATCAATTCAATAATGGCTAATCAATTCTACATCAGTTTTAACTTATGATCATTTCAAATCATACAATTTGGTATCAAAGCAGGTTTCATTTGTAGAATTTTCCATTGAATGTTAACTAGGTCAAAGTCGCAACGAGGAGAAGGAATCCTTGAGCAGATTGATCCAGAGATTGAAAAGTGACAAGTCATTCATAAGTCGACCATGTCAGGATCTAATGCATGTGAAAACATTGAAACCAAGATGAGTGATGAATAGTTTCAACAATCATTCTTGACTATGCAGCAGATGTTGGGAGAACTGTACGAAGACAAGAAGGCAAGAGATGCAGCTTCTTCTTCAAAGACATTGAAGAAGGACAAAGGTAAAGGCAAGGCTGATAAACCTCCTTCACCTCCATCATCTCCATCATCCCCTTCTTCTTCTTCTTCCAGTGCAGAATCTGAAACAGAAAAGAAATCGAAGAAAACATCTCTTTTGAAACTTGATGTAAAATTTGAATTAGTTATTTATGCTAGTGAAATGAATCTTGAAAAGTTAGATAATTGAATTAAGCAGATAGAAGTGTATTTTCGTATTCAGAACATCTCTGACGATAAAATGAAAATTCAGTTAGCTACACTTAGAATGGGGGGAACAACTTTAATCTGGTGGGAAAGTAAAACTCAAATAGATGTAAAGCGAAAAGGAAAAATCATCTCTTCATGGTCTAAGTTTTTAAAAGCTCTTAGGAAACAGTTCTATCCTTTGGGATACATGCAACAAGCTATTATTGATTGGCAGCATCTAAGGCAGGTTAAAGGGTAGAGTGTTCAGGAGTTTACTCAGGAGTTTAGAAAGAAAGCATTGGCGCTTGGTATTTCATTAGATACACATGAAAGTTTATTAAAATACATCGACAGTTTACATTCATATTTGCAGCATACATTATTGATGTTTAATCTTGATGATTTTGATGAAGTGTTTGTTCAGGCCACATATTGAATCAAGTGGCATGCCATTCAAGTTTTCACAGAAACCATCCAGACAATTGGAAATCAAGGATTCCAAAGATAGCAAGAAGAAGGGTAATCTGAAGGGAAAGAGATCAACGACAACTCAGAAGGAAGGTGAAAGACCTACTTGTACTCATTTCCAGAGGATCGGACATGATGAGTCCAAATGTTGGAAACTTCACCCAAAACTCAAACCGAAGAAGTTTTAGAAGAAGAAAGGTGAAAATAAGGCCAATACAACAATCCAACAAGATTTGGGTTCCGACTCAGGTGATGAAGGTAAAATAACCGCAATGGTTTCAACAGGTAAAACTTCTGATACTGGTTCAAGTTCTAATACTTCTATACCTTCTTCAAACCGAAATCATCTAAATGAGGATAAAAGGGTTGAATTATTTCACATAAGGATAACTTCTAAGCACACAAAGATAGATACATTATTTGACAGTGGATCACAGGCAAATTTAATATCTGAAGATTTAGTTAAGAAATTGGGTTTGGAGACACATAATCATCCAAGACCATACCCTCTAGGTTGGCTGAATAAAGAGACTCAGATTAATGTCACAAAGTAGTGTCGATTAAAATTTGCCATAATAAATCACTACATTGATGAAGTAGATTTAGATGTGATTCCAGCAGATATATGTGGAGTAGTGTTAGGAAGTCCTTATCTGTATGAGTGTGATGCAATGTTTTATAGGAAAGAGCATAAATATCATCTTAAGAAAGATGGGATTGAATTTATTCTCAGGGCGCATAAACTTAAAACACACTTGGATTTAGTTTTAGTTAATCAGATGAAGAGATTGATAAGTTCAAGTAAGAAATATGTACTTATGGTTGTGAAAGAACAACATAAGGATCGACAAGATGCTTTTTCAGGTTGTGAATCTCAATTCAAAGATAGATTGGTTAAAGTGGTAGATTCTTTTCAAAATCTATTTAAGGAACCAAAACATGAAATACAATTAATTTCAGATGCTCCTCTTCCTAATATTGGAATGTATTACCTATCGGTTATAGAGAACGAAGAAATAAAGAAGCAAATACAAGAATTGGTTGAAAAAGGTTTTATTCGGCCTAGTTCATCTCCATGTGGCTCACCCATAATTTTGGTTCCTAAGAAAGACGGGACATGGAGAATGTGTGTCGACTTCAGGGCCTTAAACAAAATAACAATAAAAAACAGGTATCCTCTTCCTATGATAGATGATTTACTTGATCAACTGAAAAATGTTGTCTATTTCACTAAGTTAGATTTAAGAAGTGGGTATCATCAAATCCGCATAGCAGAAAATGACATCTGGAAGACTGCATTCAAAACTAGACAGGGACTATTTGAATGGTTGGTAATGCCTTTTGGTTTGTGTAATGCACCAGCAACTTTCATGTGGGTTATGAATGATGTTTTCCACCCATACATTGATAAATTTGTCATAATCTACTTAGATGACATTCTGATTTTCAGTTCCAGTATAGAAGAACATGTTAAGCATGTTAAGCAGGTTTTTGAAGTATTGAACAGAGAACAATTGTACCTTAAACTTTCCAAATGTGAGTTTGGGAAAACTTCACTGAATTATCTTGGTTACATAGTTGGAGGTGGAAGTTTAAAAATAGATCTAGCTAAAATCGATGTGATTGTTAAGTGGCCAAGACCATAGAATGTGACTGAAGTTAGAAGTTTTTTAGGTGCAATTCAGTATTGGAGAAAATTTATTGCTCAGTTTTCTTTGATTGCTTCACCGTTACATGCTTTAACAGGTTCTAAAGTTCCCTTTCAATGGGGAGGTAAACAACAAAAATATTTTGATACACTTAAGAAGAAAATAGTCACAACACTAATCTTAGCTTTACCAGATATTCAACAGCCATTTGAAATTGAAACATATGTTAGTGGTTATGCAATGGGTGCAATCTTACTTCAAAAAGGGAAACCAATTTGTTTTCATTCAGAAACTTTTTCTAAAGCAGTAATGAATTATCTGACATATGATAAAGAACTATTTACATTGGTTGAAAGTGTTAAGAAATGGAAACATTATTTAATGGGTAAGGAAACAACAATTCGCACAGATCATCAACCGCTTCAATACTTACGGTCTCAAAATAAGTTGCAACAATCTCGTCATTACAGATGGATGGGATTTCTTCAGCAATTTCACTTAGTAATTAAGTACAAGAAAGGTGTCACAAACAGAGTAGCTAATATGTTATCTAGGCCATCTTTGAATGCTTCCGTATTTCTACATAGTAGCTCTTTAAAACGTGAATTTTATATAGAACAATATAGAATGGACGTTGATTTCAAAGATATTTATGAATCACTAACTCATGGTGCTCAGGTGGAAGAAATCAATTATCTGTATGTGGTAAGTTATGCATACCACATACAGAAAGAGCGCATGTTGTCCGAGAAGCACATTCTTCTCGCATTTCAGGACATTTTGGAGTAAGCAAAACAATGGCACAAGATCAAAGGTATTATTACTGGCCTCGTATGTATGAAACTGTTGCTAAATACATTAAAGGATGTGCGATGTGTTCGAGGAGCAAACCTAGCAATTGAAAGATTGGTTTATACATGTAACTTCCAGCTCCTTTGTGGCCATGGGATAGCATTTCCATGGATTTTGTTGGAGGACTTCCTATGTCCAGGAGAGGGCATGATTACTTGTATGTTGTGGTCGACAGATTCAACAAAATGTGTATTCTTATTCCCTGCAAAAAGCAAGTGACAGCTGAACAGACTGCAAAGATGTTCTTTGATCAGGTATGGGTTCATTTTGGGTTACCTACTTCTATTATTTCTGATCGAGACACTCGTTTTGTAGGAGAATTTTGGTCCACCTTATGGGAACTCATGGACACAAAGTTGAAGAAGAGCACAACTTTTCATCCACAAACCGATAGACAAACTGAAGTGGTAAACAGGACAGTCATACATATTCTCCAAGGGTATTGCAGTAAACATCCTAAATTGTGGGATGAATCTTTATCTTATGTGTAGCATGCTTACAATCGAGCCTTACATTCATCCACTAATCGATCGCCATTTGAAACATGTTTTGGGTATCTACCGAAGTCACCAATGGATTTCATGTTTGGTGAAGAGGATAAAGTGGGTGAACATGATGATGCGAACAAAGCAGTTAAGTTCATTCAACGGATACAACTAATACATGTAGAAGTGCATGATCAGTTAGAGAAGATTCAGGCCAAGTATAAAATGTGCCATGACAAGCATCGAGTCGATCATCATTTTCAGGTCAGCGATCAGGTATGGTTGTATATCAGTAAAGACAGGTTGAAAGGAGAAGGTAAGAAACTGAAACCCATCAAGTATGGCCCTTTCAAGATTATGGAAAAGATTGGAAATAATGCTTTTTGATTGAATTTACCTCCTTACATGTGAATTTACTCAGTTGTAAATGTGGAAAATCTGAAATTGTATGAACCTCCGATGATCATGGATCCTGAGGAAGATACACAGATTCCGACTATTTATGATTTGGCACCTGAGTACATGAATTAGTTGCAGGAAGATATCATCTTGGACAGGAATATTTGATCTTCAAGGCATGGATATGTTGAATATATTCAAGTAGGATTCAAGGGCATGAATCCGAGCAAGGCAAGGTGGATGGAGATCAGAAAAGTGAGGGAACTATACCCTCACTTGGTATCTGCTTAAAATCAAAATTTTGTGGTCCAAAAGCTTTCAAGTGGAGAGGATTGATCCAAGAGGATCTTGTTAGTCTAGTGTATCCGGAGAGAGTTCAGGTCGTCTTCAGCTTCGTCAACTTCGCCAGTGTTCTTCAGTTCTTTCGGGGTTGGTTTCATCATTAGATATTCAAGGTGGAAATGTCACAATGTGGCAAATTTTGTATATGGTTTATTTCATTAAGGGAACCTAACTCAATGTATTTAACCTATGCTACAAACCTATGGTGAAAAACCTAATGTTAAACCTAATACCTAAACCCTAAGTGCATTAAAACACCAAAACCCTAAGTTTAATGACCTCTCGGACTTTGTATTATAAAAAGCATTGTAAAAAACCATTAAAAAACATTGCAAATAACAATACAGTCCTAAACCACCATCTCTAGACCCCAACGCAACCATTGTCATGTGAACAGACAAGGTAAAGCCATCGGGGTTAGCATTGACCGTAGTCCCTAACTACATCGGAACCTCGAGGGATTAAGGTGCATGTGAGTGGATATATTAACCGCGGAGTTAGTGTTGCAGCAGAGGTTATAAACTGCCTAACCGCACGGAGGAAAACCATGGGACAGTTATCGCATGTGAACGCTTGTTATCGGAACTGTTGACCGCAACCGTCGGGATAGCCACCAGATGTCAGAAAACGGTTGGATAACCCCGTTCACATGCGAGCAGTCAGCCTCCTCCACCCAGTCAGTAAGCCGCCAGCGGATTGGTTTTATTATATGGTTCAAAAATGGGTTTTAGTTGCAGTTTTGTTAACAAATTAATTCGAAGACCTAGAAGCCATTATATGTGTCAATTTACAACTAGACTGAGACTCAAAAACCACCCAAAATACAACCAATTCATCTCAAATTCAGCCAAAGGAGGTAGGAGTGTATTTGAAGGTCTTTTTAAAGGCAGATTACTCATTTGAAGACATTAGAGTGGTTTTGGAGTTTTTGTATGTAGATTCTAGAAGAGAGAGGTTGTTTTGTTTTTAGTGTAACTAGAGCATCAGAAGTCGGAATTGGGAACCGTGACAGGCGTTAGAAATATGGTTCAGAGATATTTCTTTTGATATTGATCAGAAGTGCCTGTGAGCACATTCAATATGGTCTATTCTTTGTGTAATCGAACTCCTTGGTTTCAATCCTAATAAAGCGGTCACCCATCTTGAAAGCGGACCTGGGCATGTAGTCCATCAAAGACGAACTCCATAATCAACTTTGTTGTCTGGTATCACTATGTTTTTACTGTTTTCACTTCTGTTATGCATATTACTTATGTTTAATCAGTTGTCGTAAAGTATTTCTTCTCAATCAATTTCCTCGATTTCTGCACTTTTCAGTTAACAATCAATTAAATAATGGCTAATCAATTCTACATCGGTTTTAACTTATGATCATTTCAGATCAGTAAGACCTGTTGAATATGGTGTAGGTTCTCTTCCCAACTTTTGCTAAAGGTCGGGATGTCATCTAAATACACTACCATGAATAAGTTGGTGAAGGGACGCAAGATGTAATCCATAAACCTCGTGAAGTATACGGGGACATTCATCAACCCAAAAGGCATTTCAAGCCATTTGAAAATACCCTCCTTGGATTTGAATGCAGTCTTCAACACATCGGAGGGTTCGATTGGTACTTGGTGATAACTAGACTTCAAGTCAATCTTTCTAAAATATTTGGCCACCTTAAGCTGGTCTAGAAGGTCATCAATCTGTAGGATTGGATACCTATTCTGAACAGTGTGTAGGTTTTAAATCCATATAGAAATTAACTGCATATGAATTCTAAAACACATAAAATAAACAATGCGAGAGCATAACACATATACACAGAGATTTTCCCTTGGATCCCAAAATTGGGACTACCAGCTTGATTTTTTATTATGTTCCTTTCAATATTACAATACATATTTATATATGTCGAAACATCCAATACCATGGACCAAAAACCATAGCGTCCAAAACCATGTGCGAAAAATCATGCACAAAACCATAGAATGGTCCGCCCAACCTAATATGGGGTCCAAAAACAAAATTTTCTGGGGTGTTGCCCCGGACCCCATAGAGTGGGGTTACCTACACCCCTCAAAGCCCCTATGACCCCCCCCTGATACGCAATCGGCGCAATGAATGGAGGGGCTCCGCCCCCCTTCTAACCCCCCAGTTAACTACGTGGGCTAGTCGTGGAAAGAATATAACACAACCCAACATTCTCCCACTTGTTGTTTTCTTTCCATAGGGGGCCACAAGAGAGCTTAGTAATTTATCCAGCCCTGCAATGCCCATTGTTTCTCTACACCAAGAGAACTTCTCAGAGTTCACAGATTTTGCCAATGCATCTGTAGTATTCTTTAAAGTGTCCACCTTTACCAGCAACACCTTTTTGTCTTCTATCATATCCCTCACAAAGTGATACTGAACATCAATGTGCTTTGTCTTTGAATGATATGCAGGGTTCTTTTCCAAGAAAATTGCACTTTGGCTATCACAGTCTATCCTTATAGCTCCCTATACTAACCCCATACTTGAACACAATCTCTGCAACCAAACTGCTTCCTTGCTTGCATGAGTGGCTGCCATGTATTCTGCCTCTGTAGTTGATAGTGCCACTACAGATTGTTTCTTACTCATCCAACTAACTGCACCTCCAAATAGGTTAAACACATACCCACTTGTAGATCTTCTTTGATCCAGATCTCCAGCCCAGTCTACATCAACGAAGCCACGAATATCCAACACTCTGTCCAATCCTGGTCTTCCTTGGTAGCACAAACCATAATCACTAGTGCCACGCAAATACCTGAAAACCCGCTTCACTGATGTCCAGTGCTCCTTCCCTGGTTTTGACATAAACCTACTCAATACTCCCACTGCATGTGCAATGTCTGGTCTAGTGCAGACCATCACATACATCACGTGACTGACTACACTTGCATATGGAACATAGGACATGTCCTCTTCCTCTTCTTGTGTCTTGGGACATTGTTCAGCAGATAACTTTACACCTATAGTAATAGGAACCTTCACCGGTTTACTATCCTGCATATTAAACCTCTGCAATATTGTCCTAAAATACTTCCTCTGGTTTAACCAGAGCTTCCTCTTTATCCAATCCCTTTTAATTTCCATGCCCGACATATAGTTTTCAGCACCAAGATCTTTCATATCGAATTTGGAGGACAAATGAGTCTTCAAATCCTGGATAATTTCTTTGTCATTTCCAACCAGCAACATATCATCCACATACAATACCAGATAATTAACATGGTCACAAATTAATTTAAACTACACATGGTGATCTGCTTTGCTTGTGGTGAAGCCAAGTCCCCGTATAAATGTATCAAATTTCTGATACCACATCCTTGGTGACTGTTTTAACCCATACAGAGACTTCTTTAATTTGCATACCATTTCTTTCTTACCCTTCACTACAAAACCTTCAGGTTGCTTCATGTAGATCTCCTCTTCTAGATCCCCATGAAGAAATGTTGTCTTCACATCCATTTGTTCTACCTCAAAATCAAAAGCAGTAGCAACAAATAAAAGTAATCTAATAGAAGTTACCTTGGCAACAGGAGAGAAAATATCACCAAAATCAATTCCCGGCACCTGGGAATAACCTTTTGCTACCAACCGAGCTTTGTATTTGTCCACCTTTCCTTCTACATTTGTCTTCTTCTTGAACACCCATTTGCTGCCAATGGGTTTCCTTCCAGTTGGCAACTCCACAAAATCCCAAGCCTCATTTTTGTGCAAAGATGCCATTTCATCAATGATGGCCTCTTTCCAAAGTTTTCCATCCTCTGATTCTACTGCTTCCTTCACAGTTCTGGGATCATCATCAGTAATAGATAAAGAAAAATTTGAACAGAAAGCAGATGGACTATACCTTTCTGGCTGCCTTCTTTCTCGAACTGATCTTCTCACACCCAAAGTTTGTGGCTCTTCATCTTATGATTCCTCCTCTATTGTAGAGTCTGATTCTTCTTCCTTTAGCTCCAAATCTATCTTCTCAGGTTCCTTTGGTTGGAAATCATGCTTAATAACATCTTTCACCTCTCTGAACACCACATCTCGGCTGTACACAACCTTCCTTGTTACTAGGTTCCAAAGCTTATAACCCTTTAAACCATCCTTATACCCAATAAAGGTGCACTTTTCAAATTTACTATCCAACTTGGTTCTTTTCTCCTTTGGAACATGTACATATGCATCACATCCAAACACCCTCAGATGTGAAAGAGAAGGTTTCTTACCAGTCCATACCTCTTGTGGAGTCTTATCTTCCAATGATGATGAAGGTGATCTGTTGAACAGGTAACATGCAGTGTCCACTGCCTCTGCCCAGAATTCTTGTCCTAACCCGACACCACTGAGCATGCTTCTTGCCCTTTCCATCAACGTCTTATTCATTCTTTCTGCAACTCCATTTTGCTGAGGTGTATATGGAGTAGTCTTATGCCGTGCTATACCACACTTCTTACATAATTCTTCAGATTCCTTACTGCAAAACTCTCCACCGTTATCTGTCCTCAACACCTTTATCTTCTTCTCTGCCTGGTTTTCCACCAGAGCCTTAAATTATTTGAACCTATCAAAGACTTCAGATTTCTTCTTAAGGAAATATATCCATGTATTCCTTGAGAAGTCATCTATAAATGATCCATAGTACATAGACTTACCCAGTGATGGAACTTTCACAGGTCCAAACACATCACAGTGCACAAGCTCTAATATCTGTTTCACCCTCTTACCACTAGAGGAGAAACTCACCTGATTCTACTTCCCATACCTTTACCATGAAGTATTCGAAGGCCCTTCTCTCCAATATGTCCAAGCCTTTGATGCCACAACATGGTCTTCTCTCGAGAGACCACTAGACTTTTTGCTCCACTTTCAGGAACCACAGAACTGTTGCACCCATCAACAATAGTGCTACCTTGCAGCTTGTACAGAGTTCCAATCCAAACTCCCTGCATCAATACCAGTGCTCCCCAAACCATCTTGTAGGTATTCTTCTCGAACACTGTTTTTACACCTGCATCAGCTAGCTTGCTTATAGAAATTAGATTTTTGGCCAATGCAAGAATATGCAGAACACCCGGAAGTGTTCTAACCCTTCCACCTTGCAACTTCAACTTTACTTTTCCACGACCAACGATTCTAGCCTTCCTATCATCCCCTAAGAAGACATCACCACCATCGTATTTCTCATACTCGCAGAACCACTCTCTATGGGGAGTGAAGTGAAAGGATGCACCTGATTCAATCAACCATGCGTCATGATCTACATGTGTAATTGAAGAAGCCAAGTACACATCCCCACCTTCATCAAAGGTCGTTTTCACCTCTGTAGAAAGAGCATCATCAGATCCCTTTCCTTTTCAAGAGCTTTAGATTTACAGTCCCTTTTGTAGTGCCCTTCCTTTCCACATTTCTAGCAAACCACCTTTAAAGGTTTTCCTGGAGATTTAGATCTCCCACTCGATGACTTATTTTTGTTTCTATTCTGGGACCGTCCTCGTACAGAAAAGGCATCACCATTCTGGCTCTCCATATTTTTCCATCTCATCTCCTCCGTTAGCAAGGATGAGACTATTTCATCAAACTGCAAGGTAGTGGCATTGCTACCTATTTCAATAACCAAACTATCCCACGAATCTAGTAGAGAACACAACAAACTGATGCACTTATCTTCATTTGAAATTTTAATATCAACATATAATAACTGACTTACCACAGTATTAAATGCGTTCAGATGTTCTGTCACCGAGTCTCCATCTTTCATCCTTAGGTTATACAGCTTTTTCCGTAGGAACAGTTTATTCACCAGAGACTTAGATTGGTATAAAGTCCATAACTTGTCCCACAAAGCCTTCGTTGTAGCTTCCCTTGATACATTCAGCAATAATGAATCTGAGACACACAATCATATTGTGCTCTTAGCCTTTCAATCCAACTTCTTCCATTCTTCATTGGACACTCCCGTTGGTTTAGTACTTGGATCTACAACGACCCACTGATCTTTATCCACCAACAGATCCTCTATCTTGAGTTTCCATAACTCAAAACTCTGACCATTAAATTTCTCAATCTCTATATTTCCATTGCTCGCCATCCTCTTTCACCACTAGAATCGATCCCGCAGATCTCCACTGAATAGCGTCTACCACAAGCCCGTGCGAAACCCCTCAGCAACAAAGGCATCCCCTTGAAGCCAAAACAGTTCTAATACCAAATGTAGGTTTTAACCCCGTACAAAAATTACTTGCATACAAATTCTAAAACACATCAAATAAACAATGCGAGAGCATAACACATAAAACACATATACGCAGATATTTTCCCCTGGATCCCAAAACCGTGACTACCAGCTTGATTTTTTATTATGTTCCTTTCAATATTACAATACATATTTATACATGTCAAAGAATCCAATACCATGGATCGAAATCCATCGTGTCCAAAACCATGGACCGAAAACCATCATGTCCAAAACCATGTGCAAAAAATCATGCACAAAACCATAGGTAGGTCTGCCCAACCTAATATAGGGTCCAAAAACAAAATTTTCTGGGGTGCTGCCCCGGACCCCATAGAGTGGGGTTACTTGCACCCCCCAAACCCCCTATGACCCCTTCCCCCCCCGCTACACAATCATCACAACGAATGGGGGGCTCTACCCCCCTTCTAACCCCCCTGTTAACTACGTGGGCTAGTCGTGGAAAGAATATAACACAACCCAACACAATGATCTTATTCAGCGCCTGATAGTCAATACAAATCCTCTAGGTTTTGTCCTTCTTTTGTACCAACACAATTGGCCTGATGTGCCCTTTCTGCAATAGCTTTTTAATCTACCTCTTGATTTCATTATTCTCCAGAATAGAGCGTCGATAGATTGGTCCATTAGGTAGCGGCGCGCCCGGGGTCATATTGATGGAGTTCTTGATCTGGCAATGTAGGGGTTACCCTATGGGTGAAGTGAATATGTCCCTGTACTCCTCCACGATCTTGTCCATCTGCTACTGTCATGTGGAGGAGCCCTATCTGGAGGTTATGGATGTGGCCACAATCTTCCTCTTGATTTGAGGTAATATCATAAGGAAAAATTTCTCTATCTGGGAAATAATCTTACTACATTGTTTTGCAGGGATCAAAGAAAATGTGATAGGCGATGCTACCTCTAGTATCATGTACAATTTATGACCCAAAGTAATAATAACAGAACGAGGTCTGGATTCATATACAACATGATGCTTCCATAGGTATGGTTGAACTAATAAAACATCACATACTTCTAGAGGGGCAACATCGCACAATACCTCATCTGCAAAGGGCTTGATGCTATAAGGTAGGTGACACTGCTAGCTGACATGGAGATCTCACCCTTAGTGGAGCCACCCGATGGTGTATGGCTATGGGTGTAGTTTTGTTGGTAGATTCAACCTCTTAATGACCTTGGCTGAGATCAGGTTCTTTATGCTTCCACTGTCAATGATGAACTGAATTAGCAAGCCCTTTACCCACATTTGTGAGTGGAAGAGGCGCTCCCCCTCCTTTGGATTCTCAAGTTCTGCCTTTTAGAGCTTGGTGGTGGCTAGCATCAAAGTGGGTTATGCGTCAATGATCTTCTTTCCCTTATCGATTCCCTTGTCGGGGTTTTGGCTCAAAATCAAAGCATGCATCCATCTCTAAGTCTTTTAGCTTAACCACCAATGCTTGCTTTGTGCGAAATTCATTCGTGTTGTGAGTGGAATTTTTATCGAACTCGCACCACTTGTTGGTGTCGTTCTTTTCCTTCTCGTTATTCTTGGCTTGTGACTTCGAGGAGCTATCCCAGGGGATCAGGGCCTGGATTTTCCATTTTCCCTATCGCTTGGGGGCACCTTTGCTCTGCTTTGGGTTCACAGATCTAAAGTCTTGCTTTTTCTGCTTGAACTTCCTCTCAATCATGGAAACATATCGGTATGCTGCATCAAGTGAGGAGATGTCTAGGATCTCCATTTCCTCCTGAATGTGTTTGTGCAAACAACCGCGGTACTTGAGCACTAGATGTTTCTTAGAACCTTTGACACCCAACTTTGTGTGCAGGGTATGGAAAAAAATTGTCTGCTCATACACATCTTGATCCCATTGCTACCGTAGCATAGTTCATTGTATGCACTTGTCATCATAGATCCCAATAGGGTAATACTATTCCTTGATGGAATCTCGAAAAGAATTCCAAGTGGAAGTGGTTAAAAACAATGACGGTTCCCTCTCGTCCCTCTACTCACAATAGGTTTCCCACCAATCCTTGACACCAGGGGTAGCTTTGAGAAGTGTAAAAGTAATATTTTCCCTATTTGAAAATTCATGAACCGAAAAATATCCTTCCAACATATTTAACCATTTATCTACAACATTTGCATCTATCTGGCCTTCAAATATAGGAATGTCAGACTTGAATTGTACCTTAAATGGAGTTGCACCACCAGAGTGGCTGTTGGATAAATACGCGTCCCCAGTGGGCATCCGCCGAAGGATCTGGGAAAAGTTTTCCATTGTCGCGTTCCTTTGTCGCTCAAGGGCTTCTTTGAGCAATATTTTGAAAGGATATCTTACTCCCTCATCTTTCTTTTCTTCCACCATGGGAGGTAGTTGGGGTCGGCGAGGTCAGTCTTGCAAAGGTCCAACCAGTTCGAGCCCTAACTCCTTATCCCCTGACCTCATTGGGGAGATGCACAAAAAGACAAAGAAATATAAGACTTCTCTGATACCACTAGTTCGGACTTATGCATGAATGAAATAGAGTAAAGATATAAACATTAACACAGAATATGCAGTGGAAATAAATCTTCATTTCATTAATATCAAAGAACTGAAAGATGCTTACATACAAAATGGAAATAAACTAGCTCAGGCGATGGTAGCTTATCTCTAAGAAGAAATGTGGTAGCTACATGCCTATGAAATTTTCTACAATGATGCTCCAAATCCTATTTATTATTGATAAAATGAATCGAAAACCCTAAACATCCAAAAATATAACCCTAGGAGATGAAGCACCGAAATTTTGTGGGACCCGTTGGGTAAATTGGTACATCAACTTCCCAGGGTCATAACTTTGGCATACAATCTCCATTTGATGCGTATGATACCTAGTTAGAAAGATATATTTTAGGAATACAAATTTCGACTACTCTCGAAGACGTATATTTTCCCGTTTTCCAGAAAAGCATCGTTTAGGGCCTCAAAACAACTCTGGAAGTTCAGGACCTGAAAAACTACCAAAAATAGTAGATTGTGCTACAATTAAGGAAACTGAAAGAAACAATGGTGGGGGTCCACGTGGAATAGGTGGGTGGCCACCAATATCCACCTGGATCATATGTGGTTCTTACTAAACCACGTGATCAATTGAGGCTTTTTGGTGTTGGAGAAGTATTTTTTCATTTTTGAATGAGAATGCTAATGCAGTGTAATTTTCTATTTTTGAAACGAATAATTCCTAATTAATTTTTTTTATTCTTACAAAAAGTATAAGAAATGAATCAACTAGGGAAGAAAACAATGCATACCTTGACACCTCCCCAACAACAGTGCCAACAATTAATGAGCCCTAGTATTGCATCAAGAATGTTGCAACTACCAATGCTACCAACTTTAATTATCAATTTGTGGTTCGTACAAACTTAAGAGGTGTTGGCACTATGTGTGCAACATGCGTCTTTCTTTCGTTGATATGATATAATGAAGTGAATTGAGTTGTGAAGAGACTATTTTGTAGAGTTTTGAGGATGGCAACTATTAAAATTAACTTTATAAGAAAGAAGCAATTAAAACTTTACTTGTCCTACTGCATCAAGGAAACTCTAATCTATTTGTAGAAACCATCAAGTGCTCAAAAGGAACCAATGAAAACTATTCCTAAGTTATTTAACTCATGATAAAAATAGTAAATCCTAATTGCAGATTTAAAGTCGTGATGGAAAAATATGATGTTCAAAAAGGTACTGCCAAGTGACATATAACAATGGTGTTGGGATTTTATTTTCTTCCGTACCACAATTTTTTTTAACATTTCCAAAGTTGAACATTGGTTTTTCAAATTTATTTGAGGTTAACGTAGCCCAGCCACCACCACTATGGCTACAAGGCCCGAGGCCATACACTAGCCTTTGTTGTTCCATCCATGAGGTTCCTCTAGCTCCATTCTTGTACTCGTCACTTACTCCTCACAAAAAGGCATGGGCCGATGTCATCACTTACTCCTCATAGAAAGGGATGGGTCGTCCCGTCAGGAGGCGAGCTTGTTTTGAATTCATAGCACAAATGGCAATGCATACGATCCCATGCCTGCGAATCGCCAGGGTTTCAAGCTTGCCAAGAGCCCTAACGAAATCCACTACGTTCTCCTCTCTGAAAAAACCCAATTTTTTTCATCCTCTTCTTCGTCATTTTCGAGAGCATAGCCTCCAATTGCTACGTGGAGAAATGTGTGGCGGATCTTACGGATGACAAGGAGTACTACATGAGGCAGAGGGTTTGCGAGTAGCATTCAAAGGCTCGAATTTTTCTCGTTCTTGGCCTTCAACAATGTTTATGTTAGAAATGTAACAGGTATTACCTTTTTCTTCCTAAACTAGGGTTTCGACTAAACCTAAGTCTAATATGACACGCATCTCGATGCAGAAAGTTACATAATGTGTATTGTTTTTCAGTGGGAGCTATGAACCCCAAAAACATTTTCTTGATATTATCACCTAATACATCTCCTATGTGAGGTTTGAATATGGGTTCCTTTCCAGAGTACTCAAGCCAAATGATTTTTATCCACTTTGAAAAATACATTTTTGAATATGGGTTTCTTTACAATGGACTCGAAGCTTTCACGAAACTCCCTCATCCATGTTGCTAAGTGCATTTCCCCTTGCTAAATATATGAAATGTTATAACTCTAGATATGAAAACCTTGAGGAACATATAAGACTCAGCTTTAAATGGGTTTTGGACAGCATCCAATATATTCATAACCCTTTGGTCAGTTGTAGAGAAACTAATAGACTATAAAGTGATTAGGTGGGTTTTGTCTAGATCAATTTTACTTAAAGCCACAAGTTCTATTCTCAAGCTCTAATTTTTTATTTTTTCTTTAAATTAAACAATTTTACATACCATCTGGGAGGAAAGTGTGGGCTATGTTGACTTGGAGATAATCCAAAAAAGTGGTAATTCAATATATCAAAGTCCATTATGGTAGTTCAAGGTGGAGATAGTTTGTATAGGAAAATGTAAACATTTTTGTTGTAAAACATTGAAATATATTGCGAAATGGATATTCTATGTTGTGTCTAATTTTTCCTTCTGGATATCCATAAGACTTTGTATAAAAGTGAAGATAAAATCAGGCGTAGAGAAGAGAAATACCATATCTTGTGCAGATATTTTTTCTATAGTGTTTATTGGGACAATAGTCCCATAATTAAGTCCAAGCCATGGGGAGAGCGATTACAACATCCTAAGCTATGTATAGTGAGGAAATATAATCCTCCTATAAAATCAATTTAAATTTAAAATACAATTGAAAATTAAAAATTTGAAATTGAATAATATTTCAAAATATTTGAAAAATGTTGTGTCTGAGAATGTGAGACAATTCCTTAAGATGGTTGAAAAATTATTTCGATGAACAGCTAAGTTTATGTCTACAAAATTTTTGATAAAATTTTGATTGGAAGCATAAATAATAGATATGGTTGTTGTGTAGCTACAATGTTCACCACATTTCATAACAGAGGGTTTACCGTTTACCAATTGAAAGTGGAGATAGTGCTCAACGAGAAGGCGTGTTTGGTGTGCTAATGTGTATTCATAAGAAACCGAGTTCCAAATACACCAAAAAGGAAAAAAATCCTTGGTAAAAGGAGGGTAAATTTTTGTTATGTCACTACCAAGTGACATATAGAAATGGTGTTGAGCTATTATTTTCTTTTGTGCAATTTTTTTTTTAACTTTTCCAAATTTGAATCTTGGTTGTTAAAATTTATTTGAGGCTGGCGTAGCACGACCGCCACCCCAAGGCTACAAATCCCGAGGCCATACGTCAATATCTGTTGTTCCGTCCAGGAGTGTCCTCCAACTCCGGTCTTGTACTCGTCGCTTACTCCTCACAATACTCCTCATAGAAAGGCATGGGTCAACATCATCGCTTACTCCTCACAATACTCCTCACCAAAAGAGATGGGTCATCTTGTCAAGAGTTGAGATTTTTTTGAATTCAAAGCACAAATTCTAGTGACAACGATCCCATGCCTGTTAAGTGATAGGGTTTTGAGCTTGCCAAGAGCCCTAAAAACCCATCTTCAAAATCCAATGTGCTCTCCTCTCCCAAAAAACCCAAAGTTCCTTCTTCCTCTTCTTCTTCGTTGCCAAGAGCGTAATGTCCCACTTGCCAAGTGGAGAAACGCGCGATAGATCTTTCAGATGCTAAGTTGTACTACAAGAGGCATAGGGTTTGCGGGAAACATTCAAAGGCTCAATTTTTCCTCGTTCTTGGCCTCCAGCAATGCTTCTACCAATAATGTAGTAGGTATTACCTTTTGCTTCCTAAATATAGCGTTTCGACTAAACCTTGGTCTAATATGGCATGCATCTCGATGTTAGAAAGTTACATGATGCATATTGTTTTTCAATGGGATCTATGAACCCCAAAAACATTTTCTTGATATTATCACCTAATACATCTCCTAAGTGAGGTTTGCAAATGGGTTCCTTTCTAGAGAACTCAAGCCAAATGATTTTTATCCACTTTGAAAAATACATTTTGAATATGGATTTGTTTACAATGAACTCAAAACTTTCACCAAATTCCCTCACCCATCCTGATAAATGAATTCCCTCTTGATAGATATATGAAATGTTGGAAATCTAGATATGCAAACCTAGAACATATTAGACCCAGTTTTAAATGGGTTTTGGCCAGTATCTAATACATTTAGAACCCTCTGGTTAGTTGCAGAGAAACTAACTGACTATAAATTGATTACGTAGTTTTTTTCAAGATTAGTGTTACTTAAACCCATAGATTCTAATCTCAAACTTGGAGTTAATCCAGCAAGGTGGCAATTCAATATATTGATATTACATTGTGGTAGTTCAAGGTGGAGATAATTTGTATAGGAAAACGCAAATAAAAAATGTTGTAAAACTTTGAAATATTTTTCCATGACGCCGAAGAATCTAGGATAGGGTCTTAGAATATCTAACACTACCAACTCAAATGCCACAACAAACTACTTTTCATAGAAAATAAACACACATCAGTGAATCATCTAACGCACATGATAATTTTTAAATTTTTTAACCTTTCTTCTTTATATTAACAAACTATATTACAACAATATAGGGCTCTCGTACTAGTGATCATGGACCTCATACAATCAGTGATACAATAATAAAACCTAGGGTTTAGTGTCAAAAACTATGACAATCAATCTACCCTGAGCAATATACAACTGACTAGTTGATGTAGTGTGCTTCACAGCTCCCCTTGGTCGTACCCTAAACATGTCCATTGGTCCTTCTGATCCCAATATTCAGCTCTACCTCTATCAATGGATACTACTCCTTTAGATCACTGAACACGACTCTCCAATATACCATCTAGATTATCATTAGTCCATCAATGAATCAACAAATATGGTCTTCTTTCGAGTTGCTTACAACTTTGATTATGAACAACTCCTTGATTGCACACTGCTGCTCCTTAGATCTTAGGGAATTCTTCCCTCTATTACCTTCATGTGCTACTCCAAAAAGACAAACTTAGGGCATGGAGGACTTCCCTTCTTCTCACTGCAAATGTCCTTCTTTGAAAACAAACTAGGGTTATTGATTTCACTCTCTTAGATGTAGTCTATGAGCACAATAATTATGCCCTACTAGCAGTCTAGTATTCCTTCACCAAACTTGCACTTTAGGGATCTTTTGTGACATTCGCATAACAACCCTCCTCAATGTACTTAGAATTACATAGATATATCAAATTTAGACTCTTTAAATATGCCCACTTACAATCCCATCAATATTGATCTAGGGTTCTGAATACATTTCCCTCTGCTCTACAACGTTTCCTTCAAATTTTCTAGATCTAGGGCTTCAGATCTACCCTTATCTAGGGCTTCTAAACACTATCAAATACTCTTCCCTCGCACTAGCGGTTTTACCCTGAAACCACACATCTAGGGAACACTTAAAATTTTCTATTCAAACCTTTAAACAACCCTCTAAAGTCCTTCAACATTTTTCTCCTCTTCATGACAATCCACCCTACACATGGCACCTTTCTTCTACTTAGTCTTGTGTTCAGATTCTAGCTATCATTAAGGATTTTTCATCCCCACAAATGCCTCTGAAAGTTAATCCATGATCTATGGCCTAGGTTGTGGAAATAGCCACCCATATAAGGGTTTCATCTATTCTTTTCTCCATAGATATAGAACAGACTTAAGGCACCCACCTTTGGACTGGACATGCTAGAAATCTTCCCTAACTAGGGAATCAAAATCAAGCCTCTAACAGTGATCAATCTTCCCAATTTTCACTATACTTAGGCACCCATACTACTATTGCTTCCACTTCCTGAAAAAACTCTTCATCTTCTGCTCTAATTAGCACAATATCTCCTTGCCTTCCTGCGCTTCTAGCCATCCTTGTGTAGACCTAATTGTGTGGCTAACTTTTCCAAACATACCATTAGTTATGGACATTATATTGTCTCAAGTTATAGGCCTATTACTCTTCAAACTCAACCATACAACCCTCCCTCTCTTTGTGCTATGTTCTAAGCATAATCATGCCCACTTGACCACATTTAATATAGGCCTTAAGGCCACTTATCTTACCTTCAAGGGCTTGTGACCCATTTCCTACCATATATACTAGAAAACTAGGTCTTCGACCCTTCCTTCTTCTATCAGTAGGTCACTACGATTGCGAACCACCTTCTACAATATATTTAGGCCATTTGACCCACCTTATTTCCATCAAATATGCATGCAACTGTCTCTACATAAGACTCTGAGGTCTCACAGCTATAGGGCTGAGGAAGACTACCATGAGAGTGAGTTATCTTGGAGAGAAACCTTTATCCTCTACTCCATCCCTTCCTTGATTCTTCTCCTATGTCATATTGAAATATTGCAGCTACTACGATAGGTTCACGACCTCCTCATGTAGCATCCCTAGACGACCCTCAAACTAGGGCATACTTAGGGCTACATCTCCATGAGCCTCTTTGATCAAATAAGATCTTCACTTGATACCTTTAGCCTATCCTAGGCCACCTTTAAATAGAATCTCCTAAGCCTTCTTTGGAACCATATAGATACTATGGATTTTTATCCTCTCTTAGTCTTAGAATTTAATTTAATTTTTAGAATCTTAAACCCTCAGTCTAAAACCCATTCACTTGGGTTCTTTTCCCACAAACTCCTTGTTAGAAAATAAAAAAGGCATAAATATTTTCTTATATAGATAATTACTTATGATTCTTTTATCTTTATGTTCTTCTTTTATCTTTTAGTTCATCAAGAAATTACTAAAACAATAGTACAAGGACACCATATGTAGGTGGACAACAAGGGAAAAACCCCTATATAGGGGAAACCCCAGTCAACAATTATTCCTTCAATAGTTTCACGATATAATCCAAGACTCTTGACCTAGACAAAGACTTCCTCCACACCAAGTCAACCCTCACTTATTCCTTGCAGATGAATGCCCTTCAATAGCAACTTCGACCTAGCAGCAACAACTTACATGAGCAACTTCGACGTGCTCAACTAGGGGAAAGAGAAGCTTTGACTAGACAAAGAAAAACTTTGATATCCCTAGATACTCCACTTGAGTGAGAGATAGATGGCCCAAAACTTCAATCTTGATGTCTTCTTTCTTCCCTCCAAACTTTTCACCTATTTCCAACATTTTTCCACCTCTTTTCAAACTTCGCACTTCCCAACTTCTTGCTTCTAGATATTGAACTTATGAGAGAGAGAGTGAATTCTCCAAATGAATTTGAACTACCTTATATATATATATATCCTTCCAATGAGGTCGAATTTTCTTTCTTGAATTCGACTTGATCTCTTTGAGGCTGACTTGGTGTGGAGGGGACAAATAGTATATTTGACTTAATATTAATTTTTTTTACATGATTCAAAATCCCAAGAAGGGTCTCTTTTAATGGACAATGACTCTAATGACTCATAATAAATCCTTGAAGTCAATCGGGACTTTGACCTAAAACATGATGACCTAAGCATGAAACCCATGTTTTAATAAGTCATAATAAGTCATAATAATAATAATAATAGTAATAATAGTAATAATATTTTCTTTATTATTTTAATAAATACATTTCATTGTGACTCAAATACATTTACGAAGACCGAACCTAGTTACATATTTCAACACTCCCTCTTAATTATGGAGGTATTCATAAGTAAAAGTACAAGGAAGATCTCAAAACACATGAACCATGAATAATTTAGGCACCAGAATGCCATGGACTAGATTCCTGACCAAGGTAATCTATCCAAGGTCTTCCAACAGTTTAGGCACTCATGATGCCAGAGACTAGATTTCTGACCAAGGAAATCCATCCAGGTGGGACTAAGATGGACTAAAGCTTTAACCCTCTCTAGGTACCATCATGCTTACTTGCTAACCATCAACCTAGTGATCTAGGTGTGTATCCAAAGTCAGAGCTCTATGAACAATGCCACCCGCCCTACTTCGGGATCTAGACATCAACACAAAGTGTCGTCCAGATGTCCTCCCGGCCAATATGTCTTACACACAAAACCTCAACACTCCCAATTATTTCAATCGGTAACAAAACCTCCCCGATCAAACAGATCAGTAACAAATCTCTCTTGTGTAACCAACATTCCATCAAGCCTCAGAGAGATTTACCTATACAAGAAAAACCCCAATCAATAACAAACTTTCAAATGTACACAAGTAAACACAAAAATTTGGGGTCTTCCAAGCAACTGATGTTTCTTCTTAGTTTATCATAGTAGGAATTTCAAATGAATCTTGGCAGAAGATTCCTTAATCATACATCTTCCTTTCCTACTTTACATGCATCAACATATTATGGAAAACGATCTGACTTTTCTCATCTCAGCAGCCCTTCAAAATTACATTCTCCAATTCCTTCTTTCAAGGTTTCCATCATGACTATGATATTTCCTCCCTCTCAACTTAGGGATATTTCTTATTTTCAATGAAATTAGAGAATCCTTCATGGCTTCCATCCTTCTTATCAGAGTTATCATGACCATTATCATTCATATAACTTTCTTCATCATGCTTATCATATCAACTTTATTTACAAGCATCTTTATCATCTTGAAGATTATGTACCTGCACAAATTAGATAGCAAGTACTACCAAATCTATAGAAGCATGAATTTAACCATATCGTAATCATATAATGGAAGCATTCAACTTTAGACATCAAATACCCAAACTTAGTTACAAACAAGAGACAAATACTTTTCAACTTCTTTCTATGGTTTTTGTCATAAACCCTAGACTATATCATCAAGACTTTTAGCATTTCAAACATAACAACCTTCATTATATCTAGGGTTTCAATATTTCTTCCATAGGTATGACCTACCCTACTACAAAATATTTCAAACCTTAGAATCAATTCAAACAAGTATAGTTCTACAATGCATCTATCAAATTTTAGAATTCATATGTTAGATTTTCACTAGGATTTAGTGCAAGATCCTAGATTTCATACATGAGCCATTAAGCTTTAACAATCAAACATCAATCATAGCTCAGTTTCTGATTTTAACAATCTTTCATCAATCTCATATTATCACACTTTCCATCACATATTTGAGAATTGAATTTCTATTAAGGCTTAGTTACAAAAACCTAGAATTCACAAATACAATCATCTTAGAGAATCAAACTTCGACTAGGCCTAGTTCCAAACCCTAGGAATCATGACCATCAACAATTAGGCCAACACATACATCATGCACAAGCATATCATAACATGTGTTAGTCAAACCCAATGACATAAATATTTATATATGAAAGTTAGACAGACTAAAAACTTGATAAGACTAGGGTTTTGATCAGACAAACACACATATGCCTAGGATTTCATTCCTAAGACATTATCTAAAATAAGAATCTTGCTTATACATCCTACTAAACCCTAATGATCTCGAGTTTCAACACAAAACACAGAAAACCCTAATTTATCAATACTTCAAAGGTTTTGGATTTGAGACATCACCATTCAACCCTCACAAGTTAGGGTTTTTCATAACCATACCAAAAACCCAAACATGACATTATCGAAGAATCAATCATTTTATCTAGATTTCAACAATAACCATAAGTAGGTTAGGCTTCCACACATTATCATTGACATACCCTTAAGTTAGGGTTTTTCACAAAGAACCTTTCTAGGGTTCCATAAGAGTAATCAAATATATGAGGAGGGTAGATTTATCTAATGATGAATCACCCAATCAAGAATCTTTATGATTCAAGAGAGCTAGACACAATGATGTTAGTAATAGTTTATCAAGAATGAATATCATGAAGAGAGAAAAAACTTATAGTTTAAGACATACCTTTGTTTCTTAACAAACCTTGTAATTCCAATGCTTTGTCTTGTGAGGCCTTCTTCCATAATCCTTGAGTATTTAGCAAGATTTTCCTAAACAAGGAAAATATGAATAGAAATGTGATTAGTATTTAATGCAATTAAAACTAGATAAGTAAATAAAACAAAAAATGAAAAGGCTAATAGGATACTTATATTTGGAAGTTGGTGAGGACTCCCTCCAAGCTTGAGGGATACCTATAACCTTATAAAAACAAATCAAAAATGTTTTTCCAAAATATGTTAAACCTACAAATACTAGAAATCAAACAATGAAATAGCTAAGGCTTATATCAAAGGACTTAGTATTGTAAGCCACTTATATCTAGTTCTTTAGGTTTTCTTCTTTGGAGATCCTTCTTCAACAACATTAGCTTAGTCTCTATTTCTTTTATTTTTCTTTGGATTGTAAGGAAAATCACTTCTATAGTGACCCATTTTGTGACATTGGTAGCATTATATTTGGACATATCAACCTTCCTTCTTGGCCCTTTTGACTTCTTGAAGTTTCCTTTCTTGCGAGAAATGGAGTATACATTTGAAACCTTTTCTTCTTCATTGTTGGATACTAGTGATATTCTGATTTCTTCTTGGCTACAAGCATTCCATATTTTCTCGAAGGTAGGAGCTTTTTTCCAGTTGTTGAGCCCTGAAGCAAAATAACTCCAAGTAGGTGGTAGTCCCAATAATGCAGTAATTACTAGCTCTTTCTCTGGTACAATCTCACCTATGGCTTGAAGTTCATATATAATTCTAGATATCCTTACAAAGAAGGAAGCCACAACTTCATCCTTTGTCATTTTTTTATTTCTTAATTCATTCTTCAAACTTGCAACTTGACTAATGTTCCTGACAGTGAACAATTTTGATAAGGCTTCTACATTTCTTGAGCATGGTTTATATTTATTGATAGTGTCATAGCCAATATTTCTGACTCTCTAAACTTTACTTTATCTGCATCACTAGATTCTTCAGTAGGTTTATTCACTTTTCCTTTGACCAAATCCAAGACCTTGTTCTTTTCAAGAATGAGGTTAATTCTCTTCTTCCATGCCCTGTAATTTGATTCTCCTTCCAATTTGTTCTCACTCTTTATTGTGTTAGACATTGTCCTTGTAGATAGTGATCTTCTTATATAATCCTTTGTTCAGTACTTTAGACTCCTTTCAGTAGATTCTCAAAATTGCCTTTTTCCTTCTTCACCTTAGCTCTGATACCATGTTAGAAAATCATGAAGGTAGAAATATTTTCATATATATATAATCACTTGTCATTATTTTATCTTTATGTTCTTCTTTTATCTTTTAATTCATCAAGAAATTACCAAAACAATAGCACAAGCACACCAGATGTAGGCGGACAGCCAGGGCAAAACCCCTATCTAGGGGAAAACCCAGTCAACAATTCTTCCTTCAATAGTTTCACGAGATAATCCAAGACTCTTGATCTAGATAAAGACTTCCTCCACACCAAGTCAACCCTCATTTCTTCCTTTCAGATGAATACCCTTCAATAGCAACTTCGATCTAGCAACAACAACTTGGAGTAGCAACTTCGACTGAGAAACTGGCAGTAGCACCAACTTCGACTAGACAAAGAAAAAATTTGATCTCCCTAGATACTCCACTTGAGTGAGAGATATATGGCCCAAAATTTTGATCTTGATGTCTTCTTTCTTCCCTCCAAACTTCACACCCTTTTCCAGCTCTTTTCCAACTTCGCACTTCCCAACTTCTTTCTTCTAGATATTGAACTTATGAGAGAGAGAGTGAATGATCCAAATGAATTCGAACTTCCTTGTATATATAGCCTTCCAGTGAGGTCGAATTGTCCTTCTTGAAGCCAACTTGATCTCTTTGAGGTTGACTTGGTGTGGAGGGGAAAAATAGTATATTTGACTTAATATTAATTCTTTTTACATGATTCAAAAGCCCAAGAATGGTATATTTTAATGGAAAATGACTCTAATGACTCAAAATAAATCATAGAATTCCTCAATGGGGACTTTTACCTAAAACATGATGACCCAAGTACGAAACCCATGCTTTAATAAGTCATAATAATAATAATATTTTCTTCATTCTTTTAATAAATACATTTCATTATGACTCAAATAAATTTATGAAGACCGAACCTAGTTACATATTTCAACACTCCTTTTATGACCAAACTTCACACAAACCCTAGATCTAGGCTTGTGGAGTACCCCGCAAGCTACACAATTCAACATAAATCATAACACATTATTGGGATTGTGTTATTGAGTCATATTTTAATTAATGATGTTCACAATAAAACATTGAAGGAGTTGTGGGATTACCTTAAACACACATGAGTCCCAAGGGTTAGTTCAATTAGTTGAACCATCCACCCAATGCATGTTTCTAACAGGGAGGCAATAGGTCGTAGATTTCAATCCAATTAAGTCCCTTAGGTTTATGAGTTGCTATTATGGCTGGAAGTTTAGCCACCCTCCTTATGGATACTTTTGGGAAAAGGTGGGGGGATCTTGTGAAGTTTTCTTTTGAAAACAAATCACCAAGGATTAGCTCAAATAGTTGAATTCTCTGCCCAAGGCATATTGTTAACAGGGAGGCCATATGTCATAGGTTCAAATCTTGTTGAATCCATCTAGGTTACCAGTTCCTATTGTGGCTAACAATTGAGCTTCTCTCCATTTAGATATTACTTGGAACACACAAACACACACACAAGAGGAAATACTAAAATAAAAATCATGCCCATTCATAAACAAATTGTAGTAGCAATTTTCTCGCTTGTAAAGACTTATACTTGTAATTGGTAGTCACAGTTGAGGAACATAAGGTTCCAAAGTTCCAATAGGTACAAACACGATTAAAGTCTATACCACTATCAAACCGTGCATTGGCATCTATTTTGTTAAATGAAGAAAAGGATACTTTAGTCGATGCTTTCTTATAACAAGAAATATAGGGGCTCGATGTAGGCATACAAGAAGATAATGTAGTTCATTGTAATCCAAGAGGAGGCTTTAAAGTGCTTGGAAACAAAAAAAATCTAATTTCTCTAAACTTTAAAGTAGGGACACTAGATTGCTTAGCAAAAGGATGCTAAAGAAAGGGCAGCAACATGATCATAAATAACACCCTTTGGGAAGGAACCCATAGAAAGACAATCATAGAATGGGAATGAAGAGAGGTTTTGTTTATTTTGGCTTTCAATGGCACTTTTAAAATGATTATTGGAAGAGGCAAACAAAGGTTTGTGTTGCAGTGTTAGATATTGTGAAAGAATGCTTATTCTTTCAATAGATAATTTTGATAGTGATAGTCCAGTCTCTATATCTGAAGAGACATAGAAAGGGTGAATTGCTTGACTGTAGATTCAGTAGCAACAAAAAACATAAACTTATAATGTTTTAAATATCATAAAACAATCCAACTAGGAGATGATACCAACCACAAGTTATGGATTTGGAGAATTAGGATTTTCTTTACAATATCATTAGAAAGACAAACTTAATAGATTTTGAAATTTTTGTACTTAATCTTGGGCTTGTTGTGTGATCAAAACATTACAAATTCATGGTTGAAAGTTTAATTGGTGCTTTGCTTTGTAAAGAAACAAACAAGTAACACTCTTATTATTTAAGCAATGCTTTCATGGAAGGTAGTCTTTATGTTTTCAAGTTAGTGTTTACTACCATCTTTATGACAACAAAGATGGCAAGTTAGAGCCTCAACATCAACATTCCAGACATGCCAACATTAGAGCCTAAGTTAAGATGGAAAAGAAGAATATTGTTGAAGGTTTAGATGTTGAAAAACATTAATAAATGTGACAAATAGAGTTGAAGGTTTTTGGACTTAGTACATACAGAAATTTATTGGTACTTGAATGTAGAATTGTTCAACTGAGTCCATTATTTTCCAACCTTTATTGATGATTTAAGTAGAAAAATGTTTTTGTAATTCATAAAGTCAAAGGATGGAGATTTTGATGCCTTGAAACAAGTAATGACATTTGACTTGAATAAACAATTTAAATACATGTGATTGATAACAGAGGGAAATTTGTTGTAATGTCATCCTAAGCATTTTGGTGGCAAGAAGGTATATTAATACAATTTATCACTTCTTATACCCCAAGTGAAATGGTGTTGCATTTCCTTGACTATAATTATATTTCTATGTTATGCAACACCATTTGATTGAGTATAAAAATTACAAATTGTATGAATATATATTTATCTCAAAAAAATACTTTGAATGTTGTAGATACAAATTTTGTTCCATTATCAGTGTGCACTACCTCAATTTTATGACATGGTTACTTTTTAACCATGACTTTAGAATTTAAATTGAATAAAGGCTTATAAAATCGTTGTTTAGTTTCGAGGAAAAGACAAAATGTTTCTACTAAAATCATCAAACAAGGTCAGTAATGAGAATATTGATAAATATTATAGTGTACATCATATTACATACTCGGGTAGTAGTGTCCTGAAACTAAAGGCCTTTTGGCATAAAATTAGTTGGTACCGTCCTTTGAGAAACAATTCAAATAATATTGTGTGGCTTTAGGTTCCAACTCACTAGCATAATGCTCTAGTGAAATGCAACTCAAATTTTATGTCAACTACAACTATGTTTTGAGTGCAAAATAACATTGAGTAATGTAAATTTTTTAATAGATTCATTAAGCATATTTAATTGCATATATGACTAACCAAAAGTCATCCCTCTACTAGGTCTACAGGCATCTTGAGTTTAAAAATATAATGTGGATATACTAGGAAGTAGAGAACACTACAGACATAAATAGAGTTGGTTGCTTTCTTTCCCATAAATGTGCTTAATTTCCTAAGTTTTTGAGAAACCAACAATAGGTCTTTACCTACGAAGGGTGTCATGTTATTTTCCAATTCACTGTCCACCATACTTGTCTTAGCTTCCTAACCTCTAAATTTTGAAAATAGAAGAATAGGCTTCCAATATAGGGATCACATTGATACGTTTGAAAAATATGATATTGACTTGGATTGTAGATCAGACATCAATGCATCATAACAATTTCCCTTAAAGTTTCTTCTAACATTTTTCTATTCTTTTACTAAGGATCTGATTGTGTGCCGTCTTTTACAAGTATTATATATTTATTGAAATGGGTAGAAAAACAAGCAAATTTCAAATATTTTGGAGGATTGTTTCTCCATCCAAACCTGAATAAAAGATGGTTGAGGCTATGAGGAAAAAATCACTCTAGAGGAAGCATCCTGAAATCATTCAATAGTATCAGCATGAGATTTTGCTAAAATCAATGAGAGCTTTGAAAATGTTAGAGATATATTTGAAGAAGCAACTCAAACACATGGTAAGGAAGCAACACTTTTAAGAAAGTTAACCTTGTTCATACATTATTATATGGTGGTGATCTATTAGATCTACTTTACTCAAGTGTTTGTTTTTTGATGGAAAAAATATTGTTTAGGTATTTCTATGAAACAAAGCATCAACCTATTTTTAGTGCTTTTTCTTATGATATGGAATAAGATACACTCCATGTTACTGGGATTTGAAACCTTCATCAAGCTGCCCAGCATTTTTATGAACTTGTTGAATTTGGACATAAGCTATGTTATCTTTTAGTTGTAGTGTATAAGCAGCCATAGTTTATCTACCAATACATATTAATGAGTTAAGTTTATGCCCTTCCAACTTAAAAAAAAAAAATGTTCAAATCATTATGTTGGTTAATATTCTACATAATTTGCTTCAAGTACAGCTGGGGAGACAACACATAGGTTGGACCTAAATTAGAGTATATTGCTGAACAATTTTCCTCTAGTCATAAGGCATATATGTGTTTGGCATTCAGATAGGCATATCATGAATATACATTATTTGTTGGTCACTGTGTGCAAGACCAATGTATATCATTGTGTCTAATAAATGGTTTTGATTATTGGGTCGAGATCTCAAAATATCTATATTTTTATTTAGCACAGAAGTATGTATGACTCATGATCATCTAATATTTCAATAAAAGATTAGCTTGAACTTTGGTTGCTATGCCATAGAGTAGTACATCTCTCAAACTCATAAATTTAAGTAGTGATAACGAGATTTTGTCAATCCCTTTAATTGATTTTGCATTTCCTTTTTGTTTGGGCTTCTTTTTGCTCCATTTGAGTACAATATTGGAAACCTCAAGGAATGTCATTGTTTTCTTTGAGTAAGATAAGTGTGTGATGTCCATGATTCTCAATCTGTGGAAATTTAATTCAAAAATATTGTGTTTTATTTCCTTTTAAGTTAGACTCTTCAAAAAAACTCTTTTAATTTAAATCCTTTATTTCGTTTAATAGTTTTGAATTTTAATGCTAGTTTCCCTTTTAAGACAAATCAATAAATACATTACTTCTAGAAAATTTCTTGGTTGAACTTCCTATTTCATATGTCGTCCACCCAAATATTTAGTATATAAAAATTTGGTGTGCTCCCGATTACTCCTTATATTTTGCCTTCATTCTTTCTTGATGTTCAAGAGGTGTTATAGTGATTTTTTGTTTTAAATGCATTATTCATGTTCTTTTCCTTACGAGTTATTATTTATGCACAACTTGCAAATAGTTACATGTGGACTCCTTTTAGCACGCATCACTTGCTTGGGAACAAAAGGAGCTTTGAAAGCTCACTCTCACACATTTGCCTTTCCTCAAATGACAAGAGTGTCTAACTAATTGCAACATACCTCTATAAAATCATGTGTACTGGGCATTTCAAGTTTTACTATATCGGTTTGAAGTTGAAACAATATATAAATTTCTAAAGATTCAATAAGGTTTTACAAACGGAACAATTCTTCATGGTTTATCACATGAATTGATGTCTTTTATTTAAATAGTAAGGGTGGCACGCTCCATGAATCTATATCCACGATTTGCATTCTCAGCAGATAGTATTCTATTACGGTCAAATATGCAATGAACTGAGTCATATGGAGTGTGTTTGTAGTAAACTTTCATCCAGTTGTTGGAATGTGGCAACATAGTAAGTCAGAGTTTATGCTCTTTCATGATTCTAATCAAATTTTTGATATTGGGTAAAGTCAAATTTTGAAAAGTTGGGAAAGGCATTACTATTCCATAATACATTGGATTGATTTTATGTTATGGAAAATTTTATTTATGTTTGGAAAAAATTTTCAATAATAATAATTATTATTTTATTCATAATTTGTAATAATAATAATTACATCATTTATAATAATTTAGGTTTTGTTACAATACTATGAGCCAATACCATGTTTTTTTGATACAGCATACTCAAAAACCATAATTCATTTCAAAATCAAAATATTTTATAAATATTTAACTTAATACTTACAATATAACAAGATTCTTAAACATGTATATTTACCTCGAGTTTTCTATAGCTATTATTAACTTGTAAATAAACTTGCCCAAAAATCATAACTCAATTCAAAATCAAAATATTTAATAATATTTCATTTTATAACATTTTTATGAAAAACCTCTTATTATATTAAATTTCTTTACTAGCTTATAATATTATTAATTTAAAATTATATTTAAAATATGTTTAATTTATATGTTTTATTTCTGTTTGGAAAGAATTTCCTTAAAATGCATAGTTTCTCCATTATCCTAGCCTATTTTAAAACAAAACAAAATCTTAAAATTTTTTCCTAACCTATTTTAAAACGAAACAAAATCTTAAAAATTGATATCTTTGTCTATGATTTATGAGGAACACATCCTCATTTAAGTGTTCCTTATAAATTGATATCTTTGTCTATGATTTATGAGGAACACATCTTCATTTAAGTGTTCCTTATAGCACTCAGCAATATATGACACTTGGTTGTAGAATATATTCTACAAATCCCAACCCTTTTAGCATAATGCTATTATGTTTTTGGTTATTTTACAATAAACAAAAAAAACAATAATAAATAGAAGTCACCTAGTAGCAATATGCAAAAAACAAAAAAAAAAAACAAAAACAATGACTTTATTATTATGTAGCTATTATTCTCTTACAAAAAATTTCACTTATTACTCATAAACACAAAACAAATTAAACTTACGAAACAATAATTCAAAATGTTAAATAGTGTTGATAATATGTATTCTCTCTAGTCACCCAAAAAAACATAAATTTAAGAACATAAATGATTAAATAGTGTAGATAATATGTATTCTCTCTAGTCACCCAACAAAAAATAAATTTAAGTACATAATATCCACTATATTAACGTTCTAGAAAATGGTAAAAACCAAGGAATTAAAGTGAATATAAGTCGATTTATGTATCTAGTTATGAAAATTTACATACAAAGTGGATTTATGCATTCAACTATACCAAAAAAAAATTCCAATTTACAAGTACCCAACCAATAGATTATTAGATTATTCAGCCCCTTGCAAAAAAAAGTTTCCAATTTACAAGTACCCAACCAATAGATTATTAGATTATTCAGCCCATTACAGGCTTCACACATAAGCTCTCCATATACAAAAATATAACATAACAATAAAGCATAAAGTGTAATGATGTTGTTAAATAAATTTTATCTATAAAAATCATCATTTATCATTTAAAATTGATTTGAAATATTGAATTGAAACACTAAGACATATCTTAGAACTGAAACAATGGATTTAAATTTTGAAAAAATATTGAAGAGATGATTTGTTGCAAAGTGCAAACAGAGGAAAACCATTTTAACTATACATATTATTCTCTAGTTCTATATATCTGTAAATTGGTCCACTGTGAGGCATGCGAGCACGACATCAAATGAACAAAAAGCCAGAAAGTTCAAAAGAAATAAGACAGTTTCTAGAGTTGCAATATCAAAAATTGAGAGCTAGCTCTGGCTTCAATATTGGGCTCCATCTGTTTGGAGAAATACTAATGTCATTAAAAAAAAAATTACATCAAAAAACTCAGGATTTCAATATAGTAGCAACTGAGAAAGACACGCTAGTAGCTGAGAAAGTCACGTTGTTTCAATTAAGTATACTTTTCAACTTAATGTAAAGCATACGAGATTATATACCAAGCTCCCTCGTTGGTCTTTGGATTTATGGTGAATAAGTATACTACCAGTCTCCTCATGCAGGATCTACCAGTTATCTCAGCCCGATATGCGAGATATTCCTACAGGATATGCAAATCTGGAGTATGATATCCTGGCCAGACATGCGAATTACCAATGTGATCTCCATTAGATATGGAAATACGTCCAATTACCAATGTAATCAGCATCATATATGCAAATTATATCCGCTCGAATTATCAATGCTTCTGATCATGCGAATTAGCTCTCCGTCTGATATGAAACTATTGCCCTTCCTATGAAACTATTGCCCTTCCTCGTTAGGCGAAGATCGAGCGGAATGGAACCAACCAAGCGAAGTGAAGCCTTAAGTCCCCACCTTATCTTCGGCTTACTGTGCCTTTTATCTTATTACAGTGGCACCTCGACGTAGTTCGTGACCAGAGGAGTCGTATTCCTCCCCAAGAGCCCTACACATTATGCCCTTGACTCGTTACTCCATCGGTTCCTTACCAATTAAATAAATTATAAACTATCGACAACTACAGTAAAAAGAAAGGGAATAGCTCCCTGGTCTCAGCATCCACACCATAAAATTAATATCATGTCAGAACACGAAAGAAGGAAATCTTTGTTTTAAGCAGGAACCAAAACAAAAAGGAAAAAAACCCAATTCTAGTTCAATCGATATGATTCATTTTATGAGCCTCAGCTATAGTTCTTTTATTATTTTCCCACATAGAAATCCTGGAGAGATTTTTATTGTATATGAAATGGTAACAAGGTACAGTTGGTGGTTGCATACAAAATACACATATAGATTCAGTACCCTTTCAAATTGCATCAAAAAATAATGTGGGGGAAACATTTTTGGTACAGACTCTATCACTGGCTTTATAAATTTTCACTGGGAAGCAAATATTTTTCAGCCTTTTCTAAAACAGACACTGGTAGTTGGCATCCATGGAACATTTATTTTATTTACGAAATTCATCACATATAAAAATAATAATGAAAGGTCTTACTTGCTCAATGAGTTGACCTTTTCGTTTTCTTCCCATGCTTTGACCTCTGTATTATTCTTCTCGCTATTCAATTTCGCAAGAACGGCCTCTGCAGAAATTACGATTCATTAATAACGCGAAGCTATTAAGTCAAGGAAAACAAATATAAACAAAACAAGTTGGATATTGTGAAACATAGCTGGTACAATATATAATGGAACCCATGCTATGGAAATAAGGGAGATCTTTTAAAATTACTTGGATTCCAAAGAGAAAAACTGGTAGAAAATATACACTTACCCAGCGTAACAGACCTCTGAAGTCTGCGATTGCTATCTGAGATGGCATAACAACCTTTAACAACCTACGCCTTCTGAAGTCTGTGATTGCTATCTGAGACGTACATAGACCTTTAACAACTTACCCGTGAGACTACAACGAACATTCGTAAGTCAGTCTTCACACTATCACACAACACATTGTAACTATCACATAACAAATTGTAATTGGGTTTCAATCTAATGGCTAAAGTTATTTCTGTTGTCTAATGTTGAAAATATAATTTCAACTGTTAACCGTACAACCCCAAAATCACCGCAGCGAAACCACAAACCATTTGATGCATTTCGGAAGTTTTTGCGGTGAAAGCAGTTTCCGTATAATCGAGCCCGATTCAATTATCCTCAGCCACATGGTCCTCTGTACGTCTGCAGAATCTGACATTTCGGAGCCTAAAGTTCAGCGTAAAAATGCCTCCCGAAATCCTCCACCGCGGTCCGATCCGTTTCATCGTTCTCCGCCGTTGATGGTTTCAAACTTGCATACGAGCCAACTTTAAATACATTGGATGGCGTAAAAATTTGTTTGACCACCGTAATAGTATTTATTTCATAGTTATTGTGATAGGTAATAGGTTGGTGAAAATTTAAATTTTAATGTTTTTTTATATCGGAGGTATGGGCGCATATGCATGTTACGTATTTTTGTATGGCATATGTATACTATGTAAGTTATGTTTACGTATTTTTGTATGGCATATGTATACTATGTAAGTTATGTTTTTGAACGCGATTTGACCATTGTGTAATGGAAACATAACAAGTGAAAACGTGCTTTGTGAAAAATAGTTTTTTTTACTTTGCACATGCGATGAAGCTCGCGGCAGCGAAAGAACAAGGGAGCAGCAGATAAATTTTTTATGTGTTGATTTCCTATGGTAAGAAAAGATATGAATGCACATCAGTTCCAATAGAGAAAAAGAGGAGGGAGCATGAAAAATTGTATTTGTGAATGTAATGTAAGATTTACTGCACATGTAAAAATTTATTTTACAGTAGTAAATGTAAAAGGGTTTTACAGCAGTAAAAGAAAATGAGAATTTTTCCCAGCAGTGTAAATTCTCAGGAGGAGACAGAGTAAATATTTTGTTGGCTGAATGTTATTTTTGGTGAATCCCTCTCAGTAAAAGAGGATGAATATGTATCAGACATTATATTTTAATGAATAGAAATCATTTTATGGTGGTGTAATACTCTATTCTCAAGAAAAAAAATTTAAAGCTTCCCTGTGCAAAGGATCCTGTGGAGAGAAGGAAACAGAGCATTGCCTCTGTGTGTTCAGTTTTTATTTGTTTTTGGGATTTTACCAGAAAAATCCCCAACAGTGGTATCAGAGCAGGCTTAGGCTCTTTGAAGGTGTTCAAGAAGCTGAAGGGAGGAGTCTTTTGTTGCAGCAGTAAATCTTCTCCAGCAAAGTGAAGTCTCAGGCAAAAGATTCAGGTATTCCTCAAAGTTTTCTTTTTGTTACTGCTGAAACAGTCAGTGTTTTAAAATACACAGTCAAGAAATTGAAGCATAGTTGAGGATGCAAGGAATGGCTAGCACCAGTACTAGCATGGGTATTTTTAACACCCAGTTCCCACAGTTTAATGGGAAGAACTATGACTACTGGTCAATAACCATGAGAGCTTTATTTATCTCTCAAGATTTATGGGAATTAGTTGAATATGGGTTTGAAAAAACAGCAGATGAAAATCAATTTAACAACTTAACTCAGGCAGAGAGAGATCTGCTGAAGAGCAATAGGAAGAAGGATGCAAAAGCCATTGTATTGTTGTATCAAGCAGTGGACCAGAGTGTGTTTCCAAGGATAGCAGCAGCTAAGACATCCAATGAAGCATGGCAAACCCTCAAAACAACCTATCAAGGCATGGAGAAAGTAAAAACAACAAAACTACAGTTGCTGAGGAGAGATTTTGAAAATCTGAGCATGAAGGAGTCAGACACCATTGACTCATTTTTCACACATGTAATTGGTCTGGTCACACAGATAAGGACTCATGGAGAAACCCTTGAAGAAAGGAGGATTATGGAGAAACTGTTGAGGGTCCTACCCTCAAAGTTTGATGTGATTGTCACCACCATAGAAGAGACAAAGGATCTCTCAAACTTTTCAGTGGATGAGCTTCATGCATCACTGATAACACATGAGCAGAGGTTGAGTAGAAATGAAAACTCATCTCTAGAGCAAACCTTTAAGACCCAGATGTCTTTTGGAAGAGGAAGAGGTCAAGGCAGAGGAAACAAGAAAGGAAGAGGCAGAAGCCAGAACAGAGGTGGAAGGAACAACCCAGCAAATTCTCAAGGAAGAGGCAACAACCCAAATCAGAACCAAGGCCAAGGCAGCAACCAACAAAGAGGACAACATCATGCTCAAGGACAAAGGTATGAAAAATCCAACGTCCAATGCTATTATTGTAAAAAATATGGGCATTATGCCAGTGAATGTAGGAAGAAGCAACATGATATGAGTAATAGACAAAATGCAAATGTCACTAGAGAAAACATCAGCCAAGATAATGTGTTGTTAGCTTGTAACATGGCTGAAACAAACAGTGAGGACATATGGTTTTTAAACTCAGGTTGCAGCAACCATATGACAGGAAACATAGCCCTCTTTTCTGCCCTAGATAAAAATGTGAAATCAGAAGTCACACTAGAAACTGATAGCAAAATTTCTATTATGGGAAAAGGAGAGGTAAAAATATTTACAAAGAAGGGTGAGAAGAAAACCATAGCAAATGTCTATTATGTTCCTGGAATGAGATGTAACCTCTTGAGTATTGGACAGCTTGTTCAAAAAGGTTACAATGTTTTCTTTGAAAATGATGTATGCACCATCATGGATATAGCACCCAACAAACGATGCATTGCTGAAGTGAAGATGACAAGGAACAGGATGTTCCCTCTTAGAATAAGGGCAGATTTGAAAAACAAAGGAGAAATTGCAGCAGTCACCCAAGAGGTTTTCCAAAGCGTGCCAAAGGATGAAAATTGGTTGTGGCACTTGAGATTTGGACATCTCAACTTTGGAGGTCTTAATTTGTTAAGCAGAAAAGGAATGGTAAGAGGATTACCATTGATAGAGAAACCGGACAGCCTTTGTGAAGGTTGTATATTGGGTAAACAACACAGAGAAAGTTTTCCATCAGGGAAAAGCATAAGGGCAAAGGCACCCTTAGAGATTGTCCACTCAGACTTATGTGGACCAATGCAAAATCCATCATTAGCAGGCAGCCAATATTTCCTAACATTCATTGATGACTTTACAAGAAAGACTTGGGCTTATTTCCTTAAAAACAAAAGTGAAGTGTTTGAAAAATTTAGAAATTTCAAGGCACTTGTGGAAAACCAAAGCGGGCTGCGCATCAAAGTTTTGAGAACTGATAGAAGAGGTGAGTGTATCTCCAAGGAATTCCTACGTTTTTGTAAAGAAAATGGAATTCACAAACAATTTACAGCTAGGTACACCCCACAACAAAATGGAGTTGCTGAAAGGAAGAACATGACCATCATGGATATGGCGAGGAGCATGTTGAAGGCAAAGCATTTGCCAAATGATTATTGGGCTGAAGCTGTAAATTGTGCAGTGTATATTTTGAACAGGTGTCCTACAAAAGCAGTGTTAAACAAAGTGCCGGAAGAAGCATGGAGTGGGAGAAAGCAAGGTGTCACCCACTTGAAAGTTTTTGGATGTGTGGCCTATGCACACATACCAGATCAGCTAAGGAGGAAGTTGGATAGCAAAGGGGAGAAATGTATCTTCATTGGATACAGTGAGGAATCCAAAGCTTACAGGTTGTATATCCCATCTACCAAGAAGTTTTTTGTCAGCAAAGATGTTCAATTCATTGAAGAGGAAGCTTGGGATGGAAGCATAGAGAAAACAGTGAATGTTAAAAACTGTTTGTCTCACGATGAAGATGATGAGGAGGTGGCTGAAATGCATCCCCAAACAGCAGCGCCAACACAAGGACAGCAAGGAACACCATTGAGGATAAATGAAAGTGCTTCTCCAAGCACATCACAAGGAGGAAATTCAAGTGCATCTTCAAGCACTTGCACACCAAATGAAAGAGGTAAGAAGTTTAGAAATCTAAGTGACATTTATGATGAAGGAATGAATTCCTTATTTGCCTTGTATTGTCATGTTGATGATCCTATTCATTTCGAAGATGCAATTAAAGATAGGAAATGGATAGAAGCTATGGATGAAGAGATTAATGCCATAGAGAGAAACAAAACATGGGATTTGGTTGAGCTACCAAAAGGTAAAGAAGTCATTGGAGTTAAATGGGTTTACAAGACCAAGAGCAATGTTGAAGGTAAGATAGAAAGACATAAGGCAAGGCTAGTTGTCAAAGGGTACAAGCAGCAGTATGGGAGAGATTATGAGGAGACTTTCGCACCGGTTGCAAGAATGGAAACCGTGAGAGCACTGCTGTCCATAGCAGCTCAAAACAAATGGAAAGTCTACCAAATGGACGTGAAGTTAGCATTCATAAATGGAGTGTTAAAGGAAGAGGTTTATGTTGAACAGCCTCTAGGCTATGAGAAGAAAGGTGAAGAGCACAAAGTGTGCAAATTGAAGAAAGCTCTTTATGGGCTGAAGCAAGCGCCAAGAGCATGGTACAGCAGGATAGATTCCTATCTATTGGATAATGAATTTGACAAGTGTGAAGGAAAACCCACCGTCTACATCAAAGAAAAGGATGGTAAAATTTTAATTGTTGTTTTATATGTTGATGATGTTATTTTCACAGGTAATGATGATCAGCTCATTAAGAATTTTAAATCAGTCATGAAAGAGGAATTTGAAATGACTGACATGGGTTTCTTGAGATACTTCTTAGGCATAGAAGTAGATCAAAATGAAAAAGGAATTTTTATCTCACAAGCTAGATATGTAAATCAAGTGTTGGGCAGATTTAACATGCAAGAATGCAAAGCAGCGATCACTCCCACAGTAATGGGATTAAAACTCAGCAGAGAGGACAGCAGCAAGGATTTTGATCCTAGTTTGTACAAGAGTATTGTTGGCAGCCTTATGTATTTAATAGCTACTAGGCCTGACATTATGTTTGCTGTTAGTTTAATTTCCAGATTCATGGAGAGGCCAAAAGAGGCACATTGGTAGGCAGCAAAAAGAATTCTGACGTATGTTAAAGGTACAAAAATGTTTGAAATTTTATATACTGTCTCAGAACATTCAGATTTAATTGGATACACTGATAGTGATTGGGCTGGAAGTGTAGATGATCGGAAAAGCACTTCCGGTTATGTTTTTCATATGGGTTCAGGAGCCATTTCATGGGCTTCTAAGAAGCATTCCATTGTAGCATTGTCTACAGCAGAGGCTGAATATGTGGCAGCTACAGCAGCAGCATGTCAAGCAGTTTGGATGAGAAGAATGCTGAGGAGCTTAGGCCAAGAGCAGGCAAAAGCAACAATGATTTTTTGTGACAATAGCTCAGCTATTGCATTGTCAAAGAATTTTGTGTTTCATAAGAGAACCAAACACATTGATACAAGGTTTCACTACATCAGAGAATTGGTGAACAATGGAGAAATTATCCTAGAACATTGCAGGACTCAAGAACAGGTAGCAGACATCTTGACAAAGCCATTGGATCAGAAAAGCTTTGAATTTTTGAAAAAGTGTCTAAGCATGACCGAATGCCTAGCAGTTGAAATTAAAGGGGAGTGTTGAAAATATAATTTCAACTGTTGAACCGTACAACCCCAAAACCACCGCAGCGAAACCACAAACCACTTGATGCATTTCAGACTGCTTTTGCGGTGAAAGCAGTTTCCGTATAATCGAGCTCGATCCAATTATCCTCAGCGACGTGGTCCTCTGTACGTATGCAGAATCTGACATTTCGGAGCCTAAAGTTCAGCATAAAAATGCCTCCCGAAATCCTCCACCGTCGTCCGATCCGCTTCATCGTTCTCCGCCGTTGATTGTTTCAAACCTGCATACGAGCCAACGTTAAATACATTGCGTGGCGTAAAAATTTGTTTGACCGTCGTAATAGTATTTATTTCATAGTTATTGTGATAGGTAATAGGTTGGTGAAAATTTAAATTTTAATGTTTTTTTATATCGGAGTTATAAGCGCATATGCATGTTACGTATTTTTGTATGGCATATGTATACTATGTAAGTTATGTTTTTGAGCGCGGGTTGACCATTGTGTAATGGAAACATAACAAGTGAAAACGTGCTCTGTGAAAAATAGTTTTTTTTACTTTGCACATGCGATGAACCTGAAGCTCGCAGCAGCGAAAGAAGAACAAGGGAGTAGCAGATAAATTTTTTATGTGTTGATTTCCTGTGGTAAGAGAAGATATGAATGCACAACTGTGCCAATAGAGAAAACGAGGAGGAAGCATGAAAAATTGTATGGTGTGAGTAAATTTTTTTGTGAATGTAATGTAAGATTTACTGCACATGTAAAAAATTATTTTACAGTAGTAAATGTAAAAGGGTTTTACAACAGTAAAAGAAAATGAGAAATTTTCTCAGCAGTGTAAGTGTAAATTCTCAGGAGGAGACAGAGTAAATATTTTGTTGGCTGAATGTTGTTTTTGGTGAATCCCTCTCAGTAAAAGAGGATGAATATGTATCAGGCATTATATTTTAATGAATAGAAATCATTTTATGGTGGTGTAATACTCTGTTCTCAAGAAAAAAAAATTAAAGCTTCCCTGTGCAAAGGATTCTGTGGAGAGAAGGAAACAGAGCATTGCCTCTGTGTGTTCAGTTTTTATTTGTTTTTGGGATTTTACCAGAAAAATCCCCAACATCTAACATCTAAATCAAAGGCACACAAATGTACATATGGGATACTAAAAAAGTGTTTTTCAGAAAAAAAAAAACACCTTACAGCATAATTAATAAATCTCTCGGTTAGTAATTTAACAACCGATTGCTTAATATCATAAAAAAAAATTATTCAATATGATCCTTCTGCACATTAAACCACAATAACATGACACTATCATAAACCACAATAACATGACACTATCATAAGAACATATACAACTAACCTACAATGCAATATTATGATAGAAAACAAACATAATATAAAATTATTCAATATGATCCTTTTGCACATTAAACCACAATAACATGACACTATCATAAGAACATATACAACTAACCTACAATGCAATATTATGATAGAAAACAAACATAATCGTTTTAACGAACCACTAACATACATAGTTCCACTCAGGAAAAAAAATTGAATAACACTAACACCATTGGTGCCCATCAAACACTATACTAATTAGATAGATCAACATTTATCTAAAATTTTATGCTAAAGAAACTCACTTGATCATTTTAAAGACCAATACACCATCATATGTGCCATATGAGACACCATACGAGATGGATAGATCAACATTTATCTACCAGTAATTTTAGATTTTACCTATATCATGTGCATATCCTAACTCTTAAATGGTGCAACAAATTAAGTGAACCATATTGAGATTAACTCGAAACAATCATAAAAGGAAATGATAAGAAATTATAAGCATCGAAAGTTCAAAAGCAAATATCTTATTAGTCCCTTCCCGGGACTATAGCGTTCAATAGAACATTGACCATCTATTAATATAGTGTTGAGTTTTAAAACTATATGGATATCGATCTTTTAACATAAGACGATAATATATTTCATTTATATAATAAAAATAAATTATTTTTATTTTAAACATGATTGGGTGATCCAGTTTGAGTTTTTATTGCCGAGACTGTGAGACGGGACTTTGGATGATAGTTACCAAGTTCGGCCTACTGCAGAAAAAAATTCAAAAATTAGCTGGTTCGATTCTATTTGCGAATTAATACGTCAATTCGAGTTTGGTAAGGTGTATTAGATATTAGGTTCACAATTATAGGTTTATGGATTAACGGATTAAGAACAGTGCAGATTTTTTATCGTAATGAGATTCTTAGCTTTCCATTTACCGTTCAAAAACTTTTCGGATCTATAAAATGGCAAAGATTATGGTTAAGATCTCATTTTATGCAATAAGAATTTTACAGGGAATTCCTCAACAACTTAGTAATTAGAGATTTAGATTTCCATACACAGTTAGAAATTTGATTATTTTAATTTTAGTTTGATTTTGATATTTTATTATACATTATTTACAAATTATTCTACCACATAATATGGTATAATGGAAAATAAATTGCTAATGCAAAAATCTAAATTTTTTATTAAATAATTAATTTAATTAAAAATAAATCAATATTATCATTGACATTAAATAATATAAATAGCTCTTATACATATTGAGAGATGAGTTAGTAATTTCTATATAATTGCAACTAAAAGAAATATAACTTCTATTTTAACAAGAATTACGAAATAATGAATTGGTTGCGAATTGGTACCTCTTTTATAAAAAGAAAAAATCTAATTTCTATATCGTGTTAAATGAATAACTCTTATAAAATCTATATTACAAAAAATTATAAAATGGAAAAATTCATTATTATAAAAGATATAAAATGGTAAGCTTCCAAATTGACAACTTAAAAAAAAAAAAAAGAAACAGTAATTTCTATATTATAAAATAGCAAAATTCAGTTTATAATGGATAAGACTTATAAAAAAATAGAAAAAAAAAAAAGATAAATCCAATATTAAAAAAAAGAATATTAAGTATTTGTAAGACGTATAATGTCAAATTTTCGAATTTTTTCCTTATCAAATTGAATTCGAATTTGGTAACTATGCTTTGGATAAACAGATAAAAAAGTCTTTATAAACAACTCTCCTCAATGATTCATTTTCCCATTTTCAATGCATGTCCAAAGTTTTTTCCAGGTATGAATCATTCGAAGCGACCCAGGTTCGAATCGCATAGAAGTGCACCCGCTATCTGTTCTTGGTCATTATTTGTATTATAGATCTTTTCTTGTTTTAGTAAATGAAGCTAACAATTTTGTACGAAGCTTTGTTGATCTTTGAGTAGCGCATAGCGCAATCTCCTTTAACAACAGTTGGATTGAAAGAATGTTACAATCGCATCTTCATGTTGATGCGGGTGAATATTTTGCATGAATACTTCTTACATTTTGTTGTATTTTGTTTGAGTCCCTATTATCATTCCTTGCCAGACTTTGATCTTGTTTATTGAACACAAGAAGTTCCAATTAGCCTACTGCATTATTGACTGCCCCTATTGCATAGTTTGCATCATTAAACTTTTCTATGTCTTATTGTTAGAAAGCTTAGAGAGCATATTAGGATCGAATCTAAGCCACTGAAGTTTTTCATGAGAATGGATCAAACTCACGTTAGCCAAATAAAGTATCACGTAAGGCTGGAGTTTGAGCCTTGAGACAATACACTCCCTCAGAATTCTACTATTACGTGGTGGTGGAAAAGGAGTCTAATTCTTCATAAGTCTAGTACACTGCCAAATTTCAGCAGAAAATCAACAGACAGTTGCTTTCACTCGGTGAACATAATTTACTGTGGGTAATGTTGGGTTTGGTTTGTTGTTGTTACAGTGAATCTATTAACTTTTAATGAATTGATGTCAAAGAGTAGAAAATAGGTAGCAATTAAAGTGAATAAATGTAAAACGATTTATATAAGCAGTTAACTAACAATAGACACGTATATGAAACAAGTGCTGCATGCAGTAGGTAGTCCCTGCCGGGGTCTGCCACAACAACCGGTAGTCCCTGCCGGGGTCTGCCACAACAAGCCAGGGTCTGCTACAACAACAATACAACAACATGCGAATTCAATGTGTAATTTGTTAAAAAATTCATGGGTCTGCCACAACAACAATACAAACGCTCTCCATCTATTTAAGTCAGCTCAACACGTTGTGAAAACAGTCAACATGTCAGTAGACTATTTAAAGACTTCTCGTTTCGACCAGCCAATTACTTCCATGGAAGGTGGCCAAATTTTAACATGAAAACTAGTTGTATAATACCGTTGGGATGCAGAAATATGTTGCTTCCTGTATTTGTATTTAGTATACGCATATTGCAACCTCTTGTTGTAGGAATCGCAGGCCGTGGGGATTAAGAGTGTGCCAAGAAAGGCTAAGTGTGGGTATGCAATACATTTTAGAGTGAGAAATTAATGAGAGAGACGTAAGTTTTTGTAACAGAATTTTTCTTTTGAATGTTAATGTCAATATTAGAACTGTTCTAATCATAAAAGTGAAAAGTAATCCAAAAAGGTTAAAAAGGTTAAAAGAAAAAAATAGTTAATAGCAGAATTTTTCCTTTGAGGTATATCTTGGGAATGTTAATGTCAATACTAGAACTGTTCTAATCATAAAAGTGAAAAGTAATCCAAAAAGGTTAAAAAAAGTTAAAAGAAAAAAATAGTTAATAGCAGCACAATCTCCAATCTCCAGTGCAAAACCTGCGGTTAAATATTCATAAATATTATCAATATTTTTTTTATATGGAAAAGAAGAGAGAATGTAGATGTTGATGTCCCTACATAGGCTTCTTTTGTTGATGCACATACACAAAATGAGATCAATGTCTAATAATCTCAATCAAAGATATTAACATATATTCCTGTGCAATTATCATTGGGAATTTGGGAATTAACTTTTCAGAATATTAAATGAACGCATATATACATATAATTTATGTTTCTCACGTTGCCTGGATTTTGGATTTTGTTATTTAAAAGTTGGATTTTGGATTTTGTTTTTGGATTTTGTTATTTAAAAGTTGGATTTGGATTTTGTTATTTAAAAGTTAGGAATGTCAAAAGAATTTGTTATTTTAAGGTTAGGAATGTGAAATGAATTATATGTTTTATTTTAAGTTATTATAAGTAAATTTAGATATGAAGATGGAATTAAAAAAAAAAAAAAAATTCTTATAATGAATAAAACATATCACTTAAAATAGTCTCAAATAAAGCCCAAATGTAATTCATAACGATTAAAATTTAAATTAATTATTATAAATCCTAATATCAATTTCAAATTGATTGGGTTTTTTTCTATTTTAAATATAGATAGAGAAAATGCCTTCACCATTTTTAAAGATTTTAAAAATGAAGAAGCATATTAACATATGATAAATTCAATTATTTGCATGCATATATTAAGAAAACAGATAAGATTTATCAATATTTGCGTGTATATATTAAGCAAAGAGATAAGATAAAGAATATTGTGAAATACCAATTTTATAGATATTTTTAGTATATTCTCCACGATGGAAAAAAATATTTAAGAGACATACTTGAAAGCTAAGTAATGTTCGAGGCAGCCTCATGTTTGAGGCGCCATGCTTTCCACGTTCAAAAATAACCATGCAAGGCAGCCTCATGTTTGAGGCGCCATGCTCTTCATACCAACTAACACGTCTAGCTAAAAATAAAATTCACTGAAAATTCACCGAACAAATTGCAGATAAGATAAGATACTTTTATACGGAAGGATCCCAGTATATCAACAACCACCTCAATATGCAGCCTTGGAGAGTGGGACAAAAGCCCTGAAATAGCAGGAGAGATTGGGAAATCGAGCTAGAAAATTTGAAAGTTGCTGGAGAAATCTCGCCAACTTTTCACAATACATAAGCATGCAAAGAAAGGATTCCCCAATCAATTTCGTCCCACCCCCAATTCAGTCCAATAGGAAGAAAGTGCAGTACACTAGCTGATTTAAACTTATACAGTACATAAGCATGCAAAGAAAGGATTCCCCAATCAATTTCGTCCCACCCCCAATTCAGTCCAATAGGAAGAAAGTACAGTACACTAGTTGATTTAAACTTATACAGTCAATCCAGTAAGAATTGATAGCATTAACCACACGAACCAAAAAATCACTTCAATCTTCCACCACTGGAACAATGAAAATACTAGAACAATTGACCCCTAAGTGCAAATGTAACATTCACCCAAACAAAGACACCCCAAGCCACATGTGCAAAGAGCACTACAACGAGTAAAGATAATTATTGTTTTGATTGATTTTTTAACCCTCTTAATAATTTAACTAAAAATATATATTAATAGTGATAAACATAAATTCATCATAAACTCAAAAGACTTATTTCATAATATATTTAAGTGGTTAAAATAAATAAAAAATTATCAAAAATTAATTAAATTATAAATTATTATTATTATAAAAAGAATTAATATATGTAAAAATTCTTAACTTTATCATATATTTAAATAATAAAATAATATATGTTACAATATCATGGTTCAAAATTTATCTCCAAAAAACAAAATTTATCTCTAAAAAACAAAAAAACATATGATATTTTCTTAATTAATCAATTTAATTAAAAAAACACATAAATAAAGTTCAATATTTAAATTAACGAATGCCAATATGGAAAATCTAAAAAATCACACTAAAAATAATTCCATTTCAATGATTATCCGCACTGTGATTGTGGAAGCTACTAATAACAATATCAATAATGGTTCTCTGTTTCAACATCATTTTCTTTTGTCGAGAAACCAAAAAGTCCGGAGCAAAAAAAAAGTTCAAAGAACCACTAGTAACTGCCTACGAACCCTACAGCAATGCACGGCGGGGACTAACAACAATATCAATAATGGTTCTCTGTTTCAGCATCATTTTCTTTTGTCAGCAAGAACATTTTTGGAGAAACCGAAAAGTCCGGAGCAAAACGAAAGGTTCAAAGAACCACTAGTAACTGCGTACGAACCCTACAGCAATACTAAGTTCACAGCTGCAACCTATGTCATTCGCCTTCAAAATCATCTGGTGCACAACGAAGAAAAAATTCTACTAAAAGGTTTAGATTTCTCTTTTAGAAAAGATCAATGACGAGTACAACTATAATAACATCAAGCCTCTACTTGGATATTTCAGGTAAGAGAGAAATCTTTATATTACAACTTATAGGATCTTCGCCTGTGAATGTAAAGAATACCCAACACTCTAACATTTCGAAAAAGAGAGGGTCTTCCAAAAACAGTCAAGCTTTCCAGCCACATCCCTGATTTGCCAGGTTGAGTTGTCGAGTTTAAAAGAAAAGTTTCTCAATAAATAATTCGAAAGGTTTGATCTTGATCTGGCCCAAATTAACATATAATTCACATTATTATTAATTTTTTTTAAATAAACCAGAGAATTTTAATCCTATGCGGATTTGATTTTGGACTTCCTCCAAATTATTGACCAATATTATCAAATTTACTTTGATTAAAATAAAAAACAACTCACTTACCCAGGTATCAATCCATCAATACATCTCAGTTCCTAATGTTCTCGGCCGCTTCCATATTTTTCTTTCCTCGTAACTGTTCGATCCGTTGAACAAAGTCATCGATGTAGCTCTGCTGGCGCCCATTATTGCCCACTAGAATGTCACGGGCCTCTGCCGCTTTCAATCTCAAATGTTTCCCCTCGTCCCCCACCATAACCCTTCTCACAGTCTCGCAGACATTTTCCTTTAGAAAAGAGCCATCGTCTTCCCTTTCGATCTCAATACCGGCTTTCAATTCCGCCGCTATTTGCCGCGCGTTCAAAAACTGATCAAACTTGATGGGCACAAGTATGAGGGGCAGTCCAAAGCTCAGCGCCTCCATGGCGGAACTCCAGCCGGCGTGGCACAGATACCCGCCTACTGCCGGGTGTGAGACGATCCGCAGCTGCGGCACCCATTCCCCAGTGATAATCCCCATGTCCCGAGTTCGAGTCTGGAATCCCTCAGGAAGGAGCCCCAACGGGTCGGCCTCTGGAGAACGCAGAGACCACAGAAACATCAGACCGCTCGCTTCCAACCCCAGCGCCAGCTCGCGGACTTGTTCTCTCGACAGAAACGTCTCGCTGCCGAACGACACAAACACGACGGACGCTTCCCTCTGCTTGTCCAGCCATTCCATCAGATTCGAGCCCTTGCTGCCCCTGGCAACGGGCTGAAGGACTGGCATAAGTGGGCCGACAGAAAGCACCGGGACACTGGTGACGTCCTGGAAATAACGAATATACTTATCTTCGTCTTCAAACGACGATTTCACAGCCACTGCCAGGCATCCTTCAAGGCATCTAGCCGTCCGAAACGCTGGAGAGAGTTGCCCAGGTACTTCTCTGTACGCAGGCAATTCACCCCGCGCTTCGTACAGGCTGAACGAGATAGCAGAAGATGGGAAACCACGGGGCGGAGCAGCCACCTCCTCAACAGTTATTCCTGGGTTTCGCAATTTAGCTGGGTGGAAGGAATGAGCGCGGGTGGCTGGGGAGAAGACTATGAAAAAAACTGCCGGAATAAATTGTATTCCACAAAAGACTAAGGCTGCGCCATGAGACTCTTTGGACGGCACATTGTAACGGGGATAACAATACAAACCTTTCGATCACGGAAATGAAGAATCTCAAGGGGTTTTTCCATCAAATTTGAGATAGACAGAGCCAACCACGGTCTTTACGGTCTGATCCACTGTATCGACGCCAGGGTTCACAGGTCCTGGTCCTGTGTTTTCTTTAGCATAATCTCCTTGGCATAATCTCCTAAATTAGAAAGGAAAACGGTTGCCCTCAACACGGTATTACAAGCACCGGCAACTGCCACCTGCTAGAAGTCACCTGCTAGAAGTCTCCTGACACCAACAGCTCGCTGTTGTGCATGACCAAAAGCTGCCACCTGCTCTAAGTCTCCAACATATACTAAAAAAACTTTGCCCCGAACTTAAAATCAGTTGTCATAAAATGTACTTTGGATAAAATTAATTGTCACAACATTCTGCAAACTCGACTTTGGGTAAGATGAATTGTCACAACGTTCAATCGATATCCCCGGCAATAAGACCTCCGAAAACTTTGGGTAAAACTAAAAAGCCACGAAATTTGGATTTGGAAATTCAGCAACCTTACCAAAAACTTAGGATATCTTACTTTTACCCGTCTTGAAACCTGCGAAGCCGGCAATAAGACCCTCAACTTTGTTGGCCAATCAGCAATTACATAATAAATTTTATATTATTTTTTAATATGAAAACTTTGGTTAAAATTGTGATGTATAGCAATATTTTTTGGTCAAATAAAAGATTAATAGGCAGTCAACGCACGATCGATTGCTAAGAGTCCCAGGCAGGGACTAATAAGAAGGTTTATTTTGGCGTAAATTATGAAAGTTTATTTTAACTTAAGATTAGATACAAAGGATGCATAATACAAATATATTGAATACTTATTTAGAAATAACAGTAGTGTACATATATTGAAAACTTAGTTAGAATAGGTGTCTTACACTCCATGCTACTTTTAAACTCCATGCTACTTTTAAGGTTAAAATTGATTTAGTAAATTATCTCATTTATGTTATTTCATTTAGTTCTTTACCTCACTTAGTATATGGTTACCAGCCCTATTTTGTTGTAATTTCTTCCATTGTTTCCTTCATGTATAATTCACCATCCATACCAAGATAAAAAATAAAATGATATTCTAAAAAAACATCAGCCCCATCCAATTTGAATCTCGGTATTCTCAGGTGCCACATTTACCATTTCACGATTAGAAAAATTAATAAAATGATATTCTAAAAAAACATCAGCCCCACCCAATTTGAACCTTGGTATTCTCAGGTGCCACATTTACCATCATGTATAATTCACCATCCATACCAAAATAAAAAGTAAAATGATATTCTAAAAAAACATCAGCGCCATCCTATTTAAATCTCGTTATTCTCAAGTGCCACATTTACCATATCACCATTAACAAAATTAATAAAATGATATTCTAAAAAAGCATCAGGGCCAACCAATTTGAATCTCGATATTCTCAGGTGCCACATTTACCATTTCACCACATTTACCATTTCACCATTAGCAAAATTAACATGAATGACATCAACAACACTAAAAGAAATATGTAACGACAAAGCAAACAGATGTATCTCTGTTTTTCGAGATATAAAGTACAAGATTATTCTACTGTTTTTGCGTATCGACCCATGCTCCTGTCACTAGGGTTAGGTGGAACATATGTATCTCTGTTTTTCGAGATATAAAGTACAAGATTATTCTACTGTTTTTGCGTATCGACCCATGCTCCTGTAACTAGGATTAGGTGGAAGTTCCTCGTAGAATTGCTCGGTTCATATTAGATTAGGAATTCGAAAATAAATCCATCTTCCAGATTTGGGTATATTACACATTTTCATACACTCAAACGAAATGAAGAACATATTTACAAGTAACAGACTGTCGAATATAGTCAACGATGGTTCCATTCTTTCTGGATGAAATTTATCTACTCCCCGTCTGGACATTAATAGTGTTTGGATTTTTTCCATTTGAAGTTATATGACTTGAAGGTGCTATTTATAATTTGGTAAGTTTCTTAAAAAAAAATATGAAAAATGACCATTGGAAAGAGTAAAAAAAAGAAAGAGATAAAAGGAAAAGTAATTGATTTTTAATACTATATATGTTGTTAGGCATTTTTCTAAGTTTTTCCTATTTACTTTAGGCCGGCCACTATTGTGAGGGATCCATGCTAGTCATGTATTTACAAAATGTAGCTGGACAAATATATTTATCAGTCATTTTCTTTCTTTCATATAACTAGCTTTAGCTAAATGTATTGAGCATAAATGAACATTTACAAACATAGTGATAATCTTATGAACACCGACAACAGGGCTTTAAAACAAGACTTACAAGCCGGACAAGCATATAATCTGTATTCTTCCTAGTATCTTCAACTCTTTATTCCTCCCCTTGCTCTTCTTCTTCATGTGAATTTAGCTTTTGGATGTAAACAATATTATATGAACAAGCTGTTTTCTCTGGTACCATGTGAGTCTTAAGCCATGGATTTATAGTTATGCGACTAGGTACAGGCTTCAGAAGTGCAGTATTAATGCTTCTCATCTTCCAATATCTCTCAATCTCTTCAGCTTTTCGACCAGAAAGGCGCCCAACAATCAATGACCACCTGCACAAACTCAATGTTTGAATATAAAAAGTACTCTAATAATCAGTTTCAATGCATTCTGATAATCAGATATGTGTTCATGTGTTCCCTATGATCGAGATACAGATGCATCCCTCTCTTCTTCCATCTCTGGGTGCATCCCTTCCAATTACAGAAGCACATTCTAAGAAGCAGATGATTGAGGCATTGATCCAGCCGTTGATATAGAAGATCCAGTTGAACGAGCAACAACACCTGTAGTAGATCCAGTCGCAGCCCACCAGTGGATCTAGTAGCAGCCCACCTTTAAACACTTGACTAACTATTCTCACTCACCCAAATTACTCCACCTTGAAGTGTTTCTTTAATGACACTATGGATTTACTTTTCTCATCTTTGTTGATAGAATAGAAGAAAAAATAGGAGAAGAAACCACAACAGAATGACCAAGAAACTAAACTGAATTTGGATTTGTATTTGTTATTTAACAATGATTCTCCGCATTACATTTCATGGGCATTTGATAGTTTTTATATCATCAACTGTCGTTACATAACTAATTATTCGGTATAAAATTGTCTAGTTACATTTTACCTAAAGTTACTAATTTGTTGTCAAACTAACAAACTCCACCTTGACAACAATTTTCCTAATTTCTTGCCCATGCCTATTCATCATCTTTTCTGCAAGCCAAGAGAAGCTAAACACCACCGCAGCTTCTCTATTGTAACTGACTTTGTGAACATGTCTGCACAATTCTCTCGTGTATGGACCTTTTTAAGATCTACTTTTCCGCCATCGATCACATGTCTCAGAAAATGATACCTTACATCAATGTGCTTGGTTCTGCTGTTATAAGCAGGATTTGTAGCCAAGTGAATAGCGCTTTGACTGTCACAAAGTACATTCACTTTCTCTTGTGTTCTTCCAATCTCATCGAGCAAACCCTTTAACCAGATTGCTTCTTTACTGGCATCTGAAGCAGCTATATATTCATCTTCGGTTGTTAGGCCCCTATACTACTAGTGTAACCCCTTATTGTTATTAGTACAACCCACTTATTATATTGATGTACCCATGTAGTGCCCATATTGTTACTATTGTGCCACATAGAAGCCCACTATTGTTATTATTGTGCCCTTACATTATTATTGTTATGTAGGCTCTGATTATGTTATGACCCCTTAGACTCCTATATATAGAAAGGAGGTCTTTTCATTTGTATCATCCAAGAATTGTTCATTTATGTAATGTAAAGGAGGTTGTCCCCTCGAAGAGGCTGAATTCTAAGGCGTTGATCTATCTTTTCTATCCTTTCCTAAGCTAGTTTCATAACATTTGGTATCAGAGCTTTGGATTCTAGGGTTTCGCTGCTCCAAACAGGTCATCATGGCATTTTCACTATAACTTTTTTTCTGTGACGTTTCAGAAGTCGCAAAAAAACCCCTTTGAGAAGAAATCGCGCTGAACCTTGGGTTCGAATTTTAGAGCTTTTCGCGCGATATCTTCGGAGATATGATCTGAGGAAGTTGGTCTTTTTGCAGACTCCTGAATTACATTCAAAATAGGTGACCTGGGGAAAATCGTCATAACTTTCTCTCTGAGGATCGGATTGAAATTTCGTAAGAAGGTACAGAAAGAGGACGGACTGTAGTTTCTTGTATACATTTTTCAGATCCAAAGGTCGAAACAGCAACACGTGGCACTTCATACAAGTTCACTCTTCTGAAAAGATCTATAATTAGGTCATCTTGGGAGATTGTGCATAACTCTTCCTTAGAGAATCCAATTTGGATCAGACTAGTGGCATTGGAAAGAGGACACAGAGGGCTACTACAGATCGCAATCTCAGAACTTAAAGATCCAAAAGTACAGAGTTACAATCGTTTCAAGGTCAAGCTCCTAAAATCAAGAAAAAGCAAGATGAGGAAGTTTGATGGCAAGGATCCAGTAAATTGGATACTTCAGATGGAGCAATATTTTGATCTACATGGTGTACAACTGTTACAAAAGGTATGCATTGCATCTTCATATTTAGAACCAGATCAATTTTTATGGTACAAAGGGATTTGTTCTCGTAAACAACTTGTTACATGGTCAATCTTCACGGAGGAAATGATAGCACATTATGAGGATACAAAGAGCAACACCTTCTTTAGAGAAACACCACAACAATTGGAAAGAGTAAAAGGACTTTGTGACATAGTGGAAAGCAAAATTATGGAAACCAGGAAGTGTACCCCTCACAACTATAAATATGGAAGTGTTGTTTCTCCTAGCCTTCCACAACCTACAAGGGTTACACCACAACAATTGGAAGAAAAAAGAGAAAAATGGCTTTGCTACAATTGTGATAGAAAATGCACTAAAGGTCATAAGTGTGCTGAGAAGAAATTATTTTACATAGAATATGAAGAGGAGGAAGAAAAGGATCAAGAGACATCAAAAGAAGAGGATATATGCCAGGACCCCACCCCAGAGAAAGAAGAAATGAATCAGACCATATCTTGTAAAGCATTGGCAAGAATTACCACTCCTCAAACTCTCAAGATGGAAGGAAATATCAAGAAGAAAAAGGTGCAAGAAGTGAAAGATCACATCGAGAAAGAAGAAATGAATCCAACCATATCTTGTAATTCATTGGTCGAAATTACCACTCCTCAAACTATCAAGATAGAAGGACATATCAAGAAGAAAAATGTTCAAGAAGTGAAAGATCACATCGAGCATCAAGAAATGAATCCGACCATATCTTGTAAAGGATTGGAAGAAATTACCACTCCTCAAACTCTAGAGATAGAAGGACATATCAAGAAGAAAAAGGTTCAAGCAGAGAAAGATCACACCGAGCATCAACAACAAGTTCTCCAACTTTTAAAGGATAACGCCATTTCAGTGCAAAATCAAACGAAACAATAGGTAGATCAACATCGTAGTGAAAAATGTTTGATTGGGTATTTTTACTGCCACATCTCAAGCAAGCTATTTATGAGAAGGAAATGTTGGCAATACTACATGCACTTAAAAAATGGCGATTGTACCGAATGGGAAGACTCTTCAAGGATGAGGATGTGGAAGCATTATTTTGTTCTATTTCTATTATCCAACTAGATTGGATAAAAGAAGCAAGGGATGAATGGAAGAAGGACGAAGAAGTATGGCCACTTATTCAAAAGTTGCAAAAGTTTCCAATTCAAACAATATTGCCAGAAGTTGAAGAGGAAGGAAAATTCATATTGGAACCTGGAGCAGTCACAGAAACAAGAACCCAACAGCTACAAAAGCGATCAATTTCAGAGTATCTCATCAAGTGGAAGAACTTACCTGCTGAAGATTCCACATGGGAGGACAAGAATTTTATACAGAAGCATCAAGAACTATTCAAGCGTTGAGGACAACGCTTTTTGAAGGAGAGGGGCATGTTAGGCCCCTATACTACTAGTGTAACCCCTTATTGTTATTAGTACAACCCACTTATTATATTTATGTACCCATGTAGTGCCCATATTGTTACTATTGTGCCACATAGAAGCCCACTATTGTTATTATTGTGCCCTTACATTATTATTGTTATGTCGGCTCTGATTATGTTATGACCCCTTAGACTCCTATATATAGAAAGGAGGTCTTTTCATTTGTATCATCCAAGAATTGTTCATTTATGTAATGTAAAGGAGGTTGCCCCCTCGAAGAGGCTGAATTCTAAGGCGTTGATCTATCTTTTCTATCTTTTCCTGAGCTGGTTTCATAACATCAGTAGTGGACAACGCAACTGTTTATTGAAGCTTTGACATCCAACTAATTGCTCCATCTGCAAGAGTAAAGACATAACCTGTAGTAGATATTCTTTTGTCCAAATCACCTGCATAGTCAGCATCTACATATCCGCAGACTGATCCTTCACTACCATTAAAGACGATGCAATGGCCACTTGTGCCTCTTAGATATCGAAGCACCCATTTCACTGCTTGCCAATGTTCTTTACCTAGATTTGCCATGAACCTGCTGACAACTCCAACTACATGTGAAATGTCAGGTCTTGTAGATACCATCGCATACATTAAGTTGCCTACAGCATTTTCATATGGTACATGAGACATATACTGCTTTTCTTCATCAGCTCTAGGACTCAAAACTGAAGAAAGCTTAAAATGGGAAGCTAAAGGAACATTAACAGGTTTCACATTATTCATAGAGAACTTTTCAAGTACCTTCTCCACATACTTCTGTTGTGACAACCAAAGCTTACCATTTTTCCTGTCTCTGTGTATCTCCATGCCTAAGATATGTTTTGCTGCTCCAAGATCCTTCATATCAAACGTCCTAGAGAGTTGAGCTTTTAACCTGTTGATCTCTTCCATGCTTTTGCTTGCAATAAGCATATCGTCAACATACAAAGCTAAGATAATGAATATTCCATTCAAACTTTTGAAGTACACACAATGATCATACTCACTTCTTATAAAGTTCTGGCTCACCATGAAGGAATCAAACTTCTTGTACCATTGTCTGGGAGACTGCCTCAGACCATACAATGATTTCCTGAGCTTGCAAACTAATCTTCTGCTGCGACCTCGTACAAAACCTTCTGGTTGTTCTATATATATCTCTTTGTTCAAATCACCATGTAGAAAAGTTGTTTTAACATCTAACTGTTCTAACTCAAGATTAAGCAACACAGTTAGTGCCAACACAGTACGTATAGAAACAAGTTTTACAACTGGAGAAAAAATCTCATGAAAGTCTATACCTTCAACCTAAGAATACCCTTTTGCTACCAGTCGCGCCTTATACCTTTCAATACTACCATCAACTTTCTGTTTCAGCTTGAAGACCCATTTACATCCAACAACACTTCTCCCTTCAAGAAGCTCTACAAGATCCCAGGTATTGTTCTTGGCTAAGGAGTCCATTTCTTCTTCCATAGACATTTTCCATTTCTCGCTATCTGTATCATCTACTGCTTCCTGATAACAAGAAGGTTCCCCATCTTCAGTAATCAAAGCAAAAGATGAAGTAGAATCCTCATACCTTTTGGGAGTTTTCCTTTCCCTTGTAGACCTTCTCAGAGCGACTGGTTGCTAAACTGGTTCAGAAACTTGCACTGGTTCAGAAGCTTCAACGGCTTCCTTTGTGTCTTCAACACCTTTTTCTCCAGAAGTCTCTCCTTCCTTTCGACTGTCACCAAAAGGTCTAGCCTCCAACTAAACTCATTGACTCGGCGATACCTGTTCCTGTTCAATTCTTTCAACATTTGATTTTAACAAAGAGGATTTATCAAATGTTACATCTCTACAAATGACTATCTTCCGCAATGTAGGATCCCACAACCTATATCCTTTCACTGCATAGTCATACCCAACAAAGACATAACATTTCAACTTTGGATCTAATTTTGAACGTTGATTTTTCGGAATAAGAGAATAAGCATCACAGTCAAATATCCTCAAATTTGAATAGTCACAAGACTGACCTGTCCAAACTTCTTCAGGAATTTTACAATCAATTGCTACTAAAGGTGACCTGTTAACTAAATAACAAGCAGTAGATACTGCTTCTGCCCACAACTCCTTTTGCAAGTTATCATTGCTAATCATGCTTATGGCTCTTTCCATAAGAGTCTGATTCATACGCTTAACAACACCATTTTTCTAAGGAGTATAAACAGAAGTTTTGTGTCTCACAATGCCCTCATCCTTACAGTATTGTTCAAATTCAACAGAAGTGAACTCACCACCATTGTCAGTTCTTAGACATTTAATAGATTTGCTTGTTCTTTTCTCTACCATTACTTTAAATTGTTTAAAGACATTTAATACATCAACTTTCCTTTTTAGCATATAGACCCAAACTTTACGAGAGTAATCATCAATCAACGTTAAAAAATACAATGCACCTCCATATGACACAACAAGGGAAGGCCCCCACAGATCAGAATGAATGTAGTCTAAAACATCTTTACTATTATGATTTCCAACTTTAAATCTCTGTTTACACTGTTTTCCATACACACAATGTTTACAGAAATCTAAATTTAAGGATTTCAGACCGGGAAGAGATTTACGTTTCATCAGTATATGAAGACCTTTCTCGCTCATATGACCCAATCGCTGATGCCATGGACGAGTACTTGCTTCTTCCTTTTCTAACGCAACCGCTGCTTCACTGATCTCAGTACTTCCTTTTAACCTGTAAAGATTTCCGACCTTTTATGCCTTCATAACCACAAGGGCTCCTTTAAAGACTTTCAAGATGCCATCCTGACCTGTAAACTTATAACCATCTGAATCCAACACTCCCAAAGAGATTAAATTTTTCTTCAAATCAGGTACATGTCTAACACTAGTTAATTTCCTAACTGTGTTATCATACATCTTAATCCTAATATCTCCCATCCCAACAGTCTGACATGACACATTGTTACCCATAAACACAGAACTACCGTTTACATTTTCATACGAGGTAAACCAATTTCTATGTGGGCACATGTGATGCGAAGCACCAAAGTCTAACAGCCAGCGATCAAAACTCTGAGAGACATTACATTCAAGTGAAGTTTCATCTATCATACATAATTCTTCAGCAGATAAAACTTCGTTTATCATACCTGAATCGACCTGATTCGCTTCGTTCTTCGGGTTTTCGGATTCCTTTCGTTTCCAACAGTCCTTCTTGAAGTGTCCAACTTTACCGCAGTTCCAACATTTTGCCTTACACTTCTTGCCCTTCGATTTCGACCTGGAAGACCCCCTTGGTTTTTCTCCTCTTTCCTTTGAGCATCCTCTAGCGACCATGGCTTCTGATGCAACTGTTTCAGTGTTGGATTTCCTTCGTACTTCTTCAGACAGGAGAGCTCCCACGACTGATTCAAACTTCAAAGAATTAGTAGAGCTGAAGCTGATTGAAGTTACGAAGTGATCCCACGATTCAGGCAAAGAACACAGCAAGGTTATGGCTTTATCTTCTTCCTGTATTTTGACTTCCATATCTGTTAATTGACATATTAGTGTATTAAAAACATTCAAATGTTCTGCAACGTTTGAACCTTCTTTCATTCGAAGACTGTATAACTGTCTTTTCAGATAAATTTTGTTGGTTAACGATTTTGTCATATAGATATTTTCAAGTTTTTCCCATAATCCTGACGTCGTAGTCTCTTCAACAATGTTGAAGAAAACTTCATCCGCTAGGCATAACCGGATGTTACTGAGAGCTCGGGCATCCAAGTCCTCCCAGTCTGAAGTAGTCATGGTTGCAGGTTTCTTAGTTATCCCATCCAATGCCTTGTGCAACCCTTGTTGCACAAGCAGATCCTTAACCTTCAGTTTCCAAAGAGCAAAATTGCTCTTTCCGGTGAATTTCTCCACCTCGAATCTTGCATTCGACATCTTGGCCATTTTTCCTCCTTCCTAGGGTTTCAGTCTTTCTAGGAATTATTTATAATTTTGTTTGTCTTTCTAAAAAACTGAGAAAAATAAAATAAAATAAAATAAAATTCCCAACTCAACAGTTTTTTTAATTTCAGATCCTTTGTTTCCTTTCCCCCTTTGTTTTTCTTCAATTCAAAAAATAAAATCTTTCCTTCAACTTACTCACATCGACCCTTTATTTTTTTTAAAAGAATTTTACTTTCACTGCTTTCTGGAAAAAAAAGTTCTGAGACAAAATTTCTTTCAAAAAAAATACCCGGATTTTCCGAACAAGTTCTGGTCGCCAACACTGAAAACAGAGGTTTTTCCTCTTCCGAACAGGTTCTGGCAGCCAACACAGGCTCAGTACGGCAATCACGCAGAGGGTTTGATAAAACACGCAGCTGGCAGCACGCAACAGCACCTTCAGCCTTCACGCCCCCTTTAGCCTTCACGCAGGAGAAACAACGTTCTGGTTTCTGGTCGCCCACACTCTGGTCTTCACACATGAGAAACAACGTTCTGGTTTCTGGTCGCCCACACTCTGGTCTTCACACTGTTCTTCAAGCTGATATACGCAGGAGAAACAACATTCTGGTTTCTGGTCTTTATACGCAGGTCAAAGCAGCCCACACTCTGGTCTTCATGCTGTTCTTCAAGCTAATATACAGCCTTACGCTCAAGTTTTGGACTCACGCTGATACAGCCACCACGCCTCCTTTTCTTCAACGCTCAGCCGCCTTTCCTTCAACGCTCATGCTCACCACCCTCGGAGCTCTGATACCACTTGTTGATAGAATAGAAGAAAAAATAGGAGAAGAAACAACAAAGAAACCACAACAGAAAGACCAAGAAACTAAACTGAATTTGGATTTGTATTTGTTATTTAACAATGATTCTATGCATTACATTTCATGGGCATTTGATAGTTTTTATATCATGAACTGTTGTTACATAACTAATTATTCGGTATAAAACTGTCTAGTTACATTTTACCTAAAGTTACTAATTCGTTGTCAAACTAACAATCTTGGTAACTATAGAGATAATAAAGAGAAGACACAACTCCATATGGTCGTCTTTAGGTAGGTTCTTAATATATGGCAACACACATCTGCCTTCATAGAATGGAGTGTCATCATGGCTGGTCAAATCACCTGGCTTGCTTGCTGGCTTCTGAACTTATCTCTCTTTTCCTGCCTTCTATCTGGAAATAGAGAAAAGGTATTATATTACCTCTTTATATATTATTGATATCATCGTATAGTAGTACAATATTTTAGTCCGTGGATTGGAATGCCTACATCGACTCTGTAGAGCTAGCGGCATGCCATGATGAGGGGGGCATAATGAAGGAACGCACCCAACAATCAATGAACACCTGCACAAACCCAATGTTTGAGTATAAAATGTATTCTAATAATCAGTTTGAATGCATCCTGATAATCAGTGCTAGTAATCCACAATGGTTCTCTGTCTTCCATACAGTTGTAGCAGAGCTAGTAATCCACAATAGTTCTCTGTCTTCCATACAGTTGTAGCATACTTGTTCACCAATGTTGTTTGGTAAACTTATTTTTAATTTTCAATAGTGCCAATCCACGATGGTTATCTACTAGGGATAGAGTTGTAGTAGAGTTATTGACAAAGGTTGGTTGCTTGACTCTGCCTTGTCAGGTTTTCGTGTCAAATCAGGAGGGACTACCACTGCTTGCAAGCCTTGTTTGATGTATTAGAGGAATGGTCAACTCACTGTCGGTACTAGGTAGCTATGGTTTGTTCAGCCCAAAATGCAATCCTATCCATATAGTCATAGTGGTTCTAACTCTTGATATTCATCAGAAACAATAAAAAGCCATTAAATTCATTTAAGACGCATTTATGAGCTTCGACCACAAGCAACATATACATCGATCACTGTTTTCTTGAGCGAATAAAAAGACGCCAGTTCCCTCTATAACAAAAATTAAATTAGAATATAACAAGTTATTAATTAAATTAATATTTAATTACTTTGTAATGGTGTCAAAGATATGATAAACATCCATATTACATGTACTAGACATGGCGACATGAATGCATTACACGTGCATGTATATTAATCTTACTATGTGCTTCTCGAGGTAACAGAACATTAAATACCATAAAATTTTCGTTACTGTTTTTGTATTCATGTCCTTACACATTGTTTTTTCTTCAAGTATTTGAACAAAGAATGGTATGAGGGAGGATTCAAACTTTTCAGTGCAATAAAGTCCAACTATTCAGCATGGGTTTCAGGCTTCGTTCCTCTGGTCATTGGCGTTGATATGACCTCATTGGTGAAGGAATTCAGTAGAAAAATGATGAATATGAAGCCTGAAATCGCACTTTTGGTTTCCAAAAGCATTTTCGAGAGTGATGTGAGAAGCATCTTATGCGATGTGAAGATCCCGTGTACCGTCATCCAGATTAGGGGAAGAAAGAAAACGCAGAGTTGTTACTTTCTTGAACTTGACAGAGGTATTAGAATAATAAATATATTATTTTGTGAAACGTCGACACAATGGGTTTATACTTTGTTTCTCATGGGGTTTTGTGGTATTTGTTTACATTTTAGATTTCTAGAGTGAAGCTGAAGAAAGTGAGTTAGCCCAAGATAGAAAGAACAGAGCTTACATAAAGAACAACAGAAGATAACAGAAAAACGTAGAGTTGAGTTGGTAATATTACAATTATGCCAGGCATAACCTGAGAGGTGACACATTACGTCAAGGATCAATATTTAGAGGTATTTTTTTCCCTCTACTCTTTCGTAGTGCAAACCTAGGTATATATTTGCAATGGGTCTAAAACGAAATAAAAAAAATAGATGCAAACCTAGGTATATATTTGCAACGGGTCTAAAATGAAATAGAAAATAGATTAAAAATAAATAAAAGGACATGAGAGACTGGGGGAGAAAAAGGGAGAAAATGCACAGAAACCATAAAAGAAATGAATACACAGAATTATATTTGCATTCAGAAATTCGGGGAAATGCAAACCTGGCATATGTTTGCATAGTGTGTAAAATGAAATAAAAAATAAAAGTACAGGACCCCGAAATGCAAACCTAGGCATATATTTGCATAGTGTGTAAAATGAAATAAAAAATAGAAGTACAGGAACATTGAGAACTCGAGGGAGAAAACAGAGAAAAGAAAATGCACAGAAACAATAAAAAAATGAATACACAGAATTATATGGGCAGAGAAATATAAACAACTCAGAAATTCAGAGAAATATAAACAACTCAGAAATTCAGAGAGAAAGAAAATGAATTGAAACCCAAAAAAATAAATCACAAAATTATATGGGCAGAGAAATATAAACCACTCATAAATTCAGAGAGAAAGAAAATGAATTGAAACAAACCAAAAAAAATGAATCACAAAATTATATTTGCAAACAAACGTTCAAACTAAGAAATTATATATTCAAACAAACGTTCAAACTAAGAAATAATTTAGAGAGAAAATATACCGTTATTATTGAATAAGAAATAAGAAATTCAGGGAGAAATAAAATGTACAAACAAAACAAAAAATTAGATAAACGTTCAAACTAAGAAATAATTTAGAGAGAAAATATACTGTTATTATTGAATAAGAAATAATTTAGAGAAATAATTTAGAGAGAAAATATACTGTTATTATTGAATAAGAAATTCAGGGAGAAATAAAATGTACAGAAACAGAAAATATACCGTTATTATTGAATAAGAAATTCAGGGAGAAATAAAATTGAATCACATGTACAAAAAATGAATCATAAAATTATATTTGTAGACCAAAATTTACAGAAACAAAAAAATTGAATCACATGTACAAAAAATGAATCACAAAATTATATTTGCAGACCAACATTAGGGAGGAAATGTATAAAAAAATAGAGAGAAAATATACCGTTATTATTGAATAAGAAATTCAGGGAGAAATAAAATTTATAGAAACAAAAAGAATTGAATCACATGTAAAAAAATAATCACAAAATTATATTTGCAAACCAACATTTGTGAGAATAATGCAGAAATAGAATTAGTTGTGAATTGGTTGAACAGAGTTAGTTGTGAGTGGTTAGGAATTGGTTGCCAGAATTAGTTGTGAGTTTCCTATATAAGTGTGATGTAATTGAGCAAATAATTAACGAAGTTATGTGAGCTTTGTCTCACGTTTTGCTGGTGTTTCTGCCTGTGTCTTTTTTGTTATAATTTGTAATTTGGTATCAGAGCATCCTTCTGTCTGCGCCTCTCTCCTCTTCACGGGCAGTGAATGACTCTGCCATTAGAGTGTGCGCAGTGACAGTATTGAAATCGGCGTTCTTCGTACTAAGCCTGCGAATCTTGTCCACGGGAGACTCGTCAACGGTTTTCATTAAAGGATTGCAGCCCATAAGCTCCAGTTGCTGCTGCCTGTATCACCGAAGCTTGCACGCTGCGTCATCACCTCCTGTGACGTCGGAATCGGCAGAACTACTGTATCGTAAGCCCTGCATACTTTCTTGATCTTTACTTTCTTGATCTTAACAGCAAGAAGATACTTCTTGTTCTTGCTCTCGTATGTCCTCGGCTGAACTGAGTTTTGAAAACAGTTTTTGTTTAACACGGTGGCAGCGGATTATCAGTTTTTTTTAAAACAGTGGCAGCATATTATTAAAGGTGTTTTTGTGGTGCATTTTTAAGATCATGTGCAACGTTTTATGTATTAACCAGTTTTCCTGGAGCAAGTTTGCAAGTTTTGTTTGAAGTTTTTTTTTGAAATAGCGTGTGTAAGAAGCTTGCCATTTTTTGAATTGGGTCATTGGTGGAGAAATGGCTAATCCCCTTGCAGATTCATATTTAAATGAGTCTACAAAACTTGATGGAGAAAATTATGTCAATTGGAAATTTAAGATCATAACAGTACTGGAGGCATACAATCTCTGGCCGATTGTCAAAGGTGACGAGACCAAGCCTCAACCTCCTACTGCCACTTAAGATTGGGAGAAGCGTGAAATGAAAGCAAGGGTGCTGCTACGCATGTCCGTGAAGGACAATATTATTCCTCACATTCGGGACTGTGAAACTTCAAAGGCGACATGGGACACTCTCAAAGGTTTGTATGAGACTACTAATGCAAACCGTATTTTATTTTTAAAAACAAAGCTGCTATCTATCAAAATGGATGCCAATGAAAGCATTAGTAACTTTCTTTCCCGAATTAAAAATTTCAGTGATAAGCTTGGTGATATTGGTGAAAAGGTTTCTAGTACAGACTTGGTAACTGTTGCTTTAAAGGGGTTAGTCCCAGACTATAAAGTCTTTATTTCAGCTCTCTCAGCTAGACCGACACCTCCTACATTTGAAGAATTGGCTGGAATTCTTCTTCAAGAAGAAGAGCGCATGAAAACTTTTGAACTGGAGTCAAATGGTTCTGATTTGGCTTTGACTGCAAGAGGCAAAAGACCATTCCGAGGGAGACCATGGGACAGGAACAGAGGCCGTTTTCAAGCAAAGCAAAAAGGTATGGCACCTCCTGATTCTTATGTTAAAAGGAACATTGAATGTGATTATTGTGGAAAACCTGGACATCTGGCTAAAGATTGCTATAGGAGAAAGAATAATGAATCCAATCCAAGACATAGCAGGCATAATGGAAATTACATAAACAGAGACACCTCAGTGAATGATGGATTTAAAAATCTTAAGTTATTTCTTTCTGATGCTGCATTGTTTGTTGAAACTGATGATGAGAATGCTTGGTTTATAGATTTTGGTGCATCGGCACACATGACTTGTAATAAAGAATGGTATGATAAATATTATGAGAAATCTGATGGTACACACATTTACCTAGGAGATGACAGGTCACTTAGAGTTCAAGGCTATGGCATAGTAAATGTGTACTTACCTAATGGACAAATGCGACAAATTCATAATGTGATGTATGTACCTGCTCTCAAAAAGAATTTGCTATCTGTTTCCACTATCACTGATAATCATTTAAAAGTAGAATTTGGTAAATTGGGGTGTATAGTGAAAGATGTTCAGGAACACTACAGGGTTGTTTCTACAGGTACCAGGGTTGGAGGATTATACAGATTGGATGTGACAGTGAAGCACCATGTTGCATTGACATCCAACGAGACATTGACAGCAGAATTATGGCATCACAGGTATGGGCACCTAAATTACAATGATTTATCGTTGTTACAAAGGAAATCAATGGTTGAAGGTCTTCCTGTTATGAAGTGTGAACATTTACCATGTGAAGCTTGTGCACTTGGTAAGCAGCATAGAGAAGAGTTTCTTGTTCATACTGAGAAACGAAAATTTGATATACTTGAATTAATTCACACTGATGTATGTGGACCTATGCAAACTAGGTCTCTTGGTGGTGCTACATACTTTGTTATTTTTATTGATGATAGATCTAGGTATACCTGGGTCTATTTCATTAGAAGGAAAAGTGACATATTTGAGTATTTTAAAGAGTTTCGAAATATGGTTGAAAAACAAACAGGAAAGTGCATTAAAATACTCAGATCTGATCAAGGGGGTGAATATAAATCAAAAGCATTTAACACCTATTGTAAATCTAATGGAATTCAACAACAGTTCACAGTGCCACATACCCCTCAGCAAAATGGGGTTGCTGAGCGATGGAATAGAACCTTGGTGGAATCTGCTCGTAGTATGCTGCAAGGTAAGAACATCTCTAATGGTTTCTGGGCAGAAGCCATTAACATTGCTGTTTATCTGAAGAATCGATGTCCCACTAAGCAATTAGTTTTTCAAACTCCTTTTGAGGTTCTTCATGGTTATAAACCTGATGTGAGTCATTTCAAAGTCTTTGGAAGTACTGTTTTTGCTCATATTCCTAAGGCTAACAGAAGAAAACTTGATGCCAAGTCCATCAAGTGTGTTTTCATTGGATATTGTACGGATCAGAAAGCCTATAAATTGTTTGATCCAAGTTCCCATAAACTATTTGCAAGTCGTGATGTATTGTTTCATGAGCAGACTGATAAAAGTAATACAAAGAATGATACATGGCATATATCTAATGATGCACATATCAAGCTTGATACTTTGATTAAGCAGGAACAGGAACCGGTCCAGGTACAGGTACAGGATCAGGATGATAGCAGCAGTACGAGCACATCTAGCAGCAGTGAGTCATCACAAGGGGGTGATTCACCTCAAAGCCGACGAATCATGGATGGAACACCCACAGGCATTGAAGCACCAAGAAGGTCGTCCCGACAGACTCAGCTTCCTGCAAGGTATAGAGACTATGCCTTAATGTCTAATATAATGAATGTTGAAGAACCAATTGATTATGAACAGGCTAAACAACATGAACCATGGATTAATGCTATGAATGATGAGTATGCTTCTCTTATGAAAAATCAAACATGGGAATTAGTAGAACTTCCTGAAAATAAAGTTCCAATTGGAAGCAAATGGTTGTACAAAACGAAATTTAAAGCAGATGGTACAATTGATAAATTTAAGGCAAGATTAGTAGCAAAAGGATATGCTCAAAAGGAGGGAATTGATTATGAAGACACTTTTGCACCAGTAGCTAAGTTGAATACAATTAGATTACTGATTGCCTTAGCCACAAAACATAATTGGAACATACATCAATTGGATGTTAAATCTGCTTTTCTAAATGGTGATTTAAAGGAAGAAGTTTATTTGGTTCAACCTGAAGGGTTTGTCAAACAGGGACAGGAGCATCTGGTTTGCAGGTTAAGAAAGGCATTGTATGGTTTGAAACAGGCACCAAGATCATGGTATGTAAAGATTGATACCTTCTTTCTTCAGAATGGATTTGTGAAAAGCAAAAATGATCCTAACTTGTATGTTAAGAAAGATGAAAAAGGAAATGTTGCTTTAATATCTTTGTATGTGGATGATCTCATTATAACAGGTAGTGCTCACAAGTTAATTGAAGAAATTAAAGTTCAGTTGTCACAGGATTTTGAAATGAAAGATTTGGGTGAAATGCATTACTGTTTAGGAATTGAGGTATGGAGAGAACCTGGTAAAACTTTGATCACTCAAAGCAAATATACAAAGGAGATTCTTAAAAAGTTCAATATGACAGATTGCAAAGCTATGTCAACTCCCTTAGAACAGAATGCAAAGTTGTACAAAGAAGATGGATCGAAAGAGGCAGATGGAACATTATATCGTCAGTTAGTGGGAAGTTTGAACTATCTCACCACTACCAGACCAGACATTGCATACTCAGTCAATATCCTTAGTCAATTCATGGCTAAGCCTTCAGGAAATCATTGGAATGCTGCAAAGAAAGTTCTCTGATACTTAAAGGGAACAGTGAATCTTGGTATTATGTATACTGATGAATCTGATGTTGCACTGACAGGTTTTTCTGATTCAGATTGGGCAGGAAATCCAGATGACATACGATCTACCTCTGGCTATGCATTTCATATTGGATCAGGGGTCGTATCTTGGAGTAGTAAGAAACAGCCAACTGTTTCTTTATCATCAACAAAATCAGAGTACAAAGCTTTGACCAATGCCACCTGTGAAGCTATTTGGTTGCGAAGAATTCTTGCAGATCTTGAAGAAGCGCAAAGTGGTGCAACATGTATCAATTGTGATAATCAGAGTGCTATCAAATTAGCACATAATCCAGTTTACCATGCTAGAACAAAACACGTTGAGTTACAGTACCACTTTGTACGTGAGAAAATTGAGTCAAAAGAAATTGGATTGATATTTTGTAACACCAAGGATAATGTGGCTGATATATTTATTAAGCCCCTTGGTAAAATCAAATTTGAAGTTTTTAGAAGTCAGTTAGGTATTGTAGAAAATCCATTTCTCCATTAAGGGAGGATGTGAGAATAATGCAGAAATAGAATTAGTTGTGAATTGGTTGAACAGAATTAGTTGTGAGTGGTTAGGAATTGGTTGCCAGAATTAGTTGTGAGTTTCCTATATAAGTGTGATGTAATTGAGCAAATAATTAACGAAGTTATGTGAGCTTTGTCTCACGTTTTGCTGGTGTTTCTGCCTGTGTCTTTTTTGTTATAATTTGTAATTACATTAGGGAGGAAATGTATAGTTATTATTGAAAGCTAAAAAATTTAGGGAGGAAATGTATTCTTATTATTGAATAAGAAATTCATGGAGAAAGAAAAATGTACAGAAATAAATAAAAAAAATAGATCACAAAATGATATTTCAAAACATTCAGAGCTCACAAATATTTAGAGCTCAAAAATTTAGGAAAAAAATGTATAATTGTTATCGAATAATAAAACACAAGCTTAGCCCCTAATGTTTTCCCTTGATGTAGTTGGCATTGGCAAATCCCTTTCTGATACAATTGGCAAATGAGTGCCCAAAAAGAAGCAACACCTCCCTGAACCATCGCACATTCATAGGCCGAATTTCACAGCCTAATTCAATGGACAAAGAAGTGTTTTCCCTTTTGATGTAGTTGGCAAATCCCTTTTTGATACAATTGGCAAACGAGTACCCAAAAAGAAGCAACACCTCCCTGAACCATCGCACATTCATAGGCAGAATTTCACAGCCTAATTCATTGGACAAAGAAGTAGCTTGGTTCTTCAGGTTTGTTGTACAGATGTCTGGTGCTCGTTGTTGCCCTCCTCTATCTCAAACCTACCCGTTTCAGAACATTACGAAGCAATTTCACTTCCTTCAAATGAAGAAGCTGCATGAAGCAATTTCACTTCCTTCCAATGAAGAAGTTGCATGTAGTTTGCCATGAAGTTGTGAGTTGTGCTTTCAGATATGTTTTAGTTTGGGATATGATATGTATCATGCATTACAAAACATTGGGATATGATATGTATTATGTATTACAAAATATTAAATGTTTTTCAAGTAATGCTAAATAAAAACTAGAAACTAGTTCAATATTTTTCAAGTAATGCTAAATAAAAACTAGAAACTAGTATTGCATTGAAGTTTAAAACTTATTATACTAAATTTTAATATAGTTTTCTTCTCAATAAAAAATTATTAAATCTGAAACATTGGATAAAATTTTGCTTGATTGGATATTAATATTGGATCAATGCCTATCGATTGCTATAGTCCTTTCCCTGCCAAAGGCATGGAGTAATAATACCTCCCATAATGATATCAACATGGAAAACAAATAGCAACCAATGTTCCATGTAGAATCACTTGGAGAGTGTAGTTGTAGAATTGTTACTAGAAAATATGGATATAGAGAACCAATAATGGAAACCACCCATTCAATAAGAGGTAGGTGGGTGCAAGATTCAATCCCCATCGTTGATGGGTGTGATATATGGGATCAAATTCAGTGTGATTCACAAATCAATTGGATGTGATTGAATTATCAATTCACTGGAGTCAAACTCTTTGCATGGGTGCATATATGGGTATAAGGGATGTATTGTTTACAATGCAACAATCTACTAATCAGGGTTGTTGCATGGTGGATAGAGTTTGTACTCTCCTATCTTGAACATCAAGCGATTTTCAATTTTTTATTAATGTTATGGAATTGGGTTGTTGCATGGTGGATAGAGTTCGTCTTAATGTTATTTTTTTGTTGATCAACTTTACTTTCCTATCTTGAACATCAAGCAATTTTCAATCTTTTATGAATGTTATGGAATTGTATATATAATTGTTACTTGACTACTAACCATGGTGAAAAATTCAAAATGAAATACACATTGGGTTGTTGCATGGTGGATAGAGTTCGTCTTAATGTTATTTTTTGTTGATCAACTCTACTCTCCTATCTTAAACATCAGGGTGACAATTTCAAAATGAAATACACCATTATGTCTTGACATTTTGAACCAAGAATTGTGAAAGTCATAATTCCATCCATGTCATTGACTTCCTTATCACAGTGTTCTTCACTATTGACTCCATTGTTTGTTTGATGGGTGAATGATTAAGTATACATGGCATGTAAATGATTATAATTATGAGTCTATTTGGTTATCAGATTCAACTTTATTATTAAATTTATTTAATTAAAGTGAATGATTAAGGATACTTGGCATGTGAATAATTATAATTATGAGTCAATTTGGTTATCAAATTCAATTTTATTAATAACTTCATTTAATTATTAAATTTATGATAATTAATTTCATTGGTTTTTATCTACAAAAAATATAAAGGTCATAATTGATTAATGTCATTGACTCTATTGTCACAATGTTTTTGACTATTGACTTTATAAGTAACTTCATTGTTTGACAGGGGAATGATTAAATATACTTAAATGGGACAATTAAAAAAGAAGGAGATTTATAGGACCTCGTATGAATATGAGGAATAATTTGCTTTACATTTGTTTTTGCAGTACGATTTTGCAAAGGGACTGTGGAGTGGGGTGAGTTTTTGCAGTGCGATTTTGCAAAGGGACTTCGGAGTGGGGTGACTGAGATGTAGGGTATAAACTCTATATGGAACGAGCACACCATTAGTGACCCTTTTCTGGAATGGACATAAGGAAACCCTGCACATAAGGCATTTCCTCTTTATATTTTCTGGTGGAAGAGGAGGAATGCAAATTTTTTTGAAGGGAAGTATACTTCTTTACCTATTTGCTGCACACAAATGATTGGATATTATTTCGAGACTTATGAAACAGGCAAAATGTGAAGGTTTAAACTTATTTCCCAAGACAACTAACAATTATTTCCTGTTGCTTTTTTTGATGGAGCTTGTATAAATTTGGATTGTGGGAGTGGAGGGGTAATCCATCTCTTTGAAACACACAATATCAATTTGTTTTGGAACATTGGCAGAGGCCCAAATCAAAGGGTAGAGTTACTTGTTTTATGATGCATCTTGTTCTTTGCAAGGTTGAAAGTGATTACCTTTCTAGAAGTTTGTGGATACTTTAAGGTGACCATTCAATGGATAAAAGCAAGGCCAGGTTGGATACTCTCTCTCTTACCAATTGGAAAAGTAGGATTTTGATGATATTGCATTTTTTAGGCAGATTTTTTTTCACCATGTTTAACCAGAGTTAAATACAAGGGAATACCAACTTTCAAAAAGGGAATAGCAACTTTCAAAAAGAGGAGTTAATGTTGTTGATGATATTCTGTTTCAACGAGAATTTAGGGAGAGTAAATACAAGGGAATACCAACTTTCAAAAAGAGGAGTTAATGTTGTTGTTGATATTCTGTTTCACCAAGAATTTAGGGGGAGCCACTACTGAACAAGGGGGACTTCTCTCTCTACCTAGTTTAAGGGTACTTGATTTGAATTCTATTTTTGAGGACTTCTATATCACACAATTTGTATATTGAGCCATGGATACTTCTAAGTAGCTTAGATTATATAGTTATATACAAATTCCTCTTTTAGTATATTTATGTATTGAAGTTATATATATATATATATATATATATATATATATATAATAAGAATGTTGGAGACATTTTAGAATATAAGGTTTTTTTAGAATACAAGGTCTTTGGGGATGAGATTTAAATCCTATAGATTCCTTGACATAGATCCATTTTGATAGATGTAAGTATTTTTCTTTATGAAATATGTTTTTTCTTATTTTGAACAATTAAATATAATTAATGTGAATAATTATAATTATAAATTAATTTATTTACCATTTCAAATTCATTATTAACTTCATTATTGTAATATTTTTTATTATTAAATTTATTATTAAAATATTTTGATTATTGAATTTATAAATAACTAACTTCATTGTATAATGTTTGATCGACATTTCTTTAGTAATATGAGACTGCTTCTATTCTTGATTCTCATTGTCATTCCTTCTGCCTTTTCCACAGTTCAATTATCTAATCGTGGCCATCCTCATCTTGGCAATGTTGTTGACCAAGAGTCTCTGCTTGGATTCTCGTCTGTCATCACTGCTTACAATCCATCCCAATCATTACGCGCTAACTGGACAACAGATGTTTCATTCTGCGAGTGGCGAGGTATCATTTGCAGTCGGCGGAGGCAGAGAGTGGTTTCTCTCAATGTTTCAAGCATGGGATTACAAGGTACAATCTCTCCTCTTCTCGGCAACCTCTCTTTTCTTACCATACTTGACCTCCACAATAACAGTTTTCAGGGGCGCATTCCCTATGAATTGGCAAATCTGTTTCGCTTGAAGAAGCTTATACTGTCTGGGAATCAACTCCAAATTCCATTCCGCAAGCTCTGGGTGGGTGCCGCAATTTACAGAAGTTGTATTTGTTCCATAACAATCTCATAGGAAACATTCCCCCAGAACTCTGCCTTTTCTCCTAGGTTACAATTCTTTTAATGGGTACGGGTACAGTCCCTGCCTGTTTGGAAAACATGTCCTCTTTGTACATCATAAATTTGTGCAACAACCACCTCCATGGGAGTGTTCCTTCGTAATTGGGTATGCTAAGTCAGCTGAGCTTTATATTTCTGTGTACCATCTAACAGGACAAGTTCCCTCTTCCTTGTCAAACTCAATCAATCTTGGAAAACTGAATATATTTGAAAACCAGATTACTGGTCACATTGTGACCAGCCGAGTTGTGTAGCATGAACACTCAGTTGACAGGGCTCTATCAGGCTGGCAATCAGTTGAATGGCAGCATTCCTACTTCCCTCTTCAATTGTACGAAACTTCAAGTGATTGATTTAGGACATAACAAGCTCAGCGGAGTAGTGACCATGCAGTTGGGTAAGTTGACGAATCTCTAGGTGCTTCACTTGCAAAATAATCAACTAGTCCAACACCACGAGCTTGCCCATTCTTAGATACTGCTCCCATTCTTATAGATACTGCTCTTACTAACTGTTCCGCCCTGCACAGAATAGATTTATCCTGTAATCATCTCACAGGACAGTTGCCCTTTTGCCCTCTTCTATAGGTCAGCTGTCTACACAAGTGGGTTACATAAACTTGGGCTCCAATGAATTGGTGGGAGAAATACCTCCACAGATTGGAAATATATAACAATTAGTTCAATAACCAAGTTGGAGGGGTTATTTATGGGACCAACCATTTAGAAGGAAACAACACTCCCCAAAATATACAATTCAATAACCAAGTTGGAGGGGTTATTTATGGGACCAACCATTTAGAAGGAAAAATTCCAATGGAAATTGGGCAACTCAAAAGCTTAGGGCCTTTAGATCTCTAGCAAAAAAAAATCTACAATAATATTTGATTATCTTACTAACCTCCAATAACTAAGATATCTACAATAATCTTTGATTATCTTACTAACCTCCAATAACTAAGATATCTAAGTCTTGCTGGAAATCAGTTATCGAGAAATATACCTGTGATTTTAGGAAAATGCATGAACTTACTACTATTAGACTTGTCATATAATAGGTTTAGTGGGCTTATACCTCAAGGGGTCCGAGGACTTGTAAATTTAGCTTTCTGTTTTAGCCTCTCAAACAATTTATTATATGGTCTTGTGCCTTTGGGACTAAGCAAGATGACTATGCTTCAAGCTATAGATATTTCTGTAAATTTGCTTACAAGTTCCATTCCAAGCTTACTCGGATGCTACAAAGAACTAGAATTTTTGAATCTTTCCTACAACGCACTTGAAGGTCTACTTCCAATGTCACTCAATGAACTTTAGGTCTACTTCCAATGTCACTCAATGAACTTTAGGTCTACTTCCAATGTCACTCAATGAACTTCAAAGTCTTCAGGTCTACTTCCAAGTTCACTCAATGAACTTCAAAGTCCTTAGGACTTGGATTTCTCCTTCAACAATTTGTCAGGTGTAAGTTAGATGTAACGCCCATGCCATTGGATAATCTCAAAATGCTAGGTCATTGAATTTTTCTTTCAATAAGATATTAACCTAGAAGTCCCTACAAATGGAGTTTTCAAAAAGCTTCATCCCACAACATTATAGGAAATCCTAGTCTTTGGGGACCTTGGGTAAGTCTAACACCATGCTTTCCTCACAAAGATCAAAGTGTTTCACATAGGGGAATAATCATCATACTTGTATTTGTAGTCATAATTACTAGTGTTTTTTGCAAATGGCGAAGATTAAAGACGAAGAGGCATATTCTTAGAGAGGTTGGAGCATCCTTAAATGTGGAGCACCAAAAAATTTCCTATCGAGAGCTCATCACTGCAACAAATAAATTTAACGATGTCAACTTGCTAGGAGTTGGGAGTTTTGGAAAAGTGTAAAGGGGTTCTAAATTATTGTAACAATGTCAACTTGCTAGGAGTTAGGAGTTCTGGAAAAGTGTAAAGGGGTTCTAAATTATGACACCCTTGTTGCCATTCAGCCATAATTACTAGTGTTTTGTGCAAATGGCGAAGATTAAAGACTAAGAGGCATAATCTTAGAGAGGTTGGAGCATCCTTAAATGTGGAGCACCAGAAAACTTCCTATCGAGAGCTCATTACCCTAGCAATGTCAACTTGCTAGGAGTTAGGAGTTTTGGAAGTGTACAAGGGGTTCTAAAGTATGGCACCCTTGTTGCCATTAAGCTTTTTGATTTGAAAAATGAAAGAGATAAGGGTGCAAAGTTTTGGGTAAAGTAAGGCACCGAAAGATTAAAATTATAACATGTTATTCAAATCCCTAAATCAAAGATTTGATATTTCCATTTGAAATTTCTCCATTCATTTCAAATGGAAGTCTAGAAAAGTGGTTACATCTCAATGATAAGGAAGAGATTTGTTTGAGTCTGATTCAAAGGTTAAATATAGCAACAGATATTGCGCAAGGATTGGCTTATCTCTATCACCATTGCTTTGTGCAAGTGATCCATTGTAATTTGAAACCTAGCAATGCACTTCTAGGTGAAGACATGGTATCATAATTAATAGACTTTGGTATTGCTATTATTTATTTCTCAAATTGAGAAGGTTCAACTTTTACTTCCACACATCCACTCAAAGGATTTGTGGGTTACATTCCTCCATGTAATATTTAACCTACATGGCATATCATCCAATGTCATTAGTTTCTTTATTTTATTACAACTTCTAAATCAAAAACCTTACCATAAGGATTTGTAAGGATTTGTGGATGCATATGGACTCAATGGACATGTTACAACAAAAGGTGATGGTGATGTTAATAGTTATGGAACATAGTTTTATTGGAGATACTGACAAGAGGGAAACCCACCTACGACATATTTGCAAGAGGAATCAATTTCCAAACATGGATGGCTAACAATTTTCCAAACAAAGTAGGAGAAATTATGGATAATACTCTATTTAGGAGAACTAGTATGTTATGGAATAGTTTTATTGGAGATAACCCATCGACAACATGTTTGCAAATTAGGGAGAAATTGTGGATAATACTCTATTTAGGAGAACTAGTATGCTATGGAATAGTTTTATTGGAGATAACCCAACGACGACATGTTTGCAAGAGGAATCAATTTGCAAACATGGATGGCTAACAATTTTCCAAACAAAGTAAGAGAAGTTGTGGATAAAACTCTATTTAGGAGAACTAGTATGCTATGGAATTTCCATAGTTTTATTGGAGATACTGTCGAGAAGGAAACCCACCCACGACATGTTTGCAAGAGGAATCAATTTGCAAATATGGATGGCTAACAATTTTCTAAACAAAGTAAGAGAAGTTGTGGATAAAACTTTATTTAGGAGAACTAGTATGGGAACTAAAGAAGATAAAGATCTCAAGGGCCTTAGTGAATTCATGAGTGTAAGTTTGCTATATACAAGAGAATCTTCCAAAAGACTACCTACTATGATGGACATCCTAGGCAAACTTCAAAGCATCAAAGACACTTATTACCTACTATGATGGACATCCTGGGAAAACTAAGACACTTTTCTAGACGTTGGCAATCCAAAATCCCAAATTGATATCAAACATTTGTTGGGCAATACAAATAGTACTTACAACAACATTGGAGAAGGTCAAGGTTTTTCATCATTCGGTAAAAGATTTTTCATCATTATAATATAAGAAAGCATAAACAAAAGCATGAACAAGACAATAATTTAATTACATTATTATTATCTTGATGTACTTTTAAGCTAATTCTTTTAAAAAATTATATATATTTTTCAATTTCACATGTAATTTATTACTCTAAGATTTATATATGTTGTTATCTCAAATAAATGTATCATTTTTTTTAAAAGAATTATATATATTTTTCAATGTCACATGTAATTTATTACTCTAAAATTTATATATGTTGTTATCTCAAATAAATGTATATTTTTTCATAAAAAAATTAAAATTATAAACCTAATTAGTGAAATTGTTTTATGTACTTAGTTTTTCTAAAGAACCAAAATTATAGACATAATTATCAAAATTGTTTTACGTATTTTAGTTATTAACTTTACAAAATTTATATTTGTCATATTATTTCTTTTAATTAAGAAATAAACATAACTTTGCTTTAATTTTAATTATTTTTTAAACTTATTTTTATATTTAATTAATGTATTCAATTAATTTAATTTAGAAAAATATATATAAAGCACACATCAAGCTTTTCAGTAAAACACACGCATATACATATATATATATATATATAATTTTCTTACTTTTTAATTTCACATTAATTTATTATAAATTATTTTTCTTATAAAATATCTAATGTGATGGAAATCAATTATTTGCCATCATCCTCTTAGAATAAATAGAGCTTTGACTTTATGTTCTTATGCATTATTATTTACTCAATAGAAATTAAAAACTATTTATAAAATATATAATAGGATGTGAATCAATTATTTGTCCTTCTATACATGAAGCTTTGGCTTTATTTTTTCTTGAATAATTATTTACCCCATATAAATTAAAATGTGAGTGAACACTAATTTCTTTTGATAGGTTATTTCAATATTTTGAAAATTAATAATTAATTATAGAATTTAATGTATTAAAACGTAAGTGAATATTAATTTTTTTTATTTTTATATTATTTAAATTTAATTATTTTTCACAAAATTATAAACTATCTAAATTAATATATTAGAAGATCTTTTATTTTTGTTTGGTATTATTTTAAATAAAAGAAATTTTATAAAAGCTGAAAAAAATTATTTAAAAATTATTTTTTTTTAGCGAAATTTTAATTAAAGAAATTCAATTATATATATATATATATATATATAAAAGAATGAGTGATGATTTTATTACCAAAAATAAAATCTTAAGATCTTTGACTAAGAAATTGATTAAGAATTCAACGATATATATATAAGAATGAGTGATGATTTTATTACAAAAGAAAAAAAAAATCTTAAGATCTTTTACTGAGAAACTGATTAAGATTTTAGGAAACAAATCCCCATATTTTCCAAGGTTTCTACAACTAAGATTTTCTTTGTGATTACAAGACTAAATTCTTACAAATTGCAAACATAATAATATGTCGAAATAATATATTGATTTATTTAGGAGACTTTTGCAATAAGTAGTCTACACGAAACTGGGATTCTGAAGCTAAATTGACATTCTTCACGTTCCTGTTTTTCCTTATGGGCTTTCCAGCCTCTTGTGAGAGGCAATTCTCTTGCATTTAAAGAGAATGATTTTCCAACATTGTCTCTCGTACTTGACTTAGTGTGAGTTGCTTTGATTGTCATAACTTGTTTGTAAAATGTTGGAGTAGATCTACTCATCTATGCAAGATTAGAATCTTACAATGTTAATACTTTTGCCACAAAGCATGATTTTGTATCTTAAGAGACAATTGTTGGAGGAGCTTTCTCTTCATTCTCCCCTGGCACTACAAAGTTTACTTGATCCTCCTTTGGGGTTTCATCCCACAGAGTAATTTTTTCTTCTTCTAGATCTTGAAGAGCCTCAAAGGAGTTTTTGCTAAGGGAAGGTTTAGGAACTTCTTCAATGGATTTTTTTAGAGTTGCAACCTTGTTATGTTGATTCTTCCTTTGTTTTTGAACTAGCTGAAAATTTCCCTCATTAGATATGGGGGTATGGGCTTGCCCTTCTTTAGAGAGAGGGTGTAAGGACCTACGGTCCAAGGCATCACCGTCGGGCAAGTGCAATATTTCAACTTGGTGAACGAGCGGTTGGAGAAGAAATGCGAGCTCTGACTTAATATGTGTGGAGACATATGTTATAATACGCATAAGGAAGGTTGAGCGAAAGTTTATATGGCATGGGAAAGCATTGGCATACACCCATGGCTGACCTACACATGGAAAGCAATTGAACGAAGGCCGACATACAAAATAGGCGAAGAGTTGCGATGTGTAGGGCGTTTTGGCAAGTTGGCTTGGGCAGCTCAACTTGCCCAACGCACTGTATAAATACAGCGAAGCTTGGAGGCATTTGGACCATTCAAATTTGAACAAGTCTCTCATAGCAAGTGTAGTGCGAAGAGGAAGGTAGAGTGCAGAAAGGGAAGGCGCAGTTCTAATGCGCCTAACCTTGGGCAGCTCCACACGAAGGCAAGCACGTGGACTTGGGTGAAAGGCGAGGGTGCGGTGAAGGCGCCCATCATTCATGCAGAAGCAAACAGCGTGGTGGAACTCGGGTGAAGGCGCCAGTTGTTGGGCACGGGTGGTAACTCGTGTGAGGACGCACCCGCCCATCGTTCAAAGGCATTCTCAGGTGAGGTCGCCTGCCGGTTGTGTGAAGGCATGCACGGGTTCTTGGGTGGCTCGGGTGAGCGCCCGCCCGTCGTGCAAGCTAAACGCAGAGGTGGAGAAGGGGACTTGGGTAAGGTCGCCGGCCCACCGTGCGGAGATAAATGAAGGGTGACCCAGGTGAGGTCACCCGCCTGTCAGCACAAGGTTCGGTTGTGAAGTTTGGTTGGCAGCTCGTGTGAGGGCGCGCCCACCCAACTTGGACAAAGAAATCTTGGTTATCACACGAAGGTATGTAAAATTGGATAAGTATGAAACTTGGTGTTTCAAATTATACTTGTAAAGCTTTGTAATATTGAAGAAGATTGTATAATATATTATTCGGGCAAACTCATTGTTCAGGGAGTTGCCCCTCCCTTTATACTGTGCAATTGTGTTCTCTTGTATAATTGCTGATGATAATGAATGTGTATGGGTGTTCATTGGTGTAAAAGAAACATATAATTACTTGGTTGTGAAACACAAACTAAGTAGATTAATGGTTAGGCGTAGTCCATGAACATAAGTATTGGTGAAAAGAAAGTGTTTGGTGGTGCCGCACCTCGCCAAGAGCAGTTGAAAGACTACCGCTGGCCTGGGGGCGTGACAGTTGGTATCAGAGCTCGGTTGGAGCTGGTGTTTATCTGCACTTCGTGAGAGATGGTATTGAAGATGATTCAGGGTTGAAGAAGCTTGACAATTGATGACAGTGGAAGCAGGTACTTGTAGGTGAAGGAAGCTGGTTTCACATACAAGTGGAACAAGGGCTGGTTCATGGTTGCAAGGAACTTGGTGAAGCTGGTGAATGGTGAAACAGGTTTAGAAGAGGAGAAGCTTAGTGCTTGGGAGGAGAAGCTTAGTGCTTGGGCCAAGCTGAACGACAAGGCATGGCAAGTTTGGAAGAATGCAAAGGGAAGCTCTTTCTTACCTTATACAGGTTGAAGCGGATGAAAGAAGAGAATCCCCGGATTCGAAAGGAACTTGAAGTCTTGGAAAACAATGTTGAAAATGAACTTCTTCAACTAGGTTGGACAATGGAGCAAAATGAAGTTGCAGATTGTGATGACAAGGAAGAGGAAGTTGTGATGATTGAAGATGTTGCAGATATGACCATGATGGAGGATGAACTTGAGATTGATCAAGTTGGACCAGGATCGTGCAGTTTGCAGACATGGGTGGATGAGGATACTCACATGGAGGAGCCTCATGATGATGAAGTAAGTATTGATACTTGTGTTTCATTTGAGCATTTGGTAGATGGACCGTATGCATGGAAGAGAAAAATCAATTTGCCGATGCTAGGGAGCATCTTACCATGGATGTCTATGATGAGACCTTGTATGGAGAAGCAAGTATTGTTGACTGTTGCAGGACTTTTTGGGGTTGTTTGTGACCTTATGGTAGAAGGTACAAAGGCTCGTGACAAGGGAGGAACATGATGATCGTTGCAGAGGATTGGGTCATGCTTTAGCCACATGAAGAATTAGCTAAGTGTCCAGCGTGACTCATGGACAGATTAGAGGAGGGAACACACTTGAGGTATGATGATGCTTGGGTGGACTTCTCATGGCTAAGACTAAGAGATAGTCTTGGTGGAACCTTTAGTGGGGGAGCTATGATGGAGAGACTCATGTGATGATGATATGGTTGGGTGACTGAGTTCACTAGACCGAAGATTGCAGACTTGGATGAGGATGACCGATTGTTGTGATGGGTCTACTTGGTTGGACTACATGGGCAACTTAGTCATGGAGATCAGGTTGGAGACATGGAGCATGGCAGTCTTATGCAAGGACATTATGTAGGAGAACTTGTAGAGGTGTCACTTATGGGCATCAAATGAGGAGTGTCAAGGCAGGGATGTTGTGCAGATGGATTTGCTGATGTGACATGGAGATGTTTTACTTATGAGCTGATGGAGAGGTTGTGCACTCTTATACAACAAGGACATGGACTTGGATGGAGTTGTGAGCAGACTATGGAGCATTCCTACTACATGGAGAGTTGAGGCATCTTGCAGAGACCTTTGGGCCGAGACTTGTATGCTTCCTAGAGTGTTGGTTGGAGATGACATATGGAGCTCATGATGACATGAGATTGTTGTGACTTTTGGGGACTTCATATATGGTGGACTTGGAGGATCTAATGCATTGAGGATTTGAGGTCATGTGTGGCTTGGAAGAGTGACTTGATGTGGAGGATCGATATGGGACACTTTGGAGTGATGGAGTTACAACGATGATGATGCCTTGGTGGTAACACTTGGGCATGGGTTGAGCCGAGACTCAACCTCCTTTGACACATGGGAGCTGATTGATCTATGATCACAGGCAGCATATGGAGATGAGACAGGTGTATACTTGTCCCTATGGCAGACTTGAGGATGGCACATACAGATATGATGGAGATTGCTTCATGGACCTGGATGTGGCACATCGAGAGTTGGAGTTTGATGAGATGATCTCTTAAATTTGAGGAGATGGATGCTTGCAGATGGATGATGATGTTGGGATAGATGCAGCTAATTTCATGCAGCACATTAACACCAAACATCATGGACAGCATGTTGCAGATGAGATGGAGATTACTTCATGGACCTGAGCATGGCTTACACTTATATGGAGATGGATTCTTGATCGAGTTGAGGATGTGACGGGATGTTCTGAGAAACAACTGATGGTGGCATGAGGATGTGCATTCTCATGGTTTGAGCGTGATAGTTGGATTAGCTACCCAACTAGTTCAAACATGGGGGCCGACATGTATAGAGATGTGTTAGCATTGCGTTGGAGTATCATGGAAGCAGTTCACACGAGGACGACACATGATGAGGTCAACACGAGATGTTGCAGGAAGCATGTAACTTGTGATGGAGGGGCCAACCTTCCACGATAGGGAGCAGCATGTGGAGATTGTGACGAGATGGTTGATGATCATGGATTGAGATGATTTCCGATGTATGACATACCGATGGGGTGTATAACTTGGTATGGTGATCTTGGTGACAGTTGGTTGTCGGGATGAGATATTGTCGAGGACGACAATGATTTCAAGTGGGGGAGGATGTAAGGACCTGCAGTCCAAGGCATCACCGTTAGGCAAGTGCGATAGCTCAACTTGGTGAACGAGCGGTTGGAGAAGAAATGCGAGCTCTGAGTTAATATGCGTGGAGACATATGTTATAATACGCATAAGGAAGGTTGAGCGAAAGTTTATATGGTGTGGGAAAGCATTGGCATACACCCACAACTGACCTACACATGGAAAGCAATCAAACGAAGGCCGACATACAAAATAGGTGAAGAGTTGCGATGTGTAGGGCGTTTGGCAAGTCGGCTTGGGCAGCTCGACTTGCCCAACGCACTGTATAAATACAACGAAGGTTGGAAGCATTTGGAGCATTCGAATTCGAACAAGTCTCTCATAGCAAGTGTAGTGCGAAGAGGAAGGTAGAGCGCAGAAAGGGAAGGCACAGTTCTAATGCACCCAACCTTGGGCAGCTCCACATGAAGGCAAGCACACGGACTTGGGTGAAAGGCGAGGGCACGGTGAAGGCACCCATCATTCATGCAAAAGCAAACAAAGCGGTGGAACTCGGGTGAAGGCACCAGTTGTTGGGCACGGGTGGTAACTCATGTGAGGACGCACCCGCCCATCGTTCAAAGGCGTTCTTGGGTGAGGTTGTCCGCTGGTGGTGCGAAAGCATGCACGGGTTCTTGGGTGGCTCAGGTGAGCACCCGCCTGTCGTGCAGGCTAAACGCAGAGAAGGAGAAGGGGACTTGGGTAAGTTCGCCCACCCACCGTTCAGAGATAAATGAAGGGTGACCCAGGTGAGGTCGCCCGCCCGTCGGCACAAGGTTCGGTTGTGAAGTTTGGTTAGCAGCTCGTGTGAGGGTGCGCCCACCCGACTTGGACAAAGAAATCTTGGTTATCACACGGAGGTATGTAAAATTGGATAAGTATGAAACTTGGTGTTTCCAAGTATACTTGTAAATCTTTGTAATATTGAAGAAGATTGTATAATATATTATTTGGGCAGACTCATTGTTCAGGGAGTTGCCCCTCCCTTTATATTGTGCAATTGTGTTCTCTTGTATAATTGTTGATGATAATGAATGTGTATGGGTGTTCATTGGTATAAAAGAAACATAATAATTACTTGGTTGCGAAACACAAACTAAGTAGACTAATGGTTAGCCGTAGTCAATGAACATAAGTATTGGTGAAAAGAAAGTGTTCGGTGGTGCCGCACCTCACCAAGAGCGGTTGAAATACTACCGCTGGCCTGGGGGCGTGACAAAGGGGCTTGGGCTCACTCATCCTTTTTCTAGTTGAGGGCATATTTTGGGAAAGTGCCCATGAGAATGACAAATGATGCATTTGAAGGGAATCCACTCATAGACCAATTCTTGAATATGGTTCCATTCCCCTAAATTTATTTTTAGGGCCTTTGGTAAACCTTCAAAAAGATTTACTTCAATACAAATGTGAGCACAAGAAAATTGGTCTAGTCTCCTTTTGGTTTTGCTTTATCCAAATAGTGGCCCAACTTATTTCCAATCTCTTGCATCAGGTCCCCAAAGATGGAGAGGAAGGTGAGGCATTTGAATCCACACCAACACAGAAGTACTTTTAGAATTTGGATTGAAATCCAGAGTCCGTGGAGATAAAGAGTCCTTCGGCTCCCATAAAATACGACCCTGATCTAAAAATCGAATATTTTTCTAGTTTATTCACAAATATAAAAACATAGAAACCCATACCTATTGCAAAGAAAGAAAGTTACCTGACCTTGAATCTTGGGGGTCCATTGTTCCATGACCCAAGATTCAACAACCTTTAGATTTAGCCAAAAGCCCATAAACTTTCCAACCAATGCTTTTTCTGAGAGGGCTAAGGCTCTCTTGCATGGATCTTATGAAGAGGGTTCCACTTCTGGAATGTCAGCTAATTTCTTCACAAAATTTTGGAGGAGAAGAAGGCCCCCGCGGTTTCCGTGACTACAGCAGGGCTCTTAATGTAAACACCTCATCCATAATGAGTAGAGGAAAATTGATCTACAAGATCGTATCTAAGAAGCCTCCCATAGTATGTTTGTCAAATGCAAGCTTGAACATTATGGGAGCCACAATTACAGTTGGAAGGGTCTCCTTAAGCCAAAACTAATCTTCAGCGGCCAAATCACGAAATTGGGTCCAAGATTAGAGTGTTACAGTCTTCTACATATTAGATATGAACTAGTTGATATCGAAACTAAGGAAACCCTAACCGCCAAGAGGTAGAAACCGCAAAGCTCATCCTCCACCTCTTGCATATTCCTTCATTTGTTCCTAATATTACTAAATATTTTAATAAATATATTTAATATTATAATATTAAAACATTTATTAAAAACATTTTTAAAATTTTGATAATAAATTCTATAGTTAAAAGTTTTAGGTAATCAAAAACTTGGTAAAAAAAAATTAGTATTTCAAATTATTCACACTAGCTGCTAAGTATATATTTTTAAAGCTATATATATATATATATATATATATATATATATATATATATATATATATATATATATTAAACATTTAAAATATAAAATATTAAAATTTAATATTTTCCTTGCATATTTTTCAAAGATTTTAATTATATATATATATGAAAATTATATTTATTTATAATTTTTAAAATTAACTAATTAAAATTATTTTTTTTGTCGATTAATATATTTTATTAATTTGGAAAATATTTGCAAAGGAATATTTTGATTATCAATCAATTCCCAATCTCACTCTTAACATATTTTTTGACTGTGGGAGGATTACAAAATAGATAATTAAAAAAAGACACCATAAAGATGGGCATTGAGATACCTAGAGATCAAAAAGTCATCAAAAAACATACAAAATGTATACGAAACCAAACATGAGAAACGATACTAAGGTATCTAGTCCTGACACTACTCTGGATGGGTTGGTGGATGAACTGGAGGGTGTTGACCATCGTGGACATGGAATTCCAAATGCTCCATCCTACTTTCGATGACCTCCATCCTTTCATATATTCATCTTTGATTTATCCTCATTGATGACACTCTGTCCAAAATATCCCATTGTTGTTGCATAACATCATTGAAGGAACCAATGACTTCCAAGTGGTCCTCCAACCGAAGACGAACGAGCTCTGCTAGCTAAGACGAAATCTCCTGAAGCTGCCTTGCAACAAATGAAAATTGGGGAAGCTCTCTCTCTTGGCCTAAAGTTGGGCGAATTTCATGGGCTAACTCACTCACGTCAAGCTTTTCATCTCCAGCACCATCATGGTTGCTGCCACCCGCATGAGCACACCCTCCCAGTGCAAGGCCTCCTCGACGCGCATGACCTCGCTGGTGGAGCATGGAGACCAACACCCTAGACCACGGAGGACAACACAACCACAATACAATGAGAGGCCACCTCCAATACAAACTGACATTTACCCTAGCACAAAAATCCTTCTTGTTGGACACCTTTCGATCCTTGAAGACGGGAAACAAGCCAACACCAATACAATGATGGCACCACACAAGCCAACCAAATCCCGTACAACAATCTAGACCCTTTAGCACCTACCAAGAAGAGCATGACCTCTAACTAGGCACCGTCAACTGACTCACCCCCACCCTGAGGACGATACTTCCTGACACAATGACCCTATATCAGACTCCCCATAACAAGACCATCCGACTTATCAAAACAGGAAACAAGAACCACATGGGATCCCAGCAACTCAGGTTGTAGGCCCCCATGCAGCAACCCATCGGGAATACGATGCAACTGCCAATACCACCACCCCACAAACTACTCTGTCAATACCCAAGGAAAGAAACCATGTGACTCTGAAGTATAAAAACTACATAAACACCCTACCAGATAGTCAGGTGAGCACCTCTCTCCACAGTGAAGACTGGAGGCTGCCAAGGACCAAAACGTACAACTCCTCCAGCCTGGAGTTTCTTCTCTCTCTGCATTCCTAAGATGCCAAACATGGAGAGCATCCAACCATGAACCAACTGACACCCATGCCACCCCACTACACAAAATTTATATCGACACAAAAAAACATACTCATAAGCTCCTAAAGAGAACCAACACAAACTCAGCGATGACCTCCCCAACTCCAAGGACTCACATTCCTAAATGAACTGTAAACAATCTCCAAAATCGACGACTTTCAATAAACCTTGCACGCCTGACATAAATCACCCTAGATCTAAAAGGACCCTCTAGTGTCGCCCATATGTCCAACACCTTAACAACATCTAAATGGATGTCATGGTGGTTAATTAACCTCTGTCTCATCAAATCATTGTGGATTGGAACTTCCACCCCCATCGAGATAACTAAAATTAGATTATTATAATGAAAGTTATTATTATAATTTCAGATTTATTGTGGGTTGAAAGAAAAAGAAAGAGTCTACAAAATTATATAAATAAAAGATAGGTTTAATAAGGAATTTAATGATTAACAATTTACAATTTTTGTAAATAAAATGTATAAATGTGTGCATGTATAGAACTAGAAACTTCAAAGGAAATTCAAAAATCCATTGACTTAGCACTATCAACCTAGACATATTTCTAAATTGAGAATTTGAAATCTATCTGTTCACTTGAGAGTTGATGTGTTTTTAATCCTCAAATTAGATATTTAAGGTCTTAAACTCTTATTCAAGAAATTGTGTTGTATAATAATCTCTTGACCAAGAGTTTGATTTCATCAAATCTTCACCCATCTTCGTAAAAAAAAAGTGACATATCTTCATGTGATCACTAATATATTAAATATTTTGAAAGCATTAATAACTATTATGCACCATGAATTCACACTAACAATAGTGATACAAATAATTATAGCTAAAATGGTATCATAGCAAGAAATGGTGGTTTTTTTGTAATTTAGAGGATTAATGTTTTTATTGAAATTATAAGCACATGTATATGTAAATGACACTATAGCATAAAGTCATTTAAATACATGTCAATGTTTGATAATAATTCAAAAGCATTGATGAATAGAGATGAATACAATACACATTTTTGTTCAATTGAATGCAATGTATCAATATGATATGTTCAATTATAACTTTCTATTGTATCCGAGAGGAACCTAGCAATCCTTTTGACACATAGTTACTAGTAAACCTCTGGGGTCTATGACTTGTCGTCCTTTCCATAAATCAGGTTATAAACAATGGGATTTGAACCTTGGATCTCTTAGTTTTCACAAATTTCGCATTACTTCGATCACCAATTGAGTTTCCCATTGGGACCTAAATGTGTTTGAGTATGATCATTGCATCAATATCTTATATTTTTTAGTGATATACTAAGTGACTGAACCTTTGTTCAATGTAATAATGTTATTACTCTATATATAAAATTGTAATGCAATATTGTTTACCTCCAAAGAGTATGATAGATAAGAAACTAATTTTATTATATATATATATATATATATATATATATATATATATATATATATATATATATATATATATATATATATATGGGGGATTATTTGTCATACAAAATACAAAATAAGATAACATAATAATTCATAATAATTAAATGTCAATAAATAATTGTTACAATCATTGATAATTTTTTGTCATATCAATTGGGACGATAACTTCACATCAAATGCCTAACTTTATAAACAAACATTCCAAAATATAAAACCTGTAAAATTTTATTATCTTAATCATAATTGATCTGTTTAACTACTATATTTCTTGAGTTGCTTGTATGCATAATTTCTTCATTACTAATAGGGAATATTTCATTTGGGTTGTTTGCAATGTTTTCTTGAATATTGTGATTTTATTCCTCTTTTATGTTTTTGTCTACAAACATATAAATAAATTAGGAGTATATCTATACTTATAATACAATATACATAATTATATAAATAGAAAAATATACCATAAAATGAATAATTCATAAGAAATACATATTATTTAACATCATAATTTATACCTTATCTCAACATATTTTCTAATGGCTTCTATACACCATAGAAAATTATAGATATGATTAAAAGCTTCTTGTTATTCCATTAATTATAAAATATGATAAATAAAATAGAAAAACTACATATAAACTATCCAATTAATCCTTAATACTATTATACTCATAACTCATACATAATCCAATGTTAGTGAAATCTTAAAATGGGTCATCTTTATATCTTATTACTTGGTAGAAAACATCCATTAGATCGTAAATTAAGTAAAATATAAACATAAAAACGGATATGAAATGTTAAGGAAAGAAACTATAAGTACTCAATCATTTTATTTTATTCCTTGTTACCTAGTCTTATAAGTTTGTCGCATAGTCTTATAAGTTGAGTAGGTTCCATTTTATTTTATTTTTCAAAAGAAAAAAGAAATTGAAAATTAGTATTTTACATGACAATTAAAATATCTTGTTACACAAAATATCAATCATTGCATATATTTGATACATGTTTTTGTTGGGAAAGCTTGTAGTATGATTCAATTATTCTTATTTCTCTTGCCATATTTTTTTAACATTTTTGGTCATTCATATCGACAAGCTTCCAATATTATCTCTGTAACACCCTCCTCCCATAACTACCCAAGCAACCGGCCATTCGGGGTAAACATGTGACGAGAGGCAACTATGATATGATTCAACCTCCTAAGTCACATTAAGAAAGTGGAACCAATGGAAACACACCATACATACATTAATCATCAGCTACAAGAACCTCAGAAACCAATCCAATACTTTAGACGGCTTTCCTTCAGGTCCCATTGATCTTTTGGACAACTTAAGCCTCAATCACTCTCATGTTATAGGCATGAGGGCGACCAGAAATCCAAAGTCGCTCTCATAGGCTTGCCTGCCAGTGACCACAGACCAAAACTGTCAGTGCTATGCTAGTGACTTCGAGATTTGAGCCACTTTTTCAAGCCCAGAGCCTAGGTCACTGCCAAAAATTGAACCATTCCTTCAAATCAGTAAAATAACATGGAATTGATAGTACTAAAGAAAATACTTGTTCAAGACCTTAACTGGACCCCTACTAGCCTTGATAGGCATTTTGTCCTACATATCGCGAATACGTAATCTACAGGTATAAATAACATATGTGAGCATAGGGGTCTCATACTTATTTGAGATTCGCTATGAAGCATTATTTCCTTATCACTTTAACTATCATTCCATCCATTAGTTCATAGATACATTATTCATTCATTTACAAGTAAAAACATGATGAGGGTCATACATAGCTGTTGTCATAAAACATATACATAACCAGCATAAGAGGGATAGAAATATCAATGAAATAACATCCATATACACCACATATAATCCATCATAATACTCATAGAAATACCAGTATAAATAGACTTTCATTAATGATGCAAAATACAAGCCTGGGATAGGACTTCCATGTTCCAACTGACCATAGAATGGTCAAGCCAAATCTCTCTTCAGCCATTCACCCCCATGCCATATTCCAAGCATGAATGCAGGATCTCATAGAACACATCAATCAAAACCATGAGGAATTCCAAAGGCCATCCATCTCATCCCATCAAACAATGGTTCCACCTCACGGCCGGACATCACCAAAATCATCATCCAATCAGTCTCTATCCCAACCTTCCAGGGCGTTAGAGCATTTGTTCCAACCTGGCTCCCAAGACTAGTAACTCAACCCACGACTGTCGTCGGGCTCTAGAGCGTTTGTCCAACCAAGGAATCTAGGACTATTAACTCAACCCACAATTGTTATTGAGCTTCCAAAGCATTTTTCCAACCAAGGCTTCCAGGACTAGTAACTCAACCCACCAAGGGCTTCTAGAGCATTTTTTCAACCAAGGCTTCCAGGACTAATAACTCAACCCAAGTTGTTACAAGGCTTCCAAATCGTTTTTCCAACCAAAGCTACGGGACTAGTAACTCAATCCAAGCCATTATAGGACTTCCAAAGCATTTTTCCAACCAAGGCTTCCAGGAACTAATAACTCAACCCAAGCTAAGGAAACATGAGAACCAACCAAAAAAATATAATGAAGGTAAACCCACAATCACCATGGTTATCTAGGAAGTGGCAAGGCTAGGAAATCCATTATCAATCCAGGAATCCTCCATGCCAATGACAGATCACAACCAAGAAATCACATGCATGTTCCATGCATGCGAAAACTAGTGAAGAAATCATACATGAAACTCGGTACCTGCAAGAAAATATGATTTAGCAGCTAATCTTGATGCCCTCTCGTGCTTTCCTGCTTTCCCTTTGCCTTCTTTCTCCAAAAATCCAAGTATTCCATACCCACCAAGAGTGCTCCAAGAAAACTCTAAGTCTCCAAGAGTATGAGAGAGAGATAATAATGAGAGAGTTCCAAAACTGAACTGACCAAGTCATGCCCATTGATCCTCAGAAGCCTTTTTATCAATGAGGCCTCTATTTTCTTCATTTTCCATTATTTTCCTCCTCACATGCAACCTGTGACCTTTCACCTCCTTTTTCTCCTAATTTCCAACATTTTCATAAATAAATGTCAATTAATGCCTCATGCCTTTCCAAAACCTTAGCCACTATCTTTTCCAATTTCCTTAGCCATAATAAACCAAATCAACACCCATTAGGATGTTTCCCCCACAATTCATCTTGGAATACGTGTCCCATCATCTGTGGTATTTATATATTTACATGAGTGTTTAACCAAGGTTGTTACGGAACCCTCCTCCTTGGGAGTACACCGTCCTCGGTGTTTAATGACACCTATAACCAACAAAACTACTGAAAACAAAACATATTGCCCATGGATCTTTATAACACAACTCCTTGCAGTATTTATAATGACCACTACTGAAACGTGACAATAATATCGTTTACTGGAGCTTTATAACATAGCTCATTATGTTATTTACAACAACCACATATACACATACGCATTCACTTCAACCAACAAATAATAATATTGTCTATGGAGCTTTATAACACAGCTCGATACAGTATTTACAATAATACACACATATATGCATATGCATATTTGCTCAACCAGCAAATAAAAGGATTGATGCCTGCATTTGAAACAAGGGAATCCAGAGGCTCACACCTCTAGCCTCAAATTAATACCAGGATTCACCTTCTTCCCAAGAATTCCAGAATCCATTGCAAATTCCAATTTGCATCCAATGTGCAACGCTACAATCCTACGCCACTTGTACTCTCAATGAACAGTTACTGGCTCATTGTTCCAGGGCACACTCCTAATGTGCATTTGATTCCATATGGAAATGCTAATGACCAAAACAAATCCATCCCCGCTGTTCCCTTCTCTACTACATAGTCTCTTGGGCCATTCGGTCACCCCTTCCATGCAATCACACACCTTCCAAGTTCCACTGGCACCCCCATCCTGGGCAGTCCATCCCTTGGCAAGGCTTCCTTGCATCAGAAGATACAAAGACCAAGGCATATCCCTACCTCAAAACAATCATATTGGTCATAGCATGCTTATGGAAATCAATGGACACTATTGGGTACCAATGTCCCATAATGGCCCTGCTCCTAAAGTTCTTTACCAACATACTGTTGCATTTTCCAATTCCTTTTGCTAACGCTGCTAATTCTTGCAATCAATTTCAACCAACGAAATGGGCATGTTCGTGCATTCATATACCAAGCACATAGTTTCCATTAGATTCAAAATAAATTGAAATAACTTCAAATCATACCTCATTGGTAGCTCATCAATAAGGTACATTTTCAATTTTGTTCGCTTCCTGTCACAACAAATCAAACTAACTTCATTGACAAAATCATCATGTATAACATACCACATCAGGTTAGCTCGAAACACAACCATCATAAATCACATGTAACCATCATAAACCAAAATCATAGATCACATGTAATCATCATAGACCAGAATCATAAATCACATGCATAATAAGACTAAAATAAAGTATTGATACTTATATTTTAATCAATCCTTGGCTTCCACCATTGTCATTATTTTGTACACACTCTAGATTGGTTGCCACACCTGACAAACACCTAGTGCCTTCTCCTCAACCATGTGCACACACACATAGTGTACATCCCACACATACAACCACACACGACATACCACACCATGCAATACATGCATCTACACCCAGTGTACAACACAACACAATACATACTCCTACGTCTGGTGTACAACACAACACAACACGATGCAAATCACAAGACATACATCCGCACACAGCGTGTGAAACCACCAAATGCATACATATACACCTAATATACAACACAACTCATACATCTATACCCGTTGTACAATGCCACAATACATGTACCACTTGTATAATGTGTACACAATACCACATGTACACAGTACCACATGCACGACATGTACATAGTTCCACATGCATGACATGTATATAGCATCACCTGCACACAATGCCACTTGTACCACATATGCATGGCACCACATTCTCATAGCACCACTTGTACAATCATGCACATAACACCATATGTACATAGCACCATATGTGCAACATGCACACAATGCCATATGTACATAGCACTGCATATACAACATGTACATAGCACCATACACAATACTGCATATCCAACATGAGAACAACACCATATGCACACAATACCGCATATTCATCATGTACATAGCACCATTTATACCCAACATTGCATATGCAACATTCAAATAACACTATCTATACCACCCTGTACATAACATTGCATAAACAACATGTACACACACTATATATACACAACACCACATGCGCACAACATCATAGATGCAACATGTACAACATATACAACATATGCACAACAATAGTACCACACGTCAAACCACACTGTCTCTACCAGGTAACCTTGCTTCTATTGTCTCTCTGCCATCCATGCTTATCCTAGCATGTTGCAAACCACACTACTTTCATTTCGTTGATGTATCCCTTGGTATAACAAATCCATAACATATACATAATATAATCACATAATATCAACTCATAACCACATGATACTGACCTCATATATTTGTCATGACCACTCTCCCAATTGTTTCCTCATAATATCAGGAACCTCTTCATGTCATTTGTCTGCATAAGCAATCATTCATCCACAAGAACGATTCTTGATGACCCTATCGGACAATGACATAGATACATAGATACATATACATATACACGCATTAGCATAAACAATCATGATCCTATCAGGCAACAATATGCATACATACATATAAACATCAACATAAAATAACAATGATCTAGTTAGTCAACGACATACATATATACATGTATACGCATATAGACATCAACATAATCATGATCCAAACATAATTACATAAGTTCAAGGTTAGGAGAACTTCCTTATTTATGCATAACATGCACGACATTTAGAACAATCTTTCCCAACATAGCCAAGGCACCTGACACCTTTTACCCTTCCTGGTTACCTTTCTCATTATTGTCCTGTCATCATACATTTACCACAATGGACCCAATCAATCCAACCGACAATCACAGTATTACCTTTCATTGCGCTTACTCATGCACCGAGCTTCATCTGTGTCTTACATTACCTGTTGGATACCACACATCTCTCCCTGAGCTCCATTAAATTTCCTATTTCCCAAACCAATTCCCAAGACTCAACACATAAAAGGCAAGACAAGAAACAAACAAGAAGAAGACTATGAAAACCCATAACAATATGACACTACAACAAAGTGGCATAGCTATGCACCAGAACTTGTCAAAATCACCATTCAAGCATAATAATCACAAAATACCAAAATCACAAGACCAAAAACAAACACCATGATGCAATCCCCATGGTTCCCAAGGAAATCTCAACCTAAGCCTTCTTCAAACTTTCATGGAAATTTATATTTCCATGCAATCCCCTGCATCATATTGCCATAAACTCATAACTATTAGTGTATATATAACATAACAATACACCAATTACATTATCTTGTTATTTCAAGCACGTTGCCTTGTAGCTAAACACATATGTGCCATGTCTCAAGGGACTCTAATTCCCTTGTGAGATCTACCTGTATCTAGAAACTGGCTGATATACCTGTCAAATACATGTCCATGAATATAACACATATCCACATAATGTCAGATGAGATTAAGGTTAAGAAGACTTCCTATACACAAAGCACTCATTCACTTGGAATTAGGGTTTCCAAACATAGCCAAAGGAATTCTTGCCCAATTCCTTCCTTTTACCTTTTACCTTGTTGCAATTGAGGCTTACTATGTGATGTCACATCGCCCAACTATTAGTTATGTAAACACATCAATTGATATCTTATCACGCTAATGCCAAGCATGTTTCCTACAATTGTTTACACATGTCAACCACATGTTCCAGATATCAAGACAATCATATCTATCAATTTCAAATCAACCTTTACCAAGACTAATAATAATATCATAATCCATAGTTAACTCAGAGTATTAGATATAATGCGACAACTATCACCTACTATACTCAAGTACATATCAACTGTCTCGACACATATGTGTTAGTAAAATCATCCTGTAACAATATCATTTGAACACATACTCATATTATGAAACTCATCAAACTTTCAACCAACTTGCACACACACCATGTTAAATAAATCAACTAGATGACATAATAGACACTAAGCACTCAACACCAAATAGAAGACATAACCAAGAATGAAGAACCTAGTATACTACATGATCAACACATATCTTAGTGTACCTCGAGGGAGGCTATCTTGTCTGCACATTCAATCTAGTTAGCAAGACATAACTTTCCAACATGTCAAATCAAACATAAATAAGATCATGATATCGATAACACTAACTAACTAACGTGTTCTCATCATAAACTCATAAGCATTTATCATTCATGAATAACAACCACGTGTGCAAATTCATCACAAATATGTCGGCTCATACCTGAATATTGTAACCATAACCACTTTCATAGTCCAATCCAATTTAGCATGATACATATAACATCAAGATATTAATGTTATAACCCTAATCGTCAAGTCAACTAACATATAACAACAATAAGTTAACCTATAGCATACTCATCAACAACATATAACATGATCATCAAGTTATCTAAAATAAACAAAAATAACAATGCATACAACCATGGGTTACTATTATTCATCACTATCCGACACATGTGCATGTGACTATACTAATCAACTATCATCTATCATGAATGTAACCATAACATCAAAAGACATGTACATAAACCTAATGTGTATAAACCTAATGCATATGACAATCCTTAACTTACATACTTGCATGCCAAACCTACAATACTTGTATGACAATTCTCTCTTGCCTTGAGGTCCAATGCTGCAACTTCACTTTAATGATCTACATATCATGTTCTATCTCAGCCAACACATTAGCATCATAACAACCAATAACACCATGATGACCTAAATTGCATATAATGACTTCAAAAGGCATGTTTTCCCTACTATTCATGCATAACTATAACCAAGACCATACATGCATAACAACTGCATAATCAACCATTCACACTTGAAGACATACTCCATGACAACACCTTCAACCTTCACATGGAGACACCACTACAACCATGATCATCACCATGCAAATGCAACAAGAACATGGACTAAATGCATAAGGAACATGTATGCAACCAACATGAAAGCATGATCAACACACAACCCATCCAGTCCGAGGAGTGAACCATGCTCTGATACCATTCTTTAACACCCTCCTCCCACATCTACCCAAGCAACTGGCTAGTCGGGCTAAACATGCGAACAAAGGCCACTATGATATGATTCAACCTCCTCAGTCATGTTAAGGAAGTGGAACCAATAGAAACAAACCATACATACATTAGTCATTAGCTACAGGATCCTTAGGACCCAATCCAATAATTTAGACAACTTGCCTTGGAGTCCCACTGATCTTTTGGGTAACTTAAACCTCAATCGCTCCCATGGTATAAGCATGAGGGCGACCAGAAACCCAAAGTCACTCTCACAGGCTTGCTTGCCAGCGACCAGAGACTAAAACTGTTAGTTTTATGCCAACGAATCTGAGATTTGAGCCACTTTTTCAAGCCCAGATCCCAAGTCACTACCCAAAATTGAACCATCCCTTCAAATCAGTAAAATAACATGGAATTGACAGTACTAAAGCAAATAATTTTTCAAGAGCTTGAATGGACCCCTACTAGCCATGGTAGGCATTTTGTCAAACATATCGCGAATATGTAATCTATAGGTGTAAATAACATATCTAAGCATAGGGGTCTCATACTTATTTGAGATTCTCCATGAAGCATTGTCTCCTTATCAATTTAACTGCCATTCCATCTATTAGGTCATATATACATTGTTCATTCATTTACAAGTAAAAGCATGATGAGAGGCATACATAGTTGTTGTCATAAAACATATACATAACTAGCATAATAGGGACAGAAATATTAATGAAATCACGGCCATATACACCACATATAATCCATCATAATACTCATAGAAATACCAGGAGAAATAACCTTTCATTAATGATGCAAATCCAAACCCAAGATGGGACTTCCATGTTCCACCCGACCGTAGAATGGCTTAGCCAAATCTCTCTTCATCCATTCACCCCCATGCCATATTCCAAGCATGAATGTGGGATCCCATAGAATACATCAATCAAAACCATCCAAGGCTTCCAGAGGCCATCCACCTCAACCCATCAAATAGTGATTCCACCTCACAGTCGAACATCACCGAAACCATCATCCGATCGGTCTCTATCCCAGCCTTCCTGGCCTCCAAAGCATTTGTTACAACCCGACTCCCAAGACTAGTAACTCAACCCACGGTTGTCGCCGACTCCAGAGCGTTTGTCCAACCAAGGCTTTCAGGACTAGTAACTCAACCCACAACTGATGTCAAGCTTCCAGAGTGTTTGTCCAATTAAAGCTTCTAGGACTAGTAACACAACCCACCAAGGGCTTTCAGAGTGTTTTTCCAACCAAGGCTTCTAAGACTAATAACTCAAGCCAAGTTGTTACAGGGTTTCTAGAGCATTTGTCCAACCAAAGCTATGGGAATAGTAACTCAACCCAAGCCGTTACAGGGCTTTCAGAGAATTTGTCCAACCAAGGCTTCTAGGAACTAATAACTCAACCCAAGCTAAGGAAACATGAGAACCAACCAAAAAAAAAACAAGGTAAACCCACAATCACCATGGCTATCTAGGAAATAGCAAGGCTAGGCAATCCATTGTCAATCCAGGAAATCCTCCATGCCAATGACAGATCAAAACCAAGAAACCATATGCATGTTCCATGCATGCCAAAACTAGTGAAGAAATAATACATGCAACTCGGTACCTGCAAGAAAATATGATGTAGCGGTTGATCCCGATGCCCTCTCATGCTTTGTTGCTCTTCCTTTGCCTTCTTGCTCCAAAAATCCACGTATTCCATACCCACGGTGCTCCAAGAAAACTCCAAGTCTCCAAGAGTATGAGAGAGAGAGGATAATGAGAGAGCTCCAAAATTGAACTAACCAAGTCATGCCCACTGATCCTCATAAGCCTTTTTATCAATGAGGCCTCTATTTTCTTCATTTTCCATTATTTTCCTCCTCACATGCAACTTGTGACCTTTCACCTCCTTTTCTCCTAATTTCCAACATTTTCATAAATAAATGCCAATTAATGTCTCATGCCTTTCCAAAACCTTAGTCATTATCTTTTCCAATTTCCTTAGCCATAATAAATTGAATCAACACCCATTAGGATGTTCCCCCACCCTTCAGCTTGGAATATATGTCCCATCACCATGGTAGAGTTTTTAACCAGGGTTGTTACAATCTCATTTAACATTCTTAATTTTCTTAATCTTTGTAAAAAATTAATATTACAAAGAAAAAATTGATTAATATTTATATAAAATTAATTGCAATAGAAATATTAATTTGGTAATTTTTTAGTCTGATTATACATTTTATATAAAAACATGTTTACAATAATACTTTCTTAATTATTCATTTTTGTTATTGTATGATTATTGTATTACAAGCCTCATAGGTCTCATTGAGCATTGCTCCGATTCTTAACTTCCTGAACTAAGGACAATCATCATTTAAATCTTTTTCTAACTTCCTTCTTTGTAGAAGAGCCTTCTATTTACTCATTACTTGTCCTTGCACAACATTCAATATATGAAAAATCAAACATGTTCAAAATGTGTTAGTTATTATTGTTAAGAAATCAATTATTAGTGAAATTCAATGAAAAGCTTTATGTTGATTACCTTTTGATCCACTTAATTCCCTTTCGTGTAACATTTCCACAATTTTATTAACCTATACACAATTTAAACCTATAGAAAAATAATATATTACTTTTATACTAAAATTTCAAGTAACTTGCTATTATCTTCTTGAGACATGTTTTCCTTGTGCCCACTAATATAATCTTTTTAGTGATATTTTATCAATCATATTCAATCAATGAAAGGAAAGTTTTCATAAAGAAATAAACAAATTATGACATATGTTTTACAAACCAAGCAAAACATTTCACCTGGAAATTATTTATGGGTTAATTGATATGAATTATGAAAAAATATTCCTACTCTTGAACATTATACAGATGTATTCGCCTATGTGTAGATATAATATAATGCACACCAAAAAATTAGAAAATGTATTTTTTTTTAATTTAATAAATGCATTGATGTTTATTTTCTACATATTAGACACCTTAAAACCCAAAAATGTTAAAAAAATGTAGATAATATTATATTATTCTCTCTAATTTCTTCCCCTCTAAATCCCCTCACCTCCCTTATTCTTTGTCTCCTCCCTCCCCTGCTCCTCCTCAACTCTCCTGTCATCTTATCCTCTTATCCCTCTTTCGCCCATCACTCTCTATCCACCCTTTTCTCTACCTCCCTTCCAACTTCCTTTCCTCTTTGTCTAATTGACAGGCCCTCCTATATAACCTTCCCCCCTACATTATCCCCTTCATCATGGCCAAACGTATAAATTTAGGCATGCTTCATAGTGGAATGCCAGGATGCCCATGTCTCTCGCCCCCTTCCAATCTCATTCCACCCTCTATTTTTGGTACATGAGCCATAACATTTGTCAGACCATCAATGGAATGCTACAGGGATATAATCCCTACAATTATTCAAAGAGTTATTTTTTATGTGGAGGAACAAGTTTGATAATCTCTAAGATTCATTCCCGACAAACACACAGAGTAGGGTCCAAGAGACTAGATATTGGATAGAGAGAACTCCCCCAAGACCAAAACAACTTCCTACATGCAAACGGTTAACTTGTATTGGCACATAAAAACTCTAATGGGAAGAGTACTCACAAATAGGGAAAACATATAGCAAGAGATAACCATATGCATGGCATAAATGCTTGAGAAGATAAATGAACTTAACAAAAAGTTCATGCCTATTGCTAAGAACCTAACAACCATAGAATTTTCTCCATTCGACTTTGACAGAGTGCCATAATCATCAAGCCTTGAGGACACTGATATAGAATGAAGACCAACCAGTAAATACTATGCAATATCACTTTAATTTCATGTTGTTTTTTTTGTTTTACAGTTTAGTTTTACTTTACTACGCTATAAATTGTTCCAATTTTTGGTTACTAAATTGTCAAATAGAGAATAGTATGAAAAATCATAAATTTTTGTGCACATGTTATTGGTTTGGTTTTCCAAGTGGCAGACTAGTAGAGATAAACATCGAAGTATGTCTATATTTCTGAAAGTAATATAAATATCATGATCTTACAAATAATAATAATAATAATAATGTCATAGAATTTTTTAAATTGAAGGAAAACCTTTTGAGAAAAAATGACATTATATATCCAAAAAAAATCTTCTAAAAGTTGAATACAAGCCATAGTGTCTCCCTAAAAATTCATCTTATATATATATATATATATATATATATATATATATATATATAGATATATAGTGTAATATCCTACCTAATAAATCTCTCTTGCATAGTTCTTTGCACTGAATTTTGGCACAACAATGGACTAAATGTTAGAGGTAAATTAACTACAGTAAATGTAGACCTTTGGAGAGTGGTTTGGGAATCTCTTTCACATATAATTAGATATCATACAATATTATCTTACTTTCTCTAGTGTGAAGGCAATATAAATAGAAATACAATTGTATATAGAAGATGAAGCAACTAGTAGTTATGGTTTATTTTTTATTGTAAGGAGAGACATAAAGGGAAGGAGGATGAGAAGAGAAGGGGGAGATCATTGTTCTTTATTTTGGCATTGGAGAATTTTATTTGGGGGGAGGAGGAATGTGGAGAAGGAGAAAGAAGAGAATGGAGAGATTAATAAGAGAACTCAAACTTGTTGGAAATAATACTGAGAGGGGGGGTGAATCAGTATTATCTAGCAATTTAACAAATCTTCCTTATTTGATCTTTTGAATTATTCTTGCATATCAGTACCATAAAATAATGAGCATGAACAAAGAAAATAGACAGTCACACCAAAGAACACAAGATGTAAGGTGGAAACCCAATGTGGGAGAAAACCACCTGCTGCAATATGTCTCTATCTTCTTTCAATTTAGAAATTCTTTTACAATGATTTTGTACTGGTGCAGTCCTTTACCAGTACGCAGGCTGCAACCTGCAGAGAGCTACAACTCTCTCTCGTTCTCCAGTCTCTCCTGGAAGGGAGCTACAACCCCCTACTTCTTTTCATGAAGAATCAAATGATCAACAAGTATACAATAGTTACAGTCCACTACAGTTATCAGATCAGTAATCACAGAACTAACCCAGAACACCTTATGAACAGAAAAATACAGTCAACAGATCATCTTAAGACAGGGACGCAATTTTTCTTTCCGTGGCCTGCGACTGGACGCAGTTTTACCTTCTGCTGCTCTGCGTACCGACGCACTGTTCCTTTAAACTGCTCTGCGTACCGGCGCACCCAACAATACTATCGCGCCGCGTCTTTTGCTTCAGAGACGCACCCAATAATACTATCGCGCCGCGTCTTTCGCTTCAGAGACGCACCTGAGCCCTTACTGTACTGCGTCTCGGCGCACTTGCACTTCACTGAACCTGCGTCCCTTCAGATATAAAAGATATGAAGACTTCAGAACTAGCCCAAACAGTCAGATCTGCAGATCTGATCATGCGCCATAGAGATCACAGTCCATTAGAAGATTCGCCCTCATAGATCTGGACTAGATCACACCAAAAGATATTCAACCAAAGATGATGATAAATCCAAATGAACTCCTTTGCTTTATATAGGCAAGCTCCTCCCCAAAACATGGAACAATACCACGAGCCGACACCATAGAAACACAAAACCGTCGGCTAGATACCACACAAGAAACCCCCTCGTGCTTTTCTCTGTCTTGAAATGTGTGCACTGGGTGGACGCACCCCCTGAACGGCTGGCCTGCGTCCCTGGACGCGGGTTCTGCATGGTATACCTGCGGGGACGCACTTTCTGAACAGATTTCCTGCGTCCTTCTTAAAAATAGAGAGCTGATCATCAAGAATAGTGATCTACCACCTGAATGGGTTGCCATCAAGGACAACACCTGAATCATAATGCCAACAATCTCCCCCTTTGGACTTGATGGCAACCTCATGATCTTCAGCTTCATTCTCCCCCTTTGACATCAAGGGCAAAGGGTATGCTCCCCCTACGCTCATGCTCCTCCAGATCTGCAAATAACCAGAAATCCACCATGAAAGAGATAGAGACATATTGCAGCTATTTCCAAGATCTCCTTCTTCATAATGCCAACAATGCATTATGTGCTCCCCCTGAGCCTGTACCACCAATAAGAAGAGGTTCAACAAGATGATGCATCAACAACCCCCAGTTTTTGCCTGAGGTATTCAAAAGTGTCCCTGGGCAACGGTTTGGTGAAAATATCAGCAACTTGTTCCTTAGAAGGAACATACTCCAACTTGACCTTCTGTTCAAGTACTTGTTCCCGGAGAAAATGGTACTTGATTGGTATGTGCTTGGTTTTTGAATGCATAACCGGATTCTTTGAGATGCTGATTGCACTTGTGTTGTCACATAAGATAGGGATTGGAGGTGTACAAGTGATTTGATAATCCTGCAAGGTCTGCATCATCCAAAGGAGTTGGGTGCAACAAGATGCAGCAGCAACATATTCCGCTTCAGCTGTAGACAAGGCAATTGAACTCTGTTTCTTGCTGAACCAAGATACCAGTCTGGAACCCATAAAGAACGCACCACCACTTGTGCTTTTCCTGTCATCCACGCTTCCGGCCCAATCTGCATCTGTATAAGCATGAAGAGTGAGATCTGTATCTCTAGGATACCATAAGCCATAATTTTGAGTCCCTTGAAGATATTTGAAAATTCTCTTCACTGCCTGAAGATGAGTCTCCTTCGGATTTGCCTGAAATCTTCCAACTATTCCAACTGCATGCATGATGTCTGGTCGGGTACCTGTCAAATATAGTAAACTTCCAATCATAGATCTGTAGGTTGGTTGATGTACTGCTGCAGATTCATCATTTGTACTGAGACTACATCCTGTGACCATGGGTGTACATACTGGTTTTGCATCTTCCATGCCATATTTCTTCAAAATCTGCTTGAGATACTTGGTTTGAGATAAAAGGATTCCTCCTTCCTTTTGTTGGATTTGCAAACCAAGGAAGTATGTCAGTTCTCCTAGTAAGGACATTTCAAATTCTTTCTGCATGACCGAGGCAAAGCTTTGACTCATAGCTTCTTCATTGCTGCCAAAAATAATGTCATCTACATACACAACAAGTATTAGCAATTTGTCATTTTCAACTTTTATATACAGATTGCTATCTGTTGAACCTTTTGAAAAACCTTGTTGATGAAGATATTTGTCCAACCGGTAGTACCAAGCCCTTGGGGCTTGTTTGAGACCATAGAGAGCCTTTTTCAATCGGCATACAAGATTTGGATCATTTCCAAGAATGAACCCATCTGGCTGTTCAATGTACACTTCTTCTTCCAAGTCTCCATTCAGAAAGGCTGATTTTACGTCCATTTGAAATACTTTGAAGTTCTGAAAACTTGAGAGAGCAAGGAACATTCGGATGGCCTCAAGTCTTGCAACAGGAGCAAAAGTTTCTTCAAAGTCTATTCCTTCTTGCTGTGCATACCCTTTACAAACAAGTCTGGCTTTGTTTCTAATTACTTCTCCATTTTCATTCAATTTATTTTTGAAGACCCATTTAGTTCCGATAACATTCTTATCCTTTGGTCTAGGAACCAGCTCCCAAGTGTTGTTCTTTTCGATTTGCTCAAGTTCTTCATCCATTGCTTTCACCCAACATTCATCTTTGCATGCCTCTTTCACATTTTGTGGTTCAGTAGAGGAGAGTAATGCCAAATAGCTTGAAGCTTCTGCAACTGTTCTTCTAGTTTGTATACCTGCTTCTTTCTGTCCCATGATCTGAGATTCTGGATGGTTCTTCTGAACATATCTGGATGGAGTCTTTTCTTCTATTCTTGTTCGTTCTTTTGTGTCTTCATGAGGTTCTTCTTGAGATTCTTCTTGAGGTTCTTCTTCTTCATCATTCTGTTTTTGAGGGTAGCTTTCATCTTCTTCGATGTCTTCACGATGTATTTGCCTAGGAATGTATCCCTTCTCATCAACCACTACATCAATGCTGTCAACAATTCTGCCAAGTCTTTTATTGTAGCATTTGTATGCTTTGCTATGTGGAGAATAGCCAAGAAGAATGCCTTCATCTGCTTTAGGATCAAGTTTGCCAAGCTGCTCTTCAGTATTCTTGATATAGCATTTGCTCCCAAAGATTTTGAAGTGCTTTACCGAAGGAGTTTTACCACTCCAGAGCTCATGAGGAGTTTGAGTGCTGTTCACCCGGACATTTGTCTTGTTGAGAATAATAACCGCAGCATGTGCAGCTTCACCCCAGAAAGTTGCGGGAGTTCCTGATTCATCAAGCATAGCACGAGCCATTTGTTGGATTGTTCTGTTCATTCTTTCAACAACTCCATTTTGCTGAGTTCTAGCCGTAGAGAATTCTCTCCTTATCCCATGTTCATCACAGAAATCGAAAAATTCATTTGAAGTAAATTCCCCACCTCTGTCGGATCTGAGGCACTTAATTTTGTGACCTGATTCATTTTCAACCAAGGCTTTGAAGGATTTGAATTTTTTGAATGCTTCATCTTTGTGCTTCATAAGTCCTAACCAAACAAACCTGGAGAAATCGTCAATAAATAATATCAAGTATTCCTCTCCTCTAGGTGTTCTTTTCCTGAATGGTCCACATACATCTGTATGTACTAGCTCAAGAGGCATGCTAGCTGATCCTTCTTTCTCTGGAAAGTTAGTCCTGGTTTGTTTTCCAAACTGACATGATCTGCATATGGTGTTGTCAGGAATTTTGATATCTGGAAGATCGCGAACTGCCTGATATTTGCATGCTTTCCTTATTTGTGAGAAGCTTAGATGTCCCAATCTTCGATGCCATAACCAGTGCTCTTCATCCTTGCTTAGATAGCATTGTTGTTGTCCTTCTTCAAATATGTATAGATTATTTGGAGTTCTTTTCCCTTTGAGAACTGTTTTTCCTGTATCAAGATCACGAACAAGACATCCATTTGATCTGAATATAACCTCAGTTCTTTGATCACACATCTGGCTGACACTTAGTAGATTATGCTTCAATCCATCAACAAACAAAACATTTCCAGCCTTAACATCTTCTTTTAAAGGAGCAATACCTTTTCCTTTTATAGTTGCAGGAGTATCATTTCCAAAAGAGACTTTCTTTCCCTTTTCTAAAATAGAATAAGACTCAAGTTTTTCTTTATCACCTGTCATATGCTTCGAACATCCACTGTCAATGTACCATAGATTTTCCTGTCCTTCTGCATAAAACGCTATCCCACATCTTTCTGTTTGAGGTTCCTTTATTCTCCATGTTTTGGTTCCTGAGGCTTGTTCCTTTTTCCGCTCTTGTTCCTTTCTTTCTTGAAACCTGCTTCTGCATTCAAAGTCTTCTTGACCAAAATTATTGCAAATAGAACATTCAACTTCATTTTCAAGAGCCGAAAAGCTGTTATAGGTCTTTTTTGTAATCCCTGTCATACTTCTTTGTTTTTGAGCTTCCCTAGTCATGATTGTTTTATACGCAACACATTGAGCTGCTTTGTGACCAAAGTTATGGCAAGAAAAGCATTGTCCATTGAAGAAGCTTCTGCGGTTATTGAATCTACCAGCCAACTGATTGTAATTTCTATTTTCATCTATTCTTGAACCAAACTGGGAAGATTTTACCTGTGGATGGTTGTGGCTTTTGTTCACCCTTAAGCTGGATTGCCCCTGATAGTTTCTGTTTGAAGTTTGTCCCTGCTTTACCTGATGATCTTCATTGTGCTTTTGCTCATTTCTTCTTGCTGCATCAAGATAACTTTTTGAAGTGGATGCTTGAGAAGTTTCTCCATTATAGCCCAGACCTGTCTTATTTAGTGGAGACCACTGCACACTGATAATCTCATCCAAAGTTTCAGATCCTTTGACAAACTTGAGATTAATAGCTTTTGTTTTCTCAATTTCTTTTCTAAGACCAACAATTTCACCTTCTAATTTTTCAAGATGTTTTTCTTTTTCATCAATTTGAAATTGTAGAGTATCAATGATCATGTTCTTTTCTTCTATACATCTCTTGAGCCTAGTAATTTCATCATAAAGGTTATCCACATCTACAGCATCCTCATAATCATCATCTTCAAATGCCATTAACAACCTATATTTATTACCTTGTTCATCTTCATCACTGTTTGATAAGCCATCACTATCTTCATGGGTGTAATAGCTTTTCTTATTTGCACTTTGTTTCTTGTTCCATCTAGCTGGTTCCTTTCCTTTATCCTTATAAGGACATTTTGCAGCATAATGACCTACTCTCCCACAAGCAAAGCATTTGAAGGGTAGCTTACCTCTGAACCTTCCAGAACCCCTTTGAAGATTTCTGACAAAATTTGATTCTTCTTCCTCTTCTTCTGGAACATGGCTTGCTTCATAGTGATCTTCTTTGCCTGATGCCTTAAAAGCAGCCTCCCTTCTGTCTGATGGAGCTCCCTTTCTCATTTCATAAGCAGTTAGAATTCCATGTAGCTGAGACATAGTGAGAACACGGAGATTTTCTTTTTCTTCTATTGCAGATACTTTAGATTCAAACTTGGGGGATAATGATCTTAGAATCTTTTGAACTACTATAGACTCTTTTACTTCTTCACCCAAATTTTTCATACAATTAACAATCTCATCTACCCGAAGAAAATAATTAGCTACACTTTCATCATTATACATCTTGAGAGTCTCATATTGAATCCTGAGAGTTTGAAGTTTAGCTTGTTTTACCTGTTCATCTCCTTCATAGCTCGTGATCATTTTGTCCCATATTTCTTTTGCTGATTTGAAGTGCATTACCTTCATGAATTCTGTTTGGGATATACTTCCTAATAGAGTACTGACTGCTTTTGCATTTGTTTCATACTTCTTTTTCTCAGCTGGATCTGTAGGAGTGGCTGAAGGAAAAGCATAGCCTGTTTCTATAATGTCCCAAACTTCTGTACCAAGAGATTGAAGATATGCAGTAACTCTTACCTTCCAATAATTGAAGTTTGTCCCATCAAAAACCGGTGGCCTGATTGATGCTTCTCTCTCGTAGTTGCTCATGATGAACGATCTACCTTCAAGCGATCAAGCTTTTCTGAAGGACCTGCTCTGATACCAATTGTTGGAAATAATACTGAGAGGGGGGGTGAATCAGTATTATCTAGCAATTTAACAAATCTTCCTTATTTGATCTTTTGAATTATTCTTGCATATCAGTACCATAAAATAATGAGCATGAACAAAGAAAATAGACAGTCACACCAAAGAACACAAGATGTAAGGTGGAAACCCAATGTGGGAGAAAACCACCTGCTGCAATATGTCTCTATCTTCTTTCAATTTAGAAATTCTTTTACAATGATTTTGTACTGGTGCAGTCCTTTACCAGTACGCAGGCTGCAACCTGCAGAGAGCTACAACTCTCTCTCGTTCTCCAGTCTCTTCTGGAAGGGAGCTACAACCCCCTACTTCTTTTCATGAAGAATCAAATGATCAACAAGTATACAACAGTTACAATCCACTACAGTTATCAGATCAATAATCACAGAACTAACCCAGAACACCTTATGAACAGAAAAATACAGTCAACAGATCATCTTAAGACAGGGACGCAATTTTTCTTTCTGTGGCCTGCGACTGGACGCAGTTTTACCTTCTGCTGCTCTGCGTACCGACGCACTGTTCCTTTAAACTGCTCTGCGTACCGGCGCACCCAACAATACTATCGCGCCGCGTCTTTTGCTTCAGAGACGCACCCAATAATACTATCGCGCCGCGTCTTTCGCTTCAGAGACGCACCTGAGCCCTTACTGTACTGCGTCTCGGCACACTTGCACTTCACTGAACCTGCGTCCCTTCAGATATAAAAGATATGAAGACTTCAAAACTAGCCCAAACAGTCAGATCTGCAGATCTGATCATGCGCCATAGAGATCACAGTCCATTAGAAGATTCGCCCTCATAGATCTGGACTAGATCACACCAAAAGATATTCAACCAAAGATGATGATAAATCCAAATGAACTCCTTTGCTTTATATAGGCAAGCTCCTCCCCAAAACATGGAACAATACCACGAGCCGACACCATAGAAACACAAAACCGTCGGCTAGATACCACACAAGAAACCCCTTGTGCTTTTCTCTGTCTTGAAATGTGTGCACTGGGTGGACGCACCCCCTGAACGGCTGGCCTGCGTCCCTGGACGCGGGTTCTGCATGGTATACCTGCGGGGACGCACTTTCTGAACAGATTTCCTGCGTCCTTCTTAAAAATAGAGAGCTGATCATCAAGAATAGTGATCTACCACCTGAATGGGTTGCCATCAAGGACAACACCTGAATCATAATGCCAACAAAACTTTGATCTATTGGAGAGTGTTGGATATAACTTGGACACATTACAACTAGTTGGACTTGGGCTCAGAGGGGTAGGGAACTTGTGGAGGTTCCATGGGCTAGAAAATCATTCCTAGTTGGCTGGGAGGTAAATTCAGTCAAGTTGCCCAGCAGGAGTATCCCAACCAATCCACTAGAACAAGTGTTCTTCCATTTGTTTTTATATTTATGTAAATTGTTGCAAACGAAATTTCTTACATGCATAATATGTTGTAAATCAAATTTTACTTGTTGGCTATTATCAAATAAATGTTGAGTTATAAACATGTTATTTCCTTCTTATTTTGATTAAATTAAATGATAAATTTGGTTTAGTTAGAAAACTTAGTATAGGTCCTCATATGTGGTATCAGAGCCCATAATCAAAATCTGGACCTTGAAACCCACTTACTAGCACCGCCTATAAGAAAAAAACCCTAAAAAAATAAATTATTTAGTTACTTAAAAAAAAAATTCATTTAAGCAAGTTAAAAAAAAAAAATAAAAAAAAAAAAATCAAATACCATCAAGTATTTAAAAAAATAAAATAAAAATAAAATTGTGATCTATAGAGACAAGAAACACTCATGACAACATCACAACTATGTGCTTACAGGAGGACTAGATGCAAGATTGTCATTCATGGCAGTTCTATCATAACTGTGCTTGGGATTAGAAAATATTACATTAGATTGGTGGGGAGAAAACTTGGACAGATGCTCCTTGACATCGTGCCCCACTGCTAAAGGCATTGTTGTGGAAGGGTGCCTTGTTTTTTTTCTTTCCTAATAAACCCATGAGCCATGGAAATCATGGAATTCACTTTGGATATTGGAGTTAGCCATGGTAGAAACACAATAGTTTTCGTTGTTCACCATAATTTATAGTTTTTCTTCGTCCCTAGTCAAATAATTAAGATGTGTGTATCATGTTACTCATTGATGCACTAACTGCATTCGGATAGGAAGGTGATGATTATGTTTGTGATGCTAGGTTATCCCCCACACAACCAGAACATAATCTAGAGGAGATGTCATGATTGTGAAAATTAGGATGACATATAAACAATTTTCAATTTACCGATTTCAAAGTAAACTAATCCGATTTAGTTGGGCCCTGTTTTATGTTGTAGAGTTCAATCAATGGACAAAATAACTATCGCAGGAGCTAAATATTGAAGAGGTAACACTCCAGAGAATATTATTTAGTAATTGGATCCCTACCCTTTTGTCATACATTTGTATGTTAATACCATGTTCATCGAATAAGTGCGATATTCATGATCCAAAATTTGATATCAAATTTTCCTTGGCAAATTGGGAAAAGTAGACTATATACAATCCAAAAAAAAGGAAAATGGGGATACCGAAAATCACTGATTTCAGAGCCTAATAAATTTTGTTTCAAAATCACACCATTGTTTATTATAATCGAATATTCCAATCAATTTAGTAGCCTTGATTGGTTTGTGGGATATGTTTATAAAAGTGTGAGTTTTGTGAACCCAGAAGGAAAAGATACATGGAAAACCATTTGTCCTCCAAATAATCATACAAGATGTGGATTGTTGTTGAAATTATCAATGAACCGCATCATATTAGGGAAGAACAATCTATTAAACTAGCCCTGGAGAGTTGAAGTAAAGAACATTCTCTATAAAAAGAAAAGAAATTGTGAGAACTTTGACTAACATGTAGATTTAGTTAAGAAAGAGGTAATACATTATGAATTCTTATTGTGAGCAATTTCAAGCAAGAAGATGAATTGTCGATGTTGTTCACATGATTTGTGCAAACAAAAAATTGATATCTTTATTTTTTTTATAGGATTTTAACTCCAGTTGAAGTTTCTTTATTCTATATATATATATATATATAATGTTACATATATTGATCTGAATGGGAAAGTTAGTGTTTGTTGTGCTAAATTCCAATTTAGAATAGTAAACAAAGTGTTTGAGGATTATGAGGTAAATTGCAAGTTTTACATGAGATTTTATGTCTTTATATGTAATTCATGAGCTTAAAACATGAATTAAAAAAAACATTGAACAACAGCATAATAGTAATACACTCAGCAATTGATAAAGGATTTCACCCCTCTTGGGCTATGTCTCCTTGGTCCAGCTTCAAATGGCTTGACCCAATCTCATTATGCTCAAAATATTTCAATGATGCAGAGTACATAAAGTGTTATGACCAAAAGAGTGGCTAGTTTCCCCTTCAAGGAAACATTCTCCTGCAAAGAACTCTCACTCTAAAAACATGACAACCTACAGCCAGTCATGAAACAATCAACAAGAAAAGGGTTCTCAAATCAAGACCCCATATTGCATTTGACAATGAACATAACAAGCACAACAATTCACTTGAAGTACTAAAAAATAACTTTCCTCAAAGACATAATGAGAAAATATAAACACGAGCTATACCATAGATGTATTGGTTGCTATAGAAAACATATGAAGGCTAGAAAACCCTTACAAGGCCCTCTCCATTCTCAAAAGATTTCAAAAATTGGTTCAACCCACTAGTTGATCCTAACACCCATAGACTCAAACCTACAAAAAGTCTCTTCACAAGTGCTCCAATGGCTCTAAAACATGTTCCATTAGCTTCAGAAGACCCAAAATTTCCTTTATAGCCTCTTCCTGCTCCTAAAAAGACCAAAAATTGAGGAAGATATGAGCTTCCCTAGCCTTTTTGCTAGTCGCTCTACAATTTCCCCAAAATCTCGTATTGGTCCTACAATTTCAACCCAAAATCCGTTAATGGAGCGTCGATTCCACCAAACTCTAGGCGAAATTGTTAAATCAATTAAATGACCTCCATGGCCTTAACTCTGAAAATTATGCCCACATGGGGCTTCATAAGGCCAGGGGCTGGCCCCCCTCCCATTGGCAGTCTTCCTATAGGTTTAGGCTAATCGCGAAACACTGGTCACATGTTGACGATCTATGAAGGCAGTTTCGGAGGCGGAATAGTTTGGTGGAGCTAGCGGTTAAGGAGATGGGTCACATGGTGACAGAAATCTTGGGCGGTTAGTGTAAATGTCACGGGTACATGGACTTACCAACCACGGAGGTTACGACTATGCCATGGTTGTGGCTATCACATGTGGAGTTTGGGTGACATTTAATGCCACATTGGCAGGCTAGGGTCTAGCCCCCGAGCCCCCTGCCCGTGGTCCCGTGGTGCAGGGTTAGCTAGGGTCTAGGTCCTACCCCAACCCCTTGCCAAATGTGCCACCGTTAAAATTTATATACAATATCTCCTCCAACCTTTAACAAGTCCTACCCTTGGTACGTTATTGAATGTGGTGTTTAGTTTATAACATGTCTGGTGATCGATTCTCATGGAGTGAAGTCTGACCTCAACACAATTTTGGTGACCCTCGGGGTGCCACATGGCGGCCCCTGGCCATGCCATGTGGTAGCCTATGATTGGCCACCCACCAACCAATAAAAACTCGCCATATCATCTGCCACCCGACCTGTACCACGTGACATGTGGCGAACACCAATTATACGAAGTCCAATTGTATGCACAGTCACCCTGCCACATCATCATCCCAGTCAGTGTACCACATCAGCAATACGGACTGTTGATTTGCAGTGTTGTTGATTTTTCTGCCAAATTCACATGTTTGAGAAAATGAAAATAATGTGTTTCTGGGAGCATATGGCATCTGTTTCGCATGAAATGAGCTGTGTTGGATTCAGGACGATGAGCACTACATGGTCATTTGGGTTCCACACTGATCTGATAACTTTTAATTTTGAGAAAATTTTTGAACTCCAGATCACTCCTCCCCACTGGGAGCTTTTGGACTCCAAGAGATCACTTTCATTTGTTCAGCAAATGAGGGTATAGTTCCCTCACCTTTCCAATGTCGATCCATTTGGCCTTGCTCAGATTGGTTCCTTTGAGCCCCACATGCAGGTAATCCACACTCCCTCGTTTTGAAGTCCTTGTTCTTTGTCAAGAATGGTGTCTTGTTATAGTTCTTCAAAGTACTCAAGAGAAAAATCCTCAATGGACTTCTTGGCTTTGTCTATGTTGCTATGGCCATCAATAGCAACATCCTTCCCAAAAATGAATTCAAATGATGATCTTCTGCAAAATCTTTACCAAGGATCAAATCAAAAAAGACTTTGTAAAATTATTCAAACTCATATGGAAATACTTGAATAAATGAGTGCTTGACATATTTGTAACATACTGAATGTGCTGCAACTACGCATCCCAAAGTTTAGGATTCTTACTAAAATGTTCACAAATGGAAATGCATCTTACAATATTTAATAATTTGACTCCCAAATTCCCATACAAATTAATTCATCAACAAGCCAAAATAGTATAAAAATGCCAAAGAAATTACTGTTGCATATATGTGATTTATTCACAAACATCACTTTTACAAAATGCCCAACTGTGGGGACATGCAACAAGTGAAATAAAAAATAAATGCAGTTTTTAATTAGACAAATAGTCCAACCATTTCTTACCCAACCATGCTCGGGAAATTTCTTTTTTCACTTCATTTCCTTCTGGAACTTCTTTTGGAATGGTTATGGCATGCCTTGCACATTCCTCTACCTTCTCCTTCTTAGGTGATTCCATTACATGTTTGTCCTTATTTGGATGAAAATGTGGATGCAACTTCCAACACTTTTCAATCCAATGCCCACTTATATTCAAATGAGTACAAAAGTTTTTGTGAGCTTTTCTTGGCACAAATGTCTTTAAACTTGGATGAGAATTTCCCTTCTTGGTCTCAATTCCAATTGAAATATTCATCTTCTTGACTAATGCTTTCTTTTTGTGCCACTTCGCTACACAATGGTTAGGTGCATGACAAAAAGTGTAAGGAAAAACATTCCATAACATGTTATTCAAATCATCATGTTGTTTGCAATCATAAAAATCCTTTGAATAATCAGGATGCTTATACCTCTTATGGTTTTCCTTTGGCTTATGATCTTGGCGAGGAGAACTTGACTTAGTTCTTCCCTTGTTATCCTTTGAACCATGCTTCTTACGCAAGGAACTTGAATGACGAGAAGAACTTGTCTTGGTCTATTCTTCAACTTGCTCATCTCTCTTTAGAGAGGTCTTGCATTTCATTTCCTCCTTTTTCTTTAGAAACAAATATGGTACCAATTCTGGATGCAAATCCAAACAATTTGTTAGGATATTCCGACACATAGGAAATAGTTAAGTTCAACTTGGTCTAGTATAAAGTTAGGTATAGAGTTAGGTAAAGTGTGTTTCTTTACCATTGTACATTTTGTAACTTACAATTTGACGGTCACGATATGTAGTGATCCGACGGTTCACTCTCTCCTCGGTATTACCAACACTTGATCCGTGGCTTGACACCCGATTGGTCCATGAGTTCTATTTAAAGCGCATGGAGGGTCATTGTTCAGGTAATCCGTGCATGAGAGAAGCTTATGTAAATTTTCATTCTTTGATTAATAAATTGCCTGTAGTAGCCACGTTGGCACAGGCCGTGGACTGTTTCCCTCTTTGAGGGTTTTAACCACGTCAAAAATAATGGTGTATTGAACTGTGATCTGGTTGTGAGCGGTGTCCTTTTGGTGTTCTTTCTGAGGAACTTACCCTGTAAATTCCTACATGGTATCAGAGCTATTTGAGGGCCGCGTCCGTTGGTGATCCAAATCTGAAGCCGGTAGAACTGCATCTGATTGTCGTTTCCTATATCTGCTGTTTCTGACTGCTTTCGGGCCGAGAGGACTGCTCTGTTGTGTTCGGAGCATCTATTCCAGTGAGGAACCCCTTTCATTTCACGCGAAAAGGTTTCCGGTAGCCCTAGCTGCGTCATTTTTTAGATCTGGAGGTATACAGTCTTTATTTGCAGTTTACTGTTATTTTCTCTCTGCTTATTTCGGTTTCTGTTTATTTAGCCTTTTTTATTACCGGATCTATACCTTTCATTTCTGCGTATGCTCTTTGCCCTGCGACTCTGTGCGATCTGGGCAAATCAGAAACAGAAAGGAAGTTTTTTTTCTCATGCGTATGCTCTTTTCCCTGCACCTTAGTGTGATCTTGGAAAATCAGAAACATTGAGAAAAATATTTAGTTTCCGGCCAAAGCTAACTTTGAGCCGCAAGGTTCATTTTTGAAAATATCTAGTTTTTTGGCTAAAGCTAACTTCGAGCCATAAGGTTCGTTTTCTTTGCATGTCCGTGTTGGGTTTTGTGTTTTGTGTTTTGTAGGAAAAAGAGAGCTTTGTCAAGGCAAGCACGCAAACCAAGACCCCCCCCCCCCCCTCTCTCTCTCTCTCTCTCTCTCTCTCTCTAATTTTTTGTATAGATCAATTGGTTCAAAGCTATTTTAAGAGAGTAGAGGTCTTGGGTTCAAGTCTCCATTTTGTGGGGGCGGATTTTTTCATTTCCGCACATTCGCACACTTTGCCGGCAACTTCATCAAATGTTTTTCAAAAAGCCATAACTTCTTCATCCGGAAACCTTTTTCAGAGCCGTTTTTTTTAAAACAACCTAATTTTTCGAGATCTATCCATTGGAACACTTACTTTCAGCATCTTCAGCTTCAGTTTTTTTTTAAAATAGAAAGTCCATGCCAAGTCATTCTTGACAGCACTAACTACTTCCAATGGATATCCTACATGGAAGATTTACTTAGAAGTAAATGTCTCTACAGAATAGCCACAGGCCAAGAGAAGAAACCAAAAGATGAAGACAAGGCTGCAAACTGGGAAATAGACAAGATCAAGCACGTGGTTTGATAGGGATGTCTATTTCTCCAGATCTTAGATTCCATATTGCAGAACTTGAAACTCTTCATGAAGCATTGGAACAAATCACTAAAGTTTTTGGGATTAAAAATGAAATTAGAGCCCATCAACTTGAAAATGAGTTGCTTACATTGGATCCTAATAATTTTTCTTGCATTGAAGATTTCTTGTCCAAATTCAAGACCCTTAGATATCTCTTGGAAGGTGTTAAGGTTAAGAAAGAAGATAGTAACCTTATTTATTCCATCCTTACTAAGTTGGGACCAACCTACTCTGTATTTGTTTCCACCTTCCATTCTACAAGGGAAGCTTTCATTTGTCAAGGAAAAGACTACAAGGCCCCTTCCTTTGACTCTTTTTGTGATTCTTTAATAAGAGAACAAGAAAAACTCTTACACCTTGGTCTTCTCAATCTTGGAAACTCTTCCAAGAAAGCGTTAGCCGCCCAGCAGCAACCAAATTCAAAGAATCCTAAGAAGTCATATCCTAAAACGAATGGTCCTAAACCAAACAAGGGTCCTAAGCAAACTCAGCCTCAAAATGAAAGATCATTTCAGCAAAATGATAAGACCAATAAAAACAAATGGAAGAAGACTGATAGACATTGTAACTTTTGTAATCGAGATGGCCACTTAGAATCTAAATGCTTTAAGAAGATGGAAGCCTTGGAAGCCGCAATGAAGAAACATAACATCCATGTGGAGCAATCTTCAACTTCAACTTCAACTTCATCTTCAGGAATGGCACTTTCTGCATGTCGTTGTCAATCATCTCAGTCTGGTTATGCTTTAAATGCATCTTCTTCTTCTCATTCTCATGAGTGGCTCATTGATTCTGGAGCCTCTTATCACATGGCCAAAAACAAAGCCATGTTTTCTTCTTTAAATGATTGTAACACCAAAAATATATATGTTGGTGATGATAGATCTCTTAATGTTGTAGGGACTGGAACTATTCATCTAGACAATGGTCAGTTTAATGATGTATTATGTGTTCCAACCTTATCCTGTAACCTTCTATCTGTATATCAGATAACTCATTCAGGTGAAGGTAAAATTGTTGAATTTTCACCTCATGATGTTGTAATCAAGGATCTAAGAGGTCCTAAACAGATTCTAGCTACTGGTATTGCTGATGATTCCACAAGGTTGTATAAGTTTCACAACTTTGGGTCATCAAATCTTCCCTCAGTATTTGTTGCTCATAATGATGAAGTGAGCAAACTTTGGCATGAGCGATTTGGTCACTTAAACTATCGCTCCCTTCAGCATCTATGTAAAGAAAATATGGTGACAGGTCTTCCTATGGTATCTTGCAGAGATGGTGTTTGTTCTAGATGTGTACTCGGAAAACATCATCGGGACAGTTTTGAAAAATGTGCCTCTTGGCACACCTTAGCCCCTTTACAGCTTGTGCACAGTGATTTATGTGGTCCACTTCCTATTGCTTCATTCTCTGGTTGCAAGTATTTCTTAACTTTCATTGATGATTTCTCCAGACGCACTTGGGTATACTTCTTAAAACTCAAGAGCGAAGTATTTAACACTTTTTTGGCCTTCAAAGCCTTTGTTGAAAAGCAATCTGGACATCAAATTCTTAAGCTAAGAACTGATAATGGTGGAGAATATGTTAAAAACACATTCATCAACTTTTGCACCGAAAATGGAATTCAAATGCAACATACTGTTCCATACACTCCACAACAAAATGGTGTAGCTGAAAGGAAAAATCGCACCTTAAAGGAAATGGCTAATTGTATGCTGCAATCTAAAGGACTCAGTCTTAGTTTTTGGGCCGAAGCAATTAATTGTGAAAATTATATAATCAATCGCACTCCTACTAAGGTTCTAAAGAATATCACTCCAGAAGAAGCTTGGAGTTCCATTAAACCAGATGTAAGTCACTTTCGTGTTTTTGGAAGTGAAGCATGGGCCCATATTCCAAATGAAAAGCATAAAGCTTTAGAACCTAAGAGTGAGAAATGTACTTTTGTTGGATATTCTGAAGATGTAAAAGGTTATAGACTTATTCCATTTAAGTCCAAAAATGTTATCATTAGAAGAGATGTAAAATTTGATGAAAATAAATCGGCCTGCGAGCCTAGTCCGGCGGATGTGCCACCTCTTCCTATCTCTTCTACTTTTGAAAACATTTCTTCTTCAGATGATGAAAGTGAGGATGAAAATCCTCCCCCACCTTCTTAGGATCCTCAACTTCCAAGATGGGTCCGTGCTACTCGGGATGCAGCAGGTGATCTTGTCGGTGATCCTACAGATCATCGACGTACACGTTCTCAGTTTGAAAGAGCCTCTTCTTTACTGGCTCAAGCTCCAGTAAATCATGATCCTGACACCTTTGCAGAAGCTTCAGGCCATCCACATTGGGAAGCAGCTATGAATGAAGAATATCATTCATTGTTGACAAATGATACATGGGATCTTGTTCCTCTACCAAAGGGACGCAAACTTGTTAGATGTAAATGGGTTTACAGAACCAAGTATGGACCAGATGGGAAAGTTGATAAACATAAAGCTCGTCTTGTTGCTAAGGGTTTTTCATAGGTTGAAGGCATTGACTACACTGAAACCTTCTCCCCTGTTGCAAAAATGAACTCTATCCGCCTTGTTCTTTCCCTTGCTGCCTCTTTAAAATGGGAAGTCCATCAGATGGATGTTAAATCTGCCTTCTTGCATGGGGACTTGCATGAAGAAATCTATATGGAACAACCCATTGGCTTCATCCAAACAGACTCCAGCCTTGTATGTCGACTTAAGAAATCCCTTTATGGTCTCAAGAAAGCTCCTCGGGCTTGGTATGCCAAAATGGATAGCTTTCTTTTAGAATCTGGCTTTTCTAGGTGTTATTCTGACAATACTGTCTACACCAAGAAAGTGGGAAACTCTCTTATCATCCTTGTTCTTTATGTTGATGATCTTATTCTTACTGGTAGTGATCCCAACCTTATCAACCATGTGAAGTCCAGCCTTAAAAAGAAATTTGAAATGACAGACTTAGGACACTTACACTATTTTCTCGGTCTTCAAGTCTTGCAATCCAAGGAGGGTATTTCCCTTTCCCAGTACAAGTATGCTTGTGATATTCTTCGTTAATTTCACATGGAAGACTGTAAGCCAACCCCTTCTCCCTTTCAGTCTGGAGTCAAACTTTCAGTCTCTTGTACTTCTCCCGAAGTTGATGCTACCTTATACCGTCAACTTGTAGGAAAACTCTTGTATTTAACCCATACTCGTCCTGATCTTTCCTTTGATGTTGGCCTTGTTGCTCGTTTTATGCAAAATCCCCGTGAAAGTCATTGGAAAGCAGCCAAAAGAATACTTCGTTATGTCCGAGGTACAGTACAGTTTGGGATTCATTACAGTGCCAAAGCAGCTCCTCTATTAGTTGGTTTCACTGATTCTGATTGGGCTGATGACCCTGATGATCAGAAGTCTACTACCGGTTATGTCTTCACTCTTGGTTCAGGACCTATTACATGGGCTTGTAAGAAACAGGCTACCATTTCTCTTTCGTCAGCAGAAGCAGAGTATCGTGGTGCCGTGGAAGCTAGTAAGGAAGCCTTGTGGCTTCGTCAGATCCTATCAGAGTTTGGCTTTGAGCAGCAGCATCCAACCACACTTTGGTGTGATAATCAAAGTGCCATTCAGCTATGCAAAGATCCAGTCCAGCATCAGCGCAGCAAACACATTGAACTACACATGCACTTCATCAGAAAGCTCATTCATGACCATGTTCTTGAAGTGCAATATTGTTCAACAGATGATCAGGTTGCAGACATCTTCACAAAGGCTCTCACAGAGGCGAAGTTCACTAAACTTCGATATATGCTTGGAGTTCAGGAAGTTGTCACTAAGGGGGGATAGGCTCTAGTGCCTCCTTCCTTCTCCTATTGTGTCATATTTGTAAATCCTTCAATCCTATCCCAAGTTGTTCTTAAGGGGGGATGTTAGGATATTCCGACACATAGGAAATAGTTAAGTTCAACTTGGTCTAGTATAGAGTTAGGTAAAGTGTGTTTCTTTACCGTTGTACATTTTGTAACTTACAATCCGACGGTCACGATATGTAGTGATCTGACGGTTCACTCTCTCCTAGGTATTACCGACACTTGATCCGTGGCTTGACACCCGATTGGTCCATGAGTTCTACTTTAAGCGCATGGAGGGTCATTGTTCGGGTAATCCGTGCATGAGAGAAGCTTATGTAAATTTTCATTCTTTGATTAATAAATTGCCTATAGTAGCCACGTTGGCACAGGCCGTGGACTGTTTCCCTCTTTGAGGGTTTTAACCACGTCAAAAATATTGGTGTATTGATCTGTGATCTGGTTGTGAGCGGTGTCCTTTTGGTGTTCTTTCTAAGGAACTTACCCTGTAAATTCCTACACAATTTTCCTCTTCATGTCCTCTGTTATGAAAAAAAGAACAAGATACCTAAGAGCTATCACTGGAAAACCATTCTTCCTTTTCAACATAGCCCAAACCTTCATATCGAGGTCTCTCCTTTGCCTCAATTGGATGGATAATGCCCTGATTATTCACTCCAATGCCTCCTCCCTTGTAACCCATCTTGGAAAAGAGCTTTGCTCCTATGCCTTTGCTATGCTTCTCAAAGGTTGCAAAAGAGCTTAAATCAACATTTTCAAGTAAAGAAATTACATGTAAATGCTTACCATTTTCCTCATCTTTCAACTGAGGGACAAAGATTCTCTTAAACTCTTTCATAATTCTTGAGGTGTCTTCTTGGACTCTTTGTCTTTCTTCTTTCATCTCCTTGGACTTTGGTTCTGATAGAACCTCATCCTCATCATCATGCGGACAAAAGGTGCAGACTTGGCCATCTTCCTTCTCTTAGGGACTTTCTACACTAGCCTCTTGTATAAGAGTTGTTGTGGAAAAGGATGATGATGAAGGTGATGGTGGAGATGGTGGAGGTTTACCTCTATTTCCATTACCTCCTCCTCTTAGAGAACCTTATCCTTTTGGAGGCTTGGAGCTTTCACCCTGTAGTTTGGTATTCCTCTCTTCATAGAGGACTTTGACCATTTCTTCCATGTCAAAGAAAGCCTTCCTAAAATTATTCTCATCCTATGACATATTTGCATACTCTCCTTTACGTGACATTCTTGTTGAAGCTTCAACTACAATTTGAGGTAGAACTGGCAATCATGCTCTCCGACCCAAACTTTCTCCTATCTTGAGCTTCAAACTTGTAAGATTCACATTCACTTGGAAACAGTTAAATCCTCCTTGCACAAATAAAACCAAGAGCTCTGATACCAAACTTGATCTAAATGGGAAATTTAGTGTTTGTTGTGCTAAATTCCAATTTAGAATAGTAAAAAAAGTGCTTGAGGATTATGAGGTAAATTGCAAGTTTTACATGTTTCTTTTTATGTCTTTGTATGTAATTCATGAGCTTAAAACATGAATAAAAAAAAATGAACAACAACATAACAATAATACACTCAGCAATTGGTAAAGGAGTTCACCCATCCTAGGCTACGTCTCCTTGGTCCAACTTCAAATGGCTTGACCCAATCTCATTATCCTCAAAATACTCCAGTGATGAAGAGTACATAAAGTGTGTTGGCCAAAAGAGTGGCTAGTTTCCACTTCAAGGAAACATTCTCCTACAAAGACCTCTCACTCTAAAAACATGACAACCTATAGTCATTTATGAAACAATCAACAAGAAAAGCATTCTCAAATCAAGACCCCGTACTCCATCTGACAATGATCATAACAAGTACAACAATTCACTCGAAGTACTAGAAAGGATCTTTCCTCAAAGACATAATGAGAAAAGAGAAACATGAGCTACACCATAGATGTCTTAGCTGCTTCAGAAAACATATGAAGGCTAGAAAACCCCTACAAGGTCCTCTCCATTCTCAAAATCCTTCAAAAATTGATTCAACCCATTGGTTGATCCTAGCACCCATAGACTCAAACATGAAAAAATTCTCTTCAGAAGTGCTCCAATGGCTCTGAAACCTATTCCATTAGCTTTAGAAGACCCAAAAATGTCTATCTAGCCTCTACCTACTCCTAAAAAGACCAAAAACTAAGGAAGATATGAGCTTCCCTAGCCTTTCTACTAGTTGCTCTACAATTTCCCCAAAATCTAGCACTGGACCTACAATTTCACCCCAAAATCTGCTAACAGAGTGTTGATTCCACCAAACTCTAAGCGAAATTGTTGGAGTGTTTAAATAACCTCCACAGCCTTAACTTCTAAAATTATGGCCACATGGGGCTTCATAAGGCCAGGGGTTGGCCTCTCTCCCGCTGGCAATCTTCTTGGCGATTTAGGCTAACCGCAAAACACTGGTCACATACCAATGATCTGTGCTGGCTATTTTGGAGGTGAAATGGTTTGGTGGAGGTAGCAAGTAAGGAGACAGGTCACATGGTGGTGGTAATCTCAGGCTATTAGCGTAAATGCAATGGGTATGTGGACTTACCAACCAAGGAGGTTACAGGTTATGCCAAGGTTGTAGTTATCACATGCAGATTTTGGGCGACAGTTAATGCCACGGGGGCGGACTAGGGTCTAGCCCCCGGCACCCCTACCTACGGTCTTATGGAGCAGGGGTGGCCAGGGGCTAGACCCTACCCCGACCCCCTTGCCAAATTTGCCACTGTTAAAGTTTATATACAATATCTGTGCCAACCTTTAACAAGTGCTACCCTTGGCACGTTGGTGAATTTGGTGTTTAGTTTGTAATAGATTCAATGATCAAATCTCCCGGAGTGTAGTCCGACCTCAACACAGTTTTGATGGCCCTTGGGCTACCACATGGCGGCCCCTGGCCATGCCACATGGTAGCTTGTGATTGGCCACCCACCAACCAATAAAAACTCTCCATATCATTTGCCACGTGACCTATACCTTGTGACATATGGTGAACATCAATTGACCGAAGTTCAATCATATGAAAAATCACCCTGCCGTGTAAGTATCCCAGTCAACCTGCAACGTCAGCAGTAAGAACTACTCACTATGTAGTGCTACTCATTTTTTCACGAAATTCGCTTGTTTGAGAAAACAGACAGAACGTGTTTCTGGGAGCATACAGTGTCTATTTCATGTGAAACAAGTTGTGTCAGATTTAAGACAGCAAGCACTACGTGGTCGTTCAAGTTCCATATTGATTCGACAAATTTGAATTTTGAGCAAATTTTTGAGCTCCAGACCATATATTCTGGCATACATCAAAGGAAAATTAAAATATATATATATATATATATATATATATATATAAAGTGATGATTAAATGTTTCAAAAATATTTAGGTGTTTCAAAAATTTCTATCTTTATTTTTTTGATAAGATTTTTTATTTTTAACTCTCATTGAAATTCTTCTATTTTTATAAAAATTAACAAATGTTACATATATTCTGGGATTGGCCATTTTTTTAATTCATAAGATTACATTTTATGAAGTCCCATGATACTGAATATCTCCATAATTTTTTCATTTGGTTACCCTAGACAATATAGATCGTATCAATACGTCCTTCTTTCCATCATGGAAGGTACAAAAATTAATAATAATAATAATAAGAAGAAGAACTATAGTTTCCATTCCATATGTAGAAATAGAGATGTCGTCTTTTAATGAAGAGAAATTTCATGAAATGAGTAAAGAAAAAAAAACCTAGTATATGTATATATATATATATATATATATATATATATATATATATATATATAGATATATATAGATTTCGTTTTTGCTTAGTCAAAAATGAAGAAAATAAAAAATAACTCTTTGTTAAAAATAAAAATTAAAAATAAAACTTTGAACTAAAATAATAAAGTAAACTTGACTTGGTGAAGTTACTAGTGATTTATAGCTCCATATTTATGAGAACCCATGGTATTCATGGGTCATATTAGTTGAATAGTGTGCTTGAAATTTTATGGTTGTTTTTGAGGTGATAAGAGTAAATGTTATTGCGCAAATTAATGTATAATGGGGGAAGCAAGCAACCACCATTGAATCTATGCAGCAATTGATAACCAACAAGTTGAACACCAATCTACCGTGGTAGAAAACTTGGGTATGATAAACAATGTAAAAGTTAAAATTCTGTTTGATTTTGGTGCTACAAATAGTTTCATTTCACCAGTATCATTAGAAAAATGTGGGTTGGAAGCCTATGAGCATGATAGCTTTAAACAAATCGAGATGGTTTCTAGGATAAAACAAGCAGTAGGACCTAATGTTGACTAATGGGAGGTGAACCTAGGGGTGTGCACAACTAAGTTGAAGGCATACATCACAACACTGGGGACGTATGGTGTAATCACTAGAATGGACTAGATAGAAGTTCATCGAGCTTTGGTAGACTGCTTGAAAAAGAAGGTGATTTGTTTAGAAGATGAAGGTAAGTCAATTGAGAATTATTGTATCAAGAGAGGATTGTTCCTAAGATTCATCTCCATGATGACGGTAAAATGTTGCCTCTGAAAAGGTTGTAAACTATATGTGGATGGGGTTGTAAATGATCAAAAAGCACCCTCCCTAGATCAACACCCATTTTCGTCAGAATTCGAGAATGTTTTCCCTCGGGAATTGCCTGGATTACTACTTGTAAGGGAGATTGATTCCACAATCAACCTAAAATCTAGTGCAAAACCAATATCCAAGACACCCTAAATGATGACAACTCCATAACTTTGTGAGTTGTAGATGTAGTTAAAAGAGATTTTAGACTTGGTATTTATTAGACTCGTATTTCACCTTGGGGTGCACCAATGATTTTCGTCAAGAAGAAGGATGGTTCCTTAAGGCTATGCATAGATTATAAGTTCTTGAATTGAGCCACAATAAAGAATAGGTACCCGATACCTAGAATAGATGACCTATTTGACCAAATTAAGGGAGCAACAGTTTTCTCAAAGTCGATCCAAGATCTTGATTCCACCGATTGAGGATTAAGGAAGAAGACATCTCAAAAACTGCATTTCAGTCTTGGTTTGGACACTACGAGCATAGTTGTACCATTTGGTTTGGCCAATGCACCAACAGTGTTCATGGGTCTCATGAATGGTGTTTTGAGGAAGTATTTTGACCAATTTGTGCAAGCCATTTTGCATGATATTCTTGTGTATTCGAAGAATGAAAAGGAGCATGAAGAACACCTAAGGGTTGTATTGACCTGCTTAAGGGAAAATCAATTGTATGGAAATTGTGAAAATGATCCTTCTTTCAAAAGAAAAATCATTATCTTGGGCACATCATTTCAAGAGAAGGGATTTTAGTTGACCCAGAAAAGGTAAAGGCCATAATGGATTGGTTAGTTCCAAAAATTTCTCATGAGGTGTATAGCCTCATGGGGCTAGCAGGTTATTATCACATATTTATGGAATGGTTTTCAAAGATTGCAAAATCCATCACCACATTACAGTGAAAAGAGGTTAGGTATGAATGGACATATGAGTGTGACACTGCATTCATCGAACTAAGGAGGTTACTAACTAGTGCACCGATCTTTTGAGTGCCTGACATGGAAAAGGACTTCATTGTCTGCACGGATGCTTCAAACAAGGGATTGAGAGCATTATTGATGCAAGAAGGCGAAGTAATAGCTTACACATCTAGAAAATTGAAGAAACATGAAGAATTGTATGCTACGCATGATTTATGGTTAGCAGCAGTTATGTTAATTTTGAAACTGTAGAGACACTACCACATCGAGAGAAGCTTTGAGTTAAGAACTAATCATCAAAGCTTGAAGAACCTCTTCACTTATAGGGATGCTAGATAGAGGCGATGGAGCAAATTCATGAGTGAGTATGATTTTTGGATCCCATACATTAAGGGAAAGGAGAACGTGGTGGGTGATACACTAAGTGGTAGGCCACAAACCTTCTTCCTAGTACCCTTGAGGGTTAATTTGAGGGAACTTGTGTTGGAGAAAATATTTGAAGATAGTTGGTATCTGAAGGATATATCAACACTTTAGATTGGGAAGTAGATAGAACCAAAGTTTGAGGGTTATGTCTTTGAACCAAATGGAATATTGGGATTTCAAGGGAGATGTACATCCCTAAGGAAGGGAGTATAAAAGAACAATCCTTGAAGGGTCAAATGGACAACTCTATTATGCACATCTTGGAATGAGGAATATATATGCGGACATGAATAAACTCTTCTTTTAGGCAGACATGAAGCATGAAATAGTCTGTTTTTTTGCCAAATGTCTTGAATGTCAACGATTGAAGGTTGATCATAATCATCCAATAGGACTCCTACAACCACATGACATCCCTATGCCTAAATGGGAGGTGATTTCTATGGATTTTGTTGTGGGTTTTCCACTCACTTCATAGATGCACAATGCTATATTGGTTGTAGTTGATAAACTGACCAAAAGTGCCCATTTCATCCTAGTGAGACACACTTATGATGTTACTGACGTGGCATGAGTTTTTATAAGTGAGTTATTTGGATACATGGGTTACCCACAAAGATCATTTCTGATTGATATTCTTGCTTTACATCTAGGTTTTGGACAAGTTTTCAGTCGACATTGGGGAATCAATTGACCCTGAGCATTGCATATAATCCAGAAATAGACAGGAAGACTAAACGAGTAAATCATGTTATGGAAGACATTCTTAGAATGTACGTCATGGATAATCAGACTCAGTGGGAAAGGTACTTATCATTAGTATAGTTTTCCTATAACTGTTATAGTTCAATTTGGATGCCTCCTTATCAAGCTGTATATGGGAGGACCTGTACGATGCCATTGAGTTCGGAAAAGTTGGAGGACGAAGTAATCATTGGGCCAGAATTGGTGCAAGAAATGGAGTAACAGGTAAGATAGATTCAACAAAGGTTAAAGGAAGCATAAGAAATATATAAGATTTATGTCGATGCACATAAGACTAATCGGAGTTATGAAATAGGAGACCAAGTTTTTATTCATATCTGACCCAACAAAAGAACCATTCAGTTTGGGAAAGGAACGAAGTTGTCACCTTGGTATATAGGACCTTTTAGAATCAAGTAGACGGGTTTCCTGTCATCTTGTACTGCCACCCCATTTGCATAAAACTCATTTTGTTTTTCATGTATCTATTCTACGACATTATGTTTCTAATGAATCTCACAAACTGGATTGGAGGGAATTGCAAGTCTCAGACGTGGGAATTGTTATAGTCAAACCATTATGCATATTGGACCGTAGTGTTCGACAACTCATACATCGCATGGTGAACCAAGTTAAGGTCTAGTGGAACAAGTATGGGCCAAGATCTTCTACCAGGGAGGATGCAGAGACTATGTGTCATGACTACCCCACACCTTTTGAGCATATGTGATGCCCATTTTGACTTAGATAGCTACCTATGCTAAGGCTCTATTTGTATTTTCATGTTGTTTTATTTATGAATGCTATGTAATATTGGTGCATTTTAGTTGGACATATGAAACGACTTATATAAATCATTTGATGGATTAGGTATTGTTGATTAAAATATTTTATGTATGACTTATTTGATGTATGATTTACCTGATGTACGGCTTACTTGGTTATGATTTATCTAGTGTATGACTTATCAGAGTTATTGTTATTTGATGTATGGGTTAAGGGAATATGATTTATCTAATGAATGACTTATTGAAGTCATGACTAATCTAATGTAAGATTTATTTCTAGTATGTTGTTATGGAGAACAAAATTGGCACATGGATACTAGACTTATTAACATGATGATTAAGATCATTATATATATATATATATATATATATATATATATATATATATATATATATAAATTGGAAATAACTATATGATAACCAAGATATATGTGTCCAATTGGCGAATGTTGAGACATCCAATGATGAATGGTACAATGTACATTGTTCTATTACATTTTGTATCTACTTGATATGCACTATTATGACATGGGTAAAGTGTAAATGGCAAGTGACATCACAGCTTGAATGGATTATTCGATGACAAGTCTCCAACGAGCACTGTAGTGTGGTCCATATTAGGGTGTTGACATGAGGGGTGGAATCATTTCCCACCGTGTAATGTCCAAGCTTGGAATCTTGGGAGGGCAGTGATGGACACACTCCCCTAGACATGTGATGATGATTTATATTTTCCTTCTAGGGAAGTTAGGTAGATATATTCTATGCTTCCACCATAATGGTTTTATCAATGGTTGGATCGACATAGCTATTTCCATAGTATATTGCAGTAGATGATGGATACGATGGGAGAGGAAGTAGGTTAGGGAAGATAGGAGGTTATAGGTGAGTTGGAGACTCTTGATGGGAAATGGTATCCTTGCTTGACTTACTGAATTTGACTACTACATATTTCTCTATTTTGTAATGTTTTATTGTCAAACTTTTTCGAACTCCTTGTGTAATTTTCACTTTGACTTCAGGATGAAGTTTTCTACTTGATCCTATCATGATAATTTTGATTAGTGTTTAAATAACCTGAAATTATTGACTTATAATTATTAAGTAATATTGGTATATACTTACACTTGTGAATCTGTAATTTTATTTTGTTGATATGACTTTTATTATTTGTTATTATTCAATTCCCAAAGTGTTTTCTCAAATTTACTTTTGGATAAGATACTGTCTTCTCCAATTTATTTCTAAATTTAATATCCATAAGTGAATTCCCAATGTGCCTTCTCAAATTTGTTTTTGGATAAGATATGGTCTTCTCCAATTTATTTCTAAATTAAATATCCATATTTCAATTCCCAAGGTATCTTTTCAAATTTACTTTTGGATAATATATGGTATTCTCCAATTTCTTTCTAATTTAAATATCAATATTTCAATTCCCAAGGTTTTCCAAGTTTTCTTCTCCAATTTAATACCGAATTAAATATTCCAATCCCATTGTGTTTTCTTAAATTTATTTAGGGATAAGATATGGAAAGGGAACTCAAGATAATTACATTAAAAGGATGGGGGGGTATTCATGGCATTGATGGTAGGTGGTTGAGGTGGATGAAATGAAGAGGCATAAAGGGAAGGAGGATGAGAAGAGAAGGGGGAGATCCTTGTTCTTTATTTTGGCATGAGAGAATTTTAGTTTGGGGGAGGAGGAATGTGGAGAAGGAGAAGGAAGAGAACGGGGAGATAAATGAGAGAACTCAAACTTGGATCTATTGGAGAGTGTTGATTTTAACTTGGACACACTACAACTGGTTGGACTTAGGCTCAGAGGGCTAGGGAACCTATGGAGGTTCCCTGGGCTAGGAAACCATTCCTAGCTGGTTGGAAGGTAAATTCAGTCGGGTATCCCAACATGAGCATCCTAATGGAGTCATGAGTGTCATGTCCCTATCTCGGTGGTAGTCTTTCAACAATACATAGGCAGGTGCAACATCGCCACACTTTTTATTTTCTAAAATACTTAAGTGTACGGGATAAGCCTAACCAAACACTTAACCAATTATTACTTCAAATGTTATTATTGCAGCAGAAATAAACTCTTCAATTAACCATATCATCAATATAAATGCATAACAGAATCCATCAACACACCATCACATGTGGGAGGGGAAACTCCCATAAGTTATAGTCTGCCCAATATATATATATATATATATATATGGTGCTGCCAACAAGCCTTGTCCTGCACACCCTTATTTTATAATGTCATGCCTGCAACCTGCCAAATTCGTGCTACCATGCACATTCACCAGACTGTTGAAATTATATGGCACTACCATGCCCAGCGTTCACCTACTCATGGCCTTCTGCGCCCTCAGCCCTCCTTACTGCAATTTGTGCGCACTCTGCCTACTCGGTGCCTTACCGTGCCCTTCGTTCATCCTTGAACGCACTGTTCCAACCAACTCGAGCTCTATTGGAACTTTAACCTGCCCGCACCTTCGTTCGGGGTGACATGGTGTATTAGTTTTCCCATAGTGGCCTCGAGTCACCTACACCCAACACTTACAGTGTGCCAAACTCTGTTGGTCCATCGCACTTTGTTTTTCCCATCCAACATGTGGTCAAGACTATTAACTTGGCCTTATTGCAATATAACAACTCATCACACTACTGTTCGGTTCGCCCAAAAACCCCAAACCTTGCCTTTTCGACTTCAGTCCTGCGCATGCACTCCACCTGTGGCTTTGGCCCTCTTCATTCCATGGGTTTTGTATTTTCTCTATTCTTTTTGGTCGAGTTCATTGATGATTTGAATTTCCATCATTCACCTTCAATATATGTGTGTGTTATGCCATGGTAACACCAAGGGACATGACCCTTTTTTTACCCAAGGTGTCAACCCAACCTCCAAACCATGCGTCAACCTGCACACTTATAAGTGTCAGGCCAACCCATATAATGTATGTTGTTGCCCTCCATCACACATGTCCACTGATATATTAAAGTAATGGAAAATTGTTTACATCATCAAACCTGCTAGCTAGTCCTTTCCAAGACATGTTTAAGCGCTACAAAGGTATGCCCTACAACACTGGTTAAAGACCTCCTTAAAGAGTAATATAATTATTTTGTACATCTCTTTCCCACACAAATGTAGGAGTGGTATCAGAAAGGACTATGGAAGCATCAAGTAGTAATTCAACCCTCGGAAAGGAGTAATATAACTCGATAAATTACAATATATAAAACCCTAACCATGATATTAAACAAATATTGTACATCACTGAGGAAGAAAATCATTGTGTTCCATTTAATTCATGAGAGCAGTGGTTAAAAACCCATGAAACTTGAGTCAGAAAAACTAATTTTGACTAGAAATAAAGAACCAGTGGAACCCGTAACCCATTACTAGGAGGGTTTGACTCAAGACAATTCCACATAGATACAAACTCTAGAACCACACAAAAAGGGTGAGCACAGACATCCGTAGTCGAGAGCAAGGTTTGCTAACCTGTGTGAGGAAAATGCGGCGAGGGTTTCGTGGAACCTTTGGGAGAAAACAACACCATTCGGCATAGGGTTATTGATAACCTGTAAGGTGCAATGGGAGAGAAAAGTAAGCAATATTATGCATTTGAGAGTCGTTATTCAAAAACAAAATATATTTTTGTGATACTTACCAGGTTATCATTGTGAAAGGGGTTTCTCAAGAGTCTTCCTTCGCCAAGAGTTATTTCCCGACTTCTTTGCATGAAGCTTAAGGAGTTGCAGGGCTAGCCTATGAAAGGGTGAACAGTAAATGAGTCAACTGTGGCACTGGAGGAGAAACTACGTTACCTCAACCAGCCTCCCTTCTTGTGGACCATCCATCTTAGGGTTCATCCTAGAATTGTCGATCTAGATCTTGGGATCTGGACAGGACATGTGTAAATCTAAGTGTGAATGTCCATAGAGTTCTTGGGTACTTGTCACCTCAGCCCTCTAGAGGGACCTAACCATGGTCCTATGCATAAACTCGGCACACAAGCAAAGGGGTGATTCTAGGTTGCATAAACTACATCGAATACAAGTATGAACCAATTAAAAGGGGGGATTTTCTAACATGTTATCAACCAAATCTAAAGGATTACATTCGTAATTTGAATTGGTAGCAGAGATTGTACGTAATCAAAGATAAAGGTTAACTTTGACACATTATAATGTTTCATAACCAATCACATTAATTTTGTATGCAATGAATCAATTCATACACATAATTACTTGTTATATAATGTGTTATGTTGAAAGTAACAAAACAATCTATGTGGAAGGGTAAAACGCTTAAATAAATTCTAAATGTAATTCGTCCCTAGTTATGGTGGAAATGTTTATTGTTGTTGCAAAGTAAATGTAAATTCTTTTTGTTATTGAAATTGTAGGTGTCACAATGTCTGACCAGAGAAGAAGAATAAGATGAATATCATCTACTTCTTCTATAGTAGCTCCAAATTCTACACATCACAGTGACGAATTTTCTTCGTTCACCTTATTTGGATGCATGGATACTAAAATTTTTCAAAAACTTAATTTTGTTGTATATTTTGAGAGAAAAAGAATCATTAATATAACATGCGAAACATTGAGGAAATAAGTGAAATTAATTTCAAGGTAAAGTGTATAGTCTGTGTTCTATTTATTTATAAATATTTTGAGTAAATGTTTTCTCATCCATGTTTGAGTTACCATAGTTAAATTTGGATGCCTCCTTATCAAGCTCCATATAGGTGGCCATGAAGGATGCCATTGAGTTTGGAAAAGTTAGAGGACCGAGTAATAGTTGGGCCATAATTGGTGCAAGAAATGGAGTAACAGGTAAAACAGGTTCAACAAAGGTTAAAGGAAGCACAAGAAAGATATAAGAGTTATATCGATGCACATAGGACTGATCGAAGTTATGAAATATGAGACCATTTTTTTATTCATAACCAACCTAACAAAAGCACCATTCAGTTTGTGAAAGGGACAAATTTATCACCTTAGTTTATAGGACCTTTTAGAATCAAGTGGACAAGTTTCCTATCATCTTGTACTACCGCCCCATTTCCATAAAACTCATGATTTTTTTTCATGTTTCTATTCTACGACATTATGTTTTTGATGAATCTTCCAAACTTGGAGAGAATTGCAGGTCTCAGAAGTGGGAATTGTAATAGTCGAACCATTACGCATATTGCACTGTAGTGTTCTACAACTCAAACATCGCATGGTGAACCAGGTTAAGGTCCAATGGAACAAGTATGGTCTGGGATCTGCTACCTGGGAGGATGTAGAGACTATACGTCATGACTACCTCCCACTTTTTGAGCATCTGTGATGCCTATTTTGACTTAGATAGCTACCTATGCTAAGGCTTTATTTGTATTTTCATGTTGTTTTATTTATGAACTCTATGTAATATTGATGCATTTTAGTTGGACATATGAAACGGCTTATATAAATCATTTGATTGATTAGGCATTGTTTATTAAAATATTTCATGTATGACTTATTTGATGCATGATTTACCTGATGTACAACTTACTCAGTTATGATTTATCTAGTGTATGACTTATCAGAGTTATTATTATTTGATGTATCGGTTAAGGGGATATGATTTATCTAATGAATGACATTGAAGTTGTGACTTATATAATGCAAGATTTATTTCCAGTATGTTGTTATGGAGTACAAAATTGGCACATGGATACTAGACTTAATAACATGATGATTAAGATCATTTATCTATATATATTTTGTTGTTATGTATATGCATGAATGAGAACTAACTTGCAGACGGGAAAGAACTATATGATAACCAAGATCTATGCTTCCAATTGGGGAATCTTGAGACATCCAATGATGAATGGTACAATGTACATTGTTCTATTACATTTTGTATCTACTTGATATGCACTATTATGACATGGATAAAGTGTAAATGGCAAGTGACATCACTGCCTGAATGCATTATTTGATGACAAGTAATCAACCAACACGGTAGTTTGGTCCATATTAGGGTGTTGACCCTAATTTTGAGGATGGGAGGAAGCATTTCACACTGTCTAGCGTCCAAGCCTGGTATCGTGGGAAGGCAGTGATTAACACACTCCCCTAGACGTGTGATGAAAATTTCCAATGGCCTGCTAGGGAATTTAGGTAGATATAGTTGATGCTTCTACCATATTGGTTTTATAAATGGTTAGAATGACATAGCTGATGCCATAGTATATTGCAGTAGAGGATGGATACGATGGGAGTAGAAGTAGGTTAGGGAGGATAGGAGGTTATAGGTGAATTGGAGACTCTTGATGGGAAATGGTATCCTTACTTGAATTACATAATTTGACTACTATATATTTCTCTATTTTTTTATGCTTTATTGTCAAGCTTCTTTTGAACTCCTTGTGTCATTTTCACTTTAACTTCGGGAAGAAATTTTCTACTTGATCCTATTATGCTAATTTTTTTTAGTGTCTAATTAACTTGAAATTATTGACTTATAATTATTAAGTAATATTGGTATATACTTACACTTGTGAATCTGTAATTTTATTTTACTGATATGATGTTTATTATTTGCTATTATTCAATTCCCAAAGTGTCTTCTCAAATTTACTTTTGGATAATATATAGCCTTCTCCAATTTATTTCTAAATTAAATATCCATATTTCAATTCCCAATGTGTCTTCTCAAATTTTATTTTGGATAAGATATGGTTTTCTCCAATTTATTTCTAAATTAAATATCCATATTTCAATTCCCAAAGTGTATTTTCAAATTTACTTTTGGATAAGATATGGTATTCTCCAATTTCTTTCTAATTTAAATATCAATATTTCAATTCCCAAGGTTCCTCCAATTTAATTATGAATTAAATATTAATATTTTCATTCTCATGGTGTTTTCTCAAATTTATTTTGGGATAAGATATGGAAAGTAAAAATCAAGATCATTACATTAAAATCATGGGATGGTATTCACGGCATTGATGGTAGGTGGTTGAGATGGATGAAAGGAAGAGACATAAAGGGAAGGAGGATGAGAAGAGAAGGGGAAGATCCTTGTTCTTTATTTTGGCATTAGAGAATTTTATTTCAGGGGAGAAGGAATGTGGAGAAGGAAAAGGAAGAGAATGGAGAGATAAAAGAGAGAACTCAAACTTGGATTTATTGGAGAGTGTTGATTTTAACTTGGACACACTATAATTGGTTGGACTTGGGGTCAGAGGGATAGGGAACCTGTGGAGGTTCCCTGGGTTAGGAAACCATTCCTAGTTGGCTGGAAGGTAAATTCAGTCAGGTAGCCTAGCATGAGCATCCCAATGGAGTCAAGAGTATCACGTCCCTATCCTGATGGTAGTTTCTCAACCACACATAGGCAGGTGCGGCACCGCCACACTTTTTATTTTCACCAGTACTTAAGTGTACGAGCTAAGCCTAACCAAACACTTAATCAATTATTACTTCAAGCGTTATTATCGCAGTGGAAATAAACTCTTCAATTGACCATATCATCAATATAAATGCATAATAGAAATCATCAACACATCATCATATGTGGGAGAGGAAACTCCCTCGACCCTCCTTACTGCAGTCTGCCCACACTCTGCCTACTTGGTGCCTTATCACGCCCTCCGTTCAACCCTGAACGCACCGTTCCAACCCACCCGAGCTCTATTGGAACTTTGGCATGCCCATGCCTTCATTCGAGGTGAGACATCATATTGGCTCGACCACAGCTTCGCCGTAGCAGGCTCGGGTCGCCTACGCCCAACACTTGTTGTGTGCCAAACTCTGCTGGTCTGTCGCACTTCGTTCTACCCATCCAACCTGTGCTCGAGACTGTTAACTTGTCCCTACTACAATATAACAGCTCATCACACTATTTTTTGGTTCACCATAAACCCCAAACCTTGTCTTGTCGACTTCAGTCTTGTGCCTGCACTTCACCTATGATTTCGACCCTCTCCGTTCTACGATTTTTGTGTGTCTCTCTCGTTGTTTTTGGTCGAGTTCGATGATGATTTGAATGGACACCATTCACCTCCAATATATATGCGTGCTACGCCATGGTAACACTGAGGCACACGACCCTTTGTTTACCAAAGGGGTCGACCCAACCTCCAAATCGTGCATCGTCCTGCACACTTATAAGTGTCATCCCAACCCATATAATGTATTTCACTGCCCTCCATCTCACTATCGTTAAGGTCGGCCCACTCCACTTTCTTGCCCAGCTCGTCGGTCTACCTACACTTCAACACCATCACACAATATACCTGTCGCTCCACGCACTAAGTGTGGGCACGTCCATCGCACATCATGTCGACTCGCCCATTGATCTGAAATGACCATAAACTAAAATTTGATGTAGAATTGGTTAACCATTAATGATTTGAATGTTAGCTAAAAGCACACAAATCGAGGAAAATTGCTTGATAATAACACTTTATGACAGCTGATTAAACATAAAATCGATGCATAATAGAAACGCAAACAGTAAAAAGACAGTGATACTAGACAACAAGATTGATGACGGAGTTCGTCCCTGATGGACTATGTCTCTGGGCCCGCTTTCAAGATGGGCGATTGTTTTTATTAAGAATGAGAAGAAGGTGTTGATTACACAGAGAATTGATCAGTCTGAATTTGCACGCAGGCACTTCTGATCACTGTCATCATATATCCCTCTGAACCAGCTATCCAATGCTACTTATGGTTCCCAATTCCAACCCCGGATGCTCCCGTAACACTGAAAACAAAACCGCCTATGTCCTCCAAAATCTGCATACAAAAGTAAAAAACCACTCTAATGTCTTTCAAAGGACAAATCTACCTCTTATGGGCCTGCAAATACATTCAAACTCCCTTCACTGAGTTTAGGGATGAATTTGGCCTAATTTAGGGTCAGGAGTTTCGGTCTTGTGATTGCTTGACATGTAGGCTAAGGTTTCCTGACCTTTGAATTAATTTTTAACAACAAAAACCATAATAAACCCCAAAATAGCTTTATCATAAAGTTTTCCCACTGGCGGTGAGGTTGACGGTGTGCTGAACTAACTATTTGCATGTGAACGGGCTTAAGGTCAAATAAAAAATGGACATGGTTGCAGGTTTGTTCCAGCGGTTTCAGAACCACTTGCTGACTTTGCATGTGACAGCTACCTCTGACGGTTATGGTGAGCTATCAACCTTTTCCAACACAATCACCGTCTATACGATCACATGCTATTTATAACTCTTCATCGTGGCTAGTCTCTGCCACAGTAACCCCGTTAGCTTATTCCCTTAACCGCTCACATGTGAATAAGGCTAAGGTTCCAACGCGGTTTGCTTATCCATTGTGGTTAACGCTTATCTCCGTCCGATGATCTCTCTCTGTTCTCATGCCCGCGGTTTCCTGAGGTGGTGAGAGTCGCGGTTTAGGGACATGGTTTGTATTTTTTATATGTTTTTCAATGTATTTCCATGGCTTAAAAGGGTTTTAGACTTTAGTTTTAATGCCTTTGATTTTTAATGCATGGTTTTAGGGTCTAGGTTTAGTTTTTTTTTCATTAGTTTTGTAGATAGGTTTTAGGTATAGGGTTTTTAGGTGTAGGACTTAACATAATTTTGTTCTAAGACCCCTTTTACAACAATTGTCACAATGTGACATTTTGAGACGTTTGTCTCATAATGGCAATAAACCACATGCCTATTGTCGACAAACGACGATATCAATCCTTTGCCATGTCAACACTAATCCTGCAAGGATGAACTACAAAACACATGTGGTCGACCAAATCCTAGGGAACTGTCGATGAACTCATGTCGACAACCAGGTGCTGAACCATCTCCGCTAAACGCCATGAAAACCTATTACCTGAACAACCTGATCCATAACCAACATTGTCGAATTGTCGAAGCTGAACTGAAGTGATGATGACACTGAACATTGATGACAACTAAATCAACGAAATCCTCCTGTATCATTCCTCTCCACTTGAAAGTTTTTGGACCATAAAAGTTTGACTATACAAATAGTCGATGAGGGTAGAACTCCCTCTCTTTCCACATTGACCTGACGATGTACCAATACATTTGATCAATCACTTACAATTGATGACCCTGATGATGCTAACCATGGTACCTTTTGAGTCGGTGACCTATTTCATCCATCTGCAATATACACAACTTGCGACGATGGGCAAACAACCTATTATCAACATGGCAATTGAATTCTTTCCATGAAGAATCATGAGTTAGTGATTCACAATCTTTGAAAACAATCTCTACTGGATGTTGTTTATTACCATCAACATGTATAAGCAATCTATTTTGTGGAATGAGAGAGACAATCAAAGATACTTTTGACATCAAACCAGCTACTTGATTAAACATACTTTCCTGCTTCTTGATTACTAAGTGAACTTGTTGCACTGAACCTATCCAACTGTAAGGTGAAATTTGTTGCAACTTAGTTTGATTCTGAAAGTATTGATTTAGCTATTGATTTGTTTGAATCACTTTTTCTTCATTCATTAAATGATGTTTCCATTGATTAACACTTTCCTCTGATGCATAAGTTCCCATTAGACACTTTGACACTGCTTTAGAAAAGGTTTTGACATGAAAACAAATAGATTTCCTCTCCACTTGAAAAGAGGTTTCCAAACTGTTCAAGACATGACATGGCGACACAATATAAGAGAAGTTGAACATTGACTTCCCCAATACTAACATGTATCCCTGCAACTGTTAAGTTCCAATATTAGACTGTATCAATTCATTCTGACATTAGGAAGAGGATATTTAGGCACAAACTATAATTCATGTTGTAATCCCTACTTATGAATAAGATGTTTGGTTTTACATAGAACTGAACAACTTTCTATCTCTTTAATAAAACCATATTTAAGCTGAGTTGCATAACTTAAACAAGAATCATGTTGATTGTTATGTTGATCCTTTACACACATGATTACAAACCTCTTGTTTGAACTTATTAATCACTTCATCTGATTAACATTAACTGAATTCAAGTGATTTTTGTTTTGATGTGCCCTAACAATAAATTCAACCCCATCTTTCTTAAGGTGATATTTATGTTCTCTCCTGTAAAATACTGCATCACGATCATAAAGATAAGGACTTCCTAAGACAACTCCACATATGTCTACTGGAACCACATCTAATTCCACTTCATCAATGTAATTAGTTGTTATGGAAAATCTTAATCGACATTGTTTGGTGAATTTTATCTGAGTTGATTTATTTAGCCATCCTAATGGGTAAGGTCTTGGATGATTCCATGTTTCCAAACCCAAACTTTTAACTAAATATTCAGATATTAAATTCACCTGTGATCCACTGTCAAACATTGTATCTATCTTTGTATGCTTAGAAGTTATCCTTATGTTAAACAATTCAACTCTTTTATCCTCATGTGAAGGATTTATATTTGATGAAGATGCAATAGTTTTCGAACTTGAACCAATTTCAGAAGTTTTACCTGTCGTAACCATGGTCGTTATCCTCCTTCCATCACCTGAATCTAAACCTAGATCTTGTTGGACTACTGCAATGGCCTTCTTTTCATCCTTCTCCTTAAGGAACTTTTTCGGCTTAATTTCTCGATGAAGTTTCCAGCACTTCGATTCATCATGACCGATTCTCTAGCAATGAGAACAAGTAGTTCTTTCCTTTTGAACGATCGTTGATTTATTTCTCTTCGAACTGTTCTTTCCCTTACTGTCACAGGAATCTTTTGTTTCCAACTCTTTGGATGACTGTGATGAAAACATGAATGGTCTGCTACCTGATTCAATAGGTATGGCCTGAACACACACCTCATCAAAATCATCAAGATTAAACATCAATAAAGTATGCTACAAATATGAATGTAAACTGTTGATGTATTTTAACAGTATCCAATGAAATACCAAGTGCCAATGCTTTCTTTCGGAACTCCTGAGTAAACTCCTAAACGCTCTGCCCTTTACCTTGCCTCAGATGCTACCAATCAATAACAGCTTGCTGCATGTATCCTAAAGTATAGAACTGTTTCCTAAGAGTTTTTAAAAACTTAGACCATGACGAGATGACTTTTCATTTACACTTTACATCTATCTGAGTTTTACTTTCCCACCAGGTTAAAGGTTTTCCCCCCATTCTAAATGTAGCTAATTGAATTTTAATTTTATCACTAGAAATGTTCTGAATGGGGCAATACACTTCTAACTGCTTTATCCAGTTATCTAGCTTTTTAGGATTCATTTTGCCATCATAAACAGGTAACTCAAATTTAACATCAAGTTTCAAAAGAGATGTTTTCTTAGGTTTCTTTTCCGTTTCGGATTCTGCACTAAAGAAGAAGAAGAAGAAGAAGAAGAGGATGATGGAGATGATGGAGGTGAAGGTGGTTTATCAGTCTTCCCTTTACCTTTGTCCTTCTTCGATGGTTTTGAAGAAGCTGCATCTCTCGCCTTCTTGTCTTTGTACAATTCTCCCAACATCTGCTACATGGTTAATAATGTCTGCTAAAATTGTTCTTCACTCATCTTAGTTTCAGTGTTTTAACCCGCATCAGGTCCTGACATGGTCGATTTCTGAACGACTCTTCACTTTCCAATCTCTGGATCGATCTGCTCAAGGATTCCTTCTCCTCGTTACAACTTTGACCTGGTTAACATTCAATGGAACATTCTACAAATGCAACCTACTATGATACCAAATTATATGATTTGAAATGACCATAAACTAAAAACTGATGTAGAATTGATTAACCATTAATGATTTGAATGTTAGTTGAAAGCACGCAAATCGAGGAAAACTGCTTAATAAGAACACTTTACGAAAACTGATTAAACATAAAATAAATTCATAACAGAAGTGAAAATAGTAAAAACACAGTGATACCAGACAACAAGATTGATGACAGAGTTCGTCCCTAATGGACTACATCTCCAGGTCCGCTTTCAAGATGGGCGACCGCTTTTTTTAGGAATGAGAAGAAGGTTTTTATTACACAGAGAATTGATTAGTCTGAATGTGCACGCAGGCACTTCTGATCATTGTTAATAGATAGCCCTCTGAACCAGCTTTCCAACGCTACTACGGTTCCCAATTCCAACCCTGGATGATCCCGTAACACTGAAAACAAAAACCGCCTATGTCCTCCAAAATCTGCATACAAAAGTCAAAAACCACTCTAATGTCTTTCAAAGGAAAAATATGCCTCTTATAGGCCTGTAAATACATTCAAACTCCCTTCACTAATTTTAGGGATGAATTTGGCCTAATTTGGGTTCAGGAGTTTCAGTCTTGTGATTGCCTGACACCTAGGCTAGGGTTTCATGACCTTTGAACTAATTTTTAACAACAAAAATGATAATAAACCCCAAAATAACTTTATCATAAATTTTTACGCTAGCGGTCAGGTTGACGGTGCACTGAACTAACCGTTTGCATGTGAATGGGCTTGCGATCAAATAAAAAATGGGAACGGTTGCAAGTTTGTTCCAGCGGTTTCGGAACCGTTTGCTGACATTGCATGTGACAACTACCTCTGATGGTTACGGTGAGCTGTCAACCTTTTCTGACGTAGTCACCATCTATGCGATCACATGCTAGATATAACTCTCCGTCACGACTAGTCTCTGCCATGGTAACCTCGATGGCTTATCCCCTTAACCGCTCGCATGTGAATGAGGGTAAGGTTCCGATGTGGTTTACTTATCCACTATGGTTAACGCTTATTTCCGCCCAATGATCTCTCTCTATTCTCATGCTCGCGGTTTCCCGAGGTAGTTAGCGCTACGGTTTAGGGATAGGGTTTGTATTTTTATATGTTTTTCAATGTATTTCCATGGCCCGAAGGGTTTTAGACTTTCGATTTAATGCCTTTGATTTTTCATGCATGGTTTTAGGGTCTAGGTTTAGTTTTCTTTTCATTAGGTTTGTAGCATAGGTTTTAGGTATAGGGTTCTTAGGTGTAGGACTTAACATAATTTTGTTCTAAGACCCCTTTTACAATAATTGTCACAATGTGACATTTTGAGACATTTGTCTAATGACAACAATAAACCGCATGCCTATCATCGACAAACGACGATATTGATCCTTTTCCACAACGACACCCATGTCAACACTAATCTTGCAAGGACGAACTACAAAACACATGTTGTCGACCAAATCCTGGGGAATTGTCGATGAACTCATGTCGAAAACCAGGTGTTGAACCATCTCCACTAAATGCCATGAAAACCTATGACCTGAACAACCTGATCCATAACCAACACTGTCAATCTATCGAAGCTGAACTAAAGTGACGATGACATTGAACACTAATGACGACTGAATCAACGGAATCCTCCTAGATCACCCATGGGTGGCTCGCTTGGGTTCACGCATGCTCGAACTCTTGTGTTGGGTCACCTGGTCACACTTTCCCATCGTACATGCCTATCGCACATCTTGTCGCACGCCTCGTCGCAAAGGTGGGCACCCGCCCAACATGGCACACTTGTTGTCGCATAAAACTAAAATTCTGCCTCTGGGTCACCTTTAATCGAACTTACTAACTTGAGTCACCTTTAACCGAACACGGGCGGTCGGGTGGTCGTTGCACTTCCATTGTGACCACACGCCTTTAACCATGATCATCGGTTTTTCAACTCTCTCAGGCCTCGCCAACTCGAGGTCTTGACATCCTCCACCACTCTGAAAATGTTGTCACCCTCGACAACACCACCTCAACAACCTTCATCTCTAAGACATATCCATATATGTGTTCACCCAGATAGCTCCACCCATGACTTGCTCCATGCTCCAATCTCATCAAGTTCTGTAATAAAATCATGTGCTGGATCCCCCTGTGATGGTGATTAGTTGGGTAGCTAATCTAGCAATATCATCTCCTCCACAAGAACACATGCTCCTTAAATCATCATGGCTATCTTCACATCCAGTTTTCAATTGTGTCCATCTCGCTCCATGTGCCTGCTCATAAATCATAAAGAGGACTCACTGCCATGAGCAGTAGACATTGAGCCTCATCCCCATGTCAATCTGGGAAGAGGGAGGGAATGGGAAATTTGATAGCTCTCCATCATCATTCTCTAAAAAATCAATCCATCTATCCGAATCTTCCTCTTCTAGTCTTTATATGTATGCTTCCTTGCTCTCTTCCTGAGTCTCTAGTCTAGCATCCCTGTTTCATTCCACTTCCTCTAGCCTGCTTGTCAAATCCATGATACTATCAGATAATGCTCTAATAACCTGTGACTGCTCCATGAGTTTTGTCTCCACAGTAGACAATATCTCATAGAGTTCTTCATCCCACATTATTTCCTCCGCGTACATTACTGTCAATTTACACTGGACTGTCATAGCTCCCATGGTAGGTATGCCCAAAGGTTCATCATCACGTCTGTCATAAATGTACAAATTCTTCATATGTGGCACCATCATAGTCTCATGTTGAATTCAATCTTCCTAGACCACTCACCAATGTTCACATCCACATTCTCTACCATGTCGATGACTTTATCAGGTGGAGAGTTCACTGCTTTAAGACGAGCTTGGTTTGGTGAGAACTTCAACCCAACTTTCCTCACAGCTTCCTCCCTGATGAAGTTATGAGTCACACCACTGTCCACCATATTGAGAAAAGTGCCTTGCCCAACCTTTATGTTAACATACTCCAATTTGTTCCTCTCATGATCGTACCTTAAGACAACCTTCATGGCCACTGCAGCTCCCAAAATCTACATCACCCCAACCATTTGTTCCTCCTTTTTCTTCTTTGCATCAGTTTGTGCAGTCACAACCACCATCAGTTTAGAAGGAAAATTCTTCACTATGTGGTTCTCTCCGCACAACCAACATTCTAGAGGCTTCTTCATCTTTGACTTGTCATTCGATCTCGAATGCTCCTCTTTTGTAGACTTCTCCTTCGATTTATCAGACTTCTTATTTCTCTCAAAGCCCTATGGAAAGTGGGCTCTAATACCAACTTTCACGTCTCTATCTCAGAAGTAGTCTTTCAACCACACATAGGCGAGTGTGACACCATCACACTTTTTCTTTTCACCAATACTTAAGTGTACAAGCTACAACTAACGAAACACTTAACCAATTATTACTTCAAGTGTTATTATCGCACCGAAAATAAACTCTTCAGTTAACCATATCATAAATATAAATGCACGTTAGAAATCATCAACACATCATCATGTGTGGGAGGGGAAACTCCCATAAGTTAGAGTCTTCTCAATATCAATATATCTATAATTTTTTTCTAATTAAATTGTACATAAAAATAATACAATTCGGTGTTTCCAACAAGCCTTGGCCTACACACCCTTATTTTACAATGGCATGTCTGCAACCTACCAAATTCGTGCTACCGTGCACATTCACCGGACTTCTGAACTCCTACAGCACTACCATGCCCACCGTTTACCTCCTCATGGCCTTCTGCACCCTCGGCCCTCCATACCACAATCTGCTTTCACTCTGCCTAACCCGTGCCTTATTGCACCCTCCATTCAACCCTGAATGCACTGTTCCAACCAACCCGAGCTCTATCGGAACTTTGTCCTACCTGCGCCTTCGTTCATGATGACTCAACGTATTGGTCTACCCGCAGGTCTGCCGTAGCGGCCTTAGGTCGTCTGTGATCAACACTTACCATGTACCAAACTTTATTGGTCCATCTCACTTCGTTCCGCCTTTCCAACCTGTAGTCATGACTGTTAACTTGGCCCTCTCGGATTATAACAGCTTGTTGCACTATTGTTCGATTCACCCAGAAACCCCAAACCTTGCCTTATCGAGTTCGGTCCTGTGCCTGCACTCCGCGAGTGGCTTTGGCCCTCTTCATTCTGTGATTTCTGTGTTTCGTTCTCTTTCATTGTTTTTGAGCTCGATGATGATTCGAATGGTCATCATTCACCTCCAATATATAGATGTGATACACCATGGTAACACCAAGGAATGTGGCCCTTCGTTTACCAAAGGGGTCATCCCAACCTCCAAAACATGCATCAGCTTGCACACTTATAATTGTTGGCTCAACCCATATAATGTGTGTCACTGCCTTCTGTCACACTATTGTTCAAGTCGGCCCATGCCACCCATTTTCTTAGCTCGTCAGTCCGCTCGCACTTCACCACCGTCGCACAATCTCCTGGTCACTCCACGTACTAAGTGTGGGCATGCCAATCGCACATCGTGTTGACTCACCCATGGGCACCTTGCTTGGGTGTGTGCCCATTCGAACACCCATGTTGGGGCGCCTGGCCTCACTTTCCCGTTGCACATGCCCATCACATTTCCTGTCGCACTTTTGATCGCATGACTCGTCACAAAGGTGGCGTCCCTCCCATCACAGTGTACCCATCATCGCATAAAATCAAAATTCCACCTCTAATTCGCCTTTAACCGAACATACTAACCAAGGTCGTCTTTAACTGAATGCGGGCACCCATCTCACTTCCATTGCGAATGCATGCCTTTAACTGTGGTCGTCAGTTTTTTTACTCTCTCGGGCACTTGCCAACTCGAGGCCCTAACAAGGAGCATCCCAACCAAGCCGCTGGAACATGTATTCTTCCATTTGTTGTTATATTTTTGTAAGTTGCTGCAAATAAAAAAAATTATATGCTTAATTTGTCGATAGGCGTATATATATTAACTTTAGGTGGAAGGAGGTTTGTTGACTTTTGAATTGATGGCCAAGATTTATTCTTTAAAGAATATTCTTCATCTAAAAGTCTATCTATGGTGGATAGTAGGCAAGGTGCCCTATTAGCCTCGAAGGGGTTTCGTCAGCGCATAGTGACTCCATATTTTGCGGCATGCATGACTCCATATTTTGAGGCATAATGAGGCTTGTTCCACAACTTTGTAACACCCTTAGTCAGTGAAGTCATTTCATAATTTCTATCAACTACTTTAGTAATTTTCATAATTGTTGTGTTAAAAGGAAAAGAGAACTTTGAATGACAAATTTGTGTTTTTTTCATTGATAAACTATAATTAAAACTAGGAAATGTGAATTCGGATAAAGACGCAATAACAAACTTATAACTTCTAGAAAGTTGGCCAGTTAGCGGTTACCTCCTTTTGAAGCCCTAGAGACAAAGGAGACCAGTGGGAATGAAGTGTGGTTAGCCACCAGAGAGGAGAGGACTACCTGGAGAAGGTTAGTGTGAACACTGCGCTGCCTTGGGAAAGGTTATCTTGAGTTGGCATAGTAACAGTAGAAGCCTCCCTGTCAGAGAGTAACTATGACTATTCTAGGCTCGACTAGGAATCCTAAGGCCTAAGAAATTACTGAGAAGTTTATCAAAAACAACTGTGCTGGAAAGTGGAAGCTCGGGGAGGGGGGGAACTTGGACGTTATTGCCAATTCTATAGGATGGGAGGTGTGGTCTTATCTAGAATTCATTTCCTTAGACGAAAGTGCAACACCATATAAGTAGAAGAATTGTCTATATTGCGTTTATATAAATAAAGAGTGTGTGAGGAAGCATGTTCTTACCTAAGTCATAATAGTTAATTAAACTGATTATATAATCTCCTATCAGTGAGTTTGTACAGTTAAGATGCATGTTGTGATTTATAACAACCTGGTATTATTTAGGAGTGCAATTAGTTAATTGAACTCATAACGATAGTAAAGTTATGGGAGAAAAATATAGGTAGTGCTTGTGACTGATAAACAAAAGAACAAGAGGATAAAGGGAACCATCTTGAGTGCATTCCAGTATGTTGGTTTGCAGACAAAAGAAGCATTGGATATCTAGTATCAACCTAGAGTAATTTGTTCAGGTAGGTCGACTCTCTTTTTGAGAGAGAGACCCTATATTGGAAGAATCTATCTTTAATTGAAAGAAAAACCCTCACTGTGGAGGTATAAATAGTGGTTCAATAAAAACAACTTAAACATTATTCTTTTATTTACAGAAATGGGAATAAATCTTAAAAAATAATGTTCCATTTACAAGCATGAGATAAAAATCTTAACAATATTCTTTATTTGCAGAAAATGAGATTAGAAGCTTTAACATAAATCTTTCATATACAAAAAAGAGCAAAATCTCAGACAATATTTCTTCATTTATAGAAAAGAGAAAAAGAAACAGTTACCGTATTCATTCATTAGCAAATCATGGATGTGGATTCATTTAACAGGAAATAAATTACATAGAATTTATCCGAGGTCGAGGAATCAATATTATAAATATGAAAACTACTGGATGAAAATAGTGAGGAGAACATATCCACTGATATATTAAAGTAATGGAAAAACTTTTACATCATCAATCCTGCTAGCTGGTCCTTTCTAGGACATGTTTAAGCATTGAAAGGGTATGCCCTACAGTGTTGGTTAAAGAGCTCCTTGAAGAGTAACAAAAATAAGAAAGTTATTTTTTTAAATAAATTGGGTCGCGAGGGAGCGTTCCATAAACAGGTGGCTTGTTCTACAGTTGGATTTAATAAAAAAAAATTAGATATGTAATATAACTTTTAACGTGCATTATTTTATAATTATTATTATGTTTTGCCCCCGATCGGGGTGGAGGAGATGGGGAAGCATGGTAAAATGATGAAAAGGGCGAGGTGGCAGGATGAACCACCGCGAGTCATTAATATCACTCAAGCCGGAATGATGGAGCTCAGAATCGGCAGGATCCCGAGGCCAGGATTTGTCAGGGCAATCAAGACAGGTGATGGTAAGAAGGGCAGTGATCAGGAGAGGAGGGGAGATTGTAAGAAAGGCGGCATGGATGCGAGAGGTCAGAAGGTAGATGGCAAAAGTTTAAAGGGCACTCCAAGGAAATGCAAGCGCCGAAGGAAGGAGACGCAGGGCAGTAGAAGAGGAGCGGTATTTCAACAGAGGGTGGTGGTGCAGAGGAGAAAAGGAAGAACGGTTAGTAGGGTTAAGAGAATTTGGAACAGGAGCGCTAAGGTAGCTCTCTCCCCCGCACAGATAGTGAGTACAGGTGGCGAAATTGCAAGACACACCACAACTGTAGAGAGTGAGATAGAGACAGAAGCAGCCACGAAGATGGAAGTAAATGAGGCAGGGAAGAGTAGAATCGCATGCAGAACATGGGAAGGCATAGCCTAGGGCCAGGTGGCAGAGGAGGAACGAGCATTCGATGTGGAAGTTCAGATAAAAGAGAGGCCACACCAAACTATAGCCAGGAAAGCAGGAGAAAGGAAGACCCGGAGACCAGGGGGTGACCAACAAGGCACAAGAACAAATTTCGAGAAGCGAACCAGAGGACAGCGAGGTGAGGGAGTAACAGAGAGTATAAATTTCGAAATTGGGCAAGGAAGTGAGCCAGCAGCAAGGAGAGAGCCCATGCATCCAGGCAGGAGAGGCGGGCGTCGGGGCAGGGGCAGAAGTAGGAAATTCGAAAGGCAGTAGACGAACTCGGAACCGCCAGCGGACCAGAGACGAGGGCGTCGAACCATGAATCATATGGTTCAAGAAGCAGAGAAAGCTTACAAAGAAGGCACGGATGTTGAGATCCATAGGATAATCCAGGAGATGGAAGCCAAGGCTCTGCAAGAGGATTCAGAAACTGAGATGGAGGACTGGAGAAATTTGATTCCCGATCCAGGTAATACCAGAAGTCGACTGTCCCTTTATAAGTAGGCATTACATGTTTACTGGGTTGTAAAGAGAATTATGGCAAAAGTGATGGAACAAGTAGCAATGGAAATGGCTGAGGAGGCCCAGGGCATCCCGAACTTAAAGAAAGAGATGAACAACTTCCAGATTACCCTGCTCATGCAAGATGAAAAGCTAGAAGAAATTAAACAACTCCTGAAGATGATAGTGCCAGAGACAAAAGCTGAAGAGACCCTGCCCAAAAACGTGGTAGACTAATCTTTCATGCTTCATTTCTGATTTTTGTTTAGTTTTTGTTAAGAGGTTGTTAGATAGTCAAGTCCTCAGTTTCATTTACAGTTTGTTTACAATGTTGGACAGTAGCAAGTGTAGTGCTTTTGATAGTAGAGTCCACTTGGCATGGACTGATAGACTGAAACTTTTCTTTTACTAGATGGCTATTAAGGATTTTAGGTGGCCAACAGACCCGGTTTCCCTTCGGGGCGGGTTGAGGTCACCAAACTTTTGTAACTATTATAACTTGATGCAATAGAAAATGAAAGATCCCACTTTTACCAACAAAAAAAAAATAATTATCATTATGTTTTGATAGAAGTTTATATGTTTTTCCTATAATTATTATGGTTATCAGATACTAACTATGGAATAGTTATCATTAATGTTATGTTAAATTTGAAATAGGTATAATTAATTATAATTATAGATAATTAAATTAATTATGTCTATATTTATATTTATATAATAAGTATGGAACCAGATAATAAATATCATCAACCATTCTATATTACTTTACTTATTAATGGTTTTCGATTGTATAACTGCATGTTGGATTCTGGTGCATCGACGTGTGTCATGACCAAAAGGGTCATGGAACAACTCAACTTAAGGATTTCTAGACCTTATCACAACATTTGTGCCATGGATTCTAAGAGAATTGAAGTGCATGGTTTAATTAAGGATTTACAAGTGCATTTGTCCGTTTATCCTGATATAATGATTTCCATGGACATCGTTGTGATTGATGTGCCTAACGCTTGGGGTATGTTGCTATCGAGAAAGTGGGCTTCTGATCTAGGAGGGAGTATTCAAATGAATTGGACTTATGCTACTATTCCTTCTCCTGGAGGCAATGGTTTTGTAAGGCTTGATAGGGAGCTTGAAAGAAGATTTCACGTGGAAGACCCCAAGAGGCCTCATAATGAGATTATAATAGAACAACCTAGCCTTGGGAATTATGTTATTTTTTCTAACTCCATAGTTCCCTTGGATGAAAAGATTGTTGATTTAAAGAATCAAGTATGGTATATGTATTTTGATGGTGCAACTTCTAGACATGGCAAAGGTGCTGGCATTGTGTTAAAATCTCCCCTTGGTCATATTTTCAAATTTTCCTATAGATTGGAATTTGAAGCTACCAATAATGTATCTAAGTATGAAGCTCTAATGTTGGGTCTTGAATTGGCAAAGGATTTAAAGATTAAATTGCTTAGTATCAAGGGAGATTCAGATTTGGTCATTGTGGAAATCAAAAACAAATTTGCTTGTAAGAATAATAGGCTCAAGAGATATCGAAATGCAATTTGGGACAGCATGGAACTTTTTGATGCTCTTGATCTTCAAACCGTCCCTAGAGAAAAGAACATACATGCTGATCAACTTACAGTGGCAGCATCTACTTTGAAATTATCTAACGAGTTTGTAGATGATCAAGTCAAGATGGAAGTTATTTTTAGGCCTTCAATTCCTAATAATGTTGAGCATTGGCAAGTGTTTAATGATGATAGTCAAGTAGTTCACTTCTTGAATAACTTAGAAGAATTTTAAGATTTAAACATTGCTTATAAGGAGGAAGGATGCAATTGTGTTAATGATGATGTGATGAATCATATCCCCAGGGGACGGAAAGCATTAGAGTGACTTTTTGATAGGCATGATGCTACAAAGAAAAGAGAAGAGAAGAAGATTGATCCAAGGGAATACATTGAAGTAAATATTGGTACCTCTAGGGATCCAAAAATTGTGAAAATTGGTAAGGGTACCACGAAGGAAGAAAGGAAGAAGTTAATTGATTTACTTCATGAATATAGAGATGTTCTAGCATTTTCTTATGATGAGTTGAAAGGTTATAGGGAAGATGTCATGGAACACACTATCCCTTTAAAAGATGAAAATGCTAAACCCTTTCATCAAAAACTTAGGCAAATCAATCCTAAGTTAGCTCCCTTGGTTCAGAAAGAGCTTCAAAAAATGCTAGCAGCTGGAATTATTGCGCAGACTAGGCATTCATCATGGTGTTCTAATTTGGTGATTGTTAGGAAGAAAAATGGAACAATCAGACTTTGTGTAGATTTTAGAAACCTTAATCTAGCATGTAAAAAGGATAATTACCCTTTGCCTAACATGGAAACCATGTTGCAAAGAGTAACAGGTTCAGGAATGATGTCATTGCTAGATGGTTTCTTGGGTTATAATCAATTTTGGGTAAAGAAAGAGGATTTTCACAAGACAACTTTCACCATACCATGGGGAGCATTCTAATACATAGGAATTCCTTTTGGATTGACTAATGTTGGAGCGACTTTTCAGTGAGCTATGGATTATGCCTTCAAAGAACATAGTTACGAATGAAACGGGAACTATTACCTCAAAACGGGTACTCGAGCCCAAAAACCACAAAAAAACATGAAAAAACAACCCAAAAATGAAAATTGTTTATTCTAGAACGATGGTTTTTTTAGGGTAAATTTTCAACATTTTTTTTAAATGGAAGTAAAAACCATTTTTTTTTAAATGGATGAAAAAAACACCCTTAAAAAAATTGTTTATTCTGGAATAACAAAAAAAAAAATCGGGTTACATTTTTTAGCAATGGAGTTAAAGAGAAAATATCCAGACTTTGAAAAACTGTAAAATTCCAACAATTCTCGGGCATGATGTTAAAAATAAAATATCATGTCTTGAATCCTGATAATTCCAACTATTTCCATCCATGTTGTTAAATATAAAATATCTTGACTTTAAAAAACCTTGAAATTGTAATTGTTTTCGACCATAGCATTAAAGATAAAATATCATGACTTAGAAAAACATTAAAATCTTGACAATTTTTCAACCATGCAATTAAAACCAAAGATTATGACTACAAAAAAATCTCAAGTTTTCAAAATATTTCAAGCATGACCTTCTGGAAAAATTGTATGACTAAAAAAACTTTAAAAATGAACACCTGAATGAAAGAGTTATTATACCCAGAGTAATTTTTTTAAATGTTTAATGTATAGAAATTTTAAAATCTTAGCCTAAGACAACTTGAGACATTGCAAAAAAAGATTAAAAATCAACTATCAAATTAACAATCAGTGTAGGTGTGCTCAACTCATTGTAATGAAAACTTAAAGACCAACCATGAAATTAACACATTGTGGGGCAGACTCAATTCATTATAACGAAAATTTTAAAATCAACTATCAAATTGCACATGATGGGATCAGGTTGCTAGACAAGCATCGATACAGACCCTACAAAAATAAATTATATATATATATATATATATATATATATATATATATATATATATATATATATATATATATATATAAGAAAACAAAAATTCAAATATTGAAAAAAAAATAACAATAATAATAACAAGTAATAAAACATAACAAACAAATCAAATATAAAAAATATATAGAAATACAAAAATTCAAATATTGAAAAAGACACACATACACACGCACAAAATACAAAAGAAAACAAAAATTCAAATATTGAAAAAAAATAATAATAATAATAATAATAACAAGTAAAAAAAAAGAAGAAGAAGAAGAAAAAAAACATGACAAAAAATTAAATATAAAAAATATATAATAATTACATTAAAAAAACCTATAAAATGTAAAAACTATTAACCACACCATGTAAAAAAAAAAAAAGAGTAAAATAAAATAAAAACCAAAAAAAAAATTACAAAAATAAAATACAACAATAAAAAAATTAAAAAATTAAAAATTAAAAAAAAAATCCCTCACCCACCGTGAGGCCGAACTGGCAAGGGGTGGTAAGGGGATGATTCATGACAAAATATATTTTAAATAAAAAATTAACTTGAAAAAATGAAAAATTTTAATAAAAAATAAATTAATTAATTAAAAAATACAAAACAAAAAACAAAAAATTAAAATATATATATAATTTAAGAAAAAAAAAACCAATTTTTTAAGTTTAAAAAAACGATCATTTAAAAAAAAAGTAAATAATTACCAAGAAATTAAATTAAATTAAATTAAAATTAAAATAAATAAAAACAATTAAAATAAATCAGAATTAAAATTAAAATAAAATAAAATAAAAAGTATTTAAATTTAAAAATTAAATTATCAAAAAAAACATTAAAAAATGAAAAGTAAAAAAAAAAATTCAAAACAAATAAAAAACAAAAGATTAAAAGACAAAATCAAAGGAAAAAAACAAACAAAACAAAACAAACAAAAAAATTAAAATTAAAAATAAAATATTTAAATTTAAAAATAAAATAAAATAAAAAAATATTAAAAAAAAAATAAATTTAAATATATTTTAATTGGATTTCAGAGATCTGTGGCTTGAATCTTTTGAGTTCATGACCGGAGAATCCACAGTTTTAAGATTTTTGTACCAACGTTTCAAATCCCAAATGGGATCCATCATCAGGATATGAGAATGATGATGAGCAGAAGAGCAACAAAGAATTGATAAATAGTGAAGAGGATAAAACAATTGGAATGACAAACTGTCGGCTGACATAATTTTTATAATTTTAATTAATAATTTGTTTAATTAATTTTATTAATTTCATTAATTCTATAATTTAATAATTTTAATTTTTATAATTTTAATTAATTTTATAATTTTATAATTAATTTTATAATTTTATAATTTTAATTAATTTTAATTTTTATAATTTTAATTAATTTGTTTTATTAATTTAACTTTGTTTTATTAATATTATACCTAGAATTAAAGGAAATAACACTAACTCTATTAAGAAAATAACTTATACCTAGAACTAAAAGAAATTAAAATTAACTCTAAAATGAAATTAATTAATACCTAGATCTAAATGAATATATTATTAACACTAAAAAGAAATTAATTTATACCTAGGGAAGGTTAACTCTAGAATATTAAATTGTTTTATTAATATTATATGAAAAATATTAATTTGTATTAATATTAAATTGTTTTATTAATTTTGTTTTATTTAATATAATATGATATAATAATATTAGTTAGTTTTATTAATATTATACCTAAAACTAAATGAAAATATCAGTATACCTAGAACTAAATTTAATATTAATAATTAGCTTTATTAATATTATACCTAGAACTAAATTTAATATGATATAATATTATTAATTAGCTTTAATATGATTAAAACTAAAATGAAATTAGTTTTAATTAATATTAATCCCTAAAAAAAAAAAAAAAATTTATTTAATTTATAATTATTAATATAAATTATATTATATTAACTATTATAAATAATTAATATTTATAATAAATTAATATAATGATTAATATATTACTTAGTAGCAATAATGAAAATAATAAATCCTAGAATTTTAATGTAAAATCTATACCTAGACCTAAATGAAAACAAAGACTGAAGACACCAGAAAGGAGAGGGATAACTTACCTGCTGAGGCCATAACCAGGGGATGCACTTGTGATTTTTATTTCCTTGATCAAGGGAAGCCAGCTCCCGCTAATCTCCACGCCATTATCTCTGTTCAGATTGTGAGGATGTTTGATAATTTCAAGCGCTTCTCTGATCTTTCGTCTCTGATGCTGCTCTTCTCTGGCGATAATTGATGTGCTTTCCAGACAGATATGGTGTTTCTGCCAGGGCTGAAGTTCGAAATCTTCCATTCTTAATATCTTCGCCATGTTCCTTAAGTCTAGTCTGGAGGGAGCGACCTGTTTCACCAATGTAGCTTTTTCCACAGGAACACTCTATTTTATAAACTCCTTTAAGCTTGGTTGTCGAACTTCTTGCGCTGTCTTACCAAAGCAATCTGACCTTCATTATCAGCTTTGAGAGCAATCCTTGCATCAATAATCGACCAGAGATTCTTATTGATGTTGTTAGCAAGCTTAAGGTGGGAGGAGAGAGCTAAACGACCCAGGTTTTCCAGAGCAGTTCTAACCCTTTTGATTTCTGACCGAACCAGAGAAAAACTAAGTTGAAAAAATGCTTTATTATTATATTTTTTCTGTAGCTTATGCTTAACCTGAGCGAATGGAGGAATGATCTTGTTATCCCGACAGTTTTTGAGAAAATGTAAATCTGCTGCTCTTCTTGCTATCCTCACTCTCGATTTTTCGAGTAAAAGGATATCACTCCAAATGTCCCCTCCGTACTGGGACAAGATTATGGATTTCAGAGATCTGTGGCTTGAATCTTTTGAGTTCATGACCGGAGAATCCACAGTTTTAAGATTTTTGTACCAACGTTTCAAATCCCAAATGGGATCCATCATCAGGATATGAGAATGATGATGAGCAGAAGAGCAACAAAGAATTGATAAATAGTGAAGAGGATAAAACAATTGGAATGACAAACTGTCGGCTGACATAATTTTTATAATTTTAATTAATAATTTGTTTAATTAATTTTATTAATTTCATTAATTCTATAATTTTATAATTTTAATAATTTTAATTTTTATAATTTTATAATTTTAATTATTTTTAATTTTTAATTATTTATTATTAATTTTTTTAATTTCTCTTTTTTCTTAATTTATTTTTTTTAATTGTTTTGAATTTTTTTAATGTTTTTATTTATTTATTTACTATTTTTGTTATTATCTTTTATGTTATTTCTTAATTTGTTTTTTTAACGATATTTTTTTAAATTTTTTTGGGTTATTTTCTTTTAATTTTATTTTATATTATTTATTTATTTTTATAATTTTAATTTCAAAAAGTAATTCTTATTTTTTTTATTTTGTTTATTTAAATTATCTCATTTAAATATTTTTTATTTTTTTATTTTAATTGATTTTTTTTGTTTTTTTGGTTGGTAATTATTTTAAGTTTTTTTTTCTAATGAGGTTTTTATTTCTTTATTTGTTTTTAGTTTAATTTGTTTTTCCTTAAATTATATTTTTTTTGAAAAATTTCATTTTTTTAATTTATTTTTCGATATTTTTTTATTATTTTTTGTTGTTTTCCGTTGATTTTTTATTCAATTTTTTTATTTTTACAAGTTAGTTTTGTTTTTCTTTTAACATTTTTATAGGTTTTTTGTTTATATATATATATATATATTTGTATTTGATTTCTTTTGTCATTTATTTTTATTTTTATGTTTTATTACTAACTTGAAAATCACTAACATTTAAAAAGAATTATCCACACTTAATTCATTTGGAAATTTAAAGTGTAAAAACTAAGTCCTCTAAACAAAAAGGGTTGATGCTCATGAGCACTTTTCAAAATCAAGATGAAAATCATTAATAAAAAAAATGTTCATACTTGATACATAAAAAAATATAAAGTGTCAAAAATAAGCTCTCTAAAAAAATGTGTTGATGTTGCATCAACACTTTTCAAAATCAGCATGAAAATCACTAACATTTAAAAAATGTGTTGATGTTGCATCAACACTTTTCAAAATCAGCATGAAAATCACTAACATCGAAAAGAAAATGTTCATACTTGATACATAAGAAAATTTAAAGTGCCAAAAATATGCTACCTCAAAAAAACGGGTACCAGTTCACTTTCTCGTTTGATCAGTAACTATGTTAAAGGACTAATTGGTAAAATCATTAAAATATATCAAGATGATCTTATGGTTTTTTCAAAGGATGGTATTAGTCATATTGATCATCTCAGGCAAGTTTTTAACAGGTGTAGAGAATTTGGAATTTCTTTCAATCCCACTAAATCTGTGTTTGGAGTAATTGAAGGGAAATTACTTGGTCACGTCATTTCTAAGGATGGGATCAAAATTGATCCTGAAAGAGTTGAGGCCATCCAGAACATTCCTTTACCTCATAACCTTAGGTCCCTTCAGTCCTACCATGGAAAGATCAATTTTCTGAGGAGGTTCATTCCAAACTATGCAGAAATTGCTAAGCCTATTCAAAGTCTTTTAAAGAAAGATGCAAAGTTTATATGGAAAGATGACAGTAAGAAATATTTTAAGGAAATCAAAGGTTCTATTGCTAAAGCTTCTATTTTAGCTAGCCCAGATTATTCAAAGGAGTTCATGATTTTCTCTTTCACCTCAGAGGATACTATAGCAGTTGTTTTGTTTCAGAAGAATAAAGAAGGTCATGAGCAACCAATTTCTTTTATGAGCAGAGCGCTTCAGAATTCCGAATTAAATTATAGTACCATGGAAAAGAAAGCATATGCCTTGGTCAAGTCTCTTAAGCATTTTAGGACATATGTGGGATATTCTAAAGTTATAGCTTTTGTCCCGCATTCTGCTATTAAATATATATTAACTCAAATTGATTGCTTAGGGACTAGAGCAAGGTGGGTCACTAAGATTCAAGAATATGATTTGGAAATTAAACCCACTAAGCTTGTTAAGGGTCAAGGATTGGCCCAAATGTTGACTAAAGGTAATGAGAAGGCTTTAGGCTTGATTTGTCAAAATAATTCTTCAACTTCACCTGAGCTTCAAAGGTTAGGAGAAATTGAATGGTACAAGGACATTATTTATTATTTGCAAAATCTTACATGTCCTAACCATCTAGTTGCTCATAAGAGAAGAGCTCTAAGATTGAAAGCAACTAAGTATTGCATCATGAAGGATGGCCTTGGATGGAGGAATCTTGAAGGAATAATACTTAGGTGTGTTGACGAAGTTGAATCGAAAAAGCTTATCGCTGAGTTTCATTCGGGATTTTGTGGTGATCATTACACTACAAAGACTACTGCCCACAAAATCCTTAGAGCTAGTTACTATTGGCCTTCAATCTTTTATGATGTGCACAAGTATGTTAGATGTTGCCAAGCTTGTCAACTATTCACTGGGAAGCAAAAGTTAGCAGCCCTGCCCTTACAGCCTATTGTTGTTGAAGCTCCTTTTCAGCATTGGGGTCTGGATTTCATTGGGAAATTCCATGAGAATTCTAGTAATGGCTACTCATGGATCTTAACTACTACTGATTACTTTACTAAATGGGTTGAAGTTATTCCTACTAAGAATGCCACTGAAAAGGTTGTTATGGACTTTATTGAAGATAAAATCATTACTCGATTTGGTGTCCCTGCTAAGATTACTACCGATAATGCCAAGGCTTTTAGTTCTTCAGAGTTTTCATCATTTTGTTTTAAGTATGGCATTATCTTGTCTCATTCATCTAACTACTATCCTCAAGGAAATGGTCTTGCAGAGTCTAGTAATAAAAATCTTATAACCATTATCAAAAAGATAGTAGGAGACAATAAACGGGCTTGGGATAGAAAAATCAAGTATGCACTGTGGGTAGATAGGATTACAAAGAAGAAAGCTACTGGTAAAAGTCCCTTTGAATTGGTTTATGGCTTGGATGTAACTCTTCATGTGCACCTTAAATTGCTAGCTTATCAACTCCTTCAACATTTCTCTATTGACAAAGATGTTGTTCAACATAGAATTGATCAAATTGTGGAATTAGATGAAACTCGTAGAGAAGCTTTTGATAATATGTGTAAAAATCAATCTAATGTTAAGAAAAGTTTTGATAAATCATCTCGAGCTAGATCTTTGCAGGTTGGAGACATGGTGCTACTCTGGAATCACAGGAATGAGAAACCAGGAAGTCATGGAAAGTTCGACAGCTTGTGGCTAGGACCTTATATCATCAGAGGACTTGTTGGACCAAATTCATTTCATTTGAGCACATTGGATGGTGAACCACTAGACTTACCTACGAATGGCCAGATGCTCAAATTGTTCTACAAAGATGACATCTGATGCCATAAGGGCATCTTCTGTATTGTATTTCTAACCTTACTTGTTATTTTAGATTTCGTTTCAGCATTTTTGTTTCTGTCCTTTAAAAATATTTATTTTTCATGTTAGAAGAATATTTTTGAGCTTCTATTTCATGTGCTTAATGTTATATGATGATTTTTGGATTATATTTGGATGGATGCTACTTATATGAATTTGTGTGTTGCTTGGGTGCAGATTTTGGATTCTCACATTCCTTTAGTGAAGCAACGTGTTCCCAAGTAGAGCCAAATGTTGACCACTTTGTGTCAACTACCATATAACAGTGCACATTTTCGCAAATGAATTCCTTCATGTTTGAGCAATCAAATATCCAGGATTCATCAGTCATCAGTCTATTAGAGTTATAAACCCGTTCTATAATGTTTGTAATGTAAATGATTCTAGTAAGACCATATACGTATGTAACAACCTAGGTAAGCCTATTATTTTGGTGATGATTTTCATCCTAGGAATTTTTTTGTCTCATTGATTCATTTGTGTTTCTAAACACGGATGGTTAGCAAAGTTTTCCCCTCTAGCCTCACCCAAAATCTAGGGTGGAATTTATCGTCAAGGTCTTAGGTGAGTCCTAGTGTTCTAGTCGAGTCTTTTGTAAAGGTGATTTGGGAAAAAATTATGCTAATTGGCTAAATTATTTTGTTACAAGTCACTTGGTTTACTAGATCATATTGGTCGCAAAATTGGGTAAATTATTAAGAGACTATGTCTAAAGGTGTTTTCCCCTTTCAAAGGTTGAGTTAATTATAATATCTTGATGTAAAAATATTTTGGTGCATGGTCCCTCATATTTAGACACCATGACCTAAATATTTAAGGGTGAAATAAATTATTAATACACTTTAATATCAATTAATTAAATTTTCTCGCCAAAATAAATTAGAATTCTAAGCCAGAAAATTAATTGATTTTTATTTTTTCTTTTCCGGCAAAAAAGTGGTTAAATAATTAGCCGGAATTTGCTCAGAAAATAAAAATGAGAGAAAAATAACTTCTCTCCAAGTGAAAATTATTAAAAAAGTGAATGTACAATTTTCAAGAAGGGAATATCCACAAATCAAGCAAGAAAATATTTTTGGCCTAGAAAAAAGGAATTAATTCCCAGAAAAATCAATTTTTTAATGAAAATCGAATTTATGGTCCAAGTTGGTTAAGAGAATGGGGGTTTTTCGAGGAGAAAATGTCAGAAAATAAATAAATAAATAAAAAATAAATAAAATAATAATAATTATTATTATTATATATATATATATATATATTTGGGACCAAGAAAAAGGCAGCATCAAGGAATTCGATTTTTTTCTCAAGCAATCAACGATGGAGATCATTTTGACATGGATCAAGCATTTAATGGTCAACCTTCATGGAACTAGCCATTATTCGCTTGGAAGCCTTTAGACCTCTCATTTTTTCTATATAAGGAAGCAGATGTTCCTCATTGTATCATCCCTAGATGTTGTGCTCTGCCCTTTTAGTCTTGAAACTTTCTCTCTGTTTTGAAATAATAATACACAAGTCTTTGGGGTGAAAGATTATGGCTCTTCTCTTATGGATATGGTAATGAATTCTTGAGCTTAATTTTCTACTGGTGATTTTATTTGTTACTTCATTTCCTTACATAGAATTAACTAGTATATAGCTATCTTACACTGGTAATTAGATCTAGAAAATATTTTATGATTGGAAGTGGCTAGTGTACTTTTGTTTAAGTTGCTAGAATTTTCTTCCATTATATTTTTCATGTCTCATTTGAATCTAACAAAATATTTTTGAGGTGTGTAGAAAATATTCAGTTGAAAAAAATCTCAAGCATAAGGGGATGCTTTTTCTTAAGTTAACCAACTCTTGAGTGATTAGTAGGAGAGTTCATTCTATTTTACCTGAAGGATTTATCTATCAAATTTATTGCAGGGTTTATGGACTTAGGCTTTGAGAAAATCATTCATTTATTTACTTAGAGCTTGTATATGTGTGTGTGTGTGTGTGTGTGTAAATTTTTCTTTTGTAAATGAATTTAAATTTAAATTTCTATTCTTTGTTAAATAATTATTTTTATTTTTTAGGCTTTTTCTTATGTAAAAAACAAAAAACAAAAAAGGAAAAAAGGGAAAAAGGGAAAATTATTAAATTTCATTTTCATTGAGCCTTAATTGAAAAGCATATTGTTTAAAAAGTTAGCACTTTGGAAATCTTTGTATGTATTTATTTATAACCTCAGCCATCCATAGTATTTTTATGTTGTTTTTTTTTGTGTCCCTTACAAGTCCGAGAAAGAGAGAAGGGTTTGAAATTTTATTTTTATTTTTTTTGCAGGTCTACATAAAGGTCTCTGAGCTTTTCTCCTAGGGCCGCAAAGCCAGGTAGGTCCAGATCTGAGCCTCAGCATCATTATTTTCATGGCCACGGTCCTAAGTAGCCCGTTTTCTTCGCCATCTATCTAATCCTCGCATTATAGTCACTGAATTATTCTTGAGAAGGGTTTTATTTATTATTTTATGGAGAAGGAATATTTCATCATATTCTTTGAAGGGTTTGAACGAAAATGGGTAGGAAGGGATCAGACCTCACCCCAGTCTAAATGGCTAGGGTTTGAGGCCTTACGCTATACCTTTTTTGTGGTATGTTAGACTTCAGAACTTATCTTTCTTGGAAGCTGCATGATTTTAAGCTTGGTCTAAGCATTTATTTGAAAATTTTCTATGGATTTTAAAATTATTTTGTGAAGTTGTTGGCCTTTAAGGACCTCAAGCAAATTTTTTCTTTTAAAGCCAAACCACAAAGGGGTTCTCTACAAAATTTTTGATATGAACTGTTGATAATTTCCTAGGGCTACAAGGACATTAAATTTTTTTTTTGGCGCAATTTCTACAATAAATTTGTGGAAGTTGAATCTTGAAACCATAAGAAATTACCCAGAATTTCCTTAGTAATATTTAATTCAATTTTTTTGTGTGGTTAAATTGGGCTAGGTTGCATGCATTAAGGGCTTGAATTTCATTTTCTGCCTAACTTAACAGGGAATCACAAAATTTTTAAAAGGGTTTCTCCACTAAAATTTTGTTGACTTAGCTGTGTTCTTTTGCAAGGTTCAGGACTTCTCTAAACTTACCTCTTTCTACTAGATGTGAGCTTAAAATTTCCTAAAATAGCTGGTGCTCACAGAAAGTTGATTGGCAGGATTATAAACAATGACTTGTTCATTAAGAGACATATCTCTGGTATCAAGGATACTTTGCAGCAGAGAAGATTTTTGTTTTGGCACTGTGTTTTTCTTTCATTTTGGCTCATTTTTATTTTGTTGGATATAGCTACAGGAATTTAGATCACATTCACTATTTGAATATTCAGTTATTTATTTTGTGGAAAATTCATATAAAAATTGACAAAGTTTGTTTTTGGCATATAATTGGTTGATCTAGATCCTATTGTTTTTTCTTTTTTTGATATATATCTGGAAAATCTTTGTATCTTGTTGTCGGCGTAGAACTTTCATATCACCTGGTGCAAAAGATTTTGAGATTTCATTTCTTTGCATTTTAGGGATCTTTTCATCTATTTGGAGCTTAAAGTTAAAGTGACAAATTTTAAAGCCCTCCTTCATCAAATTTGAAAAAGTCCAAAGGGAGTTGTCTTCTTCCTGGTGTGAGGGGCTTCAGGGCCTGTGTATTTAGGCAATGATATAATTCTTACAAAGGGTCATAAACCTTGAATCTAAACATATTTTCCCTCACTTGAAATTTTAGTCTCATCTGATCCAATGTCATAGCTGGTTATTTTTCACTATAAATTTTGTTGGGCTAACCTTTGTCTTTTTACAAAAGAAGGATCTGGGCATTTTTTCAAGCATAGATTTATATTGTTGACATTGCCAGTTTTATAGCCTGAGCCATTATTGATTTTTTTTTTATTATTATTATTATTATAGCCGCTGAGATTTGAAGCATTTTTTGGACAGCTGAAGTAACTGAATTTCATTGTCTAACCCTTTCTGTAATTGCAGAGTTTCACAATTGATTTTAGGAGGTTTTTTTCATCTTAATTTGACATAAATTTCACTGATCTAAGAGTGTTTTCTTCACAGGGCTGAGAGTGCTTCTAAAAAAGGGGGGGCTATTTCATTCTGGTTGTTGCTCAAAGTTCAATCTTTTACCTAATGCAGGCCTTGGTCATAAGATTTCACACCTTTGAAACTTAAATATATTTTCTCTTAAATATCTTAATATAACTCAGATTTCACACATTGGTGTAAAGAGGACCTTGGCATACAGCGAGTAGTGAAATATCAGTGGTGCAAGAAAGCCTATCTGTTGTAGGGAGGCTGAACTCTTTGAAGTATTTTGAAACCTGGAATATTAATCACCATTGGAACTGGAATAATAAATCTGAAACTTGCCATTTGTTCACTGTTTCTTCAAAGGCTAACATTTGTTTGGCAAGGGATATACATTAATAGCGGCAAGTGTCTTTGTAGTAGAGACAATATTTGATTTAGGACTGGTTCATTGAAAATATCACATACTCTTATCTAAGTCAAGAACCTTTCCTTTGCAGTCACCTTGTTGCAGATCCAAATGCTTAAGTAGTTACAACTATCATATGTGGATTTGCCTCTCTTGAGGAGGTTGTTGGTTTTGTAAAGACATTATCTCTATTCTAAAACTCCTTGATGTGAAGAGCCATTTAATCTATCAAAGGGCTCTTTTTCCTGTGTAATTCCCATTAATAAAAGTTTATCTTTTTCTTGGGGAGCTTGGGATCTTCATCCCTTGGCATCCTGTTTCTCCTTGTTTAAAAGGGAGATCTTTTGTTTGGTTTTGTAACTCACTAAGTTGTTCCTGCATCTCATCTATTTAGCATGCTAGATCTAACTTCAATATTTGCATCTAAGTGCTTGGAATATTTCTTGTCTCTATTTCAGATGCAATTGTAGATCAAAGTGGTGATTTCCTTAATTTCCTGTTAGCAATCTCATCTACCATAATTTACTTTTGTTTACATCATATAATATTTCACTTGTTCCATTATCTAAGCTAAGTGAAGAACATCTTCAGTTAGTGCTTCTGAAAAGCATTTTGAGTTTTGCTTTAAGACAACATCGTCTTTGTTGTTTCATAAATCATTTTCATTAACAAGTAACCTTGTGCTTTGAAGCATTTAACTCCTTTGTGATTACATGCTTATTGACATTTCACTTTCCTTGAAGCAACATTGCTATCATTGTAGTCCATTGAAATCTTGCATCAATATTTGCATTCTGAGTTATATTTTGCATTCCACCTAGCTTAGTTTACATTCACCTGTCTGGCTTTGCCTAATTTGGCATATTGTTATTTTGTGAGCACTCTATCTTTACTTGCAATTCTATATTACTACTCTTGTATTATCATTTAATTTCCTTGCTCATTGTCCATTGATATTGTTACATTTATTGGAGCATCTCTTTAAAAAAAAAAAATTACGGGTTTCTTTTATTCTTGCAAGATAGATTTTTTTCTCATCTTTTAATATTGTGCAATTTCCTATACTGATACTTGTCTTGCAGCATTATTTACCTTGTGACTTGAAATATCTTGCAAGTGTTGAATATCTTCTAAGCATTGTTATAATGCATTAGTTTATCATTGTTAATCTAGTCATTGTCTTATTTATCTTATTGGGATTGTCTTGTCAAATATTTACATTGATCTTTTAGTAATCAAGCTTGCTAAATAATTTTAATCAAGTTGCTTAGATAAATAATTGCCTTGCCCTTAGTCTCCTAGACTTGTTGTTGCAACAAGTTTTCCCTTTCTAACTATCCTTAGGGACTACCCCCCTTAGCTTATCTAGGAGAGAGCTTAAACAGAGTGAGTAGGGAATAGGTGACAGCCCCTACTCTGAGGGTTGTGCCTTAAAGATTATATCTTGCGGGGTTAGAAACTTTTCCTGCACTTAGGTGTACATCTTAGGTGACAACAGGAGTCGTGATAAAATCTTTTACGCTATTTTTTCAAAATGTTGAAAATTTACCTTGAAAAATATCAAACGTTATTTCAACATCAACACAGCAACACTTTTCGTTTTCAGGGGGTTTTTTGCACAATTTTTGCATAAAAAAAATGTTTTCACTGTCATTTTTAAAACATGTTGAAAATTTACCCTAGAAAAAAAAGAAGTGTTATTCCAGTATCAACACTTTTCATTTTTAGCACTATTTTTCATGTTTTTTTGGGGTTATTTTGCTAGAGTTCCCGTTTTGAGTTTATAGTTCCCATTTCAAAGTTTACATTGTTCCGACAACTTTGATTTTTGAACAAATTTGTGAGCTCTAGATCATATATTTTGGGATAATATATTAAGTGATTATTATATGTTTCAAAAATTGTTATCTTTATTTTTTTTATAAGATTTTTTATTTTTAACTCTTGTTGAAATTCTTCTATTTTTATAAAAAAATAACAAATGTTACATATTTTCTGGGATTGGCTGTTTTTTTATTCATAAGATTACATTTTATGAGATCCCATGATACTGAATATCTCCATGATTTGTTTGTTTGGTTAGCACAGACAATATTGATCGCATCAATACGTCCTTCTTTCCATCGTGGCAGGTATAAAAATAATAATAAGAAGAAGAAGAACTATAGTCTCCATTCCTTATTTAGAAATAGAGATGTCGTCTCTTAATGAAGAGAAATTTCATGAAATGAGTAAAAAAAAAACCTATTATATATATCTTTTTTCGTTTTTACTTGGTCAAAAATGAAGAAATTAAAAATAACTCTCTATTAAAAAAAAAAAACTGTGAACTAAAATAATAAAGTAAAATTGACTTGGTGAAGTTACTGGTGATTTATAGCTCCATATTTATGAGAACCCATGGTATTCATGGGTCATACTAGTTGAATAGTGTGCTTGAAATTGTATGGTTGGTTTTGAGCTGATAAGAGTAAATGTTACTCTGAAAATTAATGTATAATGGGGGGAGCAAGCAACCACCATTGAATCTATGCAGCAATTGATAACCAACAAGTTGAACACCAATCTTTCATGGTCGAAACCTCGGGTATAATAAACAATGTAAAAGTTAAAATTGTGTCTAATTCTGGTGCTACAAATAGTTTCATTTCACCAGTAGAATTAGAAAAATGTGGGTTGGAAGCCTATGAGCATGATGACTTTAAACAAATTGAAATGGCTTCTAGGATCAAACAAGCAATATGACCTAGTGTTGACTAATGTTAGGTGAACCTTGGGGTGTCTACAACTAAGTTGAAGTCATACATCACAACACTGGGGATGTACGGTGTAATCACTGGAATGGACTGGATAGAAGCTCATCGAGCTTTGGTAGACTACTTGAAAAAGAAGGTGATTTGTTTAGGTGATGAAGGTAAGTCAATTGAGAATTATGGTATCAAGAGAGAATTGTTCCTAAGATTCATCTCCATGATGAAGTTAAAATATTGTCTCTGACAAGGTTGTAAACTGTATGTGGCTGGGGTTGTAAATGAACAAAAACGACCCTTCCTGGATCAACACACATTTTTGCTAGAATTTGAGGATGTTTTCCCTCAGGAATTGCCTGGATTACCACTTGTGAGGGAGATTGATTTCACAATCGACCTAAAACCTGATGCAAAACTAATATCCAAGACACGCTAAATGATGACAACTCCATAACTTTTTGAGTTGTAGATGTAGTTAAAAGAGATTTTAGACTTGGGATTAATTAGACCTAGTATTCCACCTTGGGGTGCACCAATGATTTTCGTCAAGAAAGAGGATGATTCCTTAAGGCTATGCATAGATTATAGGTTCTTGAATCGAGACACAATAAATAATAGGTACCTGATATCTAGAATAGATGACCTATTTGACTAAATTAAGGGAGCAACAATTTTCTCAAAGTCGATCCGCGATCTTGATACCACCAATTGAGGATTAAGGAAGGAGACATCTCAAAAACTGCATTTTGGACTCGGTTTGTGCACTACGAGAGTAGTTGTACGATTTGGTTTGTCCAATGCACCAACAGTCACTACAAGAAAAAAGGTCATTGGTGAGGGTCATGCCTGTGATGGACCTTTAAGGTCCGTCACCAATGTCACATATGATGACGGTCTTTAAAAAAGCATTGTTGTAAGTGTATATAGTGATGGTCCTTTAATATTTGTCACCAAATCCATTTTCAATGACACTTTTGGTGAGGTTCATTAAAGGCCCGTCACTAATTCTCTCTTTGGTGACGCTTTTGGTGAGGGTCATTAAAGGCCCATCACTAATTCTCTCTTTGGTGACACTTCTAGTGATAATCTTTTATTGACCGTCACCAATGGTCTTTTTGGTTACTTTTGGTGACAGTCAATAAATGGCCGTCATCATTGATCATTCCAATGAGTTTTTGATGACGCTTCATGGTCTGTCACCAATGTCGCATATGGTGACGGTCTTTAAAAAATCGTTGTTGTAAGTGTATATAGTGATGGTCCTTTAAGGTTTGTCACCAAAGCCATTTTCAATGACACTTTTGGTGAGGGTCGTTAAAGGCCCGTCACTAATTCTCCCTTTGGTGACACTTTTGGTGAGGGTCATTAAAGGCCCATCACTAATTCTCTCTTTGGTGACAATTCTAGTGATGATCTTTTATTGACCGTCACCAATGGTCTTTTTGGTTACTTTTGCTGACGGTACAAAAAATTTCGTCATCATTGATCATTCCAATGAACTTTTTATGACGCTATGTTACTATATTTTTTGTTAAAAGATAATGGTTTAAGCCCATTGTTGTGGAGTCTTTTTCATTATGTGTCCAAGGTCATAGTGGTTATAATAGTCAGTCAATTTGTTAAGAAGTAATTAATGTGTATCATTTCCCTCAAATCATAAGAATATACTTTTCCTATGAGTAAACACATGATTCATCTCTATTAGGTTTATTATCTAGCAAATTTCATTTTTACTATATTTTTTGTCAAAAGATAATGATTTAAGACCATTGTTGTGGAGTCTTTTTCATTATGTTTCCAAGGTCATAGTGGTTATAATGGCTAGTCAATTTATTAAGAATTAATTAATGTGTATCATTTCCCTCAATTCATAAGAATATAGTTTTCCTATGAGTCAACACATGATTCATCTCTATTAGGTTTAATATCTAGCAAATTTCCTTTAAATAAATTTCCACTAGTGTGTGTAGGGACTATATTATTTAATACATAATCAAGATTTGTCAATTCTATTAATGAGAGATACCTAGCACTCCTCAACACTCATGGCACACCTTAACATGCTTTGGAACAATACACTAACATTCCTTGGCACCTCGCATGTCTTGGAACATCTTTGTACCTGGAACATCTTTGTACCCAGAACATTTTGCCATGAGTAGGACGCCCAAGCACATGATGGCATGCCCTAGCATAGCATAGCACTCCCCTATCATGTGTTGGCATGCCATGTAGTCCCAAGCATGCCCTGGAACACCTTGGCATAATATTGCATTGACAAACATTAGCACTTGGCACACATTAGCACTTGGCACACATTAGTACTTGGCACACATTGGCACTTAGCATGCATTGGAACATATTATTAGTGTGCCTAGCATGCCCCTTTTGAAAAATATAAAGTCCCGACTTATTAACCCTATTATGTGTTCATTTTCTTGCATTTTAGATTGGTTATTCCTTTTGTTGCCTTGAAACTCCCTCACGCATATTGGCATACTCTGGCACCATGCACATCCTAGCATGCCTTAGCACCTAGCATGCCTTGGCACTATTTGGCACATGTTAGCACACCTCGAAACTACCTAGCACACTCTATCACTTCTTGACATTCCCTGATATTCCCTAGCATGCCTTACCCGTGCTTAGAATACCTTTCACTCCCTCCTTGGCATGGCAACCCCGACACACCCTCATATTCATTCACTTCCATGCATTTTGACCTGGTGCTCCCTTGTGTTGTCCTAGTACTCCCTAACACTCCTCAGCATGCATTGGCACTCTCTAGCACACCTTCACACTCTTTAATATGCTCTACCACTTCATAGCATGCATCAATACACTCACTGATGCACATTGGCACTTGGAAAGTCTTAGCATGTTTGGCATGCATTTAGATGACTTGGTATGCTTTGGCATGGTTTAATATTAAAGTTATTTGAGACCAATTATTGGAAACTAGATGAGAAGAAACGGAGGAAGATTTGGCACGTAGAATGCATTAATGACACTTGGCACTTGGCACCTAGTGTTGGTGTGCCTATCATGCCCCTCATGAAAAAGGTAAATCGATGACTTATTAACCCTATTATGCGCTCATTTCCTTGTAGTTTAACTTGTTCCTCCATTTTGTTTCCTTGACAGTCCCTGGCATTCATTGTCACACCCTTGTACATCTTGGCATGCCTTAGCAGTTGGAACATCTTAGCATGTTTGACATGTCTTCATACTATGTGGCACATGTTAGCATGCCCTAGCATTCCCTAACACACCTTGGCAGTCATGACCTCACAACTAGCATTACATTTTTCCATGACCTGGAAACCTTACATTCACTAGAACACCTTGGCACTCCCTAGTTGTCATGCCATTTGTTATATTCTTCCACAATGTCCCAAGCTGATGAGGAGATCGACGAAGGTAACCACAGACCAAGCTTTTAATTTGGTAGCTAGCCCTACCAAACAAGAGAGGGCTATCTCTATGAAATCATAGCCAAGAGATGACTGCGGGTAAGGCATGCCAAGGAATATCAGGGAATGTCAGGAAGTGATAGAGTGTGCTAGGTAGTTTCGGGGTGTGTTAACATGTGCCAAATAGTGCCAAAGCATTATGATATAGGTGTTGTCCTTGATGGCAACTCACTAAGATGAAAGATCATAGTACAGCATGTCAACAGCAAAGAATTACATATCAGACTACAAAGAATCAAGAAAGAGAGTTATACACAGGTTCACCTTGACCAAGCTACGTATACATGCAGGTTCACTGAACACAAGTAGCGTATACGTACACACGCACTTTCACAGAAGGAAAAGCGCGTATATCTTGGAAAACTAAGTTTTTGGTCCGAGTTATTTGGTCCAAGGTATTTTGATCCAAGGTATTTGGTCTGAGGTATTGACCCTAGGTATTTGGTCCAAGGTATTGGTCCTAAGTGGTTTTGGTCCATGGTATTGAGAAAGGCCTAAAACTATATAAGGAGGAGAAGATCATTAGTCCAAGGTGTGCAAGTATCAAATATCTGATGAAGTGTGAGATCTAGTATGCAGGTTATTGGCTTATGGTTTTGTGCTTGATCTGAACCAAGGGTGAACCTTAGCGGTTGATGAGAGATAAGATCTAACGATGGATCGGGATCTTAAGGCTTGAAATGAATTATCATTAGGTGGTTTTATCATGTATAGTCTAGATCTGAATACTAACGCATGTGTTATTCTGTAAATATTATGATCTGGGTATAACTGAAGTCCGGAATCGCTGTAGAATTATGAATTAATATTTGATAATATGTAAGCTGGTTGGCTTTGATAAAAGTGTGTATACATGCTGGTTCGACACATGGAAGTAGCATATACCTTATGAAGTATGTTTAAGTTGTTTTTGTTTGTTGTTGCAGAGTTCTGGGTTCTGCTTTGGGTTCTGGTGACTGTATTCTGGTGACAGTATTCTAAATGATCAGATTGATTGTGATTTTCTACAGTGACGATGAGTTGTCAAAGAGATTGATTGATTCAGTCGTGGTTGATTCAGAAAGTGATGATTGATTTCAGTGATGTATTTGACAATTGTACTGTAGTTATGATGTTGTTGATGGATCCAGTCTAAAAATTTATGAAACGTGGTCCTTGGAGGAAGAAAGAAGGTTGCAGCCTTCTATAGGTCGCCGCCTACATACTAGTAAACATATCGGCTAGTACAAGAGCTAGGGGGTTGTAGCTCACTTCCAACAGATGTTGGAGAACGAGAGAAGGTTGTAACCTTCTACAGGTAGAAGCCTGCATACTAGTATGAGTCTACACCAGTACAAGATTGTAAACAGATATTCTTATTATTAAAAGAAGACAGAGACGACAGCAGCAGGTGGTTTTTACCCACATTGGGTTTCCACCTTATATCTTGGTGTTCATGTGTGTTGCTTATGTGTTATGCTTTATTCTAATTTTACTGCACTATCTAATAAATTTATGATATACTGGTTAAAGTTCAATGCATGATAAATTGGCTAAATCAAAAGTTCTCTGCATATATGTTGATTGCTTTAAGTACAATCGTGTGTACACGCTAGTTCACTTAGCTGAAGTAGCGTATATAAATTTGTTTAGGAAATAAAATTATTGATCTGATAATACTGATTCACCTCCCTCTCGGTATTATTTCCAACAATTAGTACTAGAGCAGGTCGTTCAGAAGAATCTTGATCGCTTGAATGGAGATCCATCATCATGAGTAATCAAGAAAGCGTGGGATCCATTAGACCGCCAATCTTTGATGGGAGAAACTTTGTTTATTGGAAAATAAGAACCACAGCTTATCTACAATCACTTGGAATAGATGTCTGGGAAATTGTGGAAGGAGGATATACATTTCCAACAATGATTCCTACAGATACCGCAAGTAAAAAGCAATATGAAACTAATGCCAGGGTTGTCAATACTTTATTGGGAAGTCTGTCACAATCAGATTTTCTCAAAGTCATGGAGCTCAAATCAGCCAAAGAAATATGGGACAAAATTGTTCTGAGCTACGAAGGAGACTCTTAGGTAAAACGTTCTAAACTTCATACTCTTAGGATTCAGTATGAAACTCTTAAGATCCATAGTGATGAAAGTATAGGTAGTTACTTCTTACGTATAGATGAGGTTGTTAATTGTATGAAGAATCTAGGTGAAGATATAAAGGAAGCTACTTTAGTTGAGAAATTTTTGAGATCCTTTTCTGCTAAATTTGAATCAAAAGTGTCTGCCATAGAAGAAAAACAGGATCTTTAGACTATCACTATGACACAGCTTCACGGAATCTTAACTGCCTTTAAGATGAGAAAAGGAGGTCCATCAGATATGAGAGAAGCTGCACGTTAAGCTTCAGCAAAAGGAAAGGAAGAACACAATGAATCAAGACATATTTCAGAAGAAGAAGATGAGGTAAACTTTGTCAAGAAGCTTCAACGGGGTTCTGGAAGATTTAGAGGTAAGCTACCCTTCAAATGCTTTGCCTGTGGCAAAGTCGATCATTATGCTGCCAAATGTCCTCATAAATATAAATATGAAAAAGGGAAGGAATATGCAAAATGGAATAGAAAACAAGTTGTAAATAAAAGGAGTTACTATACTCATGAAGATAGCGATGGTTTATCAAATAGTGATGAAGATGAAAATAGTAATGACTATAGACTTCTAATGGCTTATGACGATGATAATTTTTGGAATGCTTTAGAAGAAGATGACCTTCATGAAGAAATCTCTAAACTCAAAATTTGTTTAGAAGAAAATAATATGATTATAGATACCTTGACATACCGACTTGCTGAAAGAGAAAAACACAATGAAAAACTAGAATGTGAAATTGTGGGTCTAAGAAAGGATCTTGAGAAAACGAAATCTCTCAATCTTAGATTTTCTAAAGGATCAGGAACCTTAAATGATATTATCAAAGTGTAGCGTTCTCCTCTGGTAAAGACAGTCTTGGATAGACTAAAGAAGCATCTCAATCACAGAAGCTGTCAACCTCCACTAAAAGTTATCATGATGCAGCAAAGACCAGTGAACAGTATGACAATCGTCAGCAAAGGCATAAAGTAGATCACCAGGTAAATCATACTCAATTTATTCCAAGGATGAATAGAAGCCACAACCAATCTCAGGTAAATCATACTCAATTTTCTCCAAAGATGAATATCAATAGAAACTACAATCACCAGGTCAATAGATTCGATAGTCGCGGGAACTTCTTTAATGGGCAATGTTTTTCATGTCATAATTTTGGACACAAAGCTTCTCAATGTGTTGCTTATAAAACCATCATGACTAGAGAAGCACGAAATCAAAGGAATGTAACAGGGGTCAAGAAAAGTTCCTGTAATAACTTTTATCTTCTTGAAAATGAAATAGAATGCGCAATTTGTAACAACTTTGGTCATGAAGAATCTAAATGCAGGAGAAAATTTCGGCAAACATCTCAAAAGGAGCAAACTCCATTAAATCCCAAGATATGGAGAAGGAAAGAATCTCAAACAGAAAGATGTGGTATAGCCTTGTATGCATAAGGACAAGAAAATCAGTGGCACATCGACAGTGGATGCTCAAAACACATGATAGGTGACAAAGAAAAACTTCACTCATATAATGCCTTAGAAAAATAAAATAATGTCTCATTTGGAAATGACACTCCTGCTGTCATAAAAGATAAAGGATCTATTTTCTTGAAAGAAAAGGTTAAAGATGGAAATGTTATGTATGTAGACGATTTAAAGCATAACCTGTTGAGTGTCAGTCAAATGTGTGATCAAGGAAATGAAGTGGTGTTTCGATCAAACAGATGTGTTGTTTGTGAGCTTGATACAGGGGAGACCGTGATCAAAGGTACAAGAACTCCAAACAACTTATACATACTCAAGGGAGGACAACAACAGTGTTATCTAAGCAAAAATGATGAAAACTGGCTATGGCATAGAAGATTGGGACATCTAAGCTTTTCTCAAAAATAAAAGCATGCAGATTCAAGGTTGTTTGTGATCTTCCAGATATCAACATCCCTAAAAATGCAATATGCAAACCATTTCAAATTGGTAAGCAAGCCAGACTTCACTTCATTGAAAAATAAGGGTCAACTAGCAAGCCTCTTAAACTTGTCCATACTGATTTATGTGGACCATAAAGGAAAAAGTCACCTCGTGGAGAAGAATAATTTATTTTGTTCATTGATGATTTCTCCATAATGTATTGGATAGGTTTGCTAAAGCATAAAGATGAAGCATTTGAAAAGTTCCAAGCCTTCAAAGCTTTGGTTGAAAATGAATCAGACCGAAAAATCAAATGCCTTGGATCTGATTGAGGAGGGGAATTTACCTCGGATGAATTCTTTTACTTTTATGAACAACATGGAATAAAAAGGAAATTCTCCACTGCAAGGACTCCTCAACAAAATGGAGTGGTAGAAAGAATGAACAAAACTATTCAACAAATGGCTCGAGCCATGATAGATGAATCTGGAACTCCTGCAACCTTCTGGGGTGAAGCTGCATTCGACGCCATCAGTATTCTCAACCAAGAAAATGTTCGGGTAAATAACACTCAAACTCCACATGAACTTTGGTATGGTAAGACTCCTACTGTAAAACACTTTAAAGTTTTTGGAAGCAAATGTTATATCAAAAGGACTGATGAAAAACTTGGTAAGTTTGAGCCTAGAGCAGATGAAGGTATTCTTCTTGGTTACTCTTCTCGAAGTAAAGGGTATAAATGTTATAATAAAAGATTTGGGAAAATTGTTGAAAGTATTGATGTTGTAGTTGATGAAGCATGCAAAAATCCAAAATAGACAAAAATAGAAGATTATGACAATGAAAAAGATGGGAGTATTTTCCCACATCAAATCACAATGATATTGAAGAAGAAACCAATGAAGCACCAGAAGAGGACATAACGGTAAAAGAAAAGACTTCGTCCAGGTATGTTCAGAAAAATCATCCAGAAACTCAAATTTTAGGGGAAAAAGAGGCTGGTGTATAGAAAATAAGAACTATTACAAAAACCTCAAGCTATCTAGCATTACTATCCTCCACTAAACCTCAAAATGTAAATGAAGCATGCAAAGATGAATGTTGGGTCAAGGCCATGAATGAAGAACTTGAGCAAATTGAAAAGAATAATACTTGGGAATTAGTTCTTAGACCTCATGATAAAAATATTATAAGAACTAAATGGATATTCAAAAACTATACTTGAAGCCATAAGGATGTTTCTTGCTCTTTTTAGCTTTTTGAAATTCAAAGTATACCAAATGGATGTAAAATCTACTTTCCTTAATGGAGATTTAGAAGAAGAAGTTTATATTGAACAACCAGAAGGATTCATTCTTGGAAATGATGCAAAACTTGTATGCATACTCAAAAAGGTTCTCTGTGGTTTGAAATAGGCTCCAATGGCCTGGTATTACCACCTTGACAAATATCTACACCAACAAGGTTTTTCAAAAGGTTCAGTAGATAGCAATCTATATATAAAGATTGACACTGATAAATTGCTAATTATTGTTGTTTATGTTGATGATATCATTTTTGGTAGCAATGAAGAATCCATGAGTCATAATTTTGCTTCAATAATGTAGCAAGAATTTGAAATGTCTTTGCTTGGTGAACTTACCTATTTTCTTGGTCTACAAGTTCAAAAAAATAAGGATGGTATTTTTCTTTCACAAACCAAATATCTCAAACAGATCTTGAAAAGGTACGGCATGGAAGATTCTAAACATGTATGTACCACAATGGTAACAGGATGTAGTCTCGGCTCAAATGATGAATCAGCAGCAGTACATCAACCGACTTACAGATCCATGATTGGCAGTCTACTTTATCTAACACGTACCCGGCCTAACATCATTCATGTAGTAGGAATAGTTGGAAGATTCCAAGCAAATCCAAAGGAATCACACCTTCAAGCAATCAAAATAATTTTCAAATATCTTCAAGGAACACAGAACTTTGGTTTATGGTATCTTAGAGATAAATATCTCCCTCTTCATGCATATACAGATGAAAATTGGGCAGGAAGTGTTGATGACAGGAAAAGCACTAGGGGTGGTTCATTCTACATGGGTTCCAGGTTAGTATCTTGGTTCAGCAAGAAACAAAGTTCAATTGCGTTATCTACAGTTGAAGCATAATATGTGGCTGCTACATCTTGTTGCACACTACTTTGGATGATGCAAACCTTGTAAGACATTCAGATCACATGTACTCCACCCATCTCCATTCTATGTGATAATACAAGTGCCATCAGTTTTCAAAGAATCCAGTCATGCACTCCAAGACCAAGCACATACCCATAAAATACCATTTACTATGTGAACAAGTGCTTGAACCAAAGGTCAAATTGGAGTATGTTCCCTCCAAAGAACAGGTTGCTGATATATTCACTAAACCACTGCCCAGAGAGAGATTTGAATATCTCAGACAAAAGCTGGGAGTAGTTGTTGCATCATCCTATTGTTAAATCCAATTTTTCTAGAGAAAGGTTTTATACATGGGTTTCATGAAGTATAGTCGCGTAGTCGCGTACACATGTGGGTTTTTGTGGGTCAAGGAGTATATATGTGTTTCAGACAAGAAAAACAGTGTGGTAGGTTCTGATATGGGTGCTTTGACAGATATTGATGATTAATATGTTTTTTTCATTAAGTTTATCTAATTGGCAAAGATGCCTTGATCATTGACCTGTTAACAATGTACAGGTAGCACAAGTTCAAGGGGAACATTAGCCTTCATGTACATTCAGCATTGTTGGCATTATGGTTGCCAAGTCTAGTTATGGCTTTAAATATTTATACAATTTGTTGCTCAAGTCATGTAAAAGTCTAGGGTGTGATATGTCTTGAATGAGTCCTCTTGGACAAATGATGTAATTTGTATCCCCGTTTTACATAGGATGGATGTTGTAATATTTCTTTTTTCTGTCATGGATAAACAATTGGTATATCCCCACTTGGTTGGATGGATGAGTCAAATTTGGTGATAGGAAGGTCATCCTCACATAGTTGAGTTATAGAGTCATGTTATTATTTTAGAAAAAAAAAAAAATTGCAGACTCTGCTTGTGCTCAGGAAGAGCATGGATGGTTTCAGTGCATCTCAGCATGTACAAAAGGGAAGCTCAATCAAAGAATTCAGCATGTACTCAAGGGGATCATGACAAGCATAATGTATGTCAAAGGGAGAAATTATCTTGGTCCACCCTTTTTCCCTTAATGTCAAAGGGGGAGAGTGACTTCTTGTTGTTGTTGCCATCAAGTCCAAAGGGGGAGAATGTTGGCATTATGATACAAGTGTTGTCCTTGATGGCAACTCACTCAGATGAAAGATCACAGTACAGCATGTCAACAGAAAAGAATTATAGATCAGACTACAAAGAATGAAGAAAGAGAGTTATATGCAGGTTCACCTTGACCAAGTTGCATATACACGCAGGTTCACTGAACACAAGTAGTGTATACGTACACATGCACTTTCACAGAAGGAAAAGCACGTATATCTTGGAAAACTAAGTTTTTGGTCCGAGGTATTTGGTCCAAGGTATTTTGATCCAAGGTATTGGTCCAAGGTATTTGGTCTGAGGTATTGACCCTAGGTATTTGGTCCAAGGTATTGGTCCTAAGTGGTTTTGGTCCATGGTATTGAGAAAGGCCTAAGACTATATAAGGAGGAGAAGATCATTAGGCCAAGGTGTGGAAGCATTGAATATCTGATGAAGTGTGAGATCTAGTATGCAGGTTATTGGCTTATGGTGTTGTGCTTGATCTGAACCAAGGGTGAACCTTAGCGGTTGATGAGGGATAAGATCTAATGATGGATCGGGATCTTAAGGCTTGAAATGAATTATAATTATGTGTTTTGATCATGTATAGTCTAGATCTGAATACTAACGCATGTGTTATTCTGTAAAGATTATGATCTGGGAGTAACTGAAGTCCGAAATAGTTGCAGAATTATGAATTAATATTTGCAGATGTGTATGTTGGTTGGCTTTGATAAAAGCATGTATACACGCTAGTTTGACACATTGAAGTAGCATATACCTTATGAAGTATGTTTCAGTTGTTTCTATTTGATGTTGCAGAGTTCTGGGTTCTGCTTTGGGTTCTGGTGACTGTATTCTGGTGACAGTATTTTGAATGATCAGATTGATTGTGATTTGCTATAGTGACGATGGGTTGTCAAAGAGATTGATTGATTCAGTTGTTCATTCAGAAAGTGATGATTGAGTTTCAGTGATGTATTTGATGATTGTATTGTAGTTATGATGTTGTTGATGGATCCAGTCTGAAAATTTATGAAACGTGGTCCTTGGAGGAAGAAAGAAGGTTGTAGCCTTCTATAGGTCGCTGCCTACGTACTAGTAAACATATCGGCTAGTACAAGAGCTAGGGGGTTGTAGCTCCCTTCCAGTAGAAGCTGGAGAATGAGAGAAGGTTGTAACCTTCTGTAGGTAGAAGCCTGCATACTAGTATGAGTCTACACCAGTACAAGATTGTAAACAGATTTTCTTATTATTAAAAGAAGACATAGACAACAGCAGCAGGTGGTTTTTACCCACATTGGGTTTCCACCTTATATCTTGGTGTTCATGTGTGTTGCTTATGTGTGATTCTTTATTCTACTTTTATTGCACTGTCTAATAAATCTTTGATATGCTGGTTAAAGTTCAATGCATGATAAATTGGTTAAATCAAAAGTTCTCTGCATATACACTAGTTGCTTTAAGTACAGTCGCGTGTACACACTAGTTCACTTAGCTGAAGTAGCATATATAAATCTATTTGGGAAATAAAATTATTGATCTGATAATACTGATTCACCCCCCTCTTAGTATTATTTCCAACAATTAACCCTCTTATGTGTTCATTTTCTTGCATTTTAGCTTGGTTATTCCTTTTGTTTCCTTGAAACTCCCTGACACATATTGGCATACTCTAGCACCATGCACATCCTAGCATGTCTTAGCACTTGGCATGCCTTGGCACTATTTGGCACATGTTACCACACCCCGGAACTACCTAGCACACTCGATCACTTATTGACATTCCCTGATATTCCCTGGCATGCCTTACCCATGCTTAGCATACCTTGTCACTCCCTCCTTGGCATGACAGCCAACACTCATTGACAATCCCCGACACACCCTCATATTCATTCACTTCCGTGTATTTTGACGTAGTACTCCCTTATGTTGTCCTAGTACTCCCTAACACTCCTCAGCATGCATTGGCACTCTCTAGCACACCTTAGCACTCTTCGATATGCTTTGCCACTTCATAGCATGCATCAGTACACTCACTAATGCACATTAGCACTTGGAAAGTCTTAGCATGTTTGGCATGCGTTGAGATGACTTGGTATACTTTGGCATGGTTTAATATTAAAGTTACTTGAGATAAATTATTGGAAACTAGATGAGAAGAAATGGAGGAATATTTGGCACTTAGAATGGATTAATGACACTTGGCACTTGGCACCTAGTGTTGGTGTGCCTAGCATGCCCCTCATGAAAAAGGTAAATTGATGACTTATTAACCCTATTATGCGCTCATTTCCTTGTAGTTTAACTTGTTCCTCCCTTTTGTTTGCCTTGACAGTTACTGGCATGCATTGTCACACCCTTGTACATCTTAGCATGCCTTAGAACTTGGCACATCTTAGCTTGTTTGACATGTCTTCGTACTATGTGGCACATGTTAGCATGCTCTAGCATTCCCTAACACACCTTGGCAGTCATGACCTCACAACTAGCATTACATTTTTCCATGACTTGGAAACCTTACATTCACTAGAACACCTTGGTACTCCCTAGCTGTCACGCCCTTTGTTATATTCCTCCACAATGTCCCAAGCTAATGAGTAGATCAACAAAGGTAACCACAAAACAAGATTTTAGTTTGGTAGCTAGCCCTACCAAACCAGAGAGGGCTCTCTTTATGAAATCACAGCCAAGAGATGACTAGAATGTAAAGGATTTTAGGTTAGATAGCTACGCTCAGGTGGGTTTTGGAAAATTTAGGGTTTTGTTGCTGGATAAGGGAGAAAAACCAAGTAGCTAGGTTAGAGGATCAAAAGGTTATAGCAGCAAAGATATAAAGCAGCAAGGTAGCATTACTTTTGTGATATATCTTAGGGTTTCTCAATGTAGTGTAGTGTTTAGAAGAAGCACAAGGTCTTAATGAGCATGAAACATGAATTCATTAAGCAAGAAACAAAGTAACACATAATGATTTTTCCATCAAAACAGAGCTTTATGCAAAGAATTTTGTTTATAAACTGTAAGGAAAACCATTGAAGAATTGATGAATGGAAAGAGAAGATGAATATCTTTCATATAAAGCTATAATAGAGAAAAATAACATCACAAACTTACTGCACAAAAATTCCTAGATAATAGAATTGCAAACTGTGTCCTCTGATTTCCAGAAAATGTCCAAGTACAAGCTACAATAGTTCTCTCCTCTAAAATCCAACCCGTTCTATCACTAAGAAACTGATACATAAAGACCAAAACAACATCTCCCCACTCTCAAGGGTCAACTCCATGACTCTGGGAACTGTTCCATGAGGTGTTCTAACCAAATCCTAATGTCTAGGGAAGTTAAAAACAACTTCTACAATTAACTTTGACTCCAACCTCTCTCATAAATGAGGTCAAATTTACATCAAAACAACTTACAAAGACTAACCACCCATTATTTACATTTACTTTTACCCCTCACATTCATCTACTTCACCCTTTTAAACAACTAAGCAACTAACCACCCATTAAACAACTAAGCAACAAATTTGACATCTTGACATACCATAACATCTGGCATGCCTAATAATCCCTTGGCACTATGTAGCACGTGTTAGCATCCCCCACATTTCTTGGCATGCTTTGGCACTCCCTAGCACTCCCTGACACTTAGAACACCTCGTACTCGCTAGCTAACACTCTCTGTCACACTCTTATTCATTCATTTCCATGCATTTGAAACTATTGCTCCCTTGTGTTTCCCTGGAACTTGGCCATAACACTCCCTAGCATGTGTTGGCGCCACACCCTGGCGCTTGGAACTTCTTGGCATGCCTTAGCACTTGGCATGTCTTGGCATGCCTAAAATTCCTTGGAACTATCTAGCATGTGTTAGTACTTCCTGGCATTCCCTGGAACACCTTGGCACTCCCTAGTTGTCATGCCCTCATAGATAGCCTTACTTTTTTTGCGACTTGGGAACCCAACCAAGTCATTGACAAAACAATGTTGTGCCCAACCCAAATTCTCCCTTTGTCTGAAACTACTTTGTACACACATTATCACAACCATAGGCTTGCCTCCTGCAAGTCCTATTCTAAACTTATCCTAACACACTTCGTCCTTGGGGCACCTGGAATTCGCTAACACTCCTTGGCACACAACACTCTTATTTGTTCATTTCCAAGCATTTTGACCTAGTTCTCCCTTGTGATGCCTTGGCACTGGCTAGTATACCTTTTCACTCCCTCCTTAGCACACCTAGAACTTGCTAACAATTCATTTCCATGCATTTGAAATGAGTTCTCCCTTGTGTTTCCCTGGCACTTGGCCCTCACACTCTCTAGCATGCATGGATAAAATATTTACAAAATTTGCCCATATCCTACTATTTAGGGTTTTGTTTTTTACTAACTAAAAATGTGATAAATGAAGAGATAATCATGGGACATGATAGAAAAATCCTCAAACTTCATTATCCAAATATATTTGAGGTCAACCATGCCAAGTTGGAGATCCACCGAGTCGAATTTCAAAAAGTTTTAGAACCATGTCAGCAATTATGGCCTAGTGAAATTGTGAAACATGGGTCTCAAAATACCACCTGTAACTCCAAGGAAATAATTTTTGTGTAAAAATTGAGAGAGGCTTTTGTTTTTGGGTATGTTATGAATAAAAACCTCCTCCCATTTTCAAAAATACATTCCCATTTGTTCAGAATCCGAACTTGAAGTTGGTCGCACATAAATGTAACAAATCCGGGTAGAAGCGCAACAAATAGTTGACTTGAAATTTTCATGACTTGAATGAAATTTTGAGTATTGTTGAAGACTTGTGAAGAAACTTGGAAATTTCCACTACACCGTGAAGCCTTTAAACCATGAAAAAACATCATTTTAGCCTCTTCAAACATGATTCCAAAACTGATTGTCTAGAAGTGCAACGGAAAGAGCAGCAAGGAAGACAAAATCATATCTCTTTAACCATAACAGCTGTGGAAAAACGGAAAGAGGTTATTGTGCTTGGTTCCATGGCTAAATAAAAACTCCTTTGGTTTTTCAAAATTCATCTCCATTTGGTCATAAATATCTTTTGAAAATGATGCTAAAAACATAGTAAAAAATGCAGCAACTCTCCTCTATCATTGTATTTTGGGAATATCTCCCAAACGGTAAATCCAAATGGGCTGAAATTTTTAGTGAAATTTAACATCATCATAATTCACCTCCACAAAAATTCAGCCCAATTAGAGTCACAAATATCGAGAAAATCCCAAAATAGCTATAGATGATGATGGCTCATTTCTCAAAAATCGTGAATCATTTTGAGCTGAAATTGAGTGGGTGTTTTCATTTCATCCCCATTCATCTCCTGTAAAAATTTCATGGAAAATAGGTGTGAGGTTTAAGATATATGATGAGAACATGGTGACTAGGTAAAAGTGCAATGCAAAAGAGTAGCAACTTAGGGGAAGGGAATGAGAGGGAAGGGAGGTAGGAAAAATTATGGGAAAAATATGGGGGATAGGTACGGGTGTTAGGAAAATACTAAAATTCTCAAAAATAGTAAGAAAAATGGGGGAAAAAGGTCAAAACAGACCTAGGGTAAATGCGTAGCAGATTTTTAGGGTTTTTCTAAAATAAGGAAATGAAAGGATTTGATGAGGGTTGCTAGTGAAGGATGATGAAGGAGGTATAAGCTTAAAACCAAGGCCTTTGACTCCTCAATGAAGCTATGAATCTTAGGTTACTCATGTATAATTTCAACTTATCCAACTTAACAAGTTATGAAGACAAGGCTCACATCCAACCGTGGTTGTAAAATTAAACAACTAAGGAACAAATTTTACATCTTGACATGCCATAACATCTAGCACACCTAATAATCCCTTGGCACTATGTAGCACATGTTAGCATCCCCCGCATTTCTTGGCATGCTTTGGCACTCCCTAGCACTCCCTCACACTTAGCACACCTTGTACTCACTAGCTAACACTCTTTGTCACACTATTATTCATTCATTTCCATGCATGTGAAACTATTGCTCCCTTGTGCTTCCCTCGAACTTGGCCCTAACACTCCCTAGCTTGTGTTTGTGCCACACCCTTGCGCCTATAACTTCTTGGCATGCCTTAGCACTTGGCATTTCTTGGCATGCCTAAAATGCCTTAATTGTCTAGCATCTGTTAGTACTTCCTAGTATTCCTTGGAACACCTTGGCACTCCCTAGCTATCATGCCCTCATAGATAGCCTTACGTTTTTTGGGACTTGGGAACCCAACCAAGTCATTAACAAAAAAATGGTGTACCCAACCCAAATTCTCCCTTTGTCTGAAACTACTTTGTACACACCTTATCACAACCATAGGCTTGCCTCCTGCAAGTCCTATTTTTAATTTATCCTAACACACTTCGTCCTTGGGGCACCTAGAATTCGCTGACACTCCTTGGCACACATCACTCTTATTTGCTCATTTCCAAGCATTTTGACCTAGTTCTCCCTTGTGATGCCTTGGCATTGGCTAGTATACCTTTTCACTCTCTTCTTAGCACACCTAGAACTCGCTGAAAATTCATTTCCATGCATTTGAAATGAGTTCTCCCTTGTGTTTCCCTGGAAATTGGCCCTCACACTCCCTAGCATGCATGGATAAAATATTTACAAAATTTTCCCATATCCTACTATCTAGGGCAGGGAAAATTTTAAGAACCACCCTAAATTTATATGTATAATATATGGGCCAATCCCCATGATACATAAGAAAAATGGGAGGCGATTTATCAATAATATAATATGCATATATTATTTTTTTGGTGAATCTCTCACCAGATTATTATCTTGTACAGTGATGGAGAATCTTTCACTGAATTATAAAATCTTGTAAGAACTTGGAAAATCTTTTGCTGAATAATAAAACATTGTGAAGTCTTGGCGAATGTTTATTTGAGGTATGAAACCATATATGATAATAAGAAAACATATTCATTAAATTGTAATATACTAACATACTTGTTTGGAAAAAATAAACATAATTTTCTCTTCCTACAAACAATGTTCCAAGTTTCAGTGGTCGTGTTTGTCAAGGTTCTTACAATACACTATTTCATATCCTTCTATTAGTTTTGATAATATTCCACAACAAAGTTCTTGTAGGTGTTGATATTGACAACAAGTTCTGTCAAGGTAGGAGAGAATAATCTTTTCTCTACAACTTTTGTCAAGCTACCACTTTTTTCAAGTTATCAAATTTCTTTCTTATTCCATAGACTGCGAGATTAAAAAAAAACACATCAAGTTTGTTTACCCCAACACACCAACAAGTAGCAAGCCCCAACTATATTATATAAGAATGTATTAGGTATCCCAAAGGCTTGAAGGGGATCTAATTGAAAGAAGTGACCATTGTGAGAACCCTTCCAATTAATATATGAATATATAAATGTAGATTTATTATTAGTTTAATTGGAAATCTTCAATTAAATAATAAAATTTAATTACGTCTCTCCCAATCTAAATTGATTATTAGCATAATTCACTACCCTCATAGGTCTCGCATTTTTTAATAGCGTTGTGACATGTAGATTAATTTCCTTTTTGGTGAACAATCTCCACCTTTTAGGAAAATATGGTGCAGTGGCTCCAACCCCTACAGATCATTAGGAAAAACTAAGAATAGCACATAAGATGAAAGTTTGTACAAACCAACTTATTTTTCAAACAACTAATCCAACATCAGTACCTAAAATTTTTCATGAAGATATCATATTGAGAATGTTTGAAAAATGGTGAGAAATCTTCTGCGAGGGTGATGCAGAAAGAGTGATAAGGTTTCATTGGTTTCAAATTTTCTTGTTAAATCAGAAAAAAGTTAAAAACCAATATTAATGGAGATATTGGTATTTTTTACTAAACTTTGTGAAGTGACTAAATATATCTTTAACCATTCACTTTAATATGTTTTTACAATATAATTTCCTAAGTCTATTTAATATCTTCATTATCATAAAAACCAGCCTATATCCATCTTAACTCCACATCTACCACTCTTAGGGGGATAAAATCTATTTATCCCTCTGAGAGCACTTGGTAGACCCAGAATTAAGATGGATCTAAGATGATAGAATTTCCCCTTTAAATAGTCTATGCTCACATGAATACCATGGTATTACCATGGGTTATCATAAAACTGGAGCTTAAAAATTACTATTATTAATTTATAAAAATTAATAATTGATTTTTATTTTATTTTTTATTTTAACCAAGTTAAAATGTCTAACATACATTAAATTACAACATCCATTTTTACTCTTGATCAACCAAGCCCCGAGAGGGATCAAATATTTTTTCACTCTATGCTAGTTTGCATATCACGATATTTGATCGCTCTCGGGGCTTAGTAGATCCAGAGTAAAGATGGATCTATGCTGGTTTAATTCCCCCATTTAAATAGGCTACATTCCACGTGAATACCATGAGTCAATACCATGTGCCATTTTTATTTTTATTAATACTAATATTAGGGTTAATAATGTTTTTTGGCATGGTATTAATAATAATCTAGCCCATGGTATTTGGCCCATAGTATTTTGCCCATAGGTTTCACCTAAATATACGCATTTTTTGAGTGTTCGTAAATATAACGTGACTTACTGAGTAAATATAAAAAAATGTTTTATTTGTTTACCATACCTCTCGTTTATTTATATTTTTATTAATTTACCATACCCCTTTTACAAATATGGTATTTGGCCCATAGGATTCACTTAAATAAAACCTCTTTTTTGAGACTTCATAAATACAAAGAGGGTTATGGACTAAATATAAAAAGAGGTTTTATTTATTTACCATACGTCTAGTTTATTTATATTTTTATTTATTTACCATACCTTTTGAGTAAGTATAAAAAGAAGTTTTATTTATTTACCATACCTCCACTTTATTTATATTTTTATTTGTTTACACCCTTGCATGTATATAAGGTGACTTATGGAGTAAATATAAAAAATGTTTTATTTGTTTACCATACCTCTCATTTATTTATATTTTGATTAATTTAGCATACCTCTTTTATAAATATGGTATTTATGGTATTTGGCCCATAGGATTCACTTAAATAAAACCTATTCTTGAAAATTAGGGCGAATGGAAGGTTGTAACTCCTAATTTCAAGGGCTAAATCTACCTTTTTTACCCTCTCCCTTAAAATAATGTGGGCTATTTGAGGCCATTTGTAAAAATGTACTATGATACAAACTATTCACCCACTAAAAATTTTAAACCCCTTAATTTCGCCTAAGGGCGAAAATTTGCCCCTAAAATTTTCCATGATCTAGGGTTTGGTTTTTTACTAACTAAAAATGTGATAACTGAAGAGATAATCATGGGATATGATAGAAAAATCCTCAAACTTCATTATCCAAATAGATTTGAGGTTAACCATGCCAAATTGAAGGTCCACCAAGTCGAATTTCAAAAAGTTCTAGAACCCTATCAGCAATTATGGCCTAGCGAAATTGTGAAAAATGGGTCTCAAAGTACCACCTGTAACTCCAAGACAGTAACTTCTGTGTAAAAAATGAGAGAGGATTTTTCTTTTGGGTATGTTATGAACAAAAACATCCTCCCATTTTCAAAAATACTTTCCCATTTGTTCATAATCCAAGCTTGAAGTTGGTCGCACAGAAATGCAACAAATCATGGCAAAAGCACAGCGAATAGTTGACTTGAAATTTTGATGACTTGAATTGGGATTTGAGTATTGTTGAAGACCAGTGAAGAAATTTATAGATTTCCACTACAACTTGGAGCCTTTAAACCATGCAAAAACATCATTTTAGCCTCTTCAAACTTGATTCCAAAACTGATTGTCCAGAAAAGTAGTGAAAAGAGTAGCAAGGAATACAAACTCATATCTCTTTAACCATAACACCTGTGCAAAAAATGAAAGAGGTTATTGTGCTTGGTTCCATGGTTAACAAAAAACTCCCTTGGTTTTCAAAAATTCATCTCCATTTGGTCATAAATATCTTTTGAAAATGATGATAAAAACATAGTCAAAAGCGCAACAACTCTCTTTAACCATAACACCTGTGCAAAAAATGAAAGATGTTATTGTGCTTGGTTCCATGGTTAACAAAAACCTCCCTTGGTTTTCAAAAATTCATCTCCATTTGGTCATAAATATCTTTTGCAAATGATGATAAAAACATAGTCAAAAGCGCAACAACTCTCTTATAGCAATTGTATTTTGAGCATATCTCCCAAACGGTAAATCCAAATGGGCTGCAATTTTTTACAGAAAGTTAATATCATCATAATTCACCTCCATAAAAAATTGCAGCTTAATTGGAGTCACACATCTCGAGAAAATCCCAAAATGGTTGTAGATGATGATGCCTCATTTCTCGAAAATTGTGCATCATTTTGAGCTGAAATTGAGTGGGTGTTTTCATTTCATCCCCATTCATCTCCTGTAAAAATTTCATGGAAAATGGATGTGAGGTTTAAGAGATATGACGAGAACATGGTGACTAGGTAAAAGCACAGTGCAAAAGAGTAGCAACTTAGGGGAAGGGAATGAGAGGGAAGGGAGGTAGGAAAAATTATGGGAAAAATATGGGGGATAGGTATGGGTGTTAGGAAAATACTAGAAGTGGAATTTCTTAAAAATATTGAGAAAAAGGGGGGAAGAAGGTCAAAACACAGACCTAGGGTAAAAGAGCAGCAGATTTCTAGGGTTTTTTGTAAAATAAGGAAATGAAAGGATTTTGATGAGGGGAATGATGGAGAATGGCCAGTGAAGGATGATGAAGGAGGTATAATCTTAAAATGAAGGCCTTTGACTCCTGAATGAAGCTATGAATCTTAGGTTACTCATGTATAATTTCAACTTATCCAACTTAACAAGTTACGAAGACAAGGCTCACATCCAACCGTGGTCATAAAATTAAACAACTAAGGAACAAATTTTACATCTTGACATGCCATAACATTTGGCACGCCTAATAATCCCTTGGCACTATGTAGCACGTGTTAGCATCCCCTGCATTTCTTGGCATGCTTTGGCACTCCCTAGCACTCCCTAACACTTAGCACACCTCATACTCGCTAGCTAACACTCTCTGTCACACTCTTATTCATTCATTTCCATGCATTTGAAACTACTACTCCCTTGTGTTTCCCTGGAACTTGGCCCTAACACTCCCTAGCATGTGTTGGCGCCACACCCTGGCACCTGGAACTTCTTGGCATGCCTAAAATTCCTTGGAACTGTCTAGCATGTGTTAGTACTTCCTAGCATTCCCTGGAACACCTTGGCACTCCCTAGCTGTCATGCCCTCATAGATAGCCTTACTTTTTTTGCGACTTGGGAACCCAACCAAGTCATTAACAAAACAATGTTGTGCCCAACCCAAATTCTCCCTTTGTCTGAAACTACTTTGTACACACCTTATCACAACCATAAGCTTGCCTCTTGCAAGTCCTATTCTAAACTTATCCTAACACACTTTGTCCTTGGGGCACCTAGAATTTGTTGACACTCCTTGGCACACAACACTCTTATTTGTTCATTTCCAAGCATTTTGATCTAGTTCTCCCTTGTGATGCCTTGGCACTTGCTAGTATACCTTTACAATCCCTCCTTAGCACACCTAGAACTAACTGATAATTCATTTCCATGCATTTGAAATGAGTGCTCCCTTGTGTTTCCCTGGCACTTGGCCCTCACACTCCCTAGCATGCATGGATAAAATATTTACAAAATTTGCCCATATCCTACTATCTAGGGTTTGGTTTTTAACTAACTAAAAATGTGATAACTAAAGAGATAATCATGGGATATGATAGAAAAAACCTCAAACTTCATTATCCAAATATATTTGAGGTCAACCATGCCAATTTGGAGGTCCACCAAGTCGAATTTCAAAAAGTTCTAGAACCCTGTCAACAATTATGGCCTAGTGAAATTGTGAAAAATGGGTCTCAAAGTGCCACCTATAACTCCAAGACAGTAACTACTGTGTAAAAAATGAGAGAGGCTTTTCTTTTTGGGTATGTTATGAACAAAAACCTCCTCCCGTTTTCAAAAATACTTTCCCATTTGTTCAGAATCCAAACTTGAAGTTGGTCGCACAGAAATGCAACAAATCATGGCAGAAGCGCAGCAAATAGTTGACTTGAAATTTTGATGACTTGAATTAGGTTTTGAGTGTTTCTGAAGACCTATGAAGAAATTTGGAGATTTCCACTACACCGTGGAGCCTTTAAAACATGCAAAAACATCATTTTAGCCTCTTCAAACTTGATTCCAAGACGGATTGTCTAGAAGCGCAGCGAAAAGAGCAGCAAGGAAGAAAAACTCATATCTCTTTAACCATAACACATGTGCAAAAATAGAAAGAGGTTATTGTGCTTGGTTCCATGGTTAACAAAACCCCCCCTTGGTTTTCCAAATTCATCTTCATTTGGTCATAAATATCTTTTGAAAATGATGATAAAAACATGGTGAAAGCGCAGTAACTCTCTTGTAGCAATTGTATTTTGAGCATTTCTCCCAAACGGTAAATCGAAATGGGCTGAAATTTTTACATAAAGTTAATATCATCATAATTCACCTCCACAAAAAATTGCAGCCCAATTGGAGTCACAAATCTCGAGAAAATCCCAAAATGGTTGTAGATGATGATGCCTCATTTCTCGAAAACCGTGCATCATTTTGAGCTGAAATTGAGTGGATGTTTTCATTTCATCCCCATTCATCTCCTGTAAAAATTTCATGGCAAGCGGATGTGATTTTTAAGAGATATGAAAAGAACATGGTGACTAGGTAAAAGAGTAGTGCAAAAGAGTAGCAACTTAGGGGAAGGGAATGAGAGGGAAGGGAGGTGGGAAAAATTATGGGAAAAATATGGGGGATAGGTGCGGGTATTAGGAAAATACTAGAATTGGTATTTCTCAAAAATAGTGAGGAAAAGGGGGGAAGAAGGTCAAAACACAGACCCAGGGTAAAAGCGCAGCAGATTTCTAGGATTTTCTGTAAAGTAAGGAAATGAAAGGATTTTGATTATGGAATGATGGAGAATGGCCAATGAAGGATGATGAAGGAGGTATAATATTAAAACGAAGGCCTTTGACTCCTGAATGAAGCTATGAATCTTAGGTTACTCATGTATAATTTCAACTTATCCAACTTAACAAGTTACGAAGACAATGCTCACATCCAACCGTGGTCGTAAAATTAAACAACTAAGCAACAAATTTTACATCTTGACATGCCATAACATCTGGCATGCCTAATAATCCCTTGGCACTATGTAGCACGTGTTAGCATCCCCCGCATTTCTTAGCATGCTTTGGCACTCCCTAGCACTCCCTGACACTTAGCACACCTCATACTCGCTAGCTAACACTCTTTGTCACACTCTTATTCATTCATTTCCATGCATTTGAAACTACTTCTCCCTTGTGTTTCCCTGGAACTTGGCCCTAACACTCCCTAGCATGTGTTGGCGCCACACTCTAGCGCCTAGAACTTCTTGGCATGCCTAAAATGCCTTGGAATTTTCTAGCATGTGTTAGTACTTCTTGGCATTCCCTGGAACACCTTGCACTCCCTAGTTGTCATGCCCTCATAGATAACCTTACTCTTTTTGGGACTTGGTAACCCAACCAAGTCATTAACAAAACAATGTTGTGCCCAACCCAAATTCTCCCTTTGTCTAAAACTAATTTGTACACACCTTATCACAACCATAGGCTTGCCTCCTACAAGTCCCATTCTGAACTTATCCTAACACACTTCGTCCTTGGGGCACCTAGAATTCGCTGACACTCCTTGGCACACAACACTCTTATTTGTTCATTTCCAAGCATTTTGACCTAGTTCTCCCTTGTAATGCCTTGGCACTCGCTAGTATACATTTTCACTCCCTCCTTAGCACACCTAGAACTCACTGACAATTCATTTCCATGCATTTGAAATGAGTACTGATCCCTTGTGTTTCCCTGGCACTTGGCCCTCACACTCCCTAGCATGCATGGATAAAATATTTACAAAATTTGCCCATATCCTAATATCCAGGGTTTGGTTTTTGACTAACTAAAAATGTTATAACTTAAGAGATAATCATGGGATATGATAGAAAAATCCCCAAATTTAATTATCTAATAGATTTGAGGTCAACCATGCCAAGTTGGAGGTCCACCAAGTCGAATTTCAAAAAGTTCTAGAACCCTGTCAGCAATTATGGCCTAGCGAAATTGTGAAAAATGGGTCTCAAAGTGCCACCTATAACTCCAAGACAGTAACTATTGTGTAAAAAATTAGAGAGGCTTTTATTTTTGGGTATGTTATGAAAAAAAACCTCCTCCTGGTTTCAAAAATACTTTCCCATTGTTCAGAATTGAAGCTTGAAGTTGGTCGCACAAAAATGCAACAAATGATGGTAGAAGCGTAGCAAATAGTTGACTTGAATTGGGTTTTGAGTGTTGCTAAAGACCTGTGAAGAAATTTGGAGATTTCCGCTACACCGTGGAGCCTTTAAACCATGCAAAAACATCATTTTAGCCTCTTCAAACTTGATTCCAAAATTGATTGTCCAGAAGCACAGTGAAATGAGAAGGAAGGAATACAAACTCATATCTCTTTAACCATAACACCTGTGCTAAAACTGAAAGAGGTTATTGTGCTTGGTTCCATGGTTAACAAAAACGTCCCTTGGTTTTCAAAAATTCATCTCCATTTTGTCATAAATATCTTTTGCAAATGATGATAAAAACATAGTCAAAAGTGCAACAACTCTCTTGCCGCAATTGTATTTTGAGCATATCTCCCAAATGGGCTGCAATTTTTTTTACAGAAAGTTAATATCATCATAATTCACCTCCATAAAAAGTTGCAGCTTAATTGGAGTCACACATCTCGAGAAATTCCCAAAATGGTTGTACATGATGATGTCTCATTTCTCGAAAACCATGCATCATTTTCAGTTGCAATGAAGTGGGTGTTTTCATTTCATCCCCATTCATCTCCTGTAAAAATTTCATGGCAAATGGATGTGAGGTTTAAGAGATATAACGAGAACATGGTGACTAGGTAAAAGCATAGTGCAAAAGAGCAGCAACTTAGGGGAAGAGAATGAGAGGGAAGGGAGGTAGGAAAAATTATGGGAAAAAATATAGGGGATAGGTATGGGTGTTAGGAAAATACTAGAAGTGGAATTTCTCAAAAATAGTGAGAAAAGGGGGGAAAGAAGGTCAAAACACAGACGATGATTCAAATTCTGATAAACATGCAACATTGGTTGCCTTAGAATACATAAAGTTAAGCCATTGTACTAGTCTATAATCAGCTATAAGAGAATATAAGATAATAGTTATTGAGAAATTATCCAAAATATGAAACTCGCCTATTGTAGATAATTCTATAAGAAGTTTTGTTTACTAGCTTCATTAAGATTTTTTCTTCCTACTTCTTGTATTGGCATAAAGAATATTTATTTCATTTTCCATGTAAAAGCTACAAGGTATAATTAACAATTCTGGAGGTCAAGCACATGTCTTCATATATGTTTCATGATAGCAGAAAGTATTTCATGCACATGGATCCACGTGTTGCATTGATCCATAACTTTGTTTTCATAAAGACAAAGATGTCGGCAACTAAATTTTAGACAGTTCTACTACAAGGATTTTTCAGATTTGATAGCTATCACATGTTTGATATTGGACAGATTGGATAGCTGTCACATGTTTGATATTGGATAGATCACATCATTGTAGCTTTCCTTGTTCATTTTTGGTTTATAATTAAAGAGTACATGCTCATAAATGCTTGAGAAAAAGGATTGTTGGTCATCAAGATAAAACAGACAGCAAATGTAGATGGAACTTATAAAGAATTTTCAATATCAGATTTAGAAACAAATTGATGCTTGATAAATGTGCTATAACAATTGTTAAAATATTTAACAAGTTATATTTTAACCCTTAAAGGAACTGGACTTGAGGTCATTTCATTGTCCTCATAAAATGGTTACATCCAATATATGTTCTATCGAAAATTCCAACAATTAGAGGAGCCTTGCAGACACTACAGTGTGGGGATTGCAAGGACACTCTGAAAGCAATGAATATACGAGCTCCGCAATCATGTTCATCATTTAGTACAAGGGTTAAATAGTGGTATATTACACCAAATACTAAGAGGAAATTTTGAAATATAAGAAAACAACTGAACTAAATCATTTTCAATGAAATTTGAAACTTACCCATGTCCTCAAATGCAAATATCTATCATTAGTAAAGTGCAGAATGGAGAATTTACATGGTTTCATAGTTGTTTAAGCCATAATTGAAAAGGTTTCTAGCTATCAGCAAAAATCACACAACATTTACAAAACATGATAAGGCATTTACATTGAAAATTATTGCATGCACATGGATCTACCTATTGCATTGATCCATAACTTTTTTTGTCATAAAGAAAGATGTCGGAAACTAAATTTTAGACAGTTCTACTACAAGGATTTTTCAGATTTGATAGCTGTCACATGTTTGATATTGGACAGATTGGATAGTTGTCACATGTTTGATATTGGATAGATCACATCATTGGAGCTTTCCTTGTTCATTTTTGGTTTACAATTAAAGATTACATGCTCATAAATGCTTGAGAAAAAGGATTGTTGGTCATCAAGATAAAACAGACAACAAATGTAGATGGAACTTACAAAGAATATTCAATATCAGATTTAAAAACAAATTGATGCTTGATAAATGTGAAATAACAATTGCTAAAATCTTTAACAAGTTATATTTTAACCCTTAAAGGAACTGGACTTGAGGTCATTTCTCTATCCTCATAAAAGGGTTACATCTAATATATGTTCTCTCGAAAATTCCAACAATTAGAGGAGCCTTGCAGACACTACAGTGTGGGGATTGCAAGGACACTCTGAAAGCAAGGAATATACCAGCTCCTCAATCATGTTTGTCATTTAGTACAAAGGTTAAATAGTGGTATGTTACACAAAATACTAAGAGGAAATTTTGAAATATAAGAAAACAACTTAAGTAAATCATTTTCAACAAAATTTGCAACTTACCGCTATCCTCAAATGCAAATATCTATCATTAGTAAAGTGCATAATGGAGAATTTACATGGTTTCATAGTTGTTTAAGTCATAATTGAAAAGGTTTCTAGATATTAGCAAAAATCACACAACATTTACAAAACATGATAAGACAGTATATATGTAGCATGATAAGACTATATATCCAACATACAAACAATAACCAAACAATAGCAAGAACAATGCAGTACATCTGATGTAAAGGAACATATATCTTATAGAAGGATAAGAGTAATCATGTACCCAACATCTTAGCCATGATATTAATCAAAAATAGGCTATCACATTCCGCATTCAGCATCCTCAAATAGTCCAGATAGTAATTTCCCAAGTCATTGCCCTCAATCATAGATCAATTCAATGTCACTACTCTTCCAACATATAAAAGTGTTAAGTGCATCTACTAAATACTCGCATCGATTACTTCTGCGCTTAAGCTTGATTTCATAATTAGAATCAGCCAAGATTGATTGTGGGTACACAAAATAATATCCCTCTCCTAATTCTTCTCCATTAGGCATGACAAAATTTGGTTCAATGTTTTTTATGTAACTTTTTGCAACCTTCACTTGACCATTAAAATATGTAAGTAAACATTTTTTTCTATTCAATCCTGTATTTGAAGGTAGTAATTGCGTTTGACCCTGCAAATAGACAAATTCTTGTGAGATTTCATAGAATAAGAAAATAATATTAAACAGGAAAATAAACAAGTATAGAACTTACTTGTGTTATTGAGTCACCAATTGGGTCATGAATATGTTGTCCTGAAGTCAATGGAGTTTGTTCTGGTGAAGCCTGACTATGACTTAAGGAACTCTGCTAAAAAATAAATAGTTTGCATGAGATACCATGAAATCAGAAAATGAAAGATTAAGCTTAAAAACCAATGTTTCATTAATTATGCATCCTACAACAATATAATCATGTTCATATTGACATTGTGCTTTTAAAATCACAATCTTCAAAGATGGCATACATAAAAAATAAATATTCTACACATGTAATTCTTACATTGTTGGCTGGTTCTGAATCAACTCGGCCATTTTCTTTTCCCACCTCTATGGAAGCTTTCCATTCCATTAATTCTTCAACAGCTGCCTTCAATCTTCCAAGTTCCTTATCTTTTTCTCTCAATTTTTCTTCTGTATTATGTAACTGCTTCTTGTAAGCACGCTCTTTTCCAAACAAATCAGTTGGAGTAACCCCAAAGCCAACCCCACATACACGACCCCTTCTCTCAGGCCCCAAAACTATTGCAATGGAATCTTCCTTTGTTGCATATGCAGGAGACACTGAAACATTTTGTATTGATTCAATTTGTTTCTAGCAATGACAACATTTCAACAAATACATGTAAGAAACATCATTAATATTTTAAAATAAATAAATAAATAGATACAAGAATAGGTGGGGAACTTACTATTCTCTCTGCACTAAATGATGACATTGGAGTGTCGTCCTTCTTTGTATGACATTTCATCCACACATCAGCCCTAGTTACAAGCGTATCATTTTGATTGAAAGTTTGATTCTAGTCACAAAAAATACAACAGTCTAGTTAAGTATATTTGCAGTTAGTAATTGTAAACAAAAAATAGATTTGGTTACAACTTACAAGATCATGTTCAACTCTATAGTAACCTCTACGACCAGAAGTGTGGGTCTCTTGCTCTAATGCCCTATTTTCCTTATTTACTTTTTCCTTCTCCTGCAAAAAATGGATGCTTAGATTGAAGTTGATTGTGTGCAAGGATTCAAAGTCAAATCCCATTTGATGATAACAATTAGATTTGTCTTTCATTTTTACCTTGAATTTAGGGTTAGATCATATTCTAACGAATTCAATCCAATCAGTTTCATTTACTCCACTAGGAACATTTTCCATCCTCTCCTCATCCATTTTGTATTTCAAATAATAATTTTTATACAAATTATATCTGTAAGTTCTCAAGCATTGAGATATTGCTTTATAACACCATTGTTCCACTGACAAATCTATTTGGTAGATATGCTACAATAGATAAACAATGCATTATTAGATACAAAGTCTTATTTGAATTTAAACTTATCATACACATGTTCAACATACACCAATGAAATTTAGAAGAAAAAAAAATCCAATAATAATTTAGTTGATACTCACATTGATTGCACTCCATATGTCTTTCTTAAGTGCTTCAGGAACTTGTTTCCATTCTATGTGTTTGATGCTGATAATCTCTCTCGCAAGAACACCTAAAAAAGAGGATAATTTCTCTGACTATGGACCAATAGGTTGCCCCCTCTCATTAAATTGAATTTCAGGCAATGTAAAGGCCTCTGTAGTGTTTCCAAAGAGGCATTTTGTTGGTCCTCTACCCTTCCTTTGCACATTTATTGTAATATGGGCTTGGGTAGTTGCATCTGCCCCTTCCAAACCATGTTATTGTTGTGGTTGTTCTTGCTCCACACCATGATCTAGTTGTGATGGTTCTTGCTCCAAACCATGATGTTGTTGTGATGGTTCGTGTTGAGAATTTACTGGAAAACAAATCACACCTCTTAAGACAATAATAATATGAATCTCTTAACAAAAAATCTTGAAGTATTTATACAGGAAATACAAATTTGAGAAATGATCATACCTTCCAATGGTTCATGCACATTTTTCTCAAAAATATGTGTATTAGAATTGTTGTTGACACTAAAGCAACTAGATTCATGCTGCAATGGGGCAATGTATCCTGGTGCTCTCTTTTGTGGGTGTGTTTTGATGATGCCACTTCGAAAGTTGTCATTTTTTTTCGTAATGTGGCTTGACTTTGTGGTTTTACTCATTGTTAAAAGTGATCTCTTACGATGTCTTTCAATCCTGTTGAATACCTACAAATATAGATTGTGACACTTGATCAAAGTTAGTAAGACAAATGTTAAAGTAGAAAATAAAGCACAATAATTGTTAAAAAAGTATTGACGTCCAAAACGAAAAATAATGTCTTACCTCGGTATGGATATCTGCAGATAGACTGCATAACAAAAAAAACATTTTTATTAGCACATCCTTGCCATTTCATAAGAGTTCAATTCAGATCCTAGTATTTTCAAGGGTCCATTTTTGTTATCTTAAAACAATACCCATCTCCACGTGTGCCAAAACAGAGTGCAAGTTATAGACTGAAATCATTAACCAAAACAATTAGATACATTTCCACAACATGTTACCTCCAAATTCCAAAAACCATGCAACATCACACCAATGAATCAAACTACGAACCTTTCATTTATGTTCTCAAATATTGAGAAGTATGAGTTGTAAAATTTTAGTGTAAAGCCACAACGACATTACCATTTCCAGGGAACAAATTGCAGGGTGGTGTGAATGGGTTCACATATAACAATAGTTGAGGAGTTATTTTGCCTAAAGATAAACAATACACTATTTTTATGTGAACAGCTAGGCTAAAAAAAGTTTAAAACCATTGCTATGTAAACAGCTAGGCTGAAAGAACCATTACAAAAGTCCAATGGAAAAATAGATATTTAGAAAAAAAGCATCTAACAGTAATCATGTTGAGCAAAACACTTGAATGATATATTGAAGCAATGGATGCCACGTGCATGTCAATAAAACTCCCCAAAGCCATTGTGCTTATCATGCTATGGACTCCAAAAAAGGCAACTAAACAATAGAGGCTCAGACTTTTCAGGAACAAACCCCAGTTTCTCTGGAATCTATCCATATTCATCTTTATGTGACTACCTTCTAGCCTTCTACACAAAATTTGTAGCATAACCCTCACCACTGCTATCTTTTGATAGCAGTAAATTGTAAAGAGACCTATTGTGTCATAAAGCATCATTAAATAAGGATTACAATTAGTAAAGGTTACTCTGCAATAGCAAATTGAATTACAGTAGTTTCTTACATGTACTTGAAAGTACCTCTTGGGTAGCCTATGATGGTCAAACAAGGTAAGAGCCTAATATAACTTTCCCTTAAAGTGAAAAATCATAATGGGAACTAGTCTCGGGTAGCTATGTAGATGCATATCTGAATTTTCCAATGTGGTTGTTGTAATAGATGAAAATGAGCATATACTAAGACCTATAGCTATAGGTGGAATGCCAACCCTATAGCTATAGGTGGAATGCCAACCAATGCACAAGGTTCCTATGCTCAGACAAAGTATCAGATTTTATATGATATTGGAAGATGTGGGATACAAAACATTCAAGAAATTAATTTAACCCAACAATCAGTCCAATAGCTAATTTGTGGAGTACCACCAACTAGTGATCCAACACATTAACAATAGCACAGTAATTACTCACTGACACCAACACAATGCACATGCATATCTTCCTTGGCAACAATCCAATAAAGAAGCCAACAAATGAATTTTAGTGTTGTGTTGAAACAAAAGCATATTGGGAATGTGGCATTGGCATTTAACTATCAGTTGGGTGATTTGCAAAAGCAAATGGGTCTGTGTTTGTTACCCACAAATTGCATTCTACTATACAATTTACACACAGAAATTCACCAACCAAAGCAATTACACAACATTTATATGGCCACGTAATAGACATAAGAATGATAGTACTGTGAAATTCCAAATGGCAAAACCATCATTTGATGGGAATTTTATTATGCTCAAGAAATTGATAGAAAGGTTGAGATATGTAATCTAATCAAAGTTTTTGGTGCATTCTTACTCACTGACTCCCTATCACACACACATTGTCTAAAGAGGCACAAAAAGTTTGAAATGCAGCTTAGAAAGGTTGAGATATGCAATCTAATCAAATTTTTTGGTGCATTCTTACTCACTGACTCCCTATCACACACACGTTGTCTAAAGAGGCACAAAAAGTGTGAAATGCAGCTTAAGATCTGTAATTGATTAGTAATTTTACCTAAGGATATGTGGAAGACATCCTTCAAGATGTGACAAGGACTGCTTGCATGGCCACTGATGTCATTAAGTGTTACCAATTATGGCCTTGCAACATTCATGAGATGATGAACAAAGTTCTACAACCACATCTTTACTCAACTCTAATTGTGTACTTAGACATATTACTTTTTAGCCAGACCTAGGATGAATAAACCAAGTGTTTGTAGCACGTGACAAGTTATTTGTGAACATGAAGAAGTGTGCATTTGGGTAGAAGAAACTTGATTATCTTGGATTTTTGTGTGAACCACAATGGACTAAGCATTGATCCAATGAATTTTTCAACCATTGTTATTTGGCCACCACGAAAGATCAACCTTGACCTACAATATTTCAAGCAAATGGTGAACTATCTCAGGAATTATATTGCATAGTTTCCCCATGACATGCATCCTCTCAATGATTACAAGCACCTAGGATATGAAATCAGAAGATTACTAATTTTTTTCTACAACTTGGTTGAGGCATCCTAACATATATCACAGTATTTATGGTTACATGTGAATGATGTAGTTCTCTTAATTGTGATTCATGTGGTTGATTTGATTATCACTAGAAATAATGATGATCCAATTTAAGTCTAAAGTCACAATTGAAATATACATTTGAAATGACTAAATTAGATCTGAATTTGCCAATGTGGTTGTTGTAGTAGATGACAGCGAGCATATACTAAGACCTATATCTATAGGTGGAATGCCAACAAATGCACAGGGTTCCTATGCTCAGACAGAGTATCAACTTTTATATGATGTTGTAAGATGTGGGATACAAAACATTCAAGAAATTAATTTAACCCAGCAATCAGTCCAATAGCTAATTTGTGGATTACCACCAGCTATCATTGCAATTAGTTTTATTTTAATTATCAGATAGCCACTAGGGGGTGTGTTCTTGTCACCAATCACCCTCCTTTTCAAATCACACGAGAGATGAGAAGGATTGAAGGGAACCATCAACAAACCCTAAATCAGCATGAACCATAAGTATATCATAAGGAGAAGAGGAGATGAACCCATGATTAAGAGAAACATAAGATATGGTAGCATTTGATTCTTTTATGGTACTGTGATACAGGAAATTTTATGACACTATGACAAACAAGTCCAGAAATCTATGTGGCTCTATGATGCTTCTCTATGGTTCATAACACATCTGAAGTATTATATCACTGTGGAATGAAAACTCTTTGCCATATATATTTTTGAGAATTACAAATGTTTCCAAGGAGATCTACATAAACATGGCATCTTAACATATTCAAGGAATCCAAGGCATCCAAGGCAGCCAAATTTTCTAAAGATGATGGATTGGCAAATAAGACAGTGGTTTGAACTAATCAAAAAGGATAAAGGAATACAGAATGCGGGTTAATATTTGTAAGGACCCGCACTTATGGAGCCACAACCTAGTCTAGGCATTAATAAACCTTTATTATTGCACGCATATTTCCATTATCATTAGCAATGGCGATATTATGCCTTGGGGTGATGCAGTGATTTAGAAAGCATTGTGAACATGATGATCACAGTGAGGTCCATGCTGGAAACATGGACACCTAGTCGGTTGAAATGATAGGCTGCAGCTATATGCTTTTATATATAATTTTTTAATTGTGTTCAGCTTGGCACTCGACTAGGGGTTTTACAATTCTAAGATATGATTTCAGTTTTCTTTTTGTCCACATTTCGAGGATAAAACTTCCAAGTAGGGTGAGGGAGGAGTCATTCCTATTCACATCCTCTGGAATAAAATAAGTAACAAAGGGGCCTGGTTATGTGCTCTTGATGCACTTTTGCTGCACTTTGGGTTCACTACCTAGAGCCTAAGACAAAACATAACCTTTAGCACATTAAGTTACTGTTTGGTGAGCTCGATGGAATTACAATTTTACCCTAGCCTTGCTTGGTGTTTAGACTACTTCTAGACCCGGCTGCATACACACCATTTGTGGCAATTTCAAGATCATTAAACATGAAATCCTATGGCATGTGAAACTCTGCTCTAAATTCATGTTGTTTGTAAACATCTTGCTCCTACATATCCAACATTTATGGGTGAAACTCTGTTGTTGAAATGGATTGATAAATCCTGAGCTAGCAAAGCTTTTAAGGTTCTTGTAGGTTATAATCTGATTCTGCATACTTCCAAAATAACCAGGGAGAATAACTCCTTTTGCAATATTTTCACATGAAGTATGCAATTCATGTAGAATATTAGAGCCATGAAACAACAATATGAATGGTACCACAATGAGGATTCAAAAACCTACTACTAAAATTACTAAAATTTCCCATCGTTGTATGTTACAACAAATGCTGAATTAAAAATACAACCTGGATTCTTCATTTCATCTCCATGGCATAGATTGAATATTATAGTGCAGAATAATGATGGGAAAACCACCACAGGATAGTTGGATTGCTGAGATCTAGCCTCTATTACAGCGTTCATAAGGGTTTGATACTTATAAAAAGAGTAGCCCATAACCTACCCACAAGGGACCTTAACCTGTCTCAAGGTTGCAGGTAGTAGTCCTACATTTTGTTAGGTGGGATATGGATGCTAGGTAGCAGCCCAACTTTTTGGTGATGATGGGATATGGATGCTAGGTAGCAACCCATCTTTTTGGTGATGATGGATGCTGGTCATTCAGTATTAAGTATTTATAAAAAAATCCTAAACAATGCATCACCTCTTGATAAATGGTGGTGGATGGTAGCAAGCATTTAAAAAATATACTGATGATATCAAATGAAAAGTTATCTGAAACCACTTATATTTTGAAGCCAAAAGTAAATTTATCTTATTTTCTGGTTGTAATATCAAAGAATCATCAAACACAACCATGACTAGAATAGCTTTGCAATTTCTGCTAAATAGTTAAACATATTTCTAATGTAACATATAGTTTCAATCTCAATATGGCCGAGCCAGATTTAGATACCAAAAAATTCAAGAAGACGGATTGAAAATTAGGTTAAAAAATTGCTTGCATTGTTGATTGAGTACAACTTTTTTTTTGTCAAGGGTATCTTGGCCACCTGGTTATAGTAGTATTTTTTTCGAGGATGGAACTTCCAAGTAGGGTGAGGGAGGAGTCATTCCTATTAGCATCTCTGTAAATTTTCTTACCATTTAGGGTAAGGAGCTCCAAGGAATTGTGGTTAGACATCTTGTACCCATATCTATCTGACAAAGAGTTGAACTCAATGCAAGTTATTTCCCTCGTACAATTTGGAGAAGAATGGCCCATGTGGCGTGAACCATTGGAGAAAGGATTCCATGGGAGGTGTGACTAGCCATAAAACTTTCCCTTTGGGCATGAGAACTTCTAATTGGAAATCATCCAAACAATTCTAGAATTTGGCATCTCACACCCATTGTTGCTTGAGAAAGCATGCATGCACAATAATCCTATAACCATCACTTTCTCTTCTTGATGCTTGTGTTTCAGGATTGTAGAGAAAAGTTGTAGCAGTGGTATTACTAATTAGAGCTAGGAAACATAGAGCATGTTTTTCCACATTATAGGAAACACAAAGCATGTAATTATCTTGAACGTCGTTAGCAACCTATGAATGTAAAGGAAAATCTAAAGGCACTTTGCATATTCAAAATAGGTCCTTTGCATTAGAGAAAGTTGCTTATTCCAGTGAAGGTTGTTCTGGCTTCAACAATATTTTATGATGTTAAGGGGTTTGTAAGGTTCATTTCTTCAAATTGACTCAACTTTGAATCAACTTTGGAGGACCATTAACTCCATGAAGATATATAACAACCAATTAATTTCATATCCCTTACCCAGATCTACATGTTAGAACAATGTATATGACAGATCCAAACATATAACAAACCCAAACATGTTGTGGAAGACATCCAAACCAGCGATCTTTGATCCCTGTATCTTTGAGGCAAATATCAATTCGATCACTTTCTCTAAGGCATCCGAAGGTTACATCTCCCTATAATGTACAAATTCACTATGACAACATACTTCTAAAAGGCAAGGCATCTATGATGACATTACTGAAGACGTCCAAATCCAGTAACTCTTCTCGGTTGAAAAATGTGAGTTCTTGTGGACATCTCCTATGGACAAAAAAATCATATGAACAACTGAAGACTCGATTTGGCATATTATCTGTCGTATTGGGAAATTAAACCACCTGTTTCCTGTTAATTCATAGCAGATAAATGAACACCTGTTTCAGAGCAGATAAATGAACTTGCATGGCTAAAGATGCCTGTTTCAGAGAAGATATATATGAAATGAACTAGCATCACTAAAGACCGGGCTCTTCAATTTTTGAATTTTTTAAATCCAATTTTTCTCCAAATTAATTAAATAGGAAAATTTTGACAATTTAACAGCGTAAAGTTGAGATCTATTTAAAATCATATAAATTAACTACAAACAATTCACTATTATCAAATATAGATTTATTTTTTTAATAATCTTAATGTTAAAATCGATCTAAAATCACAAAAAAAAAAAAAATTCAAATAATTCATGATTATAAAATATAAATTTACCTCTTTTGATTTCCTCTCCTCGTATGCATGGCTTTTTAATTGATGGAAAAGCAACTCCAACAAAGAGATTCCAACACGTCTTCAAACAACTTCAACTCTTATGGATGGTAACCTTACTTTTTCTATAGAAAAGCAACTCCAACAAAGAGACTCCAACATGTCTTCAAACAACTTCAACAAAAAGACTCCAAAGTATTTTCAAAGAAAATTTCATTGAATAGGAAGGAGTTCTATTCTCAATTTAAATAAAATAGTGCTTAAAAAAATGTAAGAAACCCTAAAAATATTGGTGGGAAATTTACATCCTAATAAAAATGGTGGGAAATATAAATCTTAATTTCGACATTGAATAGGAAGGAGTTATATTCTCAATTTAAACAAAACAGTGCTAAAATATTTTGGCAAGAAACCCTAAAAATATTGGTGGGAAATCTAAATCCTAATAAAAATGGTGGGAAATCTAAATCCTGGTTTCGTTTAATAGGAATGAGTTCTATTCTCAATTTAAACAAAATAGTCCTAACAAAATGGCAAGAAACCCATAAAAATATTGGTGGGAAATCTAAATCCTAATTTCATTAAATAGGAATGAGTTTTATTCTTAACATTGGATGGTTTGACATTTTGATGATCCCTGTCCTATTGACCATAGCTTTTGTATTCATTATTGCTTTCATCGCATCACCTCTAGTAGATATTGGTGGTGTTCATGAGCCTATTTCTAGTTGTGATAAGGGGATTAGGGGCTCCCTTATCACATCCCATAACCCCTAATGTGTTTAATCCCTTAGCCAAGGGGGCCCAAGGGTGTAGTTGTAGGGGCATTGGGACCAAATTTGGGGGTTCATAACATTAGGAAAAGTGGAATGGCATGACCAAAAAGGTTGTGGGGGGGTATGTTATGGTGTATTGAATGGGGCAAGGGGACACAAGGGTAGCATGGAGGGTAGAAGTCGGAGGTAAAATCATGGTTTACTAAGATCTATAATCCTAGCATTAGAGAATGAGAAGGGGGCTTAAGACTTAATTTCATAGGGTCTAGGGGACCTAGAGGGAAGGTAGCAAGAGCAATTGATAGGGGAACCCCAAAAGTGGTGATAAGGGGATTAGGAGTCCAATTATCACAAACCATAAGCCCTTAACCCATAACCACTAAATTCCCTATCCCCTTAACCCCCAATCCATAATCCCTTAACCCCTACACTCACAACTCATAACCCATAACTCCCTTGACTCATTAAATCTTAAGACACTAACCCCTAACCTATAATCCATGAACCAACTCCTAAGCCATAACTCCTTATCCTCTTAACCTGTGACCCTTAACCCCTAACCCTTCACCACCTAAACACCTTCAATGTTAACCCCTTAACTAGTAACACCTAAATCCCCTAAATCTTAAGTCCTTAACCGCTAAACTCAATTATGTCAATGTAGAATAATATGCATAACAGAAAATAAAATGATGTTATCCACGTCAATGCTTGAAATAACCTTAAATTAGTCATGAGTGATGAGCCAAGGGGTGAATGTGGGTTATTATTAAAGTTACATCATGTTTAAATTCCTTTTACATTGTGAGGTTGTTCTCCAATAGGGTTGAAGCATCATCACAAGGAATCATGACATATTTTTGTGGGGGAACAATTAAAGTGGTAACACAATTCAAGTGATTTACACCAACTCCAATGTAAATGACATCAATGTATGCTTGTGTCAGGTTGTTAGAGAGGTTATTTATAGGCAATACATTCAATGTACTTAGCCTTCATCTTTGCAGGGTCTCGACTATAAAATGGATTTGTACCAGGAACACTTCATGCAAATGAAAGGGGGACTTTTTGTTTAACCACATACACACAACTAGAGCACCGGATGTTTCCCTTTAGATCCCCCTTGGTGCGTTCAAAGTGAGTTTACATTCGGGTCAAGTTGAAACTAATAATAATGACCTTCCTCTTCTTAATACCATCATATTTTAACTTGTGCAACTGTGATTCCAAATATGTGAACTCGACAAGAAAACAAACCTTAAAATACATGAATGTCTCTCAACATGTGAAAGAAGTAAACCCTTACCCGAGTTTTCCTTTGTTGGCAATTTGGGATTTTTGTCACAAGATATCTCCTCTTCTCTGGAAAGAGGACATAAACAAGATTTTTAATGTTTCTAAATGGAGTACTCTTCACCTATGTCCTTCTCCTTTACACCACGTGATACAAATGCCAATTTTCTTATTCTTGGCTATGGTGTTCATGAACCTATTTCTAGTTGTGATAATGGGATTAGGGGCTCCCTTATCACATCCCATAACCCCTAATGTGTTTAATCCCTTAGCCAAGGGGGCCCAAGGGTGTAGTTTTAGGGGCATTGGGACCAAATTTGGGGGTTCATAACATTAGGAAAAACGGAATGGCATGACCAAAAGGGTTGTGGGGGGGTTATGTTATGGTGTATTGAACGGGGCAAGGGGACGGAAGGGTATCATGGATGGTAGAAGTTGATCAGAGGAAAAAGCATGGTTTACTAAGATCTATAATCCTAGCGTTATAGAATGAGAAAGGGGCTTAGGACTTAATTTCATAGGGTCTATGGGACCTAGAGGGAAGGTAGCAAGAGAAATTGATAAGGGAACCCCCAAAAGTGGTGATAATGGGATTAGGAGTCCAATTATCACAAACCATAAGCCCTTAACCCATAACCACTAAATTCCCTATCCCCTTAACCCCCAATCCATAATCCCTTAACCCCTACACTCACAAATCATAACCCATAAACCCCTTGACTCATTAAATCTTAAGACACTAGTAACCCCTAACCTATAATCCATGAACCAACTCCTAAGCCATATCTCCTTATCATCTTAACATGTGACCTTTAACCCCTAACCCTTCACCACCTAAACATCTTAACTGCTAACCCCTTAACCACTGGCACTAAAATCCCCTAAATCTTAAGTCCTTAACTACTAAACTCAATTGTGTTAATGTAGAATAATATACATAAGAGAAAATAAAATGATATTATCCACATCAATGCTTGAAATAGCCTTAAATTAGCCATGAGTGGTGAGCTAGGGGGTGAATGTGGGGCACTATTAAAGTTACATCATCTTTAAATTCCTTTTACATTGTGAGGTTTTTCTCCAATAGGGTTGAAGCATCATTAACAAGGAAGTATGACACATTTTTGTGGGGGAGTGATTAAAGTTGTAACACAATTCAAGTGATTTACACCAGCTCCAATGTAAATGACATCATTGTATGTTTGTGTCAGGTTGTTAGAGAGGTTATTTATAGACAATACATTCAATGTACTTAGACTTCATCTTTTCAGGGTCTCGACTCTAACATGGATTTGTACCAAGAACACTTCATGCAAATGAAAGGGGCCTTTTTGTTTAACCACATACACACAAGAGCACCGGATGTTGTCCTTCAGATCCCCCTTGGTGCATTCAAAGTGGGTTTACATTTGCATCGAGTTGAAACTAATCATAATGACCTTCCTCTTCTTAATAACATCTGATAGCTTTTCCATATACACGAGATAAAATTAAAGGATCACCTCATGTGTAGATGCCCCCATTTATTATGAGATTCAAGGGATGTTCTATTGCCTTTATCAACATTTGGATGGGTCGTTATCATGGTTGACTGCAATTTGACCGCAAAAACTTATAACAGTTTTTCTCTCTCCTTTCACCGAGTTTGACTGGTGAAGACCGAGCTATTTTGAGGATGATTTATTTCTGATTTGACCAACATTGACTTTTTGGTTAGGGCTGAAGTTTGGCTACATAAATTGACAGGGTTGTTTTGACTTTGAATTGGGCAAGTCAATTTGACTTTATACCTCTCTCTACTGAACTTTTGATATAATTATAAGAAGAATTGATCAAAGGTTTTCCCAACATTGGAGTTTTTTCCTGGCATCCGCCAAATCTGGTGTCCTCTTGTCTTGGCTTGTCTTTTGCATATTTTTTTATGTTCTATCTATTTTTACTGTTAATGTGATTAATGGTTAATGTGATTGCTACTGAAAATCTAAATTGAAATTGTTATTAGGCTGCTTAAGGAACATTGGAGTAATTGTGCTAAGCATAAAACATACCATCGTTAACTAAAATTAATAGATTGTCATCACAACCCCTACAATTCCTGTCACATATATCATTTTCCATCTAAGGTATACAAATATATATGTAATTCATGTATGTATCGTTGGTTTGATCACATCTTGCCTTAACCATCTATGACACTAGGTGTAGGAAGAGGTTCCTTTAGCTACCACATTTAGTTGGATATGTATGATCCATGTGCATATGATATTATGTCCAATGTGTACTATTTTTATTGTGTTCACTTAAACACTTTGTTCTAACTCTTGATGCTTTGGCTGTAAATTTTAATATGAGATGTTCCATGGTGTTTCATAATTTTTCTCATAGAAGTATGTCATCTTTATGGTTTGGGTATATTCTTGGTGATTTGAGTAGGTGCTATGCATTGATCTTATTGTACCCTTATTTCCTTTAGTCAAAATTTACCCTATGTATCTCTTCACAACACATGTGAAGGCCTTCTAAGCTATAGCTAACTTCTAATAAGGTATTTTTTAACTCTAAGTAAACTTCCTCAAAAATAATGATCTATCTATAGCTATTTAATTTTATTAATAACATTATTTACAAATTTAAGGATATTTTTCACCTCTTTAAAAATTGATAAATATTTCCCTTATGTATAAAACTAGTCCATTTTCCCTCCTTATTTAAACATACGTATTCCTCATATAATTTTTATTTCGAAGCCTCATATTTTATTGATACCTTTATTAAACTAACATTATCACTTATCTTCAAACTTTTACGTGAGATGACCTCCTTACCTCTTTTTCTCAAATAAAAATAAAACTTGATGAAAAACTAAGGGACCATAGCAATTGCTTTAGAAGATTTTAAAACCAATTAAAATTTAATTTGGCCGCTAATCTAAATTCTAAATGGACCTATTAAAGTTTATTTTCCCATCGCTATTCTCTTTTGCCAGGTTTGGGACACAGTTATTCTTCTTTGCCAGGTTTTGGATTGAGTTCGCTCTTTCTCTGCTCATAATATTTATGATTTCATAGCAGATACCCTGCTATGATATTCAATTATTCGTTGCCCTAGATTAGACTAGATTTTTAAAGTGTATTTATTATATCAGATCTTGGTTGCTGATTTGGATTTGGAGGTTTCGCTGCAATTCGGAGCAGAAAACATGTCGTCCGCATATGAAGATAAATCTGAGAACCCCAAGGTGTATGGATACCTTTGAAAGGTATTTTTCTAATCTCATTTCTATGATTTCTATTGTTAAAATTTCAAAGGATTTAAACTTGTATACCGAATTATGGAGAAGAAGGCAGGGTTAGGGTCGGCAAGGGTTTATAAATTCAATAATATTTTTTTCATGATTAGCAAGACCGGGCACTCCTATGGAATTATGATCTTAAAACTTTTTGGGAAATTCAATGGTGATGTGGATTGATCAAGAGGCTACAGTTGCTTTAGAATTTCTCCTATGATTGTGTTGCTTCTTGTGATATATGGATCTACTTATGCTGGTCTTTACTATGTTCCTTGCTCTACTACCATTTAAAAAATCTTTGAAAATTCTGCATTGCTGTAGTGAACAATTCTGAAACTAAATTGTAACACCAAGACACATAATTTCTAATTGCAGCAGAATAAAACATAATTAAATAACAGTCACACAATCGCAAAACACAATTTTTCTAGAGAACTCAACTAGGAAAACCCTCTCCTTGATTGAGAATTTTATTGATAGAGAATGAGCAATGGATTTCTTATTATACAACTTTGTTTCACTAGAAACCAATCTAGTTTTCTTTGCTTTTCCTAAGCTTGAAACACCTGCAAGACACTTCATCTACTTCCCTCAATCCATGTGCATAGGCTGCTCCTATTTAACTAGGAATACTGTTGAGTTTCCATGATCTTGGGTCTAGGATAGAATCTTAGAATCTCCATGAGGGCTGACACCTATCACTGCTGCAAGTCACTTCTGCTTCAATGAACATGGGCTGATCCAATCTGCTCTTCTAGGTTGGCCAATCCCTGAGCTCCAATCTTCCTTCTAGTAGCCTCTTTTGTCCATCAAAGAGCTACACATAGGCTCCCCAAAATTCAGTGGTCAAACTCTTTTTATGACTGCTAGTCACGGACTACTTTGGGTAGCCAACAAACTTCCCTCCATTAGTCCAATGGCAACCAATCGAATAACTGCAAGATCTACTCCTAGGAAGGACTTTCAACCATCAAGAAAAGTCCTCCAAATGGCTCCCACGGGCTTCTAGTCAAACTGATCCAATAACAAGGATCCAACACCTATAAGAACGTACCAAAGTACATACCTTTGCTGACTATTTAAGTGTTTGTTTCTCTGCTGTCAACTTTGGCCTAGTTAGGGTTGTTGAAGAATCTAGGGCAAATGTAGTTTACGTGATTCTTCTTAGCATGATAACTATTTGTGAGGTATTTTATCTTTAGCTTATTAGCACAATCTTTTCTTGATATCGTTAGTGTGTGTATTTCTTACTTCATCAAATAGCTACCAAAACAAAGAGACAAGAACACACGATGTTGGTTTTCTGCCAGGGCCAAAACCTCTCCTCTTGAGAGGAAAACCCTTTAATCTCTTCTTATAGATTCTTTTATTGACGAATACCAAGACCCTTGACAAAATACTTGACTCAATTCTTCTTCAAGACACTTGTCACTATCTCTTGCACTCTTCAACCTTCACAGTCTTCCTCCTTCACACTGTATCACTTCAGTCCTTCTTCGCACTATTATTACACTGTCACTAGGAGAGTCTTGGTCTCCTTTTTTTTCTTTTGCAACCCTAGACACAGTCCTTGACCTTCACTGATCTCTTCTTTTGGTCCAAGATAGCCTCTCTGTCTTTGGTCTTCTTCTATCACCATTCAACGCATGATATAGCCCTTAACTGTAGCTGCCATTGTCTTAGAACAAACTTTGATCCTTCGCTTAGATGACAGACTTAGCCCGTGTTAAATTTAGGTATGTTCTATGCTTAGAGCAATTTACTTCGATTTTTCATATTAGCTCAATGACAATATTCAGATTAGCAATCACATCAGCATGACAGTAAAGTGTTGATAGAACATATACATAAACAGTAGAAGACAAGCCAAGACAAGAGGACAGAAGATGTGGCACCAGCCAGGGAAAAACCCCAATGTGGGGAAACCCTTGATCAATTCTTCTTATATTCTTCAATAGTTCAGTAGAGAGAGAGATAGAGTACAATGATTTGAAGTCAATACTTGACTTGCTAAATATGAGATCAAAGATCTTCTCCATAATGATGACACAATGAGGTTGCAAATCTGATACCAAGGACTGAAGATATGCAACAGATGATAGGCTTAGAACAACTGAACCAATTACCCAAAAATATTGAGGCTTTCCTTCAATAAGATTCTCCTTCCTTCACTGCTTCACTGATCATGACAAGGTTGCTAATCTGGCACCTTTCATATGCAACAAGGACTGATGTATTTCATGGCAGACCTGGTGTTAAGCCCCTATACTACTAGTGTAACCCCTTATGGTTATTAGTACAACCCACTTATTATATTCATGTACCCATGTAGTGCCCATATTGTTACTATTGTGCCCCATAGAAGCCCACTATTGTTATTACTGTGCCCTTACATTATTATTGTTATGTCGGCTCTGATTATGCTATGACCCCTTAGACTCCTATATATAGAAAGGAGGTCTTTTCATTTGTATCATCGAAGAATTGTTCATTTATGTAATGTAAAGGAGGTTTCCCCCTCGAAGAGGCTAATTCTAAGGCGTTGATATATCTTTTCTATCTTTTCTTGAGCTGGTTTCATAACATTTGGTATCAGAGTTTTGGATTCTAGGGTTTCGCTGCTCCAAACAGGTCATCGTGGAATTTTCACTATAACCTTCTTTCTGTGACGTTTCAGAAGCTAAAAAAAACCCATTTGAGAAGAAATCTCGCTAAATCTCGGGTCCGAATTTCAGAGCTTTTCGCACTATATTTGCGGAGATATAATCTGAGGAAGTTGGTCTTTTTGCTGACTCCTGAATTACATTCCAAACAGGTGACTTGAGGAAAATCGTCATAACTTTCTCTCTGAGCATCAGATTGAAATTTCGTAAGAAGGTACAGAAAGAGGACGGATTTTAGTCAGATCCAAAATTCAAAACAGTGACTTGTGGCATGTCATACAAGTTCGCTCTACTGAACTAGTCTATAATCAAGTCACTGTGGGAGATTTCGCATAACTCTTCCTTGGAGAATTCAATTTGGGTCAGACTTGTGGCATTGGAAAGAGGACACAGAGGGCTACTATAGTTCACAATTTCAGAACTTAAAGATCCGAAAGTACAGAGTTACAGTTGTTTCAAGATCGAGCTCCTAAAATCAAGAAAAAGCAAGATGAGGAAGTTTGATGGCAAGGATTCGGTAAATTGGATAATTCATATGGAGCAATATTTTGATCTACATGGTGTACCACTATTACAAAAGGTATGTATTGCATCTTCATATTTAGAACCTGTTATAGACATTTTTGTGCCTCGCAGCATGGAGCATGAAATGTCAATAATTACAGGGATCCTCAGTCCCTAAACATGTTGTTCTTACCCCTAGAAGAACAAGGTCAGCAAACCACAGCACTTCCCATCAGTTCTCCACCTGAAAACACTCAAAAACAGGCTTTTTTTGGATCATGTCAACTGCTCCACTGAGCATCTGCGCTGAATGTCAACTGCTCCTCCTTGTACCTGCACTGAAAGTCAAAACTCATGAAGGCTACCTGCGCTGGGCGAGATTGGCCAAGTGGCACAGTCATTCTGCAAGGTGTCAACTGCCCAGGAAGCTTCCAAACTGACACTTGGTTCAAGGAATTCGCCCTGTGATGAGTAAGAGGTACTTGATCTCCATGTGGAAGCAAGGATCTCCAAGTGGACTCAAGAACTGAAGTTTAACTGAAGAGGGAGAGGACACAAGGCAGCTTTATGTCAGTCTCAAGCTGACTCATCCTTTCTCCTTTTACCCTATATATAGAGCTCTCTCATGAGGTCTAGGGAGGCTGGAATTTTGTGCAAAGTAAGGAAGTGTTGTTGGTTTACAGTTAGAGCTATTGGGTGATTGCTTTTATAGAGGAGAAGAGGAGATTTCTTGCTGCTGGGGAGGTGCTGCTGGATTGGAGCCATTTATGGTTGTAACCTTCTCAGAACCTTTTTCTTCTATCAATAAAGCTTTTGATGTTCTCCTATATACTTGTATTGCAATGATGTATTGTTTTCATCTGTATATTTGATTCATCCTAATCCATGCATCAGTTATGAGTACATGTTTCTTGTAGTTTCCTTCTCTCGTTTTGCAGGATCTATGTGTAGCTGGGCCGGCAAGAGAGCAAGGAACTGGGAACAAGAGGCAAAGAGAGAAGACGGGATCGACAAAAGCAAAAGACATCGGTTGGTCAATCTTTTCTTCCTTCTCTGTATTTTCATAAAGGAAAACTATCAAAGCTTTACTTTCAGTTGTTGCTAAGGAACTATCACCCTTAGAGTCGGGATAGGGTCATTCCGAGTCGGATACTTTTCCCCACAACAAACTGGCGACTCCACTGGGGATCTGATATCTTGTTGGTTAGTTGTGTTTCTCGCTATTCATTTCATAAACAAGGAGAGCACCAAATCGAACTGCAATTGAATCCTTCAATTGCAAAGTAGAGGGCAGCTGCTCTGGCTCAGTTTCTGAGCAAGTTTATGATTTGAAGAGCTGATCCACAAGGACTCTTGAGCTCTTAGTGATAGCTTTTCATCCTCCTAATCATCCCTTAGCTTGTACTTGACCTATAGCTTCTGATTTGAGCAAAAACTGTGAATTTTTGAGCTTTTTATGACCCGGAAACCCTTGTAAACGCAACTCTCGTGTCTCAGTGCAGGCTGCCCAAAGGCAGTCTGCATTTCAGCGCAGGTACTCCCTTCGGGAACTACGCTGAAAGTCAGTTTGACAGACCAGAGCCTGCGCTGAACCAGTTAGGCTATGTCTTCCTGAGGTTTCCTACTGAGTCTTGGCCCTGTTTTCACTGTTATTTTGCTGCTGATTGCTGGTCATTTGTACTTGCTGTAAACCAACTTTCCTTGACATTATTCCGCCTCAGTTGTATGATGAAACTGTAATTGTTCTTTCAGTATTTCTTGTTTCATTTACAGTTTCCCATTGTGAAAAGCGAACCAGTATAGCTGTGGCCTCTTAGATCCTGAACTGTAAAAGTGTCTTTGTGATCTTAAGAGCTAGTTTTATTGCTGTTCATGGCTGTTTGAGTTTGTTTGTTTTTCATCTTATGGTTTGAATTCATACATTTTTAGTGTCGAAACAAGTACCTGTAAGGCGTCTTTGATTTTAGACAAAACTTGTTTGTTTACGCTTCAAATTGAATTCGAAAATTATACGACAGTTTCCTTTTTGTCTTACATCAACATTAAGGGAAAAGAAAAGAAATACATGCATCTTGCATTTGCATTTTTGATAAGTTTGCGTGATTGATCTAGGAGAAAGTGCATTAGTTTGTGCTTTGTGCTCTGTGTGGAAAGATAATGTTTTTCTCTCCCCTCAGTAGTTAGGATTTTCAAAGCTAAAAAGATTGTAAAGCTTGCTTATCATTTTAGCTGCATTTAGGAATTTGTACCAATACATCTCGTGGTGATCCTGAAAGACAAACTGCTAAACAAGATCAACTTAAAATATATTGAATGAATCTAAAAATGCTTTGTAACATAACGCTCACAATAGAGGTCTAGGTAGAGACGTGTTCCGGCGTCGTTAAACGTAGTGACTGTCGATCTCTACGAAGGTGGGTGATTCCTCCTGAGGGACGATAGCACTAATACGGACTTGTGCTCCCGCGTACCGTCGCGTATATTGGGAGACCCCTATAGGCATTTACCTTTATCCTTAGGAAGCCATGTCGGCCGCCCTACTGATCGCGATGCAGTGAACACAGCATTCACGAAGATCGACCACCCGTAGCGTAAAACGTATTCTGTGGTTTCGCGAAAGGTTTGGCACACCCTCTGCCTAGATCTCCAGAGCAGTTTCTTTTGGCCTTTTTCAAACTCTATAACTGAAAAAGTCCAACCGAGCATTTGTCACTTCAGGCTCGTTAATACATCGAAGGCGACTAGAGTCATCTTTAGCTTTTTCTCGACTCTTAAAACATGAAAAAGCAAAGTTGTGTCTAAAAGCGTCTAATAAAATTCATTCAATTCGGAAACATAATTCCCCTTTTTGTATTTTAGTTGATCGAGTAATCCGCAACCGTGGAGGAAAGTCAATTAAAACTCCGTCGTTCGAGGAGACTCGCGAGTCAACCGTCTTTGTCTCCGGAATCGAGAGTAGTACGGACGAAGCGAACTCGCTTGACCGGGTCAAAATCTCCCATTAAAGTTAGAACAACAGTTCCAACAACATCTGAGATTCTGGTCACTCCTAATATTTCTGGAATCCCTGCCTCCATTGAAGAAGTTCAACAGCCACAGAGGGACAGTTTCACTGATCCTGGTCTGAGCGCAAGTACTTGCATAACTGAACCAGTTCCATCTGTAACCGGTCCACAGAGTCTTGTTGCTCAAACAACTGTCGCTGTCGAAACAACCCCTTCTTCGGCACCAGAAATCTTTTACGGACCTGACGGTCTTCCTCTTCCTCCTGGTCTGATTGCAATAGAGAAAATCGTAGAGGACCAGCAAGCAAATACTCCAACTCATTTTGGAGTAGGCGCCACTCTTTTTCCTTCTGCATCAGAAGTTTGTCCATCGCCACTGGAAGTTCCTGTAGAATCGTTAGGCAGTTTAATGGATAGACTTAAAATGTCTGAGCAACCGTCGACATCTAGGACTGTGCCAAATGACACAGCGACAGCAGAAGCTCCTGCTGTCACTCCAACGATGTTTGCCGGCATACCAGCTGTCCCGACTAGCTCTCATCAGCTAGAAGGAGTCCACCCAGGGACTATTACGACAACTTGGTCTGTTCCAGTTTGTTCTTCCGGTATAATACCCGGTAATTCTTATGTTGAAACTAGACAAATTGATCCCTTTGGAAATCAGTTTGGGCCATCCAATCCTCAAAGGCAATCTATACCCTTGAGCTCCGGATTGTTACCGTATGGGGGGCAATATACCCTTTCACTTCCCCCTCCAGGAGGATACCCATACGGCAGTTTTCAACAACATTCAGGTTTGACTGAAGTAACGACGAGTGGTTGGGTACCTATGTTACCCCAACAACCAAGAGTTGTATATTCCATGCAACAATGTGTACCTATGTCTAGTATCCCGACGACGCCAGCAATTGTAACCGTGTCGCAAGTTCAATCGATGCCTGTTGTATGTCAACCCCAAGTTGTAATGCAACAGCCCCTTGACCCTGCAACACAACCACAATCGCCAACTACCGGGACGACACAAATACGAACGGGAACCATAACCCCGCATCTTGGTCCGTCGGTTAGTATCGCACAGCAAAACATGGCTTCACAACCATGGATGGTGCAATACCAACAACCTCAGTTTCAACAGGTGTACCAGGGATCTGAGCAACAGATCTTTGCGAATAGTGGGCAACCCTATATTCAGAGCGGGTTAAATCAACCACTTTACAGTGGCCAAGCCCACCAACCATATCAGTCATATCAACATCAGTTGCATTATGCTGGTATGCAAAGACCTACTGCTCAGGCGATTCCATCGTATCCTGGGTACGCCTCGCCAAACCTGAATCAGCAGTTGCCATTCGTGGCGACTCTAGAATTACCAGATTTACATCGATTGACGAACGATCCAATCGCCTATGCCCATTGGTGGCCAGCGATTCCTCACAAACTTCCTTCGGACATTCCTAAATTCAATGGAAATCCTGGCGAAGACCCGTCGAATCATGTGATGACATTCCATCTGTGGTGTTCGTCGAATACCTTGAATGATGATTCGATAAGGCTCCGCCTTTTCCAGAGGACATTGACTGGTCCGGCGGCTAAATGGTATATTGAATTACCTAGAGCCTCTTTCGACAATTTTAGCTCCCTAGCCACGACTTTCTTAACACACTTTCAGTTACCTATAAGGTACGAAACTGGAACAAAGATCTTAACCAATTTCAAGCAGACAACGGCCACACATATATCAGATCATATACATGAGTGGCGTCGTCGTCGCAGAATGGTAAAGACTTATGTTCCAGATCAGCTATTAGCTGAGTGGTTTATAAAGTCGCTTCTTCCTGCTATAACAGAAGATGTGGCCAAGGGAGGCGTCGTAACAGAGGAGCAGGTTATTGCTCGTGCTCAATATTTGGACTTAGTATATACTCAGTCGGGCACGCTCTATGATAAGATACCTGATGCCCCCAGACCGGAATTTTCAATCCCTCCTCCTCCCGGATCGAATAGTGACTCTCATGCCGGTGATGGCGTGATTGGAACTGCAAACGCTAAGTCAACAAGGGATTCAAATAAGAAAGCTCGTAAGACTTCGAATCAAAAAGCAAATCAAGAGATTCTTGCTTCGGAGGTAAATGTTGTATCTACGGATAAAGGCAAAAACTCCAATCAACTAGGAAGCAAGAAGAAACAAAACAAAGGGAAGAAGAAGAAACAGGGTGAGTCATCCCCTCAAAAAACTTCTTCAAACCCTCCTGGACAAGGGAGACCAATTTATCCATGTCAGATATGTGATGAAAAGGATCATTCAACAAAGAACTGTCCGTTCAAAGCTGAGTTAAAGAGATTTTTTAAAAGTTCCCAAACTTCAGCTGTGTTGACTGGCCCATTCCCCAACCCAGGTCAAAATATGGTTGATAGTGGAAATGCTTCCCCGTCACAAGTGCTTATGTTGTCGGTTTCTAAGCAAAATGATGCTTTGATCTCGACTAGAAATAAAGATTATGGGAATCCACCGGTGTCGAACGACAAAGGGAAAGATCAACCCAGTAGTTCGACAACAACTTCGGCAGAAGTTGTACCCCCCATCACGCATGAGTTAACAATAAAACCACCTAAGGGAGTAGTACACAAGTCGACGTTTAATCCTCGCGCCAGGGCGGCGCAGCATTATAACGTAGTGGAAGATTTGGCCCAATCGCCATCTGCCATGTCGACTCTGGAGGTACTGCAAAATTGTCCATCCCAAAGGCAGGCGTTGTTATCAGCAATTGGTGGAGTGGATCCTAAAGATTCCAATCTTGTATCCTTTGATCACAGAGGATATGATCCTCAGTTACCAGCACAGCTAGCTTTCCTTATTCAAGTGAAAGCACTCAACAAAACTGTTCATAGAACGATAATTGATGAGGGAGCGTCGACATGTATCATGTCGATGAGTTGCTGGAAAACTCTTGGATCTCCAACCTTGTCGCGATCTTCGACGACATTGAAAGCATTTGACGGTAGGACGTACACTCCGTACGGCATCCTAAATAACTTTAAGGTTGAACTAGGAGGAAAAACAGTAGAAATTGATGTAGAAGTCATTGATGGCAATCTTGACTATAACATCCTACTGGGAAGACCATGGATATATGCCATGGCGGCTGTAGTGTCGACTTATTTTAGGAAGATCGCATTCCCGTTTGAAGGAGGGATTACGATCGTCGACCAACAGAATTTCCTCCCTAATGGTTCACAAGTTACAGGAAGCATTCCCATGATCCATGGGTGCGACCATTCGATTCAAGATATCGGAGTAGGCCTATTGAAAGACCCCACAATGATGGGAACTTTCGCTTTGCCACCTCCTCTCCATGTAGGGAATATCCCGTTTGTAGCAACATGCAACATGGTATCTTCATCGAAAATCGCAGAAGACGAAATCGTCATGGATCATCAAATGGTTTTGCCACCAATTCCTATAGAAATATTGTAGCAATCAATGTTTCTGGCATGGGAGGCGAGCCCAAATCAACGCTCGTCAAGCGTTTGGGTAGATAGGTCTGAAGAATATGGCACCCCATTAGATCCCTGGTCAAAAGTTCATGGGACTGACGAAGGAATCTTACAATCAATGATGATTGAGGGGGCACCATGGAATGATCACCACCATCATTCCCTTCTTCCGGAGTGTGAAGAAGAAACTCAACACGACCTATATCACCCTTCAGTGTTTGAATTCCTAACAAATACTGTAAATACGGTGGATTCAGAGCGAAACCTATCCAATATTGAAGAGACCGTAGCCATAAATATCTCGACAAAACCTGATGTTGTAGAGAATATTCATGTCGGCAAAAGTTGTTCCCCTTCAGAACTGGAAATATATGGTGCTCTCTTTCGCGAATTTAGAGATGTCTTTGCATGGTCATATGATGAAATGCCAGGCATTGACTCGAGCATAGTTGAACATGAGATTAAAATGTATCCTGATGTCAAACCAGTAAGACAACGGCTTCGGCAGGTGCACCCAAAGAAAGCCGCTGCCATTAAGGCAGAAGTTGAGAAACTTCTCTATGCTGGATTCATCTACCCGGTTCCTCTAACCGATTGGGTATCGAACATTGTCCCTGTTATGAAGAAACAAGGGACAACTACCCTACACCCTTCATCGACCAGATAATTGATGAATGCGCCGGATGTGAAATCTTTTCCTTTATGGATGGATTTTCCGGGTATAATCAAATAAATATCCGCCCACAGGACCAGTCTAAGACTGCATTTATTTGTCCGTGGGGCACATTCGCTTATCGAAAATTACCCTTTGGTTTAAAGAACGCAGGGGCGACGTTTCAGAGGGCAATGAATTATGCCTTCCATGACATCAAGAACATTGTTCAACCTTACCTCGATGATCTTCCGGCTCATTCGCGGAAGCGGACTGATCATCCGCGGCATTTGAGAGCAATATTTCTACGTTGCCGACACTACAAGATAAGACTCAATCCGCACAAATGTGTGTTTTGCGTCGGTTCTGGTCGTTTGCTTGGCTTTGTAGTCTCTAAGGATGGGATTCGTCTCGACCCCTGTAAGGTTCAGGCAATCATTAATTTGCCTCCACCTTCAAATTTGCTTCAGATTCAGAAACTCCAAGGGAAAGCAAACTTTCTGAGGAGGTTCATTCCAAATTACGCAGAACTTTCCAAAGGTTATACTCGTCTTTTGAAAAAGGATGTACCTTTTGTCTGGGACCAGGTTGCGCAAGCTTCCTTTGACACTCTGAAAGATTCTCTAGTAAGAGCGTCATTAATGTACGCCCCGGACTATCGAAGAGATTTTAACCTGTATCTAGCTGCAGCAGATACGACCATTGCAATGGTTTTAGTGCAAGAAGTCGATGGAATCGAACATCCAATTTATTATTTAAGTAAAAACTTAAATGACACAGAAAGTAAATATTCCTATGTTGAAAAACTAGCGCTTGCTGCTGTTCAAGCGATTCAAAGGTTTCGACATTATGTCCTCTTTAGGAAAACTACCATTCTGTCAGATTGCAACCCCATGACATATATACTGTCGCGACAGTTGCTGGGGGGCAAATATTCGAAATGGATAGCGATTCTTCAAGAGTTTGATCTGGATTTTGTAAAATCCAAGTCAAAGAAAGCTCTAGTTTTCGCGGAATTATTGTGCGATCTCCCATCGTCGTCCAACGATGAAACATCGGAAGAGTCAATCGTGGATGAAAATTTGTTTCTGATATCTGTGAGCGATGAGTGGTATGGAGACATCATTGTTTATCTCCAAACCCAAAAGTTTAGGCCTAATACCTCACACTCAGAACAGAAACGTATACGATACCAATCTAAAGACTACGTGATCGTCGGTGATACACTTTACCGTCGTGGTGTCGATACGGTTCTGAGGAGGTGCCTTACCCATGAGGAGGCCGAGAAAGCCTTGAATGATTGCCATTCAGGCGCATGCGGAGGGCATCAATCTGGATATGCAACAGCACAAAGAATCTTAAGAGCAGGATACTTCTGGCCTACCATGTTCAAAGATTGCATAATAGCAGTCAGAAGTTGCCATGCATGTCAGATCTTTGATAGCAAAACCAGAAGACCACCCGCACCTTTGCAACCTATTGTTGCTGTTGGGCCCTTCGCCAAGTGGGGCATCGATTTCATGCAATGTAACCCCACCTCGACCGGGGGGCATGGGTATATTATAGTCGCTGTTGACTATTTTACCAAATGGGCCGAGGCGATGCCTACATTGGATAACACTGGTGAAACAGCTGCCCTTTTCTTTTTCAATCATGTAGTCGCCAGGTTCGGCGTTCCACAGGCTATAGTGACAGATCATGGATCGCATTTTCGCAATCACATGATGGTTGAATTAGCTGCCAAGCTAGGGCTATCTCACGACAGCTCTACCCCATATTATCCACAAGCCAACGGACAAGTTGAGGCAATCAACAAGGTCCTGAAGCGTATGTTGCAAAGGATGATTGGGGTTCACAAAAGAAGATGGCACCTACTCCTGTATTCAGCCTTGTGGGCTTACCGAACCTCGGTAAAGAACGCCACTGGGTTCACACCATTCCAATTGGTGTATGGCCTGGAGGCAGTCTTACCAATCCAGTGCGAAATTTCGTCTCTTAAGCTCGCAATTGACCTCCTCCCCGGAACCTCAGAAGAAGAGGCTCGTTTCCTGGAATTGATCCAGTTGGATGAAAACCGTCGTGGCGCCGCTTTGGCGAACGAAGCCCATAAGAAGCGAGTCAAGGCGCAGTTCGACAAGAATGTCAAACCTCGTGTCTTCTCTGAGGGAGACTTGGTTTTGCTTTACGACCAAGAATCCGACAAGTTAGGAGCAGGAAAATTTAAGTCCTTATGGATGGGTCCCTATATTGTTAAAAGGGTGTTAGCAAAAGGAGCCTACGAGTTAATGGATTATGACGGGATACCACTGGCGCAACCCCGAAACGGGTTGTACCTCAAGCGTTACTATGCCTGAATAGTAACCTGAGTGCTTTTGTTGTATTTTGTTTTCGCTAAAGTGTTTGTTTCGGTTTAGTAATCCACCTTTCTCGTTTGTTGCAGATGTCGTTTTTTTCTGAGACATATGTAGGATATGCCGACGGAGCGAGTCGTAGTACGCGGAACTTGTCCTCCGCAGCCTGGGCCATTTTTGATCCAAGCGGCAGGTTAGTGAGTTTCAGAGGTGTGTGCATTGGGCAATCGACGAACAACATCGCTGAGTATAGCGCGTTGATCGAGCTCCTCTCTGATACCATTGCTCATGGTATACGCCGACTAATTGTTAGGCTAGACTCACAGCTTGTGATACTACAACTCACTGGTATATATTCAGTCCGCAATCCGGCTATTTATCGAATGTTTCTAAGGGTTAAGATTTTGGAAAGAGAGTTTGATTCAATTCAATACCAACATATTTCCAGAAACTTGAACACATTAAAAGATTCATTAGCAAACTATGTATTAGATAGACATTTACGACATATATAAAAAGAGATGCATCGGTGCTATGTAAGTGGATCACGAATAAACCAAAATAAACCCCGAAAATCAAAATATATCAAGCTGTTTATAGTTTGTACATAATGTGCTGTAATCAAAACAAAATTGGTCATATGACCTAGAACTCAAAAAGATGCTAGGGGGCACCCTAGCCTAGTGGTGCTCATGATAGTACGTCACGGCCTATGCAATCATGCGCAAGAGACGAGTCCATCGTCTAGGCACGCCAATAGTATGCCGCTGCAACTGTAAAGGTAACTCGTCAATCTGTACATCCGGAAGACCACGAGTAAGGCTCTCAACCTGCTCCTGCACAGCTGTAAGTGTCTCAGTATCGTCAAGGTCGCGGATAACAACTCTCCTAGCAGGCTCTGCTGCTGGGGCAGCAACAGGCGATCGCGGACGAACTGCTGGACGAACAGGACCAACATCTGCATGCACCCAAGAGTTTGATTAGTTTTGCACAGTAACATCATGAATAAAAACAATAAACAGTGATATGGTCAGAGATTTTACCAATAGTGCCCCATTGTTCGCCATCCGGTAGCACCAAATCCGGATCACCTCGGTAGTCCATACCCACGTATGGATACTCAGAAAACACCATCTCCTGACGCTCGAACCACCTAAAGAAGGCCTCAGTGAAAGTAATCTGAGATTGACCAGCATGTCGAGACATATGGTCGACCCACCTCTGCATGCGCGGCTCGGTCGGAGAAGGCAAGTCAAGTATGATGTACTGAGGCTGCATCAATGGGATTTTCTCCAAGGCAAAGGCAGTCAGAATAGAACCAAATCCAAAGTTCTTCAGCCTCCCGTCCTTTACCTTGGTCAATTGACTTTTCATCTGAACAAGTACTGCACCACACCAGTTAAATACTTTCGGTTGGAGACACTCCAAGGCGTGCTGCATATAAGATCTGTTGGCAACATGTAAAGCTGCGCTACCGGCCATCCTACCAATAGTAAACAGAATGGACCTGAGAGACCTGTCAGTGATGTCACGGATGTTGATCTTGCCGTCTCTGCTCGGCTGTGAACCTTCCCGATTATACTGACGGATATAATCTCTGGTGGAAGTAGTCCCTCGAGCCGTACCCGACAAAGAAATGGGGGCACCCCGCCTTGACAACCCAGTCAGGAAGTACATGTCCTCTATGGTCAAGGGGATGGTCTTCCCCCTAATCTGAAACACTTGGTTAACAGGATCCCAAGCGTCAAGCATATACTGCAGTAAAGAAATCTGTGCTCTCATGCTAGAGATACGGAAGAACTTCAGTAAGCCGCAGTTCCGAAGCACGTTCACCGTGACCGGGTCGTGGAGTGCAACCATGTCCTCTGCTTCATGTTCTCATTCTCGCCATGTAAGGGACATTTTGTCCGAGATTCCCTGCAAAGCAAACAAGAGAAAGAGTAAGCTCCTGATTTTGATGAAAAACTGGCGAAAAATCATCAAAAAGTGACATGCAAAAACAGTTTTCTAGGCCCAGCGCAGGCAGAGAGTCTCTTCCCTGCGTTGCATCTCAGTCTGCCTTAAGGCAGCTTGACATGCAGCGCAGGTTTCGAAAGGAGAACCTGCGCTGATGCCAGGGCGCCTTGATGAAACCCCTGAGGCTCAGAAACTCTGAAAAATGTGCATGAAATTGAAAAAGGAAACCATGAAAGTGAAGGGCTAAGGTTTAGCTCCTACCTGGTCCAAACGGCGCCGAAAATCGTCCGCAGAATCTCCCGGAATCAGCTGGTGAAAATCAAGGAAGAAGAGGCACCTCCAGAGCTCCAACAAGCCAAATGCAAATGAAATGGTAAATGAGAGGTAAAAACCCTTTTTATGACTTTTTACACAGTTTAAAGTTAAATATTAGGGTTGTAATCTCATTTTCATGCAAATATTGTCCATTTCTAACAAAGTTTGTTGCAGCAATTGAAAGTGCAGTACTATATTTGAAAAGAGAAAAGCTAGTAAAAGTAAAAAATCAAATTTGACCATGAATCGAGCAGTTTTACCGCGGAATTTATGCTCGTTAAAAAATAGAAAAGCGTGAGCAAGAGTTTCCACCAGAGTTCAAGCTCATTAAAAAATAAACCTATCCCGGTAAATAACCATTGCGATCGTATTTTGTTAGCCTTAAAAACCTTGGTCGTGTTTTCGTCCATCACCTCCACCGTCATTTGGCCGATCGTTCACCCTCATATGATTGTTTACCCGCTTTGAGGAACAGTTGCGAAGAGTGATTTCACCTAGCCATCCTTGTGACACTGCCGTGATTGGAAAATTCCAACTAGTACCTGGAATCTGCTGCTATCCCTGCTTATCACTCGTTCCTCAAAAGACGAGTCATCTTTGAGCTCTTTTCTGACTCGTAAAATATGAAAAGTTTGCCGAGTTTTGGCCTTCCAGCTCGTTAAAGGGACCGGAAGAACTATCCCTCATTTAGACTTTAATCTTTTTGGACCTGAGGGATTATTACACAAAAAGATCGAGCGCTTGTCTTGTTCGGCTCGTTAAAAGTACCGAACACCCATCCCTTCTGTATTGTTTTATACTTTTTCGGACTTAAGGGATTAGATGACGAAAAAGGAAATTTGGAGTTAACTTTCTGTACCTTTTCAGACTCTCTAAAAATGAAAAGGACCGAGTTTTCCTTGTCGTTAGACTCGTTAAAATGATTAAATAGCGACAAACTTGTCTTTAGACGAGAACGAGTTTCCCTATCGCTAAGCTCGTTAAAACATAGCGATAGGCTTGCCCGAAGGGCAGGTTATAGAACAAGCATATGTTATCCTCCTCAAGCTTGACAAAAATAAAGAGGTACTGGTCAGAAATGACTGGGGAAAAATTGGGAGAACATCAAAACTTTTTGGTAGCAAGTCGCTCTTGAACATGACACTTTTCTTCCGTACCACATCGGGTTGGGTTGTTTCATTCACCGGTCTCATCACCATGGTCCTCGCCAAACCATCCACATTTGGGGTAATGCTACCGATCCATCGCATCAGTGTCGTTATATGTTCAAGAGAGGTCATTCTGAAAGTGTCAACCGTGTCCCATCCACTACCATACATTATCCTTCATCCGTTCATGATCGCCACCCTGAATCATATGTCACAGTTTGTTTTCACCTCCACTAAAATCATTAGCTCCGTTCCGTGTCATTGATGTGGGATTCATTAAGGCCCTCCTTTGACGGATCGCTTCTTGTCGACTTCAGCTCATTATCCAAGAAGTTGATCTAGGAACAACCCCACCAGTACTTTGAAGCTTGCACGCCTCAATGGCAAGTTTCTCACTTCCGGCGACAGGTATACATCAATGACCTTCGACCAGAAGATTTTGCGTGGCGTTCGATGCCAAGTCCTTTATTCACGCCACGTGAATTGTACTGTAGTACCTTGAGGGTCATTATCATTATCGGTGATTCCTCTCGCGCTTGTTAACGGTTTTCATCATTGACCGGTAATCAAGCAACGTCTTTCCATGTTCGACTTCAGCGCAATTCTCACATGGATCGACTTGTACTTAGAGTGAAGATCGAACGAGTTTTGAAGACCCCGGATCTAGTTTCATCCATCCGGGCTGCGATATATATTCAGGAAATATAAAAGCATTTGTTATGTACATCATTGCAGCAGATGATCATCCTATTCAAAGGATGATAATTTCAGCAGAGAATTATCAGTCTGCCATCAGACGATCGTCTGTTCTATGTACCAAAATGTATTTATAAAGCTGAGCATGGGAATGCCCGCCTCAGCTAGATCATGAAATCAGAATGAAAAATAATGTATTGTATTGTATTGTATTACAGGGCACCTCTCAGCACTTGAATGAACTTCGGACCCTCTGGATAAAGCATTTCACCCGATAAACGGCCTCATACTTTAGGGGGCAACTGTTATAGACATTTTTGTGCCTCGCAGCATGGAGCATGAAATGTCAATAATTACAGGGATCCTCAGTCCCTAAACATGTTGTTCTTACCCCTAGAAGAACAAGGTCAGCAAACCACAGCACTTCCCATCAGTTCTCCACCTGAAAACACTCAAAAACAGGCTTTTTCTGGATCATGTCAGCTGCTCCACTGAGCATCTGCGCTGAATGTCAACTGCTCCTCCTTGTACCTGCGCTGAAAGTCAAAACTCATGAAGGCTACCTGCGCTGGGCGAGATTGGCCAAGTGGCACAGTCATTCTGCAAGGTGTCAACTGCCCAGGAAGCTTCCAAACTGACACTTGGTTCAAGGAATTCGCCCTGTGATGAGTAAGAGGTACTTGATCTCCATGTGGAAGCAAGGATCTCCAAGTGGACTCAAGAACTGAAGTTTAACTGAAGAGGGAGAGGACACAAGGCAGCTTTATGTCAGTCTCAAGCTGACTCATCCTTTCTCCTTTTACCCTATATATAGAGCTCTCTCATGAGGTCTAGGGAGGCTGGAATTTTGTGCAAAGTAAGGAAGTGCTGTTGGTTTACAGTTAGAGCTATTGGGTGATTGCTTTTATAGAGGAGAAGAGAAGATTTCTTGCTGCTAGGGAGGTGCTGCTGGATTGGAGCCATTTATGGTTGTAACCTTCTCAGAACCGTTTTCTTCTATCAATAAAGCTTTTGATGTTCTCCTATATACTTGTATTGCAATGATGTATTGTTTTCATCTGTATATTTGATTCATCCTAATCCATGCATCAGTTATGAGTACATGTTTCTTGTAGTTTCCTTCTCTCGTTTTGCAGGATCTGTGTGTAGCTGGGCCGGCAAGAGAGCAAGGAACTGGGAACAAGAGGCAAAGAGAGAAGACGGGATCGACAAAAGCGAAAGACATCGGTTGGTCAATCTTTTCTTCCTTCTCTGTATTTTCATAAAGGAAAACTATCAAAGCTTTACTTTCAGTTGTTGCTAAGGAACTATCACCCTTAGAGTCGGGATAGGGTCATTCCGAGTCGGATACTTTTCCCCACAACAGAATCGGATCAATTTTTATGGTATGAAGGGCTTTGTTCTCATAAACAACTTGTTACGTGGTCAATTTTCATGGAGGAAATGATAGCACATTATGAGGATACAAAGAGCAACACCACAACAATTGGAAAGAGTAAAAGGGCTTTGTGACATATTGGAAAGCAAAATTATGGAAACCAAGAAGCATACCCCTCACAACTATAAAGATGAAAGTGTTGTTTCTCCTAGCCTTCCACAACCTACAAGGGTTACACCACAACAATTGGAAGAAAAAAGAGAAAAAGGGCTTTGTTACAATTGTGATATAAAATGCACTAAAGGTCATAAGTGTGGTGAGAAGAAATTATTTTACATATAATATGAAGAGGAGGAAGAAAAGGATCAAAAAACATCAAAAGAAGAGGATCTACGCCAGGACCCCACCCCAGGGAAAGAAGAAATGAATCAGACCATATCTTGTAAAGCATTGGCAAGAATTACCACTCCTAAAACTCTCAAGATAGAAGGACATATCAAGAAGAAAAAGGTGCAAGAAGTGAAAGATCACATCGAGAAAGAAGAAATGAATCCAACCATATCTTGTATTTCATTGGTCAAAATTACCACTCCTCAAACTATCAAGATAGAAGGACATATCAAGAAGAAAAATGTTCAAGAAGTGAAAGATCACATCGAGCATCAAGAAATGAATCTGACCATATCTTGTAAAGGATTGGAAGAAATTGCCACTCCTCAAACTCTAGAGATAGAAGAACATATCAAGAAGAAAAAGGTTCAAGTATTGAAAGATCACATCGAGCATCAACAACAAGTTCTCCAACTTTTAAAGGATAACGCCACTTCGATGCAAAATCAAACGAAGCAACAGGTAAATCAACATCATAGTGAAAAATGTTTTGATGTAGGTGATTGGGTATTTTTACTGCTACATCTCAAGCAAGCTATTTATGAGAAGGAAATGTTGGCAATACTACATGCACTTAAAAAATGGCAACCTTACCGAATGGGAAGACTCTTCAAGGATGAGGATGTGGAAGCATTGGTTTATGCTATTTCTATTATCCAACCAAATTGGATAAATGAAGCAAGGGATGAATGGAAGAAGGACGAAGAAGTATGGCCACTTATTCAAAAGTTGCAAAAGATCCCAATTCAAACAATATTGCCAGAAATTGAAGAGGAAGGAAAAATCATATTGGAACCTGGAGCAGTCACAAAAACAAGAACCCGACAGCTACAAAATCGATCAATTTCAGAGTATCTCATCAAGTGGAAGAACTTACCTGCTGAAGATTCCACAAGGGAGGACAAGAATTTTATACAGAAGCATCAAGAACTACTCAAGCATTGAGGACAACGCTTTTTGAAGGAGAGGGGCATGTTAGGCCCCTATACTACTAGTGTAACCCCTTATGGTTATTAGTACAACCCACTTATTATATTGATGTACCCATGTAGTGCCCATATTGTTACTATTGTGCCCCATAGAAGCCCACTATTGTTATTATTGTGCCCTTACATTATTATTGTTATGTCGTCTTTGATTATGTTATGACCCCTTAGACTCCTATATATAGAAAGGAGGTCTTTTCATTTGTATCATCGAAGAATTGTTCATTTATGTTCTGTAAAGGAGGTCGCCCCCTCGAAGAGGCTAAATTCTAAGGCGTTGATCTATCTTTTCTATCTTTTCTTGAGCTGGTTTCATAACACCTGGTCACTGGTTAGGGCACAAACTCAGTGTGCTACAACACCCTAAACACACCCCACAGTCCACTTATTAACTACGGCTAGCTTTCATACAATCCATCCAACCACACGCTGCCTTATAAGGTTGCTATCTTTCTGAACGCAACACTTAAAGACCTCCCACTGCTGGCTATGGCTTGCGGCCTAGCCCAACAATGAATTGAAGCTTAGGTCCCTTCAAAAAAGTGATTCAAATAGTTCTTACACAGTAGCCCCTAGCTCCTCCTTTGTGTGGATTCTCCTGCCCAGCATACCGAGTTCAAGAACAACTTGATCATGCCCAAAACAGTCCACATTGTGACCTACAACAATGTGACCCTTCACGCTGATGAGATATTTCCTTTTTATTGTGGCTAGGTTCACTTTTCTTGTTGTGTCTAAGGGTCCCTTTCATGTTGTGATAAGTGCTCCTCTAACTGCGGATTTAGGCCTTCACATGCTGCTAGTTAGGGCCTCTTCAACTGCGGCTAAGATCACCTCCTTTAGGACTGTGGCTAGGGCAACATTAGTCCTTCCTTGACAGCAGATTAGGGCACAACTGAACAACAGCTTGAACTTCTTGTTTGGACTGCTGCTAGGGCATCTTATTACAACGACTAGACTTCCTCCTTGAGCTGCGAATATAACTCCCTCTTGAAAACGTATTGATCTCTTCTTACCTGCAAAAATATCTCCTCATAAGATTGTGGCTAGGGCTCTTTAGTTCTATGTCTAGGGCTCTCTTAGAAGACCCTTTCTTCACTACGTCTAAGGATTCTCCCTCTTGATCTCTCTAGCCACCAAATCCAAATGAGTGGAGAGATATCTTGGGAGAAGTGTGTGCACAAAATGACTTGAATTCCTCTTCTATTTATAATAAATCGTTGAGGATAAGTTGGGGTAATTTGGTTGCTGGCTGACCTTGAAAAATTGTCAAATAACATAAATAAATTCATATCTCCATGAATACATGTCAAAATCAGATGATATTTAGATCAATCCTACACTTCTCGACAAGAGGAATCCAAGAAAAATTATCAGCTGCCATAGATAAGAAGACCCACATGGAGTTTGGCCCTAGTTGCCAATTTTAACACTCCCTCTCAACTAGGGAGAACTCCATCTGCTAATCCATCTGTCAGTCCGTAATCTCTGCCATTAATGCAATGCCCTGCACTACTATGCTCTGTTGAACTATGAAGAAGAAGAAGTGATCGAGAATGTATCATACCATTCTCTACTGGCCCAAAGTCAGTCCCATAAAAGAGTGTCTCATACCACTCTTACTAATCCGAAATCAGTTCCAATTGATCCCAGATCAATATCATCCTAGCATAGGGAGTACGGTAGTACATGATGCATCCATCGGTAGTACTATGGTCCCTATCCTCATTTCCCTACTCATTGGCCAGATGATAGGTACTTCCCATGAGTGCCAAATAGCATGGGTAGGATGTCCCAGTAGGAGAAGGATGAACCACTCATCCTGCCTACATGTCGCTAGGGGTATCTCAGGGGAAGGCTGAACCACTCATCCAACCTACATGTCACTAGTGGTATCCCAGGGGAAGGCTGAACCACTTACCCTATACACAACAAATCACTAGGGGAAGGCTGAACCACTCAATCTATGATTGTGTCTCAGCAGGAGAAGGATGAACCACTCATCTTGCCTACATAGCAAACCACTAGGGGAAGGTTGAAACACTCACCCTATGGTTTCTAATCACTCCAAGAAGTACCCCAAGTGATCCGGACTTAAACAGGAACGCAACAAATTACAGAGATAACCATAAACATAGATATGCAGCGCAAATAATACTTCATTTCATTAATGTAAAATACTGAAATATGCTTACAAACAATAATGGAAATAAACTAGCTAGGGCGATGGTAGCTTATCTCTGAGAAGAGATGTAGTGGCTACATGCCTCTGAACTGTGTTACAATGAGGCTCGAAGGCCTATTTATTGTTGAGAAACAATGGAAAACCCTTAACATTCCAAAACCTAACCCTAGAAGATGAAACGCCAAACTGTGGGCCCTATTTGGGTAAATTGGTACACCAACTTCTCGGGGTCGTAACTTTGGCATACGATCTTCGTTTGACACGTACAATAGCTCGTTAGAAAGATCTATCCGAGCACTACCACTTTGGGAGGCAACATGGGTCCATGGACCCATGTTGCCCCCGATTTCCCAAAAAATGCCGTTTAGGGCCTCAAAATGGCTCCGGAAGTTCAGGACCCAAAAAACTACTAAAAATAGTAAGTTGTGCTACAATTAAGGAAACTGAAAATGCTGAGAGAAACAATGGTGGGGGTCCAGGTGGACTGGCAGGTGGCCACCAATATCCACCTGGATCATTCCTCGCCCCTTAGGAAGCAATGGTCCCCATTGCGTTGAGTTCCTCCATGAGATGAGGAAACTTTTGCTGAACTTGTTCCCTGGTGAGCCACTTGCCCTGGTGAAGGAGTTGGCCTGCTTTGACAACTCGATACAGTTGGATATTCTGTTGGCGAGTGTTCTTGATCTGTGTGTCCATGATCCGATCAGTTGCAGCTTGTTCCATGCAATTTGGATTTAATTATGTGGGTGTGAGTTGTTCTGCAATGTCGGATGTGTCTAGCAATGGTGGAAAGTATGGCCGAAGGTGGTCCACATTGAACACTGGGTGCAGGCCAAGGAACGGGGGAATGCTGAGTTCAAATGCATTGTCTCCCATAGCCTTGGTAATGGTGTAAGGACCATATCGGAGTGGTCTCAGTTTCCGATGGACTCCAGTAAGGCGTTCCTTTTGCAAATGCAACCAGACCTTGTCGCCCACCTGAAACTTGTGTGGCACCCGATGTTGATCATGTCACTGCTTGTACTTGGCATTTGATTTCTCCAGAATTTCATGGACCTGCTGGCGAATATGTTGGATGCACTCAATGAAGCTGGTGGCCTTATCTGTTTCGGACTGGACATGATCTGAATTTATGTGAGTAGCTGCAAGTGGCATGGCCACGTCAATGGGGCATAGTGGTTGGAATCCCAAACCCACCTGAGAAGGGCTATGGCCAGTGGAGCTGTGAAGAGCTCGGTTGTAGCTGTGCTGAACATAGGGAAGGCTCTCATCCCATGTGCGTGGATGCTTTGAGTTATACATGCGCAGAATGTGCACAATCATCCTATTGACAACCTCTGTCTGGCCATCAGTTTGAGGATGGAAGGCTGTGGACTTCGTGAGTTTGGTGTCCAGCATTGACCAGAGACTGGACCAAAATGTGCTGAGGAACCGACTGTCCCGATCTGAGATGATAGACTGTGGGATCCCAAAGTGCACCAACACTCGTTCAAAGAAGAGTTTAGCAGTGGCTTCTACTGTGATATTCTTCTTGCAGGCCTCCATAATGGCCATCTTCGAGAACCTGTCGACGACCACAAAAACACAGCCATTTCCATGCTTAGTGGAAGTAAGGCCTGACATGTAATCCATGGAGATGGATTCCCAAGGTCGACTAGGGGTAGGCAACGGGGTATAGAGGCAGTGCTTCTTGATGGTCAGTTTGGCAATGGCATAGGCAGTACATGACCTGATGTACTTCCCAACATCCTGTCGAAGATTCGGCCAATAGAAATAATTTTTCAGTACTGCCACTGTTTTCTCGACCTCAAAATGCCCAGCAGCTCGACTGTAGTGTGCTTCCCAAATCATCTTGGCACACTCACTTGAAGGAACACAAAGGTGACCCAAGTGACATAACAGGGCATCCTGGAGGTGAAAATCTGGAACATGCCGACCCTCCAAGAGTGTCTAGTATGTGTGGCCGAATTTTGGGTCGCTTTTGTAGAGAAGTGGCCAATCAGAAGTCTCGTGCCCACAAGAGTTGAGCACGGTGGTTAACGCCATGATCGGTGGTCGACTGAGGCAATCTGCAACATTATTGGTGCTTCCCTTCTTATACTTGATATTCAAGTGGAATTGTTGCAGGTATGTAGACCACTTTTGATGGCGATCATTCTGCGGTTTCCCTTGGGTCTGTATGAACTGTAGGGGTCGGTGGTCTGTGTGGATGACTGTTTCCTTCCCCAAAATGTATTGCTTCCATTGTCGGCAGGCCTGCATAATGGAATACATCTCTTTATCATAAGTGGGGTAATTCCGGACTGTGTCTGAAAGTGTTTCACTGTGATATGCCACTGGATGTCCATGTTGAGTAAGGACTGCCCCAATAGCATAGTCAGAGGCATCTGTCTCGACCTCAAATGGTTGTTGTAAATCTGGTAACGCGAGCACTGGTGTCGTGCAGAGGCGATCCTTCAACTCTATGAATGCCTTCTGTTGAGATTCAGACCAAAAGAATTTTGCTTTCGCCCCTCCCTTGGTGACTTGACTCAAGGGCCAAGTAATATGAGAAAACCCCAACACGAACCTGCGGTAGAAGTTGGCAAGACCTAGAAAGCTGCGGAGCTCTGTTAGAGTGGTTGGAGATGGCCAATCCCGAATGACTTGGATCTTGGCTGGATCCACATGCACCCCCTGTTCATCAATGATGTATCCCAGATACTGAACCTGGGTCATGCCAAAAGTGCATTTCTCCAAATTGGCACATAGCTTGTGTTGCCGCAGTGTTTGGAGAACTTGTCGGATGTGGTGGAGGTGCTCTTCCCAACTCTGACTGAAGATCAGAATGTCATCCAAGTATACTACTACAAATGAGTTGGTGAATGGCTGCAGTATGTCATCCATTAGCCTCATGAAGGTTGCAGGAGCATTCGTCAATCCGAAAGGTATAACCAACCATTCGAAAAGGGCCTCCTTGGATTTGAAGGCAGTCTTCCACACATCAGAGGGTTCGATTGGTACCTGGTGATATCCTAACTTCAGATCAATCTTGCTGAAATATTTCTCCCCCTTTAGTTGGTCCAGGAGGTCATCAATCCGCGGGATCGGGTACCTATTACGGACAGTGATCTTGTTCAGCGCCCGATAGTCAATACAGAGTCTCCACGTCCCATCCTTCTTCTGTACCAACACGACCGGGCTCCCACAAGGCGATGAACTCGGACGGATGTGACCTTTCTGCAGGAGCTCCTGAATCTGCCTCTTGATTTCATCGTTCTCCAAAACAAAGCGCCGATAAATTGGTCCATTGGGTAGCGGCGCACCTGGGGTGAGATCAATGGAGTGCTTGACCTGACAGTGCAAAGGAACCCCTGCGGGGGAGGTGAAGATGTCCTCGTACTCCTCCACGACCTTGTCCATCTGTAGTTGTCGTGCAGAGGGGCCCTGTCTGGAGGTCGCGGCCACCGTCTTCTTCTTTCCTTGAGGGCATATCATCAGGAAAACAAATTTCCTCATTTTGGAAATGAGCTTACTGCATTGTTTTGCAGTAATCAAAGAGATGGCGGTAGGTGGTGCTACCTCTGGTATCCTGTACAACTTATTTCCCAATGTAATAATAACAGCACGGGGCCTTGATTCATACATAGCATGTCGCTTCCACAAGTATGGTTGTCCTAATAATACATCACAAACTTCAAGGGGAGCAATGTCACACAATACCTCATCCGTGAAGGGCTTGATGTTGTATGGAAGGCGGCACTACTGGCTCACGCGAAGATCTCATCCTTGGTGAAGCCACCCAATGGTGTATGGTTGTGGATGTGCTGTGGTCGGTAAGCCCAACCGCTTCACGACCTCTGCCGAAATGAGGTTCTTTTGGCTCCCGCTATCAACAATGAACTGTATCGGGGAGCCCTTTACCCACATCTGGGAGTGGAAGAGACACTCCTCCTCCTCTGGATCTTCGGGTTCATTTTTCTAAATCTTGGCGGTAGCAACAGTGGCGTTGGGATCTGCATCAATGATCTGCTTCCCTTTGTCACTCCCCTTATCAATTTCTGACTCAGAGTCGGAATATGCATCTCATTCTGAAACCTTTAGCTCAGCCACTAGTGATTGCTTGGCCCGACACTCACTTGTGTTGTGAGTGGAGCTCTTATGGAACTCACACCATTTTCCCGTGTCCTTTTTCGGCTTCGCGGCGATGTTCTTTTCTTGCAGCTGCGGCGGGTTGTCTTGGGCTGCCCCGCCTTGGCTTTGTCCTTTGTTCTATGGTTTAGGGGCACCTTTCCCCTGCTTTGGATTCGCAGATCCAAAGTCTCGCTTCTTTTTTTCTTAATTCTGCTCGACCTTGACAGCATATTGGTATGCTGTGCCGAGCGAGGAGATGTTCAGGAATTGTATTTCTTCCTGGATGTACTTATGCAGGCAGCCACGGTATTTGAGTATCAAACGCTGCTCTGAATCCTTGATACCCAAGTTTGTGCAAAGGGTATGGAAAATATTGGTGAACTCCAGCACGTCTTGGTCCCTTCCCTGCCGCAGCATGGTCCACTTTATGTATTCATCCTCATAGCTTCCGACAGGGTAGTACTACTCCTTGATGGCATCCCGGAATGAATTCCAGGTGGGTGCGGCTGAGAACAGTGAGCCAGCACTTTCATCCTTCTGCTCGCAGTAGGTTTCCCACCAGTCCTTGACGTGGGGGGCTGCTTTGAGAAGAGCAAAAACAATCCTTTCCCGACTCGAAAATTCATGAACAGAAAAATAACCCTCTAGCAGATTTAACAATTTATCTACGGCATCTGCATCTATCTGACCCTCGAATATGGGGATTTCAAAATTAACTTGTACCTTAAAGGGCGTGGCATTTCCAGAGTAGCTGCTGGAAGCCAATGCGTCGCTTCTGGGTAGCCGCTGAAGGATCTAGGCAAAGCTGTCCAACATCGCGTTCTGTTGTCGCTCAAGGGCTTCTTCGAGCAAGATTTTGTTAGGATCTCCTGCCCCCTCGTCTTTCTTCTCATCCGCCATGGGAGGCTGTCGGGATTTGCAAGACTGGTCTTGCAAAGGTTCGACCAGTTCAAGCCCTAACTCCTTATATCCCGACCTTATTGGGGACATGCAAAGAAAAACAGAGAAAAAGCAGACCGCTCTGATACCACTGATCCGGACTTAAACAAGAACACAAAAAATTACAGAGATAACCATAAACACAGATATGCAGTGGAAATAATACTTCATTTCATTAATGTAAAATACTGAAATATGCTTACAAACAGTAATGGAAATAAACTAGCTAGGGCGATGGTAGCTTATCTCTGAGAAGAGATGTGGTGGCTACATGCCTCTGAACTGTGTTACAATGAGGCTCGAAGGCCTATTTATTTTTGAGAAACAATGGAAAACCCTTAACATTCCAAAACCTAACCCTAGAAGATGAAACGCCAAACTGTGGGCCCCGTTTGGGTAAATTGGTACACCAACTTTCCGGGGTTGTAACTTTGGCATACGATCTCCGTTTGACGCGTACAATAGCTCGTTAGAAAGATCTATCCGAGAACTACCACTTTGGGAGGCAACATGGGTCCATGGACCCATGTTGCCCCAGATTTCCCATGTTGCCCCAGATTTTCCAAAAAACGTCGTTCAGGGCCTCAAAACAACTCCGGAAGTTCAGGACCCGAAAAACTGCTAAAAATAGTAAGTTGTGCTACAATTAAGGAAACTGAAAATGCTGAGAGAAACAATGGTGGGGGTCCAGGTGGACTTGGAAGGTGGCCACCAATATCCACCTGGATCACCAAGCCCCCCGGAGCTCCCAGAGCTCAATATCCATATCATACAGGACCCTTAGGAGACCCGACTCCTAGTCGTTCTCGAAAAGTCAAGAATTTTACCTTTCCCAAGGGCTTCGTCTGAATATCGGCAACCTGCACATCAGTCCCAATGTGATGGAGCCTTATTGCTCCTCGTTGTATCATATCCCAAATAAAGTGGTACCTGATGTCTGTGTGCTAGGAGCGATCATGAAACATGAGATTCTCTGATAATCATATCCCACTCTGGTTGTCACAGAGGATCATGGTGGTATCCAGCACATGTCCAAATAGCTCACTGAAGAGCTTCCCTAACCAGATAGCTTCAACCGAGACCATAATCGCAACTATGAATTTGTAAATTTGCCAACTAGGGCCAAACTCCATGTGGGTCATCTTATTTATGGCAGTTGATATTATTATAGGATCCCTCTCATTGAGAGGTGTAGGATTGATCTAAAGATCATCTGATTCTGATAATTATTCATGAAGATATGAATTTATTTGTGTTATGGGACAATGCGTCAAGGTCGGTCAACAACCAAATAACCCCCACATGTGCTCAACGTTTTAATATAAAAGGAGGTTACTTGATAGTCATTAGAACACACTTCACTCTTGATTTCTCTCCACTTATTTTGGGTTTTAGTGGAAGAGAAGTCTAAGAGGAGGAAGCCCTAGACGCAGTAGGGAAGGAGCCTAAGCTTGAAGTCTAAACGCAGTCCTAGAAGATGCCCTAGCAGGCAACGCACAAGAAGAAAAGGAACTCGTTGGAGGCAAGGGAAGCTCTGTCTTAGCTGCAACAAAGGAGAACTGAACAATGTGGTAATAGAGGTCTGTTTCATGGGTCTTTTGGAGGGCCAAGTTTGTTGTAAGGGAGGTCGAGGTAGCTCCCTAAAGGGTCGAGACAAGGGAAGGTTGTTTCAGCCTGCGTAGAGGTGTTCTTGGGTGCTAAACTCATTGGTGAAGGGCAGTGTAGGTTGTTGTGGGTAGGCCACAAGCCCTACGAGCTGTTTGGAGGGCAACGTAGGGTGTATTGAGGGCTGTCTATGCCCAAAACAACAGTGAAGGGAGCCACCACTTCTCCTTGGGTAGGCCGCAGGCCTTAACACCAAATCAGGGCATGCGTAGGACTGTCCAAGGGTATTAAAGTGCTCAGATCAACAACGTGGAGGCAGAGGATACTTGTGGAGGAAGCCGTAGTTGTTTAAGGGACTGTGTGGGTATGTTTTAGGGCTGACTTGGGCCACAGTGGTGCCCTAACCAGAACACAGTCATAACAACAGTGGTACTTGGTGCAGCAGTGGTACATTGGTGCAACAATGGTACATAGGAGCAACAATGGTACTTGGTGCAGCATTGGTACAACAATGGAAGCAACAATGAGTACATGTTGTACAGTGCAACATAGTGCACATAGGAGCAACAATACATAGCATGATGTACAATGTAGCATAGTGCACACAATAGTAGTGATAGTGCAACATGGTGTAGATCAGTATTGTTGGACATTGGTGCAACAATGGGACAACATGGTAATGATGGACATATAGCAACAACAAGAATGTATTGTAGCACCTGGATGATGAGGTATTGCAACAAAAGGATGATGAGGTATTGCAACATGCATTTGGGTGCAGCATAGTGCAACGAAGAGCTCAACATAGTGCAGCAGTACAGTGATGGGTACAGTCATGATTAATGAAGCATGATGAGATGCAACATAGTGATGATGGGTGCATCATGGTGCAGCATAGTCAGGTGCAACATGATGATGAGGTGCAACACAATGATAGGTGATGGAGTCACCTTGGAGAATCAGTTGAAGCAACATGTCTTCAACTGAGTTCAGCTACCTCATGTATCATCTTCTTAGAGATGATCTATGCTCTTATTTAGATAAGTCAAAATGTTGACTTCTAGTGTATATGCACTATCTCTATTTCTCTCTGTTGAACTATTGAAGAACATATAATAAGAACTGATCAAGGGTTTCCCAACATTGGGGTTTGTCCCTAGCTAGCACCACATCGTGTGTCCTCTTGTCTTGGCTTGTCTTCTGCGATTTATGTTTATTTTCTATCTTCAATTTACTATTATGTTGATGTGATTGCTAATTTGGAAAATATATTGAGCTAATTGTGAAAATTGAAATAAATTTCTCTAAGCATAGAACATACCCAAAACTTAACAGAATCTGGCCTCATCGATGCTAAAAACAGCCAACTTCTGCTTCCTTCTCATCCAAGATATTGAAGCAGAACCCAAAGACAAACAACACTCCGAAGTGCTTTTGCGATCCTCCACGCTGCTTGCCCAATTAGCATCAGAATAACAATGCAGCCTGACAACTCTAGTAGTGTATCTCAGTCCATGAGTGATTGTGCCCTGAAGATATCTCAGAAGATTCTTGGCACCAATCCATTGTGAGTGATGAGGCTCAGCCATATGTTGGTTCAACATGCTAACTACAAAACATATATCTAGATGGGAGTTCACCAAGAACATCAATGCTACTATGAGTTTATGAAACTCAAAGGCATTTCCAAAATCAAGTTCGGAAACGCTACCACATAACTTCTTAAAGTTAGGCTCCATCGGGGTAGTCACAATCTTGCAGTCCACCATTCGAAATTCGAAATCCAACTCCCTCTTAATTTTGTAAATGAGAGGGCATGTACCTATTAGAAAGAGGTACTCCACATAAAGTACCAGAATGAGAGATCTATCATCCACAACCTTAAATCAATAGTTTGGATCGGCTTCACTCCTAGTGAATCTCAGCTTCATCAGATAGCTATCAATCCTCTCATTCCAAGCCCGGGGTGCTTGCTTCAAACTATAGAGAGCTTTCTTCAACCTGCATACATGAGATTCCCAATCATGAATCTCGAACCCCTTGGGTTGTTCCACATCCGTGGTCTTGCTATTACATGAGGGGAATGGTCCCCTTGTAAGATTTCCTTCGGTACATCTCAAACATGTACCTTCATGCTCTACTTTGAATTCAGGCATCCTTGTCACCATCTATCTCATATCGGGTAGGGCCTTACAATGAAGATGGGCAGACCTCCAGTGACATTGAAGAGATGTGGCACACGACATGGTCCCCAATGGACTTACTGCAACTTGATACAAAGTTCCAACCCTAAACCCAAGAGTAAAAGCATTTTTAAAATTCCTTTTCCAAACACGTACCTTTCCATCGATGAATGCCACCTTGTAACCTTTGTCTTCCATTGCCGAAATGGACACCAAGTTCTTCTTGAGATTAGGTACATATAGAACTTTGTGTAAATGAATTATGTTCCCCTAATTCAATTGAAGGGTAACATTCCCTACACCCTTTACGGGATAGGGTGTAACATTCCCTACACCCTTTTAGAATGGCTCCACAGGCCTGCGACAACCTTGTTTGAGGAAAGTCCACCCATAAACAAGCCCAAATCACTCCAGACCTTGACACCTGCTCCTTGGCACTCCTGGATTGCAATTCGGTCACCAAAACAACCCTAACAAGCCCTCAAATCCTCGCTGGTTTCCCTCCTTTTCCTGTGGCCAATACAGAATAGGTCTCCTTCCTTCAATGAGCTCTTCTTGTATTGTGTTTCTCACTTTGAATGAGTGAAATGACACTCTAACCACATAATATTTATATCCAATATGAGGGCTCCAACAAAACGTCATCATAGGGCTTGACAAGCTGTCATAAGGCTTATTAACATCAAGTCAACCTTGACCTTGTGCCACCATGCCCACACATAACTTTCAAAAATTCATAACTCCATTTCTACAACTCAGAATCAGATGTTTTTTGATGCGTCAAATTTGTCTCAATGAGTACTATCATCCTCATCCATCACATGTTGAAATGTGTCCATGGTTTTGGCCCAAACAATGATGGGTGCAATGTGAAAATTCCTAAACTCGGAATCCCTACTACAACAACTGATTAAGCTTCTCCTATTTGTTAATTACTGAACAAATTATTCACTACTTCCTACAACAAATATCGAAACTAATACACTGCAGCCTTCCCTTAATTAAATTATATGCGGAAACAAGACACTAAGCAAGAAAGAAAATACAACACAATGACATCGTTATTTTTGGACAAATGTCCCTGGAAAAACCCAATGCGGGAAAACCGATGCAGCAGCACTGAAGGTTTTTATTATCAAGCAGTAGTAATTTTTGAATACAATCTCTGGATGCCTTCCCGACAATCCAGTTACAGAGAATATCACTGATAGAGAGAATTGTGAGATTACCTCACACTATACTAGAAATCCCAGCTGATTCAGCCCTTGAATGAACAAACCCTAGTTGCCTCTCTGTTAGCCTAGAGTCACACTATCTAGGGACTGTGTCACTCTCCCCGGCTAATCAATTTTCCTCTGAGATTCAAACTTTTTCTCTCCCGGACTCACACCTCAGCTTCCAGTTTTTGAAATCGAACTCTCCAACAAATTTATGGATTCCCTCTAGGCTTCTACATTGCCTCTGTGTGGTCTTGCTTGGCCCTGCATCAGCCTCACTGGCTCTTCCTTGCCTCTACTATATCTTTCTCTGCCTTCTCTACTAAGTATTCTCTGACCAGGAAATATTTCCATTCAGATAATATCCCTGCCCCTCACTACAAAATCTCACTTCAAATTTCTCTTCGACAACTGCTCCGCTTCATAAATTCGATCTTTTGAACTCTACTCGATGTGTTCTCCAAGTGCCCATCAAGCCTCCTCTTATAATCCTCTCGTTGATCAATCAACAACCCAGATTAGATTCTAATCAATGGCTAGGATCATATTGACTTGATCTCCGCCTTCTTCTAGAAGCTTCACCCATAGTTTAGATTAATATCCATTAATTATTTTAATTCCCTAAGTTTATACTTAGGGACCCATTAAAAATAATTAATTATTTTAATAAAATTTTCTCCAGGTGGAATTTCCCAAAATAATTTTTGTGTATAGGAGAATGCATGTGTCTAAGCCACTCACTGCAAATTTTGAGACTTAGAGCGCATCCGATGCTACCAGAAATCAACACTCCCTCTTAGCGAGGAATGTGCTCTAGCAATGCACCCTGCTGGAGCATCACTCTATTTCGTAACATCTCCCTCTGAGCTACTAATGTCTAACATCCTGTCCACCAACTACTGTGCAAATGTTGCATCTGTACTGTTGTTGACCCTACCACTAGCAAAATTGCATCCATACTGCAACTCCCTCTGAAATTTTGCATTTGTGCTGCTATTGGCCCTACCACTGCCAACACTGCATCCTTCTCCAACTACTGCTGCTGCTGCATCAAAAACAGAAAAGCATCCCAAATATTGAACTAACTATGTTCAGTATGATGCATCTCGTTGCTAGATTCTGACTGCTACTAGTTTGGAGGATGATGAATCTCGTTCATTGCAAAACCACTATTCATGTCCTACAGTGATGTCTTTATTTCAGGGCATCTGCAATTCCTTGTGCACTAATAGGATCCAGAGGTCTTTGTCATGCCCCGCATTGATGGGTGTGCAATCCAACACAATTTCCAACGTACTTGATAGAATATAAAATAAAATAGGATTAATTATTGGAATAATTAACTCACAAACATATTCTTCTTCAAAATAGCAAAACAACCATGTAATGCTCAAGGTAAAAATTTTGTTAATGAGCAAGGAACATTCTACGTATAAGTGCCCTGTCATTATTCCTTCTGGAATAGATAATCCACCATATATCTACTTTATATCATGTGGTTCTAATGTTGGGCAAGTTTCAAAATAGGATGATTTTATATCTACCATAAGAGGTCATAATATAGTGGTTCTCAGTGCCTTAGATGTTGTTATGCTTAGACAAGAAATAGTGTCCTCATACTGGTGTAACTAATGCGCATAATAGCATTGGGAAAAGCACTCAAGATGTTGGTTTCATCTTGTCAATGAAGCACCTCTTTGCTACTAAAAACCACCTCTTCACAATGCCCTTTTGTTGGTATCTTTTATGTAGTGTCTTTCATGGCAACATCCTCCAACAGCTGTTGAAAATGCTGACATATGTCCTGAAAAGTGCACCGTCTTGCTATTTAGGGTTAGATCTCTTTACTTGAAACCTTTGACTCATGCGATATTCATACCATTGAACATCTCGGGCCATTGAAATTGTCTGTAGTAAAATTGGTTCCCAAGACATAGTTCCATCAAGTATTACATCATGACCTTTTTAAGGTGGTGACCAAAAGAGATGTTGTTGCACCAGTGGACACTTATGCGCTAGTTTAGAAGTTTCCAACAAATCATCATGCCCATAAGAATTCAAAGCTTGATAGACAACATATTTCTTCTTGAATGCATTTGCCTCTATTACCACTACATTTCTTGACCAGAATAGCCTTTAAGAATATCTTTGACTACAATACTTTTTCCAAAACCCATTCCACCCCTAGTGAGAAGAAGCACAAATCTTCTCACTATGGGCATCCACCAACACTGCTACATTCATCTTAATAGTAATCCTTTAATGATTCACAATGGATTTCATTATGTCCAACAAAGTAGAAAATCACATATATATGTTGAGTCTTTATAGCCAATTTAAAACATTGTTTTTTTTAACAATATTGAACTAGTTCAAGAAAGCAGCTTTTAGAATGCTTGATAACCATAATCCCCCAATCTTGATTATTTGGAATGCTGCTTAACATTCTAAAATCTCGTTGACCATAAAATCTTAACAGAAATAATGCATATTTTCATAAAGGATTTTACCCAGTGGCAGAAAACATGACAGACCAGAGCTTCTGTGAATTGCAGTTACCATGTAGAACCTGGTCAATAATATATTTAGAAGGCTCCCAATGAAATGCAAAGTAGCTAAGAATGTAGTTGTCTAACTCATGTAGAAGTTGAGCATAAAGCAGTTGGATCTCCTCCTTAGTACAAATACTGGAAAGATATGCATAGAGGACCTCTTGACTCTTAGCAGAACCACTCTTATCTCCCCTCAAATACTCATAGAGGTTGCATTTTCTTTTCTAGGAAAAGTAATCCCTTGCAATATTGAGCCTGCATTCCTCATTAGTGGGGGCAATGGAGAGGCTAATGATCTGACTATAGGAATGCCTCATTTATGTTCCCGATACTACAACAAAGCTTTGTCTCTGACTCATGAACATAAGATATAAATCCCTGATTTTCTCAAAGGAATATGGCAAGGATCTCGTATCCACTGCCCCAAGAGGAGAGAAGGAGGGATATATCATCATGCAGTAACTTGCTAACAACTTGAAAGATCCTGCTTCTCAGAGTATTGAGTTAGTCTCAATCTAAAGCTCTCCAAATACCCATCTTGGATATCAAGATGATTGTTAATTCTTGCACATGATATGTGATCAAATATAGTTACTATTGTAGGCATTGCATGAGCAGATTCAACAACACACTCTACTCCATCTCTGGAAACTAAAAGCCCTATATAAGCTAGAATGTTGCCACCCAAGGTTACCCAAGGAGTACCTCTTGTTTATTTCCATATATTTTATCCACGATGCAATAAAAGGCTATTCCCATAGCCGACAAGCTCGACCATTCAGTGGCTGCTATAACGTCGTGAATTGCTGCTCAAAGTTTTTCTGGTGTAGCTGTTGTCTTTGCAGTAGTATGAACATGAACTCCAGAAATACCTACTATTTTCCCAAGGGTAATTCCCTTCGAAGCTGTAGCTAGAAATTTTGCAGGAGGAAAAACTCTTTCTGATGCAACCACTGTAAATATCTTTTGTTTGCAGTAGGCCAAGTTTCATAATAATAAGAACTTTAAAGGTGACCATCTTTGCTATAGTTGGAACAGGTTCATATTTCTATTTGTGGCTTTCAGTGATCAGTTTTGGGCTCTGCCATGAAACAATAGACATAATTGATGGCATAACAAATACCTGGGTTAGTTGATGTGAGATAAATCAGATTACGAACCAATTGTTTGTATATCGTCTCATTTGTCAGCTTTAAAACAATATAGGTTGGCGATTTCAACTCAACCTCCATCAATATTGTAACATATTTTCAACCCACCATATGGAAATTTTCCAACCAAGTTTTGGTATATATATATTTTTAATATAGAACAATGCATTTCTCGAGGCATGCCCTAACCTATAATTCATTTTTTAAGAAAAGAATGCCATGGACAAGAACCATCAAAATCCAATGTTATTTTATACCACAGCCAAAGGCTAAGTGATATTATGATTTTTCTATTTATATCTTGCATGTGTACTGGAACAAAATGCATTTGCACCTTAATATTGCTTGATAATCCTTTAACTCCATCTCTACAGTGATTCCAGCATCATTAAAAATTTCACCCCTGTCAAACAGTGCATCATGAAGCTTGTAAACTTGCCGCAATCAGTCCCTTTCATACATCCATGAGTCAATATATTGTATAATGTACATGGCACAATTTGGAGACAAACCCATTCTAAGCATATGATCCAAAGGTTATTTGGTTGGCCCACAGAATACTTATAAGTTATAGTCCTTTAATTTACCATATAAATCTACTAAATAGATGACCCTGTCTTTTTGAAAGTTTGGAATCCTCTTCCTTCAAGGCTTGATGAAACTGGGTAGCTCTCATAAAATTATGGAAAAATTATCCCAGTATTGCCACAACAAAGTCTCATTACCATTTGGCTCCAGAGCATAAAACAATTTAGCCTTTTCATCTCTACCTCCAAATATACCTTTGTCACCATTCTTAAATGTAAACAACTTGCTAAAAAAACCACATCATCCTTACGCAACATTTTGATAGTTTGAGTCACTTGATTCCTCTGAATACTCTTAGCCAGCAAACCACTTGATGAGGGGATTAGGAAGAACATTCCCATACTCGTTACAACCAAAGATGTTTATGCCATGTTGAATATCCAAAGATCTTATGACAATGTTGCATATACTCGAACAACATCTGCTTTGAGCTTGTAATTTTGTCCTACTCTTACATACATGATTTTTGCCATAGAATTTGAAGCATCTGTTTAAAAAGCAACCTTCTGTCCGTTACAAATGTAAATGGTTCTCTTATAGGAAAATAAATTGTTTATGACAATATGTCTATCAGTTGGGTAGTTCCCAAGGTATTTTCTTTCCTTGTCAAAGGTCAGGTCACCTATTTTAGCACTAAGGGTTGCTAATTCTTTATCCTATTGATGATGCTCATGCATATGATAGGAATCTTCTTTCTGTGTATATGTAACCATATTATCAATTTGCTTAGCTATAGAATCCAATGAGTTGTCCAGATAAGCCTTTTCACAACATTTTCTTCCATCCTTTTTATCTATTACATGGCTTCCTTTGCCAGCTCCATTGCTATTTCTTAACACTCTTGTCAACTATCCTTTTTGTAGGGAATTTCTTTACAAATTCCTCTGAATGGTGTTGGACAAGAGACTTAATCAAATGTTTTTCTCCCACTCTGAAGATATTTTTGGTGTTTGTGGGTGTGATTTGTCTCCAGTGAGGAAATTATAGGTCTTTCTTTTTAGCTCAATCGAGCTGCACTCTGTCATCTTTTTGTTGTTCCTATATTTAATCATTTTCCTGACCTTTTGTATGTCATCCCACCTACCAGCCTCTGTGTAGATGTTGGATAGAAGCACATAATAAGTAGCATTTGTGGAGTCTAGATTTATAACACGTTCTGCCACACGTTCTCCAAGTTCTACATTGAAATGTATTGCATAGGAAGCAAGTTATATGCTCAGGTCAACCAAACTTGTGTTATAGGTCTCTATATAAGGGATCCAGCCTGTTGTATTAATTCAGGAATACACCACAGTTTTGTGCACAATACATAAACTAGACCAAATTGTTTCTTGTATTTGATGCCAGAGAGCTAAGCTTGTGTCTAGATCCTCAAGATCTATTTTCAACATAACACTTTTCAACACTTTGTCAAGTATGCGAATTCCAAAAAAAAAAAAAATCAGATAGTGTTGGCCTCAGAAATTTAGATCAGAAGTTAAGCATCAAAACACTTGGGTGACAAAGGACTTCACAAGAATAGAACTAGTGTACTTGAGATCATTCAGAAGTATATGAGTTATGGAACATAGATTGAATACAGATGTTAGCACTCAGGCCTACAAATTAGTGCATATGCCAAACAATTGTGAGAGATAGCAATATTAGCATACAAGTCTATAAATTAGTGCGGCATTATATATAGGACAACTTCCAAAAATGAAGTTGTCTTTTCACAGTAGACTTCCCTGGATAAGGGGTTGAGCCATACCACAGAGACCATAGAAGTGTGTGTCCAGAAGTCTGAAATAGTCCATCGAGTAAACTAGATCAAACCAAAGAAAAAAAAATAATCCTAAAACAATCATTAACACTTCAGCCTATCCACTTCATAATTGCATTGAAATTTCAGAACTAGTGAATATCTATGTCAACAAGGCCGCGGAGATTGAATACTTGATAGAGTTGCTTCACGTGTAGTGTAGTCTTTCAGGGGGGCCAACAGCTCGATCTCCAAGATGATTACTTGGCCACAGAGACTTGTCATAATTACATTCACTCCTGCTTGGGCTTGTCCTCAACTTGGCTCTGATACCATGTTAAATTTAGGATCACATGTTCTTTGTTGAAGACAAAAGCTTCAATATCTCATTAGCCCAATTATTAACTCATTAGCTGAGAGATCCCTGTAACTTCTTTAAAGAAGATAACCTTTGAAAGGATGACAATCAAGCTTTCCAGAGTTCATATCTGTCTTGTTCACAACTTCGATTGTGAACAAGATTGTAACGTTGTCATCAATTTATAGGTATAGTAATGTATCACCATTTCTACTAAGCAGTACCGATGTCATACATAATGTTGGACCATAAATAGTGGTGAGCTTGAGGTGACATACATAGAATAGTACCACGTACATATAACTGTGAGGGAACCAAGAAAGATCACTGCTCAGGATTCTAATTTTTTTTTACTTTTATGATAGCTTCAGATCTTGCAAACTTCTAAGAGGACCACTTCTTCTTGAGAGATGACTTTAGCAGAATTCCTATTCTGCTACTTGATGCTGGGTATAGAAGATTTCAGGGAGACTAATTCTCCTCAAACTGAGAAAGGATTGTCTTTGCAAAAATGAAATGCTTCCATTGCTTGTGACCAAAAATTTATTGAGGTCTATTTCTGGGATCACAATGAACCTACTTTAAATCAACATCTCCATAGGTTGAATCACCTGATATAATCAATTTGAATTGTGAATATGTGTGTGTGTGTGTGTGTGTGTGTTGTGTGTGTGTGTGTGTGTGTGTGTGTGTGTGTGTGTGTGTGTGTGTGTGTGTGTGTGTGTTGATCAGGTCACTGTAGGAAGTGCAAGATTCATAATATCAGCACATATTCTTATCACTGCATTAGTCTCCATATATCTTACTGCCCTCATCTAGGAAAGCCACTGACATTAGAATTTATGAGGTTAAAATAGATTATTGTCCAGAATTTAAGTCACTATTATGAGTTTTGTTGAGTGTTACTGTCCATATGACATATACATCGCTAATACCTTATTCATTGTGCCATGGCTAATATAGGACGACCAAGAATTTCCATTAACAGAGTCTAGAGTGCAGGTCTAGAGGATACATACAAGACTTAGATAAGCCATACCTTAGAAAAATACGAGCCTTAAAGAATCACATTTGGGTTTGAACAGACTTCTTGAGAAGGTGCATATAGAGGCGATATGTAGTCATCGTGAGTTATTGTCACACCATTATAGATCCATTTTGATGAGACATGGACCATAGAAGAATGAATATGCTAAAGATATCATGGACAAGGTATAACAAGGCATTGCTAATACAGTGATGCCAAATATAGCGATGCCTATAGCTTTCTTTTGAGGAAATAAAATGCTACCTAAAGTGAACCAATAATTTCCAAGGTTAAGTGTGAATGCCAATTCCTCTTTCAGTTCCATTACCGCAATTCAACAATGCCTTTTAAATGTTCACCTTAAATCAAATTCTTATATACTCTACCCTCAAAACCACGCATTCGGGGAGCTATCCATTCACTTGTGTGGAAACAAAAGCAATTTAACTTTAGGCTTTGCTAGATTGTCTCTAGATTTTCAGGTTCCTATAATAAGTGGTCAGCATCGTACCAAAGGACTGACAAAAAATACAGTATAACCTTGAGTAGGTCTAGAATAAATGTGGCCCTTGCAGTCATATACCAGCAAAACAGTGGATTGCACCAACATAAATACACCATTAGAAGGTTCTATTACATCTGATGTGTCATTATATAGGATTGCTAATGTTTTGTTACAAATCTAGGCTTATTTTCAGCAACATTTACCTTTAGTTTACTTGCGATCTATCTTTAGTATGAACTAACTTATGTAGTTCTTTGTAGACGCAATTTCAAAGGAGCTTGGTCCATATTATCAATGGACAAAAGAAATTGGATGAAATTGAAAAACAAGTATAGTTTGTGTATTTGATTATTCATTGTGATATGCAAAAAATGTATCAGTGGTAATTTGTGCGCAATAAAATTTATATGACTTGAAACTGGTTATGTGTAGGACACTAAAATAATATAGAGATGGGGTTGAGGAGTTCTTAAAGTTTGTCGAGGAGCATTCAAGGAATAAGATGTCCCCAAAATGTCCATGTAACAAATGTGGCATAGTGAAAGTACAAACATTTGATAAAGTACGAGAGCACTTAATTTGTGATGGTATAATAGAACAATATAACATTTGGTATTTGCATGGAGAGAGCATTCCCAGTCAGGTATCTTGAAAAAAAATTGAATTGATATTGTTTCAACCTTATATGTTTTACAGTAAAGATATCACCTATTTTTATATGTGCAAACTCCAATTTTTTTCTTTGTCTCCTTTAGATTCCATTTATTATTGATAAGGACAGGCAACATTTTGAAAATGAGCCACATGAAGTTCTCGAGCATATTTCATCTCAACTGGTAATCCATTTCATATTATTCAAGGGCCCTATTTGACTAGGTTGACCAAATGCTATTAATTTTAATTTTCATAAAAAACATAGAATTATTAACATAAATTTTAATTTTCTTATTAATAGGGCTATGAACATGTTGTGGAACATGATTATGATAATCAAGTTTATGAGCATGAAATATTGTTTAAGAATAATAGTGAACCTCTAAATGATGATGATGATGCAACCATTATCAGTGATCAAATGCTTGAAATGGTGAATGATGTCAATCGATGTCTTAAACAAAACATCAATGAGGGTTGTGATAATGAGGGGTTGGCATCAACAAATGTACTAAATGAACTTAATGAATATAACAAGATTATTGAAGATGCCATTGTACCCAAGTTTTGTTGACTTCACAAAACTATCAGTCATTGTAGAATTCTACAATCTGAAAGTGAAGAGTGGATGGTCTGATACAAGTTTTGACCAAATGTTAAAATTTCAAAAAGATGTGCTTCCTAAAGATAACACACTTCCAGATTCTGCATATGCTGCAAAAAAGTTGATAAAATCATTGGGATTAAACTATGATATGATACACACATGTCTAAATGATTGCATTTTATATCGAGGAAGTTATGAAAGTAAATATCAATGCCCAACATGTGGAAAATCTCGATGGAAGGTGGATGCTCAATCTCAAAAGGTGCGGAAAGGTGTTCCAGCCAAGGTGTTAAGATATTTTCCCATAGCACCAAGGCTAAAAAGAATGTATAGGTATGATCTTGAACACTATAATTTTATTCAAGTTTTCCCCTTCTTGTATTATCTTTACCATTTGTCGCAGTGTTATTATATGATAATATATTATATAAATGATAAAAATATTTTTCATTATAGCTCTACAGACATGTCACAGAAAATGGGGTGGCATCATGATAATGCAAGCAATGATGATCAA